>OX375834.1:11445860-12874221 GCA_947359405.1 Antitype chi | reverse complement strand
CTGGTTTTAGGCAAAGTGTTGATATTTTTTAGTTACCTTAAGGCGTTTGATTTACTTATATTTTAAGTTATTTTATTGACGTGACGGTCGTTCGTCCTTCAGACGACGTATTTAACTTTTGACTGTTTGTATTGTTGCTTACTGTGCATCCCCCCTATACAGGGACACAGAAGTTTCGCCAGTACCTCTGACTAGTCTTGCATGAATCTTACATTCACAAGGGCCACGGCCATGTTCCGAACACCGGCCAAGAAAACCGCAAGCTCGCCAGGTTCCAGGTCCTCGCCGTCGACAATGTTCTCGTCGGAGAGTACGGATGCGGAGAGGCCACAACAGGCACAGGCTGGTCCTTCGGTGAGGCGTAGTATCGGAGAGTGGGAGGCTGATAGACCATCTGCACAGCCTGTCAGAGCACCGACGCCTCCGAAGAAGTCCTCACAGACTACTCCTCCTAAGCTCAGGTCCAAATTAACGCACGCCCATCAGAGCAAGTTGGATGGACCGAAGCAGCCAGAGGGAACCGAAGGGAGCTCGCCGCGAGACGCGCAACCCGTGAGGTACTTAAACCGAACCACGGAGGCAAAGGCGTGTCTCCAAAAGGCCAAAATGCAGCTGTTAAGCTCCAGGAATCTAAAGAAAGAAATCAAGGACGAGATAACGAAGGCGGTTGAAAGGCTTTACCAGCTAGTGAAGGAGGCCGAAGCCGAGAAAGGAACAGTTATCTGTGAGGGAAGAAAAGCTGAAACCCAAACGGAGCCTAAACCGACCTCAGAACAACCGACAGAGCTCATGAAGAGCCTGGTGGAAGGCCTCCAGCAGCACAAACAGGCGCTACAGGAATGCCAACAACACACCCAAGCTCTGTCGGAACAGCTTCAGGCAGCCCCACGCTTCGTCGCAGGCCAAGGCCCGTCTTTCGCCGAAATCGCCGCCGGCCCGAAGCAGAATGTCCAAGGGCCTCTTCACTCAGTAGTAGTATCATCTGTGAATGATCAGGACACGAGTGAAGAGGTCATTGAGAAGCTTAGGACGGCGGTCGATGCCCGGAATGAGGGCACGAGGGTCGAACGGCTGCGCAAGGCGAGGGACCAGAAGGTGGTTGTCGGCTTTAAGACCCGGGAGGAGTTAACGACGGTGACCGAACGCATCCGGAAAGCCGGCGGTCTAGTGGCAGAAGAGGTGAAAAACAAGGACCCGCTTATCATCATCAGGGACGTCCTCTCCTGCCACTCGGATGTGGAGGTCGCGCAGTCTTTGCAGCGGCAAAACACCCACCTGATCGGGGACATTCCTGTGGGTGATGTGAGGTTGGGGGTCAAGTACCGTCGTAAGACGAGGAACCCCCACATGTGCCACGTCATCCTGCAGGTGTCCCCGACCGTGTGGCAGCGGCTGACTACGGCGGGTCGCGTGCACATCGACCTGCAGCGGGTGCGGGTGCAGGACCAGTCCCCACTGGTGCAGTGCACTCGCTGCCTGAGCTTCGGCCACGGCAGGAAGCTGTGCACGAAGCCCGCCGATCTCTGCGTGCACTGTGGTGACCCCCACTTGCGTGCTGACTGTCCGTCGCGGTTGGCAGAAGAGGCTCCAAAGTGCCTCAATTGTGTGTCGGCAAAATTGGATTGCACGGAGCACAACGCCTTCGACAGTGCGTGCCCGATACGCGTAAAGTGGGACGCATTGGCGCGCCTGTCGGTGGCGTATTGCTAAAGTGATGTTTGCCACTCCCGGAGATAAAAACCAGTTCAGTAAGGCCCTACTTGACGCTTGCGCTCTCAGAAATTATGGCGAAACCGCATCAGACCAAATCTTCAAAATTAGAGTAGTAAATGTTAAAACGTCCATAACCAATATAAACAGTAGATTAAACATAAAAGTAGCAAATTGGTGGCAATTTTATGAAAAATTGGCCCAATTAAAAGCAGAGACTTTTTCAAAAACATTAGTAACCTCCAAAAACTCTTACAAAATTAATTTACAACGTAATAAATCCGAAAACCCTAACCTAAAAATAATTCATAAAACAAAATTTAGTAACAAACCTTTTTTAGTGATGTGGTCCAGCGAGCTCAGTGATGTAAAGAGGGACGTAGGCGTCAGGAAACGCCGCACTAAAAGTGCTGCACCAGTTGAGCAGTACCTGAAACAAAAAGAAGCACAGCATAAAAGCCAAAAATGCCTAAGCAAGAAGCAGAACAAAGTGCTTGAAATAACTGAGTTAAGACTAAAAATTCTGAGCCAGCAAGGATTTTTAATAAGACAAGGAAACTGTTTAAAACAAGAAATAATCAATTATAGAATAGAAATTAAATATAAACAAGTAGAATAAGAAAAATATGTCTATATGATATATTGCATATATATTAGGATAGTCATAGCATTAATATAGTATAAAATAAGTTAGAGATACAATAATTATTAGAATAAGTATAGTTAGACACAAAAAATAAAAATAAAAATAAAAAAAAACCAAACAAAAAACAAACAAAAACATGATAAAGAAAGTAGAAAATAAGATAGCAAAATAAGTTTATCAGTTATTAGGTATGTAAGATGTAGGTTTATAAAAAACGTTACAAGATTGAGGTCTTAATCTGAGAATAAAGTGAAGCAACTGCTTCCGGGAACTCTCCCCTTCCTAAACAAGGACTGACAAAAATTAAAACAACTACAGAACGACTACAAATCAGAACACAGTCTTACAAGGGCTCTGATAATGTCAGAGGAACACTGAGCAAGGGCAGGAGTGGGTTTTAGCCGGTAAGAGTCCGGCACTGCCCAGACTGCGTCACAAGTGAGGCAGTCTGGGCGTCCATGAGGATTTCCCACTCCTGCCAAAACAAAAAAAAAAAAAAAAAAAAAAAACCTAACCTAACCTAACCTAACCTAACCTAACCTAACCTAACCTAACCTAACCTAACCTAACCTAACCTAACCTAACCTAACCTAACCTAACCTAACCTAACCTAACCTAACCTAACCTAACCTAACCTAACCTAACCTAACCTAACCTAACCTAACCTAACCTAACCTAACCTAACCTAACCTAACCTAACCTAACCTAACCTAACCTAACCTAACCTAACCTAACCTAACCTAACCGGTCATAACTTTGCTTCCAGGTGACGCATTTTGACGCTGTTTTCAGCTGAGTTGTTCCTAATTAGGCTACCTAACACCATCTGACTAATAATATTGACGAAAACGCGAAAAAATTTTTTCTCGCTCATCGACTTGGAAAATTCATGCAAATTTTTGTATAGGAAACATAAAAAAAAAAAAAAAAAAAAAAAAATTTTTTATTTCAAAATTCTTCCTGTAAATCCCGTTTAAATTAGTTTAAATAGATACTTACCTGCCTTACCTGCATTCCGGTGCGCGTTCCGCGAGTCCGAGTCATATAGGGTAGTTGGTATTACTGGTTTTGTCAAAATTTTCTTTCAAAATTCACGTTTTTCACCTGAAAAACAACATTTTTGTTCAGCACAATTTTCAGTAACGCCATAGTTAGCTAGATCGCGCGGAGACGCGTCTTTCGACACCTCGCCCGTGCGCCTAGCGTATATAGCCACTTTATTACATAGAATTTTCGTTTGTTCTATATAGCTGGTAGGTACAAAAATCTACCTGACCGAACCAAGTTTGCATAGAATCGTCATAACTTTGCTTCCAGGTGACGCATTTTGACGCTGTTTTCAGCTGAGTTGTTCCTAATTAGGCTACCTAACACCATCTGACTAATAATATTGACGAAAACGCGAAAAAATTTTGCCCGCCCACCCACCCTGTTACTAGTGGCCAGGTGGACGAGTCTGGTTTTGGCAAAGTATTGAACTTTTATTTTTAGTTTTAGACCTTTTATTTTGTTAGATTAGTAGGAGTTATTGACCTGTCGGTCCGTAGACCGAAGGAAGATTTAATATATTTTTTAATTTCGTTTATTTAGTTGCTTCTGTGCATCCCCCCTTTACAGGGACACAAAGCATTACCAGTTTCCTCTGACTGGGCGGTATATGAATTTGACCTTCACGCTCACCAGCGCCATGTTTCGTACACCGGCCAAGAAGACCGCGAGCTCGCCGGTGTCCAGGGCCTCGCCGTCGATAAGGGTCTCGGAGGAGAGTTCAGACGAGGGGATGTCACGACCGGCACAGGCTGGCCCGTCGGTGAGGCGAAGCTTTGGTGAGTTGGAGGCTGACCGACCAAGGTCTGGACAGCTTCTCAAAACCCCAACGCCACCGAAGAAAGCCCTTGTGACTACTCCCCCGAGAATAAAATCCAAGGCAACGCTCGCACACCTGAGTAAGCCTGAAGGAACAAAACAGCCTGAGCGGACTGAAGAGACCACGCCGCGGGAAGTGCAACCCGTGAGGTACCTAAATAGAACCACGGAAGCAAAGGCTTGCCTCACAAAGGCAAAAATTCAACTCTTGAGCTCCAGAAACCTGAAGAAGGAGATAAAAGATGAGATCACGCGGGCTGTTGAAAGACTTTACCAGTTGGTGAAGGAGGCTGAAGCTGAAAGAGAAGCAGTAACCTGTGAGGAAAGCCAACCGGAAACCCGAATGGAGCCTAAGCCGACCACAGATAAATCAACAGAGCTAATGAAAAGCCTTGTGGAAGGCCTACAACAGCACAGGCAGGAGTTGCAGGAGTGCAAAGAACACACTCAGGCTCTGTCGGAGCAACTCCAGCTGGTCCCTCGCTACGTCGCAGGCCAGGGGCCGTCTTTCGCGGAAATCGCTGCTGGTCCGAAGCAGAACATCCAAGAACCTCTTCACTCGGTGGTGGTATCATCTGTGAATGATCAGGACACGAGTGAAGAGGTTATTGAGAAGCTGAGGACGGCGATCGATGCCCGAGCTGAGGGCACCAGGGTTGAGCGATTGCGCAAGGCGAGGGACCAGAAGGTGGTGGTCGGTTTTAGGACTCGAGAGGAGCTGACGAGGGTGACCGCACGAATTCGGAAGGCTGGCAATCTGGTGGCAGAAGAGGTTAAAAACAAGGACCCTCTGATAATTATCAAGGACGTCCTCTCCTGCCACTCAGACGTGGAACTTACGCAAGCCCTGGAGCGGCAGAACGCCCACCTGATCGGGGATATTCCTGCAGGTGATGTGAGGTTGGGGGTGAAGTACCGTCGTAAGACGAGGAACCCCCACATGTGCCATGTCATCCTGCAGGTGTCCCCGACTGTGTGGCAGCGGCTGACTACGGCGGGTCGCGTGCACATTGACCTGCAGCGGGTGCGAGTGCAGGATCAGTCGCCATTGGTGCAGTGCACTCGCTGCCTGTGCTTCGGCCATGGCAGGAAACTGTGCACGAGGCCCGCCGATCTCTGCATACACTGCGGTGACCCCCACCTGCGTGCCGACTGTCCGTCGCGGCTGGCAGAAGAAACACCAAAATGCCACAATTGTCTGTCGGCAAAGCTGGATCGCACGGACCACAACGCCTTCGACAACGTGTGCCCCATTCGCGTTAAATGGGACGCATTGGCACGCTTGTCGGTGGCGTACTGCTAAGGTGCATCCAGCTTTGCCCAGAAGTAAGAACCACAACGGTATTGATTATAAAATGAATATGCAGAAACCCAAAGCAACAAACATTAGTAGAGCCTCAATAAATTGGAACTCAAGAGAAGCAAATTGGAGCCAACTTCATAAGAAATTGACCCAATTAGTAGCTGTCTCCAAATTAAATTCACAAGAACTTGAAAACCTCGACAATATAATTGATATAAAAATTACAAGTAGTTTAATCAAATGCATAAATACCGATATCTTAACTATTATTAGTACCAAATTTAGCTTACCGTTGTGGTCCGACGCCGCGAGCCGCATTCAAAGTGTTGCATCGGTCTGGAGTGCGCAGGTCGTCGAGCAGCACCTGAAACAAAAAGAAAATTGTTATTACGAATCATCGGCAGCACAGATCGAAACCTGGAAGTACCTTAATGAAAAGCAGGACAAAGTTAAAGTTAATACTGAACTCGTAATAGCAACTGTAAATCTGCCAGGATTGACAAAACGTAAACGCCGGGAAGATACTATTAAACAATTAGCAACTAAAGCGATAGGATTAGAAATAAAACTTAGATGATAAAATTATGTCTATATGATATATTGTGTATATATTAGGATAGCCATAGCATAAATGTAGTATTGATTAAGTAATAGGTATAATTTTATTGGAAATAGTATAGTTAGGCTAGAAAAAACAGAAAAAATACAAAAATAAAAATAGACGTAATATAAATTAATTAGTTATTTATCAGGCATGTGGGATTAAAGCTTCTGAAAATCACCCATAACAAAAATAGGCATCAGTTCTATGGATAGTGTGTGTGAAGCAAACACTGCTTCCAGGAAATCAATTCTTCCTAAAACAGGACTGCTCAAAATATAAACCGAAAGATTGGTAACAATCAGAAAACCGTATTACCAAGGGCTCTGATAATGTCAGAGGGACACTGAGCAAGGGCAGGAGTGGGTTTTAGCCGGTAAGAGTCCGGCACTGCCCAGACTGCGTCACAAGTGAGGTAGTCTGGGCGTCCATGAGGATTTCCCACTCCTGCCAATAAAAAAAAAAAAAAAAAAAAAAAAAAAAAAACCTAACCTAACCTAACCTAACCTAACCTAACCTAACCTAACCTAACCTAACCTAACCTAACCTAACCTAACCTAACCTAACCTAACCTAACCTAACCTTTTTTTTTTTTTTTTTTTTTACGTGGAGAAATGCTCATGCATACTGCGCTACCACGGGGAGATAGCGCAGTTATGTGGGACTCTAACCCACTAAAACTCCACGGTGTCCTCCAGTGCCGCTTATGGCGGGAACACGGGAACGCGAAAGCCATCCGCGAACCCGCCGCGGCTGTCCGTCACCGGACCCTCCTCCCAGGGGAATGACCCCCATCACCGGCGCACCAGAACACACGGCACGCCGGACCACCCCGGGCACCAGACAGCGCATGGGTGCCAAACGACCCCGTGTATGGCACCCTTGGTCCCCCTGCGGCGGGTCAGGATAGTGGCCCCGCCGCCTACCACTTTTCGGCCGCAGGGGATAGGGAGAGCGGCCTACGCAATACCAACACTCCTCCTCCCCTGCGGCCCCACCGCGTCCGCCATCCAACGATGGCGACTCCGTCCAGGCCGCGGAAGGTGAGAAAAGTGGCGCTATCGTTACACCACTACTCTCCCGCCGCGGCCCACCACCCCCAGCACCAGTTGCTATGCCGCCCCGCGGCACCGCAACTGGTTGGCCGCTACGTCGTCGGCTTAGCGGACAAAGCCCCGACGAGCGGCCCCTCCTCGGGTTCCTCTTCGCTTCACCGTGGGTGCGGAAAACCACGGCTACTGAGCCCCCCCGCAACGACAATGCGGGAACCCACCGGGGGGGAACCTAACCTAACCTAACCTAACCTAACCATAACTTTGCTTCCAGGTGACGCATTTTGACGCTGTTTTCAGCTGAGTTGTTCCTAATTAGGCTACCTAACACCATCTGACTAATAATATTGACGAAAACGCGAAAAAAATTTTTCTCGCTCATCGACTTGGAAAATTCATGCAAATTTTTGTATAGGAAACATAAAGTAATTTTTATTTCAAAATTCTTCCCGTAAATCCCGTTGAAATTAGTTGAAACAGATACTTACCTGCCTTACCTGCATTCCGGTGCGCGTTCCGCGAGTCCGAGTCATATAGGGTAGTTTGTATTCCTGGTTTTGTTAAAATTTTCTTTCAAAATTCACGTTTTTCACCTGAAAAACAACATTTTTGGTCAAAACAATTTTCAGTAACGCCATAGTTAGCTAGATCGCGCGGAGACGCGTCTTTCGACACCTCGCCCGTGCGCCTAGCGTATATAGCCACTGTATTACATAGAATTTTCGTTTGTTCTATATAGCTGGTAGGTACAAAAATCTACCTAACTGAACCAAGTTTGCATAGAATCGTCATAACTTTGCTTCCAGGTGACGCATTTTGACGCTGTTTTCAGCTGAGTTGTTCCTAATTAGGCTACCTAACACCATCTGACTAATAATATTGACGAAAACGCGAAAAAATTTTTCTCGCTCATCGACTTGGAAAATTCATGCAAATTTTTGTATAGGAAACATAAAGTAATTTTTATTTCAAAATTCTTCCCGTAAATCCCGTTTAAATTAGTTGAAACAGATACTTACCTGCCTTACCTGCATTCCGGTGCGCGTTCCGCGAGTCCGAGTCATATAGGGTAGTTTGTATTCCTGGTTTTGTTAAAATTTTCTTTCAAAATTCACGTTTTTCACCTGAAAAACAACATTTTTGGTCAAAACAATTTTCAGTAACGCCATAGTTAGCTAGATCGCGCGGAGACGCGTCTTTCGACACCTCGCCCGTGCGCCTAGCGTATATAGCCACTTTATTACATAGAATTTTCGTTTGTTCTATATAGCTGGTAGGTACAAAAATCTACCTGACCGAACCAAGTTTGCATAGAATCGTCATAACTTTGCTTCCAGGTGACGCATTTTGACGCTGTTTTCAGCTGAGTTGTTCCTAATTAGGCTACCTAACACCATCTGACTGATAATATTGACGAAAACGCGAAAAAATTTTTCTCGCTAATCGACTTGGAAAATTCATGCAAATTTTTGTATAGGAAACATAAAGTAATTTTTATTTCAAAATTCTTCCCGTAAATCCCGTTGAAATTAGTTGAAACAGATACTTACCTGCCTTACCTGCATTCCGGTGCGCGTTCCGCGAGGGCGAGTCATATAGGGTAGTTGGTATTCCAGGTTTTGTCAAAATTTTCTTTCAAAATTCACGTTTTTCACCTGAAAAACAACATTTTTGTTCAGCACAATTTTCAGTAACGCCATAGTTAGCTAGATCGCGCGGAGACGCGTCTTTCGACACCTCGCCCGTGCGCCTAGCGTATATAGCCACTTTATTACATAGAATTTTCGTTTGTTCTATATAGCTGGTAGGTACAAAAATCTACCTGACCGAACCAAGTTTGCATAGAATCGTCATAACTTTGCTTCCAGGTGACGCATTTTGACGCTGTTTTCAGCTGAGTTGTTCCTAATTAGGCTACCTAACACCATCTGACTGATAATATTGACGAAAACGCGAAAAAATTTTTCTCGCTAATCGACTTGGAAAATTCATGCAAATTTTTGTATAGGAAACATAAAGTAATTTTTATTTCAAAATTCTTCCCGTAAATCCCGTTGAAATTAGTTGAAACAGATACTTACCTGCCTTACCTGCATTCCGGTGCGCGTTCCGCGAGTCCGAGTCATATAGGGTAGTTGGTATTCCAGGTTTTGTCAAAATTTTCATTCAAAATTCACGTTTTTCACCTGAAAAACAACATTTTTGTTCAGCACAATTTTCAGTAACGCCATAGTTAGCTAGATCGCGCGGAGACGCGTCTTTCGACACCTCGCCCGTGCGCCTAGCGTATATAGCCACTTTATTACATAGAATTTTCGTTTGTTCTATATAGCTGGTAGGTACAAAAATCTACCTGACCGAACCAAGTTTGCATAGAATCGTCATAACTTTGCTTCCAGGTGACGCATTTTGACGCTGTTTTCAGCTGAGTTGTTCCTAATTAGGCTACCTAACACCATCTGACTGATAATATTGACGAAAACGCGAAAAAATTTTTCTCGCTAATCGACTTGGAAAATTCATGCAAATTTTTGTATAGGAAACATAAAGTAATTTTTATTTCAAAATTCTTCCCGTAAATCCCGTTGAAATTAGTTGAAACAGATATTTACCTGCCTTACCTGCATTCCGGTGCGCGTTCCGCGAGGGCGAGTCATATAGGGTAGTTGGTATTCCAGGTTTTGTCAAAATTTTCTTTCAAAATTCACGTTTTTCACCTGAAAAACAACATTTTTGTTCAGCACAATTTTCAGTAACGCCATAGTTAGCTAGATCGCGCGGAGACGCGTCTTTCGACACCTCGCCCGTGCGCCTAGCGTATATAGCCACTTTATTACATAGAATTTTCGTTTGTTCTATATAGCTGGTAGGTACAAAAATCTACCTGACCGAACCAAGTTTGCATAGAATCGTCATAACTTTGCTTCCAGGTGACGCATTTTGACGCTGTTTTCAGCTGAGTTGTTCCTAATTAGGCTACCTAACACCATCTGACTAATAATATTGACGAAAACGCGAAAAAATTTTTCTCGCTCATCGACTTGGAAAATTCATGCAAATTTTTGTATAGGAAACATAAAGTAATTTTTATTTCAAAATTCTTCCCGTAAATCCCGTTTAAATTAGTTGAAACAGATACTTACCTGCCTTACCTGCATTCCGGTGCGCGTTCCGCGAGTCCGAGTCATATAGGGTAGTTTGTATTCCTGGTTTTGTTAAAATTTTCTTTCAAAATTCACGTTTTTCACCTGAAAAACAACATTTTTGGTCAAAACAATTTTCAGTAACGCCATAGTTAGCTAGATCGCGCGGAGACGCGTCTTTCGACACCTCGCCCGTGCGCCTAGCGTATATAGCCACTGTATTACATAGAATTTTCGTTTGTTCTATATAGCTGGTAGGTACAAAAATCTACCTAACTGAACCAAGTTTGCATAGAATCGTCATAACTTTGCTTCCAGGTGACGCATTTTGACGCTGTTTTCAGCTGAGTTGTTCCTAATTAGGCTACCTAACACCATCTGACTAATAATATTGACGAAAACGCGAAAAAATTTTTCTCGCTCATCGACTTGGAAAATTCATGCAAATTTTTGTATAGGAAACATAAAGTAATTTTTATTTCAAAATTCTTCCCGTAAATCCCGTTTAAATTAGTTGAAACAGATACTTACCTGCCTTACCTGCATTCCGGTGCGCGTTCCGCGAGTCCGAGTCATATAGGGTAGTTTGTATTCCTGGTTTTGTTAAAATTTTCTTTCAAAATTCACGTTTTTCACCTGAAAAACAACATTTTTGGTCAAAACAATTTTCAGTAACGCCATAGTTAGCTAGATCGCGCGGAGACGCGTCTTTCGACACCTCGCCCGTGCGCCTAGCGTATATAGCCACTTTATTACATAGAATTTTCGTTTGTTCTATATAGCTGGTAGGTACAAAAATCTACCTGACCGAACCAAGTTTGCATAGAATCGTCATAACTTTGCTTCCAGGTGACGCATTTTGACGCTGTTTTCAGCTGAGTTGTTCCTAATTAGGCTACCTAACACCATCTGACTGATAATATTGACGAAAACGCGAAAAAATTTTTCTCGCTAATCGACTTGGAAAATTCATGCAAATTTTTGTATAGGAAACATAAAGTAATTTTTATTTCAAAATTCTTCCCGTAAATCCCGTTGAAATTAGTTGAAACAGATACTTACCTGCCTTACCTGCATTCCGGTGCGCGTTCCGCGAGGGCGAGTCATATAGGGTAGTTGGTATTCCAGGTTTTGTCAAAATTTTCTTTCAAAATTCACGTTTTTCACCTGAAAAACAACATTTTTGTTCAGCACAATTTTCAGTAACGCCATAGTTAGCTAGATCGCGCGGAGACGCGTCTTTCGACACCTCGCCCGTGCGCCTAGCGTATATAGCCACTTTATTACATAGAATTTTCGTTTGTTCTATATAGCTGGTAGGTACAAAAATCTACCTGACCGAACCAAGTTTGCATAGAATCGTCATAACTTTGCTTCCAGGTGACGCATTTTGACGCTGTTTTCAGCTGAGTTGTTCCTAATTAGGCTACCTAACACCATCTGACTGATAATATTGACGAAAACGCGAAAAAATTTTTCTCGCTAATCGACTTGGAAAATTCATGCAAATTTTTGTATAGGAAACATAAAGTAATTTTTATTTCAAAATTCTTCCCGTAAATCCCGTTGAAATTAGTTGAAACAGATACTTACCTGCCTTACCTGCATTCCGGTGCGCGTTCCGCGAGTCCGAGTCATATAGGGTAGTTGGTATTCCAGGTTTTGTCAAAATTTTCATTCAAAATTCACGTTTTTCACCTGAAAAACAACATTTTTGTTCAGCACAATTTTCAGTAACGCCATAGTTAGCTAGATCGCGCGGAGACGCGTCTTTCGACACCTCGCCCGTGCGCCTAGCGTATATAGCCACTTTATTACATAGAATTTTCGTTTGTTCTATATAGCTGGTAGGTACAAAAATCTACCTGACCGAACCAAGTTTGCATAGAATCGTCATAACTTTGCTTCCAGGTGACGCATTTTGACGCTGTTTTCAGCTGAGTTGTTCCTAATTAGGCTACCTAACACCATCTGACTGATAATATTGACGAAAACGCGAAAAAATTTTTCTCGCTAATCGACTTGGAAAATTCATGCAAATTTTTGTATAGGAAACATAAAGTAATTTTTATTTCAAAATTCTTCCCGTAAATCCCGTTGAAATTAGTTGAAACAGATACTTACCTGCCTTACCTGCATTCCGGTGCGCGTTCCGCGAGTCCGAGTCATATAGGGTAGTTGGTATTCCAGGTTTTGTCAAAATTTTCATTCAAAATTCACGTTTTTCACCTGAAAAACAACATTTTTGTTCAGCACAATTTTCAGTAACGCCATAGTTAGCTAGATCGCGCGGAGACGCGTCTTTCGACACCTCGCCCGTGCGCCTAGCGTATATAGCCACTTTATTACATAGAATTTTCGTTTGTTCTATATAGCTGGTAGGTACAAAAATCTACCTGACCGAACCAAGTTTGCATAGAATCGTCATAACTTTGCTTCCAGGTGACGCATTTTGACGCTGTTTTCAGCTGAGTTGTTCCTAATTAGGCTACCTAATACCATCTGACTGATAATATTGACGAAAACGCGAAAAAATTTTCTCGCTCACATAGACTTAGAAAATTCATGCAAATTTTTGTATAGGAAACATAAAGTAATTTTTATTTCAAAATTCTTCCCGTAAATCCCGTTTAAATTAGTTGAAATAGATACTTACCTGCCTTACCTGCATTCCGGTGCGCGTTCCGCGAGTCCGAGTCATATAGGGTAGTTTGTATTCCTGGTTTTGTTAAAATTTTCTTTCAAAATTCACGTTTTTCACCTGAAAAACAACATTTTTGTTCAGCACAATTTTCAGTAACGCCATAGTTAGCTAGATCGCGCGGAGACGCGTCTTTCGACACCTCGCCCGTGCGCCTAGCGTATATAGCCACTTTATTACATAGAATTTTCGTTTGTTCTATATAGCTGGTAGGTACAAAAATCTACCTGACCGAACCAAGTTTGCATAGAATCGTCATAACTTTGCTTCCAGGTGACGCATTTTGACGCTGTTTTCAGCTGAGTTGTTCCTAATTAGGCTACCTAACACCATCTGACTGATAATATTGACGAAAACGCGAAAAAATTTTTCTCGCTAATCGACTTGGAAAATTCATGCAAATTTTTGTATAGGAAACATAAAGTAATTTTTATTTCAAAATTCTTCCCGTAAATCCCGTTGAAATTAGTTGAAACAGATACTTACCTGCCTTACCTGCATTCCGGTGCGCGTTCCGCGAGTCCGAGTCATATAGGGTAGTTGGTATTCCAGGTTTTGTCAAAATTTTCATTCAAAATTCACGTTTTTCACCTGAAAAACAACATTTTTGTTCAGCACAATTTTCAGTAACGCCATAGTTAGCTAGATCGCGCGGAGACGCGTCTTTCGACACCTCGCCCGTGCGCCTAGCGTATATAGCCACTTTATTACATAGAATTTTCGTTTGTTCTATATAGCTGGTAGGTACAAAAATCTACCTGACCGAACCAAGTTTGCATAGAATCGTCATAACTTTGCTTCCAGGTGACGCATTTTGACGCTGTTTTCAGCTGAGTTGTTCCTAATTAGGCTACCTAACACCATCTGACTGATAATATTGACGAAAACGCGAAAAAATTTTTCTCGCTAATCGACTTGGAAAATTCATGCAAATTTTTGTATAGGAAACATAAAGTAATTTTTATTTCAAAATTCTTCCCGTAAATCCCGTTGAAATTAGTTGAAACAGATACTTACCTGCCTTACCTGCATTCCGGTGCGCGTTCCGCGAGTCCGAGTCATATAGGGTAGTTTGTATTCCTGGTTTTGTTAAAATTTTCTTTCAAAATTCACGTTTTTCACCTGAAAAACAACATTTTTGTTCAGCACAATTTTCAGTAACGCCATAGTTAGCTAGATCGCGCGGAGACGCGTCTTTCGACACCTCGCCCGTGCGCCTAGCGTATATAGCCACTTTATTACATAGAATTTTCGTTTGTTCTATATAGCTGGTAGGTACAAAAATCTACCTGACCGAACCAAGTTTGCATAGAATCGTCATAACTTTGCTTCCAGGTGACGCATTTTGACGCTGTTTTCAGCTGAGTTGTTCCTAATTAGGCTACCTAACACCATCTGACTGATAATATTGACGAAAACGCGAAAAAATTTTTCTCGCTAATCGACTTGGAAAATTCATGCAAATTTTTGTATAGGAAACATAAAGTAATTTTTATTTCAAAATTCTTCCCGTAAATCCCGTTGAAATTAGTTGAAATAGATACTTACCTGCCTTACCTGCATTCCGGTGCGCGTTCCGCGAGTCCGAGTCATATAGGGTAGTTTGTATTCCTGGTTTTGTTAAAATTTTCTTTCAAAATTCACGTTTTTCACCTGAAAAACAACATTTTTGTTCAGCACAATTTTCAGTAACGCCATAGTTAGCTAGATCGCGCGGAGACGCGTCTTTCGACACCTCGCCCGTGCGCCTAGCGTATATAGCCACTTTATTACATAGAATTTTCGTTTGTTCTATATAGCTGGTAGGTACAAAAATCTACCTGACCGAACCAAGTTTGCATAGAATCGTCATAACTTTGCTTCCAGGTGACGCATTTTGACGCTGTTTTCAGCTGAGTTGTTCCTAATTAGGCTACCTAACACCATCTGACTGATAATATTGACGAAAACGCGAAAAAATTTTTCTCGCTAATCGACTTGGAAAATTCATGCAAATTTTTGTATAGGAAACATAAAGTAATTTTTATTTCAAAATTCTTCCCGTAAATCCCGTTGAAATTAGTTGAAATAGATACTTACCTGCCTTACCTGCATTCCGGTGCGCGTTCCGCGAGTCCGAGTCATATAGGGTAGTTTGTATTCCTGGTTTTGTTAAAATTTTCTTTCAAAATTCACGTTTTTCACCTGAAAAACAACATTTTTGTTCAGCACAATTTTCAGTAACGCCATAGTTAGCTAGATCGCGCGGAGACGCGTCTTTCGACACCTCGCCCGTGCGCCTAGCGTATATAGCCACTTTATTACATAGAATTTTCGTTTGTTCTATATAGCTGGTAGGTACAAAAATCTACCTGACCGAACCAAGTTTGCATAGAATCGTCATAACTTTGCTTCCAGGTGACGCATTTTGACGCTGTTTTCAGCTGAGTTGTTCCTAATTAGGCTACCTAACACCATCTGACTGATAATATTGACGAAAACGCGAAAAAATTTTTCTCGCTAATTGACTTGGAAAATTCATGCAAATTTTTGTATAGGAAACATAAAGTAATTTTTATTTCAAAATTCTTCCCGTAAATCCCGTTGAAATTAGTTGAAACAGATACTTACCTGCCTTACCTGCATTCCGGTGCGCGTTCCGCGAGTCCGAGTCATATAGGGTAGTTGGTATTCCAGGTTTTGTCAAAATTTTCATTCAAAATTCACGTTTTTCACCTGAAAAACAACATTTTTGTTCAGCACAATTTTCAGTAACGCCATAGTTAGCTAGATCGCGCGGAGACGCGTCTTTCGACACCTCGCCCGTGCGCCTAGCGTATATAGCCACTTTATTACATAGAATTTTCGTTTGTTCTATATAGCTGGTAGGTACAAAAATCTACCTGACCGAACCAAGTTTGCATAGAATCGTCATAACTTTGCTTCCAGGTGACGCATTTTGACGCTGTTTTCAGCTGAGTTGTTCCTAATTAGGCTACCTAACACCATCTGACTGATAATATTGACGAAAACGCGAAAAAATTTTTCTCGCTAATCGACTTGGAAAATTCATGCAAATTTTTGTATAGGAAACATAAAGTAATTTTTATTTCAAAATTCTTCCCGTAAATCCCGTTGAAATTAGTTGAAACAGATACTTACCTGCCTTACCTGCATTCCGGTGCGCGTTCCGCGAGTCCGAGTCATATAGGGTAGTTGGTATTCCAGGTTTTGTCAAAATTTTCATTCAAAATTCACGTTTTTCACCTGAAAAACAACATTTTTGTTCAGCACAATTTTCAGTAACGCCATAGTTAGCTAGATCGCGCGGAGACGCGTCTTTCGACACCTCGCCCGTGCGCCTAGCGTATATAGCCACTTTATTACATAGAATTTTCGTTTGTTCTATATAGCTGGTAGGTACAAAAATCTACCTGACCGAACCAAGTTTGCATAGAATCGTCATAACTTTGCTTCCAGGTGACGCATTTTGACGCTGTTTTCAGCTGAGTTGTTCCTAATTAGGCTACCTAATACCATCTGACTGATAATATTGACGAAAACGCGAAAAAATTTTCTCGCTCACATAGACTTAGAAAATTCATGCAAATTTTTGTATAGGAAACATAAAGTAATTTTTATTTCAAAATTCTTCCCGTAAATCCCGTTTAAATTAGTTGAAATAGATACTTACCTGC
The DNA here is from genome assembly GCA_947359405.1 of Antitype chi. Lineage (NCBI taxonomy): Eukaryota > Metazoa > Arthropoda > Insecta > Lepidoptera > Noctuidae > Antitype > Antitype chi. The sequence continues at coordinate 12,857,522 of OX375834.1, read as the reverse complement.
CTTACCTGCATTCCGGTGCGCGTTCCGCGAGTCCGAGTCATATAGGGTAGTTTGTATTCCTGGTTTTGTTAAAATTTTCTTTCAAAATTCACGTTTTTCACCTGAAAAACAACATTTTTGTTCAGCACAATTTTCAGTAACGCCATAGTTAGCTAGATCGCGCGGAGACGCGTCTTTCGACACCTCGCCCGTGCGCCTAGCGTATATAGCCACTTTATTACATAGAATTTTCGTTTGTTCTATATAGCTGGTAGGTACAAAAATCTACCTGACCGAACCAAGTTTGCATAGAATCGTCATAACTTTGCTTCCAGGTGACGCATTTTGACGCTGTTTTCAGCTGAGTTGTTCCTAATTAGGCTACCTAACACCATCTGACTGATAATATTGACGAAAACGCGAAAAAATTTTTCTCGCTAATCGACTTGGAAAATTCATGCAAATTTTTGTATAGGAAACATAAAGTAATTTTTATTTCAAAATTCTTCCCGTAAATCCCGTTGAAATTAGTTGAAATAGATACTTACCTGCCTTACCTGCATTCCGGTGCGCGTTCCGCGAGTCCGAGTCATATAGGGTAGTTTGTATTCCTGGTTTTGTTAAAATTTTCTTTCAAAATTCACGTTTTTCACCTGAAAAACAACATTTTTGTTCAGCACAATTTTCAGTAACGCCATAGTTAGCTAGATCGCGCGGAGACGCGTCTTTCGACACCTCGCCCGTGCGCCTAGCGTATATAGCCACTTTATTACATAGAATTTTCGTTTGTTCTATATAGCTGGTAGGTACAAAAATCTACCTGACCGAACCAAGTTTGCATAGAATCGTCATAACTTTGCTTCCAGGTGACGCATTTTGACGCTGTTTTCAGCTGAGTTGTTCCTAATTAGGCTACCTAACACCATCTGACTGATAATATTGACGAAAACGCGAAAAAATTTTTCTCGCTAATCGACTTGGAAAATTCATGCAAATTTTTGTATAGGAAACATAAAGTAATTTTTATTTCAAAATTCTTCCCGTAAATCCCGTTGAAATTAGTTGAAATAGATACTTACCTGCCTTACCTGCATTCCGGTGCGCGTTCCGCGAGTCCGAGTCATATAGGGTAGTTTGTATTCCTGGTTTTGTTAAAATTTTCTTTCAAAATTCACGTTTTTCACCTGAAAAACAACATTTTTGTTCAGCACAATTTTCAGTAACGCCATAGTTAGCTAGATCGCGCGGAGACGCGTCTTTCGACACCTCGCCCGTGCGCCTAGCGTATATAGCCACTTTATTACATAGAATTTTCGTTTGTTCTATATAGCTGGTAGGTACAAAAATCTACCTGACCGAACCAAGTTTGCATAGAATCGTCATAACTTTGCTTCCAGGTGACGCATTTTGACGCTGTTTTCAGCTGAGTTGTTCCTAATTAGGCTACCTAACACCATCTGACTGATAATATTGACGAAAACGCGAAAAAATTTTTCTCGCTAATCGACTTGGAAAATTCATGCAAATTTTTGTATAGGAAACATAAAGTAATTTTTATTTCAAAATTCTTCCCGTAAATCCCGTTGAAATTAGTTGAAACAGATACTTACCTGCCTTACCTGCATTCCGGTGCGCGTTCCGCGAGTCCGAGTCATATAGGGTAGTTGGTATTCCAGGTTTTGTCAAAATTTTCATTCAAAATTCACGTTTTTCACCTGAAAAACAACATTTTTGTTCAGCACAATTTTCAGTAACGCCATAGTTAGCTAGATCGCGCGGAGACGCGTCTTTCGACACCTCGCCCGTGCGCCTAGCGTATATAGCCACTTTATTACATAGAATTTTCGTTTGTTCTATATAGCTGGTAGGTACAAAAATCTACCTGACCGAACCAAGTTTGCATAGAATCGTCATAACTTTGCTTCCAGGTGACGCATTTTGACGCTGTTTTCAGCTGAGTTGTTCCTAATTAGGCTACCTAACACCATCTGACTGATAATATTGACGAAAACGCGAAAAAATTTTTCTCGCTAATCGACTTGGAAAATTCATGCAAATTTTTGTATAGGAAACATAAAGTAATTTTTATTTCAAAATTCTTCCCGTAAATCCCGTTGAAATTAGTTGAAACAGATACTTACCTGCCTTACCTGCATTCCGGTGCGCGTTCCGCGAGTCCGAGTCATATAGGGTAGTTTGTATTCCTGGTTTTGTTAAAATTTTCTTTCAAAATTCACGTTTTTCACCTGAAAAACAACATTTTTGTTCAGCACAATTTTCAGTAACGCCATAGTTAGCTAGATCGCGCGGAGACGCGTCTTTCGACACCTCGCCCGTGCGCCTAGCGTATATAGCCACTTTATTACATAGAATTTTCGTTTGTTCTATATAGCTGGTAGGTACAAAAATCTACCTGACCGAACCAAGTTTGCATAGAATCGTCATAACTTTGCTTCCAGGTGACGCATTTTGACGCTGTTTTCAGCTGAGTTGTTCCTAATTAGGCTACCTAACACCATCTGACTGATAATATTGACGAAAACGCGAAAAAATTTTCTCGCTCACATAGACTTAGAAAATTCATGCAAATTTTTGTATAGGAAACATAAAGTAATTTTTATTTCAAAATTCTTCCCGTAAATCCCGTTTAAATTAGTTGAAATAGATACTTACCTGCCTTACCTGCATTCCGGTGCGCGTTCCGCGAGTCCGAGTCATATAGGGTAGTTTGTATTCCTGGTTTTGTTAAAATTTTCTTTCAAAATTCACGTTTTTCACCTGAAAAACAACATTTTTGTTCAGCACAATTTTCAGTAACGCCATAGTTAGCTAGATCGCGCGGAGACGCGTCTTTCGACACCTCGCCCGTGCGCCTAGCGTATATAGCCACTTTATTACATAGAATTTTCGTTTGTTCTATATAGCTGGTAGGTACAAAAATCTACCTGACCGAACCAAGTTTGCATAGAATCGTCATAACTTTGCTTCCAGGTGACGCATTTTGACGCTGTTTTCAGCTGAGTTGTTCCTAATTAGGCTACCTAACACCATCTGACTGATAATATTGACGAAAACGCGAAAAAATTTTTCTCGCTAATCGACTTGGAAAATTCATGCAAATTTTTGTATAGGAAACATAAAGTAATTTTTATTTCAAAATTCTTCCCGTAAATCCCGTTGAAATTAGTTGAAATAGATACTTACCTGCCTTACCTGCATTCCGGTGCGCGTTCCGCGAGTCCGAGTCATATAGGGTAGTTTGTATTCCTGGTTTTGTTAAAATTTTCTTTCAAAATTCACGTTTTTCACCTGAAAAACAACATTTTTGTTCAGCACAATTTTCAGTAACGCCATAGTTAGCTAGATCGCGCGGAGACGCGTCTTTCGACACCTCGCCCGTGCGCCTAGCGTATATAGCCACTTTATTACATAGAATTTTCGTTTGTTCTATATAGCTGGTAGGTACAAAAATCTACCTGACCGAACCAAGTTTGCATAGAATCGTCATAACTTTGCTTCCAGGTGACGCATTTTGACGCTGTTTTCAGCTGAGTTGTTCCTAATTAGGCTACCTAACACCATCTGACTGATAATATTGACGAAAACGCGAAAAAATTTTTCTCGCTAATTGACTTGGAAAATTCATGCAAATTTTTGTATAGGAAACATAAAGTAATTTTTATTTCAAAATTCTTCCCGTAAATCCCGTTGAAATTAGTTGAAACAGATACTTACCTGCCTTACCTGCATTCCGGTGCGCGTTCCGCGAGTCCGAGTCATATAGGGTAGTTGGTATTCCAGGTTTTGTCAAAATTTTCATTCAAAATTCACGTTTTTCACCTGAAAAACAACATTTTTGTTCAGCACAATTTTCAGTAACGCCATAGTTAGCTAGATCGCGCGGAGACGCGTCTTTCGACACCTCGCCCGTGCGCCTAGCGTATATAGCCACTTTATTACATAGAATTTTCGTTTGTTCTATATAGCTGGTAGGTACAAAAATCTACCTGACCGAACCAAGTTTGCATAGAATCGTCATAACTTTGCTTCCAGGTGACGCATTTTGACGCTGTTTTCAGCTGAGTTGTTCCTAATTAGGCTACCTAACACCATCTGACTGATAATATTGACGAAAACGCGAAAAAATTTTTCTCGCTAATCGACTTGGAAAATTCATGCAAATTTTTGTATAGGAAACATAAAGTAATTTTTATTTCAAAATTCTTCCCGTAAATCCCGTTGAAATTAGTTGAAACAGATACTTACCTGCCTTACCTGCATTCCGGTGCGCGTTCCGCGAGTCCGAGTCATATAGGGTAGTTGGTATTCCAGGTTTTGTCAAAATTTTCATTCAAAATTCACGTTTTTCACCTGAAAAACAACATTTTTGTTCAGCACAATTTTCAGTAACGCCATAGTTAGCTAGATCGCGCGGAGACGCGTCTTTCGACACCTCGCCCGTGCGCCTAGCGTATATAGCCACTTTATTACATAGAATTTTCGTTTGTTCTATATAGCTGGTAGGTACAAAAATCTACCTGACCGAACCAAGTTTGCATAGAATCGTCATAACTTTGCTTCCAGGTGACGCATTTTGACGCTGTTTTCAGCTGAGTTGTTCCTAATTAGGCTACCTAACACCATCTGACTGATAATATTGACGAAAACGCGAAAAAATTTTTCTCGCTAATCGACTTGGAAAATTCATGCAAATTTTTGTATAGGAAACATAAAGTAATTTTTATTTCAAAATTCTTCCCGTAAATCCCGTTGAAATTAGTTGAAACAGATACTTACCTGCCTTACCTGCATTCCGGTGCGCGTTCCGCGAGGGCGAGTCATATAGGGTAGTTGGTATTCCAGGTTTTGTCAAAATTTTCTTTCAAAATTCACGTTTTTCACCTGAAAAACAACATTTTTGTTCAGCACAATTTTCAGTAACGCCATAGTTAGCTAGATCGCGCGGAGACGCGTCTTTCGACACCTCGCCCGTGCGCCTAGCGTATATAGCCACTTTATTACATAGAATTTTCGTTTGTTCTATATAGCTGGTAGGTACAAAAATCTACCTGACCGAACCAAGTTTGCATAGAATCGTCATAACTTTGCTTCCAGGTGACGCATTTTGACGCTGTTTTCAGCTGAGTTGTTCCTAATTAGGCTACCTAACACCATCTGACTGATAATATTGACGAAAACGCGAAAAAATTTTCTCGCTCACATAGACTTAGAAAATTCATGCAAATTTTTGTATAGGAAACATAAAGTAATTTTTATTTCAAAATTCTTCCCGTAAATCCCGTTTAAATTAGTTGAAATAGATACTTACCTGCCTTACCTGCATTCCGGTGCGCGTTCCGCGAGTCCGAGTCATATAGGGTAGTTTGTATTCCTGGTTTTGTTAAAATTTTCTTTCAAAATTCACGTTTTTCACCTGAAAAACAACATTTTTGTTCAGCACAATTTTCAGTAACGCCATAGTTAGCTAGATCGCGCGGAGACGCGTCTTTCGACACCTCGCCCGTGCGCCTAGCGTATATAGCCACTTTATTACATAGAATTTTCGTTTGTTCTATATAGCTGGTAGGTACAAAAATCTACCTGACCGAACCAAGTTTGCATAGAATCGTCATAACTTTGCTTCCAGGTGACGCATTTTGACGCTGTTTTCAGCTGAGTTGTTCCTAATTAGGCTACCTAACACCATCTGACTGATAATATTGACGAAAACGCGAAAAAATTTTGCCCGCCAGCCCACCCTGTTACTAGTGGCCAGGTGGACGAGTCTGGTTTTGGCAAAGTATTGAACTTTTATTTTTAGCTTTAGACCTTTTATTTTGTTAGATTAGTAGGAGTTATTGACCTGTCGGTCCGTAGACCGAAGGAAGATTTAATATATTTTATAATTTCGTTTATTTAGTTGCTTCTGTGCATCCCCCCTTTACAGGGACACAAAGCATTACCAGTTTCCTCTGACCGGGCGGTATATGAATTTGACCTTCACGCTCACCAGCGCCATGTTTCGTACACCGGCCAAGAAGACCGCGAGCTCGCCGGTGTCCAGGGCCTCGCCGTCGATAAGGGTCTCGGAGGAGAGTTCAGACGAGGGGATGTCACGACCGGCACAGGCTGGCCCGTCGGTGAGGCGAAGCTTTGGTGAGTTGGAGGCTGACCGACCAAGGTCTGGACAGCTTCTCAAAACCCCAACGCCACCGAAGAAAGCCCTTGTGACTACTCCCCCGAGAATAAAATCCAAGGCAACGCTCGCACACCTGAGTAAGCCTGAAGGAACAAAACAGCCTGAGCGGACTGAAGAGACCACGCCGCGGGAAGTGCAACCCGTGAGGTACCTAAATAGAACCACGGAAGCAAAGGCTTGCCTCACAAAGGCAAAAATTCAACTCCTGAGCTCCAGAAACCTGAAGAAGGAGATAAAAGATGAGATCACGCGGGCTGTTGAAAGACTTTACCAGTTGGTGAAGGAGGCTGAAGCTGAAAGAGAAGCAGTAACCTGTGAGGAAAGCCAACCGGAAACCCGAATGGAGCCTAAGCCGACCACAGATAAATCAACAGAGCTAATGAAAAGCCTTGTGGAAGGCCTGCAACAGCACAAGCAGGAGTTGCAGGAGTGCAAAGAACACACTCAGGCTCTGTCGGAGCAACTCCAGCTGGTCCCTCGCTACGTCGCAGGCCAGGGGCCGTCTTTCGCGGAAATCGCTGCTGGTCCGAAGCAGAACATCCAAGAACCTCTTCACTCGGTGGTGGTATCATCTGTGAATGATCAGGACACGAGTGAAGAGGTTATTGAGAAGCTGAGGACGGCGATCGATGCCCGAGCTGAGGGCACCAGGGTTGAGCGATTGCGCAAGGCGAGGGACCAGAAGGTGGTGGTCGGTTTTAGGACTCGAGAGGAGCTGACGAGGGTGACCGCACGAATTCGGAAGGCTGGCAATCTGGTGGCAGAAGAGGTTAAAAACAAGGACCCTCTGATAATTATCAAGGACGTCCTCTCCTGCCACTCAGACGTGGAACTTACGCAAGCCCTGGAGCGGCAGAACGCCCACCTGATCGGGGATATTCCTGCAGGTGATGTGAGGTTGGGGGTGAAGTACCGTCGTAAGACGAGGAACCCCCACATGTGCCATGTCATCCTGCAGGTGTCCCCGACTGTGTGGCAGCGGCTGACTACGGCGGGTCGCGTGCACATTGACCTGCAGCGGGTGCGAGTGCAGGATCAGTCGCCATTGGTGCAGTGCACTCGCTGCCTGTGCTTCGGCCATGGCAGGAAACTGTGCACGAGGCTCGCCGATCTCTGCATACACTGCGGTGACCCCCACCTGCGTGCCGACTGTCCGTCGCGGCTGGCAGAAGAAACACCAAAATGCCACAATTGTCTGTCGGCAAAGCTGGATCGCACGGACCACAACGCCTTCGACAACGTGTGCCCCATTCGCGTTAAATGGGACGCATTGGCACGCTTGTCGGTGGCGTACTGCTAAGGTGCATCCAGCTTTGCCCAGAAGTAAGAACCACAACGGTATCTACACTATATATAATAATATTATAAAGAGGAAAACTTTGTTTGTTTGATTGTTTGTTTGATTGTAATGAATAGGCTCAAAAACTGCTGGACCGATTTTAAAAATTCTTTCACCATTCGAAAGCTACATTATCCACGAGTAACATAGGCTAAATTTTATTTTGGAAAAAAATAGGGTTCCGTAAGATATTTGGGGTTTTCGGACACAAGGTGCAAAAAATCAACCAGAAAAGTTACTTATTTTGCGTACGCTGCCTAAACTATAAAAGATAGATCCATAAAATATTCTAATTAATTGTAGATCTTATAAATATCTACCAAAAAGTCCGCGACACACTATACCTATCTATGTCGAGTGAGGCACAACAACCCTTTTTTTATTTTTTTATCTTGACTTTTTTTTGGACTACATTTAAACGCATTTATTTTACTCATGCTATAATCCTTATCAAAATAAATGATTTCATCACTAAGAACAGTTTATGTAGATAATATTTGGTCTTTGAATGATCAAAATTGGACGTTTGGTTTTAAAGTTATGGCGAAATTAAAATAATACGATTTCTGCTGCACGGCCCGTTGCGAAGTGGGCGTCACCAAGACGGGGTGCGCGTGCGGGAGGGGAGTCTATGCAGCCTGCGGATAATGACTGCGTCGTCGATGTTAGTGTCGATGTCTGTGAATTGACCTGGGAATCATTTTGCTGACCGTGTCTTTCCTGGGTAGGCTTTTTGCAGCGGTAACCGACATCCACGCGGGCGGAGCCGCGGGCGACCGCTAGTTGATTATAAAATGAATATGCAGAAACCCAAAGCAACAAACATTAGTAGAGCCTCAATAAATTGGAACTCAAGAGAAGCAAATTGGAGCCAACTTCATAAGAAATTGACCCAATTAGTAGCTGTCTCCAAATTAAATTCACAAGAACTTGAAAACCTCGACAATATAATTGATATAAAAATTACAAGTAGTTTAATCAAATGCATAAATACCGATATCATAACTATTATTAGTACCAAATTTAGCTTACCGTTGTGGTCCGACGCCGCGAGCCGCATTCAAAGTGTTGCATCGGTCTGGAGTGCGCAGGTCGTCGAGCAGCACCTGAAACAAAAAGAAAATTGTTATTACGAATCATCGGCAGCACAGATCGAAACCTGGAAGTACCTTAATGAAAAGCAGGACAAAGTTAAAGTTAATACTGAACTCGTAATAGCAACTGTAAATCTGCCAGGATTGACAAAACGTAAACGCCGGGAAGATACTATTAAACAATTAGCAACTAAAGCGATAGGATTTGAAATAAAACTTAGATGATAAAATTATGTCTATATGATATATTGTGTATATATTAGGATAGCCATAGCATAAATGTAGTATTGATTAAGTAATAGGTATAATTTTATTGGAAATAGTATAGTTAGGCTAGAAAAAACAGAAAAAAAAAATACAAAAATAAAAATAGACGTAATATAAGTTAATTAGTTATTTATCAGGCATGTGGGATTAAAGCTTCTGAAAATCACCCATGACAAAAATAGGCATCAGTTCTATGGATAGTGTGTGTGAAGCAAACACTGCTTCCAGGAAATCAATTCTTCCTAAAACAGGACTGCTCCAAATATAAACCGAAAGATTGGTAACAATCAGAAAACCGTATTACCAAGGGCTCTGATAATGTCAGAGGGACACTGAGCAAGGGCAGGAGTGGGTTTTAGCCGGTAAGAGTCCGGCACTGCCCAGACTGCGTCACAAGTGAGCTAGTCTGGGCGTCCATGAGGATTTCCCACTCCTGCCAAAAAAAAAAAAAAAAAAAAAAAAAAAAAAAAAAAAAAAAAAAAAAAAAAAAAACCTAACCTAATCTAACCTAACCGTCATCCGCATACAAGAGGCAGCCGCCCTGTACGAGGCGAGGAGAGGGGTACCTCAGCCGGAGCTGGCAGACAGAGAGGTCGAGCGGAGAGCTGAGTTCTCATGTAAACCTCACCCGGGGAAACATATTGCGATGGATTTCGTGAGCTTGGTAAACCAGGAGCAAGTGGATAGCCATAACAACCAGGCTATTCGGATCTTCACGGATGGCAGCCGAATTGAGGGAAAGGTTGGAGCAGCACTAACCTTATGGGATAGTGCAGCGGAGGTAAAATCCCTCAAATTCAAGCTCGCACCGTACTGTACGGTATACCAGGCAGAACTCCTCGCAGTATGCAAAGCCACTGAGGAAATAAAGAAGAGAGGCGAAGCAAGCTATGGCATCTATAGCGACTCCAGATCAGCTTTGGAGACCATAGCAAACGTCAGCACAACGCATTCCTTAGCAGTACACACCCGCAATAACCTAAGCGCCATTAAAGCCCAGAACAAAACTGTGTGTTTGTTCTGGATTAAGGCACATGCGGGCCTTGCGGGTAATGAAAGGGCAGATGAACTGGCGAAAGACGCCGCTTTAAAAACAAAAACTAAGCCAGAATATGACCTTTGCCCGGTTTCATTCATCAAACGACAGATCCGAAAGCGGTCGATTGATGAATGGAACCGAAGATACAAAGAGGGCTCCACAGCCAAAGTGACAAAGTTATTTTTTCCCGACGTCTCAGACTCGTACAAGGTGGTTCGGCAAATACAACCAAATAAAATAACAACGCAAGTACTAACGGGGCACGGTGGGTTCTCGGAGTACCTGAACAGATTCAAGTGCAAAGAGAACTCATCGTGCATCTGCCAACCCAACACACCCGAGACGGTGGAGCACATTCTAACCGAATGCCCTGTTCACGCCCTGAAAAGGCTTGAAATTGAAAACAGGCTTGACTGTGAAATGGTGGCTAAAAACTTTAAACAGTTATTGGGAAATAAGAAATTAAGGGAAACATTTATTAAATATATCATAGAAATAGCAAACATAGTTATAAATAGAAATAAATAGAATAAGAAAATTATGTTAAATAAATATATTAGTATATAATATATTGACTAGCATATAGGAACAAATGTATAGATATTAACTTGGTAATAGAAAATAGTATAGGTATAAGCAAAAAAAAAAAAAAAAAAAAAAAAAAAAAAACAAATACAAAAATAATAATATAGATGATAAAAATATATAAGCCATGTAAAATGTTAGCCTAATAAGATAAGAAGCTATCCAAGCTATAAAATTAAAATTGGATAAAAAGCAGAAAAGAAGGCCAATAAGATCTCTGATCATGTCAGAGGACACTGAGCACAGGCAGGAGTGGGTTTTAGCCGGTAAGAGTCCGGCACTGCCCAGACTGCGTCACTAGTGAGGCAGTCTGGGCGTCCATGAGGATTTCCCACTCCTGCCAAAACAAACAAAAAAAAAAAAAAAAAAAAAAAAAAAAAAAAAAAAAAAAAAAAAAAAAAAAAAAAAAAAAAAAAAAAAAAAAAAAAAAACCTAACCGTCATAACTTTGCTTCCAGGTGACGCATTTTGACGCTGTTTTCAGCTGAGTTGTTCCTAATTAGGCTACCTAACACCATCTGACTAATAATATTGACGAAAACGCGAAAAAATTTTTCGCGCTCATCGACTTAGAAAATTCATGCAAATTTTTGTATAGGAAACATAAAATAATTTTTATTTCAAAATTCTTCCTGTAAATCCCGTTTAAATTAGTTGAAATAGATACTTACCTGCCACCAATGAGCTGTTAATAGAGGCTACGAAGCGCGGAATAGCGGTGGCGCTTCTTCAGGAACCGTACGTGGCAGCAACGAAAGTAATGAGGAGTTACAGGGGCGTTAGAATCTTCCAGAACACCGGCATAGGAGAAGGGACCGTCAAAGCAGCAATAGCTGTCTTCAACACCGACTTCACTGTCAAACAGTACCCGAAACTCACCACAAACAACATTTCAGTGGTGGGAATCCAGACCAGTGCCTGGGAGATCACGCTTGTCTCCTTTTACTTTGAGCCAGACCAGCCTATTGAGCCCTATTTAGAACACCTGAAACAAATTAGGCTCGCCATCGGTTCCAAGAAAATGATCTTTGGAGGTGACGCCAACGCAAAGAGCACATGGTGGGGCAGCCCAACGGTCGATCTCAGGGGGGAAGAGATGGCAGGAACTCTCGGCGAGCTTAACTTGAATATTCTAAACCGAGGGGAAATACCGACTTTCGACACTATCCGAGGAGGGAAACGCTACAGCAGTCATGTGGACGTTACCGCCTGCTCCAATGACATCCTGGACCGCATAGACGACTGGAGGGTTGACGAAGGTCTCACGAACTCGGATCACAACGGCATCACGTTTAAGATCCTCTTGCAGAAATCTAAAGGAATAAAAGTAGAAAGAACGACTAGGCAATTTAATACCAAGAAAGCCAATTGGGCCAATTTTCATAAGAAACTTGGCCAATTGAAAATAGACTATAAATTTACAGCAGCTGAAATAGATAACATAACAGAAACTGAGCAAATTGACACTTTAACAATTAACTTTACAAAAGCAGTCAACAAAGCATGTAAGCAGTCAATGCCTAACAAAAAAGTCCAAGAGGAACTTACCTTGCCGTGGTGGTCCGAGAGACTCGATGAGATCAAGAAGACCGTCGCTACCAAGAAGCGCAGGATTCGCTCTGCCGCCCCAATCCGGAAGTCGAAAGTCATAGAAGAGTACCTGAAACAAAAAGAAGAGTATGAATTGGAAGCGGCCAAGGCTCAGACCGAGAGTTGGAAGGAGTTCTGCGGGAAGCAGGATAGGGAGGGGGTTTGGGAGGGAATTTACAGGGTGATTAGTAGGACGCAGCGTAGAGAGGAGGACCTGCAATTGGAAATTAGCGGTGATGTGCTGGACGCGAGAGGCGCCGTAAAACTACTGGCTGAAACTTTTTATCCAGAAGACCTCCCTGAAAGTGACAATGCACATCACCGATTTATTCGACGAAAAGCCGAAAGCGTGAACTCTGGCGAGCAAGATGACTCTTGTGATCCACCTTTTACGATGGCGGAACTAATAAAATCAATGGAGTCCTTCAATCCTAAGAAGGCACCGGGTTCCGATGGCTTTACCGCCGATATTTGTTGCCAAACCATTGCCAGCGATCCAAAATTATTCCTAGCATTTCTGAACAAGTGCCTAGAACACCACCACTTCCCCGCGTCCTGGAAGGAGGCTACGGTCATAATACTGAGGAAGCCTGGAAAAGACAGCTATTCAAATCCCAAATCGTATAGGCCAATCGGACTACTGCCTATACTGGGCAAAATATACGAGAAAATGCTAGTGGCCCGCCTAAAGTTCCATCTCCTACCAAATATGAGCACCCGTCAGTACGGATTCATGCCGCAAAGGAGCACCGAGGACTCCCTCTATGCTCTAATGCAACACGTTAACCAAAAACTAGCACTGAAAAGGATAGTAACACTCGTATCCCTAGACATAGAGGGAGCATTCGACAGCGCTTGGTGGCCAGCGATAAGAGTCCGTCTAGCGGAGGAAAACTGCCCAATAAACCTTAGGCGGGTCATGGATAGCTATCTCAGTGACCGAAAAGTCTCAATCAGGTACGGCGGGGAAGTATATAGCAAGGATACTAACAAAGGCTGTGTCCAGGGATCAATCGGTGGCCCAATCTTGTGGAATTTGGTCTTAGACCCCCTCCTCAAAGCAGCAGAGCACAGGGGAAACTACGTCCAGGCGTTTGCGGATGATGTCCTCTTAGTTTTCGACGGAGAGACCGCACTAGAGGTGGAGGAACGTGCTAATGCCGCTCTCAACCATGTTTTGGCGTGGGGTGTCGAGAATAAGTTGAAATTTGCGCCACACAAAACAACTGCGATGGTTATAACTAAAAAACTAAAATACGACACACCGCGCCTGAGCATGGGGGGGATCGACATTGGCATGTCAAAAGAAATGAAGCTTCTGGGTGTAACCTTCGACCACAAGCTGACGTTCAATACCCACGTCTCACTGGTTTGCAAAAAGGCAATCGGTATATACAAGCAGTTGTGTAGAGCTGCAAAGGTCAGTTGGGGGCTGCATCCAGAAGTTATAAGACTGATGTATGTTGCGTGTATAGAGCCCATAATCCTTTACGCTGCCAGCGTCTGGGCACCGGCTGCGAAAAAGTTGGGCACCATAAAGCAGTTTGGGACCGTCCAGCGCGGAATCGCACAGAAAATAAGGTTATATCATTATGTTATTTCATATAATTGCTTTTTTTTATCTGACTGTATAATTCAGGTTTTACTTTTTTTTATCATTTATTTATGACTTAATCTACTCATTACAATGTTTTTTTTTTTTAATGAGTAGTATTGCAATATGTAGTTAGTAGCTAGCGACCTCGACAATTCATGATTATTCTTGCCAGTGCAACCGGCAGCAAGTTCGTCATGCTCCCTTAGATGTCACTGCTTGCGGTAGCGTCGGGGGTCGGGTTGCCTCCTTCCCTCAAATATGGCGAGGGGGGCAATGGCTGATCTTTGCGTTATGCTCGTGAACGGGTGCTGCTCGTGGTGACTGGTCGTCTTGCTGACCATGGTTTTGTTATTGTTAATTGTATTAAGTTTTTAATAATTTTAGTCCAGAGGTCCTAGTTTAACTTTTGTTATAAGTTACTTATAGCTATATTTGCATAATGCAGAATTACATATGTAAGCTGGCATGCCCTTTATGCCTAGAGGCTTTTATTTAGATTGGAAGTTCTGTTTACGTTTTATTTTAATTTTCTATTATTTTTAGTTTTCAATTTTTGATGGTATATTGGCGTGTGCTAGCTGACATATGGCAAATTTTATGTTTTTTTTTTGTGTTTCGTAATTTTTATTACGTATTATTGTATAGAAACAAGTTCTTCTAACTTAACAGACAGCTGTGCTGCTGGGGAGTTTGTTCCGCTACTTCTTCTTCCCAGCTAAAGCACTAGGAAGTGGTGAAGGGCGGGCGTTTTTGGGGGGACTGTCTTATGTAATTTTATTTTGACGTTCAAAAAGAGCTGACTCTCAGCCTAGTTTGAATAAATGACTTTTGATTTTTGAAATGTGCAGAGCATACCGTACTGTCTCCCTGAACTCGGCCCTAGTGGTGACTGGGATGCTCCCGCTTGACCTTCGTATTCGAAAAGCAGCTGCATTATACGAGGCCAGGAGGGGTGTACCCCAGCCCTTACTGGGGGGTAGGGAGGTAGAGCGGGTGGCACCAGCGCTGGAAGCCCCACACCCCGCGGAGCAAATGAACCTGAAGTTCGAAAGTCTGGTAAACGAAGAACAATATCGAAACCACAGCAATCTTGCTGTGAGGATCTTCACCGATGGCAGCAAGATTGAGGGCAGAGTCGGAGCGGCGCTATCCTTGTGGAACGGCACTGCCGAGACAAAGGCCCTCAAGCTTGCCATGCCATCTTACTGCACCGTCTACCAGGCTGAACTCCTGGCCCTGCAAAGAGCGGCAGAGGAAGTGCTCAAGTCCCGTGAAACCACGTTCGGCATTTTCAGCGACTCTATGGCGGCCCTTCAGTCGGTAATCAACGCAAGTTCCCCCCACCCCTTGGCCGTGGAAACAAGAGACACCATACGACGCTGTAAGCTCCAGAACAAGAGTGTCTCCCTGTTTTGGATAAAAGCCCACGCAGGGTTGGAGGGAAATGAGAGAGCTGACCAGCTCGCGAAGGAGGCCGCCCTGGGGTTGAAGAAAAGGCCGGACTACGACCTGTGTCCCGTTTCATTCGTCAAGCGACGAATCCGGTCGGAAACGCTTGAGGAGTGGAACGGGAGATATCGGACGGGTGACACGGCTTCGGGCACAAAAAACTTCTTTCCAGACGCGGTTATAGCGTACGGTGTGGTGCGGAAGATGACACACACGAGTATAACCACACAAATTTTGACAGGGCACGGTGGGTTCTCTGCATACTTGAAACGCTTCAAGTGTAAAGAGAATCCATCGTGCGCCTGTGGTGAGCCTGGTGTCGAGGAGTCAGTTCCGCACATTCTGTTTGAATGCCAAATGAACGCAAAAAAGCGATACGACACGGAGCAGCAACTCGCTGTCGAGCTAGTTGCCGGGAATGCGTCGGAGTTGATGACGGGAAAGAAAAGGAACGAATTTCTAAAATATTGTAGCGAAATAGCATCACAGGTTATAAATAGAAACAAGACAGAATAAGAAAGTATGCTGTCCTAATATAATGTAGTATATTGTTACGAGCTTCGGGTTCGTGACAATTAAAAACTGCCAATAAAAATTACCAAAATCGACACTTTAATTAATCACACAAATTACAAGACACAATTTCACTATTGATCGCTTTAAATCGCACTTCAAGATCACTTCAATGTTTTCGCATGTATCGCTTATTCAATACTACTCCGATCCCGATCCGTTCCCGCCTTTTTATAGAGCCACAGAACATTCGGGAATCGAATCATCTAGAATCTTCGAGTACATACCGGCCCCGACTGAGCAGATGTTGATAACTCTAGAAGATTCTTTTATCGAACTTGCTAGATAGATCTTGACTCGAGTAATTCTGCTACTCGATACTAGATGGCGCTAGTGGTAACGAATTACTTTAGCTTTAGCGCGTAACACTGCCCCCTCCTAAGACATGCTCGTCCCGAGCATTTTCGGCCCCATAGTAACGCGCCAGTCGATCCACATGGACGATCTTAGGAGTACCTCTTGCACCTTTCTGTATCCGGTACGTTACGTCATTGATCTTTGTCACAATCCGGTACGGTCCGTCCCATTTAGCTTGAAGCTTAGGAGATTTCCCTTTGCTGCGGACTGGATTGTGCAACCACACTAGTGAACCTTCGTCAAACCCTTTATTGTTCATTTTGCGGTCATAACGGGTTTTCATCTTTTCAGACATTTGCTGGCCTGATTGTCTGACGTGCTCATAAATGTCGTTCATCTTGTTCCGCAAGTCGTTCGCATAATCGGTTATACTGCGTGGGGCATCAGGTGGTATTCCGGTGATCAGGTCTGCAGGCAGCCGTAATTCTCTTCCAAAGTTTGCGAAAGCTGGAGTCACCGATGTACTTTCGTGAACAGCGCTTCGATACGACAACAAAAAAGGTTGTATGTGTTTGTCCCAATCCCGTTGCCGATTTTCCACAACTTTTGCTAGGTACCTCTCTAATGTCTGATTAAATCGTTCCACCATTCCATCCGATTGTGGGTGGTAAGAAGTTGTTCTTGTTTTATGAGTACCCATAACTCGACAAGTTTCCTGGAATATTTGGGACTCAAAATTCCTTCCTTGATCACTGTGAATCTCTAAAGGTACTCCAAAACGACAGAAGACTTCATGAACTAATTTATCTGCAACTGTCGAAGCTTCTTGATTTGGAATGGCGAAGACTTCCGGCCACTTAGTGAAGTAATCCATCACAACCATGAAATACTTGTTACCACCTTCACTTTCCGGAAACGGCCCCGCAACGTCAAGGGCTATCCTCTCCCATGGTGCACCAACATTGTACAATTTCAATGCACCTCTACTACGAGTCTGAGGTCCCTTTACAGCTGCACAACTTGTACATTTGCGACACCAGTCCTCGACATCGTCCCGGCAGTGGATCCAGTAAAACCGTTCTCGTATCTTCAGTAGAGTTCGTTTTACTCCCAGATGACCTCCTGAACAGCCATTATGGTACAGCTGTAGAACATCCGGTACTTGAGCTTTTGGGACAACCATTTGCAAATGACAGCTGTTTCCCCGAGCATTTTCCCATTTACGGCACAGGACTCCATCCTGAATCACCAAGCTGTCCCATTGGGCCCAATAGCTCTTTGTGATCGAACTCATTGCTGAGACGTCGCTCCACCTGGGCTTAGGAGCTCTGGCCTTCATCCACTCCAGAATCGGCTTGATGTCCGAATCTTCCTGCTGTGCACGTTGTATGCTTTCCTTCCACTCGTTGCTGAGGTCTGTCCTGAACATCCTCACAGGTATCACTTCCTTACCCTCCTGCCTAGTACAATGCTTGCAGTCTTCAGGACAAGATCTTCTTGACAATGAATCTGCGTTGCCATGAGATTTCCCGCTGCGATGTTCGACCACAAAGTCGTATTCCTGCTGCTGCTGCTGGGCGGTGCTGTTAGCCGCCCTACCCTCCGGGGACCGGCCATCTTCCCTTTCTGCAGTTCGCTTAGGGCAACTGGATTGAAGGTGGCCCCTTTCCCCACAGCCGTAGCACCTAGGGCTGTATCTTCTATTACGATCGCGAACTGTAGCCGCTACAACCTCCCTGACGCGATGGGAACGATGATCCTGCCGCACAGCTTCCACCTCCAGTGCATGGGCCAAGGCGTCCTTAAGCGTCCCGTGGTGACCGAGCCTCACAGCAGCTCTAACTTCAAGGTCGCGGATGCCATCGATGAATGCCTGCACCAGGTTCACATTAATAAGCGCAGGTACGGACTGGTACGCTTTACGAACCAGCTTCTCCACTTCAAGGGCCCACTGCTGCAGGTTTTCGTTACTGCGTTGTACACGATCCTTGAGCTGCGCACGAAACACGTGTTCCAGGTGAGCGTCGCCATATCTAGCCTCCAATGCCTCCAGGAGCTGCTCGTAAGTCACTTCCTTACCGAGAGCTTCCAGAACATTTAAAGCCTGGTCGCGCAGTCCTAGGGTGAGGGCAGTCATGGCCTGACTGTTATTCCACCCGTTCGCCTTCATGACAGCCGCGAACTGAATTTTGTAGGCCGACCAGGAAGAAGTCCCGTCGTACGGCGGCACTTTGAATTCACGTAGCGAAGGTGTTGTAGCTACGGGCGCTGAGATTCCTTCCCCAAGTTTAAGGTTACCCAATTCCTGCTTCACATCAGCAATGACGTCACTAAACTTGCTGATCCGAGTTTCAGCTTCTGACAGGCGGTTTTCATGCTGGGCAACCTTCTCCTTCACCTCCTTCATATCTTTCCTGAAGGCTGCGTGAAGGTCCTTCATGAGGAGCATCTGCTCTTCCTGGCGGCGCGCCTGCTCCTCCTTATCCCGTTGGAGGTGTTCTTCCAGTCGACGAGCCTGTCCCTCCTGTCGGCGAGTCTGTTCCTCCTTATCACGCTGGAGCTGTTCTTCCAGCCGACGAGCCTGTTCCTCCTGTCGGCGAGCCTGTTCCTCCTGTCGGCGGGCCTGCTCCTGCAGCATCATCATCAGAGCAGCAAAATCTGGCACTGATGATGCCGGAGCACCTGTGGACGGGCCGGCCTCCGTGGTCGGTAGCTGACCCTCCGACGTCTGTGGCAGTGCTCCACCAAATCGCCTCTGATCCGTCTCCTGCTGGCGTTGACTCCGGGTACGGATACCCTCCGTGTCGCCTTTAGGTAAAATCGGCATGATTTTAATCCCACTTCTGACACCAATTGTTACGAGCTTCGGGTTCGTGACAATTAAAAACTGCCAATAAAAATTACCAAAATCGACACTTTAATTAATCACACAAATTACAAGACACAATTTCACTATTGATCGCTTTAAATCGCACTTCAAGATCACTTCAATGTTTTCGCATGTATCGCTTATTCAATACTACTCCGATCCCGATCCGTTCCCGCCTTTTTATAGAGCCACAGAACATTCGGGAATCGAATCATCTAGAATCTTCGAGTACATACCGGCCCCGACTGAGCAGATGTTGATAACTCTAGAAGATTCTTTTATCGAACTTGCTAGATAGATCTTGACTCGAGTAATTCTGCTACTCGATACTAGATGGCGCTAGTAGTAACGAATTACTTTAGCTTTAGCGCGTAACAATATTAAAGACTAGCATAGTATAATAAGATGAAAAATTGTGTAACATTAAATAGGAAGTTAATACAATGTTAAAAATAGAAATAAGTTTGGAATATAAATAAATGTATAATTGTGTAGAAAGCAACATTAAAAACAAGTTCCCCGTCTCTGTAAGACAAAATTAATAAAAGAAAAGAACTGGAAATGTATTTATTATCTAGAGAGTATCACTAAATACTGCTCCCCGTCTCTGTAAGACAAAATTATTATAATGTAAGAACTGTAAAATATTATCCTTAAGTAGCTGTATATAGACATAAGCGTAGAGTAAGTCCCCCGTCTCTGTGAGACAATAAAATTATAAGAAATAATTTTTTATTACTTTAAGACTAGTTAAGATAGATGTAACTTCTGTATAATAGACATAGAAATAGAATAAGCTCTAATTCATAGCCACATTAAAAAACCCGTGTCATTGTTATTTTGTGTTGCACCCAAGACCGATATATATATAAATGTGCAGTTAGTAAACTAAAACAGCTGATAGCTGGGAATGCACTGTGACAATTCAATGTGTTGCACCCAAAACAGAAATATATAAATAAATAGATCTAGTAAACTTAGATATTCAGAAAGCCGCTGATAGCTGGGAATAGAATAATAAAAGACGAATGAGGACGAATGAAAGAAAGACAAAGTATGTGGAATAAAAGTGCGAGAAGCAAAAATGCGAGAACTGGTATGAAAGATAAAGCAGACAAGCATAGGCTCCGATCATGTTGGAGGTAGAAGTAGAGACGGGGTATGTGGGACTCCTGTCAGAATGACAGTCTACCCACTAAAAACTCAGCGGTGTTCCCGCATCGCCGTGATGGGAGGGCCATGAGAAACCGGCTCAGCCTTTACTTCCACAGCCCTCCCGGCGCCTGCCCGCCTAGATGGCGGGCCCCGCATGCCCCCCAAGCTGGGGGGCTACGGGAATGGCCGGGAACACCTGGCCATTCCCGTCCGACGCTGGTGGAGGCATGTGCAATACAGGCAAGGGTGCCCCCGTACCCGTTGCCTGCTGGCCTCCACCTGGGAGGAGTCGAAGATGACTGTCATACTGACGTCGTCTTCGACCCCTCCTCCGCCTTCGGAGCGACGCCGCGTGAGGATCGTCCTCCCGCGCGCGCTCCGCCGCCTCCTTTTGGGACAAGACGTCTTCGCAAAAGGAGGCGACCGCCGCCCAGGACCTCTCATCCCCCAGCATGGCTTTAACCAAACCAGGGAGTGAGAGGTCCGGTCCGATCACCGCAATGAGACTGCGGCGCGGCCCAGACCACGACGGGCACACCTCGACTGTATGCTGCGCCGTGTCCTCCGCCGCGCCACAGTCGTGGCACGACGGCGTCTCCTCCCGTCCGATTCGGTGCAGGTACGATCCGAAGCAACCGTGTCCGGATAGCACCTGCACGAGACGGAAGGAGAGGAACCCATGCGACCGCTCGAGCCAGTCTCGCAGTACTGGCGCAATCGCGTCCAGTGTACGGCGGCCGAAGGCTGCGGTGGCAAGGTCCCCCATCCAATGGACGACGATGGCGTCCCTCGCTTCTCGCCGGACGGCCTCCCGCTCTTCCGGGACTGGGCGTTCTCCTCTCGCCCTCCACCCCGCCGTCCATTCATATACTCTGGCGAGCACCCACGCCTCGAGTTCCCAAGGAGGGGTGCTGGCCAGAGCACATGCTGCCGCAAATCCCACCGTGCGGTAGGCCCGCGCCACCCGCTGAGCTATGGCCCTTTGGGGTGCCCGCAAGGCGGTGGCGTTCTCCCTCCTCTGGAGAGATTCCTCCCAGATGGGGGCCCCGTAGAGGGCCATACTCTTCAAGATGCCAGCATAAAGTTGCCGGCATCGTGCGCTGGGCCCCCGCAAGTTGGGAAGCAGCCATGACAGCGCACCCGCGGCCTTCAGCAGGCGTGACGACAGCCCGCTAAAATGCGGACCGAAGCGCCACCTGCTGTCAATGACAAGGCCCAAATATTTCATCTGGGCCTTGACCTCGATTCTGACGCCCTCCACGAAGATGTGGGCGTCAGGTGGGGGGCGCTGCCGTGGTCCGTGGAAGAACACGGCCTCGGTCTTGTGCAGCGCCACCGTTAAACCTAGGCGGCGGATCCTCCCCGCGACCAAAGATCCGCCCGCCGAGGCCAGGCTGGCCGCCTCCCTGAAACTCCCCCCCCGGGCAGTGAGGAGAGTGTCATCCGCGTAGCACACCACACTCGTGCCCCGGAGGAGAGTTCCCCGCAGGAGCCAATCATAGCCGACGTTCCAGAGGAGAGGTCCTACGACTGACCCCGGCTTCGACGGCGTACCGCCGGACTTGGCCAGCCCTATTTACCAGGAGGATCGCCCGATCCTCCAGGTAGCTGGCCAGCAGCCTGCGCAGGTATCGAGGCACTCCGTGGAATCGGAGCGCCTCTAGGATGGTGGAGTGGGGGATGGAGTTGAAGGCATTGGCTATGTCGAATGACACAGCCAGCAATCCATCCCCTGCCTCCATCGCTTCTTTCACTTGGCCCTTAAGGCAGGCCAGCGCGTCCACTGTGGAACGCTCAGCCCGAAAACCGAACTGAGCATCCGACAAGTCCGGCCCGACATCCCGCAGATGGCTCTTGAGGCGAGCGGCGATTATCCCCTCGAACATTTTGCCGACCTCATCGAGCAGAACAATGGGCCGGTATGCCGAGGGGGAGTCTGCTGGGCGACCTTCCTTGCGAAGGAGGCACAACTGCCCTTCCTTCCACGGTTTCGGGAACCTCCCAGATGCAAGGCATGCGCTGAACAGGTCCCGAAACCTCTCCCCCATTTGAGTGGCAGCAATCGCCACCACAATCTAACCTAACCTTTTTTTTTTTTTTTTTTGCTGAGAAAATGCTTTATGCATGCCCGCTCGCGGCTCGGGGACGAGACGGGGTATGTGGGACTCCTGTCGGAAGGACAGTCTACCCACTAAAAACTCAGCGGTGTTCCCGCATCGCCGTGATGGGAGGGCCATGGGAAACAAACTTCCACAACCCTCCCGGCGCAAGCCCGCCTAGGTAGCGGGCCCCGCATGCCCCCCCTCCCAGCCCCAGCCCGGGGGGGGGGGGGCGGCGCTGGCTTCCGCCATCACGTCCCATGTAGGTGACACCTATCCGCCAGATAAGCCCCAACGATGCGGCGGAGGTACGGGGGCACCCGATGATAATGCAGTGCCTCCCGAATGCAGCTCCAGGGCAGGGTGTTGAAGGCGTTGGAGATGTCCAACGACACGGCCAACATCACCCCGCCCCGGGACACCGCTTCCTCCGCCAGGACTCTGCTTAAGTGGCCGACGAGGCGGGCAGCGATTATCCGCTCAAACATTTTACCCACCTCGTCAAGCAACACTATGGGCCTGTACGCAGATGGCGAGTCCGCGGGGCGCCCCACCTTCTTGAGCAGGACCAGACGACCAGATTTCCACAAAGTGGGAAACTGGCCCTGCTCAAGGCACGCGGTGTAGAGTCCTCTCAGTTGGGGCTCTAGCTCCTTCATAGCGAGGGCTAGCACTATGCCGTGAATACCATCGGGCCCCGGAGCCACGTTCTTGGCTCGGAGCCGCATCACGGCCGCCCTCATCTCTGCCTGTGTCACCTCTAGGACGTTGATGGCGTTCTCCTCGGTAGGCTCTGCAGCTGTGGGCAATGCCATCGGCGGCGGAGTGTGCTCCGCTCTTGCCGGGAAGAGGGCTGTGACGACCTGCTCCAGCAACTCAGGTTGGAGACTCTCCGTAAGTGGAGGCGCCGCGGGTCGAAGTTTCCCTCGAACCGCACGATAGGGGCGCCCCCACGGATCTCCGTCGAGAGTCTCCAACATCTCTTCCCTGGCTCGCGTCTTTGCTTCGCCGATGGCCAGCCACAGAGCCTCCTTAGCCGCGCGGTACACCTCATACCGCGCGGCTTCTTCGTCAGGGACCCGACGACGTCTCCTCCGGTATCGGGTGTACTGGCGTCTGACCGCCACGCACTCGACACGTAGTCGCGCGATCTCGGCAGACCACCAGTACACCTGGCGCCTTTCTGAATGCGTGTGGACGCGGGGCATGAACGCGTCGCTGATTTGCGTCATCGCCCCGCGGAACCACAGCGCTTCTTCTTCGACGTCGACGGGTCCGATCGTCGCCGACTCCCGGATCCAGGCCTGGACAACAGCGGCCTCCTGGAGAACTTCCCTGTCGATGCGCTTACGCGCCCAGCGCGGGCCGTCCGTTCGCGGGGCCGATGGACTGCGGCCGCCGGTGGTCTGGGTGGAGACGTCGAAGCGGATATATCTGTGATCCGACAACGTCTCCACCTCCACGGCGACACGCCAGTCGCGGACACGGCTCGCGACAGCAGGGCTAGCGAACGATACGTCTACGATCGAACCGCCCCGCTGCCGCACGCACGTGTGTACCGAGCCCCGGTTTAGGACGACCAGGCCAGTCGTGACCACCCACTCCTCCAGCGCCTCACCCCTAGCATCGGTCACCGGGGATCCCCACGCAGAAGACTTGGCGTTAAGATCCCCTAGTAACAGCACGGGGCGAGGGTGGAGTCGGCCTACGACGGCCCCCAACTCGACAAGGAAGTTCTCGAAGTCGGCGAGGCTCTTGTTGGGCGAAAAATACGCCCCAACAGTGCCAATGCCGTCCGCAAGGGCGGCCACCCAGCCGTGACCTCGGGACGGGTTGACTAGAGCCCCGCCAATGATGGCCACCGAGCCGTCAAGATCTCCCACCCAGTTACCCCTGGGGGGGACAAAATACGGCTCGGCGACCACAGCCACGTCAATCGACCACTCTGCCATGCTCTGGATCAATAGATCCTGAGCTCTGGCAGCGTGGTTGATGTTGCCCTGGAGGAAATGGTA
This sequence comes from Antitype chi, assembly GCA_947359405.1. Classification (NCBI taxonomy): domain Eukaryota; kingdom Metazoa; phylum Arthropoda; class Insecta; order Lepidoptera; family Noctuidae; genus Antitype; species Antitype chi. The sequence continues at coordinate 12,833,377 of OX375834.1, read as the reverse complement.
AGGCGCCATTAAGCGCAGTCCATTCCCTCCGCCGCACCATCAATAGGCCGGGAGTCGGCCGTAGGGCACCCAGGCTGAGGGAACCTAACCTAACCTAACCTAACCGATATCTTTGCTTCCAGGTGACGCATTTTGACGCTGTTTTCAGCTGAGTTGTTCCTAATTAGGCTACCTAACACCATCTGACTAATAATATTGACGAAAACGCGAAAAAATTTTGCCAGCCCACCCACCCTGTTACTAGTGGCCAGGTGGACGAGTCTGGTTTTGGCAAAGTATTGAAATTTTATTTTTAGCTTCAGACCTTTTATCTTGTTATATTATTAGGAGTTATTGACCTGACGGTCGCTTGACCGTAGACCGACTTTATTTTAATTTTATTTTATATTAATAGTTTCATTAGTTTTATTTTTCCTGTGCATCCCCCCTTTACTGACTGACGTGACGATGATAGATGGTAAGGTGGCATCTTACATCTCGGGTACTTCTGCAGCAGTTTGTGATTTGTGCAAGGCGCCTCCGAAGGAAATGAATAACATATAATTAGTACAGAAAAAAGCAGTGAATGAAGATGTACAAATATGGATTAAGCAGCCTACATGCATGGATTCGTGCGATGGAATGTTTATTTTATTTATTTATTTATTTTTATATCTTAAGAAAACTTACAGCTAGGATACAGATAGTTGACCGTTAGCGAAAGAAGGCCAATTAAAAGTTTTCACTGACAAAATTAGGCGGTAATGCGGTTAGGCGGTTAATTAGGGGTTATATAGCATATAGATTAGGCATTAAATCCTGGCAATCAAGAGGAGATGATGCAAAACATTCAGTAGACGAAAGAAAAAAGAAAATTCAAGACAGATTCAGAAATGAAACTGGTTTGTTAGTAGACGTTGTAAAACAAGGCAGTGGGACAACAAACAACGGGAACTCGGCTAGAAGATTCTTTCAAGATCCAGAAAAGACTGCTGATATAACTGGACTCGACGTTGATTTAGTGCGAAGAATTGGTGTGCGCTTGCAATGTATTTCTTCTGGTGAAAAAATTGTAGTTAATAAATTTAACAACTGCAAAAATACTGCAAAACATACATACATGCATACTGCTTTAGATACTGCAAAAATGTTTAGTAACTTTTTTTTTTTTTAAAGTTGCCTCACACTAGGAATTTCTCCTGTATTGTGGGTGCGTTTACAAACATAAACTCACATACACAAATAGCCAGACCCAGAACAATTACTTGTAGGTCATACAAATATTTGTTCCGTGCGGGAATCGAACCCGCGACACGCAGCGCAGCAGTCAATCGCTTAACCACTGCGCCAACCGTGCCGTCAACTATCCGTGGTATTATATGCCTGTAAATATTCATAAGTTGCTCATTCATGGGGCTCATATAATTGAGCATTTATCTGTCGTTCCTATCGGTTTTTTGTCAGAAGAGGCATCTGAAGCAAGAAACAAGGATTTTCGTAAATTTAGAGAGTCTCGCTCGAGAAAAAACAGCAGTGTTTCTTGTAACGAAGATGTACTGCATAACCTTTTACTTCAGATCCTGTTCTGACAACCATACGACCAAAACTGGATCAAAAGAAAAGAAAAAAATGTTCAAAGAAGTTTCTGAAAGTGATTCCGAAGATTCTGAAATAGAATCTGAAGATGATACTTTCTGTGACTAATACTTGATTTTTTTATTGATCTGATCAATTAATTTAATTTCGAAATTTATTATATACTTAGCTATTTTTTGTAATTTTGTTGTATGATGTTGTTAATACTGTGTTTTAAAATTGTTTTTATTGGTTTATAATTAGTGCCTTTTGTTTATAGTTAGTTTATAGCAAGTTAAGTTTAGTTTAATAGATATCTATGATATCTTTTGAGGATTTTAATTCCACCATTTACTTATGAAGATAAAACTGTTTTATTTTATTTACAGTAATTGAATAGAACATACAATTAATGGTTAAAAGTTGTCAAATGCCTCCGCTTCGAACATTGTCTAGTTGTAGTAGAGTGGCAGAACTGTATAGTTAGTAATGGAAATCCGTGGTGAACGCCATTGCCATATACATGGTGAGACACAACTGAGATGGTTCTGAACATCACTTGGTTTAAGCCATTTGGTTGAGTTGGTTGGCCGGCGATGGGGCAGCTAGCTCCACCAAATTCTGTTGCCCTGCTCTGTTGCGTAAATGGCTCAATATAGCAATAACTAGATTTCTAAAGTGGAACTTGAAAAATCTGGTTATGATGTACTACTATTACTGAGATTAATATTATATTATCTTGTTCTCAGCTCCTGTATCCATACCTGTACCATATCGCTATTCGGGGACGAACGCGACAGCAGGACGGCCGAATGTTATCGCCTGAGTGGTCAACGGCGCTTCACTTCCCGATGATGCGAGAATGACCTCGTTTCCCCTCCCCAACGGCCGCCGTCAAGATCGTGGACGAGCTCTCGGCCTCTTTCGCTTCTGACCCTCATCGCGTGCACACGCTTTAAATAAAACTATTGCTGTCCTGTCTCGCTTTATAAAGTTAATAAAATTTTATTAGTAATTGTTCACCTTGTGCGTATAAATTAAATGTAAATATAAAATTGGTTAATAACTTAGTGTTATAATTGTCTTTGCATTTAATAGCTTTTACTTACTATAAGTTTGATTTTAGTAAATGATTTACCTACCCTCATAACAAAAAGAAAGTTTGTGATTCTTTGAATAATAAAACTGTATTACTAATCATGTTTCTTTCTAACACTAAATTATCTGCTAAACTGAAATTAAGAAATTCGACACTATTCCGCTGGGACTACGCACACGAAAAAACCACCAGATCTGGTCGAAAGATTCTCCCTGGTACATTGTGTATAAGCGGCACAATGCTGCTTACGACATCCACGCGAACGAAGTCACGGGCACAGATAGTACCTAATATGTTTTATTATTCTATTTTTAAATTTTGGTATTGTGTTTATAAATTATGTCAATCAAAACTCGTTTTGAAGTTTATAAAGTTTATAATTCAATAAAAATATAATACACACTCTTTTTAAACGGTTTTATTTAGCTTACCCTGTTTGTTGTTTTTTGGGTCAAAAGTACTTGAAATTTTACTGATAATGAACTAAAAGCTAAAAAATAATTCGGTAGGTCCTATGTAGCAGTCATCACACCACTTTCCTTAACAATCTAGGGCATTGATCAGACAAAAAAATAAAAGCATGGGGCGTAGGCCACGCCCCACGATTTGCTAAGCAGCGTAGAGTAACCTGAATAGCATAATATGAAGGATTGACTGTTGATAGAAACACGCGCCCACGATTTTGTTTTATTGTCTGATCAATGCACTAGATTGATGAGGAAAGTGGTGTAATTGCTGGTACCTAGGACTTGATTTGATTTGATTTATTTATTCATAATAATTAACATTGTCTTGAACATTACATATTAAATAATTAAATAAAGTTGTCAGATGCAGAAACAATACATTTAAAAGCCTAATATTAAAATTGAAGTAAAAAGTTAGTTACTTAGACTTACCGAATTATTTTTCAGCTTTTTAATACATTATCTACATCATTATTTTTAATGAAACCGTTTAACTTAAAAAAAATATTGTTATTAATTTTTTAGTACACTGGACCAAAACATCCGTAGTAACTCCCGTGACAAATCAAGTTAGGCATAAGTAAGGTGCCTACAAACTTATTTAAGTAAACTTTTACTATTAAAATTAAAATAAACTTAGGATAGTTTATTTTAATTTTAATAGTAAAAGTTATTACAAAATAAATTATGGCGTCGAAAAATTTACTTGAAGCTTGAATCGACTGGTATATGTTGTCCACAGACTACAATATAGTATGATGTTGACCCATGAGGCAACGCTTAGCCTCTACATTGGCGTATAAATCCGCCATTTTGATTTTATCAAAAACAAAAGACATTCACGGAAATAGACTTATTACACGCCATGCCACGCAATGTCAATATAGCGTGTTTATTGGTCACATTTCATGAAAGCAACGTTTTATCATTAGGTCCATGAAAATTCGTGTGGTAGCGTCATGTGTAACAAATGTGCAGTGGCATTGAGCCTACTAGCATCGTGCGACCTAGATGATTCGTGTACTGACCATGCAGCCGTTTTGGATGCTTCGAGGGTCTAGAGAATGCCACTTGTAAACATACCCAGATACTTAAATGCGAGTGAAAAACAGAACTTTGTGTTTGCGAATAAAACAAGTTTAAAATTAATTTCATTAAGTAAAAACAGGGCTGCAGGAGTCCGCTGGATGCGGGAAGCACTAAACCGGTCGAAGTGGCGGAGCTTGGGGGAGGCCTATGTCCAGCAGCGGACGTCTTTCGGAAAGGAAAATAAGGGTGTATTCACATAGGCAGCTGGTAACCAACGCCGATTTTATTACCCAGCGCCCAGCGGGGTAATTGCGTGACACACTAACAGTAGGACTGGCTTTCTCTTTGACAGTTCAACAACATTCATTACGTTAATTACGTTGTTGAATTTTTTCGAACATATAAAGCAATGGATTAGCTATCTCCTTCAAAATGATTCAGCTTCTGGATGATAGTGTTTTACGCAATAACGGTGCTAGGTTTCAAGAAGTACCAAATTCTCAGCTACGGCCAGCCACATAAGAGATCTTCCAATCCTACTTCTATGCCTTGAAATTTCACTCTGGCGTTTTCCAAGATATTCATCTGGGATTCATCGTTCATATCAATTAAGCTATTTTTTTCGTCGTGTACAATATTATCATCGGTTGTCGCGAAATATGTGTGCAATATATGAACTGACGAATCATTCGTAATGATTATAGTTTTTTTGTCTCGAACAGATTCTGCAACACTTTTAAAAGTTTCATTTTCTATTTCTGAACTTTGTATTTTATTGCATACTAAAAGTAAAACTTTGTTTTTATTTGTGTTTGTCAATTCTCTACGTATTGCATTACGTTCTTTCGTTGGTAGGTTTACAATATCTTCAAGATCTAACACAACGTGGTCTTTATTCTTCAAATGCTGCATCACCTTAACAACAGTCAGTACGCAGTTCTCTGCAACGATGACAGTACTCGAGCGCTGATCCTGCAAGTTCAAGGACCTCACCGCGTTTTCTGTGAATGTGTGATTATTATGTTTTATTTTGCTCATAAACGTTACGTATAATGAGTTCATCAGAGGGTCTTCAATAATGTTATTTATTGCATTTTGGAATAAGTCGCTTTTTTGTGTGAGATACGATGCTTCTTTTTTCATCCACCAGTCTTGTATATTATCGTGAAATTTTAGAAATATCGCGTCTGTTTTAGCTTGAAAGGTTTTTGGATTTTTACGCTGATATTCTTCAATATATTTTTTTAACTTTTCCTCCACGCCGTTCTCATCAGCTTGACTACTGAAAAATAGCAGTTTCTTTAAGAAATCTTTAGCTAGCTTTTCCTCATGTTCACTAAACTCCAATAAAAGTTTAGGAAACTTGTTACCTTTAAAACAAAATTTATATTCGCTTATATTGGGGATTTTGTCATCCGATATGTTTTCATTCATCACTCCGATTTTTTTATTCAAATTTTCATACAGACTTCTAGCATCGGTTCCTAATGCATCCACTTTGTCTGTAATCTTCATCAGTTTGGTATTATCGTCAAGCACGAATATATTTCCGATGGCACCAGCTACACCTCCATTCAGCCGCAGGAACCCATTTTCGAAGGATTCATCTATAGTTACCATTCGACCGAATTTATTCTTGTCTAATAATTCGGTAATTTTTAATGTAAGATGTTCTATTCTGCTTTTTTTACTTACTGTTATATCTTTATTCCCGAAAGCAGCCGGAACTCTCAGCTTAAACTCTGGAGATAGTAATATTTCTTTCGCAGCCAGTTCCACTGCTTTGTCTACTGTCAATCGAGAAACATACTGCTTATTCAATTCTGGTCTGAAATATTGTGCGTACTGTTTATTCAATTTTAACAGACCATTTTTGTATGTTATAACGGTCACTATAAGTTTGCTGAGTTTCCCAGCATCGGTTGGCTTGACTATGAATTCAGACAGTAAATTCTTTATATGAGAGGGTTTTTTTCTTTTTTTTAGAATCTCTTTAAATAGTGTATCTCTAAATAGAATGAGGTATCCTTCATCGGTGTCAAAGAAGTCGCGGCGAAAGGTAGCGATTCGATGTCCTTTAGGTTGAATTTCTGAAATTTCGAGAACTTTTTGCGCCAGTATGACGTGGTAACGTAGGATAATATTTTCATTTGTATCACTCAGCATCTGTTGGAAGTCCACTTTATCCATTATAAACTTAGCTATCAGTTTAGCCAGTACGGTTATTTGGTATTTAATAGCTATTTTGCAAAGAGACTCTACATCCTGTTTTTGTTTATAAGGTTGCTTGGCCGTACCGGCGACGCCTGTGCCAATTAAATCATTCAGAATGAAGCGAAAACTACTCTCGACTTTCAAGTCATTACAAAATTCATCTCTGGCAGGCGTGTATATGACGAATAAACATTCTGGTTCATCAAATGTACCACCAAATAGAAGGTCCTTATTACTCGAAACGAAGTGTTCTCTGATTTTCAAATAACTGATAAAGTAAGTGTTCAAGTCGATTGTAAGTGTCTGTTTCGTGTTTTCCTTATGTTTAGCTTGTATGAAGACCAAGACAGGCTTACTAAACCCATCTACTGTTGCTTTGAAACAAATGTCGTCGAAAGCCCCTACGTCGGCGACATTTGAAGCCAATTGAAACTCTGCGATCCTATCGTCGTGAATGGCTCTAAAATATATTAAGCTAAGTAACTTCGTTTCATACAAGTGTCCGAAAATTGCTGCCGTTCCTTTACGCCTTTTAAACATGGTGCAGCTCCACGTTAATCTCAGGGGCACTTCACTTGGCACACACAACACCAGCACAGGGGCAGGCGGCACTCACAGCCACGGGGAGCACTCAGCAGCACCAAAGTATCACCTGCAATCAACGAAAACATGTGGATATGAATGGAATATCCGAATTAAAAGCCAGAGAGACATGCCGGAGAAGCTAGATGGATTCGATGTTCGCTACAGACCACTGTGCGTTACATTACTGCTGGAGCTATGTACCAAGCAATGGTTTTGGGACAAATCCCTACTAATATTATAAATGCGAAAGTAACTCTGTCTGTCTTTCTGTCTGTTACGCTTTCATGTCTAAACCGCTGAACCGATCGTCATGAAATTTGGCAGACATATAGCCAGGGATATGGAAAAGGACATAGGCTACTTTTTTACGCTATAATCGACATCCACACAGGCGGAGCCGCGGGCAAAAGCTAGCTAAATAACGTTGGGTGCTGTAAATCACCCCGAACCTGATTACCACCATGGTTCCTTAGTACGCAGCTGGGACGCATAACACCAATACGTCCTGTAACTGCGTCAACAACAGATGGTGCTGAGTAGTACACGGACGATTGTCCGGCACACTTTCCAAAATAATCGTCCAAATCTGCAACTTAGTTGATTGGTTTCTAGTTTTTGATTACACAGAGTCTGGCGTTATAAGTTTGCAATAGACAATAGGACATTCGGGTTCGCTCTCAAAACTTTTCAAAAGCCACGCGCGAGAACGCGAAAGTTCGTCACTTTATGTCCTCTAGAGGGTATATTTAATTTAATGTGACGCCACAGAGCCCACAACCTTTTGTTTTTGTTTTGATTGTTATATCATTACCGGTGTCGTAACATGTCGTAACGTAGGCAGATCCATTTATATTATCTATGGTCCCAAGCCTTGACTGTTGACTGACGATGCGCCTCCCTGGTGCGCCGCGTGCGGGCCAGCCCCAACCTTATTTTGCGCTGTGTGGCAAGCAGACTAGATTGTTTATATTTAGTATGTGGGTCGCTGCTGCAAGCTTTCCAACTCGGTGTTACGCGTGTGGCAGTGATTCACATGTATTCATGGTTTTAGGTTAAGTGATTAGAATAGGAATACTAATATAGGGGTAAGGAATATTGTTACTAACACATTTGAGTCATGTTACTTGTTGAATAAAGATATTATTATTATTAACAGTCAATGGATAATATTGTGTAACTTTTTCAACGGGGCTTTTTTGACGGGGCTTTTGTCAACATTGTATGAGTGCATTTTATGTTATTTTTTTTTTGTAATGTGCGTTTTGTTTGTTCGGAATAAACATTTTTCTTTCTTTCTTTTCTTTCTTCTACAACCAGCGACAATCAAGATGCTTCTAACGATACCTCATTTATCAAATTATGGTAAGTAGTTTATAAGTTATGAGGGAACAGATGAACATACATACATACCGGTCAAAATCATAACCCTCCTTTTAGCTTTGGCGTAGTCAGGTAAAAAGTCACGTAGTCTTTGATGACACGGTCGAAAAATACCGGCAAAGAGTGAGTTGGACCACGCACAATGAACGGTTCCGTAATTGAGATGAAATTATCCCAAGAACAAACTGAACTTTGTAGTTATCATACATTTCAACTGCAAATTTAAGTTGGTCGACTATTAGGTACCTATTTGTTAACTTGTAAAGCCCACTCAGCGGTGATAGTTTTCGTTTTAACTTCGTTATACAGGTATTTATATAGGTACTTACTACTGCAGTGGTTTTTCACAAATCTATCCAAAAATAACTCAAACTCAAAGCATTTATTTCAATGATTTGAATTGTCAAAAAGTCGATCAGTTGGAAAGTTGAAGCTAGTTGCCCATTCCAAAACGTGGATCTCTTTAGAGAAGAACGGGCAAGAAACTGCACGGACACTGTTTTAAATCAACTCGGATATTATAAAATCTTAGGAACATTATTCTTGTTGCTTCTATATGTGAGAACAATGTAAAATAAAATAACAATTGTCACAGTCTCCCACTCCTGCTTGGTGTTCGCTCATGTTCCCACTGACGATGACGCGATGACGCGATGACGTAATAAAATCGTATCAGGATTTTTTCGCGCACTGGATTTTCAACTGCATAGAGCCGAGATTTGAAAATCGAACACTGTGTTATTTAGACGCGCTGGGAGTGCTGGGAGTGGGGGACTGAGTCGCACTGCACATTGTTGGATTGTCAACGCTCGGTAAAACAGCGAGAGTTGAAAATACAGTGCGCGAAACAATCTCGCCGACTTAGGGTTACCATCCGTCCGGATTTGTCCGGACATTTCCGGACTTCTAGAATTTTGTCCAGATTTTGTCCGGCTCTTTAATTTGCCCGGATTTTTTGGCTCAGATGGAATACGAGTAATAAAACTTATAGAAGTAATACCAAATAAGAAATAAGTCTCTCTAAGTTATTAACTTCTCATTCATCTAAAATCAAAATATAAATCTTCTCTAACTATTGCAAATATGCAAACAATCAACTAATTCAATTGTTATTGATATGTCAGGCTTTTTGTCAAGACTTTTCAAATTTCTAAATGGTAACCCTACGCCGCCGACTCGACATAAGGAAGATTTAATACATACCTTAAGCTTGCATGGCTCGTGTTGTTATTTGGTTTCACTAAATAAAACGCGTCACGCGTCATCTTAGGGCTGCAGGTACCTACTATAACTACGTACTGCAGTCTGCCAACAAACAACAAACTTACTCGAAGCAACAACCACTTCAATTCAATGTCATGTCAAATACATACTGATTAACATTTAATTTTAATTTTAGATTTAGGCCACGTTCCGAGTTGCAATAATATCGATTTGAGCGCGCTCACCCGTTCCGAATTGGCGATGGCGTGAGCGCGCGATAATGATACCAAATGTGTGGTGTATATATACAAGTTTTATATGGTGTAAATAGGTTTAAACATTGAGTGAGCACTGTTAGCGCGTTCAAGAACCGTTTTACAGTTCTTAGAGCTGTCGTTAGCATGATATCTAACTCGGAAAATTATTGATGTGAGCGGTCACAGAGCTATGGCCTTCAGTTCGCGACCGGTATCACAGAGTACATTTTTATATAGGACCGGTATCAGTGACGCACTGACGCAGAGTACGAGTAGTATACTACCAACGTACACGATTTTCGAAATCGGACCCACTGTTCGATTTTCAACTCCCGACGGTGAGCAGGACGTTGCAAATACAGTGCGCGAAAAAATCGTGTAGTTTACGTGCGTGCGAACGCAGACCAAGCATGTCAGAATTGCCAGGATATGTTATTAATCAATTTATCATAATAATGTGTCTGTTTGGATGTTTGCATGTACCTCCACTCTCCACTACTTGATTAAGGTTGTCTTGTCACACTAGGGTACTTTTATACAGGGTGATTGGAAGATGGGAGCAAAGCTTTAAGGTGAAGATAGTATAGACAATTTAGAACCATTTAAGCCATGGTTGTCTTAGACGAAGTCTTACCAAATTTTTTTTTTTTTTAATAAGGTTTAAAAGACGTATTGTACATTTTTTTTATTTTTTCTGAGCTTTAAATGTCTGTAAAAAAAATGTCTAATGACACAGAAGCCTAAAACATGTTTTGCTTGATTGCTTACACATTACTTTAATTAAATAAATAAAAAATGTGTCGAACCATATTATAATCAATATAAGCAGTTTTAGTTAAAATAAGTAAGATAGTGTAAATTTAATACCTTTTTTGTAACTAGATGGCGTTGGCGTCGTATTAGATCGCGCTATGGTTTCGTTACCGCCGAAACTATAAGTAGTTCAGGAATATTATGTTTTTTTTTTGAGATAAATTCTGTATTGGGTGATTACACGAGTTTTATTGAAGATCCTGGGATTGAGTTTTGACATGGTCCTTCGAAACCGGGTCAGTGCGTAATATTGCGCACCGAGTTTTTGTGTATCAGCACAGGAAGCAGTGGTGGATCGCCACTGAAGTGCTTAAGCGTCGCCTGCAGAGGGCGCGACCGCGGAGACTGAGTGTTTCTGAGGACGTCGCCTGCAGAGGGCGCCACCGCAGCAAGTTCTGCGGGCTTCCGGACATCCCAAATACGGACAACCGGATCTAGAAGAAGTGGAAGTGGCATCCCAAGTAGCTGAGCATCAACCCTGAGAGCGTACTGTGCGCCCCCTGGCGGGCGGTAGCAACAAACAAACTGGAGAAGTAATAGTGAGTGACGTTGTGAAGTTAGAAAATTAAAACCGTGAGTACAATTTTATTTGTGAAATTATCAAGACTTGGAACTTTGAATATAACGTAATAATCAAGACTTAGAATAATTTGAAGTAGTTTAGACTTAGATTGTATAAGAAAAAAGTGAACCGACGGGGAACCTATGCCCGATTTTCTAAAAAGTTGTTAGTTAAAAACACTTGTAAAAATTTCTGTTGTCTTCATAGACTTAGAATAATTTCATCAGTTTTACACTTGTAAAATTTCTGTGTTCTTGTGCAACTTGTTTCTGAATTTAATCAATAGTTTGATACTACATTTATAGTCATGGATTCGTTACTCAACTTGCAGCTAGATAACAAGCGAAATATTGAAAAAGGTAGAACGAATTATAAAAAATCTCCTAAAGATCGGATAACATTGTCCTATTTAGAAACCAGATTAGAAGCATTAGAACAACTGTGGTCTAATTTCATAAAAACGCACAGGAACATAGTAGAAAAACTAGATTTGGAACATAATTACTTTACTTCAGAGACATATGACGTTACTGAGGATATTTACATAACTTACAAATCTGAGTTGAAAGAGTCTATAAAAGAACTAACATTTACAAAAGCAAGTGTAGATAAAGTTTCATCGTCAAAGACGTATACCAATGTGAAATTACCTAAGGTTGTTATTCCTACTTTCTCTGGCAAGTATACGGAGTGGACTTCATTCCGTGATTTGTTTTTATCACTTATCCACAAAAACGATTCAATTGACGATGTACAAAAACTCCATTACTTGAAAGGTCATTTATCGGGTGAACCAGAACAATTGTTGCGTCACACTCCTGTGACAGCCGCAAATTATCAGGAATGTTGGCAAATGTTAAATAAACGCTATAACAATAAACGATATTTGTCTAATTCTATGTTGAAGAGATTGATAAATCAATCAAATGTAACGGAGTCATCAACTGCGGTTAAAGAATTATTGGATACCACTGTGGACTGTGTGCATGGCTTAAGTACTCTCGGAATTGATGTTAAATCATGGGACGCTATAGTTATCTTTATAATAAGCGCTAAACTAGATAGTGAATCGCGAAAGTTGTGGGAATTGAAAATTAGTGCAGTTGAACAATTACCAACTTTTGAAGAATTTAAAACATTTTTAGAGTCACGGTTTCGCTCTTTGGAGTACTTAGACACATCCAAGTCAAAGCAGAAGTCTACAGATAGTAAACCAAAAGTTTTTCACGCAGTCAAATCAAATAGTAACAACTCAGTACAAATTATATGTCCATTCTGTAAGCAAGATCATTATATAAGTCATTGTAAACTGTTTAGTAAAGAAGGTTACCAAAGTCGAAGTGAGTTTGTCCGAACTCACAATTTATGTTACAATTGTCTAGGCGCGAATCATTCAATTAAGTATTGTCGCGCTAAAACATCATGTCACGTTTGCAAGCGTAGACACCACTCATTATTACACCCCAAGGCATCTTCAAGATCATCGTCACCCAATAGCCATCCGGTAGAGGCAGTAGCTGTCAAATCAGCAGTGTCCTCACTGCAAACTGCTTCCGGTACGGCAAAAGAATCAGAGTCTTCAACCATAGCAACACACTTTTCTACAAAGGTTGTGCCAAATCGAGTTTTATTAGCGACCGCTCTAGTCGATGCACAGACTCAGAATGGTCGTAAACAATTGCTGAGGGCGTTATTGGATCAAGGATCCCAGGCCTCTTTCATAACCGAATCAGCAGTCCAATTGCTCGGACTGAAGAAAATACCAAATAACAGTATGGTCTCAGGCATAGGAGGTGACGAAGGCGCTTTCGCCTCTAGATTCATGGTTTGCGTAACCATTCATTCACGTTACGATCCAAATGCAATTATTCAAGTTCGAGCATATGTGTTAAGTAAAATTACAACGTTGATTCCTTCAACTAAACTATGTATATCAACTTGGCCTGAACTAGAAGATATAACTCTGGCGGATCCAGAGTACCACACTCCAAACAAAATCGACGTTTTGTTTGGAGCAGAAGTTTACAGCCAAGTTCTTAAAGAGGGTTTAGTCAAACACTCTCCAGGGCCCATAATTGCGCAAAACACAAGCCTGGGGTGGATTTTGTCTGGACTAACACCCACAGATTGCGATCTCAATTCAGCAAATTGTCACAAGGTTATAGTTAGTATGCATTCACACCTCAGTGACAATGATATGCTCAAACAGTTTTGGGAGATCGAATCTGATGTTACCAATAAGAAAAAGATACTTACCCAAGAAGAACAGCTGTGCGAAGAATTCTTTACTCGTACTACTCGACGAGACGCTACTGGGCGATACGTAGTCAAGCTTCCATTTCGCGAATCAAATCCACGAAGTAAAATCGGATACACCAAAGAAATCGCACTGAAACGATTAAATCATCTTGAACAGCGTTTCAAGAAAAATCCTGAGATCAAAAGAAAATACACCGAAGTTATCCAAGAATACCTTGACCTTGGACACATGAAGATGGTGTCTCGCGAAACTGATACTAAGCAGTCAGAAGCAGTCTATCTGCCTCACCACGCAGTGATTCGGGAGGATAAGACCTCTACCAAGGTCAGAGTTGTGTTCGACGCTTCTGCTAAAGGGTCTAATGGTGAATCCCTTAATGATATGTTGATGGTAGGTCCTACCATACAACCGGAATTACGTCACATCATCATGAGATGGCGTACGTATCCAATTGTATTATGTGCAGATATAGTAAAAATGTATCGGCAGATCAAAGTTGCTCCTGAAGACACACACTTCCAGAGACTACTTTGGCGGAGCGAACCTGCATCTGAAATAAAAGAGTATGAGTTGTTGAGAGTCACTTTTGGCACTGCATCCGCACCTTACCTGGCCGTAAAGTCGTTGCAGCAGCTGGCACACGACGAGGGAGCTGAGTTTCCGCTGGTATCTGAAAAATTAAAAGGCGAATTTTAAGTAGATGATTATATGTCAGGATGTCAAACGGTAGAGGATGGAAAAAGGATTCACAGGGAAATGGAAAAACTACTGGAAAAAGGTGGGTTTCCATTACAGAAGTGGATGACAAACAACAAGGAATTAGCAGAGGAAATATTGGGAGAAAGTACAAATCAGGAAGGAATAGTAGAGATAAAACTAAACGAGGTAGGGAAAATACTAGGACTTTTTTGGGATAGAGAATCTGACAGTTTCAGATATTCAATAACATTTCCGCAACCTGCATCTGTAACAAAACGAAGAGTAATATCAGATATATCACGACTTTTCGACCCCTTAGGGTGGGTAGCGCCGTGTGTTATACCGGCGAAAATAATGATTCAAAAGATATGGCTAGCCGGAATCGATTGGGATGATCGATTACCTGAAGATTTATTAAAAGAATGGCAAACATATCAAAAGGAACTACTAAACTTACCTGAGTTTTATGTACCAAGATGGGTTGAATCCAGAGAAGGCGATGTAGTTGTAGAACTACATGGTTTTTGTGACGCGTCCAATGTAGCGTATGCAGCTGTTACGTATTTAAGGATAATTGGCGCTGACGGGAGCATAAAAATTAATTTAATATCGGCAAAAACCAAGGTTGCTCCGATAAAGCAACTGTCAATTCCCCGTCTCGAGTTGATGGGTGCTGTTCTATTGGCTAAATTGATTGTGGAGGTAGCAGAGATACTAGCAATACCTAAAGAAAATATACATTGTTGGACAGACTCGACTGTTGTTCTGGCTTGGCTCGGTAGTCATCCCAGTCGCTGGACAACATTTGTTGGTAATAGGGTGTCTGAAATTCTTAGTTGTTTGGATAATCCTCAATGGGGACATGTGAAATCTACTCACAACCCTGCAGATATCGCGTCAAGAGGTATGACACCTTCAGCACTTTCAAAGTCATCTTTGTGGAAGCACGGTCCGTTGTGGTTGAAGAAAGAACCAATTGACTATGTCAAACCAAACTCGATGTCAACTAAACTCGAAGAAAGATCATCGAAATGTGTTAAAGCACATGTGGCAATAAATGTAGAGGATGGGCTGTGGACAAAATATTCATCATACCAAAAATTGATCAGAGTACTGGCATTTTGTAGACGATTCTTAAGATATAAGCAACATAAAGAAACTTACCTGACCAGTGAGGAATTGAGAGCTGCGCTGGAAATCTGTGTAAAAAAATGTCAAGAACAAGAATTTAAGGAAGACATAGAACACATTAAGAAGACAGGAAGTGTAAGTAAGAAGAGCAAATTACGACCTTTATGTCCTATATTAGATGAGCAAGGAATTTTAAGAGTAGGAGGAAGAATTGAAAAGTCTCAACTGTCAGTAAGCATGAGACATCCTATTATAATTCCACAGCGCCATCACTTCGCCACTCTGCTCGTCAGTGAAGCTCACAAAACCACTCTTCATGGAGGTCCAACATTGATGTTAAACTATTTGCGCACACAATATTGGATACTCTCTGCAAAAAATTTAGTAAAGGCTTACGTACGTAAGTGTGTAGTATGTGTTCGGCATTCAGCGACGTTTAAAAATCAACTCATGGGTCAATTGCCGACCTGTAGAGTGTCTCCAGCCAGGCCGCTTTTGCATACAGGTGTTGATTTCGCAGGTCCGATTAACATCAGGGTATCTAAGGGTCGTGGCAATAAGGCTTATAAGGGGTACATCTGCCTATTCGTGTGCATGGTCACTCGAGCAGTGCACATCGAGGCCATCAGTGACCTTACCTCTGAAAGTTTTATAGCTGGTTTCAAGAGATTTGTCGCTAGACGAGGCCATTGCAGTGATATTTGGAGCGACAATGGGAAAAATTTTGTAGGCGCAGCCAAGGAACTGCAGATATTAGTCGCTGCTGAACAGTCAGCGGTCGCTAACGAAATTAGGAGTTGGCTCAGTAGTAAAGGTGTCAAGTGGCATTTTATCCCACCCCATGCCCCAAATTTTGGTGGACTTTGGGAAGCTGGCATCAAGTCAACCAAATTTCACTTGAAGCGCGTGATTGGTGATTCAACTCTTACATATGAGGAAATGGCCACGTTACTTGTGCAGATTGAGGCTTGCCTCAATTCAAGACCGATTTCTCATATTTCCGAAACCCCTGATGATTCAATGCCGCTTACACCCGGTCATTTTTTAATAGGGGAACCTCTGGTCCTTGTGCCGGAACGTAATTACGAGCATAGCTCTGTGGGCTCGTTGAGGCGATGGCAACTCTTACAAAAAATGACTCAAGATTTCTGGCGACGATGGTCTAGAGAATTTTTAACTTCTATGCTACAGCGTTATAAATGGTCGCAAATAGAAATAGAGCCGAAGATCGGTGACATTGTCCTTGTAAAGGAGGACAACCTACCTCCAGGCAAATGGTTACTGGGTAGGATTTTAGAAAAGCATCCTGGTCCGGACGGACTCACACGAGTTGTGACCTTAAAGTGTAATGGTTCCATATTTAAAAGACCAATTTGTAAACTTTGTGTATTGCCAACCAGTGATTGATATGGTTTTTTTTTTGTTAATTATTTTACTTTGTTTTTCGTTATTTTATAGCCCTTGACCTCATGGTGGGCGGTTTTAATTTAAAGGACAACTCTTTCGAGCATGTCCTTGGTGGGCGGAATGTCGAACCATATTATAATCAATATAAGCAGTTTTAGTTAAAATAAGTAAGATAGTGTAAATTTAATACCTTTTTTGTAACTAGATGGCGTTGGCGTCGTATTAGATCGCGCTATGGTTTCGTTACCGCCGAAACTATAAGTAGTTCAGGAATATTATGTTTTTTTTTTGAGATAAATTCTGTATTGGGTGATTACACGAGTTTTATTGAAGATCCTGAGATTGAGTTTTGACAAAATGAATTCATTTATCATTCAATTTGGCCATAATTATGCAGTTTACATTAAATTTTGAGAATTTCCGAAAAAAAACTTAAAAATTTGGTTAAAAATATTTGGTAAGACTTCGTCTAAGACAACCATGGCTTAAATGGTTCTAAATTGTCTGTACTATCTTCGCCTTAAAGCTTTGCACCCATCTTCCAATCACCCTGTATATTCATGTTACTTTACTGTTACAAATCCGTACGTAAAATAAGCGCTTTGACTTGAAGTTGCGGACACCAGCCCGGTTTACCTACTTACTATTACAAATTGGTTTCTGATATCATTCGGCACCGGATCTAGATCACCTTACCTGGTCGGCTTTTGGCGAAACAATTAGCTCACCAGCTATCGCTTGATTGTACATTATCTGTCACTTCACTTCTGTCAGTCATCATCTGCCTAGCAATTGCACAACTATTTTGGGGTCGGCATACAGTCTAACCGGATGCTGCTAAGTATCCGGTATTGTACAGACGCTACTACATCAAACTATCAAGCTACCCCAATCTTTCAAACTTTCATAGATTTTCATTTTTATCACATAAGCTATTACAAATTGAAGTATTTAGTTTTAGGTAAAAACGGCGCGTGGTAGTTGATCGAGCGTGCGTGTATAGTGAAGTATGCTACTCATATGCTAACCATTATGATTCGGACGCCCAGGAACAAACTTGCGCGGACTTATAGCTAAAGCCCGAGCGACCCTTGATATATTACTGATTCATAGCGTTGCATTCAAAAATTGTTTAAAAATATTATTTTACTTTTAAATAGACTTTTAGCGTTTGTTATACACTAATTATTGTGTTTGTGTGGTGAGCAGTGGTAAAGAAAAGATGGTAGTTCGTTACTCACGGTTATAATGTCCAAACACAAAACACAGTTACATTCACAGACGAAAGGCACATAACTATTTAGTCGATTTTGCATAATAAGGCAAAATAATGCGTTCACTCTCGCATGTGTGCCGCTGGGACAGCGTATGTCCCGTGGTCGTTCGAGCAGGCGCATCACTACGTCACCGCTTCGCGCTTCCACTGTACTATTGTTTGTGTATGTTAGTGATAGATTTAAATAACAATATTAATTAATATATCAAGTGTAAGTATTGTATAGTGTATATGTCGTGTTTCTGTATGTGTATATATGTTTTGGGTAAGTTATATTATGTCAAGGATCGCCACATCCTGTTTCTTTTTTTCAAGCAAGATGACTTAGTAACCTTAGTTATAAAATATCTTTTGTTTGAATTTCGATTAAACATACACAGATAAAAAAAATATTTCAGACGAAATTTATCATTAATTCTCTGTTTTACGGAATTATTTTTGGCTTATTATTGTATCAAACATAAAAAAATGATTTGAGCATTCCAAATAACAAGCTACAGTCCTACCACAGACATTTTTATAAACTAAACTATTATATGTTCCATGTAACAGACAGAGCATCAAAAGATGCCCGAAAGTAACATTTTACGAAACATCCTTTGCCGAGACAAGGTTTTTACTGACTTATGTAAACAAATTGAAAAATTTGTTTAGAGCGCTCCCTAGACAAATAATGAAATTTTCCCGGACATATTTTTATTTTTTGCCTATATCTAATCCATAATCACTCATCAAATATCGAGTCAAACGCTCAAATTCAAGATAAAATGTGAAAGCGCCCTTAAGGGCCTAAGTCCCGTTTGGTAGCGTAACACGGTCACTTTATGAACCGTACTGCTCATTAACGGCTTGTCTTGAAGTTTTGAAAAAATATATGATTTTGCTATAGATTCATATAGATCATTTGCCGAGGGTACTTTTTTTGTATGGTTAATACTTTTGCTGTAAAAAAATATTTTGCAACACGCAATATTTTGGCTTCTATTCCATACTCCTACTAAACGGCTTCATTATTTGGAAAAAAAAATACACTGAAAAATAGATAGTTAGAGGTACCACAGAATCGCTAGAGCACAATTGTAAATTAATCAACATTTGCCAAGGAATATCCCCATTTTGAGATAAAGGCTCAGAGGTGCCCTGCGTGGGCGCGGGCGGCACATCGGCAGTCGTGCTTTAGCATTCAGACGGGAGATGAGGATACTATGGGTCAGTATGGGCCTTAACGTTCATGTTCACTTGGGAAAATTTTACAGTTTGGGGTAGCTTGATGTGCTGGCGTCCTTCATAAGCAAAAGTGGGTTATGGAAGTGTAAACTTTTTGCTGATTTTGTTTCATTTATATTACTGTATGGTCAATGTATACTCCGTTTTGACACAGTTTGATGGTTAGGTAATTTAGACAAAAATGTCGTACCTACATATATTTTATGAATGGTAGAAGTTATGATATTTTAGAAAATGTGACAATGTATGTAATTATTGCTCGTGACTGTACACCGGAGTGTTTGGCTTTGCGGTGCAGAAGGTCATGTCTTGCGGAGCATGCAGGGGACATTACACCTAGTGCAGTGTGTGCGCCAAGACAGGCGCACTCGCTGCTGGACCAAGTCCGATCCGTCGCGACGGGACGGTATACGGCAACCCGACACGACCCGAGTAGAAATCAGGCGCAGGACCCTCGGTTTCGCGTCCTTTCCGAAATAGGTGTCACACCCACAACTTCTGCTCTCAAGGCTGCTACATGGTGTAAATAAGTTTTAGAGCTGTCATAATCGTGATATTATCCTATAATGGAACGCAAATTATTGATGTGAGCGCTCACAGCGCTATTTTTCTAATTCGGAAAGCGGCCTTAGTCAGTGTCAGAGTTCTGAACTTGGTTGCCTCTGTTTGTTATTGTTATTACTTAAAATTAAATAATCATTTATTTCAAGAAATTATTCCCATATAAATTATTGTATCGCTTACCATTGCAACTTCATTCTTTTCTGAATAAACTGCGGTACTGCAGTAGCTACATAGAGACATACAGCTGCACAATGTGACCAGTGTTTTGTTTAGTGCACTCAAATCACGAGATAGTAGGTATGTATAGTTTAACCTAACTTTATACTTTGATTTTACGAAAATAGCATTCTAGGCCGCACCCGGCCCCGCGGCAGATAAGCCGATAAGCGTTGTGTACCTACGCTATTCTGCCGCGGGTTACCTACGCACGCGCATACTACGCGATAGTTATCTGTATTGACCCGTACCGTGATTGAACCGTTTCATAGGTTGCACTTCCATCAGTCATAGGCAATTCCTCAACTATAATTATGTAGACTATTAAAGTGTCGGGATTATGACAAGGATGGCATAACGTCACTAGTCAGTTATCACTCAATAGGACCTATTGAGTGTCAATAGGTCGTCTTAGTGGCGGAGTTAAATATAACGCAAACCAATGGACGCTTTTTGTTTTGTATGTTCATTTGTGAAATTTTTTGTCCTTTCTATTATGTTTTTCGATTCGTAAATGAAGCAGTGGCAGTTGACACATCGTTAATTTACAAACAATTGATCCTAAAATAATAATATGAACAAGAATAGAAAAAAGAAAATAATCATAAGGCATCAAAAAGTTCGTCCGCATCATTGTCAACGGGAAAAGTGCCCAAAAGGCTGGCAGCATTGCATGGCAATGCTGATTCTTTGGCCGAAAAATAGGCCAGCCCTCTGGTAACGTGAAGAGTCTGCCCAACCACTTGGAAATGTCTTGGAAAACTATGTGGGCACTCGGACCCCATGGCCCTAGGGTTTAAACCCTAAACGGTTCGAAATTAGTAAATATATCAAGTTGTAGGATGATAGGATAAATCCTGTTGCATTGATTTTAAATGTAAAATTAACACAACAGGATTTATTCTATGATCCAAAGTTTTAGGGGGCTTTCTTCTGCTTTTTTAATTTATTTATTACAATTATTTTTAGATATATTTATTATTCGTTTGATTTTTTCGAACAAATAATTTTTCATTTTTCTATAAATGTACATTTTTATATATAGCTCAAATACAATACTTAAAAGAAAATATCATTTTATTCACACATGTCAATAAATCTGGCACTACTGCAACAGATGGAATTAAATTAAATTAAAGAAATTGACCTACATCAGGCACCAGCTCTCACAATGTGAATTTATATGTAAAGGACAAAACTGTTAAGTCCTACAAAACCATTGTGAGAGAAAATAAATAAGCTCATTATTATATAATTATTTTCAATTCAGTCGTCATGTCTTTTTCTGCCACACTTCTCTATTAGTCGTCATCTCCGTAGTCACACCCTTTGTAACCATATCATCATTCACACAGTCCATCCATCGTTTCTTTGGTCTCCCCCTACTCTTATAGCCATCGACATTCATACTCAAATCTTTCCTCACAACATTTTCCTCATTCCTCCGTATCGCATGCCCATACCATGACAACCGATTTCCACACAACTTTTTAGTTATCGGTGCTACTTTCAGACTTCCTCTTATGTACTCATTTCTTATGCTATCCATTCGTGTAAAACCACATGTCCCTCTTAACATTCTCATCTCAGCTGGATCTAATTGACGTCTTCCCACTAACAAACCTATTTTTTTTTTCATGATTAATTATAATTCTTGTTTTAAACTACTTAATGTTGGTACTTAAAAAAATCCTACAATTTTCAGGAGCTTATCTGACACTAACATTGACCTGGAGATCCACTTACATAACTCCACTTCACATCAAATCAAATCAAAATATGTTATTGTAATGTAATGCATCGATCCCAGCGTGGCTTGACCAGACTCGATTAATCGAATGAACCCCAAGATTCACACTAGCCCCTTCACATAAACTTGCATGGGCACTTATGTAACGTCAGAAGCTAGGTGCACAGTTCCAATTTGTCACTACCTATGGAGAAGAACCGGAGAAACTTCACGGTTACGTTTTTAAAAATAATTGGCTTTTACAATGTTATTAAATTACAGTGAGTATGGGAGGACAGTGCTGGCCTGTCAATAAGTACCAGGTAACTACTTAGAGGAATAAAAATAAAGAATAGAAAATCGTCTACAAATCTACAGTCTGTAAGGCCAATAACGACGTTTAATAATTCACAATATCGCACCTTTAAAGATAAACCGTTACTAAACGAAAAAACAAAATACATCACAATTAGTTTAAACACGTTATTGCATTTAGCAACAAAATCTTATTTAGTTTTGTAATTGTCAAAATTAGAGCCTATCTACCTCATACAGTGGTTTTTTTATGAATGTGTTATATTTATCGTATAGTTTACGTAATTTTAAGGAAGATGGCATTTGTAACACAATTTTCGAAAAATTTCGTTTAGTAACGGTTTTTCTTTAAAGGTGCGATATGTAAAACAATCTATATACTTAAATAAAATGAACCTATTTAAACCAAGTGACATGATTTCCATGACAATCACTAATAAATAGTCAGTATTAGAATTGAAGTATAATAGTATTCTGGGAAGGGTACTTTTTACAGTGGAAAAATATACTTTTTGTGTGGCCGAAGAAATTTCTAATGGGGCCTTGAAAGGGACCTAGCAGTCAGACATACATCAGTAATTACCTACTATTATTTATTGTGCAGATACCTATTTATAACTTTCATGGATTTAGCTATGACACTATACTAAAAAGTTCAGAAAGACGCCTCATGGTTTTTTTTTTTTTGGGTGGGAAATCATCAAATAACTTCTACCGCTCTGGGTGGAGCGAGAGGGCGTGTCAGACTTTTACCGACTAAAACTCACCCGTGTTCCCTCAGTTGCCTCGGTGCCGGGGCCGCGGTATCTCTTTCGAACAACGCGCACCCCTGGCAGGCATCGGCCTTTGCCGACCCCACCTGTTGGTGGTGACATCACTTTGAGGCGCGCGTGGAACACAACGCGCCATCGACCCGGGCTTGGTCCTTACCGGACAGCGAGCTACCCATTACTCGCCGTCCGCAAGCCCGCGCCTACGGTGGCCGGGAATCAGCCTGAGATTCCCGACGCCCAGGGCGTCCTCCGCGGCGACTACGGCCGTGAGGGCGCTTATACTGCCTGTCCCTCACGTGCGCCGCCTCTCTCTTTGCGAGCATTACTGCTTCGCAGAAGGAGGTGATGGCTAACCATGCACTCTCGCTCCGTACCATGGCCTGAACCGGGGCCGGACGCGAGAGATCGCCGCCGCCGATCGGCTCCTCGAGGGCACGGTGGTGCTCCGCCCAAGCAGACCTCCACCTTATGCTCCACCGTGTCCTCAGGGCGATCTTCGCAGTGGAAACACCCGGGCGTTTCCTCCCGCCTTATGCGAAACAGGAACCTCCCGAAACAACCGTGTCCGGTGAGGACCTGCGTCAGGCGGAAGGTGAGGACGCCATGCCGCCTCTCAAGCCACTCCTCAAAGAGGGGACTTACCGCCGCTATCGTGGCGTGCCCAGCACTGGGTTGCGACAATCGCACTCTCCATGTCGCCATGAGATCCCGCCGGAGCTCTGTCCGCTGTGGGATTAACACCCTGGCGTTTGGCCTCCTCGCGCCACACCCAGATGTGCGCGAGGACCTTCGCCTCCAGATCCCATCCGGCAAGGAGGCCCGCCGCCTCACCGGAGAAGACGCCACATGGTGAAACGGAGAGAAAAGGAATAGCATTATCTGGCGGGGCACTACCGTAGTGCCCAACGCAAAACGTTGATAATGCTATGGTATGCCATCTTGAACGACCCGTACTCCTTTTCTATCTTCTGCTTCGAAGATTTCAGTTACAGAACTTGTTCTCTTTGTCTGCAGGTACAGGTCGTCGGCTAGACATTCCACTCAGTTTGGTACTGCTGACTGCTCCCCGTGACTGAGTGCCGCCTGCCTCTGTGCTGGTGCTGTGTATGCCAAGTGGAGTGTCCCCAGGACTAACGAGGAGCACAATGAACAGCAGGAAGGCCATGTACAGCAAGCGAGCAGGCTTGTCATGGATTCGCTGTCAGCTGTATGAAACGAAGCTACTTAGCTTGCTTTATTTTCGAGCTTGTTATGACGATGACATTGAAGAGTTTCAACTAGCGTCAAATGTCGACAAGATAGGGTCATTCGACGACATTTGTTTCAAAGCAAAAGTGAAAGGGATTCATAAACCTGTCGCTGTGTTCATACAGGCTGTGCACAGAGAAAACGAGAAACTTAAAATAAACTTAAATTTGGCGACCTACTATAATAGTTACAAGAAAATCAGACAACATTTCCACCCGAATAACAAAGACTTATTTTTTAAAGGTACATTTGATGAAACAAAATGTGTTTTCATAATATACACAAACGCGAAAATGGACTTAAATCATTATTCGCTTGAGAATGACTTTTACGCTAAATTGAATGATCTAATTGATACGGGAGGTACTATCAAGCAACCCTACATACAAAACGATACTTTGGAAATACTTACAAAACAAGCTGTGAAAGATGAAATAACTTTACTGGCTGATCGGATTGCTAAGATGGTGTCTGGCAAATACGATTTTACGACACAGTATGACGATCTCGTGATAAGCTATCACGTGATTTTGGCGCAAAAGGTTTTCGACGTTTCAGAAATTCAACCTCCTCAGAGTATGGATGCCCCGCGACACCGAATCGCTTCGTTTCGACGAGATTTTTTTGATAACAATGAAGAATGCATCTCTCTATTCAAGTCGCAATTGCTTACAGACGAACAGCTTACGAGAACTGTACTTTCTCAATCGACTCATTTTAATGGAGCAGTTGAAATTGCTGTAAAAGAAAAACTGTTATCTCTGAATTTTAAAGTTCCGGTTACGTTCGGTAACAAAGATTTAACAATAAGGGGCAGTGATGCTCAAATAGAAAAAAGAATGAATCATTTAACGTGCAGATTCAAAGAATTATTAGACAAGAATAAATCCAGTAAGATGGTAACTATAGATGAATCTTTGGGAGAAGGATTCCTGCGGCTGAATGGAGGTATGGCTGGTGCCATCGGAAATATATTCGTGCTTGACGATAATACCAAACTGATGAAGATTACAGATAACTGGGAATCACTAGAACCTCTTTCAAAAAAGCTATATACAAAATTAGATAGCGAAATCCACAATTTGCGCGGTTACAAATTCTACTTTAAAGTAGACAAGTTTCCAAAACTTTCATTCACCTGTAGTGGATATGAAGAGAATTTGGCGAGAGATTTCTTGAACAAATTAGTATTTTACTGTAACCAAGCTGACGAGAATTACGTGGAGGAAATATTAAAACATGAAATAACACAACATTTTCAGCATAATCAGCCACAGCACTTTCAAGTTCAAACTGACGCGTTATTTTCAAAATATCATGCTGAGATACAACGATGGTGGGCGCAAGGGCGATGGTATCTTACACGAGAAACTGACTTCTTTCGCAGCTCAATAAAGTACATTATTGAAGACCCACTGATGAGCTCAATAAACTTAACATTTAAGAACAAACTGCAACAATATAATTACACATTCACTGAAGACGCGGTGAGGTCCTTGAACTTGCAGGATCAGAACTCGAGTACAGTCATCGTTGCAGAGAACAGCGTACTTACTGTTCTTAAGGTGATGCAGCATTTGAAGAATAGACGCCATGTTGTGTTAGATCTTGAATATATAGCTAACCTATCGATGAGCGACCAGAACGCTTTACATTCAGAGTTGAAATATACGAACGAAGCAAAAGTACTCATTTTAGTTTGCGATAAAATACATTCTAGGAACGAATTGAATATTTTGGAAGACATTGCAAAAGCAGTTCGATACAGAAGAACTGCTATTATTATTATTACGAATCAAACGTCGTTACAAATAATAAATAGACATTTCCCAAAAGTACACGATATTTTATACGACAAGAAACTTAGTCTGATTGACTTGAGCAAAGAATCACAGGAGAGTATATTTAAGACCGCCACAGCGATATTTTCAGCCGTCGAAATAAGATTGGACCTCCTTTTGAAGGGCTGGCCTGTGACTGACCATAGGTAAGTCGTGATCATCATTTCAGCCGAAAGACGTCCAATGCTGGACATAGACCTCCCCCAAGCTCCTCCACTTCGACCGGTCGTGTGCTTCCCACATCCGTGGTACCTATATAAGTAAGTCTTATATGTATAAGTACACTTTGTAGTCGTGATATCACTACATAATTATTATCAAACGAAGTCTCCCGCCGTGTCTGTCTGTCTGTTCGCGATAAACTCAAAAAGTATTGAACGGATTTTCATGCGGTTTTCACCAATAGACAGAGTGATTCATGTGGAAGGTTCAGGTGTATAATTTGTTAAAGTTTCGTGTAAATTGGTTAACGCGGGCGAAGCCGCTGGCAAAAGTTAGTCTACTTATAAAAATCGAAAATTGACTGTCGGACAAGGTGCTGCCACTAGGTCCAATTATACACAGACGGCCCGTGTAAAGGGCCAAATTAAAATAGCTAACAATACTTAACCCACGACGTATGGAGGTCTGATAGGCAGTCGCTCCATGTAAAACCCTGGTACTCAATCTAGCAGCACAATAACAACCGTAACAATAACGAATTACTTATAATATATATACAAGGTGTAACAGGATGGACGCAAGATCCGAAAGCAGCCCGTTCCCAATTGATTACTGGGTTGATGTCAGTAACTTTTAATATGGGTATTTTTCTAAAATTATGTATTTTGCCATACCTACCACTGATTGAGCGAAAGAAAATTCAATCGCATTTCAGAGCGATAAGGCTCAGGTTTTAATGCACAAAGTAAAGCTAATCGCAACATGATTTCGTAATAATAACAGTTAGCATTAAGAGGGCTATTTATTACAAATTGAAGTATTTCGTAATAATAACAGTTAGCATTAAGAGGGCTATTTATTACAAATTGAAGTATTTCGTAATAATAACAGTTAGCATTAAGAGGGCTATTTATTACATATTGAAGTATTTCGTAATAATAACAGTTAGCATTAAGAGGGCTATTTATTACAAATTGAAGTATTTCGTAATAATAACAGTTAGCATTAAGAGGGCTATTTATTACAAATTGAAGTATTTCGTAATAATAACAGCATTAAGAGGGCTATTTATTACAAATTGAAGTATTTCGTAATAATAACAGTTAGCATTAAGAGGGCTATTTATTACAAATTGAAGTATTTCGTAATAATAACAGTTAGCATTAAGAGGGCTATTTATTACAAATTGAAGTATTTCGTAATAATAACAGTTAGCATTAAGAGGGCTATTTATTACAAATTGAAGTATTTCGTAATAATAACAGTTAGCATTAAGAGGGCTATTTATTACAAATTGAAGTATTTCGTAATAATAACAGTTAGCATTAAGAGGGCTATTTATTACAAATTGAAGTATTTCGTTTTAGGTAAACTTAACGGCGCGTGGTAGCTGATCGTGCGTGCGTGTATAGTAAAGTATGCCTACTCAGATATACTAACCATTATGATTCGGACGCCCAGGAACAAACCGGCGCGGACTTATAGCTAAAGCCCGCGCGTATACGTACTGATTCATATCGTTGCATTCAAAAATTGTTTAAAAATATTATTTTACTTTAAAATAGACTGTTTCTTTATTCAAGCAAGTTAACTTAGGAACCTTAGTTATTAAATACTTTTTGTTTGAATTTCGATTAAACATTCATAAATAAAAAATATGATTTCAGACGAAAAATTATCATTAATTCTCTGTTTTATGGAATTATTTTTGGGTTATTTTTGTATGAAACATAAAAAATTGATTTGAGCATTCCAAATAAGCTACAGTCCTACCACAAACATTTTTATAAATTGCTAAACTATTATATGTTCCATGTAACAGAGCATCAAAAGATGCCCGAAAGTAACATTTTACGAAACATCCTTTGCCGAGACAAGGTTTTTACTGACTTAAGTAAACAAAATGAAAAATTTGTTTAGAGCGCTCCTTAGACAAATAATGAAATTTTCCCGGACATATTTTTATTTTTTGCCTATATCTAACCCATAATCACTCATCAAATCTCGAGTCAAACGCTCAATTTCAAGAAAAAATGTGAAAGCGCCCTTAAACAAAATAAATAATAGTTTAAAAAACTAAAAAAGCGTGGGGTGCTTGACATTAAGTGATTATAAAAATACCTCAAAAGCACCCCACGCTTTTTAATAAAACGTGACTTCCTTCCCATTTTTTTCATTTTTCTCAATTTTTAAAAAAATTATTAAATTGTCATCGGTCCTCGATAAGTTTACAAAGTTTCAATGAAATCTGACCGTTTAAAGTGGGTCAAAATCGCGCTCTAAGGAGTCGGTTACATACAAACAAACATACAAGTGAAGCTAATATAAAGCGTGTAAAATAAGAAAAGGTGTTTTGGTCATTGTATTAGGCTTTGAACTCAATACTCAATATTAGAGTGTAAGAGGTCCCGCGTTACTTAAATTACACATTGTATTTAAAAAAAAACACAAAAAAAAAATAAGATGTCATGTCGAGCGTATGGTTGTTAGAGAGTAATTCACACTGACCTCCGTACTGACCCCAGCATAGTTGGGGAAAGTCTAGGCAGATGATGATGATGACTTTACTAAATGGTAGGTTATTATCGATATCAAAAATAAATCAATAATTAAATCATTTTATTTTTTGTTACTAAAAAGGCCTGCTCTTGACCTTGATCACGCCTAATGAAAAGCGATTGATGAGGTCTATGATGGATCGAGCGTGCCGAGAAAATTAGTGATGATTGTCCGAAGAGATTAGCATAGAGATTACATGTAGTAGACATACGGTGTCGCCATCAAAATCAAAAATCTATCAATACTATAATTACTATAAAATATATCATATAGAATTATAATAGTACATTATGATATACTCGTAAGTACGGTAAGTTGAAAATTACAGCCGAGGCGATATTGCTACAAGAAAGCAGAGGCTGTAATTATCAAAGCGCACGTATGTCATACGTTTTATAACATATTTGCGAGGAAATAAATAAAACTCGGACTTTCTTAAACGAATAAATCTTTAATCACTTAAAGCAGTTAGAAAAATTTGAACAATTTGTAAAATTGATTAAATTATTACGTTGCCAGTTGGCATTTTTAATGTTTTCAAGTTATTATTATTAGTTATAATTTCACCAGTCTCTCTCTCACTCTCTTGAGTGAAAGTAGGAGAAACGAGACCACAGAGTTATGCAGTCGGTGGCGGCGACGGAGGTGGCTGCGGCGGCGGCGACGGTGGTGGAATGTACAACACTTGGCTCCAAATTTATATTCCTTTTAATGCGGGAGCTAATTTCTACTTTATTTCTCATCGAGTCATGTATGTAGCCGTCGGCTACACTGTTCGACCGCCACCCTCCGTGGCGTTTTAGTGTCAATAAGTTCGCACCTGAATCGGCGAGCAATGTAGCCGAGGACCTTCTGAAACTGTGCCCTGTGTATTCATGTGGATCATCCAAATTTAAGAAAGTGGCAATTTGTTTCGGCATTGCTCCAAATTTATTTATGTCAATGGGTTGGCTAGTGCATTTTCCATTTTGGTAATTTTGAAAAAATCTGTTAGACATCGCTTTTGTTGAACGAAGCGCTTCGTATTTCTTCACTATGTCGTGAAAATGCCCCTGTATTGTGAACGATCTTGGAATTTTATTTTTTGTGTTTTTGACCTGGACAGGAAGAACCCGCCCATGGTTCTCGACATCATTAGTTGTGATGTTTGCCAACTCTTGACGTCTACATGCACCATTTATGCCGAATATTAATACAACCTGAAAAGAGATAAAAACAGCGTACAAAACACCTATATTGTAAAGAAATACGAAAGTGAAAGAAGTTAATAACAATAATTTAGTTTCAACTGACCTTTGTTGCCAAATATCGGCAACCCGGAGCTTCTTTTAGGAACTTCTTGACATTGTCAGCCGAAAGTACTTTCGACTTTTTACTCACATGGCCACTTGAGCGTCTTTTTAGAAATGCCAGCAAGTTGGAGTGTGACTTGATATAAATACCATGTTTAGTTTTCTCAGTGCTTTTTAGCATTGAATAGTAGCACCACAATGAGCTTGACTTATATTTTTGTGAAACTTCCATAAAATAGGCTAAAAACACACTTTCTGAAAATGAATTTGCATCTTTGCTTGTTTTCCATAAGATGAAATTTTGATACGTTTGTAAGTATCTATCGGTCGCGCTTTTTCGGGCAAGAGGCTTAGAGTAGCCTTTTTCGCTGCCTCTGAGACTTCTGGCGGCGTCGAATTAATAAATTCATCATTACTTGACGACATTTTCAAATAAAACCAATACCGCGAAAAAAAAAATCGCGCTGAATAATTTTTACTTGTTCACAAATTAGCGATGCGCGCGCAGCAGCGCTATTTTGAAGGCCCATAGTATCCTCATCTCCCGTTTGTATGCTAAAGCACGACTGCCGCCCGCGCCCGCGCAGGGTCTGAGCCTTTATCTCAAAATGGGGATATTCCTTTGATTAATTTACAATTGTGCTTCGGCGATTCTGTGGTACCTCTAACTATCTATTTTTCAGTGTATTTTTTTTTTCCAAATAACGAAGCCGTTTAGTAGGAGTATGGAATAGAAGCCCAAATATTGCGTGTTGGAAAATATTTTTTACAGCAAAAGTATTAACCATACAAAAAAAGTACTTCGGGCAAAATGATCTATATGAATCTATAGCAAAATCATATATTTTTCAAATCTTCAAGACAAGCCGTTAATGAGCAGTACGGTTCATAAAGTGACCGTGTTACGCTACCAAAAGGGACGTAGGCCCTTAAGGCAAAGGCACGAAAACAGCCAGTATTACTAATAAAGTATTTTTTTTTTTGTTTTTGTTACAGATAAATGGTTGTAATTTATTGTCAAAACTAATTTAAAAAAAAAAAAAAAAACTATTTATTTCAGGGTCTCCCATAATACAATCGCAACTTACGAAACACAAAATAAATACAAATCACAATATAAAAATAAATACAATGTCATCAAATCATAAATACAATGTGAAATAAAAATATACAAGTCAATGTCAAATAAAAATAAAAATTTAAAATTAATCGGAAATTAGTAAAATAAAATACAAATAAAAAAAATAAAAAGTTTAGGGCAAATTTTGGATAAAAATATTAACAAACTAATAAAACACAGCAAATGTCACGTCACTCGTTAACATGCCCTGGCTATATGCCTACTGCAACACTTCCTAATATAAGGGCAGTCCAATCGTCCAGCAATCATCACCAGGACAGCATTGGAGCTGACCCGCACCCTGCGCACCATGGACGCGCACCGCTTGCGCATTGTGGTGTGATAATAATTAAATTAAAGAATTAAATGTTTATTTTTTATATTTTATCTCCCAAAGTTAATTTTATTCATAAAATGTTGACCACTTTTCTGACATAAAAACTCTTTGCTAGGATTTAAAAAAGTACCGTTCGTTTTAGACGGAGCATCTTGATAAACTGTGCGTTTTACCTTATTAAAAATAAACTCGTGCGTTTTACATTACAATAACGCACAAATACGTAATGACTTAAGAAATTACTCGTACCTCTACAATTTCCGCTTAAATGCATACCGACTGGTGGCCGTCCTGATATCGAGAGGAAGCGCATTCCAAAGGAGAATGGACTGAATATGAAAGGAAGAATGAACAAAGTCAGAAGTATGAGAAGGACAGAGTAGAAGCAGATTGTTAAACTCATTATCTGCCTAGCCTTTTCCTAGCTATGTTGGGGTCAGCCTCCATTCTAACCGGATGCAGCTGAATACGACTGCCTATCTGACCTCCACAACCCAGTGACTGGTTAACACGATACCCCTTGGTGAGACTGGTGGTCAGACTTTCGGGCTTCTGGCGACCCGTAACAACCGTCAAAGATCGCGTAATACACTATCAGTAAGAATCGCTTTCTTTTTGACAGTTCCACACCATCCATGGCGTTGTTTACCAACGTAACCAACTTAACAGACAATTTTTTTCGAATATATTCAGAAAGAATGGATTGGCAATAAACTGCAAAGTGATTCTTTATTCTGATTAATAGTGTGCTAGGTACCTACGTAATAAGTGTGCTGTTCGTCCCGGCATCGTCTTCTCTGGGCACCAGCTTTGTGCTCTTTGTGCTCCAACCTCTTTGAGCTCTGTAGTTTTTTCATCACAATTTGCCCGAAATCCTTAAGAAAACATCTTTTGGCAGTTGAAACTGTCATTTTGTGTAAATTGGAAACCAATCTAGAGAAAATTTTTAAGTAAGTATTTTACTATGCAGCGGTGACTTTAATTGGAAATCCGTAAAATGAGAAAGACATAGTTGAGAACGAGTTGGCTATGGAGGCGTCTACGGAGACTTGGCGAGTTAAGGTAGGCTTCGGTTGGATCTAGTAGCCCTAGCAGTTAGCCCCATACAAATTGTGCAGCAATATGGGAGCACCTGAAGCGCGCAACGCGCAACATTGGGCCTTATTAGAAGGCTATAAAAGTTACATGTTTTTTTTAAATCCCTGACCCATACAAAAACTCTAAGAAGTAAAAAAAATTATAAAAATTATTGGCCTTTTAAGTTGTAGGTAATACTTTGTTAAGGCTTTGTCAAGTCCGAGGCGGTTAATGAAAACGCCAAACAGAGGAGGCCTAGCATTTTACAATAGCCGACCCCCGACTTGACAATGCCTTGATCAAATAGTTAAATAAAAAATTTAAAAAATCCCCGACCCATACAAAAACTCTAGTAAAAAAATATAAAAATTATTGGCCTTTAAGTTGTAGGTAATATTTTGATGAAGGCATTGAGACCTTTTCAATGAGCCCAAACCCGGTATTTCTGCTGTTTATTGGTGAGTGACTTGGGTATCCTGGACGTTCCAGGAGTTGCCTCAGCATCAGTTGAAGGTTACATTGTTCGGCTAATATCATTGAAGTAATAGAATACCAAATTGCGACTTGATCAGACCCGTGAAAGATGCTCAAATCCCTTCATCGACCAGAAAAGAGCTGAAAATTTTCGAACGGCTGAACCGATTTTGATGAGATATGTCTAAGAGCACTCCCAACTAATTCAACTTTCAAACACAAAAAACAAAATCATCGGTTCATCCGTTCGGGAGCTACGATGCCACAGACAGACACACACACACAGATACGTCAAACTAAATACCTAACACAGTTTCTTTAACCAAGGTGTGGCATACTATAGCCCATATATTATGTGCTGCGTTGGCGGGGAATGAAACCACTGGAGACTTCTTACTTCTATATTTGGAGTACTTTCTTCTAGATATTATGTTGCCGCTGACTGTGTCGAATGGCAAAAATGTTCCTATTTTAATACAATTTTTGATTAAGATTCAAAATCGATTTAACCATTAATAATAATAAAAAAGCGCGCGTAAAAGCGTCAGCCAATCAGAGCGAGGCACAATCTCATAAAGAAATGAGAGAAAAGTGTTAGCCAATCAGAGCGAGGCACAATATTGAACATTTGAAACTATATCGTAATGAGGACCGCGCTACATTATTTGCGTTTTTCGCTAACTTTATTATGTTTACATAGGTAAAGCTATTTATAATTCGGCTCTATGTAATACGTACTATCTAAGAAAAATATTAAATCAATAAAAACAACATAAAATATAACATAAACACTTATGAAACTACTGTTTACCCCTAGTACTAAGTTATGTACACAACTATAAACGAATTACTAAACTATGGTAAACTATTCACTTGTCCCGCACACAAGGCAATAGATAAAGCCCGAAGAATTGCCGTCTGGCAGTAGGCAGGGCACATTCACAGCCCGAAAGTCTGACTCGTCGACCTGTTCTGCGAGTCGCAGAACAGGTCGACGAGTCAGACTTTCGGGCTTCTGACGACCCGTAACGACTGTCAAAGATCCACGAATGACAGCCAGGCGTGCTTTCCGAGGCACGAAGGGGTACCTATGTAAAGATGGTCACCCATCCACGGACCAACCGCGGCGACGACCCGTGCGGCTGTTATTACTTAGCCACAAACCCGTAGTGTGTAGTGTAGCCCCTACAAGTGGCGCAAAGAGTACGAAACCGCCATTTTCTCTTGGTAGTGTTATTTTTGGAACTCTGTTGTTTTTTTTATCAACTTTATTTCTTTTCTGGTCACTTTAATTTTCTTTTACAGTATCCTAAGAACTGGCTGTTACGGAAGAACGAGCGAGATGACGGAAATGACACCAAAGTAAGTCGGAGGGGGGGCTGACACTCCACAATGCCGCGGAATGCGAGCGGAAGAAAAACCAACTATTTAATCGGCTTTTTTCCACTACCCTTCGAATGAAGAGTGGAACTTCCCCTTTTTTGTGAAGTCGGTTAGGTATTAATGAGATCCTTTCACCGAATGAAGATTGGAAGGAAGTTGATGTTGGTTGTTGTTGTTGTTGAATGCGATTAAAGTGTTACCTACTTTAAAAAAAACTCCCCGAATGCTTCACCTCTTTTTTAGAAGTCGGTTAGGTATAAAACGGACCCTATTTTGTTAATTTTAAACTAATTTTAGTTATGTATTGGGCTGCCTCGAACCCCCCCCCCCCCCACGCGCATGTATGTATTAATAGCGGGCCGGACAGTGCAAAGCATGTGCTGCTGATTAATTTTGTATTAAGGCTTCTTCAGCCAGGCGCGCCGCTACTTTTGTAGAACCACTTCTATGAAATTTTCTCATAGAAAAAATTCTACGAAAGTCGCATCGCGCCTGGTTGCGTGGAGCCTTTAAAAGTCAGTGCAGACAGAACGAAAAAGTTCTTACGCGCAGTCTCGAACCTTCTCTGGGCGCAATTCAAACCGAGTCGCATGCATGCGTGAGCCGACTGTTGCGATATTCATACAATTTTCTACCTATGGCTATGGTAATACGATCCTATTTTCAATGGAGCCTGCAAATTGCTTGCGTATTCACTCGCTTTCTATAGCACACTTGAACACAATAATTTTCATTAGTTATTATCGTCGTACAGCTGGCTTTCGACGTATTTCAATGTATACAGGATTGCCAACATTATAAAGATAGCTTGATGTGAGTCTTAACCCCGTAGCTGTCTAGGCAACTTCGATGAGGATAGCAATAGCTACTGTCAATATTCGCTTATTGAAATGTCTAAACTCATAACCTTTACCTGCCACTACAAATGTTAACAGGAGGACGAGCTAAGAACGAAGAAGGACGCTACTCTCTGCTTTTGGTTTAAAAAGAGTAAATGCCGTTCGAAGAACCCTTCCGTCCAGTCGCTCGCCACGTCGCTCAACAACAACTGTTGCCTCTGCATCGGCGCCCTCGCCAGGTACATCAAGGAGGTGCTCGGCTGTCTGTTCTGCTTGGCGTGCTGCCGCCTCCCCTCCATGGCGTTCGAGCAGCTGTTGTGCGAGTGGCTGGACGCCACGAGCGATGCTTGTCGCGACCTAGTCTATTTAGTGAAAAAAATTTTGCATGTTTGCGTCGGTATAAAGTAAATAACTAAACTTTTTACGTGAATTTTTGTGTTTTATTTTGGTTGAGCCATCGTGGGTAGAACCGATGAGGCGGGCAGAGGAGCGTGGGGATTGGCACAAGAAAGAGAGGCATATGCCCAGGCGTGGGTGTAGTCGGGCTGTGGGTGATGAATTGATGATGAACCGACAAGGGAGGACATTGATTAGGAAGGTCGCGGGCATCAGCGCGCGCTGTCGTGCGTGTCGTGCAAGTTAACCGTCGCATTTGAATATGTACATTATTATCATACAATTCATAATCATATTCGAATGAAACCCCTGCTCACAATCGCTTATACGAATATGAGCATAAGTGTGTAGGTATGTAGGCTAAAATAATTGTTAAAAAAATATTTTATGTGTTTCTGAACGGAATGATTGTAATGACATTATGAACGAAGCGCTCAGTGAAAGGGGAATATAGACAAGAAGGTGAAGTGCGAACGAATAAAGAAGGAAGGATAACACAGACTACATAGACTACTGGACCGCGTCCATCCGCAATAGCACGCACATATGAAGCCAGCCTCTTTTTTTTCAAGGGTGGGAAATCGTTAAATAACTTCTTCCGCTCTGGGCGGAGTGGGAGGGTGTGTCAGACTTTTATTGACTAAAACCCATCCGTGTTCCTTCAGTTGCCTAATGTGTCAGTGACCACGGTATCTCTTTCGCACCACCCGCACCCCTGGCAGGTATCGACCCTTGCGGAGTATTGCGGACCCCACCAGTTGATGCTGACATCGCCCATCGTTTTCGCGAAAGGTTACGCGACACCACACAGCGCAACACGACGCCGACACAGTCATCACTTCGTGTACCTACAATAGTTGTATTTCTATGTAATAAAATTTTGTATGTTTAGGTTAAGGTATATTTATCTATGGGCGTGCGTCGCCTGAAATAAATAGTTTATTATTATCTTCTTCATTTCACTTATTAAACATTTATAAAAAATAGTAGCCCACCAGTATCGGGAACAGGGTCCAAGCTACCGGCGCGCAGCGGTCAGGGCTCCAGAGAGAGGAACTTCCTAACAATGGGAGCCGCGTCAGGAAGTAGGTACCGCTTTCTGAATCAGGCCCTTGAACCAGCTGCCCAACGAGAGCCTCCTCAGGTGTTGGTCGACGCTCTTGGATTATCAAGCCATTGGCTGTAACGACTATCGGTACCTACAACGATGGCTGAGCCCACATCCCACATGTCGACAACCTCGTGAGCCAAGTCAAGATACTTGATTTGTTTATCTTTCTCGGATTTCACGAGGTTCCCGTCATGCGGGACCAATATGTCAACGATCACTGCACGCCCGCTCTAGTCGATCCACCACCACTATATCAGGCTTTAGGTACAAATAGTCCTGTCAGTGATGATGGATCGATCCCAGTACAGTGTGAAAATTATGTCCATTTTCGAGAACTGGGTCGGGCACATACCTATAGTACCTATGGCACTTTCAGATTCCACAAGGCTGTATTTCAGAGCAAGTTGCTGGTGGATAATCCTGGCTACAAGGTTATGCCTATGCAAATACTCTTCGTTAGCTAGGCGAGAACACCCGGAGATAATGTGTCTGATGGATTCTTCCGAACAGTGGCATGCCCAACAGATGTCAACCGTGCCGTCTTTCACAATAAATGTCCGGTAATTGTTCGTTATCATAACTTCGTTCATAATTGCACAGACAAAACCTTCGGTTTCCCCAAAGAGGTCACCGAAACGCAGCCAGGCTACGGACCAAAGACATATAAAACAGTAGCTACGGCTACGGAAGCTAATAGATCTACATCGGGTCCATATAGGGCCCGGAAAAAGCTTAAATAATATTATTATAACTCACCGACCGCAAGCTCGCGCCTACGGTGGTCGGGAATCGGCCTGGGATTCCCGATGCCCAGGGCGTCTCCTGCGGCGACTAGGGCTGTGAGGACGCATAGATTGCCTCTCCCTCACGTGCCCACCTCCCTTTTCGCGAGCTTTACAGCTTCGTAGAAGGAGGTGACGGCTTCCTATGCACTCTCGCTCCGTACCATGGCCTGGACCAGGGCTGGACGAAAGAGATCACCGCCGCCATCGCCACCGCCAATCGGCTCCACGAGGACACGGTGGTGCTCCGCCCAAGGCGGGCGGACCTCCACCGTATGCTCCACCGTGTTCTCCGGGGGATCTACATAGTTAAGATGTCAAATTTTCAACATCGGTGTGCTACGCATATCCCTTTCTACATCAGACGCCTCCCAGCCGCAGCCTTTCAGCCATCGCCTTTTAGCCTCAGTCTCTCCGCCTCAGATTTTTTGTAATAGCTTATTCGCCTCAGCGTACCAGCCATAGCATCAGCTACTGCTAATTAGCCACTACCGTTCAGCGTTTGATGCAATCGCTCCATACTCTAGTACTTCACGTCATTCCATGTGCCTTTTCGAAGGACACACTTTATTCGGAATGAGACGTAACGCCACCCGTCGCGGCGTGGTGGTCGAGGTGCACGCGGTGTCGCAGCGCGCAGATGCGCGGCTGCACAGCAACCCGGTACACATTGTAGCAGATGGCAACTGCTCAATATTATCTTCTAGTGACAACGATGTTAGTGAAGAAGACTTGAATGTACACTGGTCTTATTCTGGTATAGTTGTCAAGAGTTTAGAAAGCACTGCTAGTTAGGACCTATAGAGAATTGAATTGAACATGTTGTGGGTCGGAAAGTAGTGTCACCGAACGTAGTGCTTATGTTGGGTGACGGGAGTGCCGAAGCCGGAGAGCCCGAGTTGAAATTTGACGAAGTTGCCAACTTAATTTTCAAATTGGCAATTTTGCACACTTTGTCAACTTGCTGTCACTGTCAACGTTAAACGTCAAATGTTCTTAAAAAATCGATTGTTGTTGTCTCAAAATAATAGCCTACTATTTCAAAGTAGCAGTGGAAGAAATACAACAAATATTTCATAAAAGCGCTGCTAGTCGCTTTAAATAGAAATTGTGAACAGTGTTCAGCAGGAACACTTCTTTCAATATATAAAGACTCGTATTCTGTTAGTTAGGCATGTTATTGTAACGAAATGGATTACAACTTCACAGATTTCTCTAAAGCCGGTAAGTTTATTTTATAATTATAATGAACGAACAGTTGTTTAAGTGCGGCGCGA
Organism: Antitype chi; assembly: GCA_947359405.1. NCBI lineage: Eukaryota > Metazoa > Arthropoda > Insecta > Lepidoptera > Noctuidae > Antitype > Antitype chi. The sequence goes on along the minus strand of OX375834.1, from coordinate 12,794,719 downwards.
TTAAACAAAATATTTGTCATAAATTCATAATAACCTAATAATTTGTTTATTCTGAACCTAGGTACTGAATAGTTTCAAATGAAATTTTATAAGTTTTTCGCGTTCTTGTTGAGAACTGTGCTTTCTTTTATTTTATTAATATGGATGGCAAATAGAAAATGGGTAAAATAGTCTCAGAAGTGCAGTGACGTATCACTCTATACATTTCCAGTATAAGCTGACTTCTCATTGTACGAAAAGCCTATACAATGCGAGAACAGCTAAAACTGGAAATGTATAGCTAGATATGTTGCTGTGTGTACCTACCAACTACGTAGCTGTAAGAAAGGACCATGTTATTGTAGTATACACGTCCGTGTTTTTGAGTGAGCACAATTATAAATATATACTTAACTTAGAGAGAGTCCCTGAGAGCAGTGGTGACCCAGTGGTAACGGCTGTGACTTAAGAGTTGTAGGTCGTAGGTTCAAACCCAGTCAGATTACTTTGTGTAAATTATTTCAACACCACTTCTCTCAAAACGGTGAAGGAAACAGGTATGTCCTAAAACCAAAAAATCAAAAACATGTGACATCTACCAACCAGCACCGGGCCTGCGTGGTAGGGTTCGGGCCACTCCCTCTCACAGAGAGGAAGCCTGTGCCCCCGCAGTGGGAACGTTACAGGCTGATTATGGAGCATTAGTAGCCGGAGCGCGCAACGGTTAACATCGCTTTTGTTTCACTCTGTGCTTGAAATTAGATACATTGTGGAAAATACCATAAGTCGGTTATAAAAGTTACACTAGAAGAAAAAAGAACTTGTGAGATTTTAAGCTACATAAATAAAAATTAAATCTACCGAACAAAATTCAAACAACAATCAAGGAAAGAAAAAAAACCAGTGAATTTTCGAAAACGCTCTGCTAATACACCGAGTCGCGTGAGTCATCATTGGTGGCGGTCATTGACCCCGCCTCCACCTCTTCGACACACACGAATATCGCAGCTCATTGGACACAACACTGTACATCTACATCGTATAAAAACAACAAACTCACTAAAAATGAATTGCCCAGCTTGCAGTCAACCAATACAATATACTGGAGAGACTCTGAAATGCACTGGATGCTCAGCTAAGTACCATTATGCCTGCCTTAACATGACATCTGCCTATTATTTAGAAAACAAGCACGAACTCATGAAATGCTGGCGCTGCCCAGACTGTGCTAATATCACTCGTCGCTTTAGGAATGATAATACCCCTGTCCAAAAACTAAACCTATCACCACTAAACGACACCACAATGTCAATTGACGATGCACAAGATGATGAATCTATCACAAACATTACACCAAATGTCGAATGCAAAACCCCAAACCAAAATATTCAAACCACCACCACAACACAGGAAAGTACAACCGAAGGCCTTTCGATAACCTTAGGTTTAGACAGTCTCAGTAAACTACTAGATTCTAAACTAGAAAAGAACAATCAATCCCTACTCATTGTACTAAAGAACACGATTCCAAACGAAATACAAAAAACTATCACAGAGTTAAAGGACGACATTTTAAAAGATACCCACAAACTAACATGTGAGCAGGAAATTGTAAAAAATGACATAAACACACTAAATGAGAAAATAGAAAAACTACAAGAAGAAAACGAAGAACTTAAACAACAAATAAAAGAAATGAAATTAAATATGACAATAATAGAAAATCAACAACAGGACACTAATTTAAAAAAAAATGTATTATTTGGACTTGCGGAATATGACCAAGAATCCGAGAATCAATTACACTATCGCATAGTTGAAGCATTCAAAGATATTTTAAATGTTGACCTGACCGGATATATTGAGGGACTTTTACGTATAGGAAGATACAACAACTCTCGTAGACCTATTATTATTGAGCTCATAAGCAAACGAATGACGAAATATTTAATTGACAACGCAGCGTACTTCAAACATACAGGGCTTTTTATTTCTGAATACCTTAATGAGACTGCACTTCGACAAAAAAAAACCTTACAAGAAAACTTACGCTCAGCAAGACAACAAGGACACCACGCAATCATTAAAAATAATAAACTAATAATTGACGGACGGCAACAAGAACTCACTGCAATGAACAAACAAAACTACTCAACAAAAAAACCTGACTTCAACCAACCTATTGATTCGCAAAACAACGATATGTCTCATGAAAACATAAATAACACAAATGAACGCGTTACAGACTTCCCTCGGGCTTACACAAATAAAAATAGTACTTTTCGTCACTCAAGATATTGACATCACAGTATTATATCAAAACATGCAAAGTATCAACAATAAACTACACTTATTAGAAGCATTTATCGATGGAAAAGGAATGTACCAAGCACTTTGTTTATCGGAAACATGGTTAACACAGGGAAAGAAAGAATTAATTAGCTGCAACAGATACATCCTCGCTACGTCATACTGTCGACTGAACTACGAAGGCGGCGGTGTATGCATACTATTACGAGAAGACTTAGAATTTATTGAACGAAAGGATATTATGGATATGTCGGTTGAGTATATCATTGAAGTTTGTGCTATTGAATTGCCTAAACTTAAAACTATATTCATAACGTTGTATTGGAACAATAGACAGCCTGATATATTCTATAAACAATTAAAACTAATTCTTGAACTTCTATTTAAAAAATACAATAAAAATAAAATCGTATTCGGAGGTGATTTCAATGTAAATGTCTTGGAAAATAGCTTGCAAACCAAAACATTATTAAACTTAATGCTAGAACATAACTTCAGCCAATGTATTAAAAAACCAACACGAGTGACAAAAACCACTTCAACCTGTCTTGATCTAGTATTTATAAACTTTGACTCTAAATTATTGATTACTCAGGTGCACGATTACGGTTTTTCAGATCATAAAGGAATAGAAGTAAACCTAAAAAAACTAGATGCTGCGACTACTAAGAGCAAAGACTGGACAACTAAAAAACGCATTTTTAATTATAAATCCATGGAAAAATTTAAATTTGCATTAAAACACATTAATTGGAATGTAATAATAAGCTCAGGAAAAACCATGAACGAAAACTACAACTCATTCGAAAATCTTTTACTCAAAATATTAAAGGACTGCATACCCATAAAAACAATAAAACTATGTCGAAAAAAAAGGAAAGATTGGTTGACAAAAGGCATTAAAATATCATGCAAAAATAAACGGTTGTTAAGGATTCTAACCTCTTACTCTAACGACCCTGTACTATCTAAACAATATAAAATATATGAGAAAACATTAAAACAAATAGTGAATAAATCAAAAAAATACAATATATCCGGGAGATCAGAACCTCAACTAACAAAACTAAATCAATGTGGAAAATAATTAAAGAACGTACTAACAAAAATCTGACTAAGACACGACAAAACATAACATTGACGATCCACGATAAACTTACGTCCGACCCAAAACAAGTAGGGTAGACCGGGGACAATTGAAACAATTTTACTTAAAACGTGTGCAGTGATGTATCTATATTACCCACATCCTTCGTATTTATATCGTTGAAAGGGTCGTTATCTAGTTCCTAAATTAAACATAATCTATATCTCAATTTCAAATAGTTTACCTACAATCACCTCTTAAAGTAGATCGGGCAGAGTGGTTCTATTGACCCCATCCTAAGGACGGTTGAAACAATATGTAGGGATAATTGAAACACTGAAAATATTTTAGGAACTACTGTAGGTTTTTAATCAGTCTTAACAATTTAACTTACCACTAAATTATTTATTGAGATCGTGACAAGTCCGTCAATGTAACATTCATATTTCGAAAATTACAAATGTAAAAACATCTTCAACATAAACAACTCAAAATATCTAATAATTATATAATTTTAACTCTCTAATTTGTGCTATTGAATACTATTTCACATTATTGAAAGACTTAATATCCTATTACGCTGTAATGGCACTTGCATGGGGGAGAAAAAAAGGTAATCCAGTCTCATACAAAACAGCTTGTTTCAATCATAACAATGTTTCAAACATGACAATGTTTCAATCATGACAATGTTTCAATCATAACAATCGTTTATTGACCCGTATTATATAGGTTTGATTCTTCTTGTGAAATTTAATTTCAGAGAAGATCAATCAACTTAGCTAACTTTAAATATATTTTTGGGAAATTATACCCTAAAACTAGTCAAACATACGTAGGTATGTATTAAAAAAACTAATCTCCATTAAGGACTAGGTACAAAGTAAAACCAATAAACACTTCTAAGAATACAAACTTAGGTAGGTACTTAATTTATAAAAAAAAACTAAATATATATAAAAACTAATAAATAATCGTTAATGGGAAGAATCAGTCTCGTAGTTTTCAGAGAAGGAACTAATGCAAATTTGTGGCTTAAAGTACCTTTTTTTTTTCAAAGTAAAAAAAAAAACAAAAACCATCTTTGCGAATGTTCAATACTGAGTTACTCAATATTGAACTTTCGCAAAGATTTTTTAAATTCAAGAACAATTACACGCCTACTATTAGATCGAATTGTAGGTCGGTCAATTTTCTTTACCACTTGGTTCCGAGTAATTTCAGATATGTCATCGTTTACTGGCCACTTCAATTTGTGGTAATCAATTTTTTTAGCGAATCTTACAATATATCCGTGTTCAGTTATTGATTTAATCTGCCCTACGTATCGGTGTACCAGATTTTTCATGGATAATATATTGACTACTGCCCAATCTTCTATCTGAAGATATGGAGGCTCTTCCTCATTTTCTGATGCAGATGATTCATAACTTGATGAATCAAATTGAAGATCTTCTGTGACGTCATATTCATCATCAGACTCGGGAGATTGCGGAATTTCTGTGTCAGTATCTTCATCTTCTGAGCTAAAAGTCTTTGGGGTTCTTTTTGATGATTTATTTTTATTTTTAGTAGTTTTGTTCATCTTCTTTTTCTTTTCTTCCATATTCATGTTTTTCTTTATCTTGGTGGCATTTCTTTTTCTGTCCCTTTCTTCGGTTTGTATTCTGATGTTTTCTTTCTCCGGAGTATCTGTGTAAATAGTAGATTTCCTTTTTGTTGCGTTTCTTGCAGTTTTCCTGGGTGGTGCTTTAGGAAATGGTCTGATGCATTCTGGCAAAAATGTACTTGTTGAAGGTTGGTTGTTGTAGTTGCTAACATCAAGAGGATCAAGTTCCACAGCAAAACTTGATTGTGAAGTCATGGAAAGGCTTGGTGAAGGAAAAGATGGTGCTGCTATTCCTGGGGCAGACTCTGGCTGTTGTGGCGTCGTCGAGTTGGAAAGGTCAGGTTGTATTTCCGACATAGGTATGACAGTGGAACTTGGCTGTGGAGTCACTGAGCTTATCGGAGAAGATGGAACAGCGGCTTCAAGTACGACAGACTCTGGATTTTGTGGTGTCATCGGGCTGGTAAGGTGGTGCTGATTTTCCGACACAAGTATGACAGACGAACTTGGCTGTGGAGTCACTGAGCGTATCGGAGAAGATGGAACAGCGGCTTCAAGTACGACAGACTCTGGATTTTGTGGTGTCATCGGGCCGGTAAGGTGGTGCTGATTTTCCGACACAAGTATGACAGACGAACTTGGCTGTGGAGTCATTGAGCGTTTCGGAGAAGATGGAGCAGCAACTTCAAGTACTGCGGCAGGCTCTGGCTGTTGTGGCGTCATGGGGCTGGTTAGGTCATGTTGAATTTCGGACACGGGTATGACGGGGGAACTTGGCTGAGGATTGACTGAGCATCTCGGAGAAGATGGAGGAACGACTTCAATTACTGCCGCAGAATTTGGTCGTGGAGCCCTCAAGCATGTCTGTGTGAATTGCACTCGAAGTTCACCTACAGCGGGTGAAATTGTCTGTGAAATATCTAAATCTTGTATATTCGGGTTCGGTCTGTCCGTGACATACGAGGGTGCAAAATCCAAATCACTGAATATTTGCCTATTATATGGACAAATTCCAGAAACTCGAAACCCAGCTTGAATGTTACTTAGAGTCATAGCCCGGGGAAGCGCAGTAGCGACTATGCCTGGAATGTCATATATGGTCATTGTTTTTCCAGGATTTGCCCTCATCCATCCGTCGCATGCCATATTCACGGCTTTTTTGAAAGGTCCGTATACAGAGCGGTCCAATGGCTGCAACTTATGGCTGCAGTGTGGGGGGAAAGAAAGCATGACGATGCCATTGTCACGGCAATAGTCAATGCATTTGATTGACACGTGTGAAGCATGATTGTCCAGTAGCAATAAGACTTTGTTATCTATAGAACAATTTGTGTGTCTTTGAAAATGTTGTAGAAATACAAGAAAATCTTCTTCTTGCATCCACCCAGATTTATTTGCGGTCCCGACACTACCAACTGGACCATCTCTCAAAAAATGGTTTTGATAACGAACTCGTGGAAACGTGAACATTGGTGGAAGTACATTGCCAATCGCGTTAGCTGCTACAGTGACTGTTACCAGAGTTCCACGTTCGGCAGATGTCAGTGCACCCACTTGTCTAGTTCCTTTTTTAGCCACAATTCGATTCGGTTTCTGCACTGTTGTTATTCCCGTTTCATCTACGTTGTATATATCCTTGTGTTCAAAATTGTCACGATCAAGAACCATCGCCAAATTATCAAAAAATTCATCCACATTGTTTTTATTAAAACTTGTCGCTCGTGCCAAGCTTGTCGCTTGAGCACACCTTACAGACAATTCTGGATGGCGGTCCAAAAATCCAAGGAACCACTCTACTCCTGCAATCTCATTTTCGTCCCATGTAGCAGGCCTTCGGAGTTCGTAGCGTACAGTCAGATCATATGCCAGTTTTCTCATATCCTTAGCGGTCAGCCCAAAGTAAATATCAGCTGACTTGATTGCATACGTGACTATCTCGTTTTCCTGAGCAGGTGTAAATATTTTCTTTGCAGAATTGTAACCCATTGTTATATCATCGACAGGAGTATTTTCAGGCGCGCTTTCTCTCTTTTTTTTATATCGCGCTAACGAGATGTGATCTAGATTGAACATTTCTGCAGCCTTCCTCAACGATTTACCATTCATTAATTCTTCATATGCTTGCTGATATGAAAATATGTTCTTGGAACTTCTGTCTGTCACGTGTTTTCGTTTTCTGGGCATCTCTAGAAAAGATGAATGAAAATAAAAATAGAAACTTAATGTCGAGGGCTCAATTTTAGAGTCGTCGGAGTTATTGGGTTGCCTATCAGATGTAAATTTATAATAGAGATTGTGAGTTAAAACTGGTTTATTTGGTAATTTTTTCAACATATATCCTTTACTTTTTTTTGAAATTGGTGCGTTTTTATATTCTATTAATTATTTAAACTTTAGAAAACACAACTTTCTTCTGTGCAGTCGGGTAAACATGCGGAATATGCGGGGACGTTTGAAACGTTTCAAACGTCCACAGACAAGTTGTTTCAAACGTACCCAGCTCACATCTTCAACTTCAATACTCAATATTTTGATTTATATTGACTTTAACATTAATCAACAGCAATAGAAACACTATTTAATAGATAAACAATACTCCAAAATAAGAAAACCTGTCAAACAATTAGATTTAAATAGGTAAACAACAATAATTTAAAAATCTTGAATACTTACTTTTTGGCGCGAAATTCGTCAAGGCGTCCTGAGCACAACTGCGTTGCTCGCTCGCTCGAGCCGTACTAAACAAAAAACCGAACATGGCCGACGAAGCAACGAACAACGCGCCACACACGTAGGTATCATGGTTTTCGAGAAATTGAAGTTGTTGTAATCATGACCTGTTTTAATTGTCCCCGGTCTACCCTATCTAACTCATTCAATGATTTCTTCGCATCAGTAGGACAAACAAGGCGGGGTGGGGACTCAGAGCCGCGCGGCCGGCCTGTGCTCCGACCAACAGACAATACTATGTTTATACATCCACCTACACCGCAAGAAATAAAAAATATAATAAAGAATCTAAAAGGCAAATTTAGTCATGGATTAGACGAACTACCACCTATATTAATAAAAACGTGTGCTGAGGAACTGACATTACCATACTTTCTATTAATTTATCAATCATTTTCTGAAGGGGTATTCCCAGACGCGCTAAAACAATCGGTAATTAAACCTATTCACAAAAGAAACTCGAGGTCAAATCCAAATAATTATCGTCCTATTGCACTATTACCTACATCATCTAAAATTTTCGAAAAAGCAATGTGCAAACGCGTTTATAACTTTTGGGAAAAGTTCAATGTTTTCGATGAATGTCAAAATGGTTTTCGAAAAAAAAGATCCACGATATTAGCAACATATAAGTTTACTCAACAAATACTTAACGTTTTAAATCATAACAAATACGCTATCGGAATCTTACTTGACATGACCAAGGCATATGATAAGGTGCTGTATAACATATTGCTAGACAAACTACACGGTATCGGCGTCAGAGGAATAACTCACGAGTGGTTCACATCCTACCTACAAAACCGAGAACAATTTGTAGAAATTGAACATTGGGATCATGACACTGGGGAATAAAAAAAAAATACGTTCAAATAGGCTTTGTATTAATAATTCGATACCGCAAGGTAGTGTTGTCGGGTGTTTGTTATTCTTAATTTACATCAACGACCTCCCTAAAATTATGACGGAGTCGTGCGTATTGTTCGCCGATGATATTTCATTACTAACTTCCTGTAACGACTCTCAAAACCTACATGATAATCTGAATAATATAATGTTAAATATTCAAAATTGGATGAAAGACCATAATTTAGAAATTAATTTCTCGAAAACCAAAATTATGCAATTTAGGCCTTACCAAAAAAACCCTTGACTATAAATTTTACGTTTGACGGTATCAAATTGGACTGCGTAGACACGTTTACTTTGTTAGGTCTCGACTTAGATATCCACATGAACTGGAAAGCGCACATCCAAAAACTTAAATCAAAATTATCTAGTTTTATATATGCACTACGTGAGCTCAAAAAAACTACAGATTTAAAAACTGCCCTATCCACTTACTATGCATATGCATATGCTTGGCTTAAGTATGGAATAATACTTTGGGGAAATAGCGTAGATAGCAACGACTTGTTCATCCTACAGAAAAAATGCATTAGGATAATGGTTTATATCGACAATGACGTAAGTTGTAAGCCGCATTTTAGGAAACTAGACATTCTAACATTGACATTAATTTATATTCTAGAAATCTGTAAATTCGTTAGACAATATCCAAACTTCTACCTTAAAATTATAGACCAACCTCGCCGATATGCACCGCGTTCACGTTTTGAAAACACGCTCGTAATACCACAATCAAGACTAAAATTACACAGCACAAGTCCTCATGTAACATCAATCAAAATATATAATAAAATACCTAACGAACTAAAAATGGAACAAAATGATAAAATATTTATTAACCGGCTCAGAAAACTACTGGTCGATAAATGCTATTATTCACTGAACGATTTTTTTAATGACGACATCAAAATGGGATGACTTTCACCATTATTTTATTCATATTTAGACATTAATTTAATTATTATTTTTTTGCCTTATGTTTCTATGTGATTTTTATTACGTTATATTATTTGACTTCATCATCAGCCGAAAGACGTCCACTGGTGGACATAAGCCTCCCCAAAAAGGGGGTTTTGCCATAATCGCCACGCTTGGCCGGCGGGTTGGCGATCGCAGTATGGTGGTAAAATGCATAGAGAACGCTGCTGCCCATTCTCTAGTAAGACCCTTAGTCGCCTTCTACGACACCCACGGGAAGAAATGGGATGGTGCTATTCTTTTACGTCCGGCACCACACGGACGGATTATTTGACTTACTTTTTTATTATTGTATTTTAGTATTTTTTTTTTTATAATCCGTGACATAATTATAATATTTAATTCCTTCATAATTAATTTATTCAATGGATTTGTATTCTACAAATATACCGTGTTATTGTTATGTTATGTATTTACTTCAAATTACTAACTTGAATTTTAATGGTAGGTACCCTAATGTAATATTATTTTATTTTAAATTGATTAGTTTTTTTCGTAAATTATGACGTTACACTTAAATTTGTTAAAGCATGCTACTACTTTACTCAATTGTTGTGCCCGACAGGGTCCATGTGAACTTTTAATAATGTTAAGATCTTGTACACACATGAGATATGCAATAAAGATTTGAATTTGAATTTGTGTCATGTGACTTGACTTTGATTTATTATTAGTACGTCGGCCAGACAACGGGGCACTTAATATCGCGTCCAGCGTGTCCTGCTGACTGCACGCTACAAGAGCTGAAAGTGCCAAATTTGTAGTCAAATTCTGGCCTGCCTGTATAACGATAGCTATCAACATGCTAAGAAAAAGAAGTATGATATAACTTGTTGGTTTGGTGTTTGATAGTGTGGCAGTGTGGCAGTACGTAATATTGCCTTCTGTGATAGAAATAAATGAAGTGTTCTGACTGTGTGTGTTTGTATGTTTCAGATAAATTCAACTCATGGGTAAGTGATGTTGGTAGTTACTTGTGGCTTTACTGAACTGGGAGGCAGCTTGACCCTTTTCAAAATCAAAATATTTTATTTCACAAAAACCTATATTGCAGTTATGGAAGGTCAGAAGCTAGGTGCACTGTTCCAATTGGTCGTTTCCTTTTACAATATTATCAAATAACAGTGTTACTAGTATGGAAGGACAGTGCAGGCCTACACTCGCACCTGGTACTAATTAAGAGAAATAAAATTGAAGAATAGGGAATGGTCTACAAATCTGTACTGTACAGTCTGCAAGGCCTAAAACTTTCTCACTTTCACAATATTTAAAAGAATCTAAAAACATAAATAATCTATAATTATAAAAATGAATTAACGTTTTTAAGTCTCACAAAAAGTTCAGACAGTTCTACTGGCGGTACGAAGTTCGCCGGGTCAGCTAGTAGAGAAATAAAATATAAGAACCTATTCAAACCAAGTGACATGATTGCTATGACATTGGTACGCAAAACAATTTATTTGAATCACGTACATATTCTCGATTACTTGGTGGTGTGGTGCAATATTCAGTTTTTTTATTTTCTTTTTGGCAATTGAGCCAATGTCGACTATTCTGCCAGCGTCAATTTGGCCGTGTAAGCGTAGTTGTCATGTGTGACGTACAGAGGCCAGCACATCAAGCTACCCCAATCTGTTAAATTTATTTGATAGAGTTTCAACTTTATTACAAAAGCATAAAGTTCATGTTGAATTGGTAAAATTTGTCAGTTTGGGATAGCTTGTTGTGCTGGCGTCTGTACGTGACGAGTATGAGGTGTGACTTGTGACTTGGCGTGTTCGCAGACGTCGAGCGGTGACATTAGCTCCAGCACGGACCACGTGGTGCGCGCCGCGCGGCCCGCCGGCCCCGGAGGACTGCACAAGAGACCGCACTATGACACCTACTGTAAGTACCGTCTACGGTCTACCACCTCCTTAACGACGTAAACACGGACGTAATCAAATCGAAGTCTCGGTTTTCAACCGAGCATTGAGAATCCAACAGAGTGCAGCGCTAGTGATTCTCAGCGCGTACAAAAAGCAGTGTTCGATTTCGCGATTTTATTACGTTCGTGGGAACTTTGGCTAACGGCATACACTGGCATACAGACTTATGGAGGATGCACTTAAATAGCCGGCGAAATTCAAAATTTTCTTACGTTTTTTTGTTTTTGGCAGGTCCATATTTAAGTAAATTTGAATTTCGGGTTTCCTTAGCTCTTACCCCAGCAAACATCCCCTTTATAGAGTTGTTCCATGACACAACGCACAGCCGCCCCCGTGGACTAAACAAAATTTGGGCTTATTGTGGAATTATGTGTGATAGATTGGTAGGATAAGTTATGTAAATGATATATATAAGTGGACAATAATCGTTAAATAAAATCAAAAACTCAAAATCAAAAGTCATTTATTCAAACTAGGCTGAGAGTCAGCTCTTTTTGAACGTCAAAATTACACTTATGTAATTTTGACGTTCAAAAAGAGCTGCGAAGGGTGGGCGTTTTGGGGGACTGTCTTAACAGTCCCCCAAAACGCCTTCACCACTTCCTAGTGCTTTAGCTGGGAAGAAGAAGTAGCGCAACAAACTCTCCAGCAGCACAGCTGTCTGTTAAATTAGAAGAACTTGATTCTATATAATAGTAGGTAATGAACATTACGAAACACAAAAAAAAAACATTTAATTTGCCATATGTCAGCTAGCACACGCTAATATACCATCAAACCATTGAAAACTATAGGTACTCAAGTAGAAATAAATAATAAAAAATCAAAATAAAACGTAAACAGAACTGACAATCTAAATAAAAGCCTCCAGGGATAAATGGCATGCCCGCTTACATAATGCAATCCTACATTATGTAAATACAGCTATAACTGGAAGTAACAAAAGTTAGGACCTTTGGACTAAAATTAATAAAAACTTAATACAATTAACAATAACAAAACCATGGTCAGCAAGACGACCAGTCACCACGAGCAGCACCCGTTCACGAGCATAACGCAAAGACCAGCCATGACCCCCCTCGCCATATTTGAGGGAAGGAGGCAACCCGACGCTACCGCAAGCAGTGACATCTAATGGAGCATGACGAGCTTGCTGCCGGTTGCAGTGGCAAGAATAATATGAATTGTCGAGGTCGCTAGCTAACTACATATTGCAATACTACTCATTAAAAAAAACATTGTAATGAGTAGATTAAGTCAACAATTAATGAAAATAAACTGAATTATACAGTCAAATAAAATAAGCAATTATATGAACTAACATAATTATATAAACTGTCAGTAGGTGAGCTTCTGGTGAATTGAGATTCTGGTGAAAGAACATGAACATTGTCTTGAGTTAATCACAGCGACCAACAATTCTTAAGTAGTCGTTGATAGAATAGTATGCCTTTGAACAAAGGGTGGATTTTACTTTAGCTTTAAACGCGCTAAAATGCAAATCTAGCAAGGAAAAGGGAAGCTTGTTATAAAGGTTATACCCAGACCTACAAATGAGTTATGAACCTAATGAAGCTGGTGAAAGGGAACACGTAGTTTGTCCTTATTTCTAGTGTTAATATTATGAATATATAAAATAGAGGCAAATTATTATTTATATTCTGCAATGATTGAATATCTTCCTTACATAGTATAACACAAAGTCGCTTTTGGTGTTTGTACGCTTAGATCTAACTACGCAACGGATTTGAATGCGGCTTTCATCAATAGACAGAGTGATTCAAGGGGAAGGTTTATAATTATTACATCGTCCTCTACGCGGGCGAAGCCGCTGGCAAAAGCTAGTTAGTACAGAGAATTTTGAGAAAAAGTAATCGTAATGTAACTCTTACGGGCAGTTCTAGGGATTTCGAAGACTTTGTAAAATCTAAGAAATCATATTAAGGTTACATTGTACAAACATTTGCCTTGTAACTGGGTTGTGGAGGTCTAATAGGCAGTCTCTCTCTCTTCTTCAACCCTTGGCCACCCAATGCTGAGTGTAGGTCTCTTCCAAATCTCTCCAATTTTGGCGGTTTTGTGTCGTGGCTATCCAGTTTCTTCCGGCCACTTTAGTGAGATCGTCTGTCTAGCTAGTCGGTTGTCTTAATAGACAGTCGGTCCACGTTAAATACTGGTATTCAGCTGCATCCGGTGAAACTGGAAGCTGACCCCAACATTATTGAGAAAAGGCAGGCAGATGATGACTGTATGGTTGTCTCTTATTCATGAATAAACATTATTGTATTGTATGATGACGACCACAGATAAACATTTGAACTTTTGGCCAGAGAACCGAACAGGCAGCTTGTATAAGATAATAAATTGTAATGTTAGACTGGTCTGTTGTCATCACTGGGAGACATTCATGCTGTGCCTGGCTGAAGTGATAAGTGATAACTGTAACGCTAACGAGTAGGGAGTATTGTGACTTGTGTTAGACCTTTGTATTTACAAAGTAGGTATAATGTTGGATATATGTGGTTGTCTCAATAGTTTCGGCCGCCTCACTCCAAATATGAACCAAACAAATTTTTATTTCGTTCCTTCACACACAACAGCACTTATTAGTCGACATTCAATCAATCAACTCAGCCTATCGCAGTCCACTGGTGGACATAGGCCTCTCCCAGGCTGCGCATAAAAAAAAACCACACAGCTGGCGTAGCGTAACGTGAGTATTATATGTAAATAGCATGAGCGGTTGACTGTTGATAGAAATTTCACGCGACCCATGATTTTTTTTTTTTCTGATCAATGCCCTAGATTGGTGAGGAAAGTGGTGTGATGACTGGTCCCTAGGACCTACCGAATTATTTTTTAGCTTTTAGTACATTATCTACATCATTATTTTCATTAAAACCGTTTTTACACGCTTTACACGCTTTTAAATTTATTTACTTTTTTGTTTCCCGATCTGTCCGTGACATCACAGCGGGCCCTATCAGAATACCAGCGCTACGACACTTTTTAAATGTCGTAGCATCATGCTGAGATAGTGGCCTTTTGGCTTCGCACAGGACTTTGTTTTTAGTTTAACTTTTTATTTATTTTTGTTGTTTAATAATTTTAATTTTATTAAGTAGCATAGCAGTGTTTTAGTTTATTTTTTATTCGTTTAATAATTGTATTGTGTTGTAGTTAAGTTAGTGTTATTCCTGTGCGAGTCCAATAAATACTTTTTCTTTCTTTCTTTTCTTTCTTTATATTAGCTTCACTTGTATGTCAGTATGTAACTCTCCGTGGGTAATTTGTTATTAGCTTCACTTGTATGTTGTTGTTTGTTTGTATGTAACCGACTCCTTAGAGCGCGATTTTGACCCACCCTCAACAGTCGGATTTCATTGAAACTTTGTAAACTTATCGAGGACCGATGACAATTCAATAATTTAATAAAAAAGGAAAAAAATATATAAAAAAACACGTTTTTGTAGTTAGCAGAACTAAAAAATTGAAAATAAATAATAGTTTAAAAAACTAAAAACACGCTTTAAAAACCAAACTAAAAAGAAGAAAATAATTTAATTCAATTAAAAAGCGTGGGGTGCTTGACATTACTTGATAATAAAAATACTTCAAAAAGCACCCCACGCTTTTTAATTGAATTAAATTATTTTCTTCTTTTTAGTTTGGTTTTTAAAGCGTATTTTTTAGTTTTTTAAACTATTTTTTTTTTTTTTGTAAATGTTTTTATTTCATTAGATAAGAATCTCTGCAACCGACTTCCGGTGCTAAAATACCGTCTCTGGTTAGTAAACGGAAGTCGGTTTCAAAATTGATTTAAATAAAATTGTATATTTTATTTCCGCAAGTTGCTTAGCACGCCACCTATTTGCCATTTTTAGAAGTAGATGTCAGTGAATTTTAAAGTTAGTTCCGGGTAAAACAAAGATCTAATGCTGCATTTACACATTCGTGCAAATCCCGAGGCGAATGACGAGGCGAATAATGAACACGCATAGGTATGTATATGTAAACAGCGCGCTCGCTATTCGCCTCGTGCCTCGCCTCGTGCCTCGCCTCGCGATTCGCTCGCTCGCGTTGGGACCGGTTTTTCGGACGCGAATCAAAGGCCACGATTGGCGAACACGAACTTACTGTTTACACATTCGTCTGCATTCAGTTCGTAATTTAATTTAAAAAAAACTCAAAATTACGGATTACTTAGGTTGTTCTATTGCGATGACACGCTATCATCCACCATTGTCTGCGTCGACGGTTCTTTTTTACTTTTTGACGCAGGATATCTTAATAATTGTGTAAACTCATTAGACGTAGCGCGCAGGTCGCCATTATATTCACTTCCACCATGTTTGTGTGCGAATTTCAAAATAAATCAACCCGTGAATGTGTGAACAGTAGGTAATTGGCGACGGCACTCGTTTACGAATGTTCGTCGAGTGACGAGGCGAATAGCGAACACGATTGTGTAAATGCGGAGTAAAACGTTACGATGCTCGTTTACTTGTCCCATTCGGTTCTGGTTTCTTATAATAGTATCGGAAGGGTTGATTTTAGACTCTCGCTACTTATAATGGAAAAAAATGTTCTATGAAAACCGTATTTTTTTACTGGCCAGTTGAATTTTTGCGTACAAAATGTTCGAAACCTAAATGATGTGGTTTCATTGAACGTCACGATAAGAACTCCCCGTCAAACCAGTAAAGCATATACATATACCTACGACATACCAACATAAGCGAATATGTAACAAAATGTGGGTACTTGTAAAATGTTGTGTCAGGTTCAATATTTCGGTGAGCGCGCTTCACGTAGGGCAGTTTGTGAGTGCTTAGCAATAAGTGCAACAATTACCGGGGTTAGGTAGTGCCTGTGTTAGCTGATGTGTGAGCCTATCAAGATGGTGTGTCAAATGAACGCAGGTAAGGTTTTAGACGTGTGATTATATCGAATTTGTAGAAACTCTAATAAGGAAGATGGAAGCTAGTGAGCACACTAGACTAAATGTAATGCTAAACGTACAGACGACTCAGATGACTCGGTAGTGAAGTAGAATAACATTGGGTGGCAACAATTTAGGAAGTAGTGCAGTCGCAAACTTCCAATTGCACTAAATCGGAATCGTAACTGTTCTAAATGAGATTTCTTACAAATTGAATAGTGTAAGTAACTGTTTTCATTCTGTCACTCGTTCTAGTCGAGTGGGTGGAGTGGGTGACGTGCACGTGTCGAGCCTATATCGTCCCTCGCAGGCTGGCAACGTCGCATTTCGGTGTGATTTTTCGTGATTATCTTTAAATAAATACGTGAAGCAAAAACTGTGTAGGTACCCCTTATTACCAACATTACGTGGATGGAGGAGCGTGCGGTTTGCCACAGTTAAAGTTTATATTTGGAGGACTGCAGTTAGCGAATGTTTTATAATAATTAATGACAATCAAACTTAAAATTTTAATTAATTATGGGTGAATCACAAGCACTGGGCGTCCACTAGTTTTATTAAATATACCTACGTCAAAGAACAATGTTTGTTCAGCCAACCACTAGATCTTTGGGTTTTAGATATAATTATTTTTAACATTTACTCATAAATAAAAAACGATTGCAAATGGAACATAATTGACAATAAATCGATTTTTATAAGTAAATACCGAAATAACATGAATAAAAATAGCAAACAAACTTATAATAAATAAATAAATAATAAATAAAATATCAACGATCTCTAGTGCTTGGCTGAAAAAAAATAGTACCTACTTTGATTTAAACTTAAAACGATAATCACGAAAAACCACTTGAAATGCGAACGAAAGAGATATTTAAACTTCAAAAATGTATAGTTAAATAGACGCTAATAATTACTTAGCTTTAAATACCCATATTGAAATTGACTGAAAATGATTCAGTAGGTACCTAACTAGTCAATTATGAACAAACTGCTTTCAGGACTTGCGCTTATTCTGTTACACCTTGTATAGTACAGCTATGTTTCATTAGTATGTGTAGTTTCCACCGTCATGCATAATTTC
Source organism: Antitype chi (assembly GCA_947359405.1). Classification (NCBI taxonomy): domain Eukaryota; kingdom Metazoa; phylum Arthropoda; class Insecta; order Lepidoptera; family Noctuidae; genus Antitype; species Antitype chi. The sequence continues at coordinate 12,777,160 of OX375834.1, read as the reverse complement.
CTGTTTGTAAGTCGGTTAAGAATTAACCCCCTTACTAATAAACGTTGCTTAAAGTTAAGAGATGTATAAACTTCAAAAATGTATGGTTAAACAGACGCTAATCATTACTTAACATTAAGCAACGTCTATAAATAGAAGTTATTTGATGATTTCCCATCCTCAAAAAAGAGGGTTTCTACAAACAGGCGCGACGCGACACTTGTAGAACAATTTCCATTAAGGGGAATCTAGTCGCGGGCTCGAACTCACTGATGGGCCTGGCTAAAAAGCACGCTGTCTCACCAGGGATCGTGTCCGACAGAGATAGTATCAGTATTGAGCAGTTAGACGCTAGTCTACACGCATAACGTTATTGAGTGAGAGTGAAACTTGCAAGAAAAACAAATTTTTATTGGCTCATAACTTTTAATGGCTTGGAGTATTCTGTTTCCGTACAGACAATATTAATAATGAGACAAAACCATACCATGTTTAATTTTTGATATGTATTGTCCAACAGTGGAGTAATACACTCCCGAAGTTTGTATGAAAAAATATTGACAAGATTCACCTTAAGGGCCTACGTCCCGTTTGGTAGCGTAACACGGTCACTTTATGAACCGTACTGCTCATTAACGGCTTGTCTTGAAGATTTGAAAAATATATGATTTTGCTATAGATTCATATAGATCATTTTGCCCGAAGTACTTTTTTTGTATGGTTAATACTTTTGCTGTAAAAAATATTTTCCAACACGCAATATTTTGGCTTCTATTCCATACTCCTACTAAACGGCTTCGTTATTTGGAAAAAAAAATACACTGAAAAATAGATAGTTAGAGGTACCACAGAATCGCCGAAGCACAATTGTAAATTAATCAAAGGAATATTCCCATTTTGAGATAAAGGCTCAGAGGTGCCCTGCGCGGGCGCGGGCGGCAGTCGTGCTTTAGCATACAAACGGGAGATGAGGATACTATGGGCCTTAAGTTTTCATAGAAATTGTTTTACGTGAGTCGCGCTGTTTTGTCGCGCCTGTTTGCAGGAGCCTTTATAGTTATAAAGGGGTCCGGGTCTGTATGTACACACACCACTCCACCCCGGGAGTCGTCTCGCACAGAGGAGGCCTGTGTCCCAGCTGATTGATGCTAACTGTGTGTACTGTGCACAGGCGGCGGGCCGCCGGCCAAGCGCGCCGCGCCCTCCATCCGCGTCGGCACCGGCTTCAAGTGGAACCTGCAGGTCAGAAGCTATGCGTACTTGCATATAGGATGGCAGGGACATCGACGCACAACCTGCTTTATGGATTATCCCTACTAATATTATAAATGCGAAAGTAACTCTGTCTGTCTGGCTGTTGTCATAAACTGCTGAACCGCTGAAATTTGTCGGAGATAGTCTGAGATATGGAGAAGGACATCGGCTACTTATTTACGCGATAACCAACATCCACGAGGGCGGACCCGCGGGCTAAAGCTAGTATAATTTAATCTCAAACCCAGTCCACTCCACTTTCTTATAGTTTGATTTAAAGATATAATTGCACTGTTCATGTGATAATGTGTGTCATTGTCACTACTATTAATTTCATACTTTTTAAGTTTTTTTTTAAATATCTGAGAGGCTGCCTCGTTGGTGTAGTGGTCACAAGCGCTACGGCTGAGCATGACGTCCTGGGTTCGATTCCTAGGTCGGCCAAAGTGTTATAGGGTTTTCTATTTGGAATTTCTCAGTACCAGCCCCCAATCTTGTTTTGTGCCCGGTTGATGTCCATAGGCTCGCCCCCATTACATGGCACTTGAACAGCGCAACATGGGTGTACTGTAGAGTTGGGTGTATTGTATCGTTCTATCTGCACTGATTCTAAGAAAGAATGTACAGCTGTAGAGATATCTTTTGGCGCGTGGCCTAAGTCGGAACTAACGCCGGCATCTTGTTTTTCGAATAGATTTGAACGTTTGTAACGTTTTCACATAACATTTGCATGTCAACGTCATTCCATCACCAAACGGTGACTGTGTGTATGTGTGTGTGTGTGTGTGTGTGTGTGTGTGTGTGTGTGTGTGTTTGGGTGTGTATTATCCCACTATCCTACTATATTATAAACTAGGTTTTGCCAGCGCGGCTTCGCCCGCGTCGAGGTCGACAATTTTCCCACTGGAACGTTCAACCGGGATAAAAACTATCCTATGTGTTAATCCAGGTTATAATCTATCCGTGTGCTAAATTTCATCTAATTCCGTTCAGCCGTTTTTGCGTGATTGTGTAACAAACATCTAAACATCCAAACGTACAAACTTTCACATTTATAATATTATAATAAAGTAGGATTTGAAAGTTTACAAGGTTTACAATCACATAGGATACTTTTAATCCCGGTAGTACGTTCCCGTGGGATAATATGCGACCTCCGCGCGGGCGAGGCCGCGGGCAATAGCTAGTAGTAACTAAGTGGGGGGCATCGTGTGTGCGCAGACGCTGGCAGCAGCCGCCGACGCGGTGGAGTCGGGCGGCAAGTCGCCGGTGTCCGCGCTCAACGAGCTCGGCGTGCGCGTCGCGTACAGCGTGCTTCGCCAGGGCGGCCCGGCGCACTGCCCCAGCTTCCACGTGGCCGTTACCGTGAGTACACACATTACGTGCCATCTAGTGTCACCTAGTGCCACCTAGTGCCACCTAGTACACATCGCTTAGTAACTAGTGTCACCTAGTACACTTCAGATAGTTTACCTAGTGTGAAGTAGTACACATCACATAGTTTACCTAGTTCACCTAGTACACTTTATATAGTGTACCTAGCACGCTTCAGATAGTTTACCTAGTATACTTCACATAATTTACCTAGTGTCACCTAGTACACACTACTAAGGTACCTAGTGTCACCTAGTACACACTACTAAGGTACCTAGTGTCACCTAGTACACATTACTAAGTACCTAGTCACCTAGTGTAACCTAGTACACATTACTAAGTACCTAGTGTCACCTAGTACACATTACTAAGTGCCTATTGTCACCTAGTACACATTACTAAGTGCCTAGTGTCACCTAGTACACATTACTAAGTACATATATTATCACCTAGTACACTTCACATAGTTACCCTTTTTTATTACTAAATGGGCCTGCTCTTGACTTCAATCACGCCTGCCTGATGGAAAGCGATTGGTACCTAGTGTCACCTAGTCCACTACACATAGTTAACCTAGTGTTCAGTTCAGTACCTTTATTGTGGATCATAGGTACGTATAATATAATACAGGTCTTAAATATAGTTAATTGTGATCAGCTACGTCCCACCCTTAGGGCATACAACAGTTACATAAAAATTAGAATTACATTCGGAATTACAAGAATTACATTAAAATTTCTCATAAAATATAAAAATAAAATGGAACGGATTAAGGTAAGTCCACATCAGTGGGTCACTGAACGCATCATGACGAGGGGGACTATATTGGAGCAGTGATTCGTCTGATAGGAAGTCTTTTAGAGATAGAGTAGTAGCACTTGTTTACTAGTAAATCATGGAGATTCTTTTGAAATTTCTCATTTCCGTAATAGGGTATTTTACTCTATACGAGAAAAAATCTAAAAATATATTATTGAGATAGCTTAGGCAAAATGAAGTCGGAAAATCTTAGTTTTAGTTCATGAAACAACAAAATAAATTTTAAAATACAGTTTAAAGATTTCAGTTTTTTTAATCTGTTTTTGTACACCATGAAATAGTAGCCGCCATGTTATTTCGTCATACGACATGTCAACTGAGCAACTTTGTACTTTTATTATTTTCGTAACCAAAGTAATTTTTATTTAAATAATATTTTGCATTCAGGAATAGCAAACCAACGATAAGTAGAAAAATAACTCATTTACACGCTTTATATTAGCTTTATAAATTACTTATAAACAATTGTCATATAAAATATCAGCGCATTTGTTTTTAGCATACTGACGTCATACCCACAGAGCAATATGGCGTTTACTGCGTCCAGCGTTTTCGACAAATTACGCGCGAAATTTGAAAATGCAAAATTTATATGCATTTTTAAGGCACTAATCGATTAAATAAAAAATGTTTTTTTTTTTTTAGGGGTTTATTAGCACTCTAGGATCTAATTAAGACACTTTTCAAAAATTTGTGTAATACCCTATTATCATAATAGGCCCCGGAGTATTATTAAAGATGCAGGTAGCAGTACAAAAGATACTTTCATGCATTAGATGAGTCTTGCTAGCTACTGTGCGCAATTTGTCCTTACGCCGTATACGCGTGTAGTAATTATACATGTCAATATTATTTTTGACATATTATACTGCTGCCTCAAATATATAAACAAATGGCAGTGTTAATACGTTCATCTTTTTAAAAAATAGCTTACAGGAGTCCGTTTCACATAACATCAATATAGCCCTGATGCAACGTTTTTAGCTACGAACACACGCACCTTGTCTGTACTGTTGCCCCAGAATACTACACCGTATATCTGAGGATAGAGCTAACGTAACCGTGGTCAGCTATTTTACCCAGTCTGTGCATTTGAAAACTGACCCAGCTTTTTGCATACATGGTCAATATGTCGTTACCAATTAAGTTTGCTATCAATGTGTAACCCTAAAAATTTGGTTACCTCAGTTTCTTCAATGTCGCTGTCTAGGTAATAGATTTTTAAAGTACCCGTACGTCGTGTTCGTATTTTAAAATTCATTAATTTAGTTTTGTCAATGTTATCATTAAATTATTCATTTTAAGCCAGTCTATAATTAATAATATTGTTTGATTAATGTCAGATACTAGATCAATTGTATTATCATTAACGAATAAAATAGTTGTACAGGAACGGGAGGCAGGTGCTCTTCAATGATTGATGTATTATATTTCTTTATACTTTATTTTCGTCGTTTTACAAGCAGTGTATCAGGTTATATACCAATATATTTTCAACAGATTCCTTTTAAAATGGATCGAATGAGAACAAAACGCTTGCTGTGATTGGCAGCCGACGTTGGCGAGCCCTCATTCGTAGATTAAAATGTGATGTCCCAGTGCGTCGATAGATGGCGTTAGTAGTTGCGCCAACATGCCGGCCGCCTTGGAAGCTCCAGCTTCCAATAAAATGATGCGTCTACGTTGCCGCTTGATTGGAGACGCCGCAGGCTGCATTCATGTTGTCGTCCTCAGCTGATGATACAGGTAGAGGGCAGATTTTGGAGAACGCCCGTTGTACAGGTCCCGTAGCAGTCTGGATGGTGGCGACACGCGACACGCCATCCTTTCCTGGGAAAATACGGGTAACTCTGCCCATACGCCATTTTAGAGGTGGTAAGTTATCCTCCTTAATGACGACAAGCGTGTTTAATGCTATGTCTTGACTATTCGTCTTCCACTTCGTCCTTGTCTGAAGTTCGGCAACATATTCTTGTGACCAACGTTTCCAAAAGTGCTGTTTTATTTGTTCCACTCTTTGAAACCGTGTCAAGCTGTGAGTCCGTGCTTCGGTGAGGTCTCTGCAGGCTGGTGCAGTGAGTGGCCGGCCGATGAGGAAATGAGCTGGGCTTAGTGGACGAAGATCATGTGGATCTGAGGACATAGGAGTCATAGGACGGGAGTTCAGGACTGCCTCGATCTGTGCCAACACAGTGCTGAACTCCTCGTACGTCAAATTAGCAGTACCTACGACACGCTTGAGGTGGAACTTGCAGGATTTTACTCCTGCTTCCCATAATCCCCCAAAATGAGGAGCATAAGGGGGAATAAATTTAAATTCAATATTGTCAGTTGATAATTTATCAATTATTTGCTGTGAATTTTCTTCTAACATTTTATTAATTTCTTTCATGGCTCCAATGAAAGTTCTACCGTTGTCGGAAAAGATTTGAGTTGGTTTACCTCGTCGTGAGATAAACCTTTTAAGCGCTAATATATATTCTTGAGCAGCTAATGTACTGACAAGTTCTAGGTGAATGGCCCGAGTAACAAAACAGACGAATATGCAAATATAGCCCTTTTCGAGTTTGGCCCCCCTTCCTTTGCGATTTAGTACGGCTATGGGCCCAGCATAATCCACTCCACATCGGATGAATGGGAAACCGGGTTCTATTCGTTCAGACGGAAGGTCGCCCATGATTGGCGTCAGGGTTTTACCTTTCATTCGAGTGCAGCGGATACATTGGTGGACAACCCTTCTGGCTAGGTTTCTACCCCCTAACGGCCACCAATTCTCACGGACAGTAGCCAATAACAGCTGGGGACCAGCATGAAGAAGCTCTTTATGTTGATGTTGAAACAACAGTTGTGTGAAGTTATGTTTACTAGATAAAAGTATCGGGTGCTTCTTCTCGTAATCAAAATCGGGTGAGTTACTAAGACGGCCACCTACTCTAATTATATCCCTTTCGTCTAGAAATATATTTAGCCTAGAAATCGAACCTGATGTTTTTAATGGTAACTTACGTTTTAAATTATCATATTCCTTGGGAAACGATTCGCGTTGAGCGAGACGCGCTAACGACTGTAATGAGTCATTCAATTCATCTACTGATAACGGCCCCCGTGTACGATCTTGCTTTGGTGTGCGTAAGTTATGAATGTATCGCCACAGGTAAGCGCCGGCTCGCACTATACGCTGATAACAACGAAACCTTTCAAACTTAATAACCTTATTCTGTGTTACATCACAAACCATAACGGTTGTCGTTTGTGATTTCAGTTCTGGAATGTCGGAGTGAGTAGTCGCAGATTGCTGTGGCCATGACGACTCAGAGTGTTTTAAGAACTCAGGTCCGCTCCACCACATATTACTGTCAATGAGTACATCAAGGCTAAGACCGCGCGAGACCAAATCCGCTGGGTTGTTTTTGGTGCCTACATGTAACCATAACGCTTTACTTGTTAGTTCAGTAATCTCAACTATTCTATTTTGGACGAATGTCTTTAACGAATGTGGTGACATTCGTAGCCAACCAAGGACAATAGTTGAGTCTGTCCAAAAGTAAATTTTGTGAAAGTTAACCCGCAGTGATTCGATAATTTTCCTATATAATCGTGCGCCTATCAACGCCCCACACAGCTCTAGTCTGGGTATACTAACGGGTTTAATTGGTGCAACTTTACTTTTTGCACATAATAATCTAATAGTTACCGGTGAGTCATCAGAGTAGGTGCGAACATAGGCGCATGCACCATACGCACTCTGTGACGCGTCCGTGAACACGTGTAATTCTATGAACTGTGTGTATGCACTCATAACATGACGTGGTTTACGTAACTTATGTAAATATTGAAGTGTGTCAACAAATTTTTCCCAGGACGACGCAACATCACTAGGAACGGGATCGTCCCAATTTATCTTGCACAACCACAATTTCTGCATCAATATTTTAGCTACTATGACAGCTGGGGTTAAAATACCTAAAGGATCGTATATTTGTCCAATTATTGACAACATGGTACGTTTACTTAGTATAGTCGGTCTAACTACTTGTGTGGTGAAATGAAGTTCATCACTTTTATTATACCAACCCAATCCTAAAGTCTTACTTTGGCAATGTTCGCCCAATGCTAATCCTTTAGATATTTCATGGGCACTGATATCAACGTTGAACAACCACTTACGCAAAGGTAAACAAGCTGAGTTTAAAGTATTTCTTAACTTTTCACAGATATCTAGTAACCTATTTAAATCGTTGTCACCGAGGATGACGTCATCAACGAAAAAATCCTCCTGGATCACTCTCGAAACCTGCTCATCCTCACACTCCAACGCGAGCTGACGCAAACATCTCATACTAAGGTACGGCGCAGACGCGGTGCCATACGTCACTGTGTTAAGGCGATATACACATATTGGGTCCGACGGAAGTTTACGCCATAATATCAATTGTAAATCTCGTTGGTCTGGTTGTACAAGAAAATTCCTAAACATTTTCTCAACGTCTGCACAACCGACGTATTTATATTGCCTAAAGCGTAGTAATATGCTAAATATGTCATTTTGAAGTGGTGGACCAATATGTTGAATATCGTTCAACGATTTACCTGATGACGTCGCTGCGCTTGCATCGAAGACAGTACGCAGTTTTGTCGTACTGCTATTTTCATTAATAACGCCGTGATGCGGCAAAAAATAGTGAGGTGAGTCATAAGTTTCAACGCGACTCATGTGACCGAGCCTTTCATATTCTTCCATAAAATCTACGTATTTTTCCCTAAATTGTGGCAAACGAGCGAATTTTCGTTCTATCGACAACAAACGGTTTTCAGCCGCTCTGTAACTGTCTCCGAGTACCTCAGCTGATTCCTTTAAAGGAATGCGTACGGAAAACCTACCATCTTCCATACGGTTTGTCGTTTTAACAAAAATATCTTCGCACGCACGTTCGTCAGCACTAAGGATATTTTTAACGTTATTGTTTATCTCTTCGAGTTCCCAAAACATTTTCAACTGTGTGTCAATTGTTTGGGAGAAATTACATTGCACACTTTTAACGTGAAGCGTGTTATTATGTAAAGGTCCTGACACTATCCAACCCAACTTTGTGTTTTGTAAATAAGGTCCTTTATTCAACTTAATTTTTCCATCACACAATAATTCCCAGAACTTATCCGCGCCTATCAGTATATCGATGTCTGACGGTGAGTGAAAGTTCGGATCCGCGAGTTGAATATTGTCAGGTATACACATCTTACTTACATCGACACTAAATGTGGGTAACTGATTTGTAATGCACGGCAACACTAAACAATCAATGTTCATACAATACGGATTTAACCTCGAACGTAATTTTATTTTACAAATGTGGGTGGACTGCGAAATTGTTTGACCTACCCCAGCAACGTGATAAGTGGACTGTAATAACGGTGCATTTAATATTTCACATAACGATTTCTTTATGAAACAATGTTGACTACCATTATCAAGAAGTACGCGCACAGTGTGATATTCGTTATTATAATCTGCTATGTCCACTAACGCTGTGGACAGCAAAACGTTGGGTAATAACGAATATTCCCGTTTACTGGTTTGCGAATCTGAATGATTAGCCGTAACGTGTAATGATGCCGAGACAGTGGGGACGTTAGCGGTGACCGGCTGTGCTGACGCACTTGGCCCGCTCACCTGTGATGCGCCGTCTACCTGCCTATCAACGTGAAGCAAACTATTGTGCCTTTTGTCACACAACCTACACGGCCCATACTTGCATTCATCAAGCGGGTGGGTTGTGCGTAAACAATTGATACACAGCTTATGCGTTTTAACTATATTATTCCTGTCTTGGATAGACGAATTAAGAAACCTTGAACATGAATAAATCGCGTGATTACCACTACACATCGCACACATGCGGCTTTGCTTTGTTTTTGTGATCGTATTACCCTTATTGTTACTAACGTGCGTAGCAACGTGAGTATGTGAATATTGCTTCTTAGAGTGTGTTTGTTCGCTTCCTTTGTTCTCGTAGGTTTTGTTATGATTGACTTTTATCATTTCTAGCACGTCGGCCCTGTCTTTGAGAAATTTAAGCAAGTCATCTAGTTTCAAGGCTGACCTTGACTCAATTAACGAACTAGCTGTACCTTTAAAATCTTCCCATTCGCGTTCAGTGGCCTGATCTAATTTGGAAACGACCATATAAATGATTAAAGTGTCCCATGAATCCGTTGGTTCACCTAACGTTTTAAGGGCACGCAAATTTCTCAAGACAATATCTATTAAATTCCTAATCTGGGTAGCGGATTCTTTAGTTAACGGTGGAATTTTAAATAATGCTTTCACATGATTATGAACCAATAGCCGCGGATTATTAAATCTATTCTCTAATAGCTCCCATGCGTGAGTATAGTTGTTAGCCGTAAATTCCAATGCACCTATAACGTGTGCCGCGTTACCGGACAATGATGATTTTAAATAATGGAACTTTTGAACAGGATGTAAATCTTCGCGACCATGAATCATACTAACGTAAGAATTTTTAAACTCTAGCCAGCAATCGTATGAACCGTCAAAGGAAGGTATTTTAATATCGGGTAATTTTATGCCTATCGGCTTACATGTTGAAACACTAGACTTGTCAGCTACCTCCTTTTGCAACAAAAGTTTCGCAGAAGCTAGAACACGATAAAATTGATCTTCAAAACGATCTCTCTCCTCCAGCTGTTTTGCAAGATCAAGATCTCCTACTTCTTCTTCAACTTTAGTCTGTATTTCACTAAACATGTCTATTAAACTCGAAATACTCTCAACACGTAAATGTAATTCTAATGATTGTTGATCATTCAAGGGTAAACTGAACCTTTTAACGAAATTTTCAAAAAGAGTTAATCTACCTTTTAAAACCCCTCTTTTCTTAATTAAATCTGACAATTTTGCCTCACTCATTTTGGGAATTAAAGAAATCAGGAGTACTTACAATTGCCAATTGCAGATGCGCGCGAACCAATGTGGGTGCCGTCGTGTGGGTAGGTACCGCCACTTGAGCACTGGAAATGGAATAAAAGCACGAAATTAACACAAATCGAAGGGTGAGATGGGGAAACGGACGGGAAGTTCAGACCTGCCACTCCTGTTGATGCCTTAACGTTGCAGTTCTTCGCTTCGTATTTTCATGCGACGAATCTTCAGAGATTCCAAGCTTGAACTCCTTATCCGGCTCGTAGGACCACTTTATGTACAGGAACGGGAGGCAGGTGCTCTTCAATGATTGATGTATTATATTTCTTTATACTTTATTTTCGTCGTTTTACAAGCAGTGTATCAGGTTATATACCAATATATTTTCAACAGATTCCTTTTAAAATGGATCGAATGAGAACAAAACGCTTGCTGTGATTGGCAGCCGACGTTGGCGAGCCCTCATTCGTAGATTAAAATGTGATGTCCCAGTGCGTCGATAGATGGCGTTAGTAGTTGCGCCAACAATAGTGCTATCATCAGCAAATAGTAATAATGAAATGATTTGTTATCGAAGGCATGTCATTATAAACAAGGAAGAATAAGAGTCCCACGATACTCCCTTGAGGAACGCCGAATTTAGCAATTCCAGATTCAGAAAAATATATTTCTTCTGTTTTAGTTGTGGGATTTAACCTCCTTACTTTATTGTTGTTTGTTGTTAAGGCATGATTCTATAAGTTGCCCTGTGATTCTTTTTGTTTTTATTATATGTACTATTAATATTCTTAGGTATATGATAAACATAAAAACAAAAAGTGAAAAGATTGGTAGCTGATGTTAATAGTATGTCGTTAATGAATAGCAACATTAGTGTAAAGTCTTTAAAAATGAATCAAACAATGATGTACTGTTTACTTAGTTTCCTGCGCTGACGCAAGTCACTGCTCTGTGTGAGAGCGAGTCGAGTTCGAGATAGTGTGAACTCACACATCGTTTATTGTGTTGTGAGTGTGTGGGTGTGTGTACACAAGGTGTAACAGACTAAGCGCAAGTCCTGAAAGTAGTTTGTTCATCATTGATAACTGAATCGATTTCAGTGCACTTTCAATTATGTTTTCTTTTTTTTAATACGTATTTTACCCTACTGAGCACCGATTAAGCCAAAGAAAATTAGATCTTATTTTGAGGCAATAAGACTCAATTTTAAATGCATAAAGTTATGCTGTGGCAACGCTATTTTCTAAATAATAAATAATAAAAATCCCGACATGTTGCCGATGAAGATAAACAGGCAAATTGTCGCGTGGTGCTTCTCTCTGTCTTTAGACCCTGGACACTGTGTAGGCGCGTGACTCACACATACAACTTTAAGATAGTGAACCTAATTTAAAGCACGTAATATCCGTGCCTCACTCGACATTGTATACTAACAGTCGGTGTGTTGTGCCTTGCGAGCTGTGTAAGATGTCGGGTCTCGACATAAGCGCTCGCTCGCGGTCGGACATAAGGGCCGCGTTGCGTGGAGCACGCGGCAAGCATCCCATCAGTGTGCTGAACGAGCTGTGCGTCAGCTTCCGGTTCACAGATGTGTGCAAGGTGGGCGCCGAGCACAGGCCCTCGTTCCTCGTTGTAGTGACGGTAAGCGTGCTGGGAGTGCCCGACACCGCTGGTATATGGAGGGCGAAGGGAATTCGCCGCTAGTGGCGCTAGTGTAGACAGTCTTCAGAAATGTCAAATGTCACTGAACATTCACGTTTGCGGGATTTTCTATCGCGAATTTTATCAAATTACGCTAATATCATAAATATGTAAAGTGTGTAAGGAAGTGATCTCTAGAACTAGCGGTCGGATCTGAACAATGTTTTTGCATTTGATAGGCCAATTCTTGTGGCAGGTTATAGGCTAATAAATAGGAATTGGTGTGCGGTATATAACTAAAAAGTGAACAAAAAAAACTTTATCTAAAAAAAAAGAAGAACCTACATCCGAAAAACACTACAAAGTGATAAATAACTTTAATTTCGGATGTCGGTGACAAAAAACTAAAATACATATCCAAAGACACCGACTTCCGAAATTAAAGTTATTTTTCACTTTGTAGTGTTTTTTCGGAAGTCTGTTGTTTTTTGTTGTGGGATAAGTTTTTTGTATTTTAATTTTGACCTCACTATCGGCTTTAGCACCCTCGAAACCAATGAAAACGATCTCACTCTCACTTATTCTATTATGTATGGTAAAGAGTCGCATGGAAGGGGAACACTTTTTCCTTACTGAACGTTTTTCCGTTACGTGAAGATTTCTACAATTTGAGTTCTACCGCAAGCTGCGTTAAAGAACTTCGTTCCAACAACCCCGTACAACTACGCTGACGTCCTGTAGGTGGCAGACTTGCGCTTCGAGGGCTGCGGCCACAGCAAGCGCGACGCGCGCGCTGCGGCGGCACGCGCCTGCCTGGCCGCGCTACTGGCGCGCGCCGGCCGCGTGCTGCCCGCGCCCTCGCCGCACCAGGACTTCACCAGCGACGAGCTGCATAGATTCCCGGGTGAGTGGACAATATTACAGAGCTACAAGGATCTTTTGTCCCCCAAATTGAATTGACAAACACAATAAAATAAAAATTGCCACAGAAAGTGTGTTGATAAGACAAGATGGGACACGCGTGAAAGGACTCTCGTAGCGCTGTACGTGTAGACTTCTGCTTGCTGTGTGTGACAGTATGATCGAATCTTGTAACGACGAACAACGACGCGACCGCCGCGGCCCCGCCCATAGACCATAACTCATGCCATTCAGTAATCACTTCAGCCGAAAGACATTCAGTGCTGGACAAAGGCCTCCCCCAAGCACCGCTACTTCGACCGGTTCGTTGCTTCTCGCACCCAGCGGATCCCTGCGACTTTCGCCCGGTCATCGGTCCACCTTGTGGGAGGCCTTCCCAACTCTACGTGTTCCCTCCCTTACGAGGTCGCCACTCCAGAACCTATCGGCCATTTGTTCTGCGAGTATGCGCTCTGCCCACTGCCTTTTAAGTTTAGCAATTCTTCAGGTTACCTTGTTTGTCTTTCAAAAACGCATGCAGTTTGAAAAAAAATTAATGTCATATACTTTTTCGTTTTATCACGTTTAGATTTCGATATCCACTTCGTCTGTGTACTTTTTGCTAGCTTATTGAACCCTGTACGTATGTGTTGCTCAGTGTCGGACTTCCAATGCCTGGAGCCGAAGATGAAGGCGCAGCCCCCGCCCGAGCCCGCGCCCGCCACGAGTGACGTCACCAATGGAAAGGAAGGTTGTACAGGCTTATACGAAATATGTTCCTCGCGAAATTAAAATGTTCTACGTGTTTTGCAATTTGCAGGTCAGTGTCAGATTGTATTTTGATTTAAATATGATTCATGTGAACTTAGAAGTTTTATTCAGATTTTAATTATTTTTGTTCTCTAAGGTTATCGTCCCGAATTATATTTTGTTGTTTGTGTTGTATTTTGTTATACATACACCGACAAATTGTAATGGTTGTTTTCCCGAAGCGAAATGGTTTTGTCTTGGTAATACAATCGTTTTATAATAAACAAAAATAAAATATTAAAAACAAAAAAAAGGCAGATTAGCCATTGTGAAAAATCACTACGTGCGAGAGTTTATTTTACTTTGAACATTAATTTATGCATCGCTGTTCCCTTCGTCGGCGGCACGTGCAATTCGAGTAGTACCTACAAGTTACCTCTAGTGTTACTATAGAGTTTCACGTTTTAGAATATCTTTTTAATTATTTTAAAACAAAAACATCTTAATTTTTTTTACTTTTACCTTATACTTCAAAAGTACTCCTTATGGCAAGTTGTTGTGCCGCGGGAAAACAACCATTAACATTTCTTGGTGTAAACTTGCAAATTGCAAAAAACCGAAGGATTTTTATTAATTTTTTACGCGCCATACGTGTATTGGTATCGAAAAGTAATTAAACAAAAATGAAATAATTCGATGGGCGAAGTTCAAAGGCCGTAATCGGTCAGCGAACCGTGTCAGCCGGGTGCGCGTAGATCGCTCAGCTGTTTTTGTAAATGTTCGTGGAACTAACATGTTTCATACGAATTTCCAAAAATCATAACATAACAGTCGCTTAATGTACACTTAATGTATGTCACAGTGTCATTTAATGCTTTGAACATAGTTCGAATTATGTTTTTGTTTTGTTTCATTAGTTTTCGATATCGATACCCGACACGTGGCTAAAGTATTGCCAGCTAATTTAATTTGACCCGGTAGTGTGACATGGCCGTGGAGAGAAAGAGAACTAACGTGGAATGTATTGCATTTGACAGCTTCATTGACTAGCAGCGCCGCCATCATGGTCAAACGTACCGTAAACGGGTATAAAAAGACACTTAGCGAAGCCGAGAGGCACCTGTTCATTCCATTAAAAGGCTGTGCATATGGATCCTAATTTCAAAGAAATATGCTGGCAGGTCCGTCACCGCCCACAGACAGCAACTCGCCGGTGTCGTCACTGTTCGGCGCGGTGCGCTCGCCGGCGTCGCACAAGAGCCCCATCAACGTGCTGTACGAGAACTACTCTGGGCTCGCCTTCACCTGCACATTCGGCGACGGGTCGCCGCTCACCGAGACGCAAGGTACTGTCACTGTCACGGCGTGACGCGCTGACACAACTGTCGCGTCTGTCACCGACACGCAAGATGTGGCGTGACGCGCTCCGTTATAAAATCAAAATCAAAAGTCATTTATTAAAACTAGGCTGACAGTCAGCACTTTTTGAACGTCAAAATGACATAAGACAGTCCCCCGGCACGCCCGCCCTTCACCACTTCCTAGTGCTTTAGCTGGGAACAAGAAGTGGAGCAACAAACTGCCCAGCTGCACAGCTGTCTGTTTAGTTAGAAGACCTTGATTCTGTACAATAATAGGTAGGTAATTAACATTACTAAACATAAAATTAAATTATTTGCAATATGTCAGCTAGCACACGTCAATATACCAACAAAACATAGTAACTAAACTCAAGCAGATATAAATAATAAAAAAATTAAAGAACAATAAACGTAAACAGAACTCAATACCCACATAAAAGCCTCCAGGCATAAAGGGTGTGCCCGCTTACAAATGCAATGCTGCATTATTAATTTATGTTCATTTAGATTTATCTTGAAGTAATAAATGTTAAGCTAGGACCTTCGGAGTAAAATAAATAAACAGTTAAATAACAATGACAAAACCATGGTCAGCAAGACGACCAGTCATTACAAGCAGCACCTGTTCACGAGCATAACGCAAGGATCAGCCATTACCCGCCTCGCCATATTTGAGGGAAGGAGGCATCCCGACCCCTGACGCTACCGCAAGCGGTGACATCTAAGGGAGCATGACGAACTTGCTGCTGGTTGCTCAGGCAAGAATAATATGATCAATTATCGAGGTCGCTAGCTAACCACATGTTGCAATACATCTCATTAAAAAACATTTTAATGAGTAGATTATGTCGAAAAGGATATTTCCTAGATTTAATCTTACTAGCGGCTTTCCCGCTTCGCACGGCTTTGGCGACTTCTATTCTACTTGCGGCATGCAGGATTTTGCGTGACGTCACTTCGATGCGTAGTTCCTGTCTAGCCGTGTCATCGCATCAAAACCCGTTGGGTAGCTTAGAACATCGCGGTCACACAGACAGACATTAAAAGCGACTTAATATTTAACCTACTTCTAAAAAGAGCAGGTTCTCAATTCGACTGTGTTTTATTTTATTTTTACATGTGTAGATGTTTCTTGTTTGCATTGCAAACTCTTTACCGTTTTAACTGTGTCAACCTAGTCGGCGCACAGTGGTTAGTGACGTGTTGTTGTGTTGTTTCTAGCGCCGCTGCAGCTGAGCCACAGCATGCGCTTCAAGGTCATCTGCCAGATCAAGGACGGCAAGTTTGAGGGCTACGGTGAGTACTTACACACTAACTTATTCACCAGTACCCCTATAAACAGAGACAACAAACAATTCTTGTTTTTTACACGCTTTATATTAGCTTCACTTGTATGTTTGTATGTAACCGACTCCTTTGAGCGCGATTTTGACCCACTTTAAACGGTCAGATTTCATTGAAACTTTGTAAACTTGTCGAGGACCGATGACAATTCAATAATTTAAAAAAAATTGAGGAAAAAAAACACGTTTTTGTAGTTAGCAGAACGAAAATAAATAATAGTTAAAAAAACTAAAAAACACGCTTTAAAAACCAAATTAAAAATGGAGAAAATAATTTAATTCAATTAAAAAGCGTGGGGTGCTTGACATTAATTGATTATAAAAATACCTCAAAAAGCACCCTACGCTTTTTATTTGAATTAAATTATTTTCTCCTTTTTTAGTTTGGTTTTTAAAGCGTGTTTTTTAGTTTTTTTAAACTATTATTTTTCCTTGCCTCGTCTATAAAATGCTGGATTGTAATCACATCCTGTTAGCGCATAGAGAGTTGGTAGCTAGCGCTTGTGCTAGACGGCCTAGCTTGACAGAAAGAGTGGAAACGTCAATATATCGGCGTGTATTTCCTACTCCGAAATCTATGTCTATCGATGCTTGAAGATATTCCATATTGGCCAACATAATAACAACAATATCTGTATCAGAGGTTCTGATTGTAACAGTAGAATCCATATTTTATTTGACATGCAATAAATACTGTTTTTGTATCTGTTTCTTCATGATAAGGACAAGACAGTTCATCATCGATGTTTCGCGTTACTTTATTATAAATACCAGAATATACGTAACAGAAATCGTGACTCACATATATTATGTTGTTTCGTTACCTGTAATAGTGGCCATCTGAGCAGCCCAATGATCGATAATAAACGTGATATGTAAATAAATTACATATTTATTTACTATTAAATAACTTATAGCGAGCAAAATAAACCTATGCAAGTTATTCGATTCGAAAATTGGTCATAATATGCATTGATAATAAAAACACAAAATTTCTGAGACGTGGTTAGAATGCATCTCTTCGAGAACAGATGTCACTAGCTACAATCTGGCGATCAAACGAGAAAATTAAATTAAAAGTGAAAATATTAATATTAGGGATTTGTGAAATGTTATGCCATCAATGTTTCTGTTTTAATCGTGAACATTTTTTGCATCAAAAAACAGCACACTTCATGATTAAAACAATTAAATAATTAAAAACGATCAAAATACAACAGACCATAACGCGATGACGATTCACTCAAAACTAAGGTTTTCAGCTCCGCCCACTATAACGTCATGGCCTTACTGAAGGCGCTCGGCCTAATTGCCCTGCGGCATCTCCGCTTTTAACACGCTTTATATTAGCTCGGGTTGTATGTATGTATGTATGTAACGGAATCTTTGAGCGCGATTTTGACCCACTTTAAACGGTCAGATTTCACTGAAACTTTGTAAACTTGTCGAGGACCGATGACAATTTAATATTTTTTTTAAAAATTGAGAAAAAAAAAAACACGTTTTGTAGTTAGCAGAACTAAAAAATAGAAAATAAATAATAGTTTAAAAAACTAAAAAACACGCTTTAAAAACCAAACTAAAAAAGGAGAATATTTTCACCCCACGCTTTTTAATTGAATTAAATTATTATTTAATTCAATTAAAAAGCGTGGGGTGCTTGACATTAATTGATTATAAAAATACCTCAAAAAGCACCCCACGCTTTTTAATTGAATTAAATTATTTTCTCCTTTTTTAGTTTGGTTTTTAAAGCGTGTTTTTTAGTTTTTTAAACTATTATTTATTTTCTATTTTTTAGTTCTGCTAACTACAAAACGTGTTTTTTTTTTTTCATTACTCCGCGTACTATGGGGACGGTGCGAGAGAGAGAGATAGAGAAAGAGTGAGAAGGCAGATTGGCGCGAAGTGGGAGATACATAGTTCTCAGCGACTGCATGCACCACACTTTATTATGGACTAGCTTTTGCCAGCGGCTTCGCCCGCGCGGAACTTTCATCCCCTATTTAACTCCCTTAGGCGTTGAATTTCGAAAAATCCTTCCTTATTCCTTTCAAGATCATGCTGTATAATCGCTCGATAGTGTAGTTATACAGCGTGTAAAAAACATCTGCGATTTTTTAATGTTGGTTCTACCAGTCACACATATCGACTTTCCTTATATCATAACATCACGCCTTGTGTCCCCGAATGGTTGGGCAGAGGTGCACCTATATAGGTACTACACCCACATTTCGCCAGTTATGTTTAAGTCCCATGTAATAGGGGGCGAGCCTATTGCCATCAACCAGGCACAAATCCAGACTCCGGGCCGCTACTGAGAAATTCCAGATAGAAAGACCCAATAACACTTTTCCCGACCTGGGAATTGGACCCAGGATCTCATGCTCAGCAGTACGCTTGCGAGCACTACACCAACGAGGCAGTCAACGTTACCTATGAAACCTATTAAATAAATGCTTTTAGTTTGTGTTTATTCGGTATAAGATCTATATTTTTTGTCTATAGTACACACGGCTACACGTCAAGCTATACATTTCCAGTATAAGCTGATCTCGCACTGTTTGGGATTTCCGTACAGTGCGAGTTCAGTGTGAACTGGAAATGTATAGGTTGATGTGTAGCCGTGTGTACCTACACTGTGAAATTCCGAACTTCTATTTGTCTAACTGGTGTTAACTTGAGAGCCCTGTCGCCCTTAACTTAATCAACTCAGCCTATCGCAGTCCACTGCTGGGCATAGGCTGGGCCTTTCTCAGGCTGCGCCACAACACTCTAACCTCCGCCTTCCGCATCCAGTCTGTCCCAGCCACCTTTTTAAGGTCATCGGTCCATCTAACACGTGGTCTCCACTCCACGACTCGTCTGCTCCACCGTCCATCGGTATTTCGACCCATAACATTCTCAATACTTTATTGCATTCCACATGTAGGTATTCTTAGGTGGTAAACTTATAATTAGATCATATGGACCCTGTCGGGCACAGCAAAATAAGTAAGTTAGAGAGGAAGCATTAATTGTTAAATATTAAACATTTAGCAAAACTACTATATTATAAAATTAATGTAAGTATTTACTGGTTTTTAAAATCTAAAGTACAATCAATTAATATAAAATAAAATATAATATAAACAGGTAATAATATGAGATGTAATAATAATTAATAGGTCAAATTAAATTTAAAGCTGCGAGTACATAATTATGTTATGACTTTATGAGTCTATCACTTAAATATTCGTTAATAGAGTAGCTAATAGCTTTTATTTAGCAAAAATAGTGTTAGTTTTTTTTTAAATACGTTAATTTTGCAACATAACACAAGTTCAATCTTAGCTTGGGTGACAGATGTATAGGTAACTCTGTATGAACCTACAACTTATAAGACGAAATTCATAATGTTATAATAAGTGGTAACACTAAAATTCATAATATTATACCAAGTGGTAACACTAAAATTCATAATGTTATACCAAGTGGTAACACTAAAATTCATAATATTATACCAAGTGGTAACACTAAAATTCATAATGTTATACCAAGTGGTAACACTAAAATTCATAATATTATACCAAGTGGTAACACTAAAATTCATAATGTTATACCAAGTGGTAACACTAAAATTCATAATAATATACCAAGTGGTAACACTAAAATTCATAATGTTATACCAAGTGGTAACACTAAAATTGTATAACTGAAAAAAGTATTTATTTATTACTAGCTTCTACCTTCGACTTCGTCTGCATGTAATTTCTTGATCCCCCAATCTACACCTGCCCGTACTATTACTTCGTTTTCACTTAGCGTTACTTCTAACTTGTTCTCTTCATTTATACAACTTTTGTTTATTTAATTCCGACTGGTAGTTCCAGAGATTAACGCGTTCAAACGAACAAACAAACTCTTCAGCTTTATTACATAAGTATAAATAGATTTATTTATTCCTGTGAACTCACCCTCAACGCACTCCCCTGTGGTAGGGTCCAGTAAGAAGCTGGCCAAGCTGGCAGCCGCCCGCTCGGCGCTGGCGGCGCTGGAGGGCTCCACCCGCGAGCACAGCGCGCCCGCCGCCGCGCCGCACACCGCGCTGCACCAGACGCTAGCAGACCACATCGGCAAGTACGTACCGCTCCACACATCATATCCTCATCACAGCGCTGGAGGGCTCCACCCGCGAGCACAGCGCGCCCGCCGCCGCGCCGCACACCGCGCTGCACCAGACGCTAGCAGACCACATCGGCAAGTACGTACCGCTCCACACATCATATCCTCATCACAGCGCTGGAGGGCTCCACCCGCGAGCACAGCGCGCCCGCCGCCGCGCCGCACACCGCGCTGCACCAGACGCTAGCAGACCACATCGGCAAGTACGTACCGCTCCACACATCATATCCTCATCACAGCGCTGGAGGGCTCCACCCGCGAGCACAGCACGCCCGCCGCCGCGCCGCACACCGCGCTGCACCAGACGCTAGCAGACCACATCGGCAAGTACGTACCGCTCCACACATCATATCCTCATCACAGCGCTGGAGGGCTCCACCCGCGAGCACAGCGCGCCCGCCGCCGCGCCGCACACCGCGCTGCACCAGACGCTAGCAGACCACATCGGCAAGTACGTACCGCTCCACACATCATATCCTCATCACAGCGCTGGAGGGCTCCACCCGCGAGCACAGCGCGCCCGCCGCCGCGCCGCACACCGCGCTGCACCAGACGCTAGCAGACCACATCGGCAAGTACGTACCGCTCCACACATCATATCCTCATCACAGCGCTGGAGGGCTCCACCCGCGAGCACAGCGCGCCCGCCGCCGCGCCGCACACCGCGCTGCACCAGACGCTAGCAGACCACATCGGCAAGTACGTACCGCTCCACACATCATATCCTCATCACAGCGCTGGAGGGCTCCACCCGCGAGCACAGCGCGCCCGCCGCCGCGCCGCACACCGCGCTGCACCAGACGCTAGCAGACCACATCGGCAAGTACGTACCGCTCCACACATCATATCCTCATCACAGCGCTGGAGGGCTCCACCCGCGAGCACAGCACGCCCGCCGCCGCGCCGCACACCGCGCTGCACCAGACGCTAGCAGACCACATCGGCAAGTACGTACCGCTCCACACATCATATCCTCATCACAGCGCTGGAGGGCTCCACCCGCGAGCACAGCGCGCCCGCCGCCGCGCCGCACACCGCGCTGCACCAGACGCTAGCAGACCACATCGGCAAGTACGTACCGCTCCACACATCATATCCTCATCACAGCGCTGGAGGGCTCCACCCGCGAGCACAGCGCGCCCGCCGCCGCGCCGCACACCGCGCTGCACCAGACGCTAGCAGACCACATCGGCAAGTACGTACCGCTCCACACATCATATCCTCATCACAGCGCTGGAGGGCTCCACCCGCGAGCACAGCGCGCCCGCCGCCGCGCCGCACACCGCGCTGCACCAGACGCTAGCAGACCACATCGGCAAGTACGTACCGCTCCACACATCATATCCTCATCACAGCGCTGGAGGGCTCCACCCGCGAGCACAGCGCGCCCGCCGCCGCGCCGCACACCGCGCTGCACCAGACGCTAGCAGACCACATCGGCAAGTACGTACCGCTCCACACATCATATCCTCATCACAGCGCTGGAGGGCTCCACCCGCGAGCACAGCGCGCCCGCCGCCGCGCCGCACACCGCGCTGCACCAGACGCTAGCAGACCACATCGGCAAGTACGTACCGCTCCACACATCATATCCTCATCACAGCGCTGGAGGGCTCCACCCGCGAGCACAGCACGCCCGCCGCCGCGCCGCACACCGCGCTGCACCAGACGCTAGCAGACCACATCGGCAAGTACGTACCGCTCCACACATCATATCCTCATCACAGCGCTGGAGGGCTCCACCCGCGAGCACAGCGCGCCCGCCGCCGCGCCGCACACCGCGCTGCACCAGACGCTAGCAGACCACATCGGCAAGTACGTACCGCTCCACACATCATATCCTCATCACAGCGCTGGAGGGCTCCACCCGCGAGCACAGCGCGCCCGCCGCCGCGCCGCACACCGCGCTGCACCAGACGCTAGCAGACCACATCGGCAAGTACGTACCGCTCCACACATCATATCCTCATCACAGCGCTGGAGGGCTCCACCCGCGAGCACAGCGCGCCCGCCGCCGCGCCGCACACCGCGCTGCACCAGACGCTAGCAGACCACATCGGCAAGTACGTACCGCTCCACACATCATATCCTCATCACAGCGCTGGAGGGCTCCACCCGCGAGCACAGCGCGCCCGCCGCCGCGCCGCACACCGCGCTGCACCAGACGCTAGCAGACCACATCGGCAAGTACGTACCGCTCCACACATCATATCCTCATCACAGCGCTGGAGGGCTCCACCCGCGAGCACAGCGCGCCCGCCGCCGCGCCGCACACCGCGCTGCACCAGACGCTAGCAGACCACATCGGCAAGTACGTACCGCTCCACACATCATATCCTCATCACAGCGCTGGAGGGCTCCACCCGCGAGCACAGCGCGCCCGCCGCCGCGCCGCACACCGCGCTGCACCAGACGCTAGCAGACCACATCGGCAAGTACGTACCGCTCCACACATCATATCCTCATCACAGCGCTGGAGGGCTCCACCCGCGAGCACAGCGCGCCCGCCGCCGCGCCGCACACCGCGCTGCACCAGACGCTAGCAGACCACATCGGCAAGTACGTACCGCTCCACACATCATATCCTCATCACAGCGCTGGAGGGCTCCACCCGCGAGCACAGCGCGCCCACCGCCGCGCCGCACACCGCGCTGCACCAGACGCTAGCAGACCACATCGGCAAGTACGTACCGCTCCACACATCATATCCTCATCACAGCGCTGGAGGGCTCCACCCGCGAGCACAGCGCGCCCGCCGCCGCGCCGCACACCGCGCTGCACCAGACGCTAGCAGACCACATCGGCAAGTACGTACCGCTCCACACATCATATCCTCATCACAGCGCTGGAGGGCTCCACCCGCGAGCACAGCGCGCCCGCCGCCGCGCCGCACACCGCGCTGCACCAGACGCTAGCAGACCACATCGGCAAGTACGTACCGCTCCACACATCATATCCTCATCACAGCGCTGGAGGGCTCCACCCGCGAGCACAGCGCGCCCGCCGCCGCGCCGCACACCGCGCTGCACCAGACGCTAGCAGACCACATCGGCAAGTACGTACCGCTCCACACATCATATCCTCATCACAGCGCTGGAGGGCTCCACCCGCGAGCACAGCGCGCCCGCCGCCGCGCCGCACACCGCGCTGCACCAGACGCTAGCAGACCACATCGGCAAGTACGTACCGCTCCACACATCATATCCTCATCACAGCGCTGGAGGGCTCCACCCGCGAGCACAGCGCGCCCGCCGCCGCGCCGCACACCGCGCTGCACCAGACGCTAGCAGACCACATCGGCAAGTACGTACCGCTCCACACATCATATCCTCATCACAGCGCTGGAGGGCTCCACCCGCGAGCACAGCGCGCCCGCTGCCGCGCCGCACACCGCGCTGCACCAGACGCTAGCAGACCACATCGGCAAGTACGTACCGCTCCACACATCATATCCTCATCACAGCGCTGGAGGGCTCCACCCGCGAGCACAGCGCGCCCGCCGCCGCGCCGCACACCGCGCTGCACCAGACGCTAGCAGACCACATCGGCAAGTACGTACCGCTCCACACATCATATCCTCATCACAGTGCTGGAGGGCTCCACCCGCGAGCACAGCGCGCCCGCCGCCGCGCCGCACACCGCGCTGCACCAGACGCTAGCAGACCACATCGGCAAGTACGTACCGCTCCACACATCATATCCTCATCACAGCGCTGGAGGGCTCCACCCGCGAGCACAGCGCGCCCGCCGCCGCGCCGCACACCGCGCTGCACCAGACGCTAGCAGACCACATCGGCAAGTACGTACCGCTCCACACATCATATCCTCATCACAGCGCTGGAGGGCTCCACCCGCGAGCACAGCGCGCCCGCCGCCGCGCCGCACACCGCGCTGCACCAGACGCTAGCAGACCACATCGGCAAATACGTACCGCTCCACACATCATATCCTCATCACAGCGCTGGAGGGCTCCACCCGCGAGCACAGCGCGCGAGCGTATCCATTACACTTTCCCTGTCTATTTGGGATCTGCACAACATATCTATTACACTTTCCCTGTCTATTTGGGATCTGCACAACATATCTATTACACTTTCCCTGTCTATTTGGGATCTGCACAACATATCTATTACTTTCCCTGTCTATTTGGGATCTGCACAACATATCTATTACACTTTCCCTGTCTATTTGAGATTACTCATCAAAATCAAAAGTCATTTATTCAAACTGGGCTAAAAATCGGCACTTTTTGAACGTCAAAATTACATAAGACAGTCCCCCAAAACGACGGTTCACCACTTCCTAGTACTTTAGCTGAGAAGAAGTGGCGCAACTAACTCCCTAGCAGCCATCATATTTGTTACAGTTTCCTAGTCTATTTGGGATCTGCACATCATATATATTTATGTTCGTATTCCGAAGTGTGATGCTCTCTCTTCAGACTGGTGAACGAGAAGTTCAACGAGCTGATGAAGGACGACCTGGTGCACTCCAAGCGCAAGGTGCTGGCCGGCATCGTCATCACCACGTACAACCGCATCGAGGACGCGCGGGTGAGTCAGGGGACGTGTAGTTGGTCTAGTGCACCATGGAACGACAGGTGCAGCCGTGTTCGTGGACGGGCGGGTGCCATCAGTAGGGACTGGTCATCTCTTAGCAGCCATGGCTTATTTTAATTAATTTTTATCTTTTTATTACGGACCGTTTTAACATTCTTCATCGTTCTCACATTGATAATTAACCAATATTTTGATCAAAAAAAGTGTCCGTAATTTTTTTTGCGCATTCTTCTCCATAGGTACCTAATACGCGTTGGATCGGGCAACGAGCTTCATCTTTCTGATTGACTGACACCTTGACAATTTAAAAGTGCCTGTGATTGGTTTATTTGAAATAAATGCGAGTGTAAATAAGTTGGTTTTACACGAGACTGGTTTTTGAAGCTAAGATGGCAAGATAGTGCTAGTAAGCTTGCTACTCTATCCTCTAGAAACTCACGCAGGCCCTAATGTGAGTTGCATTAAGTCGAGATGATTAAAAGAAACTCACATTAGGGCCTCTGCACTGGATAGTTCAGTTTACGTGAGGCTAGAGTGAAACTATCACACTATCTTAATAGCCTAAAAATAAGAATTCATTTCGCTAAAATAGTGTGGTAGTTTAATAGGATGGGGATATGGTTTTGAGGTAGTCGCGTCGCCAACCACAGATTTTACTTGTTGGCTTGTGTACTAGCCTCGTGTGACCGGCGAAGCTATCGGATTATTTGACTTCACGGAGTAATTAAGTTACTTCAATGCTATTTGCTTAATAATTACAGTCATAGTATAAACAGCTCAGTTTGGTGCCAAGCCGGGATATTACTTGGTGGCAAGTTTAAGTGAAAGAGCCAAGATAGTTTCCGACACACGACAGCTTTTACATGATAACATCCTCGTGTCACAAAGGCTGGAAAGCCGCAACAGCTTTTTAAAGTGTGTCCTCCACTCACTGGCGAACAGTCTAAGGAACGGCTAAGCCTGTGGCGAGATGGTGCTTCCTGCCAAACCCATTCGTTCCACCTGCTGTAAATCTCGCATCTGGACATGGTTTTCCTGGAAGTGTTTAAATAGAATCCGGGCTCAGGTAGGCCGAAGAAAAGTTAACCTGCTCAAATGGAGATTCACAGATGACTCCGCCCTGGAGTGTAAACGTGGTGCTGTCCCACAAACAATGGGGCACTTAATATCGTGTCCAGCATGTGCTGTTGTCTGCACGCTACAGTTGATGGACGCTGCTGAGAGTACCAAGCTCGTAACCAAATTCTGGTCTGACTGTACTTAGATTGCTATCAGCACGATAAGAAGAGTACTTGCTTGCTATCCTAGCTTAAAAAAACTAGCTTCGTGTAACCCGGGCATTACTCCCCCGTTTCAAAATTCTCAAGACAGGCTCTTTCGGAGGAAATGCAATATTTGGAGTATAAACATGTTTCAGGTGATAGCAGTGACGACGGGCACCAAGTGCGTGTCCGGCGAGCACATGTCGGTCTCCGGCCGCGCTGTCAACGACTGCCACGCCGAGGTACGTCGCGCTCACCCTGTCATTTACACGGTACAAGGATCTATTGACGTGTAGCCAAATTCGGAACTAATGTCGCCATCTTGTTTTTTTTTTTATATCAAAGCAAAAGCACAATGTTTGGCAACAGCGGCAAAAGATCCTTGTAGCACTTAACCCTGATTTTTTTTACATAACAGTGCATCACCTAAAGTTTTTGACATAAAAGTGTATATTACCAGAAGTTTTGACATTACAATGAACTATCCGAAGTTTTTGACTTTACAATATATTACCTAAAGTTTTTGACGTCATAATAAATTACCTGACGACTTGGCACTACCTACCAAAGTTTCTACATTACCTACCTGTTTTTTGCCAAGACCCAAATCTTTACATTATCCTAATAATTTACAGTTTCCTAAGTTGTCAGACGCTTCACTTTTTGATCATTTATATCTTACATTCGATATCTTTCACTCAAAATAAAACGTAAAAATACAGAATGAATTAATAGTGAAAAATTAATTAATTTGTGAACCGACTACGCAACGCTTAGCAAATTATCAAGAATACACCTGATTTGCATTAAAACCAAACATGACATTATGAAAAACACATAGCATTGGTTGAAGATGCACTTTTAGTGTTAGCCGTATTTATGTTAAATATTCTAAGATATATGTGTACCTGACTTTCCTCCAGTGACCCGTGGACTCACTATGGCAAAACTTGCGGTGATCTATGGTTACAGTGAGGTGGATGTGTTACTTGTCAATTGGCAGATCACCTAATACATCTTTCTTTGAATCATAAATATGGCGAGATCTAAGACGCCCATCTTCAAACAATGCTATGAGTTTTGAAGGAAACATAAATGAAATCTACAGAGGGACGTGCATTTCTAGTTCCGTGTAGTGTTAGCGTTGAATGAAACGAAAGGGAAGTCTCTCGAGTGAAGCAGTCTGTCAGTCGTCTGATATCAGCTTCAGTGGGCGGTTGAATAGTATGGCTCCGTTGTGACGAAGGTTGTGTGCAGGTGGCGGCGCGGCGCTGCCTGCAGCGACACCTGTACGCGCAGCTGCTCATGTACGCCAACCGACCAGGTGAGTCGCTACACCACACGTACCTACAGCAACAGCTCACTCACCCAAGACACACACGCACCGCTCATGTACGCCAACCGACCAGGTGAGTCGCTACACCACACGTACCTACAGCAACAACTCACTCACCCAAGACACACACGCACCGCTCATGTACGCCAACCGACCAGGTGAGTCGCTACACCACACGTACCTACAGCAACAACTCACTCACCCAAGACACACACGCACCGCTCATGTACGCCAACCGACCAGGTGAGTCGCTACACCACACGTACCTACAGCAACAGCTCACTCACCCAAGACACACACGCACCGCTCATGTACGCCAACCGACCAGGTGAGTCGCTACACCACACGTACCTACAGCAACAACTCACTCACCCAAGACACACACGCACCGCTCATGTACGCCAACCGACCAGGTGAGTCGCTACACCACACGTACCTACAGCAACAACTCACTCACCCAAGACACACACGCACCGCTCATGTACGCCAACCGACCAGGTGAGTCGCTACACCACACGTACCTACAGCAACAACTCACTCACCCAAGACACACACGCACCGCTCATGTACGCCAACCGACCAGGTGAGTCGCTACACCACACGTACCTACAGCAACAACTCACTCACCCAAGACACACACGCACCGCTCATGTACGCCAACCGACCAGATGAGTCGCTACACCACACGTACCTACAGCAACAACTCACTCACCCAAGACACACACGCACCGCTCATGTACGCCAACCGACCAGGTGAGTCGCTACACCACACGTACCTACAGCAACAGCTCACTCACCCAAGACACACACGCACCGCTCATGTACGCCAACCGACCAGGTGAGTCGCTACACCACACGTACCTACAGCAACAACTCACTCACCCAAGACACACACGCACCGCTCATGTACGCCAACCGACCAGGTGAGTCGCTACACCACACGTACCTACAGCAACAACTCACTCACCCAAGACACACACGCACCGCTCATGTACGCCAACCGACCAGGTGAGTCGCTACACCACACGTACCTACAGCAACAACTCACTCACCCAAGACACACACGCACCGCTCATGTACGCCAACCGACCAGGTGAGTCGCTACACCACACGTACCTACAGCAACAACTCACTCACCCAAGACACACACGCACCGCTCATGTACGCCAACCGACCAGGTGAGTCGCTACACCACATGTACCTACAGCAACAGCTCACTCACCCAAGACACACACGCACCGCTCATGTACGCCAACCGACCAGGTGAGTCGCTACACCACACGTACCTACAGCAACAACTCACTCACCCAAGACACACACGCACCGCTCATGTACGCCAACCGACCAGGTGAGTCGCTACACCACAC
This sequence comes from Antitype chi, assembly GCA_947359405.1. Lineage (NCBI taxonomy): Eukaryota > Metazoa > Arthropoda > Insecta > Lepidoptera > Noctuidae > Antitype > Antitype chi. Next base: position 12,748,108 of record OX375834.1, on the reverse strand, counting down.
GTACCTACAGCAACAACTCACTCACCCAAGACACACACGCACCGCTCATGTACGCCAACCGACCAGGTGAGTCGCTACACCACACGTACCTACAGCAACAACTCACTCACCCAAGACACACACGCACCGCTCATGTACGCCAACCGACCAGGTGAGTCGCTACACCACACGTACCTACAGCAACAGCTCACTCACCCAAGACACACACGCACCGCTCATGTACGCCAACCGACCAGGTGAGTCGCTACACCACACGTACCTACAGCAACAGCTCACTCACCCAAGACACACACGCACCGCTCATGTACGCCAACCGACCAGGTGAGTCGCTACACCACATGTACCTACAGCAACAGCTCACTCACCCAAGACACACACGCACCGCTCATGTACGCCAACCGACCAGGTGAGTCGCTACACCACACGTACCTACAGCAACAGCTCACTCACCCAAGACACACACGCACCGCTCATGTACGCCAACCGACCAGGTGAGTCGCTACACCACACGTACCTACAGCAACAGCTCACTCACCCAAGACACACACGCACCGCTCATGTACGCCAACCGACCAGGTGAGTCGCTACACCACACGTACCTACAGCAACAGCTCACTCACCCAAGACACACACGCACCCACTCACTCAAACACGCTCACACAACCGACGACGTGCCTGACGTGCCAAAAGTGTCGGATTCAATTGTTAACAAATGGGTCAGAAAATGTAGCTGCTAATGCCTATTTGTAGCGCAACTTACAAATTCATTGCTTTAATTTGATTATTTGACTTCAAACCGAATTTAAAACACACATAATTATAATACACGCATACATAATTCAATAAAGATGTTTTTCGTTTGATAATTAGGTTTAATTTTATAACCTCAATTTTCGTTTTTTCAGTTACAATTTAATAACATTATTCAAACAATAATTATTGGAAAAAGGGCTGAGATATAAAGTTGAAACGTCCAAAATACACATGAGTGATTACGTACGAAAGTAGCCTGATCAAAGACACATGATCTGACCAAGATATGTCTGCATTATAAAAAGATTGTGACCTGTGTAGGTTGTAGCATTATGCTGAGCGATGCCCGTTTTGCGTGGATGTCACGCATATTTTCCCGCAACTTTTCTATTTTTGTGTTCTTTCTTTGCGTCAATTTTACCGCAAATATGTTTTAAAAAAACCTCTGATTTTGTTTAGGTGTTTCTTCCCAGAGTAGTGACAGGAAACGCCGAACTCATCTAGTTTATACAATATTATGGACATGCTTTGAACCACGTGTGGAGGGACTATAAATGATGGGTTGAGGAATGATGTGAGAAGGCAACGGTGCGCTGTAGTAGTGACCAGAACTGAAAAGAGTATGTTTAGATGGTTTGCTCATGTAGGGAGGATGACTGAAATGGCAGATTTCAGCAGAAACGCCAGTCCTAAGAGGAGATATTACTTTATTGGTGACGTTCTTCAGAAAGGTCAGGTAAAATTGATGTGTTGTTCAGACCCCAGCCAGACGATAGAGGAAAGCGACCTAGAACCTCTCCCCGGCGGCGGCTTCCAGCTGAAGCCGTCGCGCCAGGTGCACCTGTACGTGAGCACGGCGCCCTGCGGGGACGGCCGGATCTTCTCTCCGCACGAGCACCACCACGCCGAGCCCGACAAGCACCCCAACAGGTGAGGTGGTGCTGTACTCGCACGAGCACATGACGACAGACTAATGAACTTAGCGTTTCTGTGTAGTGACGCCAGATGGTAACAGACGGCCCTAAGTTAAAACCTTTTGACCTCAAATGTGATCCTGATTTCATGAAATAGTCTTTCAGTTCGGTAATTTTTAACCGACTTCAAAAAGGAGGAGGTTATCAATTCGTCGGAACCTTTTTTTTTTAATTTTTTTTTTATGTGTGTTCCCCGATTACTCGAAGATGGCTGGACCTATTTGGATTTTGTTTTTTTTTGTTTGAAAGGGTATATACTTCCCAGGTGGTCCCATGGTGGTTCCCAGGCGGTGACAAAAAATTAAAATACAGCTCCAAAGACACCGACTTCCGAAATTAAAGTTATTTTTCACTTTGTAGTGTTTTTTTGGAAGTCGGTTGTTTTTTTTTTTGTATCTTCTCGTCTTATTACAAAACACAATGTAACTTTAAACCGCGCCTAAACCTTCGGGACAGTTTTTGTATTACAAATTTTATTCAATTTCTTTGTACAAAATTGACAATCTAAGACCGGACTAAGTTGTAAGTTTTGTAAAAGGAACTTTCTATTAGGTTCTTATTTAAAAAATAGGTTTGATGATTTAAACCGTGCTTAGAGAAAACATGGTTTTGTAATAAGACCGAGGTATTGATGATTTCAGTTAAGTATGTATTCTGTAAATACACACTTGTTACGGTCGCGAATCACACTTTGATCAACATGTAACTTGATGTTGACCTGCAAACTGCAAAGATAAAATCAAAACTTTGCATTTCGCGAGCTACCTTATTCGGGGTCGCTATTGTACAGAACAGATAGATTGAATATTGAACCTTAATGACAAGCATTTTGGGTACAGACTGGCGCGCGGGCAGCTGCGCACTAAGATCGAGTCGGGCGAGGGCACCATCCCCGTCAAGAACTGCAGCAACGTGCTGCAGACCTGGGACGGCGTTATGCAGGTAACCAACATGTGCACTCTTAATTAACAATTTGTTTTTATGTCTTTTATTACGTCACATTCAATATGGTATATACATGTATAATTATTTTATTTTTTATTCGATAGTTTACGTCGCCAGTATAGGTAATAGAAGAAAAAACTCACGCTAAAAAAACAATTAAAAGTAAGTAGGTACTTACTTATAAAAAGGTTTAAAATTGCCAACCGTTACGGGCAAGTTAAACGCTCTCCATTTTGGCGCGCTTGGCGTGACGTCACAGTCTATGACGTTGGCAACGCACTGAATCGCAAACACTTCTATGCCATCATAAACATAACTTGTAAAAAAATCCAAGTCTCGCAACTCAGTTCTTCTACCTTAAAAAGTTGTGAGATCCATGTAATACCAAGTCGGTTATATTATTCAGTCCCTACTCTAGGGGGGGTCTATTCTATTATAATTTATTAACTACTAGCTTATGCCAGCGGCTTCGCTCGCGTGGATATCGGTTATCGCGTAAAAAAGTAGCCTTTGTCCTTCTCCATATCCCAGGCTATATCTCTGTCAAATTTCATGACGATAGGTTCAGCGGCTTAGACGTGAAATCGTTACAGACAGACAGAGTTATTTTCGCATCCTACTGTCATACTTCCTACTAATACATATATTATAAATGTGAAAGTTTGTATGCTTGGATGTTTGTTACTCAATCACGCAGAAACAGCTGAAGGGATTTGGATGAAACTTGGTACACATAATTATTATTACGTACGTTACGTACTAATTTCCCGTGGGATAAATTTTCGACCTCCACGCACGCGAAGCCGCTGGCAAAAGCTAGTTTATAATATTAAAGTAGGGCTTAGTAAGGATGATAAGTTGTGTAGTTGGGACGCGTTATAAGATGTGTGGGTGTCCTCAGGGCGAGCGCCTGCTGACCATGTCGTGCTCGGACAAGGTGGCGCGCTGGTGCGTGTGCGGCCTGCAGGGCGCGCTGCTGTCGCGCCTGCTGCGGCCCGTGTACCTGCAGTCGCTGGTGCTGGGCTCGCTGCTGCACCCGCACCACATGTACAGGTCAGTGCAGCGCTAGATTTAAATGACGCTTATCAAAGGCAAGATGTGCGCCCGCTGGGATTTCTTATCGACAAAAATTACGAGTTCCCATTTTTTTACACGCTTTATATTAGCTTCACTTGTATGTCAGTATGTAACTCTCCGTGGGTAATTTGCGCGCCTGCGGCCTTCCTTGGTTCTGGTAGCCGTTTCTCAGGCTCCCTCTCCGAAATCGAACTCTGATTCCCCGTATTTATAATATTTATAAATAATTATTTTATTCTCACTAATAAATAATTTACACGCTTTATATTAGCTCGGGTTGTATGTATGTATGTAACGGAATCTTTGAGCGCGATTTTGACCCACTTTAAACGGTCAGATTTCATTGAAACTTTGTAAACTTGTCGAGGACCGATGACAATTTACTAATTTAAAAAAAAAGGAAAAAAAAACACGTTTTGTAGTTAGCAGAACTAAAAAATAGAAAATAAATAATAGTTTAAAAAACTAAAAAACACGCTTTAAAAACCAAACTAAAAAAGGAGAAAATAATTCAATTAAAAAGCGTGGGGTGCTTGACATTAATTGATTATAAAAATACCTCAAAAAGCACCCCACGCTTTTTAATTGAATTAAATTATTTTTTCCTTTTTTAGTTTGGTTTTTAAAGCGTGTTTTTTAGTTTTTTAAACTATTATTTATTTATTCTACTATTATGCACCACACTCTAGTGCCACAGTTCATGATTCTGGACGTAGCGGCGTCTGGGCTGAGCGTTGTCTGTCAGTGATTTAAGATTTTGGAACGAAGTTCTGTAACGCGGCTTGCGGTAGGCGTGGACTGGTACAAATCGTCTCGCAGCGAAAAAGCGTAATGGCACTCTATGCGAAATTCGATAGTTTTCATGCATTACGAGGGTGCCAAAGCCGATAGTGGGGTCAAAAAAAAAAACCCAAGATGACGGCTGCGAACACTTTTAAATTTTTCGTCATGGGTGTCGTTTTTATGGTTTTCGAGGGTGCTAACAGCATGGTTCACATACTTAAAGAATGTAACGTAAAAAAAAGTAAATTTTCATAAGAAACATTCACAAGAATTTGGTACATAGATACAAGATTCATTTATTTTTACATTATGTATTGAAACATATTACCCAAACTTAACCAAGGCATGTACATATTTTGCGAGTCAATCCTCAAATGGAGCATTTTACGGAGATCGTTTCAACGTGAATGGCGTTACGTAAATCATAATAAGCACTTTTGAGTGTACGAGCGCGCGTTTGTGTTTGTGTGCGCGCGGTGAGGTTTGTAGTTACGCACTTGAATGTTCGCGTGTGTGGGTGTATGTGTGGTAGTGTGTTGTGCGTGTGGTGAGGTGAGGTATGGTGGGGTGTCAGAATAAGTGTCAAAAGTGTGTGTTATATGATATTACGTAATGTGTGCAAGTAACTCTTCGGTCTTTTGATAGTGTAATTGCTGGAGCTAGCCAGCAACAATATTTTTGACTCAGTGTCTGCAAATTCCTACAACAGAATAGATCGGCTGCGATATAAATAAAACAACAGTATCCATTTAAAGTGATCTATATTAACAACTACAAACATCATACAGTCTACTCTATGGAGAAGGGCGCCGCGCGGTGCGTGATCAGGTAGTACGTGCCTCGGGCCCTGCGAACAGAATATAATATCGTCACAATATCATAGTCAAGTGACGTACTTTGTATCGTACTGAAACCATACAGGGTTGGGCACGCCACGATAGCGGCGGTAAGTCCCCCCTTTGAGGAGTGGCTTGAGAGGCGGCACGGCCTCCTAACCTTCCGCCTGACGCAGGTCCTCACCGGACACGGTTGTTTCGGGAGGTTCCTGTTTCGTATAAGGCGGGAGGAAACGCCCGGGTGCTTCCACTGCGAAGATCGCCCTGAGGACACGGTGGAGCATACGGTGGATGTCTGTCCGGTTTGGGCGGAGCACCGCCGTGTCCTCGTGGAGGCGATCGGCGGCGGCGATCTCTCGCGTCCAGCCCTGGTCCAGACCATGGTACGGAGCGAGAGTGCATGGGTAGCCGTCACCTCCTGCGAAGCAGTAATGCTCGCGAAGAGGGAGGCGACGCATGTGAGGGAGAGGCAGCATATGCGCCTTCACGGCCTTGGCTGCCGCAGGAGACGCCCTGGGCGTCGGGAATCCCAGGCTGATTCCCGGCCACCGGAGGCGCGGGCTTGCGGACGGCGAGTAATGGGTAGCTCGCTGTCCGGTAAGGACCAAGCCCGGGTCGACGGCGCGTTGTGTTCCACGCGCGACTCAAAGAGATGTCAGCACAAACTGGAGGGGTCCGCAAGGGCCGATCCCTGCCAGGGGTGCGGGTTGTTCGAAAGAGATACCGCGGCCCCTGGCACCGAGGCAACTAAGGGAACACGGGTGGGTTTTAGTCAGTAAAAATCTGACACGCCCTCCTGCTTCACCCAGAGCAGGAGAAGTTATTTGATGATATCCCACCCAAGAAAACAAAAAAAAACCATACAGGGTGGCATCGACGCTTAAACCATGAATTTAGCACATGATTCTGACCGCCGCTGCCTTGAAATTTTTCAACGGTTATTAGAAAAAGAAATTGCTGTTCCAGACACTTTGACCGCGTAGGTATTGCACTTTTCGAAAAAAACGTTTTTTATAACCGACGAAAAATGTCTACGCTAGGGTTTCTAGAATCATGTAAGGACTAAATTAATGGTTTACGCGTCGATGCCACCCTGTATGGTTTCAGTACGATTCAAAGTAAATCCATGGTTACAGGTTGCGCTTCAACAATGACGCGGCTTCCTTTAATAATATTACAAAGAAGGAATGTATGACATGTTACGAATTTTAACAACACCCCCGAAACTTTTATGTAACCCGATATAAACATATACATTGAATTTGTTAAAATACAGCAATTGTACCAACTTACTTACTGTACCGTGTACACTACTATCAGTATCTGATCCAACTACACCTCCACCGAAAAGCGTGTCCATATACCTACCCGTAGCACCCCCTATCACCCGCTCCCGATAGTAAGCCTGTCGCCCTTGGGGGCGAGTCCGAACAGCCTCTTCACGAACGCGACGAGCTTGGACTCGTTGCCGAGCTCCAGCGAGTACGAGACCGGGGCGAGCTCCGGGGGCGAGATGCCGATGTAGTTGTTCCTCTCCTTGCTGACGTGGTTCAGCTCTCCGTTGCCACTCTTCACGAGGGTGTTTATATCCCTGACGACGCTGATGATCGGGATGACGCTCTTACGGTTTTTAACTAGAAAGTTCAGAGCTCGGAAGATGAAGTTGTCGTCGTTTTCTGATCGGCTGAAGAGCTGTAGGAATCGTTTCTGTCGTTTCTTTGCGTGTCTGTCTGTGTCAATTGTTGTTTTCTTCCCGTGATTGTGTCTTTTTTTTCCGTTGCTTCCATGTAACCAACTGTTTGATGGCTTACTCTTCTTTACGTCATCATTGATATGCTTTCCGTTGTGTTTTATGTGATCCTGAGGACGTGTTCCGTTGTCTTCTGTGACTTGTGCAGTTGTTTTGTTGTTATTGACATTTTGATCAGGTGTTCGTTGGTCTTTTGTTTGTGGGTCATTACTAGCTGTGCGTATGTTGAGATGTTGTTCGCCTTTCTTCGAAACCAATGTCGTAACGTCACGTTTGACGCGTTTCTTACGTAGATTGTTGTTACTAGGCGTGAAGTCCCTCACATTTTGTGTACTGTGCCTATCTGTGTGTGCGTTTTTATGTATTTTTGCCTTCTTTTCTAAGGAATTGTGTAATTGAATATATTCCATCACACGATTTCTGTCAAATTCTTTTGTATTTACTCTAGTTGAGTACAGTTTTATCCTCTTAGAACCGGTTTCAAATGGTTTGATCTGATTCAAATCGGAATGGTCGTTTTTTTCGTGTGGAAGCTTCGTGTGTGACGTTAAGTAGTAGGAATAGAAGCCTCGGGTCCGCTCCGTGCCGTCACCTGAAAGCGTGGAGTGTATCATACAATAATGTGCGTTAAGCATGTGACGCTACAGTGCAAAATTGTGCGAAATTGTGATTTCATATTTACGTGTCTAGAAAAATGGAAAATTGTGGGAAGCGTGTTGATGGTTCGCCAAAACTATAAATTCTGTGATTTAAGACATAGAACAAAACTATGAGACACCATGTCTTTTTAACTGAACGCAAGATCCTGAAATATGCGTGATTCAACTTTGAAATATCGAGTGATGAAGCAGGATTTTTGCAGTGCTGTCGCGCCCCAATGTGCAATACCTCTCGCTCCCTCCCACGACCGACTATCCTCTCTCTTACTTGTGGTCGAGCCCTGCGCCCATATGCACAGTGGGTCCGTGCGCACAGCGACCTCGCGAGAACTCCTTCCAAGACGGACAGGCCGTGGAGACGAAGCCACGTGGCCGCAGCACCGACTCCGCGTAGAACATGTACGAGCGCCAGTGGCTGCAAAAGACTGCGGGGGGCGGGGGGGGGAGGGGCAGTTAGAGACATGTTAGAGTGGAGGGCGATATTGTTTCTTACGATGTGATTAGTCGTTGGTCTGTTAGATCATTCTTCTGTTACATCGGCTCCAAGAGTGATTGCAATTTGTTAGCACCCCGTCTCAATTGGCTAGCATAATCAGCCTAGAACGTTCCCACTGCTGGGACACAGTCCTCCTCTTTGTAAGAGGGAGTGGGCCGAAATCCACCACGCGGGCCCAGTGCGGGTTGAGAGATGTCACATGTCTTCGAGTTTTTAGTTCTAGGACATGCCAGTTTCTCGATGCTTCCCTTCACCATTTTGAGAGCAGTGACGCTTTACTTTGGGTATTTTTTTACCTCTATTGGTAGGCAATACAATTTCCTAGGGTATTCCCTAGGCAAACAGTTATTAATCTTTTTTGTGATTTATTTTCCTCAAAATATTAATCAAGTACGTCTGGTGGAGGCTCGCATCCAGTATCATTCACATGAATGTAAGGAGTAAGGTTAAGGACACCAGCCCGTATTACCGAAGGCGTAAGATTGTAAGTGGACTCACATTTATTGAGCAGCAACTGTTGCGGTATGACCACCTCCAGCTCGCAGCCCGGCTGCGGACTCTTGCCGCTGTTGGGGAAGAAGTCTGCGTGACCGATAGGCTCCTTGTACCCTGGGAAACAATATATCTTAGACCGAGATCTACAGGGCCAAATTCCGCCAACGACATGACGAGTATCAATAAGTAAACAAGACATTTAAAAAATGCTTCGCGTCTAATTGACCGCCCCGTTGGGCTAGTGGCCGCAAGCGCTACAGATGATGGGCATGAGGTGTTCGATCCCCAGGTCGGACAAAGTGTTATTGCATTTTTCTATCTGTAATTCCTCAGCAGCAGCCGGAGTCTGGATTTGGGCCTGGTTGATGGCAATAGGCTCGCCTCCCATTACATGGGACTTTAACATTACTGGCGAACTCTGGGTGTAGTATAGGCACAGCTACGCCCAATCTTGTATAATTCAAGTAAATTAGTGCCGGCCTGTCTGGGTTTGAGTCGGGGTCATTATCGCTGCGCTATCAGTGCCCTGCAGCATTCATTTTAATGTATCTAGGAAACTCAAACACAAAGCATTTATTTCAATTAAACCAATGGGGAAGGTCGGGCAAATCTTATCGTAGATGGCGTGATCAAGATCATATCCAGGTCCTCACTACGGCCTACAATCAATTTTATTCAATTCCGTTCGTTCGTTGCATTTCCTGCTCATCGTGAGTTTTGGTTTTAGTATTTCTTTATTTTCGGTGATTATAAATCAAGTATTTGACATGGAAAGTGTATTTCCTAGTATTCACTTTCTTCAAAATGTTTCCGACATAACCTCGAACACAAATAAATTTTTCAAAATCTGTACTTTAAGCCACAATCTTAAAATTTTAAGGTCTTTTGTAAATAGTAGACTCCAATTTCGGAGAGTTTAGGAACAATGCGTCATTTTATCAAAAATAAAATAAAGCCTTGCGACGCCTTGTATTATTAGCTTGTGTTGGGGAGTAGCTATCACAGCGCCCTTTTGACAGTTGCTTTCACCGTAACGGGCACTTTTAAATTGTCAAGGAGTCGGCCAGTCAGAAAGATGAAGCTAGTTGCCCATTCGTAAAGTGTAGTAGGGTTCTATGGAGAAGAACGGACTCGAAACTGCTTGAGTGCGATTGGTCTATAGCTAGCTGGTGCCTTACCGAAGATCCCGGCGTCCGTGTGTATGACGTCGACGAAGTGCGCGTCAGTCGTGTCCAGTCGCTGGTCCAGCGGGAGACCGCTGAACAAGGGCAGTGCGGGGTCCAGACCAGTGATGCGCGACACGCGACCTGAAGGGAAGTTAGCACACAATCAGTGGTCCAATTACCAAGTAATAAGTAGTGTCCGACCGAAAATGGATTTGCAGCCGAAAACTAAAAAGACGCGTAAAAAATATCAGAATGAATGCCACCATTAAATTTTTCCCTGTCAATGTTATTCAAGCGCCTAAGATCCTTGTACGTGCATTCCACAGTTTTTTTTTTCTGTTAGTCTATATTGTGTCTTACTGCTGGGCAAAGGCCTCCCATTTTTCCTTCCAATCCTCCCTGTCTTGTGCGTTCTCTGCCCATGTCGGCCCTGCAAACCTTACCAGATCGTCACACCACCTTCCCCGTGTCCTACGTCGACGGCGATGTCCCCCTCTGGCGTCCAGTGCGTGGCGCTACACTGCACAGTGCACCTAGTCAGTATCGTGGCGTACCTGTGGCGAGCGCGCTGCCCGCCACGCCGGCCGCCTGCGCGCCCAGGCTGTGCCCCACGAAGTGCGTGCTGTTCAGGTCCAGGCCCCTGCGCAGTAACTCAGCATTAGACATACGGTGTGAGCAATCATAGTAGCTTCTACAAAAACTTCTACTACTCACGACCAAAAGTTTGGACTCACCTACTTGTTACTTGTTCCGAGCAATTTTAAAAACAAAATAACCGATAAAAATTATGAAAATTCTACCATTTAAAGGCTATACTGTGGAGCTGACGTACGACAGCCAGCTGGCTGAGGCCTTTTTGGAGTAGAGCGAAGATTTATGCTGCTTCTGTAAAATGGTAGCATTTTCATTAATTTTCAACAGTTATTTATTTATTTATTTAGTTTTAAAGATCGCTCGGAACAAGTAACAAGTAAGTGATTCCATACTTTTGCTCGCGAGTGTATTTAAAGTAGTACAAAGCATTTAGTGTCTGTCTGTTTAATCTGATCCACCTGCCCCTTGCTGCCCCCTAGCGATGTCCCAACCCGGGGCGCCCTTAGTATGTAGTCGCTTAGTTTTGTAATCCTCGTCTGTCTGGAGGCCTTAATTTATTGCGGCACTCGCAGGCAAGCCCGGTGAAGCAACGAAACAGCGAACAAAAGAAAAGTGTCTGTCTGTGTGACAGCGTTGGTCTTCTAAACTACCCAAACGATTTTGATGCGGATTCACCATCATTTAGAAAAAAAAACTGGTATACAGGTGCAATTTAAGTCATGGGCATTATTTTAACCAAAGACTATTCACGATACTATATTAGCATTAGGGCTACTATAACGCAAATCCAAAATGTTATTAATGCAAGTATGGAAAACCATAGATATTATTAGCAGTGATAGGAATAGGTAGTGCCTATTAGCCTAAACTTCGAAGAACAGAGACAAGAAACGGAGACTTCCTTAGGATTAAATTATTTCCGGCACATCTGTCTCGAAATTTCGAGACAACACTTAAATACATTTAAGTAAAAAAATGTGTTATTTGGAATAAGTAATTCGTCTATATTTATCTAAAGTTTGTTTATAAATGTGATAGTTTGTATGGATGTCCATTACTCAATTCCACTGAAAATGCTGATTTTGGTAGTGATATAGATTAAGGTGTGGAATATATATATGCACATATGCTACTTCCTATTAAAAAAAGTATAGTTCCCATGGGATACAAAAACAATAGAAAAAAAAATTCAGAAAATTTTATGGTTGTAACGACTGTGTATGTTATTATTTTATTATGATATATCTAGTCGCAAACTTTAGGTAAATATAGACGAATTACTTATTCCAAATAACATTTTTTTTAAATGTATTTATGTGTTGTCTAGAAATTTCGGGACAGATGTCTCGGAAAAAATTTAGTCCTAAGGAAGTCTCCGTTTCTTGTCTCTGTTCTTCGAAGTTTAGGCTAATAGGCACTACCTATTCCTATCACTGATTATTAGTAAGTCATACAAAGTCTCAAATAGTTGCGCATCGCGATAGCGAATAGCCTGTACTGTGTAGCCAGACCCCACCGTACGCGTCATTGCGCGTGAACTCTAAACCGGCTCTAAACTCACGTGACATAGGTAGTTGCTAACGATTTCATTCCTAATTCATTCCAACTTTCCCTTCGTACTTTGCCGGCTTAGGATTAGGACGGTCAAAACTACGTCAAATATCACGCATTGTACTTGGCGGTTTTGAATTTCGCGGGTTATCGTGGCGTTTCCACCTTAAAGTAAAGTCCGTGTGTTACCGGGAGACCATGTAGTCGACGAAGGCGGCGGCGAAGCGGCCGATGTACCAGGTGTTCTGCGCCGCCGTGAAGTACCAGGGGCCCGCCTCCAGCCGGTGCGCGTCCACCATGATCACGTTCGTGTCGCCGCGCTGCATGTACGCTACGCAAACCAAATGAAGTCAATTCTAAACACGCATTACGTGAAGCGTGAGTAGAGGGTGCACATGTAGTAAAAAAAAACCGACCGATTTAAAAAAATCACTACGAAGTGAAAAGTCAATTGTTTTTTTGTTTATACGTGAGCACCCCTAAGGGATAGATACTCTATCCATAAAAATCTGTCTATATACCGTATCGATAAAAAAATCTAAATCGATACACAATTGCCGAAGATAGCGCGGAAAATATTAATCTGGGTACACTGGAAATCAACCAGTATTTTATATGGAACGACTGCCAGTCTTTCTTCCACAACCCAGTTACTGGGTAATACGAAACCCCGTGGTACGACTTGGTTGTAAGACTTTCGGGGTTCTGACGACCTGTAACGACTGTCAAAGATCTACGAATCACAGCCGCGACCAGCGGCTTGACGTGCTTTCCGATTCCGTATGTAAAGACGGTCACTCATTCACGGACTTACCTGATGGATCGTCTCGTGCAGCTGTTATTAGTATTACTTGGCCACAAGCCTCTCCCCACTTCACTCCCCTATCCCCCTGGTGAATAACTGGCACTTCTCCCGCCACTTTTCGCGTGAAATTTTTTTGCATCCCCATCGCCTGCCCGCGCTAAAACTTCGTTTACACTTAGGGTCAGTTCACACCGAGATGCGACGTGACGCTGCGCGTACTTTTTAAGATAACGATACAAAATAGAGGTTATTTACTTCAGAATAAGGTATACGGGTTGCACAACACGGTGCATCTCAGCGTTCTTCGACACGCTTTCGCGTTTGTAGTGAAATTATACCTTTTCGTGTTGTAAATAAGTTAGATAATTCTGTTGCTATCTTACAAAGTGCGCGTCACATCGCGTCTCGATGAGAATTGACCATTAGCGTTCTTTGCGACTTTTTTTTTCATTTTGCTCGGTTGTTAATGGTCGTAGCGTGATGTAAAATAGCCTTCCTCAAAAATTGGGCTCTCACATGCAAAAAGATTTCTACAAATCTGACTGATAGTTCCAGAGATTACTTCCTACAAACAAACTCTAAGATTTGTCTAGATATATACATATAGTGTTGTGTGAGAGCAGTGGTGGGCCAGTGGGAACATGATGGCTGAGTACGTTATAGTGGCGCGTACCTTCTCGGAGCATGATGCCGCTGCCGTCGTCAGGCTGCTCCATGAAGGCGTGGAAGTAGAAGACGGTGGGCGCGCTGAAGTCCATGTTGGACGCGAACAGCCGCTCGTCGTCTCCCACCACCAGCTCCTGGTACACGGTCGGGTTGTGTCTGCAACACACAAGCACCTATTGACCGGCTCAGAATAACCAAGTTTGGAATTAAATCTCCATTCGAGATTTAGCCTACTATTTTCTTTATAGCCTTTATAAACCATCTTACAAAATATGGTTGAACAGCTGATCTCGCATTGAATAGGATTTCCGTACAGTGCCAGATCAGCGTAAACTGGAACTTGAACTTAACTGGCGAAATGTGGGTGGTATCTAAAGGCACTCTCTGCCCTTCCCTTCGAGGCATCAAGGCGTGATGTTATATTGATATTTTCGCCACCCATATTGAACCTTGTATACTGAGTGCCGATACTACAGGATACATTTTTAGCCAGTGCGCAAACTGTAACCATGAAGTCAGCATATCATTATAGACCCCAGCGTATTATAAGCTGAATCCTGTATAGAAGTAGAGCTGTGTCGGTCACCTGGTGAACAGCTGGAAGCCGATGTCGCTGGAGTCCTTCACGTAGGGGCACTTGGACTTGTCCACCGGCGCGACCTGCAGCAGCGCGTTCTCGTACTGCACGCCCGGCGGTCCTGCGGGCACGGCAACATGCAAATATTTCATTTCACACTACTATTATTTTGTCCGTGACTTTGATGTATATTGATGACTAGCTTTTGCGAGCGGCTGCGCCCGCGTCTACTAAACATTCTTCATGATACACTCGTGTCTATTGGTGAAGACCGCATGAAAATTCGTTGCGCAGATTTTGAGTTTATCGCGAACAGACACGTGGCGGCGGACTTTGTTTTGTAACATGTAGTGAATGGTGATGTTGTGGCTAAGTAATAAAAGCCGCACGAGTCGATCGATCAGGTTAAGCTATGCCTGCTGCGGTTGGTCTGTGGGTGGGTGCCCATCTTAACATACCTCTTGGTATGTTAAGATGGGCACCCATCCACACGGTTTAATGTGCTTTGCGAGGCACGGAGGGGTCTTCAGGGGAGGGGGGGGGAGGGCCGTGCCTCGCAAAGCACATTAAACCGTTAGTCCCGGCTGCCATTCCTGGATCTTTGACAGTTGTTACAGATCGTCAGAAGCCCGAAAGTCTGACAGCCAGTTTTACCAAGGGGTATCGTGTTACCCAGTAACTGGATTGTGGAGGTCTATACATTTTGATAATGTCAAATGTATGGAACAGCAATTTTTTTTTAAACCGGCAATAAAATTCTACGCCTATGATCTACAATAGTATGCTGAAGTCATAGGTACAGTTTGCGTACTAGTTCAAATTTTATTTGGTCAGAATGTTTAGCCACAAAAGGGATGAATGAAAGGCAACTACATGCAGCTGAGATGGGAATGTTAAGAGGGATGTGTGGTGATACACGGATGGATAGAATAAGAAAAATAATAGTTTAAAAAACTAAAAAACACGCTTTAAAAACCAAACTAAAAAAGGAGAAAATAATTTAAGTAATTCAATTAAAAAGTGTGGGGTGCTTTTTGAGGTATTTTTATAGGTAATCAATTAATGTCAAGCACCCCACGCTTTTTAATTGAATTACTTAAATTATTTTCTCCTTTTTTAGTTTGGTTTTTAAAGCGTGTTTTTTAGTTTTTTAAACTATTATTTATTTTCTATTTTTTAGTTCTGCTAACTACAAAAACGTGTTTTTTTTTCTCATTTTTTTTTAAATTATTGAATTGTCATCGGTCCTCGACAAGTTTACAAAGTTTCAATGAAATCAGACCGTTTAAAGTGGGTCAAAATCGCGCTCAAAGGAGTCGGTTACATACAAACATACAAGTGAAGCTAATATAAAGCGTGTAAAAAAGTACATAAGAGGAAGTCTGAAAGTGGCACCGATAACTGAAAAGTTGTGTGGAAATCGGTTGTCATGGTATGGGCATGTGATACGGAGGAATGAGGAAAATGTCGTGAGGAAAGTTTTGAGTATGAATGTCGATGGCTGTAAGAGTAGGGGGAAACCAAAGAAACGATGGATGGACTGTGTGAGTGATGATATGGATAGAAAGGGTGTGACTACGGAGATGACGACTGATAGAGAGTGTGGGAGATAGAGATATGTTGCGCCGACTGCAAATAAATAGGGATAAGAGGAGGAAAGTGATGATGTGCTGTAGGTAGGCACACATTTTCCGGACATGTACGTCGACACCACAAACTGCAATATTTCCGTCCATTCTCACTTTTAACCTACATCTACCGCACCAGTAAAAATCATTCGAAGACAACCCCACCACTGTGTCACATGTAATGGAAAATGGACTGAAATACACCGTGTTAAGCTTCATAATCCCAGAGCAACTCAAAACGTTTGATCTTTTTCATATAAGTTTTAAATAACCGCAAGATGTTGTAGAAACATGCGGTGAACACTCGTAATAACTTAAAATGCTTGCGAGAAACTTGCAGGTAATGTCAGAGACTCGTGGTCTTACATAACTAACTTACGCTGTCGCACGAGCGACGACTTGCGGGAATAAAATAAGCAGTAGGCAACACAAAAAAGCAGTATTCCGTAAAAACTTGCTATGAATGGCACCACATATATAAAATAAATAACCAAATGCTTTGTTAAGTATTAAAGATATCCATTTATTTAAGAAGCAACTCAATAATCTACTGATAAGTAAGGCATACTACACAGTTAATGAATACCTGTCTGATAGAAATTTGTGTATATAATAAAATACATGGAATTAGGGTGAATACTTGAGTCCGATTTGTTTTTTTAATTTTTTTTATTTAAAATTATTTTATTTGTATTGCCAATTATGTGTTGACTCTATTATAAGTACATTACTGAGTTATTATGACATTATACCGGCTGATTTTTTTTAGCGTCTGGAGAACAATATGACATGTTGTGTAAGTAGAATAGAACTCATATACGCTAACCTTTGCCTGGTACCATTGATATAGAAAAAGTTCCGAATATCCTTAAAATACATGAAAAAGAATACATCCTACGGCACTCGCGTAAAACGAATAATACGCAAAATAGGTAATAGTAAATGGGCGTAAGCTGCGACGGCCCATGAATGGAGCATGCCGAGAGTGTGAGCGAGACGCTAGAATTAATTTCGCGGCTGATCTCTACGTCACCTTGCTGTATGTAGTTTTAGTAGGCAAATAATTTGATACACTGAGTGACGCGTGTCTTGAAACCGTAAACCAAATAAATGACGTCTTGTAAGATCAGCTTTGATAGAAATGTAAACAAACCTGTTGATGTTAAATTCTTATAACAATCACTCACTAAGCGTTTTAGTTCAGCCCACAAATAAAAGTCTAACGGCGTTACGTCTGGTGATCTCGCCGGCCAGTTCACAGGTCCACCAGCGACCTATCCACTTATCACGGAATTCACTGTCTAAATACGCGCGCACAGATCGCTCGTAGTGAGCTGGACATCCGTCGTGCTGGAAGTACATGTCCCGCAGACAGTGCAGAGGAACGTCTTCCAACATTGTGTCGATAACGGACTGTATAATTTCTCGATACGTTATCCCTGTCAATCGACCTTCGATCCAAACTGGACCAATTATGCGATCGTGTATTATCGCGGCCCAAACATTCACCAATACAATATTGATAAGTCATGTAATGTACGTAAGTGAGCTGTGTGCAGGAAGACTTATCCAACCCGCTGGTCACGCCAGCTCGTAACGAGCGCTACATTATCCTGTCTGCGTCACGGCGCCGTCTGGGGCCCGGTTTACCACATTTCCATAACAGCCAGTCGGGCCGGTTCTCTTATTGCACAATTTTACATATCTGCGTTGGACGGTAAAAGCGATTTTCTTTACTTGCTTTAGGCGGCGGTTTCGCCCGCGTGGACGTCGGAAGTTATCCTACGGGACGTAAACGCAAATTATCTCACGGGAATGTTCCCGTGAGATAATTTGCTACGCCCACGCGAACGAAGCCGCTGGCAAAAGCTAGTATAGTGTAAACCATCTCATGCTGATCCATGTAACTGGAGAAACCTCGACCTCTGCCATACAGGTGTCCTAGTTCAGGGGTCGAAACCTCATTGATGTAACGTGTACTGAAGTTTGGAAATAAATTACTATGACTGTTACGAGTGAGCCCACCAGGAGGGTTCCTGTCACTGAACGTGTTAAACTGTTGTACCTAGCCTTAACAAGACACGTGTGTGGTGCTCGGTAGCGTGACGTATTATGTATCGCTAGGATTATGGCTAAGGCAACGGCAACGTTAAGTAATGGGCTCAATGAAGCGTTGCTACCTTCCGCGGCACACCTCAGAGTTACCCTTCTTCTGTTAAACTAACAAGCAAGAACAAAAGAATATCTAGCTGCAACAAAGCATGGTGTGAGCAATCATTGTTGTCAAACTGTTAAGAGCGGTCATCCCGCGTGGGCTGGCAACGTTGCATTTGAAGTGGTTTTTCGTGATTATTTTATTAAGTTTCAATCAAACTACTTTTTGCTTACAGCCAAGCACTAGCCCTCTTATTGATAAATGTTGCTTAAAATGAAGTAGTGATTATCATCTGTTTAACCATATATTTTGACGTTTAAACAACTCTTTAACTTTTTTTGTAACATTACTACTCTTAATTTAAGATATGTAATCGTAACAAGTACTGCAAATAAAAACAATTGATTTTTATGAGTAAATAACGGTTTTATGCAATTTTTTACACACATTTTTGTGTAAATAAATTGCAAACAAAGTTACAAATAACAACGATCTAGTGCTTGGCATAAAAAAATGTACTTTGATTTAAACTTAATAAAATAATCATTAACAACCACTTGAAATGCCACGTTGCCAGCCCGCGCAGGATGAACCTACAGCCCGGCGCTCAGTACTCGCGCTTTGAGCCACTGAACCAGCGAGACAGCGTACTGTAATTGTTATATATTTATTCTGTAAACTAGCTGACCCGGCGAACTTTGTATCGCCAATAAAAGTTGTCTAAACTTTTTATGAGACTAGCAAACGTCAATTCATTTTTATAAATATAGATAAGTAGGATACCGTAATCACTATAACACGTCATATAAAAAAAACTAGATGGTATCGACATTTCCTATCCGAGTACCCCGGAGAAGAAATGGCGAACCGATTGGCGAGTTTTCAGGGGTCAAAATCTCTTTTAAGACATTATCTTGGTCAGATCATGTGAGGATCATGTAAATTAGCGTCACAAATGGTATTTTGATAAAAAAAACCACACAGATTTGAGTGAACCTGTCCAGTCAGTGCAAGCATTAGTAATCCTGAAGCTCAACTCAGAACGCCCTCAACGACTCGACAAACAATACCATAGAAAGGACATTTGAATAGGCCGCAAGTACTCAAACTGCGTTACTGCTTGCGACACCGCCTCATTGGAGCGTGATAACCAGATCAGAATGTATTAACATCATTACACTATCGGTAATTAGCCGCATTTATGAAACGCATGTCTTCGTGCCGAATGCTTGCCTTTCGGGGCGTGACCTCATCTGTTGCATGCACCGTGCTTGTGGGTCCACTGTGCAGTGTTGCCAATTTTATTTTCGTGCAGAATGGAACTTCAAAACTTTTGAGTAAAAAAAAGCGGGATTCTTTGATCAAAAGCGTAATAAGAAAGCGTAAAATAATCAGCAGTTCTTTGATATTTTTGACTACTTATGTTTTTACTAGCTTTTGGCAGCGGATTTGCCCGCGTGGGTGTCGAAAATTACCACATGGGTACGTACAACCGGGATAAAATGTACCCCATGTGTTAATCCAGGTTATAATCTTTTTGTTTGACAAATTACATTCGAATCCGTTCAGCCGTTTTTGCGTGATTGAGTAACAAACATCCAAACATTTGTAATATTGGTAGGAACAGGATTTGAGTTTTAAATATGATAGATAGCCATAGATAATTTATTTTAATATTAATTAATTAGGTACAGACGCCAGTAGGTCAAGCTATCCCAAACTATCAAATTTTCCCAATTGAATATGAACCTTATCGTTTTGTAATAAAGTTGAAAATCTATCAAAGAAATTTGACAGATTGAGGTAGCTTAATGTGCTGGCGTCTGTACTTTACTAATACAACCGTACCGTCGAGTCATCCACAAAAAGCGGGGCAAAGCCTCTCCCGGCGCGGGACATGACATTTTGTGCTAAACATCGGGACGTCTGGCAACGCTGGCGTGCACTGTGCAGTGCAATGTGGTAACAGTTACAAGTGAGTTGTGATTGATACTACATAATGTAATGTAGTGCCCACTGGAGCGCGCACTAGGCAATCGTTACTAGCCAACTATCAATGTTGTGGCGCCAGTTGTAGATCAATAGCTGTGGTAACAAATGTGCTAATGTATCTAATATATCGCCCTAATATTATAAACTAGCTGTGCCCGCGACTTCGCCCGGGTGGGTGTCAGAAACGTGCTACCGGGACAAGAAGTAGCGTATGTACATCAGCTATCTGCCAGTGAAACTCTCGTCACAATCGGTGTAGCCGTTTCGGTGATCAGCCGTAAAAATCAGACAGACATACAATTAGTTTTTTATTATTATAGGTACCGTATGCAGGTGTAAGGGGAATGCTTCCGAAGCCAGAACGTAGGTTACATACAATCTTAATGCAAACGGATACCAATAACTTTTCGCCTTAAATTGGTTATTTTGCATCAATTTAAAACGCTTCCGTAATGTTTCTACTTATTTTATTTTGGCGGCTCATTACAAAGGATGCCTAAACCTAAAGTCGCCGCCTGGAAAAATTAGAAAAATAAATAAAAAATTTGATGGTACCTACTGTATCGAGAATCATTAGCCCTATCACCTGTCTTCGTTTTCGGAAGCATTTCTCTTACACCCCGTATACTTTCATATGCATTTCATAATAAGCTGTAAATTTGACGTTACAAACAGACACTTAAATCTTATGTATTTTAGATGTTTGTTACTCAATCATACAAAATGTCTGAACGGATTTGAATAAAATTTTGCACACTGATAGTTTATAACCTGGATTACACATAGGATACTTTTCATCCCAGTAGTACATTCCCGTGGGACAGTTTCCGACTTCCACGCGGCCGAAGTCGCTGGAAAAAGCTATCAGAAAGATAAATATTATCATCTGCCCGCCTTTTCTCAATTATGTTGCGGTCAGCTTCCAATCTAACCGGATGCAGGTGAATACCAGTATTTACATGGAGCGACTGCCTATCTGACCTCCACCTCCCAGTTACTGGGTGATACGATACCCCTTGGTAAGACTGCTTGTCAGACTGTCGGACTTCTGAGAACCCTTAAAGACTGTCATATACAAGCCATGACAGCCAGGACCAACGGTTTTGGTATGTAAAGATGGTCACCCATCCACGGACCAACCGCAGCAGGCGTAGCTTAACCTGGTCGATCGACCCGTGCGACTGTTATTACTAAGCCGTGAGCCCCTCAGACAGAAATATAGATAGAAAAGAATATAAGGAGTATGTAAGCATCGTAGCCGGTGGCGTCTGTAAGTCTGTCTGCCACCTTGTGGAGAAGGCGTGATTTATGTACTATCGAGAAAACTAAGCTCTATACACCGTAAGGACTATTATTGCTTGCAGCGCTCAGCCGCTATAGTAACGCTTGCTAACAGATGTGGTCATTGTGTGCACGGGATTTTGTTTTCAAATTGGTCAGATGTAAGTTTCCTGTATAGTAGATATGTATTAATGCAACGTGTAACATAATTAACGCAACACCTCATACACCCCAATTAGAGTATTGAGTTGAAAGCGTAATACAATGACCAAAACATTTTAGCTATCTATTAATTAATGTGAAGAAAATCGTATTGACCCTAGAATTATTTCATGCATTTAAAATTGCGTCTTATCTCCTTACATAAAATGTAATTTTCTTTGGCTCCATCGGCGGTCAGTATGGCAAAATACTTTTTTTTTAAGTACCTATTTTAAAAGTCACTGAAATCAGTTCGGTAGTCAATTGTGAACAAATTATTTTGAGGACTTGCGTTAGTCTGTTACACCTTGTATGTTACAAGTAGGTTGAATGATGATGTACTCACGGATGACAGAGAGGAAGCAAGCTAGAGGGACCATCGTCTGCATGGTGACACTTACTACACTACTATATTCTATAAAAAAACGAGTAATATCAAAAACTATCTTACAAACAACGCTAACAAAATTACTCTAAAAAAAACTTATTTAAATTGTAAAATTAAACATTTTTAATTAATTAAAAAATAATAAGCCTCTGTGGAAATGTACGTATATCGAGATAGCTCGGTTCACACTCTGCGCCTTCAGCGGATAGGCGCGACCCTTCTCGACCGCCACCTGCTGGCTACCACGGCCATAGAGGGGGCATAATAATACTGTTGAATAACATTCACGTATCAAATACATTTCAGCAGACACTAATTGCGTAGTGGAAGCGCCGCGACTTACGAGCTGTGAGTCTTAGGTTCGGACCCTAGGAAACGATTTACTTTGTGTAAATTATTTCATCACCACTGCTCTCAAAACGGTGAAGGAAAACATCGTGAGGAAACCGGCATGTGCTAGAACCAAAAATTCGAAAACTTATGACATCTACAAACCCGGACTAGGCCCGCGTGGTGGATCCCTCTCACAGAGGAGGCCTGTGTGCCAGCTGTGGGAACGTTATCGGCTGAGTATGTATGTCTGTGGGTCCTTGATGGGTAGATGACCATCTTTACACACCAACCACGTCAAGCTGTTGCGTTGGTCGCGACTGTCTTCGTGGATCTGTGACAGTCGTTACGGGTTTTCAGAAGCCCGTAAGTCTGACAATCAGCCTTCCAAGAGGTATCGTATTACACAGTAACTTGAGTTGTGGACGTTAGATAGGCAGTCATCACTCCATGTAGAATACTGGTATTCAGCTGCACCCAACACAGTCGGGGCTAGTCAGTTAGCTTGCTGGCTAAAGGGTAGGCAGATGATGATGTACGTCCTTGAGATATTATTACCCAAGTCGTGTATACTTCTAATTAGTTGATGTAGTAGAAGTGAATGTGACATAGGGAGCTAGTCGGAGTAATTACAATAACTGGTCGGCGACGGATACTGTCGCAACGTGGCTATACTTGGAAATCTAGCCATTTAATGAAGTTATGCACATTTAGCTGGTTTTAGCTAAGTGGGTGAGTAGGCCTGCATACTGTATATCCTTCTGAGCACTTTCCTTTCCTTATGCGCACTTTCTAGAAATAGGTACATTCTTGTGGACAAACTAAACTAGGGTCAAGCAGTCTAAACATACGCGGCTACATATCAAATTGTAACCAAAAAAACGAACATGATAAATTATTTTTATATTCTATACGTGAGGATTTGTAATTGGTTTTCTGGTGACTATAGTTTCCTTTCTTATGTCTGTTATAAATTAGCTGTAAGTCCTCCATGCTCTTAAATAAATAAATGATTTAGACACTCCAATGTATCCACAAGCATCAAAGTATACCTACTAGGGGTGTTCAATAAAAAGTGATAATGAGTATGAAGCAGTTGTATATTATTTATTGTTATTTTATTTTTAGACATAATCACCTGTGAGGTTTATACACTTGGTATATCGTTTTTCTAATCCTAAGATTCCCTTCTTGAAAAAATCTTCATCTCGATCGCTTAAAAAATCATGTACGGCGGCAATCACTTCCTCATCATTGCCATATTTGTGACCTCTCAGTTGTTTTTTTTAACCGTGGGAACAGGTAGAAATCACTAGGCGCAAGGTCAGGTGAGTATGGAGGATGTTCCATGAATTCAAATCCAGCATCTTGGATAGCAGTCATCACAACTTGGGACTTGTGCGCGGGGGCGTTATCTTGGTGAAACAACACAACTTTAGCAAGTTTGCCGCGGAGATTTTCGCGTATTTCCTGACGCAGTTTTTTTATTAATTCTGCGTATAAGGGCCCCGTAATAGTGGCTCCATGATTGAGGTATTCAATTATTATCACCCCCTGGCTGTCCCAGAAAAGAACCCATAATCTTACCGGCGGATGGCATTGCCTTAAACTTCTTAGGCGTCGGAGATGACGGCCTCTTCCAAGTCATGGACTGTTGTTTCGTTTCAGGATCATAATGGTGGAGCCTTGTTTCATCCATAGTTACGAAGCGAGCCAAAAATCGGTCCGGATCTTGTTGCGTAAAGCACATAAGAACTGAATTTTACAAGAAGACGATAACTATCTGCACGTTAGCTGTCAAACTTTGTTTAGCAAAGTACTATGCTAACCTTCAAAAACGTGGCACGCGCCATGAAACAAAAAGTCTCATCGTTCTGTCTCATTTCTTTACACGACATCGGCGTAAGTTGCTCTTTTTCTTGTGTGAATGCGACAAAAGACAACAATTTGCCTATAGCATTCTCTGTCTACGGTTGGGACAGTGTCAGCTGAGTAAAACCACGAGCGGACTCGATTCACCACGAAGTTAGCCGACCGTCCAGCACCTGAAATGAAAAAGTAGATAAACGTGTAACCCACACCAATGTCCGCGAAATAATGGTTTGTACTTGTATAGTTTAATTCGAAAGATTTTCGGCTTAGACGAAGCTTCGGCTAGTTAACGGCCGACAACGAAGCTTAGGTCGGCTACAACAACGCTCCCCTGTCAAAAACATTCAGGCGCCAACAGTAGCTCTCATCATGATCAGCCTACAGCAGCCCACTGCTGCACAAAGGTCTCTCCAATTGCGCACCATTCAAAGTCAAAGCATTTATTTCAAATAGGCACATAAAAGGCACTTTTGAACGTCAACATTTACATTAAAATAGAATTGATTCTAGTCGCCCCTTCCAAAATGTAGTTTCGTATGGAGAAGAATGGGCAAGAAACTCCACCGTTACTCTTTTAAAATGTTTTAAGCTCTATTCTCGGCAACTCTCATCCAGCTGCTACCAGCCACCCTGCGAAGATTGTAGCCTGAGGGCGCCCTACGTTTTCCTGGGTAGAAATGATGTGGTTGTATGGTTCCAGGGCGATCTGCGGCCGCATAGAGGCGTACATCTCGTCGCTGCCGCCGCCCTTCCACCTGCAGCGCCCGCTACTGTCGCGCGCGGCCAGCACGGAGGCGCGCACGCCGGCGCGCGCGCCCAGCTTCAGCGTGTGTTGGTGTGCCACGCAGCAGGTGAGCACTGCACCCTCCCGGACTCCTGCATCGAGCCACACCATGTTATTTCTATATGTGTATATGTTTATTTCCAATCATGAATTTAGGTCCAATCCGGCTCGAAGGACCAGTGTCTGCAAAACGGGAAATTTTATGAGTAATATGGAACAAAACACCGATATTTGTTTATACCGAGCAGGTTTATTGTACTGTATTAAATACAAGTATTACGCAGATATAATTACGTATGTGTGAACAAAGATGTCAGCATACGATTATTTGAGACCAGTTCAGATTCAGACCAGGACTCTAGAAGGACCATCTCCACATTTATTATATTAGATTGTCCTTTAATTGGAAACCGAAATCGGGTTTAAATTTTTTTGGTTCGATGAAATATGTACTTGGCCATGGCAACAAATAGGAGCCGTGAACGCGAGTTGACTGGCTTGAGTCGTGCTTCCAGCTGCCCGAGGTGATCAACGCGACGACGGGCAAGCTGGAGTCTGGCCAGCCCTCGCTGCTGTGCAAGCAGAGCATGTTCGCGCGCTGGCACTACCTCGTGGGCAGGCTGCCGCTGCTACCGCAGGTACACGCGCGCGCCCCCACGTGCACACACCACATAGTTACAGTCACCTGCGTAAATACCTTACAAACACGCAAAATTCAAAGGTTGTGTAAATTATTTCATCACCACTGTTCTCAAAACGGTGAAGGAAAACATCGTGAGGAAACAGGCATGTCCTAGAAACAATAAATTCGAAGACATGTAACATCTACCAACCCGCACTGGGCCCGCGTGGTGGGTTACGGCCCACTGCCTCCTATCGCGAGGAGGCCTGTGTCCCAGCAGTGGGAACATTATAAGCTGATTATGCAGAAAATACCTATTTCATCATAGTTTGATTTTGGAAATAGTAATGTTGGTCACGCTTTAAAATTTAAATGAAAATATTAAGCGGAAATTGCTTTTCGATTTTGCGTAAGTAGTACGGTATTTATGCTCGTGAGTATACATAACCTCATAGTTCCTGCACCAGTTCTGTTCCTGTTCATACCAGCCTTATCAGAGACCATTAAGAGATCAGCCCAGTTTCACACATTGATCATAAAACACCAGTTCTGTAAAAGAACGTCTATCAGAAATAAAATACATGCCTTTATAGTTAAGAACGAGGACTATCTATTAACATAATGTAAATAGACAAGTTTCAGATAACTATTCAATGTGCCAAGTCACCAATCACTTGGCCGCATACAAAACGTTCCTGAGCGACTGCACAAATAACTTAGCGGAATGGTATTTCATAATCTCATTCAATATTTGTGTATCCGATTATAATGTTTATATAAACTACTTTACCTGTGATATTACAATGTACACTTTTAGACCACTCTGAACGTAATCATAGTAACCCCTACTTCCTACCTTTCTGATGAGCCCACTCAACACTGACCGGTCTAAGCAACAGTAGTATTTGAGGAAAATCCCTTTTCCTTTTCTTTTTCACTAGCCTACACTGCCCCACTGCTGAGCAAAGGCCTCGCCCAAATCCTTCCAGGCATCTTTTTTCAGGGCCACCTTGATCAAACCCTTGCAATTCGGATCCGCGTCTAGGCCGTCTAGCCACCTCTGCGCCGTCGATCCTTGGTGTCTGAGGATGGACGGCGCCGCCGGGGCCGGCCCAAGAAGAACATTTACCCTAAGAAGTCTAATTAATTAAAAAGATTTTAATGAGTTTCAAAGGGCATCATCATCAATAAACGGCATTTCATAATAAGCCTTAACCATTTCCATACGTAAATACACCATTATTGTAAAGTATGTAAGTTCAGATAGGTCGAAAAGTGTAGTTAATTAAGTATATCGTATACTAACGGGTATGTCGCACGGGTGACTGGCACTCGCCCCCGCAGGACGTGGAGCCCGACACCGTGATCCCGGACATGCCGGAGCAGCAAGAGTCGCTGCTGTACAACGAGGCCAAGCAGATGTGTCCCACATACCAGGTACTGTATGAACATAGCTCATCTGTTGCAAGTGCCGCAGTCGTCACACACGTCCTTGTCTCTCCCACGATGGTGAGGTGACCAATCAACATCGAGTGATGCTGTGCGGTGCTCTGTTCATCGATAACCACAACTTTTACGGCGTGAAATTTTTTGTGCTGCCCGTTAGCTCATTATGATTTTAATATAGATAGTGAGAAAACAAACAAAATGTGGTACGCTGCGTTATCATGGCAAAATTAATTCATAACGCAGCTTCACAGCGCGTCAAGCAAACCGAGCTGTCTGGCCCAGCACACCTCGCACAGCATAGGTTGGTGTTGATAAGTTACCCTAATTCGTGTGAACGCATTATAAAGGAATTAATTCCGATCTGGGTTGTAAATTGTTTAGTTTTTATCTCTTTCTTACCCTGAGTCAAAATTATTCATGCATTGATTTCTCGTTACGACAGCTCGCCAAGCAGCGTCTCATAGACGCGTTCGAGAAAGCCAAACTGGGTCGCTGGATCAAACGTCCATTAGAACAAGACCAGTTCGTGTGTGAGATAACGGACGCCGAGCCCTCCCTCCTGTTCGCTTAGGCGGGCCCGCATCCCGCCGCGTGTGGCGACGCGCGACCCTCCGGTGGCGCGGGGACGTCCGCCCAGCGAGAGAGTGCTGATGAGAGTGAATGTAGAGCACATAGAGATGTAGAACACGCTAGCACAGGTAACAACAATAGGACTCCACAAGAGTCAGATAGAGTGAGCGCTCTTCCTCAGTCCTTGACGTGCCGCGTGGCAGATAGTGACGCTGTAGACAGTGGCTACGACAAAAAGTATAGTCAGAACAGTGAAAGTACATGTGAAGCTAACAACGGTAACCATGGTAATGTAGGCGCTAGATTTCTTTCTTATTTTAACTACCGCAACAGGAAGCTTTGCGATTTTAGTCATAATAATAAGATAAATTTACCAAAAAATAGTAATTCTAGTATTAGTAGTCGCTTAATTGAAGTTAAGGTTAATGATAATAAAGTAGTTAATAATAGATCTGTTGTAGATCATAGTAATGTTAGTTCTAGTTTTGAGGATGATAATTATTGGGAGGGCCGTGATATTAGGGACGGTGGCTATGATGACTGGGATGATGATATATTCACTAAAACGGCACAAGAGAGTGTGAAGAGTACTCTCCTTCTTAGGAGGCTTCACATCTATGAGAAGATCTGCACAAAGAATAAATGACGTTAGTGTAGTAGTGGACATTCGTTCACTAAGGTATTGCTACAAGCAGGACTGTGGCACTTCGAGTGACCATTAAGAGTCTCGTCTGACCAAATATCGTCGAGCTGCGGAGTATATGTTTCTTTTTTCTCAATTATTTTATCGACAGTAGTGATCAATTCTAAGCTACTGTTCTTGGTTATCTAATGCCCTGTAGAGTAATCTACCGGGATATATATTTGCTTATAAGTTGATTTACTAATATTTTCATTGATTAATAATTATTCAAACTTTTCTTTTGATTTTATCTATATTTTTTCAAATGATGACGTTTTTACGAAATGTCATATTATATTTGTTATTTTAGTACCGATTGCACTTTCAATTATTTCTTCAATTTTATAACCAATACATGCTTTTACATTATTTTTATTCGATTAATCAATACTAATACTTTCACTTATAAATTCGAATCTAATAAATATTTGTAATGGCGCATTTTCCACTTTTCTACTTAGATCTCTTACGGACTCTCACTGTTATTTCATAGTTGTATTCACGATGCACAAAAGTTTAGACCATAAGACCAAGTACAGTACGTGTGATTATGGATGAGCAAGTATGTATGATGTATGAATTGTATCGGACGTTCTCGCGGCACGCCTTGCTCACAGTGATGTCTACCAAAGCGATGTTACACAGTCTGCGTATAGTTCTGACACGCTGAGATGTGTCCTACGACCACGCCCTTGCGGACAGACTGGTTATCAACGCAAGTCTATGACCGCTCCACAACAGGACAAAGAGAGATAGCACGAACTTTGATCACCGAGCTTGCTTAGCCGCCTGCCGAGGATGTTTCAACCATTTGTTTAGATTTTCTTGATAAAACAATGATGTGTCATATTTTTTTCTTTTGACGCTAAGCTATGGACATAGTTGCGCTGTCCATTTACCTTGAGTTTAGCGAGTCTTTATTACTATTTCTTTAGCCCATCGCCAAAAATGTTAAACAAGGCATGAGATGGGTCTTATCTCGTATTGGGACAAAACTGTTTTACGATAATTTCCTGCGCGAATGTCTGTGTGGAGTGGAGTCCCGCAAGGGCGTGCGTTGTGGCCGAGCGTGGCCAAGTGTGCGCTAGTGTGTACAGTCAGAGAATAAGGGCCTGCGCAAACCTGACGAAGCGCCGCTCAGAGCGGGTTTTACTGCCAAGCAAATATCAACATTGTGTGTATTAAAATAAAAGTTAAAAACAAATAACCTTCCACTAACCTCAGAAGCCCTCCTGTTTTCTTAAGGTCTCGGGCTAAATAAACCTATCTATTTTTCAACTTTATTTGTATAGGAGCAAGGGTGATACTTGTCTGGCAGTGAATTCCGCGCTGCGTTGTGCTTCGCCAGTATTGCGACAGCCCTTAAAAGTTTAGGCCACTATGCATGACGCATATTATTATTCCGAGGAATGTCAACATTTGGAATGGAAATTATAGTTGCCTGATATGTTACACCGCACACATGCTTTGGTAGTGTATCACGAGTCGCGACGCCACACGCGGACGGTGTCGACCCACCTTGGAAGCAGTACACACACGACACGACACGACACGACCAGCTGATGTGTCGTCTGTATTACAGTATTATGTAAAATTCAATTCAGAATCTTACACAATGAACATTCACTGCCACTCACTCAACTATCGACCTTAGCGTTATGTAGTCTTAAGTTGATTTTTGAGTGACCTTTTGAAAGGCTCTAAATTATAGTTGCAGTGGAATTTGAACTTTGTCATGTCAGACATTGAGCTTCAGGTTCCATAACGTGATAATTGTTTAAGATTCTGAATTGCGGTTTAGTCACGCGGAGTTACCTTCAACTGTAGATCATAGACTAAGTCATCATAGATCATAGAGTAAGTAAGATTAATAAACTTCTTATTATTATTATCTTTCCTTTATTCAATTATATACACATATAAATTATATTTTTAAATATTAGTATAAAAATAAAAATTAAAAATTTTAAAAATTTATTATTATTATTATTATAGATAATGTAAACGCACATGATACATAGGTTAAGTTTGATTTATTTGTAGAAAATTGTGTAATTTTATTATGTACGCACTTTTTGATGAATGTCAAAAAGAGATGTAAATTCAATCAATAAAAAAATTGTATTAATATTTTTGTTTTAAACTAATAATATAAGTATGTCTTTTATGTCCCAATTCTCAAACGAAACTTAGCTCAAAGGCGTTTCTGAGTCCTTCTGTCGCTACAAAACACCTCAAATATTAGGAACAGCGCCACTTAACGATGACTTACAATTAAGTAGCGTTGTTTATGTTATTCAACGCTACAATGATCTATTGGCGTGTTACCAAAATTGGAACTAACGCCGCCATCTTGGTTTAGTCGTATATTTGTGACAATCTCACAAATGTCCACCAACCCTGTCAATATCATTCGACGCCAATAGATCCTTGTAGCACTGTAATTGTACATATAATCGAGTTCATTAATATATTGGCCCTTTCAGGCTTTAAAAATACATAAACGTCAATAAAGTTCATAATATTCTGACAACTATAAGCGTCATTGAATAGTGGTCAAGATTTAGATTCATTAATATGTGACTGCTTTTTCTCATAACATAATTATATTTACATATTATGGAGGGTGTTGTACCTTCTTTATGGAAATCAGCTTTTATATCACCCATCCATAAAAAGGGTCCTAAAGATGATATTGAAAATTACAGGCCAATTTCAAAACTTTGTCTGCTAGCTAAAGTATTGGAACGCATAATCTACAATCAGTTGTACAGCAGTGTGGTTGCTAGCTTGAGTCCCCAGCAGCACGGGTTTCTGAAAGGAAGGTCTACAGTTTCCAACCTGGTTCTCTTCACAGACTATATTTCAGAACACATGGATAATGGATCCCAGGTCGACGCAATCTACACTGATTATAGCAAGGCATTCGATAGAATCGACCATGATATTTTACTGAAGAAGCTTTTTGACTTGGGCATTAGGGGGGACCTATTGTAGGATATCTCAGAAATAACCACAGTTAACCTCCAAAACTTATTTATTATTCTCTTAACTTATTTTTATCAAAACTTATATCCTAAAATTAATCACACAATAACAAAACTTATTGTGGTATTTAAAACTAAACTTATTGCGGTGTCTAAAACTAAACTTATTGCGAACCAAAACTTATTTGATCTTACGACCATTCGCTGCCAACCCCCATCGAAAAGTCCTCGATGCGTACCAAACCACTCCAACCGTCACCACCAGTGTGCCCAGTGCAATAAATGAAGTCTCCCGGTTTTATTTAAATACGTATTTCCGCCGTCAGTATGGCCATTATAAAACTTTAAACCGTGGATCGATTTGATTAGTAAATTTTCAATCGTGTAGTTTCAGTCATATTAATGAAACCTTACACTATATAGATGGTTAACGTCTTATGTGCAAAATAGAACACAAGCAGTAGTTCTCAGTGGCTATATGTCCTCCTGGTCGAGCATCCCCTCTGGTGTACCAGAGGGCTCCTTACTAGGGCCGCTATTATTTGTACTATTCATTAATGATATCGGCGAGTGTTTCAAGCACTCTAAACACCTATTGTTTGCAGATGACATGAAAATCTATACATCAGTTAAAAGTTTAAATGACGCTCTACTTTTGCAGGCAGACGTTTCTAGGTTAGCAAGTTATTGTACCAGAAATAAACTAGATATTAACATATCTAAATGCTTAATTATAACCTTCACCCGAAAAAATAATTCAGTCATCTTTAACTACTCAATTGCAAATCAGCCTTTATCTCGAACTCATGTCACCAGAGATCTTGGAATTCTGCTGGATAGTAAACTCAGTTTTGAGTGTCATATCGATCATTTCGCCAAAAAAGCAGCCAAAGGCCTGGGGTTCATTATTCGTAATGCCAGTTCGTTTAAAAAAATAAAAACTTTAAAAATCCTGTATTGTGCTTACGTCCGCAGTCATCTCGAATATGGTAGTCAAATTTGGAATCCGAATTACGCAGTGCATTCAGACAGATTGGAACGAATACAAGGGAAATTCACGAGATACTTAGGTTACAAATTTAAAATCCCTTATCAGTGTTACAATGAACGATGTGCTCGATTCCACTTACTCCCACTTATAACTAGGAGAAATATATCCGACATAAGATTCTTAGTGAAAATAGCACAATCAAGGATTGAATGTCCTGAACTTCTTTCGAAGCTATCTTTGAATGTTCCACCTCGACACTCTCGTTTGAGAGATCTTCTCCATGCTCCTTACGCTCGCACAATTTACCGCAGTAATTCCTTTATGATTCGCTCAGTCAAAGCATTCAACAGAATTGTAAAGACTGAACACTCCTCAATCGATTTGTTTGCAAGCAGCTTGGCGTCTATTGTTACCATTTTATCTAAAAACTAGTTTCTGATTGATCCAATTAGTAGTTGGTCATGCATTCCTGCCTATGTATTTACTTAATGTAATAGTTTAATTGTGTATTTAGTTAGTTTTAAGCTTATTTTATCACTTACATAATTAGTTATTTAGTCTAAACATAGTTTATAACTCGCACAACAATATATAACAATATATAACTCCACAGACAGCAATGGGGTATCCATTGCTATCTGTGGAGGCTTGTAAATGGCTTTTCGTAAATTATCTTACTATTCCTTTTGTATTGATAGCTGTAAGCCACCCAAACACAATAAAATAAAATAAAATATTATCGCCTAATGCACACCATATATTTTTTGAACCGTTCACAGAGGACATATTTTTGGTTCTATAGAATTTATCGAGCCATCCAACGCTCACAATATTTTGAATCCTTGACAGTGCCAATATATAAATAAACTCTACTGTACACGACGGACAGTGGCGCACGCCATCTTGAACTATGTTATAGATAATGATTGCACGCAGCAGTGGAGAGCTACCACGGGGCAGGCCTAACCACTACAAATAATTAAATGCATTTAGCGTGACACATATTGAAACATGCTATTCAAATCCAAAATATTTTATTTCACAATAACATGGGCACTTATGAAACGTTACAAGCTAGCTGCACGGCTACAATTGCTTGTTTCCTATGGAGAAGAGCCGGTAAACTACACGGTAACTATTTTAAATAATTCGTCTACTAGATTCTGACGTTTCATAAGTGCCCATTTAGGTTTAAGCAAAATAAAGTGTTTTGATTTTGTCGCTACGAGAGGGCAGCAAAAGTGTTATCTATTTAAAACAACGTGCTGTTTTTTTCAATCGCTTGAAGATGACAAAGACAGAATGCTCTCTTAAATATGTTAAGCGTTAAACGCATTTTAATAATTGTGGTGCAAGCAGGCCCTCCTGCTTAGTGCCCCCTAGTGCTGTCCCCAGGGCCTTAGTATTCGACCAATAAATAATAATATAATAATTACCAATCATTATTTGTGTTGTACTAGATTATATAATTATTTATTCAAGTTACCCATCGATGAGTGGCGAAAGCGCCATATAATACGATTCCTACCGGCTTCCCTTCGGGAATTCGCATCAGCAACTCTATCGCTATTCAAAAATGGCACGTCAATAGTGGCTACTATTGTCAAAAAATATAGCTACACTACGGGTATTTAATTTACCATAACATTCAAACCACAAAAACAGTTATTTTTACTTAGTATTACAAGAACAAAAAAAAAACTAAATTAACCCGGCGTCAAAACGTCATAATCGGGAACCATAAATTCATACTACAGCGATCCCGTAATTATTTCACTTTAGGTTACGTGGCACTGCTTGATATGGACGAGAGCAAGCCACTGTACAACGGGTTATGATAGAGACAGATACAGAAAAATGCGTCAGCGAGAACGAGATGGAGGAATATTGCACATTTTATTTGGTTTTCAGCTGTTACATTTTATTGTATTTAATTCTTTACAATCATAATATATTAATTTTAGAATGATAGTACGTATTCTTTATTGATAAGCCAGTAAGTTAAAGCCAACTTTGCTTTGGCTTCTCTCCTAGAAAAATTGACACCTCGCCGCTGCTATCAATAATGATAAAGTTAAAAGAGTGGCGGATTTCACCAATTAGGTAATCTGAACGCGATCAGACCTAAGCCGCGTTCAAGACCTGTCAGTGTCAATATTACATACCAATTTTGACACTAACAGATCCTGAACGCGTTCCAAATGTCCTGAATGCTGAGTTTCATTGGTTTAACCTGTAACGTCCGGTGGACGTTCAAAAAGAGCTGACTCTCAGCCTAGTTTGAATAAATGACTTCAGATGTTTTTTTTTTTGTATTTTGATACATTGTCAATATACCCGGGCCTTCGAATTACTTGCTTTAAAAATTAATTAGGGTTTATCTAGTTTTAACTTTATTTCTAACCGGGCAATGTCGATATTGCGCTGCGCTCCGCCAGAATTATGTTCGTCGGCCCCTGAACCGCTGTTAGTTCCACGACCTGCCGACAGAGGCGCCACTGTCTCATATTCGTCCTATTTTAGTTTCTGGTGTGAAGATATTAATATATTATTTGACCGTGTTTGTCAATGAAAGCTTTCAAACGTAGGCATATCAGTAATAAATTATTTATTTTGTATTTTGTTGTATTATTTTGAGACCTCCCTTTTATAGAAATTGCATGCAGGAGATGAGAATGCTAAGAGGGATGTGTGATGTTTCACGACGGGATAGAATAAGAAATGAGTACCTACACAAAAGGATGTTTGAAAATGGCACCGCTAACTTAAAAGTTGTGTGGAAATCTGTCATGGTGTGGCATGTGATACGGAGGAATGAGGAAAATGCCCTGAGGAGAGTTTTCAGTATGAATTTCGATAGCTATAAGAGTAAGGGGAGACCAAAGAATGATATGGTAGAAAGGGTGTGACTACGGAGATGACTACTAATAGAGAAGTATGGGAGAAAAGACATTTTGCGCCAACCCCAAATAAATTGGGATAAGGGGAGGAGAATGATGCGATGATTTTGAGGAGTCCGCCCATTGTCACGCTATGAAAAATTTCAACATTTTCATTTATTAATTTATTTCTGTTATTTTAAATAGTACCTACTATTCGTTTTACCTGCTGAACATCTCGCACCTGGAGAGTTGCTTTGGAAAACATGGAAGTTTTTAAATTTTAATAGACTTTCAAGTTTCTTAAAGAGTTAAGTTAGTTGATCAGAAACTGCCGATTATATTAAGTAACTGGGGTGTCCGTTTAATTTATTTTACAATTTCCGTTATAATGCAACGTGATTATTTCCTTTAAATAAGAGTCAAGGAAGGTAGCCTTCTAACTTTGTTGTAATCATGATTTGGCAGTTTGAGTAATCTATGCGGCCTTACCAATAGTTATTTGTTATGCAACGCTGCAAAGTTGTTTTTTGGCGCGAGTACCTACTTTACTTGTATTGAAAGCTGAGCAAGCGAAGGATTCTAGAATTAAACCATGAGCGTAGCGAGTGGTTCAAATATACAATCCTGAGCGTAGCGAGGCTTTCAAAGGTACGAGACGCAGAATACCTTTGCTGCCGAGTGAAACACACAATTTTTCACCTCACTACAGCGAGGATAATGCTAGGTGCAAGAAAAACAGCCTAAATAATATGTTAAATTAGTGTAGTTCAACAGCGGCGAAAGCACCGTATAACACGATTCCTACCGGCTTCCCCTCGGGGAGTCGCGATCGTTATTAAAAAATGGCACGTCAATAGTAGCTACTATTGTCAAAAAATATAGATACACTACGGGTATATAATTCTATTACAACAAAAGAAAAATGTTCTAAATTAACCCGGAAAATTCGTACAAAACCGATCCCGTAATGATGTTACTCTATGTCACGTGGCACCACTTGATATGGAAGAGAGCAAGCCGCTGTACAACGGGTAACGACAGAGACAGATATAGAAAAATGCGTCAGCGAGAACGAGATGGAGGAATAAAGCACATTTTATTTGGTGTTTTAAGCTGTTTAATTTTATTGAATTTAATTCTTTGAATTTTAGAATGATAGTTAGTATTCTTTATTGATAAGTCAGTAAGTTAAAGCTGACCTCGCTTCGGCTACATGACACCTCACCGCTGTAGTTCAATGAAGTACCCTATAGGTATGATAGCATTGCATTGTAGTCTTCGAAAACGTTTTCACGCCTTTAGAATACATTCATGCATTGAACAACTTGTATCTAGTTACTTACGTTTTTATATTTACATGATTTTTCCGGAAGATAACTCAATTCGGCATTAACTCTGCAGGTGTTAAATTTATAACTTCATCGCTGCTGAACTCGCTCATATTTTATGATTTTTTACGATTTTATAAAAAAACAAACCAGAATCATAGAAAGAAAATTGAATAAAGACGAAAAATTTTAAAGTTTTTTTTTCATGTAGCGTAGAAAAACTTTTTGAAATTCGAACCTTTCTATTCAATCATTTTCTATACAGCCAGTCCACTGAAAATGCATTAATAGGTACTTACTTATTTCATGTCAGTGCGCCAACCCCATTTTTAGAATAATCGCACTGGCCAGCAGGACGACTGTGTGAAAAAAAAAAGAAACGGAAATTTCGTCTCTATTGGATTGTTTTTTGATAAAATCGTAAGAAATCATAAAATATGAGCGAGTCCAGCAGCGACGAAGACATAAATTTAACACCAATAGAGTTAATGCAACCGGTAGGTACATAATGTCGAATTATCTTCCGGAAAAATCGCGCGAAAAGTAGATACATAAAAACGTACAATTTATTCAATACATGGAGACATTCTATAGGCGTGAAAACGTTTTCGAACATTACAATGCAATGCTAACATACACACTAATTTAATATATAGGTACTATTCAGGCTGTTTTTCTTGCACCTAGCATTTTCCTCGCTGTAGTGAGGTGAAAATTTGAGTGTTTCGCTCGGCAGCAAAGTTATTCTGTGTCTCGTAAGTACCTTTGAAACCCTCGCTACGCTCAGGATTCTATATTTCAACCACTCGCTTCGCTCATGGTTCAATCCTAGAATCCTTCGCTTGCTCAGCTTTCAATACAAGTACTCGCGTCAAAAAACAACTTTGCAGCCTTGCATAACAATTATATCTATTATTCACCTACATTCACTTATGCTTCCTGGCAGCGACAATCTTATCTGTTCGGCGATAGAAAACGATACCGATATTATATTGGGCTCTTATCTTGAGATTTTCGGATCCCACATATATTTATCATTTGCCTACATAGAAAAACAGTAGGTATTCGGATCTAGCAACGAAACAAAAACTGTACAATCAATCAAGGTGTAACAGAATAGACGGAAGCCCTGAACGTAGTTTGTTCATAATTAATTAACTACAGAATCGATTTTAGTCATTTTTAATAAAAGTATTTTTTCAATTTCATAATAATGACAGTTAAAAAAATAAGTTTGGGTCATTGTATTAGGGTGATTCTTTGAAAGCGAGTGTTTTTGCCTCATTGATATGGCTCAATTTTTTTTTAACCTTTAGATCTTAATTAACATAGTTTATTGTCCAGGTCATTACATGTTATAACATATATCAAAGGCACTGATTTGTACCCAGTAGTTTAGGATTTAGACTGTGCTGATGAATTGTTCAACCAGATTAATGATGGCCAAGGCAGATGAATGAGACTTTGCACCATACTAATTAGAATCATGCAGATAAATGAGAATAACATATTATCTTCAATCAAATTTTTACTCTTAAATCAGTGGAGAATTTATTGCTCTGTTGAGAATCCGCTCCGCTTTAATACGGACCGCATCAAGGACGCGATAGAGCGGAACAAAGGCTCCAAGGTCTTTGCAAGGGATCTATCTATTGGGCGGAGTCAGCTTGCGAAACTGAAGACCGATGATGGCAGGATCGTAGCTCCCAGACCTGAGCTGTTGAGAGAGATCAGGAGGTTCTATGGACAGTTACAGAGATACACGTCAACAAGCAACCTCGTTACGAATCTAGCAAACGACGCAAGAACTAGATTGACCCGACACTACACCGAAGACATGCCGTACGTCAGCTTTTATACGAGATTAGGATGGCTGTAAAGCAGCTTAAAAACAACAAGGAGCCGGGTGTTGACGGAATTAGGACCAAACTCCTGAGAGCTGGCTGAAAACCCGTACTTAAGGCCCTCTTGATGCTGTTTGATTCCGTCATACTTGAGGGCAAAACGCCACAGGCATGGAACAGAGGTGTGGTGGTACTTTAAGAAGGGTGACAATTCCTTTCGTAACAGTTATAGGCCCATCTCACTTCTGAGCCATGTCTACAAGCTGTTTTCGAGAGCCATCACGAACCGTCTCGCGCGCAAGTTTGACGACTTCCAGCCGAACAAGCCGGATTCCGTAAAGGCTTTAGCACCTTAGACCACATACATACGCTGCGGCAGGTTATACAGAAGACCGAAGAGCCGCCTATAACCTGTCTCTCTGCTTAGCGTTTGTAGACTACGAAAAACCCTTCAATTCGATCGCGACATGGGCTGTACTGCAGTCTCTTCAACGGTGCCAGATCGACTATCTGTATATCGAGGTGCTGAAGTGTCTGTACGTAAACGCCACTAGGAATGTAAGTCCGACTACAGGGCCAGACTTCGAAACCTATTCTTCTACAGCGAGGTGTGAGACAGGGAGACGTTATCTCTCCGAAACTGTTCGCCGCTGCACTGGAGGATGTCTTCAAGGTTCTGGACTGGAAAGGGGCCGGCATCAACATCAATGGCGAGTACATAACTCACCTTCGCTGAGACCATGGAGGACCTCAGAGCCATGCTCGATAACCTCAATAGAGTTTCCGAAAGAGTGGATCTTAAAATGAACACAGGGATAAGACAAAGGTCATGTCAAATGCCCATGTAACACCCACGCTCATTACGATTGGAGGCACTACAATCGAAGTTGTGGACAAGTACGTTTACCTTAGACAAACTATCCAGTTAGGTAGGTCCAACTTCGAGAAAAAAGTCAATCGTCGAATCCGACTGGGCTGGGTAGCATTCGGAAAACTACGCAATATCTTCTCGTCTCAAATACCGCAGTGTCTCAAGGCAAAAGTCTTTGACCAGTGCGTGTTGCCAGTGATCACTTATGGCACTTAAACGTGGTCGCTCACAATGGACCTTATCAGAAGGCTAAAAGTCACCCAAAGGGCAATGGGGGTGAATACGTACGTACGTACCTACGTGATTGAATCAGGAATGAAGAGATCCGCAGGAGAACCAAGGCAACCGACATAGTCCGAAGAATTGCCAAACTTAAGTGCCATTGGGCAGGGCACATTGCTCGCAGAACAGATGGCTGATGGGGCCGAAAGGTTCTGGACCGCGTACCGGAAGACGTTGAGTTGGAAGGCCTCCACAAGGTGGACCGATGACCTTGTGAATGCCGCAGGATCCGCTGGATGTGGGAAGCACAGAACCGGTACGAGATCATCGTTATTTGAATCAAACCTAATTTGTATGCCCCGTTCAAATTCATCTGGTCATAAGAGCCAGATAAAACCAGACTAATGGGAGCCAGAAAAATTAGGAATTTGAAGATACTCAAACCCTGCTCCTTTATTTATGAACGGACGGAATCTAAGGTATAATTAAAATGAATAAACAACCATATTAGATACCTTGGTTTAGTTGCAAAACGTAACTAAAAACACACAATCCATAAAAATAGACAGATTAATTATGCAACTTACCTGACAAACGCCCAGATCACAACTTTCGATCAAAATTTTTCGTAAAATTACACCCGCGCACGAGCTTTCCGTGTAACAGTCGACCCTGGCTGACGCGGCCAGTCATGGGTCCATATTATTCTATCAAATATTTTGTATTTACGTTGAAATTATGCTTGAACAAATTGTGCCAGTTGAATTATTGTTTTAGTCGGGGACATTTTTAATGTAATATAATTACGAATATTTACAGTTATTTCGAATATGAATTATCACATATCAAGCAACGTATATTTGAATATCGGTGCAAGGTACTTTTAATAATATATTGCTTCAATAAGATCACAGAAAATCGAATAATTTAACAAAAAGCGGCATGGGGACACACCAGATTAATTAGTTTTTACTGTTTTCTGCAGACTTAATTATTGCTTGTTTTAAGTCATCCCAATTAACTGCTATAGGCCTCGATAGACATTTTTACTTACTATAAAACCTGAAATCGATGTTCAATTTGGAGATAATATTGATGTGTTCTTCAGTCAAAAACATGTCAAAACTGTGTTTCAAAGAATCACCCATTAGGCTTTTAATTCAATAGGTACTCTAATTGGGGTGTATGAGGTCTTGCGTCAATTATGTTGCCTACATGTTGTACCTATATAATATAATAAGAAATCTCGATCTATTGTCAAGGCGTCAGAATCTTTTATCTGTTCTGTGGTCAGAACCGTGCTAAAGGGAGGGTCGCATGTTCAATGAAACAAGCAGTGACACAGTTATATCATTTATTTATTGATACAATAAACGCTTAGGTTCGCTTACAACATCGCGTCGCACGAGGGTAGGTACTACCGGAGACAGCAGACATCTTACTCACTACAACTTTGTCTTTAACAAATGTTCCTCAACATTAGTTTTATTTAGTACGGTCAACTGAACCATATTTACTGACTTTACTTACCATAGCAACTTCACCCATGAGTAGGTATTGTACTTTTTCTCTTGATAACTAAAAATCTGTTGCCGCCATTTAATATCGAAGCGATACAGAAGTGATCCGGCACAGAACCATAGTCGTCGACATAGCTCACAAAATAAGCAAGCTGATGTGGCAATGGGCCGGCCATATTAGCCGTAGAACCGATGACCGGTCTACCCCAGACGTGTTCTTGAGTGGAGACCGCGAATCGGGAAACGTAAGGTAGGACGCCCTCAGGCTAGTTGGAGTAATGATCTTCGCAGGGTGACTGGTAGCAGCTAGATGAGAGTTACCGAGTATCGAGCTGAATGGCGTGCAATTGGAGAGACTTATGTCCAGCAGTTGACTGCTGTAGGCTGATGATGATGATGCTGATGACAGAAGTAGAATAATCTACTATTTATTACAAATTTTTCGTCATCGAGAGATATTTTAAAACCGTTCTCATTGGTGAAGTTGCCACAGTTGACGGTACCTAATATGTATCCTACAACATGCCAAAGTCAAGGATGTTAATTGATAAGTGAATTGACTACTTAGTGACCGTCAAACGATTGACAATTGTAATTTTCTTAATAATTAATTAACCTTGAGTACTATACAATATGTAATAACAAAAATTAAGGCTCCAGGCCCCTTTATATAACAGATTAAAATCGAGGTAATAAAATAATATATTTCTAATAAAATAAAATGTAACATTAGTTTTGACGCAGAATGCCAACTTCTCATAATGGCAACACGACGCATAACCCTAAGTTTTCAGATAGCTGCATTGATACAAAAAACCCAAGATACACAACCAGCGTCTCAAAAACGTCCGCATAAATAGGACGCAATGTGCGCAGGTGTTTTTTTTTTCGAACAACCCGCACCCCTGGCCGGCCGGCCGGTCGGCCCTTGCGGACCCCACCATGGTGCGGACATCTCTTTGAGGCGCGCGTGGAACACAACGCGCCGTCGACCCGGGCTTGGTCCTTACCGGACAGCGAGCTACCCATTACTCGCCGTCCGCAAGCCCGCGCCTACGGTGGCCGGGAATCAGCCTGGGATTCCCGACGCCCAGGGCGTCTCCCGCGGCGGCTACGGCCATGAGGACGCATATACTGCCTCTCCCTCACGTGCGCCGCCTCCCTCTTCGCGAGCATTACTGCTTCGCAGAAGGAGGTGACGGCTAACCATTCACTCTCGCTCCGTACCTTGGCCTGCACCAGGGCCGGACGCGAGAGATCACCTCCACGAGGAATGTGCGCAGGTGTCAAATAGTATCGTCAGTCATCTTTCAGTCAGTCTTTTTGGACATTGCTTTGTAAAAACCACTTTAAGTAATGCTTGTAAGGCTGAATTTGCAAAAAAATGTGTTAACATAACTATAACCACTGACGTATATTTGGGGACAGTTTTGAGTGTTAGTTTTGTTCGGGACTGTGCATTTGGGTTTTTTGTATTTAATGGGGCACCTATAACCATTACGTACTGACGCAGTAGGTAACTAGTGGCAAACAGAACGGGTTGTAAGGACTTTAAAAAGCTACTTTTAGTAGCAAATTATTCGTTTAACGATCTTGTTGGCTTTGTCAACACACAACAAACTTGGCACTAGTGAGACTGGCACGATTCATAATAGTTAACTCTAATCACATTGTCGGGGACTAAACACTACTTTCTTCTTTCGTTAAGCCTTTTCTCAACTATGCTGGGGTTGGCTTCCAGTCTTACCGGATGCAGCTGAAAACCAGTATTTTACATGGAGCGACTGCCTATCTGATCTCCACAATCTGACTTTTAGTAAGTCTAGTTGTCAGACTTTCGGGCTTCTGACGACCCGTAACGACTATCAAAGATTCACAAATAACAACCGGGACCAACGCTTAACGTGCTTTCCGAAGCCGTTGGTCTCGGTATGAAAGATGTTTACACATTCACAGACCGGCCG
The DNA here is from genome assembly GCA_947359405.1 of Antitype chi. Classification (NCBI taxonomy): domain Eukaryota; kingdom Metazoa; phylum Arthropoda; class Insecta; order Lepidoptera; family Noctuidae; genus Antitype; species Antitype chi. The sequence goes on along the minus strand of OX375834.1, from coordinate 12,705,418 downwards.
CGACAAGCGTGGCAACCCAACAGCAACCTTATCGTAACGTCAATAAAGATCACTGTGATTTTGACAGCCTTGTTAGAAAAAACAACCTTAATGTAAAGACAATAAAGATCACTAATATTGTCACTTTTTCTTAGCGTATCGATGGCAAAAAAAAACAAACGACTTTGGCCCAAAATTCGGCTGCGCGAACTCCGCTCGTTGACGCAAACATAAGATCATCAAATGCACATGTGACAGGGCATGCGGCGTAGGATACGCACTTGAGATCTGAGACGTCCGTGTCCCCCATCTGTGCAGATTGTCTTTGCTCCGGCCGGCTTGGGTGCGAAGTTTATTTACAAATTTCCAAGTCGGCCGCGGTAATGCGTGCCCAGACAGAAGGCTCTCAGATGGTTCGGTAAAGGTATCAGGGGGTTTATACAGCTCCCGTCACTGGTTATATCTCGCTGTGGAAGCGTCGCTATTGGCTTGACTAGCTAGACCCACGCATCCTATAAAACTTTTCCGGCTCTTTAGCCTCTGGGGCACTGAGATAGAGTTGTGCATTGGGTGACGTGAGTCAGTCTGTAGTTTCGCCCTTTCAATACAACTGGCTATGGTCCTGCGAACGTTTGGAGGCGCAATGCCAGTCAGTGGATACAGCATTCGTACTGGGGTTGGTTTAAGGCAGCCACTAATAATCCGGCACGTGTCATTTAGAGCTGTATCCACTAGGTCAGCGTGGGCAGAACGGTTCCATACTGGACAGGCATATTCACCAGCGGAATAGCAAAATGCCATTTCATCTGGTGGATGTTAGGCGGCGTAGCAAGTTATTTCTTGCATGAACTTTCAGTTCAAGTTGTTTTAGTAGTTAAGTGACCGGTCCAGAGTAATGCCGAGGTATTTCGGGTAAGCACTGTGAGTAATTGGTACCACTTAACATGAGATGTTCAGTTCGCGATTCGGTTTTAACGCGTTATTAGCATAATAGTCACTAAAATCAGTGAGAGCTGTGGAAAGATTGTCTTCAATCTCCTCAAAGTTGGTAGCTTGACAAGTAAGGCCAGGTTGTCAGCGTACAGAAAGCGGCTCTTTTTTGGTTTTACAGGTTGGTCGTTGGTGTAAATGTTGAAAAGTAGCGGGGCCAGTACGCTACCTTGAGGTAGTCCATTTTTTATTTACTGTGTCGTATGCTGCCGACAAGTCCACGAATATTTCGCCCGTCACTTTCTTACCCATCCTCGGTATGTTGAGTCAGGTTAAGGACCTGGCCGCAGCAAGGTTTGCCTGGTCTGAACCCAGCTTGCTCTGGCATTAGTTTTGAGTCTACGAGGTTTGTGAGACGGGCTAACAATAATCTTTCGAAGAGTTTGTAGGTGTGGCCGAGTAGGCATTTGGTTACTGACACTGACGCTAAATGTATGAAAGTATGTATATAGATCCATGTACAGTACTGACGTTCAGCTGTATCCGGTTATCCTGTAAGCCGAGCACGACCCGGCGGGAGTATGGAGGCCTACTGGCAGCGACACTTGCAGAGCGCGGCCTGTATGAGGCGCGTGAGCTCAGTGTACAGCAGGCACGTGCGGCCCGACGGCTTGCAGATCTCGCGGTGGTCCACTGACACGCCGTGCAGGACGCCCACGCCCGCGTCTGAGGACACAGCAAACATTTATTATTATTAAAGATACTTTTAGTACTTACGTGTCCCAAGTCCTGACCGAAAGTGATCGTTGCGATCCTATACCTAAAGTTCGTTTTTAATCCCAGATAGGAATCTGACATTTCAAGTCTGCTATTATCATAGTAGTTTGTCACCTTACTATCTGGGTTTAGAAAACGAACTACAGGTGCATGAATATGACGCATGCGCGCGATCAATCATGTCGCATTGGACGAAAAAACCAATTACTTAGTGATGTTCCTGAAATATGAATCAGCGAAATATTAACAGATTAAGTTTTTAGAACGTAATTTAATTTTAAGTGCCGCGTTGGTGTAGTGGTCGCGCGCGGTACAGCTGAGCATGAGGTCCTGGTTATTGGGTCTTTCTATCTGGAATGTCTCAGTAGCAGCCCGGAGTGTGGCTCTGTGCTGGTTGGTGGCAATAGGCTCGCCCCCAACTACATGGTACTTTTAATATAATTGACGAAATGTGGATGTACTAGTGGTAGGTACACCTGTGCCCAACCCTTCGGGCAGCAAGGCGTGATGTTATGTTACGGTTATGTTTATCTGATATTTCAAATTTTGTAAGAGTTTTTAGTCTTCGTTTTAAACCAGTATACATAATCACTCTATAATATTTCCACTGCTGGGACACAGGCCTCTTCTCTGTGAGAGAGAGAGTGGACCATCCACCACGCGGGCCCAGTGCGGGTTGGTAGATGTCACATGTCTTCGAATTTTTGGTTCTAGGACATGCCGGTTTCCTCACGATGTTTTCCTTCACCGTTTTGAGAGCAGTGGTGATGAAATAGTTTACACAAAGTAATGCGCCTGTCTGGGTTCGAACCCACGACATATATCTTGTAAGTCGCGGCCGGTATCACTGTGCCTGCACTGTGTTTTTGTAATAAGACAGATTGTGTTTGCTTTTTACTGTACTTATAGGAGTTTAACAAGTCCGTGTGTTGATAACTGACGAAAAATTTGTACGCTCTAGGCTCTAGAATCATGTGAATAAATGTTTAAAGTTTTCCAAAAAAATTGTGGGGATGTTTTTTTTTTAATTTTCTCTTCAAATGCCCACATAAATAGTACTCAGCAGGAATCTTTACAGCCCCCTGACGGGTCGGCCAGGGTGTAGGTGTGGGACGTGTCGCCTCACCGGCGGAGTCCTCGCTGACGATGCGCAGCCACAGCACGGCCATGAGCGTGCGGCCCGTCTCCACCAGGCTGCGCACCAGCGGCGCCGCCGGCCGCGCCGCCGCCAGCCAGCGCGCCTGCAGCGCCAGCACCAGCGGGCAGTCTGCACCACGCAGTGAGCCACGGACAATACATTCATTAATAATCTAAATACAGCAAAACTTTTTATTAAGTGCGCAAACTTCGTCTACAAAAAAAATCAGCTGTTCCATACATTTTGACCGCGTAAGTATTGCACTTTTCTATGAAACAGCTGATTTTTTTTGTGTAACCGACGAAAAATTTATTCGTTGGGGGCTCTAGAATGTTATACTGAATTCATGATTACAGTTTGCGCACTGAATAAAAACTTTTCCTGTATTAGCAAGCATACGTGAAGCAAAACTTTGTACCCCGTTTTACAAAAAATACGCGGACGGAAGAATATGAAACTTGACACAGTTAATGGTTAGGTATATGGAGAAGGACAAGACAATGATGATGATGGTTTGACCGAGATATTACAACGCTACAAAGTTATTAGCGTAATTCCACTTTGCCCCACCAAGCCCGCCACCCTGGTGTGGCAAAGTGGACTGCCTAAAATTTTGCAGTGGAATATGCCCCACTATTCTGATTTGATGGGGCGGATAACACTAGCATAAACACTTTGTGGATTCTGCCCCACTAGGGTTGGCAGCTCAGGATTTGTGTATGAAGGTTAACATGTATTTTTGAATCATTTGGGTTAGGTTAGGTTAGAACAGTGACCCTTAACGCGCGACGGCGAGCGAGCGAAGCGAGCGGTGCCGCGGCAGCGGCCGCCGAGCGCCATATCCCCTCTATTTTTGGTGAATCATTTGGGTTAGATGAGGCGGTGAATGTCTCGTAAATCCTGAGCTGCCAACCCTAGTGGGGCAGAATCCACAAAGTGTTTATGCTAGTGTTATCCGCCCCATCAAATCAGAATAGTGGGGCATATTCCACTGCAAAATTTTAGGCAGTCCACTTTGCCACACCAGGGTGGCGGGCTTGGTGGGGCAAAGTGGAATTACTCGGTTATTACAACGCTACAAGGTTATTACGACGCTACAAGGTTATTACGACGCTACAAGGTTATTACGACGCTACAAGGTTATTACAACGCTACAAGGTTATTACGACGCTACAAGGTTATTACGACGCTACAAGGTTATTACGACGCTACAAGGTTATTACGACGCTACAAGGTTATTACGACGCTACAAGGTTATTACGACGCTACAAGGTTATTACGACGCTACAAGGTTATTACGACGCTACAAGGTTATTACAACGCTACAAGGTTATTACGACGCTACAAGGTTATTTCGGCGTGTGCCCAAAATCAGAACTAACGCCGCCATTATGTTCTGTCAATACAATTTCACAAGTGTTTACCAACAACGCCCCGTCAATGCCAGTTAGGCGCCAAAAGATCTTTGTGGCGCTCTAAGAGAGGTTTTTATACAGGGTAAGTTTTTAACTAGTGCGCAAACTGTAACCATGAATTTGTCATATCATTCTAGACCCGCTAGCATAGAAATATTTCGTCCGTTATACAAAAAACCAAAATCAGCTGTTTCATAGAAAAATGCAACAACTACGCGATCAAATTTTATGGAACACCTGACTTTTTTTTGTATAACCGACGAAATATTTCTATGCTAGCGAGTCTAGAATGATCTGCTGAATTCATGGTTTCAGTTTGCGCACTGTATAAAATTTCAACCTGTATAAGTTGTTCCTTCATAATTTACTGTAACAGGTCCATACACCTGTCAAAAATGTCAAAGCGCCTACGGACTGAATGGTGAACGAAAGAATGAAACGAATGACATCAAATATTTTAAGTTCATTGTCGAACTGGAAGACCTCTTGTCAAAGTGGCGCCAACTGGTGGCTTGAATATTCATGAACACCCTCATTATAATCATCATTACAACCCTCTAAGTTCGTTTAATCCCATTGAATGCTTTGGCCGTTATCCCTATTTATTTGCAGTCGTCGCAACATGTCTTTATCTCCCACACTTCTCTATCAGTCGTCATCTCCGTAGTCACACCCTTTCTATCCATATCATCTTTGACACAGTCCATCCATCGTTTCTTTGGTCTCCCCCTACTCTTATAACCATCGAAATTCATACTCAAAACTTTCCTCACGACATTTTTCTCATTCCTCTGTATCACATGCCCATACCATGACAACCGATTTCCACACAACTTTTTAGTTATCGGTGCTACTTTCAGGCTTCCTCCTAAGTACTCATTTCTTATGCTACCCATTCGTGTATCACCACACATACCTCTTAACATTCCCATCTCAGCTGGATGCAATTGCCTTTCATTCATCCCTTTTGTGGCCCAACATTCTGACCCATCTGATATCTCCGTCAAACCAATTCTAGGATTTCTGATTTTCACGACAAGGTGATAAGCGTATGTACCTAATACCTTTAGCGATCTCCTGCAGCTCCACACTGCGACTCGTGAGGGGCGTCTTGATGTCGGCGAGGGGGGACCCCCGGTGCGGCACGGAGTAGAACATGAACCCACGGCTGGCCGCCCACAGCGACGCACGCGCATACACTAGCGCTCTGTCTTCTGCGGGGACGATGACCAACTTGTAATATCGACACGTACTCGTATAAGTGGTGTGACGTCGCAACGTAAATCTTTGGGCATTTCTTTATGTGAGACACTTGGACAGGTCCACTCAATCTGTGTGGTTCTTTACCCAAAAGTTAGACACCTATCTACATTGTCTTAATATGATCTGACCAAAATTATGTCTGGACTTTAAATAAAAACTATTTAACAAAAAAAATAAACCGCCGAAAAAAACGGAAAAGCAAAAAGGTTTATTATTTTTTGCTTTTCAGTTTTTGTCGGCGGTTTAATTTTTTTGTTAAAAAGTTATTATTTTATAATTTTTTGTGGCTCTAATCTACTAATTACTGCATGCTTAATTTTTGATTACTTTTTGTAATACACCACTTAGCATTAAAATCTGTGAGTGAACAATAAATCACTCTTAGGATAGGTTTTTTCTTCCAAATTTAAATGGGACCAACTTCAAAGTATACCCTATCCAATAAAATAAGAGTTATCAAAATCGGACTAATCTGTAAACAGTTGTGCGTGGTCATACATAAAAAAAAATACGCGTCGACTTGAGTAACCTCCTCCATTTTTTCGTCGCTTAAAGAGATTGTGACCTCTGAGTCTGTTTCGGCCTTTCTTCTAAGAGTAGTCAGATAGGAAACGACGACCTCATCTAGTTTTATTTTAAAAATATGATTGACGTGGAAAAGTGTTTGTACAAACCTACTTACAGAATTAGCCTATAATGTTCCCACTGCTGGGACACAGGCCTCCTTTCTGTGAGAGGAAGTGGGCCGTAATCCACCACGCGGGCCCAGTGCGGGTTGGTAGATGTCACAAGTCTTCTAATTTTTGTTTCTAGGTCATGCCGATTTCCTCACAATGTTTTCCTTCACCGTTTTGAGAGCAGTGATGATGAAATAATTTACACATTGTAATGCGCCTGTCTGGGTTCGAACCTACGACCTACCCGTTAGTCGCAGCCGTTACCACTTGGACAGCACTGCTCTCTTACTTACAAACCTACTTACAGAAATAAAATCACTATCATTATGTAGAAATGTTTAGGCAAGCATAAAATTATCTTCTTTGCATGATTCATCGTTAGACAAAACAAGCTAAAGATTATAAGCTTGTGTTAGTATAAGAGTAGAAGAATGTCACATACCTTCATTATTTGAAGACAGGACTTCAGTTCTCTCTCCCGTCACACCGCCATCTTCTACATTCCTGTATTGTTCATCTTTCCTCACGCTAATATCTATATACTCTGAGCTTTCATTACATCTATCCTGCTTATTGTCTAAAGCATCACCGTGAGGGTTACAGCCATATATGTCGGCGTCATCATGTTCAAAGTTGTAATTTATATCTAAATCTGCATTATTTACATCATCTTCATTAAAACTACTGTTGCCGGAATTATTATTGTTCCTTATTTCATTCATTTCGTCTATACTTCGTAGTCTCGATCCATCGTTTGTGGTGCAGGTGGCGTTGTTGTGTTCTTTTACGAAATTGTTTAGTAACTTGTTGCAATTCCCGCTACTTTGATCTCGGTTCCTATTATGAGCTAGCTCGTTGTCATTATAACTATTAATCTTATTATCTACACTAATAACGTTATTATTTATATTACATTCTGTATCACTTTGGTCCTGGAAATGGTTATTTATTGTATTTTGTCGCTGAACTGCACTGTTGTTCATTTTTAAGTGAGCTTCGTAAGCTGAAACAAAGAATTTGTCCTTACAATGTGTTGCGCTGGTAATAAACGACGAAGCGCTTTGAGAAAAGGTAGGTAGTGCCCTTGCGCTCCGCTTGGCTCGTCTTGGCGGGGGACTACCGTGCACCTAGATTACTATGGATCAGTGATGTAATCGTTACATAGATTTTTCAAGACAGATATTATCGAATTTCTTTATGCATAAAGTACATTTTATATGGAATACTGCTACGTTCGTTTATGGAAAGGTAGGTAAAAATTCAATAATCACGAAATATTTCGTATAAAGTTGGGGTTCATTTGTTGACATATTGACGAAATGGCATTATTGTTCAAGTGTAGCTCTCAACGCTATTAGTTTATTGTGGCGTTCATGTTCTACAACGACAAATATATCGTATTTCCAAATTTAATTCCTAAAAAATCGAGGTAAGCAGGAATTCTCATTGTTATAATCCCAACAATCCGTTGCTATGAGCCTGTTGCTCAGAGTGCAAAGGTCCTTAAATAAACAAAAAACAATGGTTACTTATGTACCTAAGTACGCAAATATTGCACATTTTGTAAATAAAAATTTCCAAATTATGCACATTTTGTAAATACGAATTTCTAAATTGCACATTTTATAAATAAGAATTTCCAAATATTGCACATTTTATAAATAAGAATTTCCAAATATTGCACATTTTGTAAATAAGAATTTCCAAATATTGCACATTTTGTAAATAAGAAATTAGACCCCTTAGATCGCTGCAGTGATTCCAAAATGTTCGTTTATCCAGCCTAAAACGCTGAATAAACTCAACTTCGACAATTCGGAGATTACCTCCACACTCCGCCGATGTTGTCTTATTTGACCCCTAATCCATGCTTATTCATTATTTACCGCCCACACAACCTCAGGCAATGCATTAAAACAAAAAATATAAACTTTTTTCTAATTAAAACACTCCACAACACCATTAGCAGCACGGTCCGAGCATCCGCTAGCTAGCGTGACCGTTTAACGCCAAAATTGGAGCTTGCGTTTGTTGAAAACGCCACTACTCTACCACTTTGTATGAGATACGCCACGCTGACGTGGTGTCTAGCGGTAGCGTTTCGTTACAAGTTTCCATTTGTCTACGAACTTAGCGTGACATCAAGTGTCCTTTCCGCAGGTACTGTCATTCCCATAAATTTGGCGTTAACAGATATGTTTTTTGTTTAGGCCTGATGAACTTATTTTGAAAGCTAACTGTTATTATTAAGAAAACGTGTTGACCCTAGCATTACGTGTGCATTTAAAATTGAGTGTTACTGCCTTGAAAATACATGTAGGTAATGATTGTTTTTTTTGGCTCAGTCAGCGGTAGATTTAGCAAAATACATATTTTTTTAAAATAAATACCCATTTTTAAAACTCACTGAAATTGATTCAGTAGTCAATTAGGAACAAACTACTTCCAGGACTTGCGTCTATTCTGTTACATCTTATATAATAAAACATACGCAATGAGCAATCGTGGTTATCAATACCCGTTCCTTATTTGTTATCATGTGACTAAGAGTTGTGTTGTTTTGGCAGCCACCCTGGCTCCCTACACGTACCTTCGCAGAAGATCTGCTTGATGAACAGCCCCCCCTTGGAATGCCCCACCCACACGATGGGTCTCCGCCCCACCCCCAGCGCCAGCAGCTGTTCTATCATCTGGTCCGCGCGCTCATGCAAGCGGAGTCTGAACACAAACATTATAATTATTTATATCATCATCACTATCATCATCTGTCTGCAATTTCCCAACTATGTTAAGGTCAGCATCCAGTCTTACCAGATGCAGCTGAATACCAGTATTTTACATGGACTGACTGCCTATCTGACTTCCACCCACAACTCATTTAATGGGTAATACTATACTTAAACATTCCCGTGGGTGTCGTACAAGCCGACTAGGGGACTTACTAGAGAATGGGCAGCAGCGTCCTCTATGCATTTTACCACCATACTACGATCGCCAACCCGTCTGTCAATCGTGGCGATTGTGGCAAACCCCCCCCCCCCCAATTCACAGAACTGGTCGAAATGGCAGTGCGTAGGGAAATCTATGTCCAGCAATGAACTTCTTTCGGCTGAAGTAATGTGATCATTACATAACTAAATTAGAAACTCGTGACTAAGAATGACATCAAAAGCATCTCACCTCTTGGTCCCCTTGACCCACAGCGGCCTCCAGAGGTAGGGGTCACTCGTGTAGTTGATGGAGATGACCCTCGCGCCCGGGAAGTCCTCCTTGATCCAGTCCCTGGGCCAGCAGTGCGAGTAGCAGTCGTCACACACGCAGCCGCACCCGGCCTCACAGCCCTCCCCGTTACTCACGTTCAACTTACACTTACAGACTTCATTCAAATTACATTTACAGTTTACGGAATCACATTTGTTATCGAAGTTACATTTAAAATTGTTCCGGTCGAAGTTACATTTAAATGTATTTACATCACAGTTAGTATCACAGTCGTTTTTAAATAGTTCCGTCACGAATTTTGCTTGAGTTTCGTAGCTATCCACGTCGACCCGTAGTAGCGTGTTGTTGTAGAATTTCTCTGTTATCAAAGCGTCTTCGTTTGGTAGGATTTTCTTGAAGCGGCCGTTGATTTGTTGGAATGTGACGTTTTTATTTAAGTCGGTTTCATTTAAGTTTGTTTCGTATGCATACATGTCTTGCGTGTGGTCGTACGAGTGTTCTTGCGTGTTGTTGGACGAGCGTTCTTGTGTGTTGTCGTATGTGTGTTCTTGCGTGTAGTCGTGCGTACGTTCTTGCCTGTCTTGCGTGCAGCTGCATGGCTCGGTGGAATGGTTCCTCAGAGGTACTTTGGTGGGGTCTAACTTGTATTTAGTGCGCCACTCTCCTTGACGCCAGGTGTTGCCGAGGGAGCCTGGAATAGAACAATAATGGTCAGCAAACACGGATATAAGAAGTAAGACAATAATACATGTATTCAGAAGTCTGAAAATGTAACGACCGGCCTAACTTCCGAATAATATTCCTGGTAACGAAATGTAGGAAGTAAGACAACAATACATGTATTCAAAAGTCTTGTAATGAGGTCATTTAACGAGAGATGGCCTGAACCAATATTTTGTTAATAATTCGTGTATAAATTGGTTAGCACACAAGCTTTCGGTGTTGACTGCGATGCAATGTGTCGCGCATTCAAACCCGGCCGTCGCGTCAAGATCGTCTTTTTGTTTCCATCATAATTTTAAAAGATCATTCAGTTATAAAGGCGACCGCGAGTTTGAAGGACAGATAGCAGCGCAAGGACTAGTCTGAGATAGACGTGTGTCGAGTGTGTGCGAAAATTCTCATTATACCGCTATTTCAAAATTAGAAATTTGTAACCGGCAATTTATACGGAGAATCTTTTTGATTTGTAAAGGGGTGAGTTGCATTGTGTCATGTACCGTTTGTGTCAACCCAGTCGGGAATATAATTTGATTTTACAAATTGTTGTCAATTGTTCCAGCCTACCGTCACGCCCTTAGATTGTTAAGGCATTCAATGGAAATTTCACAAATACACAAGAAAAACCGTGTGTAAACCTATATTTGATCAATTATATTATCCCAGTTACCTCTATTGTTCACCACTTCCGTGGCGAAGACTCACGCCAGCCGGCAGTACTGAGGACTGGAGGGGTTCCATACACCTACCTTCACGGCTTAAATCCTTCCTGGCACCATTTTTTTTTTGTTAGTATTAAGTTAGTTGTATTCAGGTTAAGTTCAAGTATCAGACCGTTGTTGACGAAATGTTGACATAGCTGACTATTATTATTGACTCAACAACTCACGTTGTTGACATAGCCGAGATATCTCCAGCTCTCTTTGTAGAAGTTCGTGACAGCATAGACTCTGACTGCAATGGTAGGTCATCACAATATTTAACTCGATAACGAAACAGAAACTGACATAATATATAAAAATCTATGCTCAAGCGCGGTCTCGACCACACTTGGGTGATTACAGATCCAATCAATGCTTGGGTTCGATTCACGAACTGAGTAACGATCTAAAATAAAGCCAAACTCAGCTAAACTATGATCAGTGAATCTGTGCTTGAGGAACGTTCTAAAATTAAAACCAGGCTCAAAACTAGTTTTAAACAGAGATCAATGCTTGAGTTTTCTTCTGTAATACGGACCTTAGGTTCATTATATTTACGTTAAAAATACCCACTCGTTAAAATATGTAACAAATTTTGATATAGGTAAAAAAATAATGTATAGTGTATCTACATGTGTGTGTAATCATACCTACAATCTGCCGCAGAAATGTTTTCACCATTGTCTAATTATCTAGTCGCAGGCAGATTGTATGATTCATCAATCATCATATTGAACTGGGTGAAATAGGTTAGGTTAGGTGCGTGCACGAAGAGTGCAGGTGCTCGGAGCCAGCCGCCCGGGAGACCTACCAGGAGAACAGTAATGCTGAAGAGTCTCACCGTACAGTCCGTGCACGAAGATGACGTCCAGCTCGTGCTGTGCGGGCGCGTGCAGCACCTCGCACTCCACCAGCGGCTCCGGGTGCAGGTGCTCCGAGCTAGCCGCCCGGGGCTTCGCCACGCGACCAGGCGGCTTGCCGGCTACAGAGAACATTACATAAGTATTTTACGCGATATTAATGACGGTGTCAACCAGTGTCAACATACCTAGGTCTATTGCATCAGTAAGTGAGGGAATGGAAACAAGTGGATCAGAACATATACCTACCTGTGGATGCCACTGTGTGTAGTGCCACTTACAAGTTGAGTAGGCCGTATACATGCGCCGGCAACTGACAGCGCGACGCGGCTCGTATTACTAACAATTTCAAAGAAAACATCATAGAAATTGTTCTACAAGTCACGCCTGTCTGCAGGAGCCTGTATACATGTTGATCATTCAACAATTAAGATTTATTTTATCACCCGACTGCGCCAGAAGGAGGGTTATGTTTTTCGAGAGTATGTATGTATGTGTCTGTGGATTTCTTTGGTACGCTCTGTAACCTAAAGGGCTTGCTCGATTTGACCTTGAGAAGTGCCGTTAGATTCGTCTTAATTGTGAGAGTGACACTGGGTATATCAAATTTGAAAAAAAAATTGCCGATTTTTGGCGCCATATTGAGTCTTCAAAAAAATTTTTTTTCTTAATACTCATTGAGTGGGGTATCAAAATAAAGGGTTTCATAAATAAGTCTCATTAACGTCAAAAATAATTGTATTAACTAAAAACGGTGAATTAAAAAAAATACAAAATCAAAAACCCGACTGCGTAAAAAGTGAATTTTAATTTAAAAAAGATGGAAACAAGAAACTCGTTTTAAAAGGATGACTATTAGACTGAATACTATAAGCAATTCATGCAGTCGGAGGCAAGTTTCTTGTTTCTATCTTTTTTTAATTAAAATTCACTTTTTACGCAGTCGGGTTTTTAATTTTGTAAATTATTTTTTATAACCTCAATTTCCGTCGATTCTAATGTAGATATAATTCTCAAAACGGTGAAGGAAAACATCGTGAGGAAACCGGCATGTCCTAGAACCAAAAATTCGTAGACATGTGCTACTCCCTCTCACAGAGAGGAGGCCTGTGTCCCAGCAGTGGGGACATTATAGCCACACTTTAACCTTAACGGGGTTTGTTTACACTTTCATCAGATAGTTTAGGAAGAGACTATAGGTAATGTTACTCTTATGACGTTGGCGAGCTTACCGGTGATCTGCGGCAGGCGCGGCAGGGGCGCCGCCAGCAACCGCTGCAGCAGCACGCTGGCGCTGCTCCACAGGCACGACACGCACCAGCGACTGTGGGACACACACGGAGCGGTCAATCAAAATCAAAAGTCATTTATTCAAGCTAGGCTGCTGTCAGCACTTTTTGAGCGGCAAAATTACATAAGACAGTCTCCCAAAACGCCCGCCCTTCACTAATTACAAATGTATCTAAGGGCGGAGCCAGGATTTATTTCTGGGAGGAGCACATTGGTTAGACAGGTCTCCTAAATCTATTGTACTGTGCTGTTTTTGGGTGTCATTATTTTTCAGTGACAAAGAAATAACTACGAAAAAATAAACATGGCACGGACCCCCGTCAATAATTACTCTGAACCGACCGAGGATTGACCCACCGCATTGACCAGTCGCAATATGTATAGGCTTATATCGAAGGTCCCTACCCTACGTATAATCCCCTAAGACAAATTATACAGGAGAGCGCTTCAAAGTTTCAAACACGTGTACATCATGTTCTAGTTCATTAACTTCTTCTCCATCCTTCTTCGCCATCTTAGACTTATCTTTGTTAAACTAAACGATAGTATAGGCCGGCCTGAAGATCACAAAAATAAAACATGCAATACACGTATCTACCACTTGACGACACGGTTGGCGTAATGGCTGAGCGATCGACTGCTGCGCAGCGTGTCGCGAGTTCGATCCCCGCACGGAACAAATATTTGTATGATCTGCAAGTAATTGTTCCGGGTCTGGGTGTTTGTGTTTGTGAGTTTCTATGTTTGTAAACGCACCCACGATACAGGAAGAAATTCCTAGTGTGGCGCAAAGTTAAAAAAAAAAAATAGGGGATTGTACGTAGGGACCGTCGATTTGTAGTAGGACGTTTCTTAAGCGTAACCACAGCCACATGTCGACAACCTCACGATAGTACTTCATACCTACTATCATTACGTACAGCCCCCTCGTGATCTTAATAAATGTGTGCGAAGATGCGAGGGGGGCTCCACAAGGAGCATCTTGTCTATTATTAGCAAGAGTCCAACGATATGTGAAAGTTTGTAGATGTTTGGATGTTTGTTGCTCAATCACGCAAAAACGGCTCAACAGATTTGGATGAATTGTGGCACACAGATAGTCATTAAAAACCTGGATTAACATATAGGATACTTTTCATCCCGGTAGTAGGTTCTCGTGTCATAATTTCCGACCTAAACGCGGGCGAAGCTGCTGGCTAAATCTAGTGCATGATAAAATAATTTGATTTGGGGGCGACCATTAATTACGTGAGTAAATTTTGGCGATTTTTCGACCCCCACCCACGCTCTTGTGAGATGTCGTGAGATTTGGCTCGACCCTCCCCATAATCTCACGTGAGATATTTCAAATACGTGGTTTTAGTGTAAAAACGTTAATCTGTGCGTATTTGCGTTGGATTTATGCGTTGCATTTGGCTGACTTGGCTGGGCGGTGGCGGTTTAACCATCGAGGAAGTACTGTGCGTTGTTGTGGCGTTCGCATAACTGCGATAAATATTATTTTGTAAGATTTTACCATATGTTAAAAATATAAATTACGTGATATTTACCAAGACCCCCCCTCTCCCCCACGTGAGATTGGGTGAGATTCGACTCGACCCCCTCCCACCCCTAAACGCTTCACGTAATTAATGGACGCCCCCTTTCTGTTTATACCAATATTGTAGATACATACATACTAATTTCATAGTTCATACCAAGGACCTTAAAATACATAATAGGTACATACCAGTTCCACGGTTTATTATTTAAAAAAAATCATCCTTAATATCTTCAAACCTACCTATATGTATTTATTTATTAAAACTTAATGCACAAGTAAAAAATACTGTACACGCCAGCGCCAAGCTACCCAAATCAAATTGTCAAACCCAATCTGTCAAATTTCTTTGATAGATTTTCAACTTTATCACATAAGCATAAGGTTCATGTTCAATTGGGAAAATTTGACAGTTTGGGGTAGCTTGATGTGCTGGCGTCTGTACAAAGGCGGATTTATGCCAGAGGCATTTTCTACCGGTCAACCTTAGGGTGATGCAGAGACAAAAAATGTCAGGTGCAATTTAAGGGATAGGTTACCCGAAAAATAATACATAGATACGCATACTTATACATACATCATATACAGGAAAAGTTTTTATTCAGTGCGCAAACTGTAACCATGAATACAGCCTATCATTCTAGACCCCCAGCGCAGAAATTTTTCGTCGGTTATACAAAAAAAAATCAGCTGTTCCATACATTTTGACCGCGAAGATATTGCACTTTTCTATGAAACAGCTGATTTTTTCTTGTAAAACCGATGAAAAGTTACTTTCCTGTGTAACGAAAATAAACTTTGTCTTGAGAAATACCGATAGGTAGAGGAGAAAACGAATCCAGCAAATCAGCGCTGAGATGATTCTGCCAACTTCTTACGAATATGCTCACGTGCCTTCACTTTAAGGGCCTAAGTCCCGTTTGGTAGCGTATCACGGTCACTTTATGAACCGTACTGCTCATTAACGGCTTGTCTAGAATATTTGAAAAATATATGATTTTGCTATAGATTCATATAGATCATTTGCCGAGGGTACTTTTTTTGTATGGTTAATACTTTTGCTGTAAAAAAATATTTTGCAACACGCAATATTTTGGCTTCTATTCCATACTCCTACTAAACGGCTTTGTTATCTGGACAAAAAAATACACTGAAAAATAGATAGTTAGAGGTACCACAGAATCGCTAGAGCACAATTCTAAATCAATCAACATTTGCCAAGGAATATCCCCATTTTGAGATAAAGGCTCAGAGGTGCCCTGCGCGGGCGCGGGCGGCGCGGCAGTCGTGCTTTAGTATTCAGACGGGAGATGAGGATACTATGGGCCTTAAACGATAACCGACTGGTTGCCATCCTGATATTCAGAGGGAGCGCATTCTAAAGAAATACCGTTTTTATGTGGTCGTAGTTTCCTATCTGACTACTCACAGAAGAAACAAACTCACGCACGAGATCACAGTCTCTCCTAATCTTGGTCATGGAATGGTCTAAATTGGTCTATTGAGAACGTAGTTCCAAAATGGCGGCCCATTGACGCTACAATTTGATAAGGTTTCCAGACAAAGACATTTACTGATTTATTTCAACTAGTATTTTAGACAATTTTGAAGGTCAATATTACAAAGAGAAATGCCCATTCTAAGAGAGGCGTCATCAAGATAGACCTTTACCTTTTGTTAGCTGCACTGGCGGACAAGGTCGATGGATGTTTTATCAGGCTCTGGGCTGGCAGACATGTGCTTGTACGAGCACATGTACCTACATACAGCCAATAAATTTTCAGTTATTTTATGTTTAATTTATTGAGTTTACTAACATAGGCTAAGTTTATAATAACACTTTAAGGATCCATGGTATGAAATAAAAAAAAATGAATTTGAATTGGAATATAATTATCTCCGATTCCAAGGACCAAAAGTGGCAAGCGTAACTTTACCTGATCGATTGACCCGTGCGGCTGTAATTACTTGGCCACAAGCACCTCCAATGATGATGATGATCAATCCTACTACTCGAAATATTTGGATATTTTTTTTTCTTTTTTTTTTGTAACGTTGCCCCACTCTTGGAATTTCTCCTGTATTATGGGTGCGTTTACAAACATTTAAACTCACATACACAAACAGCCAGACCCGGAACAACTACTTGTAGGTCATACAAATATTTGTTGCGTGCGGGAATCGAACCCGCGACACGCAGCGCAGCAGTAAATCGCTTAACCACTGCGCTAACTGTGCTGTCAATTAGATGTTTGTTACTCAATTACGCAAAAACAGCTGGATGGATTTAGATGAAATTTGGCACACAGATAGTTTGAGAGCTGGATTACCACATAGGATACTTTTAATCCCGGTAGCACGTTCCTGTGGGATAATATTCACCACCACGCGGACGAAGACGCTGCAAAAAGCTAGTAGATAAATTACATTTTAGAATGCGTCGATAATGTTCCAATACGGGCTCCTCAAAACACGTATTGTATTAATAGAACAAGAGAACGGTCAGGGTCGGAAGCCCTACATGACCAGTTCTGCCACCTACCGGCCACCTGCCGGCCACGGGCGAGCCGCCTGATACCTACGTACACAAGATTCGCTAATAGGATTACAGAGCTATTACATAAAATAGTAGCACCTCACCGCGACTTCGTTCGAATTCCTTATTGGCTAAGTAATATTAGCTGCACGGGTCGATCGATTAGGTTAAGCTACGCTTGCCGCGGTTGGTCCGTGGATGGGTGACCATCTTTACATACCAACACCCCTCCGTGCCTCGGAAAGCACGTTAAGCCGTTGGTACCGGCTGTCATTTGTTGATCTTTGACAGTCGTTACGGGTGGTCAGAAGCCCTAAAGTCGGACAACCAGTCTTACCAAGGGGTATCGTATTACCCAGTTACTGGGTTGTGGAGATCAGACAGGCAATCGCTCCATGTAAAATACTGGTATTCAGCTACATCTGGTTAGACTGGAAGCTGACCCTAACGTAGTTTGGAAAAGGCTGGGCAGAAGAAATGATTTCCTTCTACAAGGTGCGACCCCCTTCCATCCCTATGAAATTATTTACTTATTTACCGATGATCATAATCTATACAAGGTGTCACAGACTAAACGCAAGTCCTGAAATTAGTTTATTCATAATTGACTACTGAATGGATTTTAGTAACTTTTAATATGGATATTTATTTTTTTATTATGTTTTTTGACATACAGAACGCAGATTGACCCAAAGAAAATTAAATCTTATTTCAAGGAAATGAGACTCAATTTTAAATACATAAACTAATGCTAGGGTCAAAACGATTACCTTTATAATAACAAATTGTTTTGGTCATTGTATTATGCATTTAACTTATTACTGTAATAATTGTGGTATATGAGATCTGGCGTTAATTATGTTACATGCTGTATAATAAGCAGTAGAATTTCAAGTATCTAGTGTCGCAACTTAAGTACGCTTTAAAGATAATTCAGATCAAGTCTACATTCCTTGAACCAGTCGACTTGTTCAAGCTATGAGTACGTTCTATTTATATGTTAGTAATAAGATTTGTAGCACGAGTATCATTAAGTGCTTTCTTACAAGTGACTGTTAATTGTTTAATTGAAATATGTAAATGTTTTGAGTTTGAGTTATTAATTTAGTATGTCGTGGCATGATCGTTATCGTTCTGTGTTTTTGCACACTAGAGTGGTTTATGTCAGGGTTTGCGCAGAAAAGAATGAATTACGACTATTACGAGGCAATTCAGTTTATTTCTTTACTAGCTGTGCCCGCGACTTCGCCCGCGTGGGATAGTGTCTTTGAATCTTTGTCTCTTGTCGCAAACTTGTAAAACATTCACATAAACCTTACATATTTCCATACAAACTTTCATCCCCTATTCCCTATTGTTATTTTACACTCTTGAGGATAAAACTTTTACAAACTTTGAATGTCATATTTATTTATATCGAATCAACAGCCTATAAAATAAGTTTCAAGCTTCTAGCTCTAAAAATGACGATACTTCCATACAAGTTTTCATCCCCCCTTTCAACCCCTTACAACCCTTTTTTCGCATTAAAAAGTAGCCTATGTTCTTTCACAGGCTCTAGACTGTCTGTGTACCAAATTTAATTTAAATCGTTTCAGTAGTTTTGTCGTGAAAGCGCGACAGACAGACAGAGTTACTTTCGCATTCATAATATTAAATAATTAAATAATATATTAGTAAAATTACGAAAGGAGAGAGGTTAGCTGCAACTACATTACCATCTGCCCAGCCAATGCCAGCCATTACCAACTGTGTGAGGCGGGTTCCACTCCAACCGAACGCAGCCAAATATTTGTATTTTACATGGAGCGACTGCCTATATAGGAAAAGTTTTTATTAAGTGCGCAAACTGTAACCATGAATTCAGCATATCATTCTAAATGATCCCCCAGCGCAGAAATTTTTCGTCGGTTATGCAAAAAGAAATCAGCTGTTCCATACATTTTGACCGCGTAGGTATTGCACTTTTCTATGAAACAGCTGATGTTTTTTTGTATAACCGACGAAAAATTTCTGCGCTGCGGGGCCCTGAATGATAAGCTGAATTCATGGTTACAGTTTGCGCACTGAATAAAAACTTTTCCTGTATATCCCCCACAACCCAGTAACTGGGTAATAAGATACCCTTTGGTTGTCTAGTAGACTGGGTTGTCAGGCTTTCAAGCTTCTGACGACCAATAACGAATGTCAAAGATCTACGAGTGACAACCAGGACTAACGGCTTAACGTACATTCCAAGGCACGGAGGGGCCTTGGTTTGTAATGAGGGTCATCCATCCACCGTCCAACCGCGTCAAGCGTAGTTTAACCTCATCGATCGATCCGTGCGGCTGTTACTAAGGTGAGTTAGTCAGCGACTTGTACATACTTGTTGGAAGTAATACAGACTATAATAATAATAATAAATAAATAAATTTATTGAAATAAAAACTCAGTTTACAGAAACTTTGTGTTCGATAACAACTGCATTAGTATAATACTGTGTCGCAGTCATTAACGCCCACCTCCACAAAATTGAGACAGAAGCAAAAAAGACTAAAAACTAAATTAAAAATATAAAAATGAAACATTACAACTTAAAATTAAGAAAACTAAACTATATTTTCACTGCGTAGTTTTATGTGAGATTGTGTGTCTGTATGGAAGGATTGTGTGTTTTGTGGGTGGAGTGTATGTGTGTGTGTGTGTGTGTGTGTGTGTGTGAGGATGTTTGTGGGAGATGTGTCCGATTGCGCATATTATACATATAAAGGGTAATTGGAAAGTGGATTTAAGTTTTTACATATGTTTCTAATTCTTCATAAGTGAGTGTTTGAAGCCATTTATCCGTGATCCTACGACATTCCTGCAAGGTCAGTGGGTATATATTGAGCTGTTTATTGACACGATTATACAAAGTGGAGCTAAGAAAGTGATATTGCCGCCGAACAACTTGAACTCTGGCAGATTCCACCTGGCAGACTCTATCAGCTCTGCGTTTTTGTGTTACGACAACAGGGTCGAATGGGAGGACTGAGTGTTTACGCAATACTGCAGCAAGAAGAAACGTGTGTCTGACTGTTGGTAACTCGCAAAGAGAGTACAGTTCAGTAGTGGGAAATCAAACAGGTTTGTGAGTCATGACTTTTAACACTGCCCTCTGCGCCCTTTCCAGACGGAGCGTTAAGCACTTCCCAGCCCCACCCCAAGCTGCAATACAATATTTTAGAATGGAATGTGCCAGAGCGAAGTAAACTGTTCGTAGTGTGGCAAAATCAGCAGATGTTCGCAGGTTTTTAAAAACAAATATTAATTTTCTGACCCTGGAAACCAGAGCCTCAATTTGCTCCTTCCATGTCAGCGTACTTTCTATTATAACACCCAAGTATTTAATACTATGGGTGCGCGTAATCTGAGTACAACCGGTGCAATCAGTCGATATTAATCCGCATTTATGCGCCGTCAGAGCATAGGGAGAAGAGGGTTGAGAGGCTCTACTTGGAGCAAATGTAATGAAGTTGGTTTTTTCTACATTGAGGGTTAGCAAGTTTTTATTCAGCCATTTCATTGCAACAAGCAGAGCGGACTCTGCATATGAGCGGGTTTCCAACCAATCCTTACCATGAATGAGCATGACGGTATCGTCCGCATAGGTTATAATTTTAGCGTTAGTTAGAGCCAGATTACATAGGTCATTTATGTAAATAAGAAATAGGGTAGGTCCAAGGACACTACCCTGCGGGACTCCGTAGGTTAAAAATTGCTGATTGCTAACGTGATTTCCTATCTTTACGGTTTGAGAACGCTCACTCAGGTAACTCCTAAAAATATCTAGACACACTCCTCTAACACCAATTCGTTCCAACTTTTCCAGCAAGAGGGGAACAGAGACTGTGTCAAAAGCTTTTGAAAGGTCTAGGAAAATTGCTATAATTTTGAGTTTATTCTTTATATTTTTTGCTATAGTTGCAGTTACTTCTAATACTGCATCTTCTGTGCTTCTACCTGATCGAAAACCATATTGGTTTGCTGAAATTATATTCTGTTTATTAAGGTAATTAAGTAGACGACTATTTATATTTTTTTCTGAAATTTTGGACATAATTGTAAGAACAGAGATAGGTCTGTAGTTATTGACACTGCCCCCGTCCCCACTCTTGTAGATGGGATGTACAAGTGCTCTTTTAAAGACAGCCGGAAATACTCCTGATGTGAGAACCAGGTTAAATATTTGCGAAATAATAGGGATTAAGGTGTCTCGGGCAGCCCTGATCAAAGCAGCAGAAATGCCATCCCAACCCACGGCGCAATTGGCCCTGAGGCCGAGTATGATGCGTTCAATTTCATCGCAGTCTGTTGAGAGAATGGCCATAGATTTAGGACAGGCATTGTTGCCAGAGGAGGGTGTATAGTGTGCATTAGTTATTTTTGATGCAAGGGTCTTTCCCACATTCGCAAAGAAGGCATTTACTTTATCCACTGAATCTGAAGGATCGGGAGTAATGGATAAAAGTTCAGTAGCAGAGGATTTGTTGTTTTGAAGATTAGATATTGATTTAATGAGTTTCCATGTAGCCCTTGGATTCCTTTGATGTCTCTCAAACTCGGTTCGTTCATATTCCCTTTTAATTTTTTTAAGTAAATTATTGCAGAAGTTTCTGTACCGCTTGCATGTGACTTGTGGTATACTATTATTAGGGTCTCGTTTTGATTTAAGGCAAAGATTATCCCTGTTCCGTATGCACCTCAAAAGCCCCTGGTAGTAATCCTTTTTTTACTTGGGATAGTGCGCGTAACAGAGTTGTTATTGACCACTGTAGAAACAATATTAACAAATTCAGTAGCAGCCGTAGATGGCATCAGGAACTAATGAAATTCCTGTGTTTTCTTTAAAACGTAGAAGAGTGGAGTCTGGAAGTGTCTACGATGACGGAGGGGATCCCACGACAAGCACGAGAGGCCTCCAGGTCGCCAGGCCACGCCCAAATAATTATAGCAATATAGAACTAGTGCGACTATTTTGTGAAGCACGTGCTTTCGATGAACACAGAGCTAGATTAACACTAATGAACAGACCTGGAGGGACGCACCTAGGAGTAAACGCGCTGATGAAGAAAACGCTGATCAAGAAAACCACCCATATTGCCAGAGTGATCGTATTTAATGAAACGATGAGCCAACGAGTTGAAAGATGCAAGAACGATCAACTTAAGCAGAATCCAACCATCGACAAACCAGAAAATATCATAGAGGGATGGGAAACACTGACATCGATATTGCAAAATAATGACATTGATGTGTCGACATTTGCACATGTTACGTTCAAACATCTGACACGGCAGAACGGAAGAAAGAATAACTTGCTATTCTACGGCCCTCCTGCGACCGGGAAGACGATGATAATGCAAAGTTTGGTCGAACTGCACTACAATTTTGCGTTCCTGGCTGGAATACCGACGAAAAAGTCGTTTTTCGCGACTCTTTTGAACCATAACGCATGTTTTTTAAAAGGAACGCTCCTGCAGCCGAAGAGCAGGCATGAGACGCAGTGGTCATTACTGGCAGCTGGACGGCCACTGTGCACAGAGGTGGGCACGGAGTTGTTTGTGAAGAACTGTGTGATGTACACGTGTGCGTGCGCGCCGATGCAGGGGGCGCTGGCGGCGCACACGACTGAGTTCCGTTTTGACAAGGAAGTCAGTCAGTTCACGGTGTTTTCGGTGTTCGTGTGGCTAAAGCTGTGGAGTGAATTTGGATTAGAGATTTAATTATATAGGTCGCCGCGAAAGCGTCTACCAGTTAAGAATATAACATCATAATCTTATGCGTAACTATCTTACTAATATTATCTATAAGTTTGTATGTTTAGACGTTTGTTACTCAATCTGGCAAATACGGCTGAACTGATTTGGCCGAAATTTGACTCACAGATAGATTATAACCTAGATTAACACTTTTATCTCCGTAGTACGTTCCGTTGGGAAAAAATTGACCTCCAAGCGGGCGAAGCCGTTAGCAAAAGCTTGTAAATTAATTAATTGGCATAAGAGCAGGAGAATGTATGTTACGCAATATCTTCGACAAGTGTAGATCTAGTAGAACACACGGCTACACATCAAGCTAAACAATTCCAGTATAAGCTGATCTGGCATTGTATAGAATTTCCGTACAGTGCGAGATCAGCGTAAACTGGAAATGTATGGCTTGATGCGTAGCCGTGCCTCAAAGATATGGCAGCGTCAACTGATGGGGCCCGCAAGGGCCGATGCCTGCCAATGTGCGGGTTGTTCGAAAGAGAGACCGCGGCCCCTGGCACACAGTATCAATACAAGTATGACATTGAATCCCTTTCTTTTGCAAAAGAGAGCCGTCAGAGCCATTTATAATCTACGTCGCCGCGAATCCCTCAGGGAACTGTTTAAAAGGATTAATATTATGACGGTACCTTGCCAATTCATTTACGAAAATATCATGTATGTGAGAAAAAATCTACATCTTTTTAATAAAATAAGTGATAGACATAATTTTAATACTAGAAACAAAGACAAAATAGATCAACCATTTTTCAGATTAGCTAAAAAGTACATACATCTTTTATGGGGTACTGTGTTAAATGTTACAACAAAATACCTTGTGATATATTGCAAATAAATGACAGGAAAACTCATATTAAAAGTAAACTTTGTAAACAAGCGTATTACAAATTAGAGGATTATATCCAAGATAAGAATGCTTGGAAACATGCTGGTCCTGCTCCATAGGACAAGAGTCTAGACAAAATCAAACTGGTTGCTAATTGAATTGTATAATTAATTAAGTATATTTATGACATTGATTTACACTCAGTGACTACTTTAACTCACACACTGACTTATTACTTACTTGTTAATATTCTAGGAAAATCGTATACTTCCTTTTTCAAAGATATTGGTATTCTCACGGTGGCATCACAATTCATATTCGCCAACATCTTATATATTAGGCAAAATATACACTTGTACACTAAAAGCAGTGATATTCACACCGTTAACACTAGAAATAAGGACAAACTTCGTGCTCCCTTTCACCGGCTTCATAAGGTTCATAACTCATTTGTTGGGCTTGGTATAACCTTTTATAACAAGCTTCCCTCTTCTTTGCTAGATTTGCCTTTTGATGCGTTTAAAGCTCAAGTAAAATCCATCCTTTGTTAAAGGCTTACTATTCCATCAAAGACTATTTAAATGACAAGAATAGTTGGTCGATGTGATTAACTCAAGACAATGTTTGTGTTCTTTCTCCAGAATTAGCGTAACTAGTGACAGGTTATATGGGTTCATATATTTTTTTTTTATTTATTTATTGACTAAGTTTTTTTTTTAAATCTCGTAATGTTTTTATTACTTTGTCTATGTATGTATAGAATCAAGTCAAACAGACAGCTGTGCTGCTGGGGAGTTTGTTCCGCTACTTCTTCTTCCCAGCTAAAGCACTAGGAAGTAGTGACGGGTGGGCGTTTTTGGGGGGACTGTCTTATGTATTTTGATGTTCGAAAAGTGCTGATTCTCAGGCTAATTTGAATAAATTACTTTTGTTTTTTTTTGACAATGTTTGTAAATATGTAAGCACCATGTATCTATGATAAAATTAATTTATCTGTATTGCTTTTCATTTTTTTTACCTATTTTGGTATAGTAATTTTATTCTGGGTGCATCGTTTTCACACATAATTATATAATGAATGTACTATGTTAAATATTGTACTTGAAACATTTTAAAAGAGTAACGGTGGAGTTTCTTGCCCATTCTTCTCCATACGAAACTACATTTTGGAAGGGGCGACTAGAATCAATTCTATTTTAATGTAAATGTTGACGTTCAAAAGTGCCTTTTATGTGCCTATTTGAAATAAAAGCTTTGACTTTGAACATTTTATGCAAATTTAGTTTCTCATTAGTGAATTATTGTTAATTATTAATGAGGAATAATAAAGTTCTTAAACCATAATCATGTGTAGATCGATTTCAAAAATTATTTTTTTAACCGACTCCAAAAAAGGAGGAGGTTCTCAATACGACTGTATTTTTACACGCTTTATATTAGCTTCACTTGTATGTCAGTATGTCAGTATGCAACCGACTCCTTTGAGCGCGATTTGACCCACTTTTAACGGTCAGATTTCATTGAAACTTTGTAAACTTGTCGAGGACCGATGACAATTTAGTAATTTAAAAAAAAAATGAGAAAAAAAGAACACGTTTTGTAGTTAGCAGAACTAAAAAATAGAAAATAAATAATAGTTTAAAAAACTAAAAAACACGCTTTAAAAACTAAACTAAAAAAGGAGAAAATAATTTAATTCAATTAAAAAGCGTGGGGTGCTTGACATTAATTGATTATAAAAATACCTCAAAAAGCACCCCACGCTTTTTAATTGAATTAAATTATTTTCTCCTTTTTTAGTTTAGTTTTTAAAGCATGTTTTTTTGTTTTTTTTTTTGTTTGTTTGTTACCTCAGAACTTTCGACTGGGTGAACCGATTTTGATGTTTTTTTTTTACCCGACTGCGCCAGAAGGAGGGTTATGTTTTTCGAGTGTATGTATGTAGGAATGTATGTAGGTATGTATATTTCTTTGGCACGCTCTGTAGCCTAAACGGCTTGATCGATTTCAGCTTGAGAGGTGCCGTTAGATTCATCTTAATTGTGAGAGTGACACTGGGTATATCAAAATTGGAAATAAAATACAAATGGCCGATTTTTGGCGTCATATTGGGTCTTAATTTTTTTTTTTTTAAACCTATTGGGTGGGGTATCAAAATAAAGTGTTTCATAAAAAGGTCTCATTAACGTCAAAAATAATTATATTAACTAAAATCTGTGAAATACCTATAAAAACAATTTACAAAATCAAAAAACCCGACGGCCTAAAGAGTGAACTTTAATAAAGATGGAAACAAGAAACTTGTTT
The DNA here is from genome assembly GCA_947359405.1 of Antitype chi. Lineage (NCBI taxonomy): Eukaryota > Metazoa > Arthropoda > Insecta > Lepidoptera > Noctuidae > Antitype > Antitype chi. Next base: position 12,679,442 of record OX375834.1, on the reverse strand, counting down.
TAAAAGAATGACTATACTATCGAATACTAGTCGTTCGACCAAAAAAAAAAAATCAAATCGGTCCAGCCATCTTCGAGTAATCGGGGAAAATACATTAAAAAAAAAGGTTCCGACGAATTGAGAACCTCCTCCTTTTTGAAGTCGGTTAAAAAGTATAGCAATCTCATGCAGTCGGAGGCATCTTCTTAAATTTAACAATACAGACCCTTATTGCCTCCGACTGCATCAGACGTCATCAAGTTTCTTGTTCACTTCCATTTATGTTCTTGAACTGTTGTTGTCATATTGCATGAGTGACAAGGTTTCTTTTCTTGAATAACACTTCTAGTGGCGCCCTTCCGATAGTAGACTGCACTTACGAATTCTAATGATGTATTTTGCAATTAAAATAATTATTTTTAAAGAAACTTTCACTAGTCATAGATGTCACCTCGTATTTTTGGTTCTAGGACATGCCGGATTCCTCACGATGTTTTCCTTCGCCGTTTTGAGAGCATCTTAAATAAAGTAAAGCGCCCGTCTGGGTTCGTACCTATGACCTACAATCCGTAAGTGGCGACCGTTACCACTGGGCCACCGCTGCAATTACTTAGTTACTTTAAAAAAAAAAAAATAGTTTAAAAAACTAAAAAACACGCTTTAAAAACCAAACTAAAAAGGAGAAAATAATTTAATTCAATTAAAAAGCGTGGGGTGCTTTTTGAGGTATTTTTATAATCAATTAATGTCAAGCACCCCACGCTTTTTAATTGAATTAAATTATTTTCTCCTTTTTAGTTTGGTTTTTAAAGCGTATTTTTTAGTTTTTTAAACTATTATTTATTTTCTATTTTTTAGTTCTGCTAACTACAAAACGTGTTTTTTTTTTTTCTCAATTTTTTTTTAAATTATTGAATTGTCATCGGTCCTCGACAAGTTTACAAAGTTTCAATGAAATCTGACCGTTTAAAGTGGGTCAAAATCGCGCTCAAAGGAGTCGGTTACATACTGACATACTGACATACAAGTGAAGCTAATATAAAGCGTATAATATAAAGCGTGTAAAAAGTTAAAAGGGCGATTGTTTTATGTTTTTAAATCAATCTAATGGCAGTATATGAGGTCTTGTGTTACATGTTGTATAGAAGATATTACTCGTATATTAATAACATAAGTACTTAGTTATGTAAATGAACAACATAATATATCAATCAGTTGGTTGTTTGGCATTCCGCCATATTGCGCGCCATTGTCAGAGGTGAGTGACCCGCGCACGTGTGTGTGTTATGTAACACAGTGGCTATGTACTAGGGTTGCCAACTTTTTCTAGGAAAAGTAGCGTATTTCTGTTATCAAAAAGAGTAAATAAAGAGGACAATGAATAAATAAGAGTACCATTTATTCATTTCTCTTTATATAAGTATTTTCTAGCACTTTTACGGTACATACAATTTATATAAATTTTAGAAGAATTGTAGGAGTCCAAACATGCTAATTCTACGTTAAAATAAGATCAGCAGCTCATTTTAATCTACATATGTTTATAAAGCCCTGTTCCACTCTTCTCGCAACTTCACATTCATGATTGGCAAATAGTAAAGTCTCACAGTAGAAAATATAGAAAAACCGCAGGAAAATGAAATCACTTGCCTCAAAAAAGAAAATAGTAGGTACTTATTACATTTAGATACTCTATTTTAGAGTTCGGTTGGCAACCCTACTATGTACATAACTAGTGAATAGAGATAACTATGGACTCAGATGGTGGTGCGGAGTGTGACTCAGTTGCGATGTTCATTTAAGTACATTTTTTATTAATGATAAGTAAATACATATGTAATTTAATTAAAATATGTTAAATCTATTTATTTATCAAATGTACTTAATAATTAAAACTACGATATACAAAATAAATACAAAAAACAAAAGGATACTTAGGCGTCGAAGTATTCCTCCGCATCGCTGTCATCAGGAAACGTGCCCAGAAGACTGGCAGCATTGCCACGTTGAATGGCAATGCTAATTCTTTGGCCAAAGAACGACCCAGCCCTCTGGTCACGTGAAGTGTCGATCAGCCGGCGAGAAATTTCCTTAAAAAGGAGACGTGCACTCGGGCCCCATGACCCGAGCGTTTCGACCCCAAACGGCTCAAAACTGTAGTTACCCATAAGGTTACAGTATTTACGCCGCTTGAGGGTCTCAGCAACAGCAGCAGCGGCGCCAGCACAGCCCGCCGTGCTAGGAACATGGGATGGCGCAAGGGTGTCGACACATGTTGCGTCCCACACCAGAGGTCTTCCCACCTTCCAAGGCAATAACGTCATGCCGTCTGGTCTCTTCCCATCGTCACGTACCAAGCCGTTTGGTTCTAATACCGCTGGTACGCCGGCGGTGACAAGGGCTCGACGAATAATATCGTTGATGCTGGCGTGGCGTGCTATGCGACCTGCGCTCCTGCAGCAGGACAGGCCATGGTGCCCGAGACTGTCAACAGCTTCACCGCAGTGACACCGATGCGGAGCAACAGAAGGTGCGCCCAAGCGGAGACACGTAGCGAGCCGAAACGATGAGTCATCCATCATAGTGCCTATGGTGGATGACGGGAGCGCCTGAAGCCACAAGCCTGACTCCCATTCTCCCACAGCCAGCAGACGGGCACGCTCAACAGTATTAGGTGACGTATTTACCAGGGTATTCCGTATAATACTGCAGAGCGGCACGTCCCACCGTCTCTGGGAGGATGGGTTGTCAGGTAAAACCGTATTGGGACAAGCCATTTTCCAAGCGTTCAAAGCATCGGTCAAACACGGTACTTCAAAATCAATCAGTGAGGAAGATAAAATATTCCTGGTTAATTTATCTGTACTGTGGACCGAGGAGAGGAAGGCCGGTAAACTTATACTTGAAATTTTGCGGACGCCGAGACCACCCAGGCGAATGGGAAGTGTGGCTTGCTGCCACGCTCGGTCGTCCAGGGCCACATTTAGGATTGAAGTTAGTATATTTCTAATAATTTGGTCTACTTTTTCTAAAAGTTGTGGATGCTTCCAAAGATGAGAGGAACGAAGGCTATATGTAAATTTTGGTCCAAAGCAACAGTATCGAATGAGCGTGAAGGCCGAATGAATATTAATTTTGAAAAGTCGTTCCGAGACATCATGGAAATTTTTAATTTTGTCCTCAATAAACGTTGGAAAGGATTCGTCGAAAATTGGGGACCCTAAGAGGTGAAGAGAGTTTCTTTCCGTAATTTTGATGTCTGGTGCTATTGTACAGAATTTTGCTATGGTGGTCTGTCTGTCAGTAGTATGGGGAAGATAAATTTCACATTTTGAATGGTTAAGGTCTAGGCCAATGGAATTGAATTTTTCTTTTAAAAAAGATAAATCTTTTAAGACTGTGGCTACATCACCTCCTAGGGTTCCGTCATCCAAATACCATACGTTGAATTTAGAATTTAGCTGTCGAATAATTGGATTTATTGCCAAACTAAAAATGACTGGCCCAAGAGGGTCACCCTGTTGACATCCAACGGCCGATTCCAAAAGGTTGTCTTTATATAGTAATTTAGTAGGGTGCCTGTAACATTGGTAAAGAAAACTGTAAATTTTGGGTACTTCTTTTTGAACTTCCGTCAACAAGGTGTCCCTGTTTACGGAATTGAAAGCATTCTTAATGTCAACCTTAAGGATGACCTCACCTTTATTGCTATTGAGGTAAGTTGATAATGCGTGTACCGCAGCCTCACAGCCCCCTTTAGATCCGAAGCCGAGCTGTAGGGGCTGGAATTTGCTGGCCAGTGTTTTGCTGTAAAAAGCACAGCAAATTTTGGCTGCGATACGACGGTAAGTGGACCCTACGGCAATGGGACGAATGCCGCCATCCTTCTTGCGCAGGGCACATAGATTGGCCCCATACAATATATCGATGACGGCTTCGTTCACATTGCCGGAGAGCATAAGATTGATGAGGGCCGTCAGCTCCTTCAAAAGGGACTCACCAGCCTCCCCGGCGCCTGAACACATTAAGTCTTTCAGGTGTTGAGGTGTCAGGCCGTCGAGGCCGCCGGCGGAGCCACTTCGAAAGGAGCACACGGCCGCACTAACTTGTTGAGCTGTAATTACAAGTGAATTGGTTTGGGGATCAGGTGGGTCAGGGAAGGAGAGGTCATCTGCCGGGGTGGGGTGTTTGATCTAATGTAATTGTATTTCTGTAAGAAGGTTTATACTAACATTTTTACACGTCATTTTTTTTATAAAAGACAAAAACCTGACTGCGTAGAAAGTGAACTTTAAAAAGATGGACACCTCCACCTTAAAGGGTATATTCATAAAGGTTGATTAAAGTTAAGAGATGTTAAAACGTCAAAAATGTTGGCTAATCAATCATTACTTAACTTTAAGCAACGTTTATAAATAAAGGGGTTAAAGTTAATACTGTTCGCAATCTCATGCAGTCGGAGGCAATAAATCAGAGAGGTAATTGCGTAATACACTATCAGTAGGAATCGCTTTCATAATTGACAGTTCTACAACATTCATTGCGATAATTACGTTGCTGAGCAGACGAATTATACAAACATATATGAAGCAATAGATTAACAGTAAGTTTCAAAATGATTCCGATTCTGGTCAATAGTGTGTCGCAATTAGGGTGCAGGTTTTATTGTTAAGTGCCGATGTAAGAAGATGCAACCGAGTATAAAAAAATAAATTTACCTATTATTCTTATGCAATTGTAAGGAAACCCCAACAGGAATAGGCCGTAGGTAGTTGAATAATAATATACAACAGTAATTCGTAATGGTCTTATATTATACTTCTCAGGCATATACGAGAATCAATACAATTAATACCTTGACATCAGCTACTTATCAAATCTAACACCACCTATCGCTTCGAGAGCCAAATTTCCCGCCTGCCACCAGCCAGGCGTTCCGTCCACCCCCGTGAATCCCTCCAATCTTTTTTAGCGGGAAAAGCGAGTTCTCTGATTGATTCCCGCTATTTTGCGTCAACCAATCACAAAGCGACCACGAATACAAGCCAAGGTAAAGTTGCCAACGTAAAATATTAAAGTGAAAAGTATTCATTAATACGAATATATCAATAAAAATGATCGATTAGCAAAATCAAAATTCACTGTGAATTTTGTGTTAACAATCCATAAAATTAAAATAACAAATACACTATACCTATGTACACAAACCTCATACCTAATATATAAATGAAATGAATTGCATGAATTTGTACGTAGCCCTCTTCCTCTCTCCTAATTTTGCTGTGCCCGACAGGGTCCATCCATCATCCATCTATGTAATAATTTTGCTGTGACCGACAGGGTCCATCCATCATCCATCTATGTAATAATTTTGCTGTGCCCGACAGGGTCCATCCATCATCCATCTATGTAATAATTTTGCTGTGACCGCCAGGGTCCATCCATCATCCATCTATGTAATAATTTTGCTGTGACCGCCAGGGTCCATCCATCATCCATCTATGTAATAATTTTGCTGTGACCGACAGGGTCCATCCATCATCCATCTATGTAATAATTTTGCTGTGACCGCCAGGGTCCATCCATCATCCATCTATGTAATAATTTTGCTGTGACCGACAGGGTCCATCCATCATCCATCTATGTAATAAAACATATGGAATGTAATAAAGAATTGAGTATTGAGTGCATGAGATTGCCTAAAGTAGGTATTTAGTTCAGGATCCCTCGATCCACAATAAACCTAAAATGGTTTTCCAGCTTTTGTGGCAGAATTAAATTGAAGTGTCAAAATCAAAATCAAAATTTTATTTCACATAAGCCTGCATGGGCACTTATGAAACGTCAGAAGCTAGGTGCACGGTTCCAATTTGTCGTTTCCTATGGAGAAGAGCCGGCAAGAAACTCCACGGTTACTCTTTTAAAAATAATTGGCTTTTTCAATGTTTTCAAAGAATCTACCTATATAAAATGAATCTATTTGAACCAAGTGACATGATTTCGATGACAGTCACTAATAATAGATAGTAGTAAAATTGATGTATAATGTCAAATAATGACGAGAATATGTCAGACATTGTAAAAAATAAAAAGAATAAAAATTAACATTGCAATTTGGGAGCAGTTTACACGCAGTTTTGCTGTTAATGAGGTACCAGGGGAGCCACATGTGCAGAAGGAATTAATGCCAAACTTCCCTGTCTTCAACGTAGTCTTTTATCTTAGAATATTAAAAAATAATAAGGACACGTTTGATGTGAGTTTTAAACTTTCCATCGCTAAGTTCTGTAACCGACTTTGGCAACTTGTTATAGAAGCGGATACTGTTTATTAGAAATGACTTGCTAGTTTTAGTTCATCTAAATTTTGGAATCACAATTTCATCTTTACTACGTGTATTTAGATTATGGAAATCGCATCTTTTTTTGAAAAGACCTAAGTTTTTGCGAACATACAAGGTATTTTCTAGAATATAAAGAGAAGGCAGAGTAAGTATATCAATTTCGTTGAATTTGTTTCTAAGAGACTCGCGAGGCCCCATTTTATAGATTGCGAAGATTGCCCTCTTTTGTAAAATAAAAATTGAATCTACGTCCGCTGCCGATCCCCACAGCAGAACGCCATAAGACATAATACTGTGAAAATAAGCAAAGTATACTAACCTAGCTGTGGCTACATCAGTCAACTGTCTTATTTTTCTTACTGCGTAAGCAGCTGAGCTTAATCTGCTTGAAAGAGCTCTAATGTGGGCAGCCCATTGCAATTTTGAATCTAAAGTAATTCCCAAAAATACAGTTTCCGAAATAGCATCCAGTTTCTTGCCATCAAGTTTTAAATTTAGACCTACTTGGGGTACATTTGGTAGCGAGAACTTAAGACATTTAGTTTTGTTCGCATTGAGTAAAAGATTATTAGCAGCAAACCATTTCGATAGAACAGCTAAGCTTTCGTTGACATGTAAGACATCCGTATCTTTTCTATCTATTCTAAAAATAAGAGTCATCAGCGAATAGAATTATATCCGAGAAGTTAGCCATCAGATAGGGAAGGTCATTAATATAAACTAGAAATAAAAAAGGACCAAGAATTGAACCTTGAGGCACGCCCATCCTAACTAGAGACCCCGAGGATGTCGCCCCGTTAACGTTTACTTTTTGCTGCCTGTTTGATAAATAGGAAAGTACAAGATCAGCAGCTTGTCCACGAATTCCGTAGTGGTGTAATTTACAGATCAGTGTATTGTGGTCAACGCAGTCAAACGCTTTAGAGAGGTCACAGAAAATGCCAATCGCATCCTGAGAACTCTCCCAGGATTCCAAAATGTGACTGATGAGTTTTACTCCCGCGTCAGTCGTCGACCTACCTTTCGTGAAACCAAACTGTCGACCATGTAAAATCCCATTTGAGTTAAAATGTGACAACATCTGGTCTAGCATGATTTTTTCATAAATTTTGCTCAATGCTGGAAGCACAGATATAGGTCTATAATTAGAGGGATCACTCTTACTACCCGATTTGAAAATTGGTACTACTTTACTATGTTTCATTAAGTCAGGAAACGTACCGCTGTCTAAACATTGATTAAACATGCCTGTTAGGACAGGGGCAATTGTGTCCATGATATTTTCAATAACCTTAACGGAAATCCCCCATAAGTCTTCAGTGTTTTTTTATGTTAAGACTTTTAAATGCTGTTTTAATTGTGGCAATAGAGATGGGTTTGAATTCAAATGTCGATTAGTTAAATGCCAAGTTTTCGTCCATTTTTGCTTATTTACGTTTTAAAATTGCCACGGGAATGTGACCCTAATGACCTGTCTAGATGTTTGACTGACCATACCAACTGTTAAAATGTATTGTATTCTAAATTCGAATTCAAAATTAAATATTCTAAATTCGTATGGCAACAGTACGGTGACACACTGACACTACGCTACGCCAAAATCGACGATATGTTTACGCATTATCGCGTTTCGTTTCTATGAGTATTATTAGGCCACATTATCGCTGCCCGTGGGTGTTGTGTCGTCAAAACGATTGTACAATCATTAAGTTTGCTCGGCAGAGTCAGATAATAATATTTGTTTTTCTTTACACAAGGTTTTTTTGTTTTTCTTTGCCTTGTATTTTGGGTGCGTTTACGGACACAAATCAGATCAATCAGATGTCCTGACCCAGCACCCTAATTTCGTAACACACTATCAATCAGAATCGGAATTTTGAAGGATATTGCTAATCCATTGCTTCATAAGTTCGTCAGATGTCTGTGTTCTAAAACATAAATAACAATGATTGTTGATGAGCTGTCAAGATGAAAACCATTCCTACTATTAGAGTATTTTACGCAGGTAGGGGCCGGTCAATAGATACGCCGTACAAATCCATGCAAAATCGAACTAATGCTTTTGACAAACTGAAAAATGGTGCTTGTTTACTTCCATTGCCTTTTAATATCATGTAGACACTTCAGCAGCTCGTTGAGTTGTTAGATAGTGCAAAATTATAATAGATGAATGACATGTGTCACAATTTTTTTTACTTGTGTTTAATATTGTTGTGAAATTCTTTAGCCTCATAGTTTTGTTTTGTCCACTAGGACAAAAAAAAAAAAACAATTTAAATCTTAACTACTAAGTTAAGATTTAAATTGTATCCAAACATTTTTTTACTTTTTGAATAAATATATGTTTTCACAGCATTTTGTTTCAGTAAATTTTGTGTATAAAGACGCTTTCTTGACCAAAGGAGTGACGATACCGATTTTTATTTTTAGCGCAAAGAACAGTTCTCTTTCCCATCTACTAGTTCTTCTAACAGAATTATTTCATTAGGATATTTGTTCGTTCTTAGGTAAGTACATACATAGGTAAATACAGCCCGCTACTATTATCCTACCCCAATCGCATTTTTTTTTTCAGACCCCGCAAACTCTAAACCTCTGGGTCTAGAAGCATGTTGTACTAGAGTTAATTTTATGGCGAAGCTAAAGTGAGCAAAAAGGAGGGATTTTTCATAATTCATCTCATTAGGGGTTATAAAAGTTTTATAAGGAAGTAGGTACGTAATTTTTGCCGATGAGGAATATCATCGGGCACATGGGTTTTATTAAATAATTTACAACACATTCAACAGCATGACATGTTTATCGTCCTCCGTTCCTCCTCGGAATAATCTAGAAACAAAAAATTTGTACCCCTTTTTACGAACATTTCGCGGACGGAGGAGTACGACATTTAGTACAGTTAAAGTTTAAATGGAGGAGTGCAGTAAGCTAATATTTTTTTATTTAAATGAACTGTGGTCAATTTCGACCAGTAGGCGGCTACTAGTAATATTAATTAAGTAGGTACGCTATACATTTCCAGTATAAGCTGATCTCGCATTGTATAGGATTTCCGTACAGTGGGAGATCAGCGTCAACTGGAAATGTATAGCTTGATGTGTAGCCGTGTGTACCTTTAAGTAAATAATGAATGACTCACCGACATCCATTATGAAGAGGTGGTCTATTTTCTTACAAGAATCATTGGATTACGGTAGGTAAGTATTACTCTCAACATACATGAATTACCCCGGCCGGCTGTCCTCTAAACTGCGTGAGATAAGTAGCAGAGGTTGATGCTCGGCCATGAACAGTACACACCTACGCATTCTTATCTATACTGACTCATTATAAAATCAAACTAATAAAATTTTAAGTACCACTATTAATAACAACATATTTCAACCAAATAACATGATTGCTAATATTGCCATGACAATCATGAGTCCTGCGGCGATACCATACTCTCTTGCAGGTTATGTGACGTGTAGGGCACGTCAAGGTAACAGTTCTTTACTTACGGCTCCTCCCTCATAGTACCACTCTGTCCCAAAATGAAAGTCCACCAGACCTATGGCACTGAAGTGAGGTCGCTCACAATGGACCTTATAAGAAGGCTAAAAGTCACTTAAAGAGCAATAGATTATATGCTTGGAGTTTCCCTACGTAATCGAATCAGAAATAAAGAGATCTACAGGCGAACCAAGGTAACCGACATAGCACGAAGAATTTCCAAACTTAAGTAAGTAACTAATTTATTTGCCAAAATGTAGGTGTACAAAAAAAAAAATCAAATCATTTTTATTTCAGGCACTGTATAAGTACGTACACACAAATACATTTCACCCATAGTGACTACATGTCATAAATAAGCAGATATATTGTTATTGCATGGTGGCCCATTTACATTCTACCATTACATGTGGTGTGCAAGTAGCAGTGGGCAGGGCACATTGCTCGCAGAACCTAGGGCCGACAGGTTCTGGAGTGGCGACCGCGTATCGGAAGACGTAGAGTTGGAAGGCCTTCCACAAGGTGGACCGATGACCTTGTGAAGGCCGCAGGATTCCGCTGGATGCGGGAAGTACAGAACCGGTCGAACTGGCGGAGCTTAGGAGACGTTTTTCGGCTGAAATGATGATGATGATGATGATGACACACGGCGCCAAAACTTATGACACTTCACTTAGCGTTAAATATTTACCCCTCTAAAAAGACATAGAGGAAAGAGAGAGTCGACCTGTCCCAACCGACGCTAACAAACCCGTGTCATTGATTGCGTACTTGAACCTTATTTTAGGGAGCTCAACGACCCGACACACGACGCTATCAATCAGTGAGATATTTGCGTAGGCAGTGAGTTGGCGGGAGCTGCACGGTAATAGCTCATTCTGGGGTAAATATATATATTAGTTAGTTAGGTTGCTTTGAAGCGTGGTTGGTTTTCCAGGGTATGTGCGTCAGAGAAAGTGAAGTATCTTTACTTGTTACGAATAATAATTAGGTTACCTGTGAGCTTGAGCTGTTTGCACACCACCAAAAATATAGGTATCTATGTAGTTGTTGGGCTTGTGGCTTAGTTATTAGGTCTTTACCTATGAAATTGCCGTTTTGCAGTACTGGCCATTTCAAATCAAAATAATTTTTGTTTGGGTAAGAATTCTAATTTCAAATTAATTTTATTTTAAAAACATGGATTTTTTTTTCCAAAAGTAGTCATTTGTTTATTGATTAGTGTTATATTTTCATCGCATTTCAATCTTTTTCGTCATCATGGATACGTTAAAAATTCGAGTAATTATGGAATATAAGTACCGTCGTGGCAGCAACGCGGCACAAGCGGCACGCAACATCAACGACGTTTACGGAGCTAACACTACAAACCGACGCACCACCTGTTATTGGTTTGCTCGCTTCCGTTCTGGAAATTTCGACCTGAAAAATGAACCTCGCGGTCGTCCGAAGACTTTGGTCGACAATGACGAATTAAAGGCGATTGTGGAAGCTGATGATACACAATCTACGGCTGAATTAGCAGCAGCTTTCGACGTTAGCGTCAAAACAATATTGGTCCATTTGCGTCAAATTGGCAAGGTAAAAAAGCTTGACAAATGGGTGCCCCACGAACTCAATGATCGTCAGCGCGAAGTACGCGTCGAGACGTGCCTTGCACTGCTCAACAGACACACAAATGAAGGAATTTTGAACCGCATTGTTACCTGCGATGAAAAATGGATTCTGTTTGATAACCGCAAGCGCTCAGCAAGTTGGTTGGATCCTGGTTCAGCACCTAAACAATGCCCTAAACGAAAACTTACCCCTAGAAAAGTGATGGTCACTGTTTGGTGGTCTAGCGCCGGTGTGATTCATCACAGCTTCTTACCAAACGGGGTGAGCATTACTGCAGATGTGTACTGTGAAGAACTGAACACAATGATGGAGAAGCTGGCACATCTCCAACCAGCATTGGTCAATCGCTCGTCTCCGCTGCTCCTGCACGACAACGCGCGACCTCATACTGCACAGCAGACGGTCTCCAAGTTGCAAGAACTGGGGTTGGAAGCTCTCCGTCATCCGCCCTACTCACCAGACCTTGCGCCTACAGACTACTACTTTTTCCAGAATTTGGATAACTTCTTGGCGGGAAAAAAATTCAATACCCGAGAGGCAGTACAAAATGCCTTTGAAGAATTTGTTGCCTCCCGTCCAGCTGATTTCTTTAAGAAGGGCATCAATAAACTGCCACTGCGATGGCTAAGATGCATTGATTGCATGGGTGATTACTTCGATTAATACAAATAAAAAATACATGAAAAAAATTCGTTTAAATTTTTTCATACAAAACGGCAATTTCATAGGTAAAGACCTATTATAACAGCCGCACGGTCACAATCGGCGGAAGCGGCTCGCATCGCATCGGATCAGAATGGTGTACACAGTATTTAAAGTCGACATTACCAAGCCGCGCTCAGCAGCTTGACCACGAGCGTCTTGGCGACACGCGAGTCGCGATTATATCCGATCGGATCCTTTCGGCTGTCGTCATTCGTTCGTCTAACATTAAAAAAAAATAGAAGATGTCAACACGGTAGAAATGAAACTATTTGACTATGCGAAAAAATGGATACGTTCGTAAGCGACCGACGGTATGGAGCCGATTGTATGCGTCGACATCCTGCCGGACGCGATCGGCTGTCGCCGCATCGTGCCGTTTGGTGGAAATCATCTGATATCGATTCAGTAGTCAATTATAAACAAACTTCATTCAGAACTTGCTTTTATTCTATTACACCTTGTATAATATGTAATTGGATACTTATCAATTGCCTCATTAAAAATAATCAAAGTTAATCTAATATACAGATTAAGTAGTTAAGTACGCATTTAGTTACATAAAGTATTGCGTTATTGTGGCTTAACTAAGTAAGAGTAAGCCGTAAGAGTACCGGCCTTCCAAGCCAAGGTTGCGGATTTGGTTACCGGTTGCCGCATCGAGGCTACACGAGTAGGTATCTTCTTGTACGGCCTACAAATACCTGTGGGTTTGAACACAGGTTAGTATGTCATTGCGTAATTAGTCTTAGGTGATGTGCACTTATCGCGAGTATAAATATTCACACCTGATTGAGTAAGAACCTAATGACCAACCACATTGAAAGCTACTATAAGTACGTATGAATGTGTCTTGAGAATTTCAAAATAAATTCTACTAGTTTATGCCCGCGGCTCCACCCGCGTGGGTGTCGGTTATCGCGTAAAAAGCTTATGTCCTTCTCTATATCCCAGGCTGTATCTCTACCAATTTTCATGACGATCGGTTCAGCGGTTTAGGCGTGAAAGCGTAACAGACAGACATACAGAGTTACTTTCACATTTAAATTATTAAGTAGGGATAAGACATCAAATAATATTAATAGTAGGTACATGTACCTTTATTATAAAAACAGAGGGAAAATAACCACAGGGCATCAAGTTAATTTCAAATGATTTTCTTAACTTGCATAGGTACTGAAATATTAAAGCGCTTATAGTTAAGTACAGCCGAAAGGTTCGATAGATTAGGTTAAGACTTAGGTACGCTTACCGCAGTTGGTCCGTCGATGGGTGACCTTCTATACATGCCAAGACTCCTTCCCGTTCCCGGCTGTCATTCGTGAATCTTTGACAGTCGCTACGAGTCGTCAAAAGCCGGAAAGTCTAACAGTCTTATTAAAACGGTATCGTGTTACCCAGTAACTGGGTTGTGGAGGTCAGATAGACAGTCGCTCCGTGTATTAGAAAATACTGGTATTCAGCTGCATCTGGTTAGACTGCACAGATATCTATCAATGGTATATTGTGACTAAAATGAAATATGTAATTATTTTAACACCTTTTTTGCTACGATAGGGTCTGTTTTAGCTAATAAAATTGCAAGGCCTAGGGAACAAATAAAGACTCAGCCAACAACACAAACAACAGTATCTAGTACAAGCGAACTACTAAACCTAACCCCAACTACTGAAGCAGAAATCAGCAAAATCATAGACAATCTGAATCCAAACACAAGTGCGGGCTTAGATGGGATAAGTTGCAAAACTATAAAAAGTATAAAAAATCTAATAATAACTAAACTGACGATGACTATCAACTATTGTTTACAAAACGGCCTCTTTCCGGATTCTTTGAAAGTAGCGAAAGTTAGTCCTATCTTTAAGTCGGGTAACAAGACTGACCCAGGTAATTATCGCCCTATCTCCGTCCTCCCAATAATATCTAAAATATTTGAAAAAATATTATATAAACGTCTAGATGATTACCTCAAAACTATAAACTTCTTCTCTAAAAAACAATATGGTTTCCGCGCAAAATCCAACACTCTAACTGCAACAATTGACCTTGTGACCAATCTAAAAAACAATATCGATGAAAAATGCGCAGCACTCGGTATATTTATTGACCTGAAAAAGGCATTTGATACAATTAGCCATAGTCTCCTTCTCAAAAAATTGCATAAAATCGGCATCAGGGATACTGCCCACGACATGTTCCGGTCTTATCTCTCTAATAGACAGCAAATTGTTCGGATTGGTGATATGCAAAGTAACTCCGAAACTTTAACCTACGGCGTGCCGCAGGGATCCATACTTGGTCCCCTGCTGTTCATATTGTACATGAATGACATGCATAACCTGAACCTGGCAGGCGATATAATACTTTATGCTGATGACACAAGCCTATTTTTATTTGGAAACAATATCGAAGAGGTCATCGAACAAGCTCAACAAGATTTAGACACTCTCTCTAGATGGTTCCAAGACAATTTGCTTACTGTTAATACCTCTAAAACAAACTATATTGTTTTTAGTGCTAGGAACAAAAAAGTCGCAACCAACTCAAAACTATACGTAAATAACGAACCTATAAACCCAAGTTTCTTCAGAGAAGTATCTTGGTCTCCATTTAGACAAACATCTGACGTGGCAGACACATCTAGATAAATTAAGATCAAAACTATCATCTGTCTTGGGCGTGCTTCGAGGGATCGTCCGCTGCCTGCCGACATCTGTTAGGTATATCATTTACAACTCTATGGTAAAACCTCACCTAGAATACCTAATAGAGGTGTGGGGCACTGCAGCTAAAACGCATTTAAAACAAATCGAAACATGTCAAAACAAAATAATTAAACGTTTATTCCATTACCACTACCTAACTCCGACAGAAAAAAATTATAAAGAAACTGAATTGATGACACTATCACAGATTTATAAATATAACACATGCATATTAGTACATAAGCTGTTAAATAAAAATATACACTCAAAAATAACATTTACAAAAAAAGGGCAAACACAAAAACGTAGTACCAGACGAAAAAACAACATTTGCTTAAGACCACCACGAACTAATTACGGAAGGAAAAATATTCTTTACGAAGGAGCAGAATTGTTTAATAAATTACCGAATGACATTAAAAAGATACAGTCTTTTACTTTATTCAAACGAACTACAAAGCACTACATCTTAAAAGATTTCTCTAGGTTTTAAATTTAACCCACCACATCAATTCAATTTAATTTACATCCTCATCAATTATTATTATTTATGGTTTACTAATTTGCTAAGTATATATAAAGAAAACTAGAATACCTACTCTGTATTTTCGAAACATTACAGTACATATAAATAGTTCAATGTAAAATTGCTATTGACTTGCCTTCCAGAATCGATATGTAATAGTACACCCACTTTTTCCTTTTACCCACAACACTGTAAAAATTGTATGTCTTCTAATTAACTTATTTATTTACAAATACCTACCTTCTTCATAAGTAATTCTCGTATTTAGTTTTAAGATTACCTTGTATTTCTCATATTAAGTGAATTGTATTCTTTTTGAGAAATAAATGTCTGAAACCGTAAAATTCCCACAACTTTTTAAATTTAGAGAAATGTCTACATTAACGATGATTTCATTTCTATTTAAAACCCAACAATGATTAAAAAGCGGCCAAGTGCGAGTCGGAGTTGGACACGAAGGACTCCATACCACTGTACAATAAGGGGTTGCAATAGGTACAGTTGGGGGTACAATAGGGGGTTGTGTAGTTGTAGTTACTATGATCACTATAAGATAGAAGATAAAACTACTACTGTAGCAGTGGTATCTACACACTCTGTGAAAATCTAGAGTCTACCTATTACGGTTCCCTGATGCTAGCGACCATATATGTAGCAGACGGACGGAGAAACAGCAGAGCCTTAGTCATCAATGAGGCTGGCACCTTTTAGTGAAACTTTAAAAAATAATTACCTCTCATCTTTCCAACATGCTGTATTTGGCAACATAATGAAACGAATAAATAAAATCACCACGAAAAATTTTCACGTAGCGCATACTAAGAATGTCTTTAGTATTTTAAACGTGGAACGTGTCACATTTTATTTTTAAATTGTCTATGATTTGAGGCGCGTGTAGGGCTGTAGGTACTGAAGCTATTATTGGTAGACTGTATAAATGTAGTACTTACATGTGCCGGCTAGATTTTTTTTTTGCAAAATAATTTCTTCTTTTCGTTTCGACGGTCCGGTACAAGCGCTTGTGACTAGGTAATAACAGCCGCACGGATCGATCAGGTTAAGCTACGCTTGCCGCGGTTGGTCCGTGGATGGGTGTGCATGATTATATATTGAGAAAGAAAACATCGTGAGGAAACCGGAATGTCCTAGAACCAAAACTTCGAAGACATAGTGACATTGACAAACCGGCACTGGGCCCGCGCGGCCCACTGCCTCTCACCGAGGAGGCCTGTGACCCGTGGGAGTGGTGGGAGAGCATTATAGACTCATTAGTTCATTACCTATGCTATAATATGTATCCTAAATTATACTTTCTTGCTAAAAACTGTAGAAGTCTGTTATTTTGACATTATACACAGACATTTAGGGGTTTATTTATAAACGTTGATAATCGTTAAGAGATGTTTAATCGTCAAAAATGTTTAGTCAAACAGTCGTTAATCATTCGTTAACTTTAAGAAACGTTACATAATGTATAATTATGTAGATAAACGCGGAAAATACATGATCTGAATTAAAAAAGTTACAGTGGTAGGTTCTTGTCCGCAATCCGGACAAATAAAGTCGATCGTCAATTAGCTGAACACTCCGTTTCCATAATTGTTCTTCCTATATAATAGTATACAGTCCCTAAGTACCAGAACACAAGCTTCCTAGTGAAGGTACCTGCTCTCCTTGACACACTGAGGCCGCGCCTAATGCCGGCCCTCGGGGCCCTTCTATATGTCACTCATCTAATATTCAATCATTAAAAGTAGGACATTAATTGCTTTTAAATGCGCGTCTAAATATTTAAACAACTCAACTAGAACGTATTCAAATCGCCTCCACGAGTGGAAATACTGAATTAATTATCTTCTAAACATTAATAATACGTGAAACAAAAACATTGTAATTTACCCCTTTTTACGACAATTACGCGACGGAAAATTAAGTTTGGCACAGATAAAGTTTGTACGGACAGTGCAGAAAGATAATATTTAATTTTAAGGGGAACCTAGTCGCGGGCTCGAACTCACTGGTGGGTCTGGCTAAAACTCACGCTATCTCACTAGGCTTCGTGTCGAACAGAGATAGTATCAGTGATGAGCAGTTAAGACGTTAACGTCTACACGCACAACGTTATTAAGTGAAATGCAGAATCATTTATAGTAAAAAGTTCGCGAAAAAATTAAGAAAAGTCATTTGGAAGATCGGGTTTTAGGTTTTAAGTTTCCCAAATAAAATAAATAATAAAATAAAATAAAGCCAATACATAAATCAATGACCAACAAAATTTATTGAACTTTTCGATAATTGAACTTAGTCGGTACCGACTTAGTATTGGAGATATTATACTTATTTTATTACTTAAACACGCCCAAAGTTAAGTAAAATTAGCAAGAAAAACGAATCTTTGTTGGCTCCTAACTTTTTAATGGGTTTTTATTTTAGTATTCTGTTTCCGTACCGACAATTTTAATAATGAGACAAAACTATATCATATTTTACTTTGGATGTGCCATGTCAGACAGTGGAGTAAAACACTCCCGAAGTTTGTATGCAAAACACGTGGACTAGGCTCACCTTAATAAATAATTCGAAGTGTAGGTAAGTTCTGGGCCGACTCCATTTATTTCACATTTACATTGCCATCGACAAGCTAAAAGATGAATGATAGGTATTTGATTAGTAAAGATATAGGTACTCACACTAAAGTAATTAGATAAGGGTGCAGTTTGACGTTTCCCTGGCCGCCATCTTGCGGGATGACGTCAGACACGGCCATCTTGTTCTGTAGTTACCGCCAGTACGCTGTGGGAAAAGAAATTCGGATTATGTACAAAACAGGCTGAGTGAGACGACATTTTAAAATAGGCTGAGGTGGACAAACACGTTTGACATGTTGACCAACCAATCGGCCTAGCCTTACCCCAACTATGTGAGGATCGTCTTCCAGTCAAACCAGATATAGTTGAAAACCAGTATTTTAACTGCCTATCTGCCCCCCTCGACCCAGTTATTGGGTAACATGATACCCCTTGGTAAGACTGGTGGTCAGACTTTCGGGCTTCTGACTACCCTCTTTACGACTGTAAAAGATATAGAAATAACAGCTGGGACATGCTATCCGAGGCTTGGAGGAGTTTCGATATGTTATGAATGGTCACCCATCCACAAAACGACTGTGGCAAGCGACGTGCGGCTGTCATAAGCATAACTTAACTCTTTAACCGACTTCAAAAAAAGGAGGAGGTTCTCAATTCTACTGTATTTTTTATTTTTATCTTTATTAGCTCAGAACTTTCGACTGGGTGAACCGATTTTGATGATTCTTTTTTTATTTGAAAGCTGGTGCTTCCCGTGTGGTCCCATTTCATATAGATCTGATGATGCGTTTCGGAGACAGACAGCGAAACTCTTCAAAAAATGACAGCAAATCAACCGCGATTGCTGCTATCGCATAAATAAGCATTGTTTTTACCCCAAGGATGATGACATTTCGAATTGGTGTGGGGTAGGTACTATAACTAAAAAATTAAAAATAAACACTTTTTCCAACAAAAAAACAACGGACTTCCAAAAAACACTACAAATTGAAAAATTACTTTAATTTGGGAAATCGGTGACTGGTGACATGAAAATTAAAATACATTTATCCAAAGTCACCGACTTCCGAAATTAAAAGTAATTTTTTACGTTGTAGTGTTTTTTTGGAAGTCGGTTGTTTTTCTTTTTTGGAAAAACTTTTCATTAGTGATGATTGAAATTGACACCATAGTCTTCATGCCTTTATTGATCATTGTATGAAAAACTTTCGTTCTAAACATGTTTCTGAAACGAACATAAGTGCGGTTTGTTATTATGTAGCATAAAATAAGTATTATCTGAATACAAAGTGCATTTATGAACAATATGCATTTACAGACAAAGGTAATTCCTAGTTATATATAGTACCTATTGTGCATAGTAGATACCTATTGGTTTATCAGTTATAAGTAACTACTTACGTACGAGGGGCTTGTGCGGGTCGATCGATCACGTTAAGCTACGCTTGCCGCGGTTGGTCCGTGGATGTGTGACCGTCTTTACATACCAAGACCCCTCCGTGCCTCGGCAGTCTCGGAGATAGGCAGTCGTTCCATTCAGCTACATCCCGTTACTTTCTACTTTTAGTTCCCTCAGCGGCCGCCAGGCAGCGCTAGTGCCCATCTCATCACTCTCCTGCCGCTATCCCTATTTATTTGTGGTCGTCGCAACATGTATTTTTCTCCCACACTTCTCTATCAGTCGTCATCTCCGTAGTCACACCCATACCCAGTCTAACCATATCATCATTCACACAGTCCATCCATCGATTTTTTTGTTAACCCCCTACTCTTATAACCATCGACATTGAATACTCAAAACTTTCCTCACGACATTTTCCTCATTCCTCCGTATCACATGCCCATACCATGACAACCGATTTCCACACAACTTTTCAGCTATCGGTTCCACTTTCAGGCTTCCTCCTAAGTACTCATTTCTTATTCTATCCATTCGTGTAACACCACACATACCTCTCAACATTCCCATCTCAGCTGCATGTAATTGCGCCAGTGTCCGTCTATTGAGTAGAATTTCCAGTAGTATCTATTGAGCACACCGAATGAATAGTGAAGTCTGTCATAGATGTAGCCTTATAGGTCACAAGATGATAGTCCATTTACGAGTAGCAACTAGACTAGTTCGGCCTATAAGCATCAATTGATCTACTTGGACAACAATGGAGAGGTCGACGACCTCTGGGTAGACCTCGAGTCACGTCAATAAGTCGTGCATACGAACGTAATAATATCGCGACGGGATTTTTCACGCATTGGATCTTCAACCCACTGCCTACCGCCGAGAATTGAAAATCGAAGTATTTTATCTAAGAGGTACTCTGTTGGATTCTTCTAAATTGACTGCTACGTTGGTCTTGTGGTCGCAAGCGGTACTGCTCAGTATCCGGTCGTTAGTTCGATTCCCGGATCGGGTTAGAGTTCTTGGGTTCGTTGAGCTCCTAAAGTTCTGAGTTGAGCTGCACGGTTAGTGCCAAATGTGTGCACTGAATGCTCCTCAAAAGACCATTTCAGACACCAATCCACATGGTCTTCACAAGATCTGACCAAGATTATATCTGGGCTTTAAAAGAGACGGTGACCCTTGAGTTTGTTTCGGCCTTTCTTCTCAGAGTAGTCAGATAGGAAACGCCGACCTCATCTAGTTTTACAAATATGATTGACGTGTAAAAGTGTTTGTACAAACCTACTTACAGAAATGAAATCATTTAACATATTTTATACCCTTAATTTCGCAAAAGCCGTCCGCTTTTTTTTATTAGCTTCACCTGTACCTGTTTGTTTGTTTGTAACCGACTCCTTTTTTGGAGTTGATTTTGACCCACTTCAAACGGTCAGATTTCATTTAAACTTTGTAGACTTATCGAGGACCGTCGACAATTCAATCATTTCAGCACCCCACGCTTTTTAATAGAGTTAATTTTTTTTCTACTTTTTAGTTTAGTTTTTAAAGCATGTTTTTAGGGTTCCGTACCTCAAAAGGTAAAAAAGGAACCCTTATAAGTGTATATGTATGTGGGATCCTAAAATAATCTAACCCGTATCACAACACGTGTTCATTCGATGCTCTCAACCACTGCACCCTACTTGAAATATCGTTATCAGCATGTTATCACTCGCGCTACTTATTAAACTCAATGAATGACTATTATCATTAACATAATGACTACTAATTAGTGTATTATGTTTATCCTGTTATATATTTAACCTCCAGGTGCTCGTGGCTCTCAACCCCTAGGCCACGACTGAGGGGCTCTTTATGTCAGCTAATACTTTGATGAAACAAACGGAAAATCCAATACGCGCGGTCTCCAGTGATGATCTGATGATGATGATGATCTCGGTCTGATGTCTCCAGTGTAATTCTTCGTTGGTAGTTGGTTTTCACCATTTATTATCACTTCAATCTTTTACAAGCACTTTGGATTTTTCATTTATCAGTGAATAAGATAGTTTGAGTTACGAAGTGAATCCAGTCGCCCATTCCAAAACAAAGTAGGGCTAGGGCTCTTAAGGGGAACCTAGTCGCGGGCGAACTCTTAAGGGGAACCTAGTCGCGGGCGAACTCTTAAGGGGAACCTAGTCGCGGGCGAACTCTTAAGGGGAACCTAGTCGCGGGCGAACTCTTAAGGGGAACCTAGTCGCGGGCGAACTCTTAAGGGGAACCTAGTCGCGGGCGAACTCTTAAGGGGAACCTAGTCGCGGGCTCGAACTCACTGATGACTTTTGATTTTGATTTGATTTTGGATCCTGAATGGATGAACATAACCGCATAGCAGTATTTAATAATTAAAACAACGATATACAAAATAAAAACAAAAGGACACTTAGGCGTCGAAGTATTCCTCCGCATCGCTGTCATCAGGAAACGTGCCCAGAAGACTGGCAGCATTGCCACGTTGAATGGCAATGCTAATTCTTTGGCTAAAGAACGACCCAGCCCTCTGGTCACGTGAAGTGTCGATCAGCCGGCGAGAAATTTCCTTAAAAAGGAGACGTGCACTCGGGCCCCATGACCCGAGCGTTTCGACCCCAAACGGCTCAAAACTGTAGTTACCCATAAGGTTACAGTATTTACGCCGCTTGAGGGTCTCAGCAACAGCAGCAGCGGCGCCAGCACAGCCCGCCGTGCTAGGAACATGGGATGGCGCAAGGGTGTCATAGCATAACCGCATAGCATAACTTAACCACAGGTTCAGTAGTGGTACAATAATTATCTTGTATTGTATTCAGTAGTGGTACAATAATTATCTTGTATTGTATTCAGTAGTGGTACAATAATTATCTTGTATTGTATTCAGTAGTGGTACAATAATTATCTTGTATTGTATTCAGGCGATTATTTTATTATTAGTGGTACAATAATTATCTTGTATTGTATTCAGGCGATTATTCGACAAATCTTCAAGGTTGCAAAATTGTTACAATTAGCAATTGATATCTAATCATTAAATAAAATGGCTGTAACATATTATTATACCAAATTATACAACGCCGCAGTAGTTTAGCAATCACGCCTGGCCATTGCAAAATTTTATTGTTTATGTTCTTTAGAATAGACATTTGTTTTCAAATATATATGGGTAAAAAGCTTTTGTAGAGGTCGAAAATTATCCCCAAGGAACGTACAACCGTGATAAAAAGTAATATACATATAGGTATGTTAATCCAGGTTATAAACTATCTGTGTGCCAAATTTCATAAAAATTCGTTCAGTTTTTGCGTGAAAGAGTAACAAACATCCATCCTCACAAACTTTCACATTGATCATATTGGTAGGATAGGATAGATAATAATAGGTGTTATGAATTTATGATACACTAGCTTCTGCAGGCTTAGCACGAGAACCGTAGAGAACCGTTTTGTCGACAAAAGAGTAGACAAAAATGACGTTTCCGTCTAGACAATAGACAGTTTTGTACCGAGAAATGTAGACAAGCGATTTCTATTCTACGGTAGAGTAGAAATAGAAACCGTCATGCTAAGCCTGCTGGCCGCAACTTCATCACCGTGAATAGTCTTGTTCCCCCGCCCCACCGCGTCGCATCGCATCGCTTCCTTTTCGTTTAGCATTCTTTCGGACTCTTTTCCCTTTTGCTCGGCTCCTAAGGGTCCTAGCGTAACGTGAACTAGCTTAGAGCCTTCCTCAACATTGTGGCTCATCATCATCTGCCTAGCCTTATCACAACTATATTGGGGTTGGCTTCCAGTCTAACCGTTTGCGTTGCAGCTCAATATCAGCATTTTACATGAAGCGACTGCCTATCTGACCGCCACAACCCAGTTACTGGGTAATACGATACCTCTTAGTAAGACTGGTTGTCCAACTTTACAGCTTCTGACGACCCGTAACGACTGTCAAAAATCCAAAAATGACAGCCGGGACCAACGGTTTAACGTGCTTTCCGAGGCACGGAGGGGTCTTGGTATGTAAAAATGGTCACCCATCTACTGACCAACCGCGGCAACCTGATCGATCGATCTGTGCGGCTTATATTACTTGGTCACAAGTCCCTTTCTCAAGATTGTTGCTAACATACCCAAGCTTTTGGGCTGAGATGCACACTGTTGGATTCTCAGCGCTCGGCTCAAGACAGAGAGTTGAAAATCCAGTGAGCGACAAAATCCCGCCGCGATATTTTTACGTGGGCTTTATAGTCACACACGCAATTAGAGTTAGAGCTGTAGGAATATATGACCACCTATTAGTAATAATGACACGTTTCCTACGACTTATGTATGTATACAGAGTAGGAATTAATAGATACGTAACTGTAGTGCTGTTCAGTGCTATCGATCGGCGGCGGCGATCTCTCGCGTCCGGCCCTGATCTAGGCCATGGTACGGAACAAGAGTGCATGGCAAGTCGTCACGGCCTTAGTCGCCGCGAAGGACGCCCTGGGTGTCGGGAATCCCAGGCTGATTCCCGGCCACAGTAGGCGCGGGCTTGCGGACGGCGAGTAGGTAATGGCTAGCTCGCTGTCCGGTAAGGACCAAGCCCGGGTCGACGGCGCGTTGTGTTCCACGCACGCCTCAAAGAGATGTCAGCACCAACTGGTAGGGTCCGCAAGGGACGAGAAGATATTGCGTGGCTTCCCGAACGCTGCCCAGCCGAGTCGGATTCGACGATTGACTGGACAAGTTGTCCTAGGTAAATGTACTCGTCCACAACTTCGAGTGCAACAAGTAGGAACTACCTAGGTACTATCTATTCTTCGATTTCTGTGACATAACAAAGAAAGAAAAGTGCATGAGTGTCGCTTCTGCACCGTTTTCTTACTCAATATGTTACCTAGACTTGCGTGCTAGACGGAAATTACTTGCTGACGAGGTCTGAGGCTGAGAGGCTATCAACGTATGTCCTTGTGTGATGAAGCAATTAACGTGACGTAAGGAACAGCGATGATAATCACAATAATAACAGCCAGTATTGTACTGCAGGACTAAGTGAGGTACAAGTCAGAAACTTGGTATATTGGCGTGTGCTAGCTGACATTATGGCAAATAATTTAATTTTATGTTTAGTAGTGTTAATTACTTACCTATTATTGTATAGAATCAAGTTCTTCTAACTTAACAGACAGCTGTGCTACTGGGGAGTTTGTTCCGCAATATCTTCTTCCCAGCTAAAGCACTAGGAAGTGGTGAAGGGCGGGCGTTTTTGGGGGGACTGTCTTATGTAATTTTATTTTGACGTTCAAAAAGAGCTGACTCTCAGCCTAGTTTGAATAAATGACTTTTGATTTTGATTTTTCCTTTTTTCAACTATAATGAGGTCACTTCTTGTGGCTAAGTAATATTATCAGCACGGGTTGACCGATCAAGTTAAACTACGCTTGCCGCTGTTGATCCGTGGATGGGTGACCATCTTTACAACCCAAAACCTCTCCGTGCCTCGGGAAACACTTTAAGCCGTTGTTCCCGGCTGTCATTCGTGGATCTTTGACAGTCGTTACTGCTCGTCAGAAGCCCGAAAGTCTGACAACCAGTCTTACCAAAGGGTATCGTGTTACCCAGTAACTGGGTTGTGGAGGTCAGATAGGCAGTCGCTCCATGTAAATTACTGGTATTCAGCTGCATCTGTAAGATTGCCAAACACAACAAATCACGCTAGTTATTTTCTGTGGTGCGTCTGCGCCGTAGGTGGCTCATATTCGCGATGTGATGTAATCATCGGATGCAATCTTATATAAATTCTTGACCACGCAGGATGTCGCAAAGGTCAATTTATTTGTGCCCACGCACAACTTAGAATACTTATTTATTTCTTATCTTGCCCTGCATTGCGACAAGCCGAAGATGACGATATTTTCTGTAAGAAAGCTGTTTCTACTCAGGGAATTGAAAGACAACATTAAATACAGTCAAACATAATCAGCCTACAGTGTTCCCACTGCTGAGACACAGGCCTCCTCTATGACTATGTCCAGCAGTGTACTTTACATAGTATAAAACAAAGTGGCTTTTCATATCTGTACGCTTAGATCTTTTAATCTACGCAAAGGATTTTAATGCAGTTTTCATCAATAGACAGTGTGATTCAAGGGGAAGGTTTATATGTATAATACACCGACTACCGCGCGGGCGAAGCCGCTGGAAAAAACTAGTAAAAATACAATATGAGAACACTTACAAAGCCACATTAAACAATGACTCAACTACTTCAGTACAATCACAATCGCTTCCACCCGTGATTTCACGTGTCCGTATGGATTGAGGAGCCATGTCTCATATTTAAACGCGAGTACTACCAATATTTAGTAGTAAATGACCCGAATTTGTAGGCCTGATCCTGGAATTTGTAGTAAAACCCTTTCAAAGTTACAGGATGTTTTATGTGGCTCCTCAATCCTGACGGTCTATAAAAAAACAAACATTCGTAGCTACTAAAGTAGTTGATGAAATCGAAGTTTAATTACGCTAATATTTAGTAGAAATTTCTACTAAATATTGGCGTTATCAAACTTCCTCTACATTCAGTATTTCAAAAGATATGAATAATTTTAATTTTCCTTAACAATTTTGTGTATGGGGTGACCACAAATAATTCAAACTGTGTTCATAAACATAACTTTATTTACACATGAATCATTATTCACCAATCAGTCCTCAAATAAGGAACACAATATATTAAACACAAATACCTAATAAAAAAAGAAAATAAACTAAAAGCGGATTCATCAAAATCAAAATATTTTATTTTACGTAAACCTGTAAGGGCACTCATGCACGGTTCCAATTTGTCACTTCCTATGGAGACACCCAGCAAGAAACTCCACGGTTACTCTTTTATAAAATATTGGCTTTTAAAATGTTTTTCAATTACAGTGATAATAGGCATGGGAGTACAGTGCATGCCTGTCAATAAGTACCAGGTACTTAAAGGAATGAAAATAAAGAATAGAAAATGGTCTACAAATGTACAGTCTGTAACGCCTACAACGTTCTCTCATTC
The DNA here is from genome assembly GCA_947359405.1 of Antitype chi. Taxonomy (NCBI): domain Eukaryota; kingdom Metazoa; phylum Arthropoda; class Insecta; order Lepidoptera; family Noctuidae; genus Antitype; species Antitype chi. The sequence goes on along the minus strand of OX375834.1, from coordinate 12,653,038 downwards.
ACAATATGTAAAAGAATCTACATAAATGAAATGAGCCTATCATGATTTCCATGACAATCACTAATAAATAGCCGATATTAGAATTGATGTATAATGTCAAATAATGACGAGAATATGTCAGATATTGTAAAAAATAAAAATAATAAAAATCATCATTGTAATTTTGGAGCAGTTAACAGACCCTCACATAGCAATGCTGTTATTGCTGTTGTTGTTTGATATTAATCTGTTTTTTGTTTCTTCTTTTATTTATTTTTTGGAATTCTAATGATTTGACATTTATAATTATTCAATAGAATTTCTGTATAATTTTGGAAAGGAATATTATTTGCATGCCCATGAAACGGTAGAATATGGAGGACTAATTTTTTAAGAAAACATCTATGTACCAATTACCCATGTTTGCAAAAATAAATGATTTGATTTGATTTGATTTTTTTGATTTGAGGTACTAGGAAAGCCACACGTGCAGAAGGAATTAATGCCAAATTTCCCTGTCTTCAACGTAGTCTTTTATCTCATAATATGCTTTTTTGATAAGTACACGTTTGATGTGAGTTTTAAATTTTCCATCGCTAAGTTCTGTAACCGAGTTTAGCAACTTGTTAAAGAAGCAGATACTGTTTATTAGAAATTACTTGCTAGTTTTAGTTAATCTAAACTTTGGAATCACAATTTCATCTTTACTACGTGTATTTAGATTATGGAAAACGCATCTTATCCCAAATTACCCTTTTTTAAATCTCTAATTTCTAAACATTATCTCTATCTCTATATTCGCTTATCTCTAAGCTCTTCTCTTCTCCTATATCTATCTCAAAATATTGTAAAACAAAGTCGCTTTTTTGTCTGTCTGAGTGACCGCTTTGTTCTCCTAAAATATGTAACGGTTTTTGTTGCGGTTTTCACCATGATTCATAGAATTTATTCTGAAATGTTTCAATATGTATCTTTTTTTGTTTCATTAATTTACGATATTGAGACCCAACACGTGGGTAAAGTATTGCCAGCTTATTTAATTTGACCCTTTATAAATAAGGATATTTTTTTAATCAAAGGAACTATACTTAATTTACAAGCCGTAATGTGCCAGTTAATTAATTGGCTTATCTGTAAATTACAGAAACAAGGTGGCGTTTCTAAGTGTAAGGGTACGCGATAGCAAAGCAGAGACACTAAAGCAACCCTACTACGACAGAAGAGCGAATTTGAAGTAGCTCACGCCTTATAAGAGTTTACATAAACCATACATACCTACACAGTTAAAAAGCGTTTTTCACAACTTCACAAAATGTAATTAATAGAATTTCTTCCGGAAAGTTATCAGGAGTTGTTGAGCGGGGCATATTTTAGGAGAACAACAAGGTCACTCAGACAGACAAAAAAGTGACTTTTTTATAATATTTTGAGATAGATATAAGAGCAGAGAAGAGATTAGAGATGAAGATAAGAGAAATAGATATAGAGATAATGTTTAATAAATTCGAGATTTTAAAAACGGTAATTTGGGAGATAATCCGCTTTTAGTTAATTTAAATGTTTTTATTTATTATTTCTGTTTAATATATTGTATTCTTTATTTAAGTACTGATTGGTGAAGAATGATTCATTTGTAAATAAAGTCCTGTTTATGAACATAGTTTGAATTATTTATGGTCACCCCATTCACAAAATTGTGAAGGAAAATTAAAATTATTCATATCTTTTGAAATACTGAATGTAGAGGAAGTTTGATTACGTCAATATTTAGTAGAAATTTCTACTAAATATTGGCGTAGTTAAACTTGGATTTCATCAACTACTTTAGTAGCTACGCACATTTGTTTTTTACAAACCGTCAGGATTGAGGAGCCACATAAAATGTATTGTATTACCGAAATTATGAAGCTTGTGCTTTTTATTTTCATACTACAAATTAAAACAAACTTACTACTAAATTATACTAAAAATCTGTTTAAATTGCTTCATTGGTTTCCGAGAAACAGCGCGGCGAAATTTATGGATTTTTCAGATAAATCAAAGCATTGTAGCTATTTCAAATTCAGCCGTACAAAACCCATTTTTTTTGTACAGATTACGTATAAACACTACTAATTCCTACCAAATTTTCAGAAATATCCATTGGCTAGTTTTCGAGTTCTAAGGTGGCCCCTCAATCCAGACGTCTGGATTGAGGGGCCACCTTAAACTACCTGTAACTTTGAAAGGGTTTTACTACAAATTCCAGGATCGGGCCTACAAATTCGGGTAATATACTACTAACTATTGGTAGTACTCGCGTTTAAATATGAGACATGGCTCCTCAATCCATACGCACACGATTTCACAACAAGTAGGGACACGTACCGCAAGTCACAGACAATTACACAATTCAACCTTTTTCAATTGAATTCCAAATGTATCGGCCACAATAGTTTCGTGACCGAATGGCTGCGAGGGCGAGGTTAAACCACGGGCCGCGGTCAGCCCTTGGCTGGGTGGCCGTTCGGAAGTCGTCGAGGTCTCTACGTGATTTGGGGAGCAAGTACGGTCGGTCATGGTTGTATACATACGTAGGTATTCATATCTATGTATATACAGGTGTCCCGAAACTCAACGTCAAGCGGGTACGGGGCAATAAGCTAGGTTTTACCAGTTCTAGCAAAAATAAAAAAATATAGTACCTACATTTTTTTTTAAAGACAAGGCGTCAAAGTTTCGTGATAAAACGTTTTTAACCATGACTTAATTAAACTTTATTTTTTTGTACTAGACTCACAATATTAATTATTAGTTTTGTGACTGCAATCAATAGCATAGTTATTTAGGATAACATTAAAAAAACACTGAACAATTTAGAAATTTGTGATCACAGTACCTAAATATCTGATCTAGGGTGTTGATTTTCAACATTTTCAAAAGATTACCTGTTATCAGTATCACTTAACCAAGTAACATGGATTTTATTTTTTATGTTTGCTAGAACTGGTACAACCTAGCTTATTGCCCCGTACCCGCTTGACGTTGAGTTTCGGGACACCCTGTATATACTTATGGCTAAAAAGTAACACTAGCCACACGATTCGATCATCAGGTTAAGCTACGCTTGCCGCGGTTGGTCCGTGGATGGGTGACCATCTTAACATACCAACACCCCTCCGTGCCTCGGAAAGCGCCGTAAGCCGTTGGTCCCGGCTGTCATTTGTAGATCTTTGACAGTCGTTACGGGTCGTCAGAAGCCTGAATGTCTGACAACCAGTCTTATCAAGGGGTATAGCCATACCCAGTAATTAAGTTGTGGAGGCCAGATACGCAGTCGCTTCATGTAAAATACTGATATTCAGCTGCATCCGGTTAGACTGGAAGCTGACCCCAGTATAGTTGGGAAAAAGCTGGGCAGATGATGATAATGTATAAGTATGTACGAGTATATACTAATCACCACCACCACTATTATGTTGGGCTTGTGGGCGGCGAGTAATGGGTAGCTCGCGGACCAAGCCCGGGTCGACGGCGCGTTGTGTTCCACGCGCGACTCAAAGAGATGTCAGCACCAACTGGTGGGGTCCGCAAGGGCCGATGCCTGCCAGGGGTGCGGGTTGTTCGAAAGAGATAGGCAACTGGGGGTGGGTTTTAGTCAGTAAAAGTCTGACACGCCCTCCTGCTCCACCCAGAGCGGGAGAAGTTATTTGATGATTTCCCACCCAAAAAAAAAGGTAAGTAGGTAACTAGTAATTGTGAAATGTTTTTAAATAAATAAATAATTTCATTTAATTTTGCACACAAAAACGAAAAGTAACATACCTACACGTTTTGCGCTATAGACGTGACGCCATATTTGTTTTGGTGACTACTAGCGCCGCTCGCTGTGGAAACATCGAACTAAATTTGAATCACTTGGCTGAGTCTTGGTCAGTCATCTTTAAAAGAACGCCAAGTTGCTAAACGTTGTTTGGAAATTATGTGAGCACCATGCTATCATAAAATTAATAATTGCTTCAATTTAATTCTTTTCACCTATTTTGTTATGGTAATTTTATTTTGGGTGCATCGTTTTCACACATAATTATTTAATGAATGCATGTTAAATATTGTACTTTTTTTTTTACTGTACCTAATGGTGGAGTTTCTTGCCCATTCTTCTCCATACAAACCACCCACATGATTATTTGAAATAAATGCTTTGACTTTGACTTTGTTGAATGATTCTAGTTCAATTAACTATCGGCCTAGGCATCCAATTGGATGCCGGCGTTTAATGAACGGCCTAGGCGTCCAATTATTAGCTGGCTAATTTAACCAGATAGCTGCGAAATACGCACCACAAAAACACCACTACTATTATGATTTCCTTCCCCTTTTTTTTCTTTCTTTGTATATTGTACAATACATGTGTTGGCACCGTGGACCTACTTCGGTAATTACCACGGATATCGATGGTAATTACTAATCACACTCATGTAAAATAATTAGTTATTATTTCGTCGTGCTTTTTATGCTGTGTTATGTCCTTTGTGTGCATCAAATAAACGATTTTTCTATCTTCTATCCATACATAGTATAAAACAACATGGTGCAACGATAATGAAATGACAATCAAAATCAAAAGTCATTTATTCAAATTAGGCTGAGAATCAGCACTTTTCGAACGTCAAAATACATAAGACAGTCCCCCCAAAAACGCCCACCCGTCACCACTTCCTAGTGCTTTAGCTGGGAAGAAGAAGTAGCGGAACAAACTCCCCAGCAGCACAGCTGTCTGTTTAGTTGGATAGACTTGATTCTATAAATACATAGACAAAGTAATATAAACATTACGAGACACAGAACATTAATTAAATAATTAGTCATACATGTGTCAGCTAGCCATGTTAATAAAGCATAATACCAAAAGAGCCTCCTGGTATTAAGGGCGTGATGGCTTATATATGCAATGCTGGATTATGTTCACATAGCTGTTACTACCCGAGTTACAACTCGAGGCCACAAATGATAACCTAGGACCATCGACGTAAAATAAATAAACAAACGGGTAGGTAATTATTAGTAACAATAACAAAATCATGGTCAGCAAGACGACCAGTCACCACAAGCAGCACCCGTTCACGAGTATAACGCAAAGATCAGCCATTAACCGCCTCGCCATATTTGAGGGAAGGAGGTAACCCGACCCCCGACGCTACCGCAAGCAGTGGCATCTACGGGAGCATGACGAACTTGCTGCCGGTTACTCAGGAATAAACGTTAAAAAGTGCTTTCACGTTAAATACACCCGGAAAAAGAATTTCACGGCAAATGTTTACCATGTGGGCCCTACAATTGTCCAGGAGGTGGATTAAATAAGGGATTTAGGGGTTGTATTCGACAATGCACTTACATTCGTACCTCATGTCGAAAATGTCATTAAAAAGGCGTCTAGAATGCTAGGATTCGTGATTAGGAATGCTGCTGGTTTCAGGCGCAGTAGTACCAAGATCTTATTGTACAATATTGTTCGTAGCATCTTGGAATACTGCAGTACAATCTGGAGACCTCAAAATGCCACGCACAACCTTAGACTGGAGCGAATTCAAAAGAGATTTCTTTGGCTTACGCCTGTGGAATTGCCAAAAGTAAAAAGTCATACGAAGCCAGACTATCACATTTTAAGATGGTTTCATTGGAGAAGCGTAGACGAATTGCTGATACCATTTCCCTAGGTAAAATACCCCGGCGCAAAATTGATTTTCCGCAATTGCTAAGCCAGTTCCAGTTTAGGGCCCCCCTGCTAGACTCCCTCGTGTTCCTACCTTGCACCCCCCCCCCCCCCTCTGTAGAACAGTGCTCGGCGCAGTCTGTTGTCCCTCGACTTTGTAAACTGAGCGATCTTATTGACGTGCACTCCGACCCATTTGCCAAGTTCTACAGTGTGTAATTTTTTTATCCTAATATTGTGTTTATTTAAGTATTTCGGTGTCTCCATGATTTATGTCTCAGACCAATTTTTATTTCATTTGTATTTTGATGTTATAGTAGTTTTAACTTGTCCATTTGTTATACTTATTTAGCTCTTAATTTTATAGAACTTATAGTGCTTGTGCACGATCATTACGTTTATGGGGCATGCGGTGCTAACATAATATGTTAGCACCGCATGCCCCATAAACGTAACAATTTCATATATTATATGAAATTGTTACCACATAACCTTAGTTATAAGTAAAATATTATCCTAAACTTGTAACGGTGTAAACAATTGTTGGTTAGCCATTTAAGAAAAAAATTATAGTTTAAGGTGCTTTTTGAGGTATTTTTATAAACACTTAATGCACCCCACGCTTTTTAAATGAATTATAAATTATTTTTTCCTTTTTTAGTTTGGTTTTTAAAGCGTGTTTTTTAGTTTTTTAAACTATTATTTAGTTATTTTCTATTTTTTAGTTCTGCTAACTACAAAAACGTGTTTTTTTACTTTTTTTTTCATTTTTCTCATTTTTTTTAAATTATTGAATTGTCATCGGTCCTCGATAAGTTTACAAAGTTTCAATGAAATCTGACCGTTTAAAGTGGGTCAAAATCGCGCTCAAAGGAGTCGGTTACATACAAACAAACATACAAGTGAAGCTAATATAAAGCGTGTAATAAAACAAAGTCGCTTTTCGTGTTTGTACGCTGAGGTCTTTTAAACTACGCAACGGATTTTATTGGGGTTTTCATCAATAGACAGAGTGATTCGTGATGGAGGTTTATATGTGTATACATAATACACTGAACTCCACGCGGGCGAAACCTCTCGCTAAAGCTAGTAAGTAATAATATGTTAAAACTTAATTTATTCCCTCTTCACAATTAGTTTGTTTTTGGTTGTTAGCTACTTAGACTATATTCCAACATTGTAAGAAAGCCGGTGCAGATGGAATGGAAGTGAATGACAACCGGTTCAACCTTTCAAGAAAACTCCGATCTTCGCTTGCATTTACTGTGACACCGGAAGAGGACCATTGTGTAAGAAACGGTCACCCATCACTGCTCGACCGCAGTAACCGCAACATGTCCTCGTCGTAACATAGCAATAAAGGGCTCTTTACTAACCAACTGCGTAAGTAAAAAATACTGTACATACTACCAGTCAACCTTGGGGTGATGCAGAGACAAAACATGCCAGGTGCAACCATATCAGTGTGCCCGGTAATTAATGGATAACCTTGAAATGGTTCATGGTAGAACTAAAGGCCGCCCGTTCAGAAAAAAAATATATTTGTATTTAATCTGTAAAAATTAAAAAAAAAAACAACCGACTTCCGAAAAAACACTACAAAGTTAAAAATAACTTTAATTACAGAAGGCGGTGACAAAAAATTAAAATACGTATCCAAAGACACCGACTTCCTAAAACAAAGTCATTTTTCACTTTGTAGTGTTTCTTCGGAAGTCGGTTGTTTTTTTTTGGATAACTTTTTTTTTACAGAAAATATAAAATGTTTTTTTTCTGAATGGGCCATTCGTTCTACCATGAACCATTTCAAGGTTATCCATTAATTACCGGTCAACCTGTATATAGAGAAAGAAGCAGTTTTTTATATATTTCTATGGGTGCAACATACGGGATAGATATCTCGCAAACAACTATAGAATACAAGAATAAATACTAATACATAGCATACATACTAGTAACATCACGCTTTGTTTACCGGAACGATTGGGCAGAGTGTACCTATAATACACCAACATCTGCCTTGTTATGTTCAAGTCCCATGTAATAGGGGCGAACATACTGCCTGACTCCGGGCTGCTACTGAGCAATTCCAGATAGAAAAACCTAATAATACTTTTCCCGACCTGGGAATGGAACCCTCGACATAACTGGCGAAATGTGTACTATTGGCACAGCTAGAGGAGCACCTCTGTCTAACTCTTGGTCCCCCAAGGCGTGCGTGATGTTATGTTAACTCTCAGAATTTCCGCTAACTGTACTTAGGAATTTTGAGCACCTATGCATTGAGCACCAAAGGTATTCCCATTTGAGCACCAATCAATATTTAACGTGGTGCTCAAAGGAGACCACAAAAATTAATTCGACTTTATTCCCCTTTGTGCAATCTACCTACGGCGCGGTAGTCTTGCCAAGGAGTATCGTATTACCCAGTAACTGGGTTGTGGGGGTCAGATAGGCAGTCGCTCCATGTAAAATACTGGTATCAGCTACATCCGGTTTGACTGGAAGCTGACCCTTACATAGTTGGGAAAAAGCAGTCATCAGTCAGTCAAATTAAATTAGCCGGCAATACTTTACCCACGTGTTGGGTATCGGTAATGAAAACTATTGTACAGACGCCAGCACATCAACCTTACGTTCCGAGATACGATAATATCGATTTGAGCGTGCTCACACCCGTTCCGAATTGGCGTGAGCGCGATAACGATGTCCCGTGAATCGTCATAGATGACGTCATGACATGCGCCATCTTGCAATAACGCCGACCATGCATAATACTAATATCACCGTGAGCGCTGTCAAAAATGACAGTTGTGCTGTTTTGTTTTGAATCATATCTTAGCTTTAACTAACTTAGCTAAAGTGCTTCTGGCTAGAGTCGCCACCTAACCAAATAAGAAGACGAAATTTGTGGTGTACACAAGTTTTATATGGTGTAAATTGGTTTTAACATTGAGTGAGCACTGTTAGCGCGTTCACGAGCGTTCCGTATTGTTAACAAAAATGACAGTTCTTAGCTGCCATAATCGTGATATCTATCTCGGAACGCAAATTATTGATGTGAGCGCTCACAGCGCTATTTTTCTTATTCGGAATGTGGCCCAAGCTACCCCAATCTGTCAAATTTTCCCAATTGAACATGAACCTTAACCTTCAGTAATAATTAAGTTGAAAACCTATCAAAGAAATTTGACAGATTGGGGTAGCTTGATGTGCTGGCGTCTGTACAAAAAAGCAAATATAATATAGGTATATATTTTTTAGTGTTTTATCATTCCTACTTTGTTCAAAACTTTAAATGACACAAACATGTACTTAGATTAAAGCAACCAATCGACTCTTTATGTTATGGGTTTTGGAAATTCGTAAAAAATATCTATGTTCCACAAAAAATTACAAAAACAGCTGATTGATTACGGGCATTGACCTTCGCTCATCGAATTATGTTTCTTTTTGTAGAATTAGTTTTCAATATGACACCTAACAAGTATTGCCAGCTAATTTAATTTGACCCGGTATATCTGTGACTATTTATTATTACGTTAAAGTATAGTGCCTTACCTTACTTGTAGCGCAATCAGAAGCAATCTCTTGGAGCATTCTCATCCATAATTAATATCATAAAACAAATCACTTGATTACGTATTTCCACATAAATAACTCTTAAGCACCATAATTCACTATAAATAAACTATTTACTAGACACAATAACTCGTTTTGTCGCAGTTTATTTATTTAATTAGTGTAGTAAAAAAGTTTTCTAAAAAAATGACTAATACCTCCGCACACAACCCACCATACCACGAGTTCCCGCGCAACTAAAATTCTCTGTAATGTAATTTATACGAGCAACCAATTTCAACAAGCATTCAATACAGAGCTACTAAACCTTATCGTAACTGCTTAAAGTTTAATTTACCTTGTTGTAACCGCAAATGACACTAAGCCAACGAACACAATCTGACGTTTCCTACACAATGTTATATTTGCAGCTAACTTTCGAGAACTTTCCTTTGTAAAGTACTGGCGATATAGTTTCGCGGCCGCAAATGTAAGTTTGTATGTTTCGATGTTTGAAACCATTGTTGACAATCTTTGTTTTGATTAGTTTTCGCTCGCGGCCGGTAGGGGCGCTTTTTTCTTTACTTTATAAATACTATTGGTCGCCCAGTGTTCGAAATTCGAACACAATTCATTTAAGGCGCGGTAATAAGCAAATCTTTAGGTATTACAGGAGGTGAAGCAGGGGAAGCGGAGACGTAAAAACATAAATGGGTTATCTTAGTAATATGCAAAAGTAAATGTTTTTGTTCGTCAGTTACGCTGAAACGGCTAAACTGATAGTACGAAGATAAACCATGTCATTATAAAATACCATATGTATGATACATACCCAATAGACATGGGTAGCTCGTGAGCGAGTGATAGAAAAGAGCTAGCTCTTTTTGATGGACGTCGCTCTCGCTCACTCACTCGTTCGTTAAGTAGCTCACTAGCTCAGTTAGCTCTTACACTCTCAGTAATACTTCAGCAAGACACCGATGACCGACCGAAGTCAGCGGCCGAACAGCTCATTCGGTTCGCTTCGGAATATTTCGGATCGCATAGTTCGTTCTTCCAACAATAGCTCTTTGATACAATACGTCATTGTAGACTATCATACGACATAAATCACTGTAAATCTAACTTTATGGCCATAGCTTTAAAGTAGAAAATACTTTGGTATTGCAAAGTTTATTTTTTTGCGTGTTATTTACGTAAAGTCATAACATTATATAAACAAACAGAAGCACTTATTTAACTTAAAAACTCCAAACTTCCAAAGAGCTATTGACAATGACTATTGAGCAGGCCGAGTCGTTTCCTTCGACACGCGTGCAGCGTGAGTCAAATGAACTAACAGTCGGCGTCTGAATCACTGAGCTATAGAAGAGCTAGTGAGTAATAAAGAGTCCAAACTTCCAAAGAGCTACTCACTATTGAGCGAGCCGACCCGTCTCCTTCGACGCGCGTGCGGCGTGAGTCAATTGAGCTAACAGTCGGCGTCTCGGCGTCTGTGTCACTGAGCTATAGAAGAGCTAGTGAGCTAGTAGAGTGATATAGCTCTTTAGAGTGAAAGAGCTAATCGATCTTTTTCTTTTCAGTGAGTTACTTCGCCCATGTCTAATACCCATCATTTCGTTCTTGCGTAGTTCCTGTAACTGTCAATGTTGGATTAACTGCAGTTAGAGGTATTGGTAATGTGGCGGAGCTATTACTCTGAGAATCCCTGGGTTCTCTGTAATTGAATAGAACAAAATCTTACTCCATCGGAACAGGTAAAACTTTATAAGAAATTAAATCCATTTATTAGATATTTATTTCGGACGCATATTTACGTAAATTTTTCGTTACGAAAGTATGGAAGCGGCTACTGAAAATAATTTATTTGATAAAAAATCCCGACATCACGGGATTGGATAACTAATCGAATGCATAGCTACAAAAAACACTTCAAAGTGAAAAATAACTTTCATTTCGGAAGTCCGTGATTTTGGATATGTATTTTAATTTTTTGTCACCGCCTGCCGAATTCAGCATATCATTCTAGACCCTCAGCGCGCAGAAACTTTTCGTCGGTTTTACAAAAAAAAAAAAAATCAGCTGTTACATAGAAAAGTGCAATACCTACGCGGTTAAAATGTATGGAACAGCTGATATTTTTTTGTATGACCGACAAAAAAATTCTGTGCTAGGGGGTCTAAAATGATAAACTGAATTCATGGTTACAGTTTACGCACTGGATAAAAACTTTTCCTGTATATGACGGAGTTATGCCCGAACATACACAATAAATAATAAAATAAAATATAAACACGTCGAATTGATAATAACCTTCTTCTTTTTGAAGTCGGTTAAAAAGTATGGAGGTGGCTATTAATAATTTATTTGAAATAAAAAATCCCGGGATTACCGGACTGCATAATAAAAAATCTGTATAATATAAAATCTGTACGTGCCAATCTTTTTACAACTTATTGTAGTTTTGGAAACGAAATAAAATTTGTACTAATTTACATGTTTTTGAAATTGTCAAATAACAAAATACGTAATGAACGGATAGCGGGACAAAGCGGCACACGTCCGTCTAGCAGCGCCTCTATGCGATCACTGTCGGATTGCATAAAAAAGAAAGAGAAGCGCGATGACGCGGCGCTCGTAACGTTTTACAAACCGTAAAACAATTAATTACTTCAAAATAAGTTTAGTAATCGAAAAAAAAAAACAACCAAGTTCTGTATTTAAATATGATACGTTACTGTTATTAATTTTACCAACGTACGTTGTTCTGTAATACAGATATTTTTGTTAGAAGATTATTTTAAGAGGTTAGTTTACCATTTTTTTATATCGAGAAAACTTTTCAAAAACGTGTTTTGAATACAACAGGGTTCTCAGAAATATGTTCAAGATTAACATATATTTTTCCCGCCGTCACAAACTGTATAGATTTGGCTAGAAACTTGTTTGAAACAAGGCTATTTCTCTGTTAGCAGCCCCTTAAATAAGATGATCTATCTGCACTCCTCCATCTTTATCTGTACTTCATACCCCTCCGTTCGCGTAAGCTTCGCAGATTTATATTGTGAATTGATGACCAGGGATGCATGATTGGAGATTGTATTAGCCTATAATGTTCCCACTGCTGGGACACCGCCCTCCCGACCGACCCTTGCTCGTTGAATCGCCAGCCCGCGCCCGCGCCGCAGCTGAGCCAGTAGCTTTAAATTCCCCGATCAATAATAATGCCAATATTTTGATCCAGCCTGTCCCCAATGATAGCTGTCCCCCTATCAGTGACGCCCTGAGCCGAGGCCCGTACCCCACAGGGGGTGCCCTCAGCGTGCAGTCGCTTAGTTTGTAAATTTTAGTTTGTAAGCCCTGGCTGGAGGCGTTAAGATTAACTTCTTAATGGCAGCCCCAGGAAAGCCCGGTTGAGCAGTCACGGCCTCTCAAGGCCAACTGCGAGATGCCCAACAATAAAAAAAAAGGACACCGCCCTCCTGTCTTCAAGACGGAGTGGGCTGTTTTCTACCACGCGGGCACAGTGCGGGGTGGTAAAAGTCACATGTCTTCGAATGTTTTGGCTCTAGGACATGCCGGTTTCCTCGCGCTATTTTCTTTCACCGGTTTGATAGCAGTGGTGATGAAATAATTTACAATAAGTGAAGCGCAAAAACTCGTAAGTTGGGGCCGCCCTGTGTTTTTACACAGAGGCTTAATTATGTTTGAATCCTGCACCCTAATTAAGTACCTATGTAATGCACTATGTGAACAATTTTGAAGGATACCTATTGCTAATCCATTGTTTCACATGTATGAAAAAATTGTCTGCTCAACAACGTAAATAACGCAATGAATGTTGTTGAACTGTCAAAATGACAGCCATTCTTACTCATAATGTGTTACGCAACCCTGCAGTGTGATGTAGGTAACATGGTCACATGTATTTTTTTTTTTGAGGTTGGGATATCATCAAATAACTTCTCCCGCTCTGGGTGGAGCAGGAGGGCGTGTCAGACTTTTACTGACTAAAACCCACCCGTGTTCCTTCAGTAGCCTGTGTGCCAGGGGCCACGGTATCTCTTTCGAACAACCCGCAATGGTCACATATTAAATTACATATTTATAAACGAGAGCATATCGTTCGTCCGGTGTCACGTCACACATGTTCATTGTTAGCAAACTGAACGCCCAGCTTACTTTAATAAAATATAACATAACATCACGCCTTGTCTCCCCTAGGGGCACCCACATTTCACCTGTTATATTATTTAAGTTCCATGTAATAGGGGCGAGCCTATCGCCATCATCCGGGCACAAATCCAAACTCCAGCAGGCTTAGCACGAGCACCAATTTGTCGACGGAAGAATAGACATGACTAGTAGTACAATAGGAGAAGATAGCTATATTTTTCTAATAATTATCACAGTTATGCGTTCTAAACGAATCATGATTTTGTAGATAATCGTTTAAACTTTGTGGCCGTCGAGTTGAATAAGTTTGTTGATGTAAGTAGATGTTATTATTTATAAATAAATAAACATGAAAAACGAAATGAACATTTCAATTTTAATTTAGAATTGCAAACGTAAAAGGGCGATAAGTCATTGGCACAGCGAAATGATTTGCTTTTGCCTTATTTACGTGTTGAATAAATAAACATAATTGAACCGTAGTCAAACAAAGCATTTGCCTAACTAGGTGTTGGTATAGTGATTTGCAATTCAAATGTTAGGTACCTGGGACTTGCATGATTTTATATGTTAGGTATTTAATTGAACCTCTATTAATTTCCATTTTGCGTTTAAAAAAATATTGTTGAAAGTATAATGATTGTGCTTCAACCGGTATGTATGTACGTACCTACATATTTAAGTAGGTTTAAGTTTACATAAATAAAGTGTAACATTTATTTATTTATTTATTTATTTACTATTAACATAGGTAATTATTATTAACATAGGTAATTAACACTCTTGCGTTCTCATAGAGTATTGTATGGGATGCATGAAGAAGCCTCCCCGTATAGCGCAATTTGTTCCACCAGTAACTCGAATGAACCGAGCATTCGGCGCATCCTGGACAGTCACACCCAATACCTACCTTGATGACTGGCCAATTCTTCCCTTGCGGTGGTAGGGCTAACGCCCGCCTGGTTCGCGACCCCCGCCTGGTTCCCACCGGAATCCGACGTCAAGCAGCTTGCTGTGTTTCGTCGATGCGTGGGAGTACCTACCAGTGCCTTGTACAAGAGTGAACAGCCATTTTCTGGGCACGCTCGATCCATCAAAGACCTCATCAATTGCTTTCCATCAGGCGTGATCGAGGTCAAGAGCGGGCTTTTTTTTTAATTGCGTTAAAAGCGTAATACAATGACTAAAACTTATTTTTTTAAGCGAACTAATATTTTAATAATAACGTTTACGCCATTGTGTATGCATTTGAAATTGAGTCTTATTCCAAAGTAGGTATATTAAAAGTTACTGAAATCGATTCAGTAGTCAATTATGAACAAACAACTTCGCGCTTATTCTGTTACATCTTGTATTTATTTATTTATTTATTATTATTTATTCACAAGGCAACTACAACAGGTAACAATCACTTAATCTCACTAATTTAATATTGTAGGTTTCGACCTGATTATCACCCAAAGCGTAATCGCACAACATGACCAGCAAAAACAATAATAATGGCGATGTTATAACTACAGTAAAAGGTTAGTCCAAAAAAAAAAAAACACAGTTACAAGGTATGTGCGTCTGACCTCCGACACACTTCTAACACAGTTACAAGGTATGTGCGTCTGACCTCCGACACACTTCTAACACAGTTACAAGGTATGTGCGTCTGACCTCCGACACACTTCTAACACAGTTACAAGGTATGTGCGTCTGACCTCCGACACACTTCTAACACAGTTACAAGGTATGTGCGTCTGACCTCCGACACACTTCTAACACAGTTACAAGGTATGTGCGTCTGACCTCCGACACACTTCTAACACAGTTACAAGGTATGTGCGTCTGACCTCCGACACACTTCTAACACAGTTACAAGGTATGTGCGTCTGACCTCCGACACACTTCTAACACAGTTACAAGGTATGTGCGTCTGACCTCCGACACACTTCTAACACAGTTACAAGGTATGTGCGTCTGACCTCCGACACACTTCTAACACAGTTACAAGGTATGTGCGTCTGACCTCCGACACACTTCTAACACAGTTACAAGGTATGTGCGTCTGACCTCCGACACACTTCTAACACAGTTACAAGGTATGTGCGTCTGACCTCCGACACACTTCTAACACAGTTACAAGGTATGTGCGTCTGACCTCCGACACACTTCTAACACAGTTACAAGGTATGTGCGTCTGACCTCCGACACACTTCTAACACAGTTACAAGGTATGTGCGTCTGACCTCCGACACACTTCTAACACAGTTACAAGGTATGTGCGTCTGACCTCCGACACACTTCTAACACAGTTACAAGGTATGTGCGTCTGACCTCCGACACACTTCTAACACAGTTACAAGGTATGTGCGTCTGACCTCCGACACACTTCTAACACAGTTACAAGGTATGTGCGTCTGACCTCCGACACACTTCTAACACAGTTACAAGGTATGTGCGTCTGACCTCCGACACACTTCTAACACAGTTACAAGGTATGTGCGTCTGACCTCCGACACACTTCTAACACAGTTACAAGGTATGTGCGTCTGACCTCCGACACACTTCTAACACAGTTACAAGGTATGTGCGTCTGACCTCCGACACACTTCTAACACAGTTACAAGGTATGTGCGTCTGACCTCCGACACACTTCTAACACAGTTACAAGGTATGTGCGTCTGACCTCCGACACACTTCTAACACAGTTACAAGGTATGTGCGTCTGACCTCCGACACACTTCTAACACAGTTACAAGGTATGTGCGTCTGACCTCCGACACACTTCTAACACAGTTACAAGGTATGTGCGTCTGACCTCCGACACACTTCTAACACAGTTACAAGGTATGTGCGTCTGACCTCCGACACACTTCTAACACAGTTACAAGGTATGTGCGTCTGACCTCCGACACACTTCTAACACAGTTACAAGGTATGTGCGTCTGACCTCCGACACACTTCTAACACAGTTACAAGGTATGTGCGTCTGACCTCCGACACACTTCTAACACAGTTACAAGGTATGTGCGTCTGACCTCCGACACACTTCTACTTCTGCTTAGGCAGGGAATGTGTAGGAGGCCAGCGCGCCAGGTAAATTATTTACCTATATGTTCATCTGTTCCCTCATAACTTATAAACTACATAACATAATTTGACAAATGAATGAGGTATCGTTTTATGCATCTTTGCCGGTTATCGGCTATGTGACATCACATTAAATGAATGTGGCGCCCTCTACAGAACATACAGGGACGAACTAAACATTATGTAGTCAGCGATCATAAGCTTTAGGGCAAAGTGGCATAGACTATGGCTTTCGCTACTTTACTTTTTAGAACGTAATTTTTCAGTAGTCAGTGCGACCAAATAACCCGTTTTGTTGAGGTCGCAGTCACCTAACCTAGGTTACTGCGACCTACTAAGAGAAATGGCTAGAAAGTTAAAAAGAGGCTCAAAGATTTAAAAAAGTGTGCGAACTAAAACGCTCTTCGGCGACCATCGCCGAAGATCGCTTTGGTTACGACGCGGCCTGTACCTACCAAATTGTAGAGCAGTGGTGGCCCAATGGCCATGAGTTACGACTTGTATGCCGTAGGTTCGAACCGAAACTGGCGCTTTACTTGTGCTTTATTTCATCACCAATGCCCAAAACGGTGAATAAAAACATCATAATAAAAACGGTACGATAAAGAACCCAAAATTCGAGGACGATACATGTGAAATCTCATAACCGGGCGGCGCGGCGGCACTGGGCCCGCGTGATTGATACTATTTACTAGATTACGGCCCACTTTTTCTCACCGTGAGGAGGCCTGTGTTCCAGCTGTGGGAATATCATAGGCAGAGGCTCATTATGCTGCGTTATGTTATGCTTTATTAATAATTCGGATACAGAGTAACTGAATTTTCCCGCAATTTTTGTGTAATGCGTTTCGTTATACGATACGAATGTTAGAATCCAGAAAAAGTAAGTTAATTTGTCCAAATATCTATTTCAGTTTCATAAAACTTGTTAATGTATAAATAAAGTTACGTTTTAATACATTCATGTATTTATTTTTTCCTTAGCATAAGTATAGGAACACCTGTATTTGTAAAATGGAACACAAAATTATGATGACCTTGACAGTTTGACAGATTTAAATAAAGTTGCCAGAAATAGATTTCTGCACTAGTTGGGGTAATTTTTAGTACTGTGAGAACTGCTGTTACCAGGTGCAGAAAAATCCTAGAAAAAAAAACAAATTAAATTACGCCAAGTGCGTAACCACCACGCACCACGCACGCAAGGGTTCCGTATTTGGGAGGAATATTTACGCATACGCAAAAATAAGTTGGTTTTCGAAAACTATAAAACACAACGTTATCTCTATGGTTAAAATTGGAAATACAAATACCCAATTACCCACAAACTATTGACTTAACTAGACAAGTCACTTAGAAACATTTGAATATTTTTAATTAGGAGATCTAACAATCGATCCTCTCTGCCTACCCTGAAAGAAACGCAAAATCAAGATTTACTGATTTTCTAATCAGAACAGGTGTTCTGACTAGAACGTAAACAAAAAA
The DNA here is from genome assembly GCA_947359405.1 of Antitype chi. Taxonomy (NCBI): domain Eukaryota; kingdom Metazoa; phylum Arthropoda; class Insecta; order Lepidoptera; family Noctuidae; genus Antitype; species Antitype chi. Next base: position 12,635,061 of record OX375834.1, on the reverse strand, counting down.
TTAATCTTACGGAACCCTAAAACACAGTTGAAAAAATATGGTAAATTAAAATACTAAGTTGGCAACACCGAAATGACGGCCATAGCAGTTTACCTAGTCACGCGAGAAAAAAATGTGAATTTACGAATTGAATATTCTTTGTTTTAAATGCCTTAGTGAACTTTAAATTGTGTTTTTTTGTCATAATTATAGTGTATACTACACGTTACATATAATGAACATGTTATTTAAAGAGTTTTGGTGGGAAAACACAATGAATTTCATCGTTATAAACTAATTTGTGAATCGAATAAAAAAAGTGTTTTTTAGTGCTATACGGCTGAACATCAGGTAAGTTTTTTACGTTGAGAGTATCGATTAGTACGTGGAACGACATTCTGTGTGGTTTAAAACGCTGTTTACACTTTAAAAGTGGTGGAAAAACATATTTGAGTGCATTGTTTACATATTTTGGATGATACAGGTGCTTCATACACGTTGTTTTGATATATTCAGCATCAGCTTGAGGAATGTGCGATATTCGCGGTATGACGTATGATAATTAATACTGTGTTCATTATCATTGAGATATGTCTACATTATAAAAAGGTTTTGTACAAATTATTATGATCTTTGAAATAATAAGAAAGTCACAAATGACAAAGTTGTATGCTCTGAATTACAATATCTTATGATTTTGGTACTTTATTGAAATTAAACTATACTATACTATATAGAGCTTAAACCTCTGCTTAAAAGAAAGAAGGATATAAATGTTTGCAGAATTTCTTGGCATGGTTCAAATGTATGGTGAAAGTTATAATAAACTAACTTCTGTCCTCGGACCCGCCCGCGTGGATGCCGGTTATCGCGTTTAAAAGTAGCCAATGTCCTTCTCCATATCCTAAGCTACATCTCAGCCAAATTTCATGACAATCGGTTGAGCATTTTACACGTGAAAGCGTAACAGACGGATAGAGTTACTTTCGCATTTATAATATTAAAGTAGGGATAATCCTTATAATGTACCCACTGACACAGCTAGCCGCTTGTTGCGGGTCCCCGAAACAATCAATTGTAACTGAACAATTACAATCAATTGTAATGTACTTATATTGTCCAGTGCTTCAATCACATTTAGGCGACAATCAGTTTGTGCATCAATTTGTATCAATTACATAAAAGTTGACATTTAAAATTGATCTTTTGAAGGAGCATTTAGTTGACTTTATTTTGTGGTTGTTGTAATAAGAAATGAGTACATATGAGGAAGGCCTGAAAGTGGACCGATAACTCAAAAATTGAGTGGAAATCGGTTATACGGAGGAATGAGGAAAATGTTGTGAAGATAGTTTTAAGTATAAATGTTGATAGCTATAAAAGTAGGGGGAGACCAATGAAACGATGTATGGACTGTGTGAATTATGATATGGTTAGAAAGGGTGTGACTACGGAGATGACGACTAATAGAGAAGTGTGGGAGAAAAACTAATGTTGCAATGACCCTAAATAAATTGGTATAATGAGAATGATAATAATGATGATTTTGTGACTGTTGTCAGACCACGGTTGGTTGAAGAATCCTTAATACTCAAAACAAATAACCAAAAACAACAACATATACTGTCAACTGTGGCATCTTTACTTTCCATGAGTAACTTTACCAATGAGAACTATATTAAAATATCTATTGAAAACTAAGAAATTGTTACAAATAGTAGATTATTCTATTTATTTATTTAACCATTTATGGAGTTTCTTGCCCATTCTCCATACGAAACTACATTTTGGAAGGGGCGACTAGAATCAATTCTATTTTAATGTATAAGTTGACGTTCAAAAGTTCCTTTTAAGTGCCTATTTGAAATAAATGCTTTGACTTTTACTTTATGCATACACATTTATACCTACAAATACCTACAATGGTAATGCTTATTTCTACAGAAATCTCTTCCAGCACGCCCGCAATAGGAGAGAAGATAAAAAGAGATGTAGACAATGTTTGTAATAGTAGAAGGGAAAACATAAAATATATTTTTTTTCTCTAATTTAAATATACACATACAATATGAGAATATACATTCATATTAACTCTCTACTTCTATATCGCTTCGATATTAAATGGCGGCAATAGATTTTCAGTTATCGAGAGAAATTTAAGTACAGTACTCATCGGTAAAGTTGCTATGGTAAGTAAAGATGCCACAGTTGACTGTACCTATTTATTTGTCCTAAAGATTGAAATTACTTACAGCGAATTAAAATTAATGTTTTCAGGCCCACAATATGAACCATACAGCAGCCGCGATACCAGGAAACATGGATGTTGATCCGCTGAGCTCATATGAGTACCCAGCGTATGACAGCTATGCTGCCCAGTCCTACCCGTACCCCAGCAAGCTACAGCAGTCCATCTATCAGGCTTACCAACAAACTAACACCAACTACAATAATACACAACCAGTCCAACCGCAAGAACCGTTCAACAATCCACCACCAACATCACAAACAACCGTTGATATTGAATTACCACCTAAAACTGCTGATACGGAACCAAAACCAGTACTTAAAAAGAGACGGAAGGAGAAGAATGGCCAGAAGAGTACTTATTGTTCTGAGAAGATAACGGATGCTGCGTTCAAGTTTTACGGTTGTTCCGTCTGTAACATCAGTTACAATGCATTGCACGACCTGGACCAGCATGTGACCGTTCACAAGAACAGAATGACTAGCTATAGATTGCGGTTAAGAAATCAATTTAAAAAGAAACAAATTAAGAAAGAAAAGAAAAGATTAAATAAAAAGATGGTTAAAATTAAGAAAGAAATTATTTTAGACATTGAAATAAAGCCAGAGGATGGTTATATTGGTGAAGAAAAAGCAACAGATGTTATTAGTAATGGGATCAATCCTGATTCTGAATGTAATGGAAACGTAGATAGTGGAAACGGTGCAATAGAAGTCCAAAATAGTCAAATTAATAACAATAATGCCACGAATTCTATTAATAATGACCCACAGACTAGTGAAACAAAGTCTTTGAGTAACGAAAAAGTGAATAAGGAAAATAGTGAAATAGAAAACGGAAATAGTGTTAATAGTAAAGATAAAGAAAATAGTATGGACGAAGCAGAGTTAAATAATTTAGAGAAAATTTACAAATGTTTTGCTTGTCAAAAGCAGTTTACTTTGAGCTATTATTTAAAACTACACGTGAGATCACACACAGGTAAGGATTTTATTATATACATACTTATTAAGAAATCTTAAATATAAGCCGGTGGTCCTAAGTACATATCAGTCATTACAGGTCCTCAGAAGCCCGTAAGACTAACAACCAGTCTCACCCATGGTTATCGTATTACCCAGTAACTGGGTTGTGGAGGTCAGACTAGCAGTCGCTCCATGTAAAATACTCGTATTCGGAGGGGTCTTGGTATGTAAGGTTCACCCATCCACGGACAAACCGCGGCAAGCGTAGCTTAACCTGACGATCGGCCGTACGTCTGTTATTACTTAGCCACAAGCCCTCAAAGACAAAAAAAAAACATATTTATGATAATATAGGAATGCAATTAATCTCTTCGTTGAGCGCAGACGCTGGTACATTATTTATTGTTGCTTGCAGACGAGAAGCCCTACACGTGTAGCGTGTGCGGCCAGTCGTTCATCACAGCCAGCAAGTTGGGGCGCCACAACAAGAGGATCCACCTCGCCGAGCGCTACCAGTGCCGCATATGCTTCAAGATATACTCCCGGTGAGTACCACACGCCAAATACTCGCCCCTGTGACAACTCGTCCCGTAGCAACTCGCCCCGTGACAACTCACCCTTTAACAACTCGCGTCGTAGCAACTCGCGTCGTAACAACTGCATGTAAAAACATGCCTCACAAACTACTGAACCGATTTGAAAAACTCTTTCTCTGTTGGCAAGCTACACTATCCCCGGGTGACATAGGCTATATTTTATCCCCGTATTCCCACGGGAACGGGAACTACGCGGGCGAAATCGCGGAGCGCTGCTAGTAATATTATAAAACTAATTGAGTGACGTTGTACATTGCAGGTTTGAACTTCTGACGGCACATTTCGACAAAACGCATCCTGAAGACAAGTTGGAGGGAGAGCCGTATGGTACGTCGATAACATAACGTGTAATATAATTAACGCTACACCTCATACACCACAATTGAAGTATTGAGTTAAAATCATAATACAATGATCAAAACTATTTTTTTTAAGCTAACTGTTTTTATTAAGAAAATCGTGTTGATCCTTGCATTACTTTACGCATTTAATATTGAGTCTTATTGCCTTGAAATAAGATAGAATTTTGTTTGGCTCAATATGCGGTAGGTATGGCAAAATGCAAAATTCTTGAAAAAAAAGTATTAAAAGTTACTGAAATCTATTCAGTAGTAAATGATTAACAACTTACTTTCAGGTAATGCGTTTATTATGTTACACCTTGTATTATGTGATTATTAATGAATTGTAGACTACAACGCGATCCTGCCGTACCTGAAGGAGCTGGAGGAACAGCTGCTGGCGCCCGGCCTGGCCCCGCTGGACAGCAGGCCCGCGCCGGCCGGGCTGTGCTGGGAGCGGCACGTGGGCCCGGCGGCGCCGCCCAAGGACATCAAACAAGAGGTTTGGATGACTTCTTAGCGAAAAGACAACTCGCCCCTTGTTTATGTTTATTTAAGACTAGCTTTTTCCAGCGTTTTCGCTCGCGTGGAGGGCGAAACCTATCCCACGGTAACGTACTACCGGGATGAAAAGTACCCTACGTGTTAATCCAGGTTATAAACTATCTGTGCGCTAAATTTCATTCAAATCCGTTGAGCCGTTTTTGCGTGATTAATTAACAAACATCTAACTATCCAAACTTACAAATTTTCACATTTTAATATTAGTAGGATCTTTAAGTTACTTTTATATTTTGTTGGTCAATATTTTAAAACTAGACAGCGCCGGCGCCGGCGATTCCTAGCTGACTGATCTCTGTAAAGAACTACTGAAACAAACTCAGAGGTCAAGATCTTTTTAAAACTCCAAACATGATATTATTAAAACATCCTCAAAATATACACTTATACACTAAAAGCAGTGATATTCATAATATTAATACTAGAAACAAGGACAAACTTCGTGCTCCCTTTCACCGGCTACATAAGGTTCATAACTCATTTGTAGGTCTGGGTATAACCTTTATAACAAGCTACCCTTTTCCTTGCTAGATTTGCATTTTAGCGCGTTTAAAGCTAAAGTAAAATCCACCCTTTGTTCAAAGGCATACTATTCTATCAACGACTACTTAAACAATTGGTCACTGTGATTAACTCAAGACAATGTTTATGTTCTTTCACCAGAATTAGCTTACCCACTGACAGGTCATACTCGTATGAGTTACTTCATATCATTGTTTATTTTATTTGACTGTATAAACCATTTTTTGGTTTGAATATTTTTTTTATGAATGATGCTTTCATTTCTTGTTGAATGTTAATTACGAGTACTTACCTATTATTGTATAGAATCAAGTTCTTCTAACTTAACAGACAGCTGTGCAGCTGGGCAGTTTGTTGCTCCACTTCTAGTTCCCAGCTAAAGCACTAGGAAGTGGTGAAGGGCGGGCGTGCCGGGGGACTGTCTTATGTCATTTTGACGTTCAAAAAGTACCGACTCTCAGCCTAGTTTGAATAAATAACTTTTAATTTTGATTAAAATCATAAATAAAAATAAAAAATATGGTTTCCATCTATCTATTATTCCTTCCAGGCCCAAGACGAGGACCAAAAGGAGCTGGTGCCGAAGCTGGACATACTCATAGAGGAGGTGAAGGTGGACTTCGACGTCACCGTCAAGAGCGAGCTGCCCGACGATGCGCCGCCGGGGGACGCGCCGGGGGACGCGGGGGATGCGCTGGGTGACGAGCCGGGGGACGGGGTGGATGACGGGATGGATGTCAAGGATGAAGATAGGTGAGTACAACGCTTTAATGATCTGTTGCCCTGGATGACATTGACAAGGGGCATTGTTAGTAAGTACTTGTGAAACTGTATTGACAAAACAAGATAAAGAAAGAAAGAACAAGATAAAGAAAGAAAGAAAAATTCTTTATTAGACTCGAACAGGAATGACAGACAGCTGGCGGTGTTAGTTCCGATTTTGGCCACCTGCCTTAAGATCTTTATACAACATTATTTTAGTAATATGCGAAACCAGAATACAGGATAATTACATTTTTAACCAGTTCGCAAACTGTAACCATGAATTCAGCATATCATTCTAGACCCCCTAGAAAGCAGACATTTTTCGTCGGTTATACAAAAAAATCAGCTGTTTCATAGAAAAGTGCAATACCTACGCGGTCAAAATGTATGGAACAGCTGATTTTTTTTTGTATAACCGACGAAAAAATTCTGTGCTGGGGGTCTAGAATGATAATTATGCTGAATTCATAGTTACAGTTTGCGCACTGAATAAAAACTTATCCTGTATAGTTTGTCCAGAATTAGTAACTGAATCGATTCCAATATTTTTTACACCATGTTATATTTTTGAAGTGAACACTTCTTTAGGCGCGTTGAGCACTTTTTGGGTGAACAAAAATCATGGAACTCACGTCATCGTCACCGAACGCTTGAGCACACGCGAGGGTCGCGCGTTGATGTCTTTTGGAAAAGTCCCTTTCTTTCATTAGGAAATTCTAATTCTTTTATCCCTTTGTATTTTTATCGTAAAATCTGTGCTGTTACCTTTAATGGCTGAAGTCGATCGCTCGTTTATCCTTTTTTACCGAGAGCAATCAGGACCCGAGGACCCAATGTGAAATCCTGTATTGACGATTTAAAAATACACGTAATTGTTCAAGTTTTCACTTCTGTCGGCACTACCGGAGTACCACTGTTTTTTTCCTAAAAAAGATTTGCAAGTTTAATGGAAAATGTTATCACCAGTTAATTACAATACAATAGCCGTACGGTTAAGTAACTACTGTTTAATTATTATCAATGAGCACAATACGACGGGGGGCCGCGTGGTGACCATGTTTGTATAGACAACTAGGTAACATAACTAGCTTATAACTTTGTGATTTTTCATGATACAGTTTTGAAATTTTGTAAATATGTAGATTTTTTACATAAAAATACTAGACACGTGTTTCGGGTTTCGCATATACTAAAACCAGGGTTGTATATTATGTAGCTATAGGCTATGCTAAGCAGAGGCAGGTTAATACTCTTCGGTCTTCAATATAACCTGCCGCAGCGTATGAATCAGGTCTACGGTGATAAAGCCTTTACGGAATCCGGCTTGTTCGGGAGGCTGGAAGTCGTCAAAACTTCGCTCGAGATAGTTCGTGACGACTCTTGAAAACGGCTTGTAGACATGGCTCAGAGGTGAGATGGGCTATTGTTAAGCAGGGCATTGTCACCCTTCTTAAAGAAGAGTACCACTACACCTCTGTTCCATGCCTGTGGCGTTTTGCCTTCGAGTATAAAGAAACGAACAGATTCTCGAGGGCCTTAAGAACGGGTTTTCCGCCGGCCCTCAGGAAATCGGCCGTAATTGAAGAAGGAAAAATGCGTTTATTGGCATTATATTATTAATAGCAAACCTTAAATTATTTAAAAAGAAAAGAAAAAAATACAGAAAACAATGATAATAATGCCAAAAGGGCCTCAGCTCAGCATAATGTCAGATGGCAACACAGTATGCACCATCTGACGTTGATGTTCAGCTGCAACCCACGAGTACCATGTACGCTAGAATAATAAACACATAGTGAGGTATGTCCGTAATAACCAGAGATCGGATATTCGGATGCATATTCACCTAAAGTTGAGATGTTGGCTAACATGGAATGCGCTTTTACATCGAAAAAGTTTTAATTTAGGTAAGTAATTTGTTTACTTTTTGTTTTAACGAATACAAACCACCCCTCCTCTAGTACATACACATATTTGTATCGGGTTAAACATAAATTTTAAATTAATACACATCTGAATAGTTATGCAATCCAAGAATCCCGGGGTTTTTAATAAATATTACAAATAATTTATAAAGCCGCTTCCATACTTTCATAGCTAAAAATGATCTTTAGGTAAATGTGCATCCGAATATCCGATCTCTGGTAATAACATACTAAGAAGGTTAAAAAAATATATTGGCATACATGTGTGTGAATGTATGTTTTCTTGTAATGCTGAGTGATAGCCGTTTTGCGTGGATGTGACGCATGTTTCCCTCAACCTTTTCTTATATTTTTATTGTTTTTGTGTTCCTGTTCTTTTATGCGTCATGTTTACCACAAATAAACTTTTTTTCTTTCTTTCTATTAAAGAAAAAATAATTACTTAAATAAAAATATCTGCGTATTACCTACATTAAATAAGAAATCTTTAAGTAGAAACATATAAAGCACCTACCTAGCTATATATACATATACACCGTTACATTTTGATCGTTTTAATCGTGAAATAAAAATAGTTTAAAAACTAAAAAACACGCTTTAAAAACCAAACTAAAAAAGGAGAAAATAATTTAATTCAATTAAAAAGCGTGGGGTGCTTGACATTAATTGATTATAAAAATACCTCAAAAAGCACCCCACGCTTTTTAATTGAATTAAATTATTTTCTCCTTTTTTAGTTTGGTTTTAAAAGCGTTTTTTTAGTTTTTTAAACTATTATTTATTTTCTATTTTTTTGTTCTGCTAACTACAAAAACGTGTTTTTTTTTTCTCATTTTTTTTTAAATTATTGAATTGTCATCGGTCCTCGACAAGTTTTACAAAGTTTCAATGAAATCTGACCGTTTAAAGTGGGACAAAATCGCGCTCAAAGGAGTCGGTTACATACAAACAAACAAACATACAAGTGAAGCTAATATAAAGCGTGTAAAATGAGTTGATCCATAGATTCTGTCGTGTTTTGCGAACATAAATGTATGGATCAGCTCATTTTTATTTCACGATTTCAGGGTTGATCTCAATGTAAAAGTTGTTCATAATAATGAGAAGGATTAAAACCTTCAAAATGTAACGGTGTATATAATTCCATCATCACCGCCTCGCCTTGTTGCTTGGCGCTGCTTCAGAGCCATCCTAATATCGTACAAGCCGACATCTGATGTCTTAGGTGAGTTTATAAACTCACGCCTTTTTCGTATGGGGATAGGCAGAGACTACAGGACGCCATCGCCACCTGCTACGATCCTTACATACTCCATTAGCCTCGTTTATGTTCATACATCTGCACCCTAATTGCGTAACTCACAATCTGTTTCGTTTTGAAACAGATGGCTAAACCATTGCTTCATATGTTCGAAAAATGTGTCTGCTCAACAACGTAAATAGCGTAATGAATATTGTGGAACTGTCAAAATGAAACCGATTATGATTAATCGCGTGTTACGCAATTAGGGTGCTGGTCACACTCGCCCGCCGGTTGCGGGTACTACGCACCTGACCTTTATGAAGAACTTCACCAATAAGGTTACTGTATATCCTCCTAGGGCGGCGGATTCACTCACATCTGCCTTGTAAATACCTTTTGTTAGCCGCCTTTCATTGTTCCTCTCAACATGACCAAAGCATTTAAGCGTACTCTCGTGAGATCATGTATGTATTATTATTTATTATAAGTTTTGTTCCGCAGCCAGTCCGACGAGGACTACTTCCCGTCCAACACGTGGGCGGCGCCGCACGCCACGCCCCCGCGCGCGTCGCCCCCGCCCACGCGGCGCGGGGCCGGCGCGTGCGCAGTGTGCCACAAGAGCATCAGCACGGCCTCCTACATGCGCGTGCACATGCGCACGCACACGGGCGAGCGGCCCTTCAAGTGCTACACGTGCGGCCGTGGCTTCATCACTAGCAGCAAGATGCATCGACACGTGCTCACGCATGCGCAAGGTCAGTGGGAAAACTTACCATGGGTTTTTGAAAACTACCATGGGTTTAAAAAAACTACTATGGGTATTTTAAAAATACCGTGGAAATTTGAAAACTACCATAGCTTTTTTAAAAATACCATGGGTATTTGAAAACTACCATACGAATTTGCCAACTACTGTGGGTTTCAAAAAACTACCATATATGTATTTGAAAACTACCATGAGAAATTGAAAACAACCATTGCTTTTTAAAAACTACCATGGGTAGTTGAAAACTACTATGGGTTTTTAAAAGCTACTATGGGTATTTTTAAAATACCGTGGAAATTTGAAAACTACCATAGCTTTTTTAAAAATACCATGGGTATTTGAAAACTACCATACGAATTTGCCAACTACTGTGGGTTTCAAAAAACTACCATATATGTATTTGAAAACTACCATGAGAAATTGAAAACAACCATTGCTTTTTAAAAACTACCATGGGTAATTGAAATATACTATGGGTTTTTAAAAGCTACTATGGGAATTTTAATAGGTTTAACAAAAATACCATGGGTTTTTAAAAACTACCATGGATATTTAATAAGTTGCCTTCTGAGCTAAAGATCCTGATTTATAACACCCACCTGTTTAAAACAAAATTAAAAGTCTTTTTATTAGAAAAACGACTATATAATAATATCGGAACTAATGTCAAATCAAATAAAAAATCAAAATTCATTTATTTGCCAAAATATAGGTTTACAGTTGTGGCAGTGTATGATCTTATAACTATAAGAAATTACACAATAATAAATGATCTAGTTTTTATCTTGACATTATATAATTTAGAATCTTTCACTTTAATATTGAAACTGCTTGACATTATATTGAAAACTGGTTGACATTATATTTTAAACCTTTTTGGCATTATAGCTAAAAATATTATATTCAACATTTTTTAGCACTGTACTTGAATTTCACTTAGAGGTCAATAAATATTTCATAGTTCTCTGTATTTGTATGTAAATTGCATGTGTATATACAGGGTGTAACAGAAACCCTATTGTTATCCTTAAGCACTAAAGATAACAGCTGGTATAGAATCACTATACATAGTTTCAGCTCAAAATAAAATACTCTAAGAATTGATACCAAATTTTCGGTTTCAAATGTTTCTTAAATTCAAATCATAACAAACGTGTCACTAACTAACTTTACAAATAACTTGCCAATATCACGATGTCGATAAATATCTTCCAAGTGATGTCTTTATTTCAATTTGAAAAGTTCGGTTTCTGGTATCAATGTATTAAAAATTCTCATAACTACCGAATATCTGGCGATAGGATTAAAAAACCCTTCCAATATCGTTTGATATCATTCAAAGAAGTCGTGCCCTTGGTATGTACGAGTATATACCCTTTCCGTTACACGTTGTATCTTAAACACAATGTAAATTGTTTTATGAATAAATGAAATGAAATTTGAAAACTGCCATGGGTTTTAAAAACTACCATAGGTACTTGAAAACAACCATAGGTATTTAAAAACTGCCAATATAAAAATTACGGCAGTTTGTTGCGCCACTTCTAGTTCCCAGCTACGGCACTAGGCAGTGGTGCAGGGCGGGCGTGCTGGGGGACGTCTTATGTCATTTTGACGTTCAAAAAGTGCTGACTCCCAGCCTAGTTTGAATAAATGACTTTTGATTTTGGTCTGTAGAACTAATTAATACCATAAGAGCCGTGATGTGTAGTGAAACTTAAAATATTGTCTATGTGTTAGTGTATTATTTGTCTGTTGTTTTGTAGACAAAGATGATGTCAAGACGGAAGGAGAAGACACCAAACCGGAAGTGGACGACAACTCCGTGGACGAGGACCAACAGCAAGGAGACGGCGCTAAGAAGTAGGTAGCGAGAGGCAGTCATGCCTGATTTCACTATTCTAGGAGGCAAATGTAAATGTAATCTATATATTAATACGTGAAGCCGAAACTAGCTCTTTTTATTACGCGGACATGAAATTTGGCACGTTGGAAGTTTTGAGTAATGTATGCGGCCTACCCAAATGTCCTTTCTTTGGTATTGTTCGTCAGATCGTTGAGCTCCTCAAGTTCTGAGTTGAGTTGCATGATTACTAATAAATGCGTGCACTGATTGGACAGGTCCACTCAATCTGTGTGGTTCTTTTCTCAAAAGACCATTTACCACCAAGATTATGTCTGGACTTTAAAAGAGGCTGTGGCCTCTGAGTTTGTTTCTGCCTTTCTTCTCAGAGTAGTCAGATAGGAAAAGCCGTCCTCAACTATTTCGACTACTGGGCCGACGACTAGTAATAATAAAACCCCCATATTATTCAACAATGAGCTCATTCTACGCAAACATTATGAAACAAATAGGATAATAAGATTCCCCATCCAATAGGATTTCCCATCGGCAAAAATGACGAACAACCATACAACCTTTCATCCCCTATTTATTACGCTATGTAATGTTCACTTCCGGTATACAGGGTGTAAGGGCCATGGACGCGCAAACTGTACCCATGCATTCAGCACTTGATTCATGAGCCATTAGCGCAGAAAAACTGCTAATTCATAGAAAAATAGCCTTACGCGGTCAAAATGTATGGGACAGCAAATTCATTTTTTATAACCGACGATAAATTGGAACGCAAAGAGGTTCAGAATCATATTATATGTCTCCTACCCTGTATTAGGAACTCGGGCAAAATTTCATGCTTCTAGAGGTTTAAGCTATGCATTGTCTGACAATAATTTCAAGATACACATACACACACACATTATAAAACTAAGTCCCCCGTTGCGGTTGTCTGTCTGTCTATTCGCGATAAACTCAAAAACGAATGAACGGATTTTCATGCATTTTTCACCAATAGACAGAGTGATTCATGAGGAAGGTTTACGTGTATGGTTTGTTAAGGTTTTGTGTAAATTGGCTAACGCGGCCGATGCCGCTGGCAAAAGTTAGTTACGTAGATATTGGATATTTACAGACCAGCGAAGAAAAAATCTAAAATGAAATTGAAGTCTTCAAAGCTGAAGAGTGTCGAGGAGAAGCCGCGCCGCAAGCACCAGAAGAGGCCGCACGCCTGCGAGTACTGCAACCAGAAGTGAGTAGCGTCGGCAACAGCTTGCGTCACGTCGACGTGAAAATATAATCACGACGGGTTAATTGACAATATGAAAAATAATGAATTAATTATTTATTGACTTCCGCGTAGATTATGGATTTTAAAAGCAAGAAAATAAATAATAGTTTAAAAAACTAAAAAACACGCTTTAAAAACCAAACTAAAAAAGGAGAAAATAATTTAATTCAATTAAAAAGCGTGGGGTGCTTTTTGAGGTATTTTTATAATCAATTAATGTCAAGCACCCCACGCTTTTTAATTTAATTAAATTATTTTCTCCTTTTTTAGTTTGGTTTTTAAAGCGTGTTTTTTTTTTAAACTATTATTTATTTTCTATTTTTTAGTTCTGCTAACTACAAAACGTGTTTTTTTTTTCTCAATTTTTTTTTTAATTATTAAATTGTCATCGGTCCTCGACAAATTTACAAAGTTTCAATGAAATCTGACCGTTTAAAGTGGGTCAAAATCGCGCTCAAAGATTCCGTTACATACATACATACATCCATACATACAACCCGAGCTAATATAAAGCGTGTAATATTAAATAGTTTCACCAAAAAACCCAACATAACATTATTTGTTTTGAGGTTGAAGCGATATGATTGTAAACGGTTTTGATAAGTTTAATTTACTGTGACATCACACGTTTTATACATTCATCATCAATCCAATCATTGCTTGCTGTATGCCATGATATACAAACATGTGACGTCACTCGACTGATTCGACGCCATGTGGCAGTAAGAAGTAAGCGTTTTGTGTATTTTGTAACGGTTAAAAAATAATGAAATACTGAAAATTATATTTATTAAAATAAATATTATTTGTACGGTCCATACATACCACTAAATAATGTGAGACGGATTTTAGAAACTAGTCAAATAGTCTATTGCGGAGACTAAGTCACTCTGGGCTACCTTAAGTGTCTTCTACACCAGCCGGTTTATTTATTCTGTTAAAATCTTACCGTGAAAAGTTATGTGAACTGGGGGCCGATTCTACTAACAAATTTGTTAAAAAAACGCAATAGAACCGCAACCGAATCACCACTTTTAAGCGTTTTCGCATTCTACTAAAATGAACAACGGTCCAGCTGCGACACAGCTGCGGTTACGTTTTAGTTACGCCAACGATCGATTGAAACAATGTCAAAACCTATTCTACTAACAAAATCGAACATGAGCGTGACGTTTACTATAGGACAAAGTTAATGATAAAATTATGATCATTATGTCTTTTAATTATAGAAAATACTTTTAGTGCCACATATTCGTATTTAGTAACATTTTTAGATTCAACTTTTTTCTTTTTGGTATTAATAAAACATATTATTTTGGCATGTTGGTAACGCGGGTTACCCGCTGTGTTCCCGCTACAGTTCAGCACCCTAATTGCGTAACACGCGATTAATCATAATCGGTTTCATTTTGACAGTTCAACAATATTCATTGCGTTATTTACGTTGTTGAGCAGACACATTTTTCGAACATATGAAGCAATGGTTTAGCCATCTGTTTCAAAACGAAACAAATTATGATGAATCGTGAGTTACGCAATTAGGGTGCAGTTGCAATTCGTTTTAAGTTTAGTTTCCATTTTGCTTATAAAATAGTAGAATGACTTTTTATGTAACTATCGAACGGCGATCGAAATCGAACTGTTGTGGAAACACAGTTTAACGTGTAACGTTGCAAATTAGTAGAATCGGCCCCCTGAGCTGTCAATAGTGTCAAGTTAGCAATGCGCTTCTGCTCTTGTTTCCGTGCGTCGGAAAGCACGTTAAGCCGTTGGTCCCGGCTGTCATTCGTGGATCTTTGACAGTCGTTACGGGTCGTCAGAAGCCCGCAAATCTGACAACCAGTCTTACTAACGGTTATCGTGTTACCCAGTAACTGGTTTGTAGAGGTCAGATAGTCAGTCGCTCCGTGTAAAATAATGGTATTCAGCTGCATTTGGTTAGACTAGGCTAGGCAGATGAAGACTCGAACATAATATATTTAAAAATACATTTTTATCAAAGCAAAAGCCACCAGACATAAAGGGCGTGACAGCTAACAAATGCAATGTGTGTCGGCAGGTTCCTGCACCTGAACATGCTGGAGGTGCACCGCCAGTCGCACGCGGGCGAAGCCCTAGTGCTGCGCTGCCACTACTGCCTGCAGGAGGCGCCCAGCGACGACGCGCTGCGGGCGCACGAGGCGGAGCACCAGGGGGCCAAGCCCTACCTGTGCACCGTGTGCGGGAAGACCTACAAGAAGCGGGAGACTATGGTGAGTCCGCGTCACGACGTGATCTACTCACACACTCTCCACACTTCACACTTCCTATTGTCATCACAAAATCATTTAAGTTAGGATCCTACTTTTATATACAGGGTGTCCCGAAACTCAACGTCAAGCGGGTACGGGGCAATAAGCTAGGTTGTACCAGTTCTAGCAAAAATAAAAAATATAGTGCATTTTTTTTTAAAGACAAAGTTTCGTGATAGAACGTTTTTAACCATGACTTAATTAAACTTTATTTTTTTGTACTAGACTCACACTATTAATGATTGCTTTTGTGACTGCAATCAATAGCATAGTTATTTAGGATTACATTTAAAAAAAAAACACTGAACAATTTAGTGTCTAGCAAAATACCAGCTTCGAAAGACCTTTTTTTTACATCGGGCTGCAAGTTGCAGTTGTAAAAAAAGGCCGACGTCCCAGAGGTTGCAGCCTGCAACCTCTGGGACGTCGGCTTATTCCACAAATCCCACCTGAAAGTTAGGGGGAAAAGTGGAACCTATAAAAAGAAAGCTTGGAATTCCCCCTTGATAATCCCCCTTAGGGGGGAAAACTGGAATTGACAAAAATACTTATTCCAAAGATCTCGCCTGAAAGTGCCCCTGACCTGGGCTGGGCGGAAGGGTCTGTGAGATTCTTACCGCCTAAAACCACCCCGGTGTTCCGTCTCACACTTACACCGGGGATCACGGGATCTAAAGCGACTTCCGCGATCCTCGGCTAGTGCCGGCCGCCTGTGCGGGCCACGGAGAGTTAGGTGTTAACTGCGTGGTGCTCGAAACATTTCGACATTTAGGGAGTTCTTTCAGTTTTAGAGTTATAACTTCTAAAAGGTACAATTTGCTGCAATTTGAGTACAGCTGTAGCTCTGTAGGTCCAATAGAATTCAAGATACAGCACTTGAAACATTGGCAATTTTTCCAAATTTTTTCGTTTTAGCCGTTCTCCGGCTGTCGGTTATCGGTCTAGAATATCGGTTAAAATACTCATTCTACAAGGAGAGCCATGACCGATGAAGTTGTGAAGTACTTACCTTTACACGTTGACGAACAGAACTGCCATGGCATTCGATATGAATTGACAGAGCAGTCCAGGTTCGCCGCCGCCCTAACTCAGAGCCGTTAAGAAAGACATTTGATTCATACAAAATCATGAAAAACGTTGCTTAGTGCATTTTTATAGTCGATCAAATGTGTTCCACACGTATCCCGTCTGCACCCTGTATAGACAGCGGCTATACCAGTAGTGTCGCGCTGTCACAGATGTTCATATTGAGAAGTTTTGGCACGAAATTTGTCTTTTGTCTATCCAATACCTACTAGTTATAGATGCGACAGCAGCGACAATTTGTCATACAAAATTTTTGTGTCAGTGTTGTCCGTCAACATGTTAAGAGCCATTTCACGTTTTCGCGCGAATATCTAAGATTTTAATCGCTTAATTTACCATCTTAGTTAATTCTCTGGCATTAGTGAATACCTGTAAATAATAGATTAATCTTTCATATTGACACTTCATGTAACACATTTACAAAAACTTATTTCTTTACTTTGTAGTGATTAATCTCCCAGAACTAGTTTACTGAAAAATCATCGCAGAGTCAATTTCAGACTCCTATATCTATCATTGAAATTTATAAATTTGACTAAAAAAAATACACAAAGCATCAGATATATAGTTTTGTTGACACATTACGTACTAGAATTTCGATTATTAATAACATTAATTAGTAAAAAAATGAAGTCTTAGGACAATTTTTACGATTTATTCGCAATTATATTGCGAGTTTTTTGTTTGAATAAAGCGTAATTACATTTTAAAAATCATGTCAAAATAAACTATGTTCCTTAACAAATCGATTTTTCAAGTTTGATTAAAATCCCTTCATTTAATTAGACATAATATCCTTTTTTTAATCACTCTAAAACATAATAAATTACGATGCACAAGCGGACACCGTTTAGAACGGCGCGAGCGCCCATCGAGGAAGGACCTGTGCTACTTTTTCCCGCGTCTCAATTGTCGAGTGTTCATATCGTAACCGCAATATTAAACTGCGACTACAACATTTTGATTCTCTTAGTATCTTTTTTAAAAAAGGTACACATTGCGAAAAAAAAACAAACATAACTATGTTTATTTGCTGTGTGGACTGGTCCCGATTTCCCATTGAAAGTAGTCGAAAATAGTTGTAGTAGTAGGGTAGTAAAATATGACGTTTTTTGGCAGGATTTTTTTTTCCGAAATTGACTCGTTTTTACGAAGATTGCGTATTGCCAGAAATTGTAGACCCTAGAAAGGCAAGATCAATGCCTTTACGACAAATATTTATTTAACGTAAGTGATAGGTAGTCATTATTACTTGACCATTATTGTCAAGTAATAAACACATAAGTTGTATACGATTTTTTTTTTGGGTGGGATGATTTGATGATTTCCATCATCAAATCACTTCTCCCGCTCTGGGTGGAGCAGGAGGGCGTGTCAGACTTTTACGGACTAAAACCCACCCGTGTTCCCTCAGTTGTCTGTGTGGCAGGGGCCACGGTATCTCTTTCGAACAATCCGCACCCCTGGCAGGCATCGGCCCTTGCGGACCCCACCAGTTGGTGCCGACATCTCTTTGAGGCCTCTCAAGCCTAGGTTGTGTACGATGTGATTGTTTTCCTGTTCATTTTTATTATATACTTTTCATAACTTATATTTGTATTTTTTTTTAGTCTAGAAAACTTTATTAGACTGAATAAATAAAATAACTTTTATCATAAATCTCTAAATGCCGCATTATGATTATAACGGCTCAAGATTGTTTAGTCCGTCTCGATACTCGCGTTACACTGCTTGTATTGTATATGTGTGGATAGCTACGCTCACATACACAGCGCTGCCGTCTTTTACCTAAACTCGAGCGTTAAAATTTTGTGAAATGGCTCTTAAATTATAGTTTTGAAATTAATGTAAAAAAATGCCGTATGTTGTTGCTATTTTGCTTGGCTAAATACGTTTGGATAGTAATGGATTTATAAAGCAATGTTGCCTGGGCCGTGCGCAGGTGTACCACCGCAAGCGCCACGCGCCCGACAAGGAGTTCGTGTGCGACGTGTGCTCCAAGCGCTTCCCGGCCGCCTGCAAGCTGCACAAGCACTTGCTCACGCACCGCCGCGACGCCTTCGTGCTGCGCTACGAGTGTCCCGTCTGCGCGCACATGTTCCACACGCGCTACCACGTGCACATGCACCTCAGCACGCACCAGAAGGAGGGCCTGTGAGTACTATACATAGCATATACAAGTCGCACGAGTGTCCCGTCTGCGCGCACATGTTCCACACGCGCTACCACGTGCACATGCACCTCAGCACGCACCAGAAGGAGGGCCTGTGAGTACTATACATAGCATATACAAGTCGCACGAGTGTCCCGTCTGCGCGCACATGTTCCACACGCGCTACCACGTGCACATGCACCTCAGCACGCACCAGAAGGAGGGCCTGTGAGTACTATACATAGCATATACAAGTCGCACGAGTGTCCCGTCTGCGCGCACATGTTCCACACGCGCTACCACGTGCACATGCACCTCAGCACGCACCAGAAGGAGGGCCTGTGAGTACTATACATAGCATATACAAGTCGCACGAGTGTCCCGTCTGCGCGCACATGTTCCACACGCGCTACCACGTGCACATGCACCTCAGCACGCACCAGAAGGAGGGCCTGTGAGTACTATACATAGCATATACAAGTCGCACGAGTGTCCCGTCTGCGCGCACATGTTCCACACGCGCTACCACGTGCACATGCACCTCAGCACGCACCAGAAGGAGGGCCTGTGAGTACTATACATAGCATATACAAGTCGCACGAGTGTCCCGTCTGCGCGCACATGTTCCACACGCGCTACCACGTGCACATGCACCTCAGCACGCACCAGAAGGAGGGCCTGTGAGTACTATACATAGCATATACAAGTCGCACGAGTGTCCCGTCTGCGCGCACATGTTCCACACGCGCTACCACGTGCACATGCACCTCAGCACGCACCAGAAGGAGGGCCTGTGAGTACTATACATAGCATATACAAGTCGCACGAGTGTCCCGTCTGCGCGCACATGTTCCACACGCGCTACCACGTGCACATGCACCTCAGCACGCACCAGAAGGAGGGCCTGTGAGTACTATACATAGCATATACAAGTCGCACGAGTGTCCCGTCTGCGCGCACATGTTCCACACGCGCTACCACGTGCACATGCACCTCAGCACGCACCAGAAGGAGGGCCTGTGAGTACTATACATAGCATATACAAGTCGCACGAGTGTCCCGTCTGCGCGCACATGTTCCACACGCGCTACCACGTGCACATGCACCTCAGCACGCACCGAAAACAATGAAACCGACACCCATGATCCAAAATATAAAAAATTTGCAACCGCCATCTTAGTTTTTCATTTTAACCTCACTTTTGGCTTAAGCACCCGCAAAAAGCATGAAAACGACACCCATGATTAAATTTATCGCAGCCGCCATCTTGAATATTTTCATTTTGACCTCGCTGTTGGCTTCAGCACGAGGGTGACAGAGAGTGAGATAGTTTTTATGATTTTCTAGGGAAAATCTAAAAGTGATAAAATATACGAATACCAAACGTCACATGCAGCGAGATTGCCGCTTTTTCCGTTACGTGACGATTTGTACAAGTTTACTTCTACCGCAAGCTGCGTTAAAGAACTTCGTTCCAAAAAAGGTGTAATAAAAAATCTACGACGATCACTATTGATGTCTAATTGGACTGTTTACTCCTGTGTCTGTAACTTGAACATAACTGGGAATTTGTGGGTGTAATATACAAACACCCTTGCCCAACCCTTTCAAAGAATACAGGCGTGATGTTATGAATAAATGTTCTTTCGCGCGAGTGCCTATGGCGCATAATTATGTTCATTCGCGCAAAAGTCTAGTCCCGGAAATGCCATTTTGTGCAAGTGTCTGTCGCGGATGTGTCCCAGATCCAACAAAAATATCTATATTACAAATGATAGAAATTAATTCAGTAACCGATTCTGAACAAACTACTTTCATATTGTGCACCCATTCTGTTTCACATCATGCATAACGTTAGTAAATCAAAACTTTCTCTCAGGATCTTGGAAGAGAATCGCAACGAGATCTTGGCGATGGTTCTACAGAACGCGCGCAAGATACCGCGCGCAGGAGCCGCGAACACCGCGCACGCGCCGCACGCGCGCGACACGTCGCACGACGCGCGCGACGCGCACGACGCGCACGACGCGCACGACGCGCACGCGCCCGCCCTGCCGCCCGACGAGCGCTCGCGCGTGTGCAACATCTGCGGCGCCGTGTTCTCGCACTTCTACTACCTCGAGGAGCACCTCAAGAGTCACGGCGAGCGCATCGCCGTCGCCGACCTCGACAAGCCGGAAGATAAGAAATACATCTGTCAGATCTGTAATAAAGGCTTCAAGCTACACTACTACCTCAAGCTGCACAGCTTCACGCATTCGAAGGAGAAGCCCTTCATCTGCCAACAGTGCGGGAAGGGATTCATCACGAAAGGTAAATTGAAGAGACATCTGGAGACTCACACGGGCCTGAAGAAGTACCAGTGTCACATCTGCTACAAGTTCTTCACGCGGCCCAGCTACCTGCGCATCCACGTGCGCACCATCCACGGCACGCAGGACTACAACTTCAGGTTCGACAAGGGCTACGGCCTGGGCGCGCTGGCGGCCTCGGCCGTGACGGGGTCGGGTGCCAGTCAAAATAGTATTTAGAGTGCTGGCCGCACCGACACCACAAATCACTAAACATACGTTCGTTTACGGTTTCGGGCACAGGAAAGCAATATGTGTGTAGTAATAATTTGTTTTATGTGAGCATTCAATCGATGAGAAATGATAGCAGAATTCAGAAGTCGTGAGACGTCCTCGTGATAAAAAATGTTTGCGTTCAGAGGGCATTCACACGGAGGAGAACTGTACGATATTATAACGGCTTATTCCCAGGAGCTCCAAATCTATAGTTCTCCGAACAATTTTTATCCATACATTGATTCCCAAGAGCCCCAAAAATTTTAGCTCACGGGAAAGATTTTATTTAATAAGATTATTGCACCTATTGTTTTTTTAATTTGGAGCCGCCGAGAATAAAATTATGGAGCGCCTGGGAACAATCCCAGGAGCTCCAAATCTATTGTTCTCCAAGCAATTCCTCTCCATACATTGATTCTAGGGAAAGATTTTATTTAATATTATTGTATTGCTTTTTTTATTTGGAGCACCTGGGAATAAGCCATTATAACATCCCACTATTTATAATCAGAACTTATTTCCATAATTCTCCTGCCACTGTCTCAATTTATTTGTGGCCAACGTAAACATGTCTTTTTCTCCCGGACTTCTCTAACAGTCGTCATCTCCGTAGTCACACCCTTTCTAACCATATCATCATTCACACAGACCATCCATCGTTTCTTTGGTCTCCCCCTACTCTTATACCCATCCAAATTCACGCTCACTACTTTCCTTGTGTTCTATGATGCGGTTTGAAGAGCGATGCAATTAGTATTGTTGAATGTGCAAGCAATGTGAACAGGGCGGCCATTTTTGATGGTCCGATATCGGTACTTCAAATAGATGTAAGTTCGGTTACGGTAAATGTTAAATAGCGTTAAAATGTTATAACTGTAAGGGTTGTTGATTTTGTAAAAATGAATTAAATTAAGTTTTATAATTTGGTTGTTTTAATTGGTTTTCTAAGTCAAATAATTTATTTCAAGTATGACAAAAGGCTCCAGCATGAAGAGTAGCCTGTATGTCTGTGTCCTTATCCAAGTCATGGTGTACCTGTGTACCAAAACACGCTGTGTGCCTACGCACACACACGCACTGAAACGCACTGCACGCGCTGCTGGGACTACTCCCAGCGGAAAAGTGTCGAATTTCGTAATTTCAGTTTAGCAGATATTTAGTGTATGACGTCGTGTAATTGTGTATGGTAAACAAAAATTTGTGCATCCAGCCATTGAGGAGCTATTCAACAAAAACTGTTTCCGCTGGGAAAACGTCATCCCAGCGGCACTTTTTTTTAAAAATGGACGTACAAGAAAAAAAAATCATTCAATAATTAGTGTGTAACGAGAGGTAAATGTGTATGTTTAAATGAAATTTGTGTGTCAATAGACTGCGGAGATAATCAAGTTGCCGCTGCGCTGACGTTTGGCTATTTGATGAAAACCATATAAAACAGTTTAGTGTACAGTTGTAATTTTTTACACACGTTGCTTTGAATTTGTGTATAAAGTGTGTGAAAACAGAATTTGGAAAAAATATACCGTTCAGAAGATATACACGTAAAAGTAAAATAAGGTTATTAGGTCCAAGTACTTAAAATAGGAAGTCTAGAGCCTAACTTATAACGTTTATTTGTTTCTTGTAGGGGTCTACAATGTCTTGCCAAGTTTGATTTATGTGCTCTTTGTAATTAATGAGCAATGGCATAATTTATGCGACTGGACCACTAAATTGTATGACATCCGATTGTAGGATTTTTTTATGGAAAAGAAGAATAAAAAATATGCAGATATTTAGTGTATTAATGCAACTATTCGCACGTAAAATTTCAGCTCATTACACTAAATAATTAAAGAGATATAATAAAAATACCAGAACGACCGCAATACGTGGATAAACCGACCAAGTTTGATATGCTACGAAAAAGCGGCCGTGCAGTATATAGAGCTAACGTTCTAAATTTTCCAGTGTTGTACCATTATTGAATTGGTACAGGTGGGCACACAATTCTTGTACAAGTAACTAATAACTTTCGTGATTAAACTAGTTAGTCACTTGCTTTGTTCCTAAACTTACGAAATGATTACAATAATAATTACATCTGTATTAACAAATGCATTTATTTGTCAGAATATTCCAAAAAATTGTAACAGTAGGTGATTATTATGTCCTTAATATTCTGCTGCTTCTAGCGTACAAATATTTTGATGTTACACGGTACAATTCCATTAAATAGAAATACTAATAATAATTAGTAAAAAAAAAACATTATTTTTTATTACCAATCACGCCTGATCGAAAGCGATTGACGAGGTCTATGACGAATCAAAAACAACATTAACTCCAGTAGTCATTTCAAACGTCGTACGGTATAAATCTACTTTCGCACTTGAGTCAATTATTACTGATCTGCGATTGTATGATATATTTGTTGCTGTAAAAGCTCGACCGAGAAGACCAACTCCCGAAAATTTTCTAGTAAAACCTAAGATTTACTTACCTACTAAGGCACCTATGGCTTTTACAGTAGGAAATATATTTGTTTTTATATTTAATAAAAGAACTGATTCTTCTATCAATGTTATTACTTTCTCTAATGTTGTTTTATTTTAATTTTAATTAGTCAATAACTTGTAAATACTTTTGATAGTACAAAGTTAATGTAGTTTGTTTTATTTTCTGCTAAACTATTGTGTACGCACCTGTACGAAACTATTAAACACAATAACGATAATATACTGGAAATTTTAGAACGTTAACTCTATATACTGCACGGCCGCTTTTTCGTAGCATCTCAAACTTGGTCGGTTTATCCACGTATTGCGGTCGTTCTGATATTTTTATTATATCTCTTTAATTATTTAGTGTAATGAGCTGAAATTTTACGTGCGAATAGTTGCATTAATACACTAAATATCTGCATATTTTTTATTCTTCTTTTCCATAAAAAAATCCTACAATCGGATGTCATACAATATAGTGGTCCAGTCGTATAAATTATGCCATTGCTCATTAATTACAAAGAGCACATAAATGAAACTTTGCAAGACATTGTAGACCCTTACAAGAAACAAATAAACGTTATAAGTTAGGCTCTAGGCTTCCTATTTTAAGTACTTGGACCTAATAACCTTATTTTACTTTTACGTGTATATCTTCTGAACGGTATATTTTTTCTAAATTCTGTTGTCACACACTTTATACACAAATTCAAAGCAACGTGTGTAAAAAATTACAACTGTACACTAAACTGTTTTATATGGTTTTCATCAAATAGCCAAACGTCAGCGCAGTGGCAACTTGATTATCTCCGCAGTCTATTGACACACAAATTTCATTTAAACATACACATTTACCTCTCGTTACACACTAATTATTGAATGATTTTTTTTTCATGTACGTCCATTTTTAAAAAAAAGTGCCGCTGGGATGACGTAGTCCCAGCGGAAACAGTTTTTGTTGAATAGCTCCTCAATGGTTGGATGCACAAATTTTTATTTACCATACACAATTACACGACGTCATACACTGAATATCTGCTAAACTGAAATTACGAAATTCGACACTTTTCCGCTGGGACTACGCACACATTCCGTAATCGCTCCCGTCCCCGATATTTTTGTTTTTTTATCCGACCGACTTGTCTCCAAACCGTTGGTTTCAAGTCTTAAATATTATATGGGGTTTCTTGAAAAAAGTCATCGTTCAGTTTTATTTGTCTAACGATGTACGGGTTGTATGTACACAATCTCTATCAACACCTACGGGGTATACAAGCGTAAATATGATTTTTCATCAAAAAATAAAATACGATGTAAAGTAAACAATTACGATTTTCACTTATTTTTTAATAATAACTTCAAACAGTCAGATTTAATTTAGACTTATCGAGGACCGATGACAATTCAATAATTTTATAAATTTCAAAAATAAAACTGAAAAATCACGCTTTTGTAGTTAGCAGAACTAAAAAATAGAAAATAAATAATAGTTTTTCAATTTTTTAGTTCTGCTAACTACAAAAACGTGTTTTTTTTTTCTCAATATTTTTTTAAATTATTTAATTGTCATCGGTCCTCGACAAGTTTACAAAGTTTCAATGAAATCTGACCGTTTAAAGTGGGTCAAAATCGCGCTCAAAGGAGTCGGTTACATACAAACAAACAAACATACAAACAAACAAATAAACATACAAGTGAAGCTAATTTAGAGCGTGTAAAAATATTAAAAAAAAATATTACGACAAAAATATTTCACATGTAGTTACTTTACTTACTTAATTTATGATTAACAGAATTTAATTATTATGGTGTTGTAGTCTTTTAGTTATTTGTTCTATGTTGGCGTCTGTGGGACTACATGCAATCCTCTGTGCGTCTTCTAAATGAGTGGAAAGGCGATTACGATACTTATATGTTTTTTTAAGAAATTCATTTTTGATAATATTTTCGTACTGGGTAAAAGCTAAAATATGTATTAATAAAATAATATTATCTGCGCTGTTTACGACAATAGACGCGGGCCGCACAAATATGACCGCGGGCCGCATGTGGCCCGCGGGCCGCAATTTGACGACCAGTCGTCTAGGTGGTCGGTGGTATAGGTTGCAATGGCCTCATCGGGCGTTGGTGTAAGTGGAACTGATCCAGGAAGGCGGCAGTGTAGGTGGCGTCGGCGCGGTGGAGCGAGCTTTGGCGGCAATGGTGGTGAATCTGGCTGTTGCCGGAAACATTTCACTCTTCATCTCCTGTTGGTAAGAGTTTTATTATTAAAACAAAAGTGTTAAAGTAAACATTAGAGCTGAGAGATTTATTATAATTATGTTGAATACGCAGTGTGAATTTTATCTAGCCCATTTGAGTAAATTCTAAACTACAAGTCGTAGAGAAAATCTTTGAATGAAAATAAGAATGTCATTAAAACATTTTAAAATAGGTGTAGGTAGGTACCAATTTAGTTTTGAAGTTTATTTAAATTACTCTTTTTAAAGAGTCTGCTTCTACATCACATTAGTGTTAGGATAAGATAAGTTAATATAATATTTATTTGCTAAGACATGTGTACACATACTTACAAGATATAAACGTGCATGCAGGATATCATAAAGAAAATTTTACAGGTTCAGACATGTTTGCCACATACAATGGCGTGCAAATATGAATAGTTCTGATTGTTAACCATTAATTTCAAGTCAAGAATGAATGAACACACACACACACCCCACACCCCAAACATGATCATTTAAACTATTCGAAGTGACCACCATTTCATGTTCTGAGCCACAACTCTTTTTAGGGCTTCGTACCCAAAGGGTACCAACAATACCGTGTCACTTGTGACGGCGTTTTACACTGACGTCACGCAAAACCCTGCATCGCGCACGCAGAGTCTACCGCGCAACTAGCATACATATTACAACATCTCGACACTAATCTTCGGGGTCCCCGACCGACCCTTGCTCGTTGAAGCGCCAGCCCGCGCCGCAGCTGAGCCAGTAGCTTTAAATTCCCCGATCAATAATAATAATGCCAATATTTTGATCCAGCCTGTCCCCACTAGCAGTCCCCCTAACAGTGACGCCCTGAGCCGAGGTTCGTACCCCACAGGGGGTGCCCTCAGCGTGCAGTCGTTTAGTTTGTATTTTTTTTAGTTTGTAAGCCCTGGCTGGAGGCGTTAAGTTAACTCTTAATGGCAGCCCCAGGAAAGCCCGGTTAAGCAGTCACGGCCTCTCAAGGTCAACTGCGAGATGCCCGACAAAAAAAAAACAATCTTCGAGCAGTAGTCCACCAGACACAACACCCGGCTGGTCGGAGGATCCTCCCTTTACTATGGAGGTTGAGTGAACTATACACCCTGTTCCATCATGCCTCTATAAACTAAGTCGTCAGTCTGTCTGTCAGCGGGATGTATCTCATGAACCGTAACAGGCAGACAGAACCTTGCCGTGCCTTTCGGAACTCTTCGTGTGCAAAGTCAAAGTCAAAGTCAAAGCATTTATTTCAAATAGGCACAATGAACGTCAACATTTACAAACATTTTTTTTTTTTTTTTCTAGTCGCCCCTTCCAAAATGTAGTTTCGTATGGAGAACAATGGCCAAGAAACTCCACCGTTACTCTTTTAAAATGTTTCAAGTACAATATTTAACATAGTACATTCATTACATGATTATGTGTGAAAACGATGCACCCAGAATAAAATTACCATATCAAAATAGGTAAACAGAATCAAATTGAAGCAATACAGATGAATTAATTCTGTGATAGATACATGGTGCTCACACATTTACAAACATTGTAAAAGTACGTATACGATTTTCCTAGAATATTAACAAGTAATGAGCCAGTATGTGAGTTAAGTAATCACTGAGTGTAAATCAATGTCATAAATATAATTAATTATACAATTCAATTAGCAGCCAGTTTGATTTTGTCTAGACTCTAGATTGTCCTATGGAGCAGGACCAGCATGTTTCCAACCATTCTTATCTTGGATATAATCCTCTAATTTGTAATACGCTTGTTTTCAAAGTTTACTTTTAATATGAGTTTTAAATTTCCTTTCATTTATTTGCAATATATCACAAGGTATTTTGTTGTAACATTTAACACAGTACCCCATAAAAGATGTATGTACTTTAGCTAATCTGAAAAATGGTTGAACTATTTTGTCTTTGTTTCTAGTATTAAAATTATGTCTATCACTTATTTTATTAAAAAGATGTAGATTTTTTCTTACATACATGATATTTCCATAAATGAATTGGCAAGGTACCGTCATAATATTAATCCTTTTAAACAGTTCCCTGAGGGATTTACGGCGACGTAGATTATAAATGGCTCTGACAGCTCTCTTTTGCAAAATAAAGATGGATTCAATGTCAGCGGCCCGACCCCACAATAAAATGCCATACGACATAATGCGACTGCAAATAATTTTTTTTTTTTGTAACTTATTCATTTTGTCAACCCTTTATTCACTTAGAAACAGACGAGAAGAAAGGAACAGAAAAAACTTGTGTGGTTTTATGAAACCACCGTAAAAGTGAAACTTTTTTTCACATTATAGAATAGACATTTAACTAAAAACTACACGGTCAGCTGATGCGAACTATAGGCGCCGCCATATTGGCCTCGGCTGCTCTGACGAGCGCCTTTCACTTTATCCCTACTCCGCGGCCGACCGTCACGCGACACGTCACGCGACATGCAACACACAGACGAAAAAGTTTGAGACGATGTAATAAAAGTTTCACTTTAAAATACGTACAAAAGTGTCACTTTAACTTTCTTAAACAATTAGCGCATGGTTCCTGTCAGCGTTTCTCTCTAGGACATAGTTGAGAACCTAACCTCACTGGCTTGAAAAAATATCTCCCCTTGTATTAGAAATGCAGGGTAGACTAAATACATACCAGTTCAATGAGAGCCTGTTGCTGTCTCCTTGTCAGAAGCACCCGATGCGACCGATACGATCGCCTTGCCTACCGACCTGCGCACACAAAACATTTAAACAACCTTACTGCTGCCACATAACGGCCATTTTAGGCATTCATTTTCAAAAACTTCCTAATTTGAAGCGACTACATATTTTTTCCATCCAAACTTCACGAGTATATTACTCTATTGTTTGACGGTGTACATAAAAAATTCAACACGGTATGGTTTTGTCTCATTGTTATTATTGTCAGTGCGGAAACAGAATAGTACAATAAAAAGCCATTAAAAAGTTATGAGCCAACAAAGATTCGTTTTTCTTGCTAGTTTAACCGCAACTTTGGGCGTACTCAAGTAATAAAAGACGTGTAAAATCTCCAAAACAAAGTCGTTACCGACAAAGCTCAAATATCTAAAAATTCAATAAACTTTATTGGTAATTGATTTATGCAGTGATTTTTTCATAAAACTCGATCTTCCGAAGGACTTTTCTGATTTTTTTACTATAAATGATCGTGCATCTCACTCAACAACGTTGTACGTGTAGACTAGCGTCGAACTGCTCATCTCTATCGGATAGGACGCCTGGTGAGACAGCGTGCTTTTTAGCCGTAGCCACCAGTGAGTTCGAGCCCGAGACTAGTGTTCCCCCTGCTATAGTGCTCTATAGCAGGGGGAACACTAGTCTAGTAGTTTCATAGATGACAAATGATTGTCATCTATGGAACTCCTGTGCAAAATTTAATGCTTCTTGACCTAACTGTTTAGGCTGTACGTTCTCTGACAGTGAATTAAAGAAAAAATTTATATTATGTTGACAACTCGACTTACCTAATGCCAGTGTTGGGCCAGCCTTTTAAGAACTGGTCCAGTTTCATTTTGCCGCCTGGAAATATCGCTGTGGCGGTCTTAAATATACTCTCCTGTGACTCCTTGCTCAACTCAATCAGACTAAGTTTCTTGTCGAATAAAGTATCGTGTACTGTTGGGAAATATATTTTTATTATTTGTAACGACGTTTTTTTCGTAATAATAATAATTGTTTTACTTCGAACTGCTTCTGCAACGTCTTCCAAAGTATTGATTTCGTTCCTAGACTCTATATTATCGCAAACTAAAATTAGAACTTTTGCTTCGTTCGTAGATGCTAGCTCTGACCGTAATGCGTTCTGGTCGTTAATCGGTAGGGTTGCAATGTATTTAACATCTAACACAACATGTTGTCTTTTCTTCAAATGTTGCCTCACTTTCACAACAGTCAGTACGATGTTCTCTGCAACGATGACCGTACTCGAGTACTGATCCTGCAAGTTCAAGGACCTCACCGCGTCTTCAGTGAATGTGTAATTACATTGTTGCAGTTTGTTCATATACGTTAAGTTTATTGAGTTCATTAGCGCGTGTCTAATAATTTTGTTTAATGAATGCTGAAATAATTTGCTTTCTCGCGTAAGACTATATGATAGTTGTGGTCGCATCCACCATTCCTGTATCTCATTATGATATTCTGAAAATATCGCGTCAGTTTCAACTTGATAGTAATGTGGTTGATTACGCTGGTATTTTTCTATAATGTCATCTTTTAATATCTTCTCCAGTCCTTTCTCATCAGCTTGGTTGCAGTAAATTTGTAATTTGTTCAGAAAATCTCTCACTAAATTCTCTTCATATTCACCGAATGAAAGTTTTGGAAACTTGTCTACTTTAAATGAAAATTTGTAATCATGCAAATCGGGGGTTTCATCAATTAATTTTGTATACAGCCTCTTAGCAAGATCTCCTAGTGATTCCCAGTTATCTGTTATCTTCATTAATTTGGTATTATCATCCAGCACAAATATATTTCCGATGGCACCAGCTATACCTCCTTTCAGCTGTAGGACTCCAGTTTGTATTTGTTCACCTATAATTACCACCTTACTGGAATTACAAGAATATAATAAATCGCAGATTGCCATCGCTAAATAATTAATTCTTCTTTCTTTTTTATCATCATGGCCGCTTATTGTTAAATCTTTGTTACCGAACGCAGTCGGTACTATAAAGTTCAGAGATGATAATATTTCTTTTGTAGCCAGTTCCACTGCTTTGTCAAAAGTCGATCGAGAAACGTGCATTGGTGTCATATCTGGCTTGAAATATTTTATAGATTGTTTATCAAATTCTAACTGACCATTTTTGTATGTTACAATCCTCCCCCCTATAAGCTTACTCAGTCGTCTAGCATCAGTGGGATTGTCTAAGAATTCAGACAGAAACAACTTCATATCAGTGGGTGTTTTCTTTTGCCTTTTAAGAATCTCTTTAAACAATGTTTCTTTGAATAAAATGAGGTATTCTTCATTAGTGTCATAGAAGTCGTGACGAAAGGAAGCCATTCGATATCCCTCAGGTTGAATTTCAGAAACGTCGAAAACCTTTTGTGCTAGTATCACGTGATAACGTAGCACGTGCTCATCAATTAGCATCATTTGGAAGTTCTGTTCACCTGAAACAAACTTGGCTATCCGTTTAGCCAATAAGGTTACTTGATCTTTCACAGCAATTTTGGTCAGATATTCTATATTGTTTTCGTATTTGTACGATTGTTTGTCTGTACCTCTCAAATCAATTTGAATACACTCGAATGAAAGCTTTGGAAACTTGTCGCTTTGAAAACAGAATCTGTATTCGTGTAAATTTTCGACTTCACTATATAATTTATTGTAAAGTCTGTGTGCATGAGTTTCCAGTGATTCCTCGTTTTCTGTAACTTTCATCAGTTTGGTAATAACGTCAAATATGAATATATTTCCGATGGCACCAGCTATGCCTCCATTGAGCTGCAGGAATCCAGCTTCTAAAGATGCATCTATAGTTACAATCTTACTGGGATTACAATCTTTTAATAAGTACTTGATTCTCGACGCTAAATAATATATTCTTTTGTCTATTTTATCATCACTGCCTCTTATTGTTAGATCTTTGTTACCGAACGCAGTCGGTACTTTAAAATTCAGAGATGATAATATTTCTTTTGCAGCCAGTTCAACTGCTTCATTAACAGTCGATTGAGAAATGTCCATTGGTTTCATATCTGGCCTGAAATCTTGTAAGGATTGTTTATCAAATTCTAACTGACCATTGTTGTATGTTACAATCCTCCCTATAAGCTTACTCAGTCGTCTAGCATCAGTGGGATTGTCTAAGAATTCAGACAGAAACAACTTCATATCAGTGGGTGCTATCGTTCGCCTTTTAAGAATCTCTTTGAACAAGGTATCTTTGAATAGAGTGAGGTATTCTTCGTTAGTGTCATAGAAGTCGTGACGAAAGGAAGCCATTCGATATCCCTCAGCTTGAATTTCTGAAACATCGAAAACTTTTTGCGCCAGTATCACGTGATACCGCAGCACGAGCTCATCTGTCAGCAATATTTGGTAATCATCTTTACTCGTTACAAACTTAGCTATCCGTTTAGCCAGTGCCGTTACTTGATCTTCCACCGATATGATACGAGAATTTATATTTTCTCCGTACTTGTCCAATTTACCTCGGGTATCAATTAAATCTTTCAATTTAGCGGAAAATTCACTTTCAGCCGAATCATCGCTAAACTCAATTTCCGCGTTTGTGTATATGACGAATAAACATTCCGTCTCATGAAATGGGCCTCCAAAGAATAAATCTCTAGCACTCGGATGGAATTGTTCTCTGATTGTCATATAACTATTCAAGTAATTTACGAAATCGATTTTAAGTGGTTCTTTTTCGTTTTCTCTGTGCCTAACATGTATGAATACAGCGAAGGGTTTATTAAAACCTTTAACTTTTGCTTTGAAACAAATATCGCTGAATCGTCCCAGATTGTCAAGATTTGAAAGTAATTCAAATTTTTCAAAATCATCGTCATGAATCGCTCTAAAATATAAAAAGCTAAGTAACTTCGTTTCATACAAGATTCCGCGAATCCCTGAAGTGCCTGGTCGCATGCTGTACAAGGGCCTCCTACGGAACATGGTGTTCCTCGTAAGTCGCGGAGGCACTTCACTTGGCACACACAGCACCAGCACCGACGCGGCACTCACAGCCACGGGGAGCACTCAGCAGCACCAATGTATCACCTGCAAACAACGAACACATGTGGACATGAATGAAATAAATAAAAGCAACGATATGCTGAATTCATGGTTACTGTTTGCGCACTGGTTAAAAATGTATCCTGTATGACGTGGCGTGGACTCTTTGTTTAATGAACTTATTTCTACTTTTTGTTGGCGGTTATACAAATAGTAATCCAATCAATAAAAATAAAATAAAATAAATAAAATAAAAATTATTTATTTCAGACTATACAGTCCATAGATTGTTAGTAATTGGTTAATAACAATGTGTGCCTATTAGCTATGTTAGTAATGTTAGTAGATAACTCTGCGTTTCATTACTGTACTAAACCTAAAGCCACCTCCACCAGGTGCCTCTGGATGAGGCAGTCTGGTCTCGCAACAATCATTTTCAGGATGCCATTCCGACTGTTACGTAGACGTTGTAGTAAGGATGCTGCTTTTTTTCGCATAATGGCATGAAAGCCATCCGTATGTGCTTCCGCAAACATGCCCGACGCACTACAACGCCACGGCAGCCGTAATAGCATCCTGAAGGCGTTGTTGCACACGCAGGACGTTATAGGCTCGGCTCGTATATGACACCCACAGACCGCTCGAGTAAAAAGACTGGCAGAACGCCTTAAACAAACTTCGTTTAACGTCTACTGTACATCGAGCGAACCTGCGGGCAAGCATATTGCCCCTCACCGCCAACGCCCTGCGTTCGCGCTCAATGTCATCGTCATCCCGTAGGTCACCGGTGACAACGTGGCCCAGGTACTTAAAATTCTTCACTACTCTGATTACTGCGCCGTTGAGATATACCGAAGGTACACGGCGCGGCCGTTGTTTAGGCGCTCTGAACACCAAGAGCTCACTCTTCTTACAGTTATATTTAAGGCCGTGCACCTCCGCATACATCTCGCAGGTCGACAGTAACTCTTTCAACCCACCTATCGATGGACTGAGCAGCACCATGTCATCCGCGTAGCTAATGTTATTAACACAGGTGCCATCAATGTAGCAGCCGACACGTGCGCTGCTCATCAATAACTACTCCTCTAATTCCGTAATAGTTTCTGCATTTTTGAATTAATAATTCGTGGTCGACAAAGTCAGAAGCTTTGCGTTTATCTTAATTATCAATGACATGATTTGTTTTCAGTTTAATGCTAGTAATGTAGTCGATGTTCCCCTTTGAAAGCCGTTTTGTTCCTCTTTTATTATCCTTTTTTTTTCTAAATAGTTTGTGAGTCTACGAAGTATGACTTTCTGTTTTTTTTTAAGTTAAATATATAACTGTTATTAGGCGGTAATTTGATACTTAATTTAAAATATATATATATATATCTATATATATATATATAGTTTATACGGCTGACTTTTTTTAGCGTCTGGACAACAATATGGCATGTTGTGTAAGTATAATAGAACTCATATGCGCTAACCTTTGCCTGGTAGCATTGATATAGAAAAAGTTCCAAATATCCTTAAAATACATGAAAAAGAAGACACCCTACGGCACTCGCGTAAAACGAATAATAGCCAAAATAGGTAATAGTAAATGGGCGTAAGCTGCGATTGCCTATGAATGGAGCATGACGATAGTGTGAGCGAGACACTAGCATTAATTTCGCTCTACATCTTTGCAGCTGATGCCTACACACTCACGCACACATTTGCGCGTGTTTATAATAATTTGATACACAGTGACGCGTGTCTTGAAACCGTAAACCAAATAAATTACGTCTTGTAAGGTCAGTAAAGCTTTGATAGAAATGTAAACAAACCTGTTGATGTTAAATTCTTATAACAATCACTCACATTCATCTGTATTTCGAGGGTTTTAACGCTTTAACATCCGTCGTGCTAGAAGTACATGTCCCGCAGATAATGCAGAGGAACGTCTTCCAACATTGTGTCGATAACTGACTGTATTATTTCACGATACGTTTTCCCTGTCAATCGACCTTCGATCCAAACTGGACCAATAACCTATGCGATCGACTTGCACCATTTAAATTTTCACCAGACAAAAAATAATACCTCATCATGGTAAGTTACTCGACGTTGGAGTATTCATACGTCATTATGAAAACAATCACTGAAGCACACGCGGAAAAAACAGCGATCGACGTCACGCTATGACTAATCGCAGTGGACTGGAGACTTGGAGCGAGATCAAAGACGCCGCGGGACACGGTACTCGGGTCGAAGGGCGCGCGGGTCGGGGGGGGGGGGGTCGGGGATGCGCATGCGGCGACATTTGAGCGGTACGCCTGCAAAAAAATATTAGTTACCTATCCCCGGCCGGCTTCAATGAAAGGATTGAATTTCGCTACGAATTCATTCATAATTTCTGCGCGTTGACTAGGGTGCCAATAAGTTGGATTTTGATATTATTTGCTGATTTTTTGTATTTTTTTTAATTTTTATTGTTTTTTAATTTTTATATGAAATGTTTACTACAAATAAGTAATAGTATTTATTGATAGGTTAATTTCATTTTAGGATTAAAAAAAAAAAATGTTCTATTTCCGTGCCATAGGCTTCTACTCCGTTCACCTATTAACCCCTATTTTTTTCCAGACGGTAAAAAAAATCATCCGGTATATAAAACTTATATTTTGACTGGTGTTCTAACTTTTATAATTATAAGTAATATTAAACTAAATTCTCAGAAAGTACTATAAACAAATTCTTTTTTAAGTTTTACAAAACACTTGTTAGTCTAACAAATAACCTCTCCAAACCTAAACATTTGCGCGCCGGGGGGCGGGCGCCCGATGACGTTTTATTTCGAGTATCTACTTACCCGCTAATACGTTGGTGACGTAAGGCAGGCCATGGATATGTTTTTTTATTTTTATTTTTTTATTCCAACAATAATTATTAATTGTTGATGACTGATATTGAACTGTATGAGAAATGAGAGAAACACCCAGGTCTCAACTTCCTAAGTTGAGACCTGGGTGTTTCTCTCATTTCTTGCAAATCACATGTTCAGCTGAAAATACACAAATCTACACGTTCTTAAGTGCGGCCTCGGTGCACAAATACTTCTAAAACTGCGCCACACAAAGTATTTTACCGGTGCCGTTTACACGAAGCTGACGTCACGTGTGGTCACGTGATAAAAAGTCATCGTAGAACCGTTTTAGCGGTAAATTAAAAATAACGAAAAGTAAATTTGATTTAAAACGATTTTAATTGAAAACATGGATATAACTCAATTTATTTTTATTTTTCTGTTATATATTTCGTCCCAATCTACAAATTAAAAGAGTTTTTAATAAATTATAAAATACCCTATTACGGATGAATGAAACGAATTCCCATTTAAACAAAAATTGACAGTGCCTGCAATAAAACACTATTTATTCCCGTTCTGAGCTTGTTTGTTTGGTTACACTTCGTCAAATAATAGTGGAACAGACGTTATGTACATAGTATGTACGTATTGTATGTACTACATACTTAAAAACTATCACGTAGGGTGCGCGTGCGCCTCAGAGTCCTCAGACTAGCGTAGGTACCTACACAACGCTTATCTGCTGCGGGGCCGGGTGCGGCCTAGAGTGCTATTTGCGTTCACTCATTGTTACAATTTACAGTTAGGATAATTATCTAAACATACCTTTAAACTCGTGATTTGGGTGCACTAAATAAAATACTGGTCACAATATTGTATCTTCCTACAACAGTCTGTTTAGCAAACGACGAAGTCGCAGAGTTGCGCGACGGACGCAATAATAATAACAAAGCCAGATAAGGCACTAGGCAGATATCTAAATTTAGACACTACTGACACAACACACCACTAAACGTAGCTAGTGTAGTCAGAGCGTGCCACATGTAAATCGAATATCGATTATTCGATTATTTTCAGAACAACTTATAATTGATTGGTTTTTGCTGTAAAGAAACGTAGGTAACAGGCTAGTTTTATGCGAAACATTTTTTGAAAGAAAACGAAATTTTCATAAACCATAACATAACAATCGTTAGGTTGCCTTAATGTCCGTGTCATTTATTTGACAAAAAAATATTTTATTTCAGTATTGGTACAAAACTGATTTACCTCTGTCACCTCAGACGTCAGGTCTAGTTGAAAACTAGCTTCAGGCACTAGTTGTCTGGCATTTACGCTGAACTGGGCCTTTTTAGCGCAGCCGTGAGGCACACTATAGTGCTAGTTTCTGACTTCTCACCTTACACTTTTAATTGCTTTTTTTTATTATTTTACTCTTTCCTCCTGTTTAATGTATATAGTGTGCTTTAAAGTCTGTAAATGTATTTTCTTTCTTTTTTTCTATTTAAAGTTTTGTATAAATGTAGAATCATGCAAAAAAAGTATACTTATTTTTTTTATTTTTCATTAGTTTTCGATATCAACACGTGCGTAAAATATTGCGAATTAATTTAATTAGACCCTGTAAAAACTATATGTCGCAGATTGTAATGGATTATCATCCGCGTGCTCGAAGTTGATGTCCGTCATGTTGTTCATTTTTAATCAGTGTGCACGACCGGCACAGGCGCTGTTTCGGGAGCAAGGAAGACCCTCAAAATCGAACGCACTACTGACAGACACAACATTGACATTGACTGCTTCGACATTGACAAGCCATCAGTCGTCTATGACGTTTGCGTGGTGTTGCTGTTCGAATGAATTGAATAACTATAAAATTATTATCTCTGACATATACATGTGACAAAGGATATGAACCTGTCAATCCCGGCTAATGAGACAATACATTTTCTATTGTTTGGGCAAGCATGCGTGCCCAGCCGCGCATATGTCAGGATAATAGGCTATTAATTATTTATAAGTGTAAATACAGGAAAAGTTTTTATTCAGTGCGCAAACTTTAATCATGAATTCAGAATATCATTCTAGACTACTAAAAACTTACATAATAAGCGACTGCACGCTGAGGGCACCCCCTGTGGGGTACGAACCTCGGCTCAGGGCGTCACTGTTAGGGGGACAGCTAGTGGGGACAGGCTGGATCAAAATATTGGCATTATTATTATTAGTCAATTTACGTTAAACATCTCCCGCCATTTTGAACAAGTTAATAATAACTTATATTAAACAACAATAGAAAACCTAAAATATATTACAAGTTTAATTAAATACTACGTAATCATTAATAGTAACAACATCTAAGTTATTTTCAAAAGTTAACAGCCCCACTCAGAGACGCCTAACCGTTACTCAGGGCGCTACTTAGTAAAAATGAAAAAAAGTTCACTCCCAGAGTCAGTTCATTAGTGGCCCTTAATGAAAATTAAAGTTAAGTACAGCAAAACCTTTACTTATCTTGTTAATGATTGATCTTGACATTTACGATTGAGGTTATATTTTTATTTTTATCCACTGATAAAAATCAGTCATTATTGCTTATAAATAAATGTAAAAGCGAATTCACTTCGCTTTTACATTTATTTATAAGCAATTATGACTGATTTAGCAGACTTCATTGAGTTTGTGGACTATGCCAGAAGATATAGAGAAGTAGGACCGAGGCGGTATTTACGAGATGATTCTGATCCCTTTACTAGATACTCTATTCAAGAATTCCAAGCACGTTATAGATTTACTCCTGAATCTGTAAAAAGTGTAATATTGCCATTGCTGGCATCCGACCTCAGATTACCATTGATCGATTCCATTGATCGATTACTATTTGCACCAGAAATAATTTTGCTATTAACATTACGCTACTTCGCTACAGGGAGTTTTCAGGTTAGTAGTCTAGACTACTAACCTGAAAACTCCCTGTAGCGAAGTAGCGTACACTTCAGTACCTAGGTACTGAAGTGTATCTATTGTATATAAAAAAAATACTGTACTTGGGTTTTATTGGAGTTTGTTAGGTATTACTTAGAAGTATTTACCTACCTACCTAATATGTGGCTGTACATTTTTTTTGCAGAAATTGGATGGAGATCTAATGAATATCTGTCAGCAGTCAGTTTCACGAATTATTGCCCAAGTCTCTACATTGATAGCATACCAAATGAAAGACTTTGTTAAATTGCCTTCGGCAGTAGAAGAAATGAACACAGTGAAGTAAGGCCATTTGTTTATTATAATTCATCTGTACCTAACTATGTACTAAGTTCTTTATGAAGGCATTCTTAATCATTATGTACCTATGGTGTTTTTGTTGCAGGCAAAAGTTTTACGAAGTAGCTCATTTTCCTGGAGTAATTGGTTGTATTGACTGTACTCACATTAGAATAAGAAGCCCCGGAGGAATTACTTCAGAAGTTTATAGAAATAGGAAAGGGTATTTTTCTATAAATGTTCAGGCAGTCACAGGGTCAAACTTAGAATTTTATGATTTAGTAGCCCGGTGGCCTGGCAGTACGCATGATAGCTTTATTTACAATAGCAGTGCTATTAAGCAAAGACTTAATACTGGGGTATTACAAGGGATCATTTTAGGAGACAGCAGGTATGCAGTAAGCAATGTGCTTCTAACACCATTTTTATCACCCAATTCAACTTCCCAAGAAGCATACAACAGAAGCCAAATTAAAACCAGAAATACTGTAGAAAGATGTTTTGGTATTTGGAAAAGAATATTTCCTTGTCTTCAAGTAGGAATGGGTATTAAGGTGGATACAATTGTGGCTGTCGTATGTGCATGTGCAACACTGCATATTATAGCATTATTGGTAGACGCATTGGTGCCATTGAACTGGGATGACATTGATGTTCATGATGATGTTGTTAATGTGGCTCAAATTAATGAAACCTCCAACAGTAATGGTTTTACACTGCGACAAGCCTTGGTTGAAAGGTTTTTTACTTAAATATTGTTTCCTTTATAAATAAATGCATTTAGTAATCAAATAATAATACTTTTATTTTACGGGTATGTTTCACCAAAAAGTGTCGTAAGTGTTAGGATGACTGTTTTTCAATACATTTTTTAAACTATCCTAACTCTATTTTAGCTATAAACATATTATAGTAATAAACCATTAGATAAGTTGATAGAATTCATAGTTAAGTAGATACCTGTGTTTTCAATATTTGCATTTCTGTTGTTTTCTTATTTTCTAAAAACTTTATTTGCATCACAGCTTCCCGACGAATGTCGTCTGTAGGTCTACGCATTTGATCTCTGGGTTTGGTTGCTGAAGTTATGCCGGTGCAATCTAAAATATAGTAATAGTATAAAGATATTAAAATAATTTTGTATTTTAGCACAACAATTATAATACTTGTGCTAAATTTTGTGTCTTCAATTTGGGTGCCGTTCTTTTTATAACAGACCTGGACTTCACTTATGTTTTCATTTGTTTTGTTTTCTGTGTCCGAAATATCTAGATAAAAAAGTCATTAATAAACTTCTTAAATGCTATACACATAATATTTTTTGTATGGGGGAACTTCAGTAAATTCAATTACATACCTAAGGTGTCGTTCAATACAGAAGGTGTGTTAATATTTTCTAAGAAGTCCAGTTCTAGACTGTTATCAATGGCTCTATCTTAAATGGCGCCATCACTATCAAATGCATTGTTGATCTCGCTGATCATCACAGGTGCAGCCTGATAAATAAAAATATGAATTTAGAAGAGAGTACTTAATAATTAG
Source organism: Antitype chi (assembly GCA_947359405.1). Lineage (NCBI taxonomy): Eukaryota > Metazoa > Arthropoda > Insecta > Lepidoptera > Noctuidae > Antitype > Antitype chi. The sequence goes on along the minus strand of OX375834.1, from coordinate 12,594,806 downwards.
ATAATTTTGAATAGTTTCTGCAAGTTTAGAATTTTTGTAGTTACACAATATTAATTTAAAATGAGCAAAGTCACACAGTAGTTACTGAACAATTCAGAAGATATTATGCTACCAACCTCTTCAACCATATTTATTATGGCTCCATGATGTGGTGGTAGTAGTACCATTGATTAACGGATTTAATGCTAATATTAGTTAAGTACTCATTAGGACTACTTTAATGTGCCTTTCTGAGTGTGGCTGTAAGACAGTTATTTTTGTAAACATGTAGTCAAATTAGGTACTTCTACATTTTTGTTCAACGCTTCGTTAATGTGACAGATGACATTATCCACCAAACAATATTACAATAGCAAAATAAACAATCTAACACGTGTGCCCTCCCGGACGTTACGAGTATGATTAGGTACCTACCGCAATAAGTTAGCTTATATTGTAACGTTACTACGTTACAATATAAGCTACACTAAGCTAGCTAGTTGTTTTAATTTATGGTTCCCTACTGGGAAACCATAAATTAATTATTTATCTATTATTTAATTGAATATTATCAAACTCGGTCTTGCTTACCAACTGAGTTATCTTACCACCGCATCGTGAAATCGGTATCGATAATACTAACTTGTTTTGTTAATAATCCAGTTTCGATTACGAGACTCGTGTAGGTACTACACTACTTGTGCTGTGCGAGTGTGCGTCAGCGCGTCATTCCTTGAATTTCCTTGTACTTTTGTGAACACAGAATACATTTATATTCTGTGGTCTTAGATATAATAAGTATAAAAATTATCAAATTGAGTATTTGATAACATATAAGTGGTACCTAGTTTCGTCGTGTAACTTTATCCTTTGTTGGAAATACTGCAGTAGTTGTAGTGTGTGCCTGCAGCCCAAGATGACCCTCTGACGCAGTTTTGTGACGTGTTTTATTTAGTGAACCCAAAATTTAACACAAGCCGAGCAAGCATAAGGTATGTCATACATTCAACCCATAGAACACCATAATAAATCTTTCAATCTTCCTTAAAGCCGTTACTGCCTCGTCGAACGAATGATGTCATGCAAAAATATCAAAGATCTGATCACACTACCCGTTGCAGTTGAGAATACGAGAAACATTATCTATAGTTGCAGGGCGTGGGGGGGGTGTTGGTTGCAAAACGGTGAATGCAGTAAGAGGGGGGAATACTCAATAATAAACTGCAACACTTGTATTCTTTTTAAAGCGTACCTACCAACATACAATAATTATTATTTTTAATTTCATTATTTTAATTACACTTTTTTATCATTTTTATGCATAATCAGCCTATAATGCTCCCACTGCTGGGACACACTCACGCCTCCTCTCTGTAAGGCACCATGCGAGCCCAGTGCGGGTTGGTAGATGTCACATGTCTTCGAATTTTTGTTTCTAGGACATGCCGGTTTCCTCACGATGTTTTCCTTCACTGTTTTGAGAGCAGGGCCTCAAGTCTGCTATTACAATAGTGTCAGAATGGTCTATCATTGATTTCATAATTGTTGATTTTGACAAGTTTGGTAATCTACTAATAAAATGGCGTCATTATGACTTTCCAATGGTCAGCCACTGACACTCCATTGAAAGAAATGGCATTTATTGGTAATCTCTTACATCATGACAAATGAATGACTGACTTAATTTAGGAACTTCCTACTACTTTAGATTGCTTATAACATTATTAAATAATATGTAAAAATATATGTATATAAATGAAATCTGGCATAAATAAATGTTCAAATTTAGTAGTCGTTTTTCGAAAATCATTTCTACTAACGAGTTTTTTAATGGCAATACGAAAATGCCATTACGACACAATTCTATTACGAGACCATTGACCGACCAATGATCGACCATTATGAATTTAGCAGATTACGAACTTTTAGCAAAATGACAAATGAATGACAATAGGATCGTGTTGGAATGACGAATTTATAAAAATAGCAGACTTGGGCCCCAGTGGTGATGAAATAATTTACACAAAGCAAAATGCCTGTTTGGGTTCGAACCTGCGACCTGCAAGTTGTAAGTTGCGGCCGTCACCACTGGGCCACCACTTCTCCATTTAGCTGCCATTACGTTTATATTGTGCTAAAATAAATAAATCAAACATCATCATCTGCCTAGCCTTTTTCCTAACTATACTGGGGTCAGCTTCCAGTCTAACCGGATTCAGCTGAATACTAGTATTTAACATAGAGCCATTGCCTATATGACCTTCACAACCCAGTTACTGGGTAATACGATACCCCTTGGTAAGACTGGTTGTCAGACTTTCGGGCTTCTGACGGCTCGTTTTAAACTCGACTAAACAAATCAAACATATCAGTAGGAAGTAAACCATTTTGTTTTGATTCTTCTACCGAAAAAACTTGATTTGTGGTAACACTGCAGGTGGGGCGATTCTTTTGTGGACGGGACAAGTTTTTGTTTATCATGTTGTGCGTCGACACGGCCACAGATAACATTACCAAGACGAATTACAGAGCAGTGGAGGTCCAGTGGTAATGCCTTACGAGGCATTACCACTGGACCTCATAATGACTTACGAGTTATTGCTTCGAAGCCAGGCAGCCACTATACTTTGTGTAATTTGTCCAGTGGTAATGCCTTACGAGGCATTACCACTGGACCTCATAATGACTTACGAGTTATTGCTTCGAAGCCAGGCAGCCACTATACTTTGTGTAATTTATTTCATCACCACTGCTATCAAAACGGTCAAAGGAATCGAGAGATCACAGGCATGTCACAATTCCGCAACATGTAATATCTACCACCCCGCACTGGGCCGGCGTGGTGGGTCACTGCCCACTCCATCTCACAGAGAGAGCCCTGTATGCTGATTACGCTAAGGTGTGCCATCTTGAACAACCCGTTCTCTTTTCCTATCTTCTGCTTCGAAGATTTCAGTTACAGAACTTGCTCTCTTTGTCTACAGGTGCAGGTCGACAGACCAGATATTCCACTCAGTTTGGTGCTGCTGAGTGCTCCCCGTGACTGCGAGAGTCCCCTGCCTCTGTGCTGGTGCTGTGAGTGTCAAGTGGAGTGTCCCCGGAACTAACGATGAGCTGCGCCAAGTTTAAGAGGCGTGAAGGAACGGCAGCAATTTTCGGACACTTGTATGAAACGAAGTTACTTAGCTTAATATATTTTAGAGCCATTCACGACGATAGGATCGCAGAGTTTCAATTGGCTTCAAATGTCGCCGACGTAGGGGCATTCGACGACATTTGTTTCAAAGCAACAGTAGACGTTGACGGGTTTAGAAAGTCTGTCTTGGTCTTCATACAAGCTAAACATAAGGAAAACAAGAAACAGACACTTACAATCGACTTGACCACTTACTTTTTCAGTTACTTGAAAATCAGACAACATTTCGTTCCGAGTAATAAGGAACTTCTGTTTGGTGGTACATTTGCTGAACCAGATTGTTTATTCGTTATATACACGACTGCAAGAGATGAATTTAGTAATGAGTTGGAAGTCGACGGTAGCTTTTTCTCCATTCTGAATTATTTGATAGGTACAGGCGGTACGGCCAAACGACCTTACAACCAACCACAGATTGAAGAGTTTCTATGCAAAATAGCTATTGAAGACCAAATAACCTCATTGGCTACTCAGTTAGCTACTTTTATAATGAGTAAGGTGGAATTCCAACAGATTCTGAGTGATAAAAATGAAAATATTATGCTACGTTACCACGTCATTCTGGCGCAAAAAGTTCTCGAAATTTCAGAAATTCAACCTAATGGACATCGAATTGCCACCTTTCGTCACGACTTCTTTGACAACAATGAAGAATACCTCCCTTTATTCAGAGATACGCTGTTTATGGAGATTCTAAAAAAAAGAAAACAACCCTCTGATATAAAGAATTTACTGTCTGAATTCATAGACGACCCAACAGATGCTGAGAAACTCAGCAAACTGATAGGGACCGTTATAACATACAACAATGGCCTGTTAGAAATTAATAAACAAAACGCACAATATAGGCCAAAATGGAAACAAACAAGTGTTTCTCGATCGACTGTTGACAAAGCAATCGAACTGGCTGCAAAGGAAATATTATTATCTCCAGAGTTTGAGCTGAGAGTCCCGGCTGCTTTCGGGAATAAAGATATAACAGTAGTTGATATGAGCAGAATCGACCATCTAACGTCAAAAATGAGCGATTTAATAAAGAAATGTACACCAAGTAAGATGATAACTATAGATGAATCTTTGGAACCTGTATTCCTGGAGCTCAAAGGGGGCTGGGCTGGTGCCATCGGAAACATATTTGTGCTGGACGATAATACCCAACTGATGAAGATTACAGATAACGGGGATGCAATAGGAACTGATGCTAGAAGGCTGTATGAAAATTTGAATATAGAAATCCCCGATTTGTGCGAATATAAGTTTTGTTTTAAAGGAAACAAGTTTCCTAAACTTTTATTGGAATTTGAACATGAGAAAAATTTAGCTAAAGATTTCTTAAAGAAACTGATAATTTACTCTAACCAAGCTGATGAGAAAAATGTGGAGGCGAAATTAAGAGAAGAAATAGAAGAGAATCTAGAATACAGCGTCTACATAAAAGCTAAAACTGACGCAATGTTTCTTAAATATCACAATGATATACAGGCATGGTGGATGAAGCCAAAAGAGGCAGAGTATCTTACTAAACACGATCAAATATTTCAGAGAACTACAAGCTATATTATTGAAGACCCACTGATGATCTCAATAAGCGTACCATATATAAGAAAAATAAAAGAATATAATTACACGTTCACAGAAGACGCTGTAAGATCCTTGAACTTACATCAGCACTCGATTACTGTCATCGTTACAGAGAACAGCGTACTAACTATTGTTAAAGTGATGCAGCATATAAAGAATAAAGATTACGTTGTGTTAGATTTTGAAGAAATTGTAAACCTACCAACGAAAGAACGTAATGAATTACGTGGAGAATTGACGAATACAAATAAAGAAAAAGTTATAATTTTAGTATGCAATAAAATACCAAGCCGAGGAATACAAAAAAAAACTTTAGAAAACGTTGCAGAAGCAGTTCGAAACAAAAAAACTATAATTATAACGAATGATTCGTCAGTTCATATATTACAGACATGTTTCGCAACAACAGATAATATAATAGTACACGACAATAATTGCCTAATTGACATGAGCGAAGAATCCCAGAAGATTATCTTGAAAAACGCCGTAGTGGATTTTCAAGGCATCGAAGTAGGATTGGAACATCTCGTAAATGGCTGGCCCCTGGTATGTCCGTAAGCCGTCGATTTGGTATTAAATTAATATGGCTGGGCAAAGTCATGTATCAGAAAATAGTCATATTTCCCAACAATCTAATTATAAGTAAAGGTACACGTAAGCAAGAATGTAAAATAGCAGTGCTAACTAGTTGCAATTAATTTGAAACACATAAACTTGCATTTTCCTCAAAAATAAGACATTGTTACGGTTGACACAGATAAGAAGCGCAATGGTGTTTTTTTTCTCGGCAAGGAAAACTAACAATAAAAGAAATGGCAATTCTAAGATACAACTTTCCATAAACACTTATTGCTCAAATCAAATCAAATCTCTTTATTGTATTCATGTGTAGGGTCATGTGTTCAACAATGAAACGCTAAAAATTCAAAGTCTCATACACCTTTTGTTTTTACAGATAAAAGTCTAATTTTTGTACAGGTATATAGGCAATTTTATTGGGTATAGGATGTTATTTATGGTTTTTTAAATTGATGTGTAATGAATCAGCAAGAATCAAAACCAAAAATATGGAAATGTTTCATTGTGTCCACAGTGGTGTACACAATGAAACACAACAAATTCAACAATGAAACATAATATCAATAGTGTGTTCAACAATGAAACACTAAAAATTCGATGTCTCGTACACCTTTTGTTTTTACAGATAAAAGTCTAATTTTTGTACAGGTATATAGGCAATTTTATTGGGTATAGGATGTTATTTATGGTTTTTTAAATTGATGTGTAATGAATCAGCAAAAAAATCAAAACCAAAAATATGGAAATGTTTCATTGTGTCCACAGTGGTGTACACAATGAAACACAACAAATTCAACAATGAAACATAATATCAATAGTGTGTTCAACAATGAAACACTAAAAATTCGATGTCTCGTACACCTTTTGTTTTTACATATATCTGTAATATTTTTAAGGTATTTATGCAATTTTATTGGGTAGGTATCGGATGTCATTTATGTTTTTTATTTAATTTATGTGTCATCAATCAGCAAAAAAAATAAAAACGGAAAAAATGAAAATGTTTCGTTGTGTCCACAGTGGTGTACACAATGAAACACGACAAATTCAACAATGAGACATAATAATTAAGTGTTGGTCTCATATTTTGTGAAATTTATGGAGTAGGTGAATGATAAAAAATGCTTGAGTTCAATCAAAAAAGGTTTTATTACTAATTTCACTTTAATCAGACTCTTCAGGTTACCTTTAAAAGGTAATAACGAATTAAGATAACGCCTTACAATTTATAATAAACTAGGTAGCACCATTGCACATTCTTCGATATATTCTTTAAGTGCTGTTTCTTGTTCGACTGTAAACGTTCTATTAACTTCATAGTTAGGAGTAAATCTTAGACCTGGTAAAGATGCATCATCTATATTCTTATATTTTTGTATGTATCGAAACAGCGTAGGATAGGACACATTGCACTCTTGTGAAGATTTTCTCAAGCTCTTTCCTTTTCTGTGCATAAGAATAGCTCGAAGCATATTTTCCCCTAAATGATCACCTTTCTTTCTTTTTAGAGATTTAGTACGCGCCATCTTAAATGAAAAACAAATATCAAATGTTAAGATCAATTTTTAGCCACAAAAATTATTAATTTGCACGGTTAGTAGATGTTGTTTGATATATGGTACGCAATGAAACAAGACAGTACACAATGAAACAGTGTTTCATTGTGTCCATTGTGCAACTGTTTCATTGTTGACCAAATAGGGTTTATTTTACTAACCTCAAAAAAAAAAAACCAAATTGTAACACTTTTAACATATGATCCATTCCACTTAATCTAAGAAATATGTTTAATGCTAGTTAATCATAAAAAACAGAAATTTTTCAACCATAATTTAATGAAAAATCTTTAAAGAATGACGAAAATACTTACATTTTTGTCAAAAAAACTTTAAAATGCTCCACAGACACGTCCTCTCCTACGTGGCGCCAAAGCAAACTGGGGTGGGGCGGGGGTTCTCGAGAGTGTTCTTACGCGCTATAATGCACGATCTGGCAACGCAGCATTTTAGAAATATTACAGTGTTTTATTGTGTACCACTGTTTCATTGTTGGACATCTGACCCTACATTTAGTTGTTTTACAATATATACCTATAGTAAGTTGTAAGTTCTTACGAGAAACCCGCAACATAATTGAGTACCTAACTCACGATTAATCATAATCTGTTTCATTTTGAAACAAAGTGCTAAACCATTGCTTCATGTGTCCGAAAAATGTGTGTGCTCAACAACGTAAATAACGCAATGAATATTGTTGAACTGTCAAAATGAAACAGATTATGATTAATCGTATGTTACGTAATTAGGGTGGTAGTTAGGGCACGGCAACATAATAATAATTTTTACATCCACATCCAGTTCCTAACGACAGGAGTTACCCACCTGCTCCATAAATCAGGTAGTACCGCGGAACCCAAAAATTATAGGCCGATCACGTGTTTACCGACGGTCTATAAGGTTCTTACATCCATTTTGAGAGCTAAGATCTACAATCACGTAGAAACTAATTCAATCATGTCTGTCTCTCAAAATGGATGTCGGAACGGATCCCGCGGTACTAAGGAGCTACTCCTCATTGACATGGCCATTAGCCAACAGGTTCGTCGTTCCCGAAAGGATCTTTCGACAACTACAAGAAGGCCTATGACTCGGTGCCACATACATGGCTCATGAGGGTGCTGGAGTTGTATAAAGAAGATACAACTCTGCGCACCTTCCTGATGTCATGTATGGGGCAATGGAGGACGGTCCTTCGATATCCAGGATGTCGAAATATCCAGAGGAATAGCGAGCCGATAAGGATCGAGCGAGGCATATTTCAGGGCGACAGTTTGAGTCCGCTTTGGTTCTGCCTAACCCTGAATCCTCTAAGCACACTGCTGGAGGATTCAGGTATAGGCTATCGGCTGAGGAGAGGTGCTCAGGTTATATCTCACCTCCTCTACATGGATGACCTAAAACTCTTTGCCCCCAACAATTTGCAACTGATGGAGTTACTGAAAGTAACTGAAACCTTCAGTAGCGCCATCAGGATGGATTTTGGTGTGGACAAATGTGCGGTCATGCATGTAAAGCGAGGGGAGATTATGGAATCCGTGGGAACCCAACTCTCGGATTCCATAAACCCTCGAGTCCTCTCCGCAGTCGAAACGTATAAGTATTTGGGTATGTCGGAAGCTTTGGGCATCAATGTTACTGACATGAAGCAATCGTTGAAGGAACGCTTCTTTGGCCGCCTGAAAAAAGTATTTAATAGTCTTTTATCGGGCGGAAACAAGGTGCGTGCCTTCAACGGTTGGGTCATGCCGGTCTTGATGTACTCTTTCGGCGTACTCAATTGGACTCAGAACGAACTTGACGCCCTGGATAGGAGGGTCCGTACGCTGCTGACTGCATATCGAATGTATCACCCACGGTCATCGGTAATGAGACTGTATATCCCGCGGAAATGTGGAGGTCGAGGGTTCTTAAACGCTAAGACCCTCCACAATCGCGAGATATGCAGTTTCAGGGAATATTTCCTACAAGCTGACGTGGGGATGCATCGAGATGTGGTCGCGGTGGACAAAGGATTCACTCCGCTCTCCTTGGGTAAAGAGAACTGGCGCAAGCCTGTAGTGCTTGACACTAAAGATCGCATGGAGGTATGGCAGAGTAAGGAGCTTCACGGACGCTTTTTCCGGGCCCTACATGGACCCGATGTAGACCTAATAGCGTCCGTAACCTGGCTGCGTTTCGGTGACCTCTTTGGGGAAACCGAAGGTTTTGTCTGTGCAATTATGGACGAAGTTATGATGACGAAAAACTACCGGAGATTTATTGTGAAAGACGGCACGGTTTTTTTTTTTTTTTTTTGGGTGGGAAATCATCAAATAACTTCTCCCGCTCTGGGTGGAGCGGGAGGGCGTGTCAGACTTTTACTGACTAAAACCCACCCGTGTTCCCTCAGTTGCCTGTGTGCCAGGGGCCGCGGTATCTCTTTCGAACAACCCGCACCCCTGGCAGGCATCGGTCCTTGCGAACCCCACCTATTGGTGCTGACATCTCTTTGAGGCGCGCGTGGAACACAACGCGCCGTCGACCCGGGCTTGGTCCTTACCGGACAGCGAGCTACCCATTACTCGCCGTCCGCAAGCCCGCGCCTACGGTGGCCGGGAATCAGCCTGGGATTCCCGACGCCCAGGGCTTCTCCCGCGGCGACTACGGCCGTGAGGGCGCATATACTGCCTCTCCCTCACGTGCGCCGCCTCCCTCTTTGCGAGCATTACTGCTTCGCAGAAGGAGGTGACGGCTAACCATTCATTCTCGCCCCGTACCATGGCCTGCACCAGGGCCGGACGCGAGAGATCGCCGCCGCCGATCGCCTCCACGAGGACACGGCGGTGCTCCGCCCAAGCCGGGCAGACCGCCACTGTATGCTCCACCGTGTCCTCAGGGCGATCTTCGCAATGGAAGCACCCGGGCGTTTCCTCCCGCCTTATACGAAACAAGACGGCACGGTTGACATCTGTCGGGCATGCCACCGTCCGGGAGAATCAATCAGACACATAATCTCCGGGTGTTCTCGTCTAGCTAACGAAGAGTATTTGCATAGACACAACCTTTTAGCCAGGATTATCCACCAGCAACTTGCTCTGAAATACAGCCTTGTGGAATCAGAAGTGCCGTACTACAGGTATGTGCCCGACCCAGTTCTCGAAAATGGACATGTCACACTGTACTGGGATCGATTCATCATCACTGACAGGACTATTGTTGCCAATAAACCTGATATAGTGGTGGTGGATCGACTAGAACGGAGTACAATGATCGTTGATATAACGGTCCCGCATGACGGGAACCTCGTAAAGGCCGAGAAAGATAAACAAATCAAGTATCTTGACTAGGCTCGCGAGGTTGTCGACATGTGGGATGTGGACTCAGCTATCATTGTACCGATAGTCGTTCCAGCCAATGGCTTGATAGCCAAGAGCCTCGACCAACATCTGAGGAGGCTCTCGTTAGGCAGCTGGGTCAAGGGCCTGATCCAGAAAGCGGTACTCCTGGACACGGCTCGCATTGTCAGGAGGTTTCTCTCTCTGGAGCCTTGACCGCCGGTAGCTTGGACCTTGTTCCCGATACCGGTGGGCTACTATTTTTTATATTTTTAAATGTTTTTATATAATTTTATACTAATATTTAAAAATGTAATTTATATACGTGTATTGAAAGAAATAAAGGAGATAATAATTTTAACATAATAAAAAATAAACGTGTTTTTTTTTGTGTGTTTGTTACATGACTGTAGTATACTATAATAAATAATATCTATTCGTTTATTGGTTGAAGTTCGGGTGTGGTATACCACACCCGAACTTCAACCAATAAACTAATAGCACTGATAATATCTACGCAGTGACGGTTGAACCACGCTGATAACACGTGTCTTCCATTGATATGCAAGCTGCGTGTGCGCATTAAATCAGAAGCTATCAAGTCTGTAATTTTATTAATTTATCTAGCTATCGTATGTACTAATATTTTACTCTAGGTATTCTGCGACCGAGTAAAAGCTGTTCCGGTAATATGTAAAAAAAAAAACTGCCATGTAATATGGGCTATGGTAAAGCATTTTTATCCGAGAGGGTGGAAGATGTAAGTAATCTATTTTTATGGCGTGTGTTTAAGTTATGAATATCTTTTGTTTTCGAAAAATGTTGCTATTTTTAAATAGAAATACATATACAAAGGCCATAAACAGGTTGTTAAAGAAATTCCGTGCCATAGCTTGGGGGTAGGTTCAGTATCGATAAAGGAACCCAGAAAAAACTAAAAATAAAATTAAAATTAAAACATAAAAAAATATTGCAAGATCAACCTAATTTTATACCTACTTAAAATAGCAATCGTTTAGTTTTCAGTAGCAAATAATGCGATACTGCACCCTAATTGCGTAACACGCGATTAATCATAATCGGTTTCATTTTGACAGTTCAACAATATTCAATGCGTTATTTACGTTGTTGAGCAGACACATTTTTCGAACTAAACCATTGCTTCATGCAATGGTTTAGCCATCTGTTTCAAAACGAAACAAATTATGATGAATCGTGAGTTACGCAATTAAGGTGCTGAACCTACCCCTAAGCTATGGCACGCAATTTCTTTAACACCCTGTAATGTACAACGAGTAACATAATTAACGCAAGACCTCATACACCCCAATTAAAGTATTAAGTTAAAAGCATAATACGATGACCAAAACATTTTTTTTTTAAAGCTAACTGATTACATTAAGAAAAAATTTTCTTTGGCTCAATCATTGGTAGTTAAGGCAAAATATATAATATAAAAAATACTTATATTAAAAGTTACTGAAATTGATTCAGTAGTCAATTAGGAACAAACTACTTTCAGGTCTTGCGTCCATTCTGTTACACCTTTGACCTTGATAGAAGGTAAAGTAAGGAGTTTAAATTTTAAAAATATGGCTTACAGCTTTGGGTGCTGTCAATATGGACCAGTATTTTTTTTTTTTTGATTATAGATACTTCACTTGCTCTCGTGCTTGCCAACACGACTGCTGAGCGTGGGGTTCGATTGCCAGTTCGGGCAGAGTTATTGGATTTATCCTTTAGGAATTTCTCAGTTACACTCTGGAGTTTGGAAGTCGTCGGTGAGATATCTCGGAAAGCATGTTAAGCCGGTGGTCCTGCGCCTGATCTGTCTCCGGTCGTGTCGAATTGCCGTCCCATCGGACTAAGAGAGTGAGGGATAGTAAGTGCACCTGTGTCTGCGCACACACTTGTGCACTATAATATTAGGTCTTTACCTATGAAATTGCCGTTTTGCAGTACTGGCCATTTCAAATCAAAATCATTTTTGTTTGGGTAAGAATTATAATTTCAAATTAATTTTATTTTAAAAACATGGATTTTTTTTTCCAAAAGTAGTCATTTGTTTATTGATTAGTGTTACATTTTCATCGCATTTCAATCTTTTTCGTCATCATGGATACGTTAAAAATTCGAGTAATTATGGAATATGAGTACCGTCGTGGCAGCAACGCGGCACAAGCGGCACGCAACATCAACGACGTTTACGGAGCTAACACTACAAACCAACGCACCACCTGTTATTGGTTTGCTCGCTTCCGTTCTGGAAATTTCGACCTGAAAAATGAACCTCGCGGTCGTCCGAAGACTTTGGTCGACAATGACGAATTAAAGGCGATTGTGGAAGCTGATGATACACAATCTACGGCTGAATTAGCAGCAGTTTTCGACGTTAGCGTCAAAACAATATTGGTCCATTTGCGTCAAATTGGCAAGGTAAAAAAGCTTGACAAATGGGTGCTCCACGAACTCAATGATCGTCAGCGCGAAGTACGCGTCGAGACGTGCCTTGCACTGCTCAACAGACACACAAATGAAGGAATTTTGAACCGCATTGTTACCTGCGATGAAAAATGGATTCTGTTTGATAACCGCAAGCGCTCAGCAAGTTGGTTGGATCCTGGTTCAGCACCTAAACAATGCCCTAAACGAAAACTTACCCCTAGAAAAGTGATGGTCACTGTTTGGTGGTCTAGCGCCGGTGTGATTCATCACAGCTTCTTACCAAACGGGGTGAGCATTACTGCAGATGTGTACTGTGAAGAACTGAACACAATGATGGAGAAGCTGGCACATCTCCAACCAGCATTGGTCAATCGCTCGTCTCCGCTGCTCCTGCACGACAACGCGCGACCTCATACTGCACAGCAGACGGTCTCCAAGTTGCAAGAACTGGGGTTGGAAGCTCTCCGTCATCCGCCCTACTCACCAGACCTTGCGCCTACAGACTACTACTTTTTCCAGAATTTGGATAACTTCTTGGCGGGAAAAAAATTAAATACCCGAAAGGCAGTACAAAATGCCTTTGAAGAATTTGTTGCCTCCCGTCCAGCTGATTTCTTTAAGAAGGGCATCAATAAACTGCCACTGCGATGGCAAAGATGCATTGATTGCATGGGTGATTACTTCGATTAATACAAATAAAAAATACATGAAAAAAATTCGTTTAAATTTTTTCATACAAAACGGCAATTTCATAGGTAAAGACCTATTATCTACCGTGTAGATGACCAGTATCTGCTGAGATTGGCTACCATGATCGAAAATCTGTCTGGAGGACTACTTATATGTCGCCTGAGTAATTTCAGTCGTTTGACTTCGTTGAACTCTTATTTAAATAAGTAACTAGTAATAAATGTAATTAAGTTGTAACTAAGAAAGCGAAAGACAGAGACTTCCAGATTAAATACAATCACTAACAGCAAGAGATCCAATATACGTATCACAGAAACGTAATGTTTATGGCGTACCTCAAGGAAATGCACTAGGGCCCCCATTCATTACCATAATTTTCATTTGAAATTTTTTAATGATAATCCATATCTAAAGCCGCTAAGGCTACAGAGCGCGACAAAGAAATCCACATACATACACTCGAAAACATAACCCTCCTTCTGGCATAGTCGGGTAAAAATAAAACAGAACCACCTGTCGTCCTGTATTGTTAGTTTGTGTTGGGTACTAGCTAAGACAGTCATTTTAACGGTTGCCGTCCCCATTAAACACTCCATATTAAATAACGTTCTCATGACGTCATCCACCAGTAAATTGCGGGCGCTATGGCCACCTCAGTTTGAGGGAACCCGAATAAGTTATTAATATTTTTATTGTTTTTCACAGTGAAATTATCCCTACTATCTTTATTAGTCCTTAGTATCCTTATCTACTAATATTACAAATGCGAAAGTAACTATGTCTATCAGTCTGTCTGTTACGCTTTCACGCCTAAACCACAGAACGGATCGTCATGAAATTTGGTAGAGATTATAGCCTAGGATATGGAGAAAAACCTAGGCTACTTTATTACGCGGTAACCGACATCTACGCGGGCGGAGCAGCAGGCAAAAGCTAGTACTTAATATTTTTCATTATAACATTTTTTAACCCGACTGCGCGTCAACAAACACAGGGTTAGGTTTTTCACTCGTATGTATCTTTGTGTGTGCGATTCTTTATTCCCTCGAAGCATTCAAACAGCAGGATGGATAACACATGAGGTGACCTATCGACTCGTCTAGTTCGCGCGATGGATATAGAGTCCGTCTCATGGAAGTGGCAATAAGAGTAGTTAGCAACACTCATGTCCAGGAGCGAGATTTTCAGCAAGTGAAAAGAATGGGTTTGGTAGGGAAGCACTATCTCGCCACAGGCTTAGCCTTTAATAACTGGGCTGACTGTATTTAGATTGCTATCGACACGCTAACAAGAAGTTAGCAACACTCCTACATACTTACTCCCTTTTTTTTATAACGTGGAGACATGCTCATGCATGCTGCGCTACCACGGGGAGATAGCGCATTTATGTGGGACTCTAACCCACTAAAACTCCACGGTGTCCTCCAGTGCTGCCCATGGCGGGAACACGGGAACGCGGAAGCCATCCGCGAACCCGCCGCGGCTGTCCGTCACCGAACCCTCCTCTTAGGGGAATGACCCCCATCACCGGCGCACCAGAACACACGGCACGCCGTGACCACCTCAGGGACCAAACACCGCATGGGTGCCAAATGACCCCGTGTATGGCACCCTTGATTCCCCTGCGGCGGGTCGGGAAAGTGGCCCCGCCGCCAACCACCCTTCGGCCGCAGGGGATAGGGAGAGCGGTCTACGCAATACCGACACTCCTCCTCCCCTGCGGCCCCACCGCGTCCGCCATCCAACGATGGTGACTCCGTCGAGGCCGCGGAAGGTGAGGAAAGTGGCGCTATCGTTACACCACTACTCTCCCGCCGCGGCCCGCAACCCCCAGCCGCGATGCCTCCCATATGACATCGCGGCCCGCCTCAGTTGCGATGCCGCACCGCGGCACTGCAACTGGTTGGCCGCTACGTTGTCGGCATAGCGGACAAAGCCCTGACGAGCGGCCCCTCCTCGGGTTCCTCTTCGCTTCACCGTGGGTGGGGAAAACCACGGCTACTGAGCCCCCCCGCAACGACAATGCGGGAACCCACCGGGGGGTTATGTACATACTACATACTACCACACACAACCTCCTCGATTTCAGATTGTGCAGTTTAATAACCAGTACCTGTAATATAATAACCAGTACCTGTAATATCCTTACATAGTTTAAAACACAGTCGCTTTACGTGTTTGTACCTACGCTTAGGTAATAATAATAATAATAACCAACAGGGTCGTCGTTCCCGAAAGGATCTTTCGACATGTTGGATAGACTATAAGAAGGCCTATGACTCAGTGCCACATACATGGCTCAGGAGGGTGCTGGAGTTGTATAAAGTAGATGCAACTCTGCGCACCTTCCTGATATCGTGTATGGGGCAATGGAGAACGGTACTTCGCTATCCAGGATGTCGAAATATCCAGAGGAATAGCGAGCCGATAAGGATCGAGCGAGGCATATTTCAGGGTGACAGTTTGAGTCCGCTTTGGTTCTGCCTAGCCCTGAACCCTCTAAGCATACTGCTGGAGGGTTCAGGTATAGGTTATCGGCTGAGGAGAGGTGGTCAGGTTATATCTCACCTCCTATACATGGATGACCTAAAACTCTTTGCCCCCAACAATTTACAACTGATGGAGCTACTGAAAGTAACTGAAACCTTCAGTAGCGCCATCAGGATGGATTTTGGTGTGGACAAATGTGCGGTCATGCATGTAAAGCGAGGGGAGATTGTGGAATCCGTGGGAACCCAACTCTCGGATTCCATACACCTAAGATCCCTCTCCTCAACCGAAACATACAAGTATTTGGGTATGTCGGAAGCGTTAGGCATCAACACTGCTGACATGAAACAATCGTTGAGAGAGCGCTTCTTTTGCCGCCTGAATAAAGTTTTAAATAGTCTTTTATCAGGTGGAAACAAGGTGCGCGCTTTCAACGGTTGGGTCATGCCGGTTTTGACATACTCTTTCGGCATACTCAAATGGACTCAGACGGAACTTGACGCCTTGGATAGGAGGGTCCGCACACTGCTTACCACAAATCGGATGCATCATCCACGGTCATCGGTGATGAGACTGTATATCCCGCGAAAATGTGGAGGTCGAGGCTTCTTAAACGCTAAGACCCTCCACAATCGCGAGATATGCAGTCTCAGGGAATATTTCCTAGAAGCCGACGTGGGGATGCATCGAGATGTGGTGTCAGTGGACAAGGGCCTCACCCCGCTCTCCTTGGCTAACGAGAACTGGCGCAATCCTAAAGTATTAGATACTAATGACCGCAGGGAGGTATGGCAGAGCAAAGAGCTTCACGGGCGCTTTTACCGGGTCCTACATGGACCCGATGTAGACTTCTTAGCGTCCGTATCCTGGTTACGATTCGGTGATCTCTTTGGAGAAACCGAAGGTTTTGTCTTTGCAATTATGGACGAAGTTATGATGACGAACAACTACCGGAAATATATTGTGAAGGATGGCACGGTTGACATCTGTCGGGCATGCCACCGTCCGGGGGAATCAATCCGACACATTATTTCTGGCTGTTCTCGTCTGGCTAACGGAGACTACTTGCATAGGCACAACCTTGTAGCCAGGATTATCCATCAGCAACTTGCTCTGAAATACAGTCTTGTGGACTCGGAAGTACCGTACTATAGGTATGTGCCCGACCCGGTTCTCGAAAATGGCACTATCACATTGTATTGGGATCGATCTATCATCACTGACCGGACTATTGTTGCCAATAAGCCGGACATAGTAGTGATAGATCGATTAGAGCGTCGCACAATGATTATTGATATAGCAGTCCCACATGACGAGAACCTCGTGAAAGCCGAAAAAGATAAGCAGATCAAGTATCTTGACCTGGCACGCGAGGTTGTCGACATGTGGGATGTGGATACAGCAGTCATTGTGCCGATAGTCGTGACGGCCAATGGTATTATAGCCAAGAGCCTCGACCAACACCTCAGGAGGCTCTCGTTAGGCAGCTGGATCAAGGGCTTGATCCAGAAAGCAGTACTACTGGACACGGCGCGTATAGTAAGGAGGTTCCTCTCTCAGCAGCCCTGACCACCGGTAGCTTGGACCCTGTTCCCGATACCGGTGGGCTACTATTTTTTATATTTTTAAATGTTTTGATATATTTTATATTCTAATATTTAAAAATGTAATTCATATGTATTTAATGGAATAAAGGAAATAATAATAATACCGAACTTAGACCCCGATTACCACGGCTACCTATGCACAAGAAAAATAGGGCGCTGGTGTGTGCCTTGGACTCGCAGCTCAAGAATTTCTTCGAGAGCAGCGAGGATCTCGTTGATACACACTCGATCCTGTATTGCGCGGCTGTTGCGGCATGTCGTTTAGCGAACGTCAAGTTTTCAAGCTATGACGGAGCTTCTCGACCGAAACCAACCGCACCAGCCTGGCAATGCAGGATCGAGCGTCGTATCGATGGGGCCAGGGTACTCATCGGCAAACTATACTGCTTCAGGGAGGGCAATACACGACCACGAGTGATGCGCTTTGTGAGACGGGCTTTCTCGGGGACTGGAATTAGTCCTTCAGAATACATGTCCCGTGTCACAGAGCGCATCGACTTCCTGAAGCAGAAAGTCTGTGCATGGGCGAGCCGTATTCGGCGGTATAAACGGCGGGTTGACCGGTACACGCAGAATCGCATGTTCCAGAGCGATGAGAGGTGGGTGTATAGAGCCTGGGAGCGACCCGAACAAAATGTGACGGACGTGTGCCGCCCGGATGATGCCACCACGAATGCATTCTGGCGCAGCCTCTGGTCGGTGCCCGTCTGTCACGCTGAGGCTGGTTGGATGCAGGATGTCGAACGAGTGTGTGAAACTATACCAGAAATGGAACCGATTTTAATTACGCCATTAGATGTAGCCAGAGCAGTCCGTCCGTTACCCAATTGGAAATCACCGGGACCGGACGGACTGCATAACTTTTGGTTAAAATGGCTAAGTAGTTCACACACTCGCCTGGCGTCTCAACTCCAGTCATCCTTAGAGTCTGGGTCGCTACCGCAGTTCTTAACAACAGGCGTAACCCACCTGCTCCACAAGTCAGGTAGTCCCGCGGAACCCAAGAATTATAGACCGATCACATGTTTGTCGACGGTTTATAAACTTCTTACATCCATTTTGAGAACGAAAATTAATACGCACATTGAGTATAACTCGATTATGTCTCCCTCTCAAAATGGGTGTAGGAACGGGTCTCGCGGGACTAAGGAGCTACTCCTCATTGACATGGCCATAAGCCAACAGGTTCGACGATCCCGCAAGGATCTGTCGACATGCTGGATAGATTATAAGAAGGCCTACGACTCGGTGCCACATACATGGCTCATGAAGGTGCTGGAGTTGTACAAGATTGATGCAACTCTACGCACCTTCCTTGAGTCGTGTATGGGGCAATGGAGGACAGTTCTTCGCTATCCGGGATGTCCACAGATCCAGGGGAATGATGAACCTATATGGATCAAACGGGGAATATTTCAGGGCGACAGCTTGAGTCCACTTTGGTTCTGCTTAGCCCTGAATCCTCTAAGCACACTGCTAAGGGATTCAGGTCTAGGCTATCGGCTGAGAAGAGGTGGTGAGGTTATATCTCACCTCCTATACATGGATGACCTTAAACTCTTTGCCCCCAACAAGTTACAACTGATGGAGCTACTGAAGGTAACTGAAACTTTTAGTAGCGCCATCAGGATGGAATTTGGTGTGGACAAATGTGCAGTCATGCATGTAAAGCGAGGTGAGATTATGGAGTCCGATGGAATTCAACTTTCGGATTCCATACAGCTCAGATCCCTCTCCTCATCCGAAAGCTATAAGTATTTGGGTATGTCGGAAGCGTTAGGCATCAACGCTGCTGACATGAAACAATCGTTGAAGGAGCGTTTCTTTGGCCGCCTGAAGAAGGTATTAATTAGTCTTCTTTCAGGCGGAAACAAGGTGCGCGCCTTCAACGGTTGGGTCATGCCGGTTTTGATGTACTCTTTCGGCATACTCAAATGGACTCAGACTGAACTGGAAGCCCTGGATCGACGGGTCCGTACACTGCTGACTGCAAACCGGATGCATCACCCACGATCATCGGTGATGAGGCTGTACATCCCGCGGAAGTGCGGGGGTCGAGGCTTTTTAAATACGAAGACTCTCCACAACCGCGAGGTGTGCAGTCTCAGGGAATATTTTTTAAAAGCCGAAATGGGTATGCACCGTGATGTAGTCGCAGTGGACAAGGGGCTCACCCCGTTGTCCATGGCTAAAGAGAACTGGCGCAAACCTGTAATACTAACTATCGATGACCGCAAGGAAGTATGGCGAAACAAGGAGCTTCACGGGCGCTTCTATCGGGCTCTTCATGAGCCCGGTGTAGATTTCATAGCGTCCGTATCCTGGCTACGTTTCGGTGATCTTTTCGGGGAAACTGAAGGTTTCGTCTGTGCAATTATGGACGAAGTTATCTTGACGAATAACTACCGGAGACATATTATGAAAGACGGGACGGTTGACGTGTGTCGGGCATGTCACCGTCCGGGTGAGTCTATCAGACATATTATCTCTGGTTGTTCTCGTCTGGCTAATGGCGAATACTTGCACAGGCATAACCAAGTAGCCAGGATTATTCACCAGCAACTTGCTTTGCAATATAAACTTGTGGATTCTGAGGTACCGTATTACAAGTATGTGCCCGACCCAGTTCTCGAAAATGACCATGTCACGTTGTACTGGGACCGGTCTATCATTACTGACAGGACTATTGTAGCCAATAAGCCTGATATAGTGGTGATAGACCGGTTAGCGCGCCGCGCAATGATAATCGATGTTACCATTCCACATGACGGGAACCTCGTGAAAGCTGAGAAAGAGAAACAGATTAAATATCTCGACTTAGCACACGAGGTTGTTGACATGTGGAATGTGGACTCGGCTGTCATTGTGCCGATTGTCGTATCAGCCAATGGACTGATGGCCGAAAGCCTCGATCAACATCTCTCGAGGCTCTCGTTAGGCGGTTGGGTCAAAGGCCTGATTCAGAAGGCAGTACTCCTCGATACGGCTCGCATCGTGAGGAGGTTCCTGTCTCTGGAGCCCTAACCACCGGTAGCTTGGACCCTGCTCCCGATACCGGTGGACGACTATTTTTTATATTTTTAAATGTTTTCTGTTAGGTTATTTTATAAAAATATATTATAATATGTAATTAATTAAATAAACGAAATAATAATAAAAATGTTTATTTCATCGACTTATGTAAATTACATTGTTTTTGGAGTCACCTTTTAAGCAGATATTTGCTTGTATTAGGTGGTTCCGCTTTTCCAGTACATCAGGCACATCTTTTAAACTTCGCAACCGATTTTAATGCAGTTTTCATCAATAGACAGAGAAGAGGAAGAGGAAGGTTTACATGTACCTATAATACACCGACCTCCGCGCGGGCGAAGCCACTGGCAATAGCTAGTAATCCGCCGTATGCCTGTGGCGCTGCGTCTGCAGGACTTCTTTCATAGGACGGACTCTAGGCTTCATCATCATCATTTCAGCCGAAAGACGTCTACTGCTGGACATAGGCCTCCCCAAGCTCCGCCACTTCGACCGGTTCTGTGCTTCCCGCATCCAGCAAAATCAAAAATCAAAAGTCATTTATTCAAACTAGGCTGAGAGTCAGCTCTTTTTGAACGTCAAAATAAAATTACATAAGACAGTCCCCCCAAAAACGCCCGCCCTTCACCACTTCCTAGTGCTTTAGCTGGGAAGAAGTAGCGGAACAAACTCCCCAGCAGCACAGCTGTCTGTTAAGTTAGAAGAACTTGATTCTATACAATAATAGGTAATAAAAATTACGAAACACAAAAAAAAACATAAAATTTGCCATATGTCAGCTAGCACACGCCAATATACCATCAAAAATTGAAAACTAAAAATAATAGAAAATTAAAATAAAACGTAAACAGAATTTCCAATCTAAATAAAAGCCTTTAGGCATAAAGGGCATGCCCGCTTACATATGCAATTCTGCATTAAGCAAATATAGCTATAAGTAACTTAAAGTAACAAAAGTTAAACTAGGACCTCTGGACTAAAATTAATAAAAACTTAATACAATTAACAATAACAAAACCATGGTCAGCAAGACGACCAGTCACCACGAGCAGCACCCGTTCACGAGCATAATGCAAAGATCAGCCATTACCCCCCTCGCCATATTTGAGGGAAGGAGGCAACCGGACCCCCGACGCTACCGCAAGCAGTGACGCAGCGGACTCCTGCGGCCCTCACAAGGTCATCGGTCCACCGAGGCCTTCCAACTTTATGTCTTCCGGTACGCGGTCGCCACTCCAGAACCTTCCGGCCCCAGCGGCCATCTGTTCTGCGAGCAATGTGCCCTGCCCACTGCCACTTACTAACATGCTATTTTATTACTTTTACTTTTATTCCCTAGTTTTAATTTACTTTTACCTTATATAGATTGTTAATTTATTACATTAAGTATTCATGCACTTCATAGCCTGAAACACAGGTTCAACCTAGTTCAGGCAATAAGCAACTGTGTTCTATTTTAATTTTTAAGATACTTTGTAAATGTGCTCCTTTTTATAAATAAACGATTATTATTATATTACTTAAGTTTAGCATTTCTTCGGGCTATGTCGGTTACCTTGGTTCTCCTGCGGAGCTCTTCATTTCTGATTCAATCACGTAGGGAAACTCCAAGCATAGCCCTCTCCATTGCCTTTTGGGTGACTTTTAGCCTTCTTATGAGGCCCATTGTGAGCGACCACGTTTCGGTTTCATATATTGTCATCACTGGCAACACGCACTGGTCAAAGACTTTCGTCTTGAGACACTGTGGTATGTAGGACGAGAAGATATTGCGAAGCTTCCCGAACGCTGCCCAGCCGAGTTTGATTCGACGATTGACCTCTTTTTCGAAGTCGGACCTACCTAACTGGACAGTTTGTCCACAACTTCGAGTGCAGCGCCTTCGACCGTTATGAGAGTGGGTGTTACATGGGCACCGCCCACACAGGTGAATAACGCTGAATTGAAGGAGATGGTAGAAGCCGATCCGAGTCAAACTACCCAGGAATTAGCGGCATGGTTTAACGTTATCCTACCTACAATATTGACTCATTTGGATCAAATCAATAAGATAATAAAATATGAAAAATGGTTGCCTCATTATTTGACTGATCTGCAGAAAGAAATGCGTTTTGAAACTTGTGTTGCCCTTGTTGAATCGGTACAGAAATGACAGAATATTGGATCGAATTGTGACATGTGGCGAAAAGTGGATTGTTTACGATAACCGTAAGCGAAAAATGCAATGGCTGACCCCATGTCCGACCGCAACAGTGCCCTAAAGCAAAGCTTACCAATAAAAAGGTAACTGTACGGTAGGTAACTGTTTGGTGGTCTCTTCATGGTGTTTTTCACAATAGCTTTCTAAGGTCTGGTCAGGCAATACCAGCAGATTTTTACTGTGCCGAACTTCGAACAATGATGGTGAAACTGGCAGTGAAACAGCCCCGACTCGTGAACCGATCTTCACCATTATTGCTCCATGATAACGCAAGACCTCACACTGCACGAGAAACCGTTGTAACTCTACAGGAGCTGCAGTTAGAACCTATACGTCATCCTCCGTACTCGCCAGACGTTGCTCCAACGGACTACCATTAGTTTCGTGATTTGGACAATTTTCTACGTGATAAAAAATGTTCTTCCCAGGAGGCAGTACAAAATGCTTTCACACAGTTTGTCGTATCCTCAGAGTTCTATCGTAAAGGCATAAATTAACTTTTGTTTAGATGGCAGCAATGTATAGATAATGAGGGTAAATATTTTAACCCCTAATACCACCCAGAGCGGGAGAAGTTATTTGATCATTTCCCACCCAAAAAAGAAATACCCCTAATACTTACCTACATAAAAATTATTAAATTACGTAAGTTACCTTCCTACTTATATACTTACTTACCTACCTACCTATTTCCCCTATCCCCAAGTGTCTCATTTCAATTTGGTTCAGATCTGATGAAGAACTTTGGAGATAGGCAACGGAACTCCTCAATAAATGATAGCAAATGGACTGGGATTGCTGAAATCTCATGTCTGTCTATTGTTTACACCAGTTCATAACATAACATCACGCCGGTACGCTGTGAAGGGGTAAGCACATGTGAACCACTAAAAACTGAAAAAAAAAACTTTTTCCAAAAAAAAAACAACCGACTTCCAAAAAAACACTACAAAGTGAAAAATAACTTTAATTTCGGAAGGCGGTGACAACAAATTCAAATTCAGCTCCAAAGACACCGACTTCCGAAATTAAAGTTATTTTTCACTTTGTAGCGTTTTTTTGTTAACTAATATTTATTAGGTAAGTACATGTTTTTGTACTAAATTGACTATTTTTCTCGCACTCGAAGTGAAAAGTACAGTTTGCACCTCGAGACTAAACGCCAACTTAATATACCCTCGGTTTCATTGACTCCCTCGCACGCTCGGGAGTCAAACCACCTCGGGTATATTATGGCTTCGTTTAGTCCCTCGTTATAAAATATACTATAATGTATGCTCAGTGTTTATAGAAAATTTGTTAACGCTATGGGCGATTCTTTCTCGGAAGACGTCATAAACCGTTTTGCTGAAGACCCTTTTTTATTTTTTGTGGGTGGGAAATCATATGCATCAAATAACTTCTCCCGCTCTGGGTGGAGCAGGAGGGCGTGTCAGACTTATACTTACCCACCCGTGTTCCTTCAGTTGCCTGTGTGCCAGGGGCCGCGGTAACTTTTTCGAACAACCCGCACCCCTGGCGGACTCCATCAATTGATGCTGATTTTGTGCGTGTTATTGTTGTGGGTCCAGGTAACTGATACGCGAATTTAGATTATACTGAATTAGATAAATATTTAATAAGTGTTCACACTACTTGATTATAGTTATACAGTAAATTAGGGACGTCGCAGGGCGATGGTATATAAGCGACTGGCAAGCCTGGCGCGGGCGCTCCCGTACAATATCAAAAAAGCGACAAAGTGCGAGTCGGACTCGCCCATGAAGGGTTCCGTAGTATATTTGAGTTGATTGAATGAAAGGTGAATTGCGGTGTACGATTTATGATTTATTAAAGAAAAAACTACTTACTAGATCTCGTTCAAACCAATTTTCGGCGGAAGTTTACATGGTAGGTAATGTAAGTACATCATATTTTTTTTTTAGTTTTATCATTCTTTTATTGTAGAAGTTACAGTTACAGTTTAGAAGTTACACACATTTTATAATTCATAATTCATAATTCATTTAATAATTTGTTAACATAGGTACAAAAAATAGTTGGTATAAGAAATTACAAGCGCGCTATGTTATACCAGAAGGCGTACAAATATTCATGGTTGTCATTCATATTAAAGTTTATAACCTATTTACATTAATCAAACGCATATACTTAGTCAAAAATTGATTTTCACAAACAAAAATAAAAAAAAAAACACCAATTTACTATAATAAAATATAAATGTCATAAAGAAAAATATATATGTAACTTTTACTATGTCAATATTCAAATAATTTTTAAACAAAATGAGAGAAACAAGTAATATAATAATTAAAATAATACAAAAAAAAAAAAAAAATGTCACATGCAATGTTAAATGGACTTGACTTGAGTTCGAACTAAGATTAAAAACAATCATTACATTTTGTCTGTCAAAAATTCCGAAATGCTATAATATGCTTTATGCAACAGTAAAAATTTAAGCCTTTTCCTAAATAAGTTTATGTTCAATTCCCTAATTGAACTAGGTATGTGGTTGAATATAATTGGTGCCATACAATAAACACTTTTTTGCATCAATGCTGTATGGGACCTTTTTACGCACAAGTTATTGTTCTGTGGTCGAGTTCGATTGTGATAAAATGATATTCTAGTAAACAGATCAGGATTGGACTTAACAAATACAGCAACCTCAAAAATATATAGGCAAGGAAATGTCAATAATTTGTATTTGATAAATAATGGCTTACAAGAATCTAAACTGTGGAGTCTGAACATTAACCTAATGCATCTTTTCTGAGCTTTAAAAACCAATTCCCTGTTGGTTGAGTTACCCCAGAAAATGACACCATACCTCAATACTGAACTCACCAAACCATGATATGCTGTGACTAAAGCATCGATGTTAATCACTGGGGTCAGTTTAGACAGGGCATAGGCTGATTTGCTAATTCGTTTAGTTAGCTCCTCCGTATGTGCTTTCCAGTCCAATTTTTTGTCAATCGTTAAACCTAGGAATTTTGATGTATCTACTTGTGTTATAATTTTATTATTATAGCATACTGTCATATTGGCATTCGCACGTTGGCTAAACATCATTAGTTTCGTCTTATCAATATTTATTTTAAGATTATTATTATCTAACCATTTCACTATGGAGGTTATTGACTGAGTGACAACATCGTTGTGGTTTTGACCATCGAGTATGGTCACAGTGCTGTCATCAGCAAACAGTGACATAGGGTGACTTGTTACTTTTGGCAAATCATTAATGTACAATATAAATAGCGGGGGCCCTAAGACGCTACCCTGGGGTACACCATAAGTAACTGTGCGATGACTAGACTTATAGGTTCGTTGGCATTTAGTTTTGGGATCTATGTCTGTTACTTCAACGTACTGTTTCCTGTTCCGCAAAAATGAATTTATTAAACTGAGGATATTCCCTCTGATACCGTACGCATCCAACTTATTAAGCAAGATATTGTGATCGACATAGTCGAAAGCTTGAGTCATGTCACAATAAACTGAACAAACAGGTATTCTTTTATCGACATTCGCAATGACATTGTTCAAAAAGTCATATATTGCCATATTGATGGTTTTATTTTTTCGGAAGCCTTTCTGTTCTTCGGTTAATATGTTTCCTTTATCTAGATATTTAAAGATTTGAATATAAATATATTTTTCAAATATCTTCGATATTACTGGCACAAGTGCAATGGGTCTATAAGACTCCATGCATTGCTTGTCTTTCTTTTTTTTAAACAATGGTTTAATTACAGCAGTTTTTAGGTTGGTTGGGTAGGTGCCATGTGATATGCACAGGTTAAGAATATGGCTCAAATGTCCACTGATGCAGTTTGATACATGTTTAATTATTTTGGTAGAAATGCCGTCATTGCCTACACTGCCCGAATTTTTCAAAGTTTTTATTAAAGCATTAATGTCATTTTCATGGCTTGGTGCCATAAACATCGAGTTACTATTATTAACTATATTTGAAGTCACTTGTATACCGCGATTTGCTATCGGTTTTATTTTATCCACAAAGAAGTCGTTAAATGCAGTCGCTATAACAGGTGGATGCGTCACTATTTTATCTCCTATCTTAATGCAATTAATAAAATTATTATTTGGCATATTCAATTTAGTTTGGTTAATTATTTCCCACGTCGTTTTAGACTTGTTGGAAGATGATTTGATCTTGTAGTTATTCTGAGCGCGTTGCGTTAATTTAATTATTTTATTATAAACTGCTGAGTACTTTTTAAAGTCTTTTTTGTCTTGTTCATTGTGGTGCAGTCTGTAACGCCACAGGAGAGCCCTTTTATTCTTGCTACATGTTCTGATACCACGGGAGACCCATCGTGGTCTTTTGTGTAATCTAATAGTAATACGCTTAAATGGAAAACATAGGTTATATAGGAGAGTAAATGTCTCCAAAAAAATATTATAGGCTGTGTTCGGATCATCAACCTGATATAGTTCCGAAAAAGAAACACTTCGCAAACATTCCCTAAATTTATTCATATTAACCAGATTATAGTCACGTCGTTTGACATACCAGTGCTTCATAACACATACTCTTTTGGTTGGAACTTTGAGTATTTGACAGGTGTGGTCAGAAAGAGCAAAATCTATTACGTCACAAATACATTTCTTACCCAGATTATGCGCAAAAAGGTCAATGCAAGTGTTACTAGAGAGTCTGGTCGGCTGATTAGTTGCCAATTTGAGATTAAAATTGAGTAGAATACATTCCAGTTCTAAAGTAACATTACTACGCTTTAAAATATTAATGTTATTAATTTTACCACTTTGGAAGTGTCTCTCGCGCAAACTATTCAGTTTAGTAACAAATGATAGTAGAAACCTCAATATCATTTTTGAAGACGTATCCATAGATACCTCACACGTATGGGATTGATGAATTTTTTTTTTGAGTTTCAGTTCTAAGTATGGGCAACCCCTAAAATTTTTTGTTTTTTTTCTGCTATTTTTCTGTGAAAATTTTAATGCGGTTCCCAGAATAAATCTACTTACCAAGTTTCAACAGCATAGTTCTTTTAGTTTCGGAAAAAAGTGGCTGTGACCTACGGACAGACAGATAGACATGAAGAATCCATAAGGGTTCCGTTTTTTGTCATTTGGCTACGGAACCCTAAAAATGCAATTCAGGAATCGCATCGCTAGAGTCGCTACACTGACATCTCTTTGAAGCGCGCGTGGAACACAATGCGCCGTCGACCAGGGCTTGGTCCTTACCGGAAAGAGCGAGCTACCCATTTCTCGCCGTCCGCAAGCCCGCGCCTGCGGTCGCCCGGAAATCAGCCAAGGATTCACGACGCCCAGAGCGTCTCCTGCGGCGACTAGGGCCGTGAGGGCGCATATACTGCCTCTCACTCACGTGCACCACCTCCCTCTTCCTTCGCAGAAGGAGGTGACGGCTACCCATGCACTCTCGCTTTGTACCATGGTCTGGACCAGGGCTGGACGCGAGAGATCGCCGCCGCCGATCGCCTCCACAAGGACAAGGCGGTGCTCCACCCAAGCCGGGCAGATCTCCACCATATGCTCCACCGTGTCCTCAGGGCGATCTACGAAACACCCGGCCGTTTCCTCCCGCCTTATCCGAAACAGGAACCTCCCGAAACAACCGTGTCCAGTGAGGACCTGCGTCAGGCGGAAGGTGAGGGCGCCGTGGCGCTTCTCAATCCACTCCTTAAAGAGGGGACTTACCCCCGCAATCGTGGCGTGCCTAGTGCTAAAGACCCTCAAAAGTTAATTTAAAATAGCTTGTCTATTTAAATAATTTATTTAAAAAAAATATCTATTTTAATTTATGTTTATTTATTTGACTAGGTGCTTATAAAAAATCTGATTCCCCCCCTCCTGACTTAGAACCTGGGTACGCCCATGCTAGTTGATACTATTGCCTTTAAAGTCTGCAAACTCTGCGAAATTAAAAACACTAACTCATTCGAATGCAAAAAAATGCTGCATATTACTGGTTATGATGACTCGGAACAATTAATATAACGACCCTGACCTGACACTGAATCAAACGAAGTATATTGTATGGGGAACAAAATACACACATACACACACACATTTTACGCCACATACACACACCACACACACGCCAGACACTACACAAACGTTACACATACATACACTCATAAAATACCATACTTGAAAGACCTCTCTAGTCTCCACTCTTGTATTCGTATCCTGAACCCCAAGATACAGACTGTCTAGTTTGGGGTTCACTGGCAAATAATATTTGTAACTAGCTGTAGATAATATTTAAGCTACTCATATGTCGTCTCAACTTGTTGTTAATCTATCTATGCTTACTGTATTACCTGGACAATAAATATTTTCTTTTTTTCTAAAATTTCTAATTTTCTTTTACTGTCTCGTAGCTAGATGGTGTGAGAACCTGGGTACGCCCATGCTAGTTGATACTATTGCCTTTTACTGTCTCGTAGCTAGATAGTGTGAAAAGTAGAGTATTCTCCTCGGGGATAAAGGTGCCTTCGTCTTGGGCGACCTTTCCCATGCTGCACTCAGGATTCTTGTCTTTACCCGCTACATAAGACACTATCAATTTAGTGCATAATATAATCTACTATACTCATCTTAGCGCATTTGTGACTTAACCAAAGACTTTATTACTTATAATTATGTAGAAATCTATTTTAAGTAGGGAATAAGTTATGTAACCTATGTTTAGTGTAACTTCTGTCTCCGTGTGTTTACAAAATAAATATACATATTTATAAATAGATACTGTAAGTTGGACTTTCATTCTTCAAACAGTTTGTTGCCACTTCTTCCCTGCCCCTACACTATACTGTAATCTTTGTCCCCAGCTAAAGCATTATAGGAAGGTGGTGGTGGAAGGCAGGCGTGCCGGGGGACTGTCGTATGTAATTTTGACGTTCGATTAACGTTGATTCTCAGCCTAGATTAAATAAATGGCTTAATTATGATAAAATGAAACAACAGAATTTCATAATAAACTTTTTTTTTTTCAAATAGCATATATTTTTACGAAATAAAAAATACACATACATCGTAACGTAACGTATTTAAGCTATTCTTAAAACTATTCGCCCGAAGATTTGTGACGGGAACAAAGAAAAAAATATATTAAAAACTAAAAAAATAGGTATTTTATTTCAGATAATACAATAATAATATTAATAGTCAAAACTATACGTTTCTTGGGTGTCGGTTGCAATAATGATCATTTTTGTGTGGTTTCACCCATTTTCAGGAAGGTTGCCGGTAACCTGGCACTACCAGAGGTTCCACTGGAGGCCACATTGAATGACCAGTATAAGTACAAAAGAAATCTTATTTTCTTGCATAAGATTCCATTGTATGGTTGTATGACTGTTATTAAGACCCAAACAGAATTTGAAAGTCATAAAATAAGCGCCACCTGGTAAATTACAGCACTGTAGTAAAAGGTTACCTGGCAACCATTAAGAGCGTTCATCCCGCGCGAGCTGGCAACGTCGCATTTTTAGTTTTTCGTGATTATCTTATTAAGTTTAAATCGAAGTACAATTTTTTGTAAGCCATGCATTAGATCATTTCTATTTATAAGATTTTTTGCAAATTTTTTAATACAGTTATTTTAGTATTTAGTTTTAAAAATCGACGTACCGTCAATTATTTTCTATTGGCAGTAATTATTACGATTAAATGTTTTTTTTATTTAAGAGTTAGTGTTAAAAATAATTATAAATACCAACGATCTAGTGCTTGGATGAAAAACTTTGATTTATATTTAATGAAATAATCACCAAACCCCACTATAAATGCGACGTTGCCAGCCCACGCGGGATGAACGCTCTTAAGGACCAAAAACATATAAAGCAACGATTCAACTTGTCATTTTAGCAACGCTAGACAAACTCTAGGTAATGTCAAATTGAAAAGAATAGGTTCTTAAAAAGGAGAGAAAATAAAAAGATATACTTTTCCGTTTATTAAAAAATAAGACAATTTAAAATT
Organism: Antitype chi; assembly: GCA_947359405.1. NCBI lineage: Eukaryota > Metazoa > Arthropoda > Insecta > Lepidoptera > Noctuidae > Antitype > Antitype chi. Next base: position 12,564,123 of record OX375834.1, on the reverse strand, counting down.
AACAACATGAAATGTACTGGTTCCCAGAGTATGGTTGGTACAACTCGTGCAAAATAACACTTGTACCTAAACCTTGAACCTAACCGTGGATTAGTGTTTTGTTTCATTCGCTGAGCTCCTTAAGTTCCGAGTTGAGCTGCATGATTACTGACAAATACTTGCACAGACTGGACAGGCCCACTTAAATCGGTGTGGTTCTCAAAAGACCATCTCAGAACAATCTGCATGGTTCTCATATGGCCTCATCAAGATCTTTAAAAGAGAATGTGAGCGCTGAGTTTGTTTCGGCCTTTCTTCTCAGAATAGTAAAATAGGAAACGCCGACCTCATCTAGCTTTTAAAACATGATTGGCGTGTACGAGTGTTTGTCCAAACATACTTACAGAAATAAATCATTAAGTCTTTCTTAAATATTATTTGAAATTGTAGTTTTGCCGGAGTTTCCAAAACAAAGTACAGACGCCAGCACATCAAGCTACCGCAATCTGTCAAATATCTTTTCCAATTGGGAAAATTTGACAGATTGGGGTACCTTGATGTGCTGGCGCCTGTACCTACTGACGGTCGAGTTATACCAACCACACAATGGTTACGTCCGAATAGTAAAAAAAAAGAAAAATAAATTAAAATCTATAGAAAGTAGGCTAGCCTTCTTACATTTACATAAAATGCTAACATATATTATATTTTTTTATTTTATATTTAATATAATATCAATTGTATAGGAAGATCTGTCAACATAAGATTTTTTTTTAAATGAAAAAGTACACTAAAGTATTTAGAATTTAGACTTAATATGCTTAAAATGATGAAATCTAAAATTGCCATTGTATTTTTAATATAAAATAAAAACAACTGACATTATCTAAATAATTAAGTTTAAATACCTCATATAAAATTATTGTTGGTGTTGCAGATTCAGAATATCATGCATACAAATGTTACAATCACTTGGACACTTGCATATGTTCTGATGACAGTGACAGACCATCCTATTGAACAGATATATCTATTTCAATATTATTATTATTTAAAAGCACAAATGGCGAGGGGTGTCTACAATCAACCGATTACGTTACCCGGCTAAACACTGCTAAGTGCTAACGGGAGTGGGCCGTGGGCCACGCGGGCACACTGCGGGTTTTGTTGTAAAATTTTAATTTGCAGGCACACGAGCAGAAGGCCCTCCAGGTGGATTTTTAACTTAATGGTATGACAATAAAATTGAAATTCTATGCCTAAAAACGTCGCGGTATGCAATAAAAAATCTAACATTTCATAAATGGTTGGTTACATAATAAGAAAAAAATATTTAAAGTGACCAATCGGAAAAAATGTCCAAGGTGCGGGCAAAGCAACCGGTTTTCTTTGACAACGCCCCCTATAAACATGAAAGCATTATATGCCATCTAGAGAAAATAAAACTTGTAAAACAATGCACCAGTTATTAATCGAGTTCAACTGAAAATGTCGGTCAACGAGATGTCAAAACGTGTTTACAATGACCTTATGAAGGCATTGACGACTTGAGCCCGTGTCATAAGTTCATAACACTCGTGACTTGTCATTATAGGTAGTCTGTATCATTTGTTTGTTACGACAACGTTCTGACTATTGTCAATGACTGCATTCCGAATTGCGCTGTAATCGATTTGAGCGTGCTTACATCCGTTCCGAATTCCATCTTGCGATATCAGCTGTTTTGTTTTGAGCAGCATCATATCTTTAAAGTGGCATAATCGAAATTGTGCTTCCGCCACCTAACCAAGGAAGAAGAAAAAATGAGTGCTGTATACAAGAAATATATTAATTTTGTTGTTTATAAGTTTAGCCGCTGAGCGAGCACTGTAACGAGCGTTTCAAATTATTGACAGCTTTGGGCTGTCATAGTCGTGATATCTAAATCGGAACGCAAATTTATTGATGTGAGCGCTGTGGGCGATTAAGACATAATTAGGAATGTAGCCAAGTTTTCCACACGCGGACTTAACCGTTAATATTAGAATCCCAAATATTCAATTAGAATATATTTTTATAGAATTATTTTCTATTGAATCTGTGGCCAAAACTCATGTCAAGTCACAACGGTCATGCTGTGTTCGCACTGATTTTAATAGTGGTTGAAAATTGTAATCATAATTGTATGAAATCGACCACACGCAGTGAGCATAATTAGTTTAAATGTGACTTCTCTGTATGAGAAGAGGTCTTTAGCACTGCAGTGGCAATATAGCTTTGAGCCTCAAAATCCACGTAATGACCAGCTGCCGAAGTACAACCATCACTTTCAGTTGACACCCACACAGTCAGAAAAACTAAAATTATTAAAATAATAAAAATTAAACTCATAATTTTCGACATAAGAACTTGATTGGCAAGGCATAATAACTTGATTTGTATAAATCGAACATGAATTTCGTCGAATGATTGTCAAAAAAATAAATTAAAAAGAAGAATCCGCCGTTTACAACTATTTTATAGCGTCTAAATTCTAAAACGCTCGTGCTGCTCAAAATCGAGCGAATGCTCAAATTTCCTCGCTCATAATTACTCTCCGAGCTCAAAAGTGCAGAATTCACAAAAAAAAATGCTCAAGTCGTGCCGAAAATGCTCAAGTTGGTACAATTTATGAGCGAGCACGAGCGCCATCTAACGTGAAGATAGCAGCACTGCTTAAGTGTTTAGCACTTAACATTTGAGCCGAAACACCTTGGCTAGCCGGTGGGTGGGTCTTTCATAAATTGTACATAGTTACATTTATAAGCCGCTTCGAACCTTGAGTACTCAAACACTAAAAAAAAGAAAAATAATTTGACAATAATCTAGTACTAATTTCTGTTCAGACATTTTAAATTGTCATGAAATATCATATATTATCGGTCACTAGGAAGTGGTTAAGAACCTAATTTGTTATCACAAGTTTAAAAAAATGTGTTAGAAAGAATAGTTCACCCCTCCAACTAAATTTGCTTGTACTAGAAGGGGTATTACGCGTATAAATCTTTTTTTTTTTAATTTGTTTAAAAGTTACGGTTGTAAGCGAGCTTCAAGAATGGAGAGTTTATCCTAAAAACTAGAGACGGGATCGTTATTTGTCAAAAGTTTCCTTCATTTACTCGCACAAGTATATAAAAACGTATGATCGATCGTGTATAAAAACAACACTGGAAGATGCATTTGTTGGAAAAAAGTTACAAAGACTACAACATGGAAAAATCTAAATATTCTTCCCATAGGAAAAAATCCCATTAATATTAAACATAAAAAAACGAACCCGCCTCATATACAGCATGTTCCTTTAGTCACAACAATTATATGTACACCCCACCGCTACACGCTGTATAAGCTGAACATTTGATTACGCACGTAGGTCCAGGATAAATCCTTACAATTATTAAAAAAATTACAAGTATCTGAAAGCGAGATGGCAGTGTTGATCCGTGGGATTATCTGAAACAGAAAAAACAAAACGGCATAAGCAGAGTATAATGTTCCCGCCCACTGTTGGGACACAGACCTCCTCTCTGTGAGAGGGAGTGGGCTAACCCACCACGCGGGCCCAGTGCGGGTTGGTAGATGTCACATGTCTTCTAATTTTTGGTGCTAGCGCATGCCGGTTTACCTCACGATGTTTTCCTTCACCGTTATGAGAGCAGTGGAGATGAAATAATATACACAAAGTAAAGCGTGCCCGTTGGGCAACACAGAACTGTAAGGCTCGACAGATTGATGCAAAGGGGCGCGTTGTATGAGAAGGATCATAATTGCTCACCTCTAGGCGGGTTGCGGCGTGGTGGACTTCTTCTTCTCTTTCTTCTTCTTCAAGAACGACGGCGTCCGAAGCCCTTTCTTCTTCTTCTTGTCCTTCTTGGGCGAGTCCTCGGTGGACACCTCCTTGGAAGGCGAGCCCTGTGGACAACACAATATTTATTTATCTAAACGAATATTATTAGGATTAGCTAGGATAAAGATTTATTAGATTGCGGTATCATTTATTGTAGTACTGCAGTTATCTACGTTATAAGCAGAGATCGGATATTCGGATGCATATTCGCCTAAAGTTGAGATGTTGGCTAACATGGAATGCGCTTTTGTATCGAAAAAGTCTTAATTTAGGTAAGTAATTTGTTTATTTTTTGTTTTAACTAATACAAACCACCCCTCCTCCAGTACATACACATATTAGTATCGGGTTAAACATTAATTTTACATTAATACACATCTGAATAGTTATGCAATCCAAGAATCCCGGGGTTTTTTAATAAATATTACAAATAATTTATAAAGCCGCTTCCATACTTTCATAGCTAAAAATTATCTTTAGGTAAATATGCATCCGAATATCCGATCTCTGGTTATAAGTGAAGCAAAAACTTTGTACGCCTTTTTACGAAAATTACGCGGACGGGGGAGTATGTTTGGCGCAGTTAAACTATATATAGATAAGGCGTGCAGAAAGTTAATATTTTTATTTATGTAGACATACAACATAATTTTTTAGTATATGCGAAATTTAACCATGTTATACAGGATAAGTTTTTATTCAGTGCGCAAATTGTGACCATGAAATTCAGCATATCATTGTAGACCACCCAGCGCAGAAATTCTTCGTCGGTTATACAAAAAAATCAGCTGTTCCATACATTTTGACCGCGTAGGTATTGCACTTTTCTATGAAACAGCTGATTTTTTTTTTCGTACAACCGACGAAAAATGTCTGCGCTGGGAGTCTAGAATGATATGCTGAATTCATGGTTACTATTCATGATGGTAAATGTTATCACCAATTAATTACAATCGCCGTGCGGCGATTGTATTGTACCTACAGCCTAATTATTATAGATGAGCACAATACGACGCTGGAAGCGCAGGCGGCGCGGGGGCTTCATGGTGACCATGTTTATGTAGACAACCAAGTAACATAACAAGGTTATACTTTGTGTTTTTCATAAAACACTTTTGAAACTTTGTACATAAATTCTTTACATAAAAATACTAGACACGTGTTTCGGGTTTCACATTGATAATTAAAACTAGGGTTGTATAGGTATATTTTAACGCTCACAAAGAATTGTTTTAGCTAAATTACAAGACATACCTCTTTACTGCTGTGCGAGAATGTGCTCTGGTGCGCATCCGAATGGTCCCCGTTCACCGTGTGCTCGCCTGAACAGTACAAAAAAAAACCTTATTATGCAAAAATATATAATAATTAATTATACCGCTTGCACCACAAATAACTAAAAACAATATTTATTTTTAGGAAAAAGTTCATCTACGTGAACTTGGTTTGTCATTTACAAATATAGTACTTTCTAATTCCATGGTTAGTGGTGTCAAGGCCTATGACCACGGAATTAGTATGTACTATAAAAAAGCGCCCGTGTTTTGTATGGTTGAAATGATTGACAGAAATAAAAAATAACTTTTTATTAAATTCGTTCGACGCTTTATTTAGTGTTTGTTGATGCAAGCGGGCCTTAATAAATAATGTTTATCTCATTAAAAGGAGCACACAACTTTTCTTGTTATTATTTGAATGGAGAAATTACATAACTTTGTGTCACAAAATATTCTTTAACTAAATATGTCTGTACTTTAATTGGCAATATAAAAAAAAAAACTATTAAATTATCATAAACACATTGAAATGATTTAAGACTAACATTCCCATGCCATTAGAAAATTCACCACAAAACCATTAAAGTGCTCTTCAGAAAAAAGTGCTTAATAGAAAAGGTGCTGATTAGAAAAGTGTTATTGCCACTTACCTGTATGTGTTATTACTTCGAACCGCCGCCCCCGAAACCAAGTGAATGCTATTGGCATGCGAAGCGCAGTGTCAGAACAAAAGCAATTTACCAACACGAAGGAAAATATCTTGCAAAGACAAAACTCTTATTTTCATGTTTTACTTTTTTTTTTTAAACATTGCAAAATATTTTCCTTTCAGAGAAAAAAGTGCAAAAAAAACACAAAATTATTAACAAATTGGCCGACATGATTTTCTTTATAGTAAATGGGCGAACTCATTCGAATCGGGGCCTGAAGCAATACAGTTAAAGTTACACTCAATTATGTTGATTTAACTTTCTAGATTTTAAACACAATCATCGATAAACGTAATTACAATCAATATGCTACGACTACTATTTGAATTATTTTAGATTTAGGCCAGTTGCAGCACGAATTAATAAAAATGTATTCAAAACAGCACAGCGCTCCATTTCTGTCAACCGTTTGAAGAAGACAGATACAGAATGATGTTTTAAATATATGTAAAGCTGTATTTAGTAATTTGTTTTGCTAGCGACCCATACTGTAGAATGTTCCAATCAAAGGTAATATTTCGCCATTATGTTAATGTAGCCTGGAAGTGGCTCACTGAGCCTTCTCACAAGGAGAAGGAACGAGCATGCCCACCACGCTTGCTCACTGCGTACACAGAAGAAGGCATTGCAGTAAAGTTTTGAAATCATGAAGATAACGACACCATAGTACCGATATTAGTTTTATTAGCGGTAGTTAAATGTTGGTATCGCTTTCTATCGGTAATGGAAAGTAAAAATCGGCGTATAACGGAACTAAAGATCAGTGTACCTTATCGGAACGAATATTGGAATTAAATCGGAACGAAATATTGGTGTATATCGAAACTACTTAACAGTGTATATGGGAACTAAACATCGGTATATATCGAACTAAATATCGATGATTATCGGTATAAATCGGAACGAAATACTGGTGTATATCGAAACTGAATACCTCGGTGTTTATCGGAACTAAAAATCTGTGTATATGGAAACTAAATATCAGTATATAACGGAACTGAATATTGGTGTGTATCGGAACTAAATATCGGTGTATATCGGTAGAAACTGAAAAGCTAATAGCAGCACTATAGCGTCGCAGTGGAGGCACTAGCACTACACAGAAACAACACAAAGAGTTACACATACTTTAATAGCGGCCAACATACACAAGCGTAGAAAAATGAGTTGAAGTGAATTAGTGAAATATTACAATTGCAATATGACGAGTAACAATATTATTGGAATTATGTTTTGAGCGCGCGATGACATATTATGTCAAGAGTATTGTCATATCTCATCAGTGTTGCCAACCCTACTGTGTTAACAATGACATCCTTGTTTTCTGTTTTAATCCACATTTCTACTGTTTTTTGTACAGAAGCCAGCACCTCAAGCTACCCCAATCTGTCAAATTTCTTTGATAGATTTTCAACTTTATAACATGTGCATTAGGTTCATGTTCAATTGGGAATTTTTGACAGTTTGGGGTACCTTGATGTGCTGGCGTCTGTACTCAAGGCGCCTTCTGAAGCAAAAAATGCTAAATGTGTGCGTCTTGGTTTTCGTGTGGGTACAAACACGTCTCTACCGTCTATTGATTCTGGTGTTTGACACAAATATTATCAAAAGTGCTGAAGGTATGCAACTTCGGATTTTCCAACTTTTTTATTCTTTATGTTATGTAATGTCTAACACAACTGTTCCGAAATTGCTATTTACTGTTTTCTATTGTTTTTAGTTTGGTACGGCTGGCAACACTGCATCTCATACGACATCAGACAAAACTCATGATATTCTGTCATTCATAGCGGGACAGAAGAACTTCAACAAAGTTGTTTATTTTTAAGAAAAACCCCGCGAATACCTTCCTAACAAAATAAAGTCGATACACACAATACATGTTATAATATTAGAACAAAAACATTCGAACTATTACCAATTATTCGAAAAACTTTTCTTTTTAAAAATACTTAAAATTAAAAAAAATAACATGCAATAAAAACTACATTGACAATAAAAAGACATGCTTCTATAAAATACATTATTGCTTCATTCAAGTACATTTATTTCCGATGTGGGAAGGAGTACGCCTTGCCTTACAGTCTTCATTTCGACAGAACCTAACTAAATTACAGAATTGGAGAGGGCCATTGCAAGCAAATGACCCTTAAATCTTTCGAAATACGTTTTATTAATATTTCTATTATTTTTTTGTTTGTCTGCTCGCAATAGGCGTTCCTAGGACGCATTAGTTAATAATAAAAACAATAAATTAATTGGTATCATTGGTTTACGCACTTACCGAGTAGCATTAAAGTATTTATTTAGTCGAGGACTAAAATTCTATAGTTAATATAAAAAACCGTGGTTCGCACGTCATCACGTGTAATATCGCGTTGCGATTTAACGACACTGCGTGATCCTGATAAAGTGTGAAGTCTGTATGGAATGACTCTCTCATTTCATACACATTAACATATGCGTTTCTTTCTATAAAGATAATTATGTCGCACCCTAAGAGCTTCAGTCGAAGTTCAGGTCCTCTAAATCGTTCGGATCGAAACTTTCAGACATTCTAAACTTCGAAATTATCCTATAGAACAAAGTATCTTCGAATGGCGGCCAACTCGAGTATAGCCTCTTGGACGAGCGGCCGTGCAGCTCGTACAGCAAGCGTTTGCGCGGGACATTCGTGTCGGACTCGTCGAGTCCGGGGTCACTGACCAGATCGACGTGGTCCCGCGCCGCGTACTCGATGTTAGACGTACTGGGAGATGGAAAACTGACTTCGTTATCCGAATACTCATTCACGAGTACGCTAGTACGTTTAGTATTCTTACTAGTTTCCTTTCCATAAAATTGATTTGACTTCCCATCAATGTCGTCGTCTAAATCGATTGATATGAAGCTGGGGAGCGTGTCATCGATGCTCTTGACGGTCCGCACGACGTGCTTGTCGTGGTCGACAGGCAGGTTCTCGTCAAAGGAGAGCCAGTACTTGACGCCGCCAGAGTGTTCTGTTTGCGACATCGCTAACACGTTCGCCTTTCTGGTGAATGGAGACGCCATGTCCGACTGAGCTCTGCGTCTTGATTGCTTTTTAATCGGAGTTTCTTTCGAAATACTTTTTATTGGTGACTCCGTCAGTTCGAATTTCTTTGTCGTTTTCCTATTGGGGGAAGAAGACCGACTCAGCGTCTCTTTAACGGTTGCATGTTTCCGCTTCCGGGAAGGGTCCTGGTTCTCTAAGGACGTGTGCGAAACTTCTATAGTCTTGTGGGATATATCTCGATATTCTGGAGAAAAAAATGGTTCTTCGTTGGGAGAAGACGGTTCCTTGATCGGACTTAAATATTCTTCGATATTTCTGGCAGGTGATTGGGCGGAGAAGCTGGCGAACTCCTCAGTACGGTCGGAGATATCTTTTAATTCTTCATTGGCACCACAATTATATTCTTCATGGGACGCATCTGATATGTTTCCTACTGTGAACGTTTCTGGTTCGAGGCTAATGTTTTCTTTTATTTCTGAAGTGAGGTCTACATCAGGAGTTGCGAACAGTTCTTCTGTATGTGATGACATTGTAGGGTCCTCTGATTGGCTAAAATCTTCATGAAAAGCGTTGTTCATGTCACTGGAGTCCACAAATGTTTCGTTAAGGAAGTTATCAATAGCGGTGGGTCGTGATACGTCGTTGTTGATAGATGATACTTCTTCTGCAGTATTTCTATCTAAGCTATTGTTTGTAGGAGTTGATTCCTCTATTGCTGGCTTACCTATTACGTATGTGAGATCTCGTAAACATTCCTGATAAACTGCAATTTGATTGCAGTAGTGCGTGTTTTCCAGATAGTCTATATTATTAACGAGTGTTTCTACTTGATCCGGAGTATTCTCCATGGGTTGAAGATGATCTTTGTTACTTTCCTTAGCTTCGGGAAAGCTTTCGTTACTAACAATAACAGGGTAAATTGTTTTTATTTCCTTATCGGTTTCTTTAGAATCTAGAACTTTTTCTTTACATTTAGATTCAACATTTACCTCAATGATATTCATTTTTTTTTCTGTCGTATCCTTAAGACATTTCGCGTTAAAAAAATCCTTGATAGAATAAAAGTCTTTCTCTTCACTATGTTTTTCTTCAACCTGTATGTCTTCAGGATCCTCGGATTCCATCCAAATAGGTCGAGCAGTAAACAGTATATCCTCAAAGTCAGCGACAGTAACAACTCTCTTGACTGTCTTTTTACTGCCTTTTTGCTTCTGATGGTTGATAAACATGGCTCTATCGAATATATAATATAGTATGCCTTCAATAACTTTGTTTGCTAGACCTATGTCTATATCACTCACTTCAGTGAGTACTGTTTCATTCAGACACACGTTCTGTTCTATATCCTCGATAAGCTTCGCTATCGAGAATGTCTCGTTACATTCGTCAGTAGTGAGGTCTTGTTCCGTGATATTATTGATCGGAGCGACCTTGACCACCATTACTAAGTCAACGTAATCTATTCTATTTATAATGGCGGACAAAACTTCTGACACAACCTCATATTTCTCAAACTCAGCAGTCGAATCGAAGCTATTCCTTTCGATAGAACTGAGAGTACTGGCCAAGGAATTCTGTCTCTTAACAATGTTAGCGTCAGACTCATTTTCGGTTGACAATATATCGAAGACGTTCTCATAGACGGAGTCTATCATGTCTTGCTCTGACGCTTCGTTCTCGTACAAATCGATTGCAGTCTGTATAGTGTTGGTGGTGAAGCTCTCGACGTCATTGGCTGTGACGTCAGACCCTTCTTCGTTGACTGAGTAGCTCTCTAGTTTAGTGCACTCAGCGACGAGCGCTTCTGTAGTAACTTTGTGAGTAGAGTTGCTTGCTATCTCTAGTTTCAACTGGCTCGCTAAGACAGCTGTGTTCACAGCGTCACCAACGATGTTCTCCACCAGTTCCTCTTTCTTTTCATTTTGTGAGATATTTGAATCATCACCGTAAGAACTTTTGGATTCTTCCAAAATAGGTTCGAGAATATTCTTGATTTTTAAAGGAGATTTCTTCGCGTCATCTCTACTTTTAAAATCATCACAATAAAAATCAATAGGTACGGAGTAGTCCCTAATGTCTTTCTCTACTAATTCTTTGACGGGACTTTCATAAGACTCTTCCAAGTCTGTAAAGCTATGATATTCGCCTTCTATGGATTCAAGAGAGTTATTCACGTCATCCATAGAGCCTGCAGCGACCAAGACTGCGGTATAAGGCTCTATGTTTTCCCTAGCAGTAGCTGTTGTACACATTACAACATTTTTCTCACTAACAACAACAAGTTCATCAATAGCATCAGACTTTTCGATGACAGTCTGATTTTCTGAAGAGAAACTGTTCCCGATATCTCCTATGTAATTATCTTCATTAAATTCTTGACTTTCAACGAACTCTGTATCTTTCTTCTCAACTTTGAATACGGGAAGGAATTTCTCTTGTACTTTAACGCAAGTAGCATCGCTGCCTGTTTCTTCAGAACACTTTAGTGGAATGTTATCGACGGGGAAGTAAATAGAGTTATGATTCTTAGGTTTTGTAAGTTTCTCGTGTTTGGTGATCTCAAAGGCGTAGGAGACGTTGGTAGCACCGCACGAGCGGCACCGGGGCACGTGGTAATGCATAGGTTCGGGGTCTCTCATGTAAGAATTGATGAAGCCGCTGTGAGACTGTGTTCTAAAGAGCTTTTTAGTTTTAGAGCGAGGGAGGGACCTGCTCCTGAGGCCGAAGTCAGACTTGCAGCGTCCATCCCACTCTATGGAGGGGATGGAGTACAAGCTGGAGCGACTGCTCTCGTTGCCTGCCTCGTGCGCAGTGTGCGCCGTGGTCACGAGGCGCGGAGTAAGGTTCACTTTACATTTGGGAGCTTTGTGCGGGGAGTCGTAGGTTTTCACAATATGCTCGAAGTTCATACTGCGGGAGTACTCGTGTTTGGAACGTTTGTTAGTCGAGAGAGCTTCTTTTTCACCGATATCACCTGCAACGGGGTGGGACAGTTGTGACGGAATCACGGTTTTGTAGTGTGACGCGTAATAGCCGACCGATAATTTGACGAATGCCAGTTGTAACGTCGACGCGAATGTTACAATTGCCATTTCTCGATCGGTTAGTGAAATCTATACATTTTACGAGATACACAAGAATAGTGAATCTTCCATAATAAATAAATGCATAGATTTGGAATCGCATCACACCTCAAAAATGTGAATTGGGCTAGAGATTCATAAAGTTTGGACTACCTACCAGGGCTTGAAACCGGTACCAAAAGTACAGGTTCTATATCGGTACTTAACGGTTCTTGCCATGTCGGTATCTGGGTACCGGTTCCAGACGTGTACCGGTACTTCACCTAACAAATTCAGGTACCCGGCACGTACTACAAATCTCATATTTTTACGAGGAACCCCGTACGGTTGGCAACCTTAAAGTTATGTACTGCTTATTAGCTATCCTTCATTCTTACTATATCTGTTTTCTCACTCTAACTTACGTTTTTTAGCACCGGTTTGGCGGTCTTATTTTTGGGACCCATACTGATGTGAGAAATACAGACAGTACAGGTACTACGTCTGGTACCGGTATCACATCATAGCCAATGGTACCGGTTCCCAAAAATACCGGTATTTCAAGCCCTGCTACCAACTGAAAACTAATACTATAGTCAACTGCTACAAGAGAACTGAGACGGCAGAGAAAGAGATATAATAGTTGTCTCTGTCTACGTCATATACAGGAAAAGTTTTTATTCAGTGCGCAAACTTTAACCATGAATTCAGCATACCATTCTAGACCCCCCAGCGCAGAAATTTTTCGTCGGTTTTACAAAAAAAAAAAGCTGTTTCATAGAAAACTGCAATACCTATGCGGTCAAAATGTATGGAACAGCTAATTGTTTTTTTATAACCGACGAAAAACTTTTGCGTTGGGGTCTAGAATGATATGCTGAATTCATGGTTACAGTTTGCGCACTGAATAAAAGCTGTTTCTGTATAGGGTGGCATCGACGCACAACCTGTTACCATCGATAAGGTACGGAGACCAGCACATCAAGCTATCTGTCAAATTTCTTTGATAAATTTTCAACTTTATTCCATAGGTTCATGTTCAATTGGCGTCTGTACATGATTATGAACGCCCTTGCTTTGAAATTTTACGTCGGTAATAAAAAATTACAAAAACATGCTTTGCCCTAAGTTTTGACCGTATAGGTATCGCACTATTCTATGTAAGATATTTTTTTTGGTAACCGACGAAAAAATTCTGCGCTAGGTGGTCTAGAATCATATTATGCTGAATTCATGGTTACAGTTTACGTGTCGATGTAGCTGCCACCCTGTAGATAGAGCGAGATAGAACTAGAAGACGACTAACCACCGTTTACTGAAAGCCAGATTATATCAGGTACGCGTCATTTGTTTTTACCCATATAAATGTTAAAGTTTGTATATTTAGATGTTTGGACGTTTGTTACTCAATCACGCAAAAACGGCTGAACGGATTTGGATGAAATTTGGCACACGGGTAGTTTATAACCTGGATTCACATATAGGATATTTTGTATCCCGGTACTACGTTCTCGTGGGATAATATCTGCCCTCCACGCGCGCTAAGCCGCTGGCAAAAGCAGCATCGCCCGCGTGGCGCATTTATAAAAAAGAAGACAGTTTAAATAACAGTTTAGTAATAAAGAAGACTGATTCATCCAATTTTACTTTTGTTTCATTAAAATTTGAGATGATTTTATGGTAAATGATAATAAAAACATTTTACTGTTTTTATTGTCCTGTTATAATACTAAGACTAAAAGATTAAGTATCCGGCCTAACCTGCTGGTCTGTCCGGTTTTTGGTTTCAATACTTTGCAGCCCTAGGTGCAGCGATAAGTTACCAAGTTATACTGACTAGCAATATGGAACGAGACAACACACAAAATGGCTTTGAATGACGATGAACTAATGAAAGGACCGCGTATCAATAACGACTGACGACCTAGCGATGACAATGACAGGGCAGACGACACAAGAAAACAACATAGAAACTCCTTTCAACCAAGCTATTAAAGCCGAATACTCAAACGTAAATAAAAGTTTGAATTGTAATCATATTCCGATTAGGCTGAAATACAGCACTTTTTAAACGTCAAAATGACATTAGACAGTCCCGCGGCACTTTGTAGTGCTAGGAGGAAGAGGCGCAACAAACTGCCCAGCAACAAATAGCTATGACGTCACGAATGGCTTGACGTTGCCCGTGAGCGTCCCACCAACGCACCTCTGGCGACAGTCTGCGGCCGCGGCGCCACGTGCGCGCGCACCACGACCGGCGCGTGTGACGTCACGAGCACGTCGTCGTCCGACAGCACGGCAGGTTGCCGCGCCGCCGCTGTGCCGGGACATATCGAGTGTCAGCGACGAATATACAATACGCGAAAATTATCAATCATTCTATTTGTAGTACCAAAAAATCACAAGTTATCAGCCATCTAGACTACTAATCAATCAAACCTTATCAATCATTTCATCAATCATAGACTTCTAATCAATCAAATAGTATCGATAGTTAAATCAATTAAGTAGTACCAAACAATCAAAGTTATCAATCATTAACTACTTATCAATCATAGATCACAAATCAATCAAACATTATTAATCATTCTATCAATTATTGATTCAAAAGTGCCTTTTAAGTGCCTATTTGAAATAAATGCTTTGACTTTGACTTTGACTTTGAGTACCAAATAATCACAACCAAATATTCAATCAATCATGGACTACAACTAACAATAAATCATACATAAAACAAGGACAAAAAAAAACATTGTCATTAATTATATGGGGGAATAAAATATTGTCAATGATACATTAGCATCATAGATTACCAAAGAATCATTCGAAATACAGGTATCAAATGATACAATGACCTGTAACAACAAGAAATTGCGAAAATTCTTCAAAAATAAAGAATAAGGGAGATGTAATGAGAAACAGAGAGAGTTATATCTTTCTTGTCTTTCATGTAAAAAATGTCACTAAGCGTGAAATTTCACTCTCAACTATCGGTAAAGTTGTTGAATTGCCGCCTTAGAAGTTAAACTTCAAGATATCAATGTTTACATAAGGGTTCGGTAGAAGTGTGCCTACTACACCCACCTTGCGAAATGTGGGTGTAATTACTATAGGCACGCCTTAAACATTACTGGAGACAGTTATGTTTAAGTGTGCCTACTACACCCACCTTGCGAAATGTGGGTGTAATTACTATAGGCACGCCTTAAACATTACTGGAGACAGTTATGTTTAAGTGTGCCTACTACACCCACCTTGCGAAATGTGGGTGTAATTACTATAGGCACGCCTTAAACATTACTGGAGACAGTTATGTTTAAGTGTGCCTACTACACCCACCTTGCGAAATGTGGGTGTAATTACTATAGGCACGCCTTAAACATTACTGGAGACAGTTATGTTTAAGTGTGCCTACTACACCCACCTTGCGAAATGTGGGTGTAATTACTATAGGCACGCCTTAAACATTACTGGAGACAGTTATGTTTAAGTGTGCCTACTACACCCACCTTGCGAAATGTGGGTGTAATTACTATAGGCACGCCTTAAACATTACTGGAGACAGTTATGTTTAAGTGTGCCTACTACACCCACCTTGCGAAATGTGGGTGTAATTACTATAGGCACGCCTTAAACATTACTGGAGACAGTTATGTTTAAGTCCCATGTAATAGGGGCGAGCCTAATACCATCAACTGCTCCGGGCTGCTACTGAGAAAATTCAGAAAGAACAACCCAATATCACTTTGCCCAACCTGGGAATAGAACTCAGGACCTCATGCTCAGCAGTACCGCTTGCGACCACTACACCAACGAGGCAGTCATTTCAATAATGAACTATCATTCACTCAATCAATCATGGAGCCCATACATTGAAACATTTCATTCACTCACACACCTGCAAACAATTTCAAATCATTCGAGTCTCACCTCTAATAACGACGCGTTGTACCGGCGACGTCACTCCTGACGTCACTGATGACGTTACGGGCGACACGGGCGAGTCGTAAAACACTTCGTCGTCGGACAATAGGTTCGGGTCCCGGGTCGGAACTACTCGTGAAAGAAGGCACAATGATTTATGTGGCTCCGACGAATAAACGAGTATCCTACATGTCAGCTTTTATACTATGGCCGTCTCTTATTCGCAGGTTAAATTAGAAAGAGAGGTAAATATTGTTATGAAAGTTGAGGCAACAAAATTTGTTATAACATTACGCCGCTAAATTTATTTTAACCTGATTCACAGGTGTTCTTTTCTAAGTAATTAAAGTAAATATCCGTTTTTGATTTTTAAATTAGTTAGTGGGAAAGGAAAATGACTAGAATTAAAAGCATTAGTATAGATACAAAATACAAAAAAAAATACATTTGCGAGATCCAAAACTAAATACATGCACAAAAAGTTACACAGAATTGGTTTATAGACGATTTTGTACCGAATGGTCAAAAGCCAAGAGTTTTGACCAACACCTGAGGAGGGTCTCGTTATGTAGCTGGAGGTTTCATTCAGAAAGCGGTACTTCTGGACACGGCTCGCGTTGTTAGGAGATTCCTCTCTTAGAGCTCTGAACATGTGTTCCCGACAGCATAATCGGCCCATAATTTTCTTAGAACTGGGACACAGGCCTCGTCTCTTTGAGAGGGAACGGCCTGTAACCCACCACGCGGGCCCAGTGCGGGTTGGTAGATGTCACATGTCTTCGAATTTTTGATTCTAGCACATGCCGGTTTCCTCACGATGTTTTCCTTCACCGTTTTGAGAGCAGTGGAGATAAAATAATTTACACAAAGTAAAACGCCTGTCTGGGTTCGAACCTGAGACCGACAACCCGTTAGTCGCGGCCGTTATCACTGGACCACCACTTCTCCAACTGTTACCGATCTCCATAGGAAACTTGTTTTTTTTATTGCTGAATTGTGCCGCTCTAGACCTGGATCACGATAGATGAGGTCTATGATGGAACGAGCGTGCCCAGAAGATACAAAATATGAAGAAAAAAAATTACGTACAAAATCGTCTACAAATCAATACTAATAAAAGAATCAAGGCAGTATTAGTGCACACAGAGTTACATCCGAATTCAGAAACGTTACTTGATTTAAGTCGCTGTGAAGTTCAGATTCGTCTTCCACATCAAGATGGATGAGCTACGATAGCTCGCGAAATTTAAATATTCGTACGTTCTTGGCAATTTACAGGTCAAGTGTCAGGTTGTATGTATTAGAATTATGAATACATGTCTTAGTTAGAACAGGTCAGAATGTTGGCCCACAAAAGGGATGAAGTTGTGTGGAAATCGGTCGTCGTGGTATGGGCATGTGATACGGAGGAATGAGGAAAATGTCGTGAGGAAAGTTTTGAGTATGAATGTCGATGGCTATAAGAGTAGGGGGAGACCAAAGAAACGATGGATGGACTGTGTGAATGATGATATGGTTAGAAAGGGTGTGACTACGGAGATGACGACTGATAGAGAAGTGTGGGAGATACCTGTTTGGGCAGCAGAATAATTTCTTAGTTGGAATTGACGTTAAATGTCATAATTTCTTGAAAACGGCATTCAGTAGGTTGATTTGAACTTAAGATAGTTGTATTGATGATTCTATAGATTATAATTCAGTAAATACATATTTATTACGATCACAAATCATATTTTATTCAACATAAAACCTGAATTGCAAAAAGAAACCTACGAAAATTTTAATTTCGCGAGCAACCCTGACGTTTTCTCGTTAAGGTATATATTACAGCGATATAAAGACTTACGTGTAAGTGTCGTTTGGGTATTCGGGTGTTAGTTAACTACAGAAACAACCAGTGAGGCCATTAAAATAGCACATCGAGATTGAGAAGACGTTTGTTTTTGTAGAGCGTCGTCAGTCTCACAACAGATAAATAACCATGGTCGTTGGATATATACTAAGAAACCGGTGGATATTTTCTTTGAGAAATTAACACTTTATTTCCAACTAGTGACTTCGCTCGCGTGGATGTCAGTGAATTATTATCACTGTCTATTGATGTCCGCATTCAAATCCGTTGCGTAACTTAAAAGATATAAGCGTACAAACACGAAAAGCGACTTTGTTTTATACTATGTAAGGATTAGTTTTATTATATTTGAAAAAAAAAAACCATCGGTTCTTTACGTAACTTCTACTATATCCGACAACCGCGATTACTTATCTCTTTCGGTGACCGTACGTGACGCCGGAGGCATGTTATTGTATACCAATGTTACATTGCGCATGCGCCGCGCCGCCATTTTGTGTATATTACAAGAGTTCTTCTTCTCCATAGAGATCTACGTTTTACAATGGGCAACTAGCTTTAACTTTTTGACTAACAGACCGACTCTTTGACAGATCAAAAGTGCCTGTAAATGGTTTTTAATTGAAATAAATGCATTGAGTTTGATGTACAGTATTACGGCGCTTGTATTTTGGACTGGTGTTCATACATTTATAAAATTTTCATAAAACAAAATATATAAAGAGACTACATAAACTATTTTATTTTTATTTTTAAGAACAAAATGGATCATGTTGTCTGAATATATTTTATTATTTCTTATGTACCTGTAAAGTACATCAATATGAAAATGATACACTGGCGCCGAAGGTATTAATATGATACACTGGCGCCGAAGGCGTTAAAATTAAAAGCTGTAGTCTTAAAGTTCCGTTGGCAATGCTCTACTGAACTGTGCCCGTTGCTTCACTAGTTCACTCGGCATCAAAGCGTTGTGCACTTAGTTCCGGCGCGGCGCATGCGCAACATCACAGCGCACGTACTAAAGTAACCCCGCGCACACTACGGTGACGTACCTTTCGTCCGGTCGGCGTGGGCGCGCTCGGCGGCCAAGAAATCGGTCGTGTCAACTAAAAAGGTACATCGCATTTACATACACATACACATGCATCAAAAACTATACTCCATTTGAAATAAGATTAAACATTTAAATTCACTTTTTTCAACCGATTTTGACTTCTATTCCGTAGGCATAAGGATGGAATTAAAATCAAAACAAATGTTTACAATACCAACTGTTTACTGCAGAAGCCATTTACCATGCTACCAACGCAATAGAAGTCAAAATCAGTTGATCGGACTGTAAAAAAGGTTTATAATGTCTAATCTTATTTCAAACGGAGTATAAAGGATTCCAACCTTTTTTTAAACAGAGAACTAAGTTATCTAACGAAACTTCACAGAGTATTAACGTCATCATATTCTGTTTCCCTTTTACCCAACTATGCTGTGGTCGGAGTATTAACAGCCGCACGGGTCGATTGGTCAAGTTAACCAAAGCTTGCCGCGGTCGGTCCGTTAATGGGTGACCATTTTTACATTCCATTCCTCCTCCTCGTTAAGAATGTGAAGCTGTTGGTCCCGGCTGTCACTCGTTAATCTTTGACAGTCGTTACGGGTCGTCAGAAGCCCGAAAGTCTGACAACCAGTCTTACCAAGGGGTATCGCATTACCCAGAACCGGGTTGTGAAGGTCAGATAGGCAGTCGCCCCAACAGAGTTGGCTAGGCAGATAACGATGTGTGTGTGCGAGCGAGTATCGCGTAAGGAACTTCATTCCTGACGGCCTCCCCCGACCGCACACGTTTTTTTTATTATCATTAATAATAACAAATGTAATATATTTTATAAATTGTTTCAAAATAACACATTCACAGTCTATTTCTTTCACCTAATCTAATCGAAGCGTGTGAAGTTTCGTCAGCTAATTTAGTTTGACCTCGTATTATGAAATTAGCTAATACCGATTGAAATCAACATGCCTGTACAGGGAAACGAGCAAAAATTTGAAAAAAAAACGTGCTCAAAATATTAAGATCCTAATTTATTAGATATTGTGTGCTATTTTTTTTTAATAGCATTTTCAACACGCTGGGTGGCAATTTTTCTAGAATTGTTTTTTTTTACCATGTTTTGTCAGCCACAACTTATCAATTCTGACTTTTATACTGTTTATGTAATAAAGTAGGATCAAACAGATTTCCCCTTGAAACTTAACCCTTACAAAAAAAAACATCAGGCGAAATAGTCTTAATGTCCATAATAATAAACGCAAGCGTTAATTTGAAGTTTAAAAAAAAATAGGTTTGCGCTTAAGAGCACACGATAGAAGTGAGAACTTCCGAATGAACCCGAGTACACACGACTCGGCGTCACCGACCGACTGGAGCCGAGTATACCCGATGTAAAGGCACCAAAGTGAAGGAAAGCTGTAGGTACTTACCGTCGCTGAGGACGACCTCTGGTTGGCTGCGCACCGGCGCCTGTTTCGTTTCTATTCTTAGTACACGATGTTCTGTAAACGATAATAATTCTACAATTAACATTTTTCTGTGTAAAAAAGAGCTGTTAAAAACAAACACATCATGTGTGGTGACTATTAATAATAATTATTATTAATAGGCTGAGGAATGATGTGATAAGACAACGGTGCGGTTTGTAGTTAGTTTTTGTTAACAAGAATTGAAAAGTATGCTTAGATGGTTTGGTCATGTTGACAGGATGAATGAAGGGCGAATAACAAAGGGTAGGTAGGTAATAAAGTGAAGTGCTACTGTAGCCTGGTGACGTACCGTCGCGGGACTCCTCCTCGGTCTCGGAGGGCGCGCTGGCCGGCGACGTGATCTGCGCGGCGCTGATCGCCTCTGACTCCGATAGGTCAGTGTCGTCTGCAAACATAGGATTTTCATCTTAATTTACGATGGTACTTTTAGTGCTACACCTGGCTAATTATACTCCACTTTGTAGATGGTAGTTTTAGTGGTAGCTAGATAGCAGTGGCGAGTGGTGGTATTATGGTCAGGGTAAGCCATTCCAAAAACAAACACTCACTGCGTGATGTAAACTGTGAAAGTGAAAGTGGGGCCTTATCTTCTAAATAAACTTTATCTTTGGAAAATAAGGCCCCACTTTCACTGACACTGAGTTCGACGCAGAGAATTTTGTACGGAAGATTTGCTTTTAATTGCACGCAGGCATTTTTTAAAGGTAGGCTACTGTATTAACCCATCGCCACTGCTAGATAGATAATATATTCTTGATTGTATTGAATCATCAAAGTACTGTTCTCTTAGTAACACCTCTAGCAACTGGCCAACATAGGTAATATTGGCCAGATAGTGAACAGTTGCTGTTAAGTGCCAATTTCGGCTTTTAGTTCCTCGCCAGGCAAGTTACAACATCATGGTACATTTCCGGTCGCGTTGCGTTGCGTCGCTACTCACAGTCGCTGCGCTGCTTGCGCTCGACGACGCGCCGGTACTCGTCGATGTCGGTGTCGGTGACGTGGTCGAAGGGGTTGCGCGCGTAGGGCGCGCTGTACATGGTCGCGTTGTGCTGGTAGCCGCGCTGGATGATGCCCTTGGACGCCGCGCCCATCAGTACCTGCTGCGGGGCCGACACTTACGACGTTAGGATTGCATACAAGGTTTGATAACAATCGCGCATTTTCTTATCTATACGTATTTAAAGTCGCTCCATATAAAAATAATAGTTTAAAAAGTAAAAAATCCAAAGAAGAAAATAATTCCTAAAAACCGTGGGGAGCTTCATATTAATAATCGATTATAAAAATACCTCAACGCTTTTTTGAAATTATTTTCTACTTTTTTAGTTTCGTTTTTAAAGCGTGTTTTTTTAGTTTTTTACACTATTATTTATTTTCTATTTTTTATGTATTTGTTGGTTTATTGGCAAGGTTCGCTGGCATATGGCAAATGATTTCACTTAATGTTCTGTGTCTCTTAATTTTAATTACTTTGCCTACCTACTATTGTATAGAATCAAGTGTATCTAACTGAACAAGCAGCTGTGCTGCTAGGGAGTTTGTCGCACCACTTCCCAGCTAAAGCACTAGGAAGTGGTGAAGGGCGGCCATTTTGGGGGACTGTCTTATGTAATTTTGATGATCGAAAAATGTTGATTAACAGCCTAACTTGAATAAATGACTTTTAATTTTGTACGGAGGCCAGCACATCAAGGTACCCCAATTTGTAAAATTTCTTTGACCAACTTAATTCCAAATAAATATGGTTCATATTCAATTGGGAAAATTTGACAGTTAGGGATAGCTTGCCGTGCTGGCGTCTGTACATCACGTGTGCCACTTACCACGTGGTCGCCGGTGTGCGTGTTGGCAGCGTCCTCGCCGATGAGCTTGCTGGCCTCGTCCCACGTCACGCCCTCCAGGATGTGTGACTGCGGGCCCGCGCTGATCTTGTCGGCGCGGCGGTTCTCCTTTATCTACGCACACAGTACTATACTATAGTATTGGGCCCTTTGTACACGGCACGGTACGTATACGGTACGGCGTGTTAACAGCGCCGTAGAAAAGTCATGTGACCTTATACAGAGCGTCCCAAGACTTGCGAGGGAGTAATAATCGCCGGTATGAACCGGGAATCAAGATGTGAAAAAAGTAACTGTACTGTACCGATCAAAATGTTAAATTAAATGTTAATGGTCGTACTTTTATTTAAGACTAGATTCCGCCCGCGTGGAGGTCGGAAATTATCCCGCGGGAACGTACTACCGGGATAATAAGTATCCTATGTGTTAATCTAGGTTATAAGCTATCTGTGTGCCAAATTTCATCCAAATCCGTTCAGCCGTTTTTGCGTGAAAGAGTAACAAACATCCATCCATCCATACTTACAAACTTTCGCGTTTATAATATTAGTAAGGATGCTATGTTATTTAAGAAGATTAATAAATGTATATGATTGAGCCTTTCGATCGGTATTATTATTTAAAATTACAAAGAATTTAAAATAATTATTTAAAATTCTTTGAATCCAGTTCATTTCGTTATTATTTTTTATTTATTTTTAATCTCTTTCTTACCCTACGATCTGTCGATTCGAAATTTAACTGGAGATTACTGTGTAAGTACTTAATTAGGTCGTGCATGGAGCGATATCCATTGATATGCCCATACAATTATTCTTTATGGCATCTTATGTTGATATAAGATCCTGTGGTGCTCTTCTCTTTAATCTTTGAAATGTTAGGTTAGGATGCATTTGCATACGGTTTTTGAGGGAGTCTGCTACTTCGTTTTTATCTATTTTTAACCCCCGACGCAAAAAGAGAGGTGTTATAAGTTTGACCGCTGTGTGCTTGTCTGTTTGTCTGTCTGTGGCACCACACATTAGCCATCCCCCGACGTGACAATGCTTTAATCAAAATATTACCTAGAACTTCTTATTAAACTTAAAACGCCAATAAATATTTTTTTGTTACTTTGTAGCGGTTTTCGTTTGGTTCGGGGGTTTTTTTAATAGACATAATATATACAAGGTGCAGAATGGACGCAACACCTGAAAGTAGTTTGTTCCTAATTGACTACTGAATCAATTTCAGTAACTTTTAATATAAGTTTTTTTATTCAATCTTATACCAAAAGAAATAAGACTCAATATTAAATGCATAAAGTAATGCTTGGGTCGACACGTTTTTCTTAATAATATCAGTTAGCTTTAAAAACAAATAGTTTTGGTCATCGTATTATGCTTTTAACCCAATATTCTAATTGGAGTGTATGAGGTCTTGCGTTAATTATGTTACTCGTTGTATATGTCACAGCCATCTGGTTAAATTAGCCAGCTAATTGGACGCCTAGGCCGTTCATTAATCGCCGGTGTCCAATTGGATGCCTAGGCTTATAGTTAATTGAACTAGAATCCGTCAACGTTTAACAAGTTGGCGTATTGAATGTCAATTTTTCAGTTTTTTTTTTCCTTTTTTTATATTTTTCCGATGACCTTGTGAGGGCCGCAGGAGTCCGCTGGATGCGGGAAGCACAGAACCGGTCGAAGTGGCGGAGCTTGGGGGAGGCCTATGTCCAGCAGTGGACGTCCTTCGGCTGAAATGATGATGATGATATTTTTCTCTATTTTTTTTTTTAATGATTGAATTGTCATCGGTTCTCGATAAGTTTACAAAGTATAAATGAAATCTGACCGTTTAAAGTGGGTCAAAATCGCGCCCTAAGGAGTCGGTTACAAACATACAAGTGAAGCTAATATAAAGCGTGTAAAAATGACTACACGACATTCAGCCATCTGGTTAAACGTTGTGCTCAATTACTGGGCTAGTTGTCCTTCAGCTATTTAATTGGATTGGCGTTTAATAAACGGCCTAGGCGTCCAATTAGCTGGCTAATTTAACCAGATGGCTGCGACATATCCTACTAATATTATAAATGTGAAAGTTTGTGAAGATGTTTGGATGTTTGTTACTCAATCACGCAAAAACGGCTGATGGATTCGGATAAAATTTGGCACATAGATAGTTTATAACCTGGTTTAACATATAGGATACTTTTTATCCCGGTAGTACGTTCCCGCGGGATAATTTCCGACCGCAACGCGGGCGAAACCGCTGGTGTAAAAACTAGTGTAAAATAATTTAATGATATAGTTTCCTTACCTGTTGCTGCAGCGCCTTAAATTCCTTGGGGTTGGTGTTCTTAGGCACAAACTGAAGGGTATCGATCTTGACCGGCGTCCCAGTGTGCGCTGGCGACCCATCCTGCACCCACTGTGGCCCAGGTTGGTCCATACAAGACAGCGGTTGCCGAAGATCGTGGTTAGCAATCATTTTGTTCACAGTAAAAGGTTGGTGGTTGTGATAACGGTAACCATTTAATATTGTTACCATAGCAACCAAATTGGTTTTTTGGAACAACCATTTTTGTCAGATATTTTATAGTCAACGCGTGGTTTTGTGACCACGTATTTTAGTAGATTGTGGTTTTTGTGACCATGTCGCGCATTCCGAGTGCAGTCGGTAATTACCGCGATAAGGTTTAATAACCATATTTTGATCACCAAAGTCAGTGTGACCAACATTCCGTATTCCGGAAGATATTCCAGTTTTTCAAATAATTTGTAAAGTGTTTTTGTTTCATTAATATTTCAGGTTGAGTTTCCATTTCCGGTTCCGGTTCACCATTCGTGATAGAAAAAAAGAGAAAAAAGAAAAATTAGTAAAAATGTTGCCAACGTGTATCGCAAAAATCAATGAATATTTCGCAAAAAAATATCAATCGACTTCCGCTTATAACGGGTTAGTAAAAAAGGATATGGTAAGGTGGCAATTACATTTAAGAAAAAAAAAATTAAAAAAAAAGTAAGATTTGTGCGTAGAAGAAAAGAAAAAATTAGGAAAAAAATGGCTCAAATTTTTCTCAAATCCTGGTGAAACATCGAGCATGTACAGTACAGATTTTACGCAATTCGGGCATAAGCAGACAAACAGGTCATCCCATGCAAAGCTATCGAATTAAGCGAGACTATTTTTTTATCGTATTTTTAAAAGCATTTTATATCATTCCAATTCGACTATCAAGGGTTCTGCTTACACCGAAATGGTCAAGCTTTATAAAAGAAAATGAAAAAATAATAATACAAACGAAAATAAACGGAAAACATGACAGAACAAAAGTGACTTGAAAAAAAATAAAAAATGCTAAAAATAACAGCATTTCTTCATCTTTTTTGAACATTGTATACAAAATATAGTGAAAATACACAAAACCTACAGTTTTCATATCCTTGTGTATTGTCTACCAATTTTCGCGTCTTCCAGGTAGCATGGACATTAAGGAAAATGAGGAAGAACAAAAAAAAACAGGTCGTGCAAGGAAAAGGTACTTAGTTTTTACAAGTGGCAACATTCCTACCAATTTTTGACCTCAAAACACTGTACAAACTCGATGTTATGAACAAAAGTTATTCAAAACTTTATTCATTCGACCAGGGATAAATAATGAAATGCTGTTGATTTATTTTAAAAAAAATCCTAAAATTTTGACCAAATATTGTTAGCCTACCGGTAATTAAAACTTCACACAAAATATCGAAAAGTTAGAAGAAGCTTGAAAAAGATGAGAAGAGAAAGAAAGAAGAGATGATGACGTAATTCTTATGACTTTTGCTGATGTCGGATTTCGTGGAAACAATATATGAACAGAATTTTATTTTTTCTGAAATAAAAAAATCTCTCCGCCTTTCTTCAGCAGGCGCTTTATATTTCTACGAAGATCAGACACAGCTCTTTCAAAACAAAAGGACATTTCGTTTCTCCATTTTTGACATTCTGTCATTTTGTCTTTCGTTTCTAACGATCTTTGTCTAGGTCCTTTTTTATGTAGACTATTTCGGAAGATTTTTTTTTATCGCAAACTGTCAAAATCACACTGATAACCTACAGTTGTGACCGCCACGTCATTTTTGTCTACTCTTCCGTCTACAAAACGGTTCTCGTGCTAAGCCTATGTCTCAACTATACAAGGTGTAACAGAATTCACGCAAGACCTGAAAGTAGTTTGTTCCTAATTGACTACTGAATCGATTTCAGTAACTTTCACTTTGGGATTTTTTTATTACGTATTTTGCCATACCTAGCGCCGATTGAGCCAAAGAAAATTAAAACTTATTTTAAAGCAATAAGACTCTATTTTAAATGTATAAAGTCTGCTATAGTCATCACGATTTTCATGATAGCAAAAAGTAGTTTTGGTCATTGTATTATGCTTTTAACGCAATGCTCTAATTGGGGTGTATGGGGTCTTGCGTTATTTATGTTACACATTGTATTTTAATAAAGTATATCCGCTGGTATATTCGTTAATACGTACAAAACAGACACAGAGAAACACTTTTGCATTTTTAATATTATGTTAAACGATTTTAAAAGCTGATTGGAAATGCAGAAAAGAAATCAAATTATGAAAACACAAAGTTACGATCAAAAAGTTGTGTTACTTTCTCAATAGTTAACATAACATCCTAAAATTCAACTTAGTTATGTCATATCTTACTGTTTATTTAATCAACAAGATTTAGGGCTCATTTTTCAATAGTCAGATAAAATAACACCTATGTTTAACAATGAAAAACATTGACATTGACTTAGACATTTGAATCTCGACGCACCAGCTTCAGTCATAGAATTACGTCAAAACAATGTGGTTTTTATTTAAAAAAAATATCGTCGAAATTACCTCTTCGTTGTTAGCATCCACCCACTGCAAAACATTATTATATTAGTAACAAAAAAAAACAAAAAAAACTTTAGTAAAAACACGAAAAAGAAATATAAAAATTGTCAAAAGCATTTCATTATGTTGTGTGAGAAGCGTGAAAAATAGAATTTGTTATTTTAATTTATAATTTTTTAATTGATTTTTAATATATCTATAAGCACAGTAATTATATGAAAGCAGTCCCTTCAAAGCAAAAACTTTTTTTAAACTAAAATAACCAAATTCAAAAATAACACACATAACTTATAACATTTTAAATTAGTTTTCTAATTATAACGCAGTTTAATTAGGGTTTTCATGAAATTTCACGCCACCAGGTGGCGCCACTTTGACAATTTCACACTTTTCGACAATTAATATAAAATATATGATGACGTTCATCATTCGTTTCGTTCATTCGTTAGTTATTCAGTCACGGTTTACTGAAAATATAGACGCTCTGACACTTTGGTACAGGTACCCGGACTTGATGTCTCAGTGCTACCACCTAGTGAACGTCATTTAAAAAAAACCCTCATTCACATGTGTAGGTGCGTATATCAAAAAGTTTTTGCTAAAAATCAAATCGAGACAAGTATTGAAAAAACTTAAAATTGTACACACATTAGCATCAAGCAAGTATTACAGTAAAACACATCATAAATATATTAAAATCTGAATAAAATATTCTCTTATATAATTTCTAAATCTTCGATGATTTCACTTTATAAATAAAAATAAAAATTACTAAACCAAAATATAGAAAAATGAACTTTTGAGCCATTTTGAGCGCAGTATAGACAGAAAAAAATGCTCGAAATATTATTATTTTTGCACGAAATCTTAAAACTATACATACATCCATAGACTTTCTGAAATATGGTTAACATAGTTTCTATCTTCTCTATAATAGCAACAACTATTCAAATATTGAAAACTCCCATTATTATACTTAAAATTATATAATATAGAAAAAATTATATTACAAGTAAAAAAAGACGTAGATAGGTTACCTACCCAACATTCGAACTTCACTTCAAGGGCACAATTTGACAAGGAAACGAGACAAGACGATACGTAACTAAGGTAATTAGCCAAGTTATTTCGTGCCAATTGAGGAGCGTGTATAACCTTCTACCTCTTTTTACTAATAATACCATTGCATAGAAATATAGAATTAAAAATAGAAAAATAAAAATATAAACGCCACTACCAAAACCCGAGTAAAAATATAAAAATAAGATATTTTTTTTTTTGTAAAAATGGAATGTCCTAAATTATTTGAGAAGGGTGGTTTCCTGACGGTGAGAGGAATATAAATTTGATTTGAACACAACTTCTTGTTACTCTACAATATGTACTGACTACATGGCTATTTGTAATATTTTTAAGTCAGTAACATATTCACCTAAATATTAATAATATTGTGACTATTATTGTGATGATGATGATGATGAGATATTATTATTATTAGCTTCGAGTGTACCGACTTCGCAAAGGTAAAGGCTAACTATCTTATTTTTCTGAAAACTCAGATTTTGTTTAAAAAATATGATAATCTACATTTGTGCAGTCGTTACGAGTCGTCAGAGGCCCGAAAGTCTGACGTCTTACGGGTATCGTGTTGTTCACAACTCAGTTGCTGGGTAACAACCTAGCAACTAGGTTGTAGAGGTCAGATAGGCAGTCGCTCCATGTCAAAACTGGTTTTCAGCTGCATCCGGTTAGACTGGAAGCCGACCCCAGTATAGTTGGTACTGACTGCTAGCTCATTGCTACTGATTCATAGAAAATTAGCCCAGTCTCCTTTGCGAGATCAATAAACTCATTTGAAAGTACTCTATATTATTAATATAAAGTATGACGCAAAAATTGTATGAAACTTTAACATACCTATATTTTGAAGAGAAAATCGCTATTTTTATTATTTATAGGATGGAATTACGACTTTTTATTTCGGCGATTTGTGATGTTAGTAAAATACAATAAACTAATAAAAACCCAAAGATTCTGAGACCCTATTTAATGTAATCTGCTGTCAAATGTCATATGTACTGATTGGTTGAATGAACAGACACTGACCGAATGAATGAAATGCACAGACAACAGCATAGTTCGACCAGACTCGATAAATCGAATGAACCCCAAGATTTGCACTAGCCCCTGAAGCCTCATGTTTCATGGTGCTACAAAGACCATTGCATACCAAGGAGTAGACCGGGAGTCGCTGTGATGGTGGGGAAGACGTGCCCTTATGTTAGGGAAGTATTGCGAGCCTACCGGATATGCATCCTAGCTGACAGATGGCAAATAATTGAATTTGTGTTTCGTAATGTCAATTACTTGGCATACTATTGTAGAGAACCAAGTTCTTCTAACTAAACAGACAGCTGTGCTGCTGGACAGTTGGTGGCGTCACTTCTTACCAGTGAGGGGTGGCGTGTGGGGGAGTCTTATGTAATTTTGACGTTCGAAAAGCGCTGATTCTCAGCCTAGTTTAAATAAATGACTTTTGATTTTATTTCTGTCTTAAGAGCATTCATCCGGCGCGGGCTAAAGACATCGCATTTCTAGTGGTTTTACTTGATTATTTTATTAAATATAAATCAAAGTGCTATATTTTTTTTCAACCAAGCACTAGATTTTTGGAATTTA
This sequence comes from Antitype chi, assembly GCA_947359405.1. Taxonomy (NCBI): domain Eukaryota; kingdom Metazoa; phylum Arthropoda; class Insecta; order Lepidoptera; family Noctuidae; genus Antitype; species Antitype chi. The sequence continues at coordinate 12,534,480 of OX375834.1, read as the reverse complement.
TACCTCTTTTTAACATTAACTCTGTAGCGACCCTAGCGATGCGATTGCTGAATTGCATTTTTGGATATTGTACGGGAGCGCCCGCGCCGGGCTCGCCAGTCGCTTACATACCATCGCCCTGCCACGTTCCTAATTTACCGTATTTATAATCGTGTATTGTGAACCCTAATTAAATATTCATCTAATTCAGTTTAATCCAGACTCGCCTATCATTTTACCTGAACCCACATTAACGACACGCATAACAAGTGGTGACCCCGAACGTTTACAGACAATAGTTTTTGAGTTTTTTTGTGTTTTGCGCCGTAAGCGACTCAGTGGCAACGTGGCAAGGGCGCGTCAGAATACCGCGTGGGTACAAGTGCAGTAAATAGTCTCGAAACTACCACGATGGCTACCCCAACAACAGCCGGAATAGCCGCGGCTGCCCAGGCAGCTGCCACCGGAGTAGCAGCAGTATCGGTGCAGGCAAGGATACCAGATTTTTGGACAGATTTGCCAAGGTCATGGTTCTGTCAGTTCGAGGCTATTATGGCACCGCAGAAGCAGGGTGACGCGCAGCTATTTGATATAGCAATCGCCAGGTTGACCCAGGACACAGTGCGGCAAGTTACCGATATAATCGAAGCCCCGCCAGAGTCAGGCAAGTACGCAGCATTAAAAAAGCGTTTATTGGCGGTTTATGAGGAAAGCGCGGACAAGCAATTCCAGAGGCTTATTGGAGAGATGGACCTGGGAACACAGAAACCATCGCAGCTGTATAGGTCGATGGCGGCCCTAGCCAGGAATTGCAGCGTGACGGACGAGCCACTAAAAAGGTTGTGGTTAAATCGTTTACCCCCGGGCGTGCGGGCGGTCCTGACAGTGACCGGAGACACGAAAATGGAGGAGCTCGCTGCAACGGCAGACAGAGTGATGGAGAACATAGGCACCGGTGAGGTCGCGTCAATAGCACCGAGCTCATCGGATGTGACACGCAGCACGGACACGGATTTGGTCAAGCATCTCAGCGCACTATCCGTGGAAATGAAGGAGTTGCGTGGAGAGATAAACGACATCAGGAAGCGAGACGGGAACCCGGGACAGGACCGGAGAGGACGGCGTTGGCAGCAGGGGCGCTACGGAGCCAGGAGCCAATCAAGGCCGCGCCGCACACCGAGTTTCCCGGACTGGCTATGCAGGCACCATTTCCGTTACCGGGAAAGCGCGCGAGCGTGCGAGTCTCCGTGTAATTGGTCCAAGAAACAGCAGGGTGCGGGAAACTAGAGGCGGTACAGTCATCATCGGTGGGAGAGTGTACCGCGGGAAACCACCGGCTCTGCGTGCGAGACTATAGAAGTGGTATCGTGTATCTAGTGGACACAGGAGCGAATGTATCAGTGATACCAGTGGGGAAAGTGAGAGGTAGCAAAGTTAAACGTGAGTGTTCGTATAAGCTGTTCGCGGCGAATAACACTGAGATAAAAACTTATGGTGTAATCGACATAGATCTTAATTTAGGTTTAAGAAGGAGTTTTAAATGGTCATTCATTATTTGTGATGTAAAACAGCCTATTTTAGGAGCAGATTTCCTAGAGGCACACCAACTGATAGTAGATTTACATAAAAAGCGGTTGATTGACGGTCATACTAAATTAAGTAGGGAAGCATCTGTCGTGAAGTGTACGGAACCATCAGTTTCGAGCATACAGTTAAATAACCCATACAGGGAATTACTAAAAGAATTTCCGAGCATAACTAAGCCTGTATCTTACAAGGAACCATCTAGCCACAATGTTTACCACCACATAGAGACTACAGGCCCTCCAGTTTTTACACGCGCTAGGCCATTGCCACCACATAGGTATAAAATGGTACAGGAGGAATTTAGGCTAATGCAGGGATTAGGAATTTGCAGGCCATCCAGCAGTCCGTGGGCGAGCGCTCTACACGTCGTGCCGAAGAAGGACGGACAGATCAGACCCTGTGGTGACTATCGTGCACTCAACGCGATCACGAAGCCAGACAGGTACCCGATACCAAGACTGCAGGATTTTACCTATGGGTTAGCAGGTAAGTCAATTTTTGGAAAAATAGATATCAACCGGGCCTATCATAACATTTGTGTAGCACCACAGGATATAGAAAAAACGGCAATCATTACTCCTTTCGGGCTTTTCGAGTTTCCGCGAATGTCGTTTGGTTTGCGAAACGCAGCACAAACGTTCCAAAGATTTATGAATAATACAGTGTTGCAAAATTTAGAATATCTCAAGGACGGCCAAGAAACCTCGTATTTATTCTGTTATATTGATGACCTTGTGATAGCCAGCACCAACAACCAACTTTTCAAAAAACACTTATCACTAATTTTCAGTAGATTCGAACAGTACGGAATAACAATTAATTTGGCAAAATGCGAGCTAGGGAAATCGGAGATAGAATTTTTGGGCTACCACGTAAATAAGGACGGAATAAAGCCATTAGATAATAAGGTCGAAGCCATACAAAATTATCCGCGACCAGAGACGGTCGAGCAATTGCGACGATTTCTAGGCATGGTAAATTTTTATAGGGCACATTTACAACGGGCGGCCGAAAGCCAGGCAGAGTTAAATAAATATTTGCACGGGGCCAAAAAGAGAGATAAGTCTAAAATAGAGTGGAACGATACAGCGGTGGCTGCTTTTGAGAAGTGTAAGGCAAGCCTCAAAAGCGCCATTACACTAGCTCACCCGGGAGAATCAGGAAAATTGGCGCTGATGTGCGATGCATCAAACACTTGCGTGGGCGCGGTTTTACAACAGGAAACAAACGGTAAATGGAAACCGCTAGGATATTTTTCAAAAAAACTATCAGCGGCACAACAGAAATACAGTACATACGACCGCGAGCTAACAGCAGTCTATCTAGCAATCGTCCATTTCAGAAACATGGTAGAAGGTCGCGAACTAACAATTTTCACCGATCATAGGCCATTAACATACGCGTTTACCAAAATAGGCACGGATCGAGAAACACCAATGCGAACACGGCAGTTATTGTACATCAGCGAATTCACGAGCGATATACAATACGTCACCGGCACCGAGATGCGGTTGCTGACGCGCTATCACGGGTAGAAGCCATAGCTTGCAACACAAACATAGATTACGAAGAAATCGCGCAGGCACAGGAAACAGACGCTCAAATGTCACACATGTTAGCAAACTCACGGAGCAACATTGTTTTAGAACAAATTCAATCACCATTATGTAAAAGAAAGATATATTGTAACATTACAAAAAACCAAGTAAGACCATACATTCCCTCACAGTACCGAAAAACAGTTTATAACACAGTACATAACATAAGCCACCCAGGCGTAAGGGCCACACGGAGAATGATCACGAGTCGTTATTTTTGGCCGGACATGAATAAAGACATCGCCAAATGGGCGAGATCGTGCATACAATGTCAGAAGGTAAAGGTACACAGACACACAGTTTCAAAATTAGGTACATTCCCGATAACAGAACGGTTCGAACACATACACGTAGACATAGTAGGGCCACTGCCGACAACACAGGAAGGTTATCGATATTGCGTCACCATCATAGATAGATTTACGCGTTGGCCGGAGGCAATTCCAGTCACAGACATTACTGCTGACACGGTAGCGAAAGCGGTCTATGAAGGATGGGTGTGCAGATTCGGTTGTCCTAAAACTTTAACCAGCGATCAGGGAAGGCAGTTCGAGAGCGAGATTTTCAGTAGTTTGATGAACATGTTAGGCATAAAGAAAATTCGTACGACAGCATATCATCCACAAGGGAATGGTATGGTAGAGAGAATGCATCGCTCCCTAAAGACAGCAATAAAGGCAAGGTTGTTAGAAAATAGGTCATGGGTTGACGAATTACCTACAGTATTGTTGGGACTTCGTGCAGTCTGCAAAAGTGACCAAAATGTAAGTTCAGCAGAACTGGTTTTAGGACACATGTTGCGCTTGCCGGGCGATTTTTATCACGAGGTAGAAAAATCGCAAGTAGGACATTTACCGACGTTCGTAAACAAATTAAGAAATATAATAAACGACATGCGCCCAAAGTCACGAGCGGAAAGCGGTTCACGAAAAATATTCGTTCACAAAGATTTGAACACTTGTACACACGTATTCATTAGAAACGACATGGTAAGGAAACCTTTGACACCTTCGTATAGTGGTCCATACCAAGTCATTAGCAGAAACGAGAAGACGTTTAACGTACAAAAAGATGATCGTCAGTCAACCGTGTCCATCGATAGATTAAAACCAGCATATATTATTAATGAGGATATGATACCAGGAACTGTAGGAAATAACAGCAACACTGAAACACAAACACAGCAGGTTGAGCAAAACTCGCTACCGCCTATGATTAAAACCACACGCTCAGGCCGAGTAATCAAGAAACCCGTGCGATTTTTGCTCAACTAGCAAAGTAGCTTAGGTTCACCGTAAATGTAAGAAATTCATGCACAATTTACTAATTACAGTGCTAGCCCCAAGTAGAGAATACACATTTATAGACATGGGGAATTCACAAAATAAAGAATACATTTCCATAGCCCAAGCACAGGTAGTAGCTGGACAACAATTAGAAAGCAAACTGAATTATTTTGGGATAATACTTATAATTATCACGCTAATATTGGGAATTCTGTTATGTTGCGCAATAAAAAGAGGCTGCATAGGCCAATTGAGAGGGTGGTTAAAAAAGGAAATGACAACACTAACTGGGACAGTGCCAGTGCCAGTGCCAACCACAGGAACCGCAGCAGGTTACGTATAATCAGTGTACGACAAGTGAATTGTGCAGGGAATCATCAGTTTAATCGAACGATGTAGTTTCTATCGTGAACTATGTGTGGTTACATTAGCTGTGGAACCCTGTAGGCGTATTGATTAGGATTGTATGTATCTATTATATTGGCGCTGTCATAACGGAAGCTGCCGGCCCGAGTGGCGTTAGTGATTATTGCAGAGCGGACGTTATGACAGCTACCCTTAATCATATGAACTAAATATATTTTAATTATAAGATTTATATAAGTAGTAAGAATGTAAAACATGTATAAGTAAGAAATCATTGATTGATTGCAACATTGTAAGCGTTAGTATTTATAGTTCGCATTGTATAATGTAGTTTTGTACGTACCATTGTAAACCCAGTGTAACAATTTTTTTTTATAATCTTTGTAAAAAATTTTGGAGAAAGGGGGGGTGTGATGTAGCGACCCTAGCGATGCGATTGCTGAATTGCATTTTTGGATATTGTACGGGAGCGCCCGCGCCGGGCTCGCCAGTCGCTTACATACCATCGCCCTGCCACGTTCCTAATTTACCGTATTTATAATCGTGTATTGTGAACCCTAATTAAATATTCATCTAATTCAGTTTAATCCAGACTCGCCTATCATTTTACCTGAACCCACATTAACGACACGCATAACAACTCTTAAATAAAAACATTTAATCGTAATAACTACTGCGAATAGAATTTGACGGTACTTTGATTGAAACTTAAGGGAACACTAGACGCGTGTTCGAACTCACTGGTGGGCCTGGATAAAAAGCACGCTGTGCGTACTTGTGTGATTTCAACTTTTTACTTTAAACATGGTATGGGCAAGTGCCATGTGAACGGGTCAGGATCTCAGTAACTGTGGGTATAGCCTCTTTGTTTCCATTTTATGATAATGATAACTAATATAAACATAGGCCAATTAAAAGGTGACAATATTGCCGCTACTTTTGTTCACCACATAAACTAAACTAAGAGTATTGCTATCTCTTACTCACAGAGCGCGAAAGAAAAAGACAAGTGACGTTTTAGAACTGTCAAACAAAATTATGTATCGATTGCCTCGAATTTGCCGTGATTTTAAGCATGATGAATTTAGTTCGTCGAAGAAAATCTTGGTTCAACTAATTTTGACTGCTCTTATTTCCGTCGCTTTCTTGTTTTATTAGTAGGAATAAGATAGCAATAGCCTAAATTAAGTTTAGTTGGTTCACAACAGAAGCAACAATGTTTGACCATGCTAACTATTATAAATTTTCATTCACTTAGGCAGTTGACTATTTTACTTGAAATGTAACCTCGCTACAGATTCTAAAAAGCAAATGAGGTTTTAGCTTTAAAAGCGTAGAAGAAAAAAAACTTACTTAAAAAGCAAAAACTTACAAAATCAATCTTTTATAAATTCTTAATGAAAAAAAAACCAGTCAACTGCCTACCTACATTTTATCACCAATAATGTCCCATCTCTCTCAATAGGGTGACAACACCAATTCTTAGTACTAGGGTGGATGCACCAACACTTGTTTTTACATTACTAGCAATATGTTACACGTTACTAGCTGTCCTGCTTACCCTCCAACTATGCTGGTGTTAGGAGTAGCTTCAAGTTAACCCAACGGATGGAGAACGAACTCAACTGACTTTAGGTTAAGGTCAGATGAGCAGCGTAATTTGAGTCGCTCAAAATGAGTGGCAGAATTAACGAACAATGTAATATTTTTTTAATGAGTTTTTGATATCGATAAGAAACAAGTGGGTTAAGTAGAGCCAGCTAATTTAATTTGACCCTTTAATATTGAATTGACCGAATTTCAGCGATTTCATTCGAGCACCACAAATTCCGTCCGTTGGTGAAGCCTGTAGCCAGTCTACTCGGCCTCAACCCTCAGATATTCTACCTTAGTGATCTTCTTGGGATCAGAAGTGCCGGTCTCCAGGACTTCCACCTTCTGGTAGACGTTGGGAGAGTTCAGCCAGCGGGTGCGCTCGCCAGTCTTGCCCTGGCCCTTCTTCCAGATCCTGGGAACAAGAACAACAAATTACTGGTCGCACAAAATGGCTGACAGGAGATTCACAAAAGAAATTTACAAGACAGATATGAGAGGAAACAACGGGACGGAACGCCTTAGGCGCACATATACGTGTAAAATAATTTAATTCTATTATTTATTTTCTATTTTTTAGTTCTACAAATGCGTGTTTTTTTTTTCTATTTTTCATTATTGAATTGTCAACGGTCCTCGATAAGTTTAAAGTTTAAATGAAATCTGACTGTTTGAAGTGGGTCAAAATCGCGCCCTAGGGAGTCTGGAACAAACATACAAGTGAAGCTAATATAAAGCGTGTAAAAAACGATAATGTAAATATGATTCCAAATCATTGGTCTAGCAAGCAAGCGCTACTGTTGGTCGGGCAAAGTACTGTTGGGGTTTTCTTTACGGAAATGATCGGTAGCAGGCTGGAGTCAGGATTTGTGCCCGATTGATGGTATTAGGCTCGCCCTTATTACATGGGACTTAAACATAACTGACAAAATGTGGGCGTACTAATAGGTCCACCTCCGCCGCACCGACACAAGGCGTGATGTTACAGACGATGAGTAGGGGACATATCTCACCCCTGCTTGTACAGTTCCTCCTCCTCCAACAGGTAGCCCAGCGACGACACAGCGGGCGGCACCTCCACGTCGTTCTTGGGGCGCGGCACGTCGTTCTGTACACAACACTATTATATTAGCCACATGATATCAAACAAAGAAACTGCTTCGGAAAGCATGCCAAGCCTTTGGTGCAATTATGGATTTTTGACAGTCGTTACGGGTCGTCAGAAGCCTGAAAGTCTGACAACCAGTCTTACCAAGGAGTATCGTATGGGTTGTGGAGGACAGATAGGCTGTCGCTCCATGTTCTATACTCGTTTTTAGCTGGATCCGGTTAGACTGGAAGTGCTATGCGTATTTAAAACATATTGTAGCTGTCATTTTGTCAAAAGGGGCCATTCAAGTATTATGTAAGCACTACAGGGGGGCGTGGGATCTTTGCTTTGCTTATTTTTGATGACATGGGGGACGGGGGGTCTGGATGGTGATTACGTCAGCAGAATTTATTTATTAACTTTTGGATTTTCTACAAAATTTTGTCGATTTTGGTTTAACACATATGGCAACCCTACTTGTTTATGAATGGCTCGAAGAAAACGATGACAATATTCCAAAATCACAAGAAAGTGAGCAGACACGTTAGGTGTCTGCTACCAATGTTTACGTGAGCATGGGAGGGCGTAAGAGCTTTGCTTACTTTTGCTGACAGGGGGGGGGGGGGGGGGATCAATAATTGCTAAAAAACTGCTTACGTAATACTTGAATGGCCCCAAAGAACAATGTTTAAAATTCAGTATAACTAGCCTATAATGTTCCCACAGCTGGGACACAGGCCTCCTCTCTGTGAGAGGGAGTGGGCTATGATCGACCACGCGGGCCCAGTGAGGGTTGGTAGATGTCACATCATGTCATGAATTTTGGTTCCAGGACATGTCGGTTTCCTCGCGATGTTTTCCTTCACCGTTTGTAGAGCAGTGGTGATAAATAATCACACAAAGTAACGAGCTCTATTTTTAATTTGTGTAGCCCTAAATGCATTTCGTGATTAGCGGTGCTGGTGAGCCTGCAGACGATGCGGACAGTAAGCAGACGGTACCTTGATGAGCGGGTGCCTGTAGATGTAGCCAGTGCGGAAGCCCGCGTTGTCCAGCATGCGCATGAGTGCCTCGAACTCCTCGCCGCCCACGCGCCACTTGCTGGCGTCGGCGGGAGGCTTGCGGGACGACTCGTAGATCTGTGGGGTAAAGGATTCATTCCTGTAACTAGATTTACATGTTAATCATATTTATCTACTCTCGCGTCTCAAACTAAGCCAGGAAAATAATGAAATCGTAAAATTCGAATTATAAACTACAAAACGAGTATATATTGGCATCCTACTCTATCCTACTAATATTATAAATGTGAAAGTTTGTATGTTTAGATATTTAGATGTTTGGCTGTTTGTTACTCAATCACGCAACAGCAACTTAACGGATTTTGATAAAATTTGGTACACAGATAGATTATAACCTAATAATAATAATAATCGTTTATTGGGAACAAAAAACAAACATACGAAGACAAACAATGTTAAACGATGATAGCTGCAAAAGTTAAAACTGAGGCGCAGCTACCAACGCCCGACTCCTAGTGAGAGGGTAGGTTGTTCCAAGACTAATAATAACAAAGGTATTTAAACAAAATATAAGGAAAATTAAAAAAATGAAATTAAAAAACTATACATATTAAAACATTTTGAGATAAGTGCCGTGTGTATGAGTACCTAATGTAGAGTAAGGGAGGGTGGTGGTGAGATGTGTGATGTGTGTATGTGGGGGGTGGGTGTGTGTGTGTTTTCCAAGGTGTTAAATTTCCACAAGTTTTTCTGTTGCATCATAAGTTAGTGATTTTAGTAAAATCGCAAGTTTTTTCTTACATACATTTCTGGTAACTGAATATATGTAGATATTTTTATTGATCCTATTATAGATTTTTGAGCTCATGTAAGTAAAATGGCGACGTGCTGCAATAGTTGTACGAGGCTTTACCTCACAAACTCGATCGGAACGGCGTCTATTGCAAGATCTACCTGGTTCATAAATCAGCTGGGCATGCTTACGGAGCACTGCTTGAGAAATGAACAACTGTCTGACCGTTAATACCTGGCAAAGAGAGTAAAGTGATGTCGTACTGTCGTAGGAAACCGGATTGGTTTTCTCGAAAGAACCTTCAAAACTGCTCTCTGTGCTCTTTCAATCCGCAACATTGTTGTTTTGTGCGCACCACCCCAGACCGTCAGGCAATAACCCAACACTGACTGAGCTAGTGCATAATAGGTATATGCCAATTAAGGTCTTAAAATCCGCCGAGCCTCTTAAGTTTCTTGAAAATATACAAGAGCTTTCTTACGCGCGCTACGACAGAGCCAATTTTCTGATGCCATTTAAGGTAACAGTCAACCACAACACCGAGATATTTAACAGTCTGAGAGCTTTCTAGTTGAGGGCAGCCACAGTTTGAGGCAGAGCTAGGGTTTATACAAGAGTGAGCGTGTAGGGCAATAGGTTCTGGGGGTTGACCTGATTTATTTAGGGAAAAACAGATGAACTTAGTTTTATTGACATTCAGAGTAAGAAAATTTGTGGCTAGTTTTTTGAAAATCTTCGAATGGGGATCAAAATTCCATAAAAAAATTATGGATAGTCTCTTAAGACCATTTTCGCGTAGCTGCAACGGATAAGGTACTTCCCCTTACTGCCCCGCTGAAAGTTTCCACCCTGTATACATAGCATTACAAAACTATGCAAAAACTAATAATCAATAATAGTAATGTTATAACATGTTTTTATATTTTATATTCTAATATTTAAAAATGTTATTGACATATCTATAGTTCCCAAAAATACAGATAATCGTACTTAATGTTCACAATTTTTGAATTTATGGTAGAGAACATTTACATAAAACATTTGTATTTTGCACAAATCTGTACACGATAGATTAGACTCTCGTCTCTTAAACTAGGGTATCATTTGTATCTTAAGAGACAGTGTTTCGCAATGAGGGTCCAATTGATCTGCCAGGGTCGCGCATTTGTTCGAAAGAGTCAGGCACAGGCAACTGAAGGAACACCGGGTTTTAGTCAGTGGCTCCACCCAGAGCGGGAGAAGTCATTTGATGATTTCCCACCCAATAAAAAAGGGTCCAATTGATATATGTACGTGTGAGTTGATTGTGTCGACATACCTTTGGAAGGGAAAAAAATATTGTTTACTTTAGTTTTTTTTAATTATGTATGAGTATGTGAGTGCTAGGGTGAGGGTGAATGAAAGCAAGCGATGCCCGCCACGCACCTGTCGCCGCGCCTCGTCGTCGAACATGGACAGCTCGTCCACGGGCACCGACGCCACGCGCAACTGGATCTCACACGCGGCCGTCAGGTTCCTGGGAACAGGCAACATAGTTCAATGAGGGATGTATGAAAATTCACTACCACCAGCCGGAGTCGAGATTTGTGCTCGATTGATGGCTAGGCTAGGCTTACCGTAGCTACGCTTGCCACGGCTGGTCCGTGGATGGGTGACTATCTTTACATACCAAAGTTCCTCCGTGCATCGGAAAGCACGTTGAGCCAATGGTCCCGACTATCATTCGTAGATCTTTGGCAGTCGTTACGGGTTGTTTGAAACCGGTCTTACTAAGAGGTGTCGTGTTACCCAGTAACCAGGTTGTGGAGGTCAGGAACTCAGTCGCTTCATGTAAAATACTGATATTCAGCTGAATTCGGTTAGACTGCAAGCCGACCCGAATATAGCTGGGAAAAGGCTAAGTAGATGAGATGGTAATAAGCTGACACCCTATTGCATGGTACCTTTACATAACTGGCGAATGGTGGGTTTACTATAGATATTCTCTGCCCAAGCCTTCGGGGCACAAGGCGTGATGTTATGAGTTACGTTATGTCACGCCACTACTTGGTGCTACTTTGAGAAGTGGTCTTCCATTTTAATCAATGAATATCAAATAAAATATGACGTTCATCATTCGTTCATTACTCAGTCACGGTTTATTACAAATAAAGGCGATTTGACACTTTTGACAGGTGCCCCTGTTGAGACCTGATGTTGAGACGTCAGGTCAATGGTGCTGCCAGTCATTGCAAAATACCCTCATTCACATGTTGGTACGTATATTGACAAGATGTCTTCAATTTCGACTATGAATATGAAATATAAGATGATCATCATTCCTTTCATTCACTCATTCGTTTATTATTCAGTCAAGATTTAAAAAATATAGGCGTTTTTGACTGGAACAGACGCTTCAGTGTTGCCACGCACGTTTAAATCAAATTCAATATATTTTATTTGACATAAACCCTCATGAGCACTCATGAACGTCGTAAAACCCACCTGGCCTGGTAGAAGGCCTCCTCCAGCGTGGCCCCGCAGCACAGCGCGCCTCCACAGCTCAGCATGAGCACCTTGGCGTGCGGGCCCAGCGCGCGCACCAGCTTGTCGCGCTCCTCGTTGTCCAGGATACCTGCGACGGGACACTCGTTTGGATGATACTGGGACTATCATTATTAGGACACAAACTGATGAAACTTGAACTGTCTTTCAATGAAGATACGGGCCCATCTGAAAGTAGTTTGGTACATCGGAATGAACCCTATTTCCGATTAATTAACGTTTTCGAACGGGCAAAGACACAATATGGGAAGTAAGGACATATAATATGTGAAATCGTGTTGCCATTAATTCTGAACTATCTTTATGTCCGTAGGTGCATCGGGTTTCTACCGATTTCGTGCTTTGAGTGTAGACACCCTGAACTCGCGAACCCGTCATGAGCAAGTGTGGTGATCAATGCTCATGCCTTCTCTGTATGAGAAGAGGCCTTTGGCTTGTAATGGGACAGTAACAGGCATTTTTACTTCAGAGCCATCTAGTATAAGTTTTCAGAAGGTCTTATGAAGTTGTTACCATTTTGGATTTTAATTTTGACCCAATATCTGCTTTGGAACCCTCAAAAACCATAAAAACGACACTTATGACGAAAAATTTATGTTTTCGCAAACACCATCTTGAATTTTAATGTACCGTACTTATCGGCTTTGGCACCCTCGAAAATCATGCAAACGACACCCATGATGAAAAGCTTAAAAAGAATAGCAGCGGACATCTTGAATTTTATTTCAACCTTACTGTCGGCTTTAGCACTCTCGAAAACCATGAAAACTATCTCTTTGTGTCTCTTTCTGTATAAGAGCAGTGAAAGAAATTCGAATGGAGGAGTCATAATGCTTTATCGTTGCTTTTGGATTTCTACCAGTTTACACCTACCGCATGCCACGTTAAAGAAATTCGTTCCAAAACTTGAAAAGTTGCCGCCTACATCGGAATCCAGGTAAACTGATAATGCCTTTTCTATGGGAATTTTGTATGATTGATTGAAATTTGGACAACATCTTTCGGGTCCGCTAGTTGTGTCATAAATACGTACCGTGCGGCACGCGATGGTAGGCGATGTCGCCGAGCAGCGCGGCCTCGTGGCACAGCGGCAGCAGGCCGCGCCGCATGGACGACACGGCCAGCGCCGGCGGCGAGCGCACGTGCAGCACGCAGCGCACGTCGGGCCGCGCCGCGTGCACGGACGCGTGCAGGGAGAAGCCTGACGGGAAGGGAGCATTCATAACTAAACAGTTATATAAATCGGACCAGGAATCATGGAGAAATGGTCGCAGTACATACTCTCACACACACTTACATCATCTTACCAAGTAACAGGGTTGTGGAGCCCAGTTAGGTAGTCGCTCCATGGTAAAAAAATTGTGGTACTCAGCTACATCCGGTTAAACTGGTAACCGAACCCGACATATGTAATTGGGAACAGGCTAGGCAGATGATGATGACATACTGCAACTTCAAAATCACAGCATTTTTCCAAAATCTGTGAGTGCAAATGCCGTGACCTCGTGCGGCAGTGACCTGACCGGATTGTTACCTTCGACATTGACGGGGAAGTTGGTGGTGCCCTGGTCCTGCACGGTGCCCTGCATGTCCACCTTGACGAGAGAGGAGGCCGTGACCTCGTGCGGCAGTAGGCCGCGCGGGGTCGTCAGCACGGACTCCACGGCCGTGTTGAGGCGGGCAGTAATTTGCCCGTGGTTGCCAGCTGCAACCAAATGGATTTCGTAAAAAAAAAGGAATTTATTTAAACTAGGCTGAAAGACAGCACTTTTTGAACGTGAAAATTACATAAGACAGTCCCCCAAAACGCCCGCCCTTCACCACTTCCTAGTGCTTTAGCTGGGAAGAAGAAGTAGCGCAACAAACTCCCCAGCAGGACTGTCTGTTAAGTTAGAAGAACTTGATTCGATGCAATAGTAAGTAATTAACATTACCAAACACGAAACATTAAATTTAATTATTTGCCATTATGTCAGGTAGCACACGCCAATATACCAACAGAAACAGAGAAAACAGTGTCGTTAGACTGGAAGCCAATCCCTGGCTTCTTCTTCATATTTCCAAGTACTCTTCCTCTCTCCTACTTTGCTGTGCCCGACAGGGTCTACAATGATCATGTCTTTGTAAAACCTACCACCTAGATTCACATTGGGGAATGCAATAAATAAATTGCGTATATTCAGAGAAGGCCAGACAGATGCAGATGCTTATGGTACTCACTCTGGGTCCACCCGAATAGATCGACGAGGCGGTACACAGCCGCCAGCTTGCAGCGCAGGATCTTTTCTCCCTTCTCGTATCCGACGCCCTCGATTCCGCGGATGTCGTTGATCGGGAGCACACAGGCGGGACCCTGGGGAAGATTAGAGTAGAGACAGAGAAGAAAAAAGAGCAGATATTGTGGAAAATTACTGGCTTTTATATTTTTTCTTTACAGAGCTTGCTCCCAGCTTTCTTATATTAAAATTTTTGGGAAGTAAACGAATTCACGTATTTTAGCAATCAACGATTGCGCGAACAATTCGCACCTTTAAAGAAAAACCGTTACTAAACGAAATTTTTCGAAAATTGTGTTACAAATGCCATCTTCCTTAAAATTACGTAAACTATACGATAAATATAACACATTCATAAAAAAAACCACTGTATGAGGTAGATAGGCTCTAATTTTGACAATTACAAAACTAAATAAGATTTTGTTGCTAAATGCAATAACGTGTTTAAACTAATTGTGATGTATTTTGTTTTTTCGTTTAGTAACGGTTTATCTTTAAAGGTGCGAATTGTAATAATGCATTATTCGTAAATATAAATTGTATGTTTACAAAAAATGTATGGATTTTGACAGGTAGCTATTAAATTCATGGACACTCGACAGTAGCGACATCTGAGATGCAGTTCCCGTACTTTCGTTCGCACTTTACCCTTAGTTTCAACCCATTAAAATTAATTCTAATCCTACTAACATTACCAAAGAGAAAGATTATATGTATAGATGTCCAAATGTTTGTTACTCAAACACGCAAAAACGTCCAAACGGATTTGAATGAAATTTGGCTAACAGATAGTTTATATCCTGGATTAACACTAAGGTTATTTTTTATCCCGGTATTATGCTCCCGTGGGATAATTTCCGACCACAACCCGGGCGAAGCCGCTGGCAATAGCTAGTTTACCTATATTTTGACGAGACGAGATAACGACTAGATTTTGAACGTTTTTAATAACGGTAACTGCCCTTCTTCGTGAGCAAGTGGCAGTGTGTATTCCTCACCCTCATGCTGCCGGTGTGCAGCCGGCCGCCCACCATCTCGCGGATGCGCTGCAGCAGCGGCGCGTCGTTGCCCTCGTGCATCTGCTGGTCCAGCACGCGCTCCAACTCCTCGCGGAACAGCTTGGACGACATCAGCGCTTCCACGCGCTTGCGCCGCTCCATCTCGCGGACATCCTGGAATCAGGAAACTAAGTTTTAAAAACAATTCCTGATCACAAGACACAAGAGTGCTACAAAGATCTTTTGGTGACTGAATGGTATTAACATGGGGGCGTTATTAAATGATAAATGATTTTATTTCTGTAAGTGGGTTTGTACAAACACTTTTACACATCAATCATATTTTAAAAACACTCCATTTACAATAGCATTAGACAGAAGTTAAAAAAGGTTATTTTTAATATACACTTAGTAACAAAATTACATTTTAAACGTGTTGCAGTTACGATTTATGCCAAATTTATTATAATTTATTTAAATATTAGCTGTCACACTTTATAGTAATCATGTGTAACTATTTATCATATGAAATTATGTGGCTTTCATTTATATAATTATATCATTTCAATTTAAAATTAGTGTCAATACTAAAAAACTAAAAGAAGCAGGAGGGAACAACACGGAGTGACTAAATTAGCTGATGACGACGAAGTTTTACCAACGTATTCTGGGTCGTAAGTTGTTAAATAAAGTATTGTAAAATAATGAATTTTATTTGCTTTAATCTTAATTAGATTTAAATCTTCATATGGTTGTTTGTTTCATTCATTCGTTTTGTTGTAGGTTTGTAATGTGTGATGAAGATGTTATTATAAATAGAACATTATTTAAAATAAAATTACTTTTACTTCGTTTATCTCAGTATTTAGTACTGTCTTAAATCTACCTAAAAAAGTTAGAACTTAACTTTGAAATAAAATGTTTTGCACTCCTGCTTCTACGAGCCTCTTTTTTCTAAAGCTATATAAATAGAATATAGATGAGGTCGTCGTTTCCTATCTGACTACTCTGAGAAGAAAGGCCGAAACAAACTCAGAGGTCACAGTCTCTTTTAAAGTCCAGACATAATCTTGGTCAGATCATGTGAAGACCATATGGATTATTGTTAAACATTTGTGAAAGTGAAGCAACGGATTATCCTTAAAAATGATTAAGATTCAGATTGATAATGTGTTATGCAAGTAGGATGAAGGTTTTTATTTATTTATTTACCAACTTATATTCCCAATTTTGCTCCACACATACAACTTTTTGGGCCATACTAGTTATAACACATCCAATCATAGAATTAGGTGAGCGATTGAGCAGTGATGGCCCAGTGGTTACGGCCGCGACTTACAAGTTATAAGTCGCGGGTTCGAACCCAAGCAAGCACTATACTTTGTGTAAACGATTTCATCACCACTGCTCTCAAAACGGTGAAGGAAAACATCGTCCGTAAACCGGCATGTCATCATCATCATCATCATTTCAGCCGAAAGACGTCCACTGCTGGAAATAGGCCTCCCCCAAGCTCCGCCAGTTCGACCGGTTCTGTGCTTCCCGCATCCAGCGGACTCCTGCGGCCCTCACAAGGTCATCGGTCCACCTTGTAGGAGGCCTTCCAACTTTACGTCTTCCGGTGCGCGGTCGCCACTCCAGAACTTTTCGACCCCATCGGCCATCTGTTCTGCGTGCAATGTGCCCTGCCCACTGCCACTTAAGTTTGGCAATTCTTCGGGCTATGTCGGTTACCTTGGTTATCCTACGGATCTCTTAATTCCTGATTCGATCACGCAGGGAAACTCCAAGCATAGCCCTCTCCATTGCCCTTTGGGTGACTTTAAGCCTTCTTATGAGGCCCATTGTGGCATGTACTAGAACCAAAATTCGAAGATATGTGACATCTACCAACCCGCACTGGGCCCGCGTGGTAGATTACGACCCAATCCATCTCACAGAGAGGAGGCCTGTGTCCCAGCAGTGGGAACATTATAGGCTGACTAGCATAGAATTAGGTTAAATGAAATAATAGTATTAATAAATTAGATAAAAGTAGATAGAATTGGCATAAAATTGTGATATAAACATTATTACTATGGATGTGAGGAAGACTGCACTCGACTAAATGCCCTAACGTGTTAGTGCTAAAGATTATGATCGTGTACTCACCGCATCGATGTCCGCGGGGCGCTGCTTCAGCCTCTCTTCCTCCTCCTCATTGGACAGCGCTCCCGTGCCGTTGGGCAGCGGCTCCGTGTCTGTGTCTGCCATTGTGGGCGTCACGGCGAGGGCTTCTGGAAAGAAGAGAGAACAACGGTTACATGGAGAACATTGAACGTGAAGATGGTAATGGCTGATATTTGACACATCTACCTTGAGGCCCTGATAACTTTAAATATTGTCGTTATGAGCGATAATAGTTCTTATTGCAATCCGATACGGGATAAATTCGAATAATAAATGAGCAAGCATTGTCGTAAAAATGCAAATAAAATCGTATAAAATTATATATTAACTATTTAATCATTAATAGTCAATCATTGGATGCAGTTTGGCACTTGGAATTTTATGGTATATTTTTAATTATAATTATAATTGTTATTGAAGGGATAAACTGGTTTTAAAGATAATTAAGAAGTGACTTTGATGATTTTTTTAATGCATTAAAAAGAATAGAATAGAATAGAATAGGTCTTTATTTGCTTAGAATGTAGGTACATAAAAATAAGTTGTTAAATTAAATAATAGGATCCATGTACATTCTGCCTTAATATAGCATGCAAATTGAATACAAATTATAGGATAATAAAATTATTACAAAAAATCATCATTTAAGAAATCCTGCACAGAATAATAACATTTGTCGACAAGGAATTCTGTGAAACGTTTTTTTAAAGTATGCTTAATTAAGTTTTTATCCAGTACGCAAACTGTAACCATAAATTTAGCATATCATTCTAGACCCCCCAGCGCAGGAATTTTTCGTCTGTTATACAAAAAAAAAATCAGTTGTTTCATAGAAAAGTGCAATACCTACGCGGTCAAAATGTATGGAACAGCTGATTTTTTTTTTTGTATAACAGACGAAAAATTCCTGCGCTGGGGGGGTCTAGAATGATATGCTGAATTTATGGTTACAGTTTGCGCACTGGATAAAAACTTATCCTGTATATGGAAATGGGAGGATCCTCCGACAAGACGGGTGTTGTGTCTGGTGGGCTACTGCACGACGGTTGTTTTTTTTTTTTTGTGAATGTCTTCTCGCATTTCACCTAGAGAGGCCGTGACTGCTTAACCGGACTATACACGACGATTGATACGTTGTATACAGGACATACAAAATGTATTTATATAACCGACGAAAACTTTCTACGCTAATAAGGGGTCTAGAATGATATCCTGAATTCATGGTTATAGTTTGCGCACTGGTATTTTTTTTTAATCCTGTATATGTATAGGTACCAGTCGCGCGGTAAACTGATGGCAATGGTGCGATGCAGGATTTCTGTGACGTCAGGTCTTCGATGCGTGGTTCGCGTTGTATATGGCCGCCACACGTCCATGTGAATATGGATTTAGTGATTAAAAGCATAATTCGTTGCTTCTCTAAATAAAAAGATGCTTTAGCAATACCTCGGAACAATTGCAGACTGATGTCATCATTAAAGAAACGTAATGTCGCCAAAAAAAAACATAATGACGTAATTTGAATGGCAAAACGCATCGCCCGACCCAAATGCGCGATAGCTTCGTCCAAATCAGATAGGCATTAGTCATTGTGCTGTACCTAGTATTGTAATAGCGATTGGAACCAAATGGAGAGACCACTTAGTTGAATGGAATGAATGATGAATAAGTGGCCAATAGACTACGGGTATAAGGGCCTGATCACACGTACCACACACCACAATACAATAATTTAAAAAAAAAAAAATGAAAGAATTATGAATTTATTTCTCATAGACCTAGAGTTACAGTGCATACAGATAAGATCACATAAAAAAAAACATGAAAACAAAACAGATTTATACTAACGAATACAGAATAATAAATAGTCAGCAGCTGCACGAAACGACAAGAAAGCACAGAATGTTGCTGTGCTAAGGGAGGGACCGACAGCACAGCGCTGATTTTCAGTGGTCACACGAAAACGAAGTACGAAAATAAAGTCAGAAATTAATAGTTTATTCAAACGGTCCACATTCAACCGTCAAAATCAACCGTTTGTGCGATACCGACCACATCAACCCCACATCGAAAACACAACTATGTGTCTATCAGCAAACACTAGCTACACGTTACCACATCGCAACCACTAGCTAAATCAAATCATTTATTTCAAATTTCTACATGATATAAAACAAATTTGTTTTTTGTGTCTGTAATATTTCGCAATAGCGACAACGCAACTGCAAGAAGTTGCAGCGACACTATCCACACGTAACCACTGCTGTCCACACTTAGTCGCTGCGATGTGGTGTGGTTGTGATTGAGGTACTTGGGAACGGGTCCTAAAGCGTCAGACTGTTAAGTAAGCAGTCAAATGATAAATGATATTTCTGTAGTAGGCTTCTTCAAACACTTATTATACCCGTCAATCATATGTTAAAAATTAGATGCAGTCAGCGTTTCCTATCTGACTAGTCAAGAAGAAAGGCCGAAACAAACTCAGAGCTCACAGTCTCTTTAACCGACTTCAAAAAGGAGGAGGTTATCAATTCGTCGGAACCTATCTATGTATGTTCCCCGATTACTCGAAGATGGCTAGACCGATTTGGATTTTGTTTTTTTTTTTGTTTGAAAGGGTATACTTCCCAGGTGGTCCCATGATCATCAAGTCAGGATCTGATGATGGGAACCTGGAGAAATAGAGAGAACTCTTCAAATTTTATAGGCACACAGAGCGATTTAGGTATTTTTTGGAAGAGTACTTTCTCGTAGTGGTCTCAATTCAATTTGGTGAAGATTTGATGAAGAACTTTGGAGATAGGCAACGGAACTCCTCAATAAATGATAGCAAATGGACTGGGATTACTGAAATCTCATCTCTGTCTATTGCTTACACCAGTTCATAACATAACATCACGCCGGTAAGCACATGTGAACCACTAAAAAGTGAAAAATAAAAACTTTCGGTCGGTGTCTTTGGAGCTGTATCTGAATTTTTTGTCACCGCCTTCCGAAATTAAAGTTATTTTTCACTTTGTATTATATTTTTCTGTGTGTTTTTTTGGAAGTCGGTTGTTTTTTTTTGGAAAAAGTTTTTTTTAAAGTCCAGATATAATCTTGGGTTGGGTTCCCGGTTCGGACAAAGTGTAATTGAGTTTTTCCAATTGAAATTTTTCAGTAGCAGTGCCGAGTCTAAATTAGTGTCCGGTTGATGCCAATAGGCTCGCCCCCTAGTACATAAGACTTCAATATAAATGGCGAAAGTGTGTGTACTATTGGTACCATCGGGGAATAAAGGGATGATGTTATGTTAATTTAAGAAAGACCAAGACGTTGACCCTTCTGACTGCTGTAGGTGCTCTCAAACGGGCACAAATTGACTACACATACAGACCCGAACCACAATGGGCTAGGACGGGGCAATTCATTCAATTTCCTCTCAATCTAGCTAGACCAATAGCGCTTTTAAATGTAATGATTACGGAGCATTTACATGTCACAGTCGCCCCAGTTAGGGGCTATGTTTCAATAATAACAAGCGAACGGATCAATCGATCAAGTTAAGTTACGCTTACCGCGGTTGGTCCGTGGATGGGTGACCAGCTTAACATACCGAGACCCCTCCGTGCTTCGGAAAGCACTTTAAGCCGTTAGTCCCGGCTATCATTCGTGGATCTTTGACAGTCGCTACGGGTCGTCAAAAGCCCGAATGTCTGACAACCAATCATACCAAGGGATATCGTATTACGCAATAACTGGGTTGTGGAAGCCAGACAGGGAGTTGCTTCATGTAAAATAATGGTATTCAGCTGCATTTCGTTAGCAACAAAAATTGGGATAAGTCTAGGCAGATGGATGACCCGCCCAGACTGAACTACACTACAGTACACAGCTGTTTCATCTTTCAGACATCTCGCAGGTCAATCTAGGAGGTTGTCGGCTGTTTAACCGGACTTGCCTCTGGGTGCCTCTGTAAATTAAGGCCACCAGCCAGGGCTTAAAGTCCTCAGATACATAAATTGATCAAAGGGAGTTGTAATTGGGAGAGATACTCACAATTTCCTTGCTTCATATTGTTAGCTCAAAAACTTGTTAAACGATTTATATTATTATAAGCCATTCAAGTCCCACTGCTGGACAAAGAGAGGTAGAAAGAGAGTAGGGAGGTACTCTCTTTCCATCTCTCTGACCAGAGCTGTCAAGGATCTTATTGAAGGAGTCCAACTCATTTGCCATTGCCATCTCCGTCTGGGCCTGCCGCGATGTCGTTTGCGGGACCCACACACTGGGTCGCAAGTTTGGCCCATTGTTAAAAGATTCTTACGTTTAAAAATATTCTCGTGATTTCATAGATCTCAATACGGTTTATAAGCGGAAACTATTCCAAGTCGGTGTATCAAACCAATGATTATATTGCTCCATAATTATAGAGTACAGGTGCCCTTGGACGTGGTGAGACAAAAAACGTACGCCTACTAGGACCATGGCAATTTAACCAGTTCAGTGGCCGCCCGACAGAACTCAACCAGTCAACACCTACCAATTCAATTCAAAGTAAGTAGACATTCACACGGACGTTATAAAATCGCGGCAGGATTGGCAGGCTGCTTATTTATGACATGTAGTCACTATGGGTGAAATGTATTTGTGTGTACTTGCTTATACAGTGCCTGAAATAAAAATGATTTGATTTTTGATTTGATTATTAGCGGACTGGATTTTCAAATCTATTTGTGTTGAGCCGAGCATTAAGAATCCAACAGATTGCAGCGCAAGCTAGTCTCAGCGCGTCAAAAAAACAGTCAGCTCACAGTCTAACCGTTCCGTTTTCGCCATTTAGCTACGGAACCCTAATAATGGCTGAGCGACAGACTGCGGATCGATAGCAGATTACAGTGACTATGTGGGGCACGTGGGGCTTCCCAATCAGACGTGGGGTCACGGCCGGGGGCTGCGCACGGTACATGGACAACGGCCAGGTTTTAATTAACTGGAAACTTGACGACTCATCGTTGGTCTGGAAGCGCTGCTGCTGTATCGAACTGTATGTTGAACAAAATATAATTAGCGACCGTAAAAATATGGCTTCATATAATTATAATCATTATTAAAATCATCAACACAACCCTCTTTGCTTTCTTTTGGGTAGGAAATCATTAAATAACTTTTACCGCTCTGGGTGGAGCACGAGGGCGTGTCAGACTTTTACTGACTAAAACCCACCCGTGTTCCCTTCCCTCAGTTACCTGTGTGCCAGGGGCCACGGTAACTCTTTCGAACAACCCTCTCCCCTGGCAGGCATCGGCCCTTGCGGACCCCACCAATTGGTGCTGACATCTCTTTGAGGCACCCGTGGAACACAACGCGCCGTCGACCCGGGCTTGGCCCTTACCGGACAGCGAGCTACCCATTACTCGCCGTCCGCAAGCCGGCGCCTACTGTGGCCGGGAATCAGCCTAGGATTCCCGACAATACAACCTTCTAAGTTCATTTGATTCTATCGAATTACTTTTTCATGCAATAGTGAACATACATACAAACTGGCACTGACCGTCAAATAGCAAAAAAACGTAAAAAAATAAAAAAAATCTGGGCTTCCCTTAAGCTTCCACCTTAGGTAACAGTATAAGGAATTTCCTTCAAAATCCTTCGGATTGTGATAGAAAGTACGTTACACTATTGCCCCGAAGGTTCATATGGCGACCTAACTGCCCAAACAGGACAAATCAATGCGTCGCGCGCCTCATGACAATTGGAAGTGAAATGAAACATGTCCGCCGGGTCAGCGACCTCATGGCGACCGTGACAGTCATTATTTGATGATGGACGTCGTTCGACGAAAGCGTGAATATTATGATTTATTGACACTTGACAAATTATGTAGGGAATGTGGAATATTTCTTTGAAAATAAAAAAAGTTAAATTTAATACTCAATCCTATTTATCCGACTAATGTTACAAATTAATGTGAAAGTTTGTGAGGTTGGACGGAAAGAATGATGTTTGTTACTCTTTCACGCAAAAACTATAGAATGGGCTTGGCTGAAATTTGGCACACAGGTAGTTCATAACCTGTACTAACCACATAGGATACGTTTTATCCCGGTAGTACGTTCCCGCGAGATAATTCCCGACCTTCACGCGGGGGAAGCCGCCGGCGAAAGGTATTTTTCTTTAACTATATGTGGAGGCTTGTTATTAGCAATTTTTTTATATTACTTTATTTGTATCATTGTTTTGTTAGTCTGTAAGCCTTCTTTAAAATAAAATAAATAAATATATGAAAGGCTGTACCTACTCAATATTTATTTGCATTTTTTTCTAAGTACAGATGTATCATATAACATCACGTTTGTATTCTTTGAAGGTGTAAACTGAGGTATTTTCAGCGTCAGCAAAACGATGAGATTGTGAAGAAAAATATAGATATCCTTAAACTGAGAAGCAGTCAATGCGAAAGTCAGACTGGAACTATAACTTTAAAATAATACTTACGGAAGTACTTAGCTACTATTTACTATAAGCATAATCAGCCGATAACATTACCACTGCTGGGACACAGGCTACCTCTCTTTAGGAGGGAACTACTTTATATAGCAAAAAAACTTTTTCCAAAAAAAAAACAACAGACTTCCAAAAAAACACTACAAAGTAAAAAATAACTCTAATTTCGGAAGTCTGCTGTTTTTTTTTTCTGGAAAATATTTTTATTTTTCACTTTTTAGTTATAGTATCTACCCCACGCATATTTATGCGATTGCAGCAATCGCAGTTGATTTGCCGTAATTTTTTTGAAGAGTTCAGTTGTCTGTCTCCGAAACGCATCATCAGATCTATATCAAATGGGACCACACGGGAAGCACCAGCTTTCAATAAAAAAGAATCATCAAAATCGGTTCACGTAGTCGAAAGTTCTAAGCTAACAAACATTTAAAAAAAAACAGTCGACTTGAGAACCGCCTCCTTTTTTTGAAGTCGGTTAAAAATAAATGGAAACCTCCCACCCAAGTATAGCTTGCCCTTTTAAAATGAGACTAGGTGCTTAATTTTGCAAAAGGTTTCGACCTACATAAATATTATAATGTAAATATTTGTTAAAGCTTACAAAAACAGACTTCTGTTTAGGAATAAGGATGAAAAACTCACACATTTGCTTTAAAAAACTAAAACCTGCGATAGAGTAAAACTATTCTCAGATCAAGAAATAATAAATCACCAAATTAATGTTCTAATTTAAAACTAAACATGAAAAAGAATATCATATTTCGTACCCCATAAATAATCTACAATTTTATCAACTGACAACCCTAAGCCCAAAAATATGCGTCGACGCGCCGGCCCTTTAAAAAAAAAGTAAACAAAAAGAAGTATTGGTGAAAATTTTAAATTTGGAACTGGCGGAAGCGAATTCCTCGCCCGCCAGTCGTCTATTTCGGTCGTGTCTACGGTTAGCCCTAGTAAAATTCTTTTTATTTTGTTTATTATTATAAAAATTCCTTTTAGGGATCGGGTGTAGGTTTTTGTTTTGACAGCTGGTTAATGTGTGCCGTCGTCGTAATAACATGGTTTCATCGAAAGAGACTCATCGGGCTGATGGCAACGTTGATATATTACTGTGAGTTTGTTTCCATAGTCCGCTAGCATAATCAGCCTAAATCGTTTCCAATGCTGGGGCACAGAGGCCTCTTCTCGGCGGGAGTGGGCCGTAGTCCACCACACGGGCCCAGTGCGCGTTGGTAGATGTCTCATGTCAAGTGTTGGTTCTAAGAAAAAAGGTGGAGGAAACGGTGAAGGAAAACGGTGAAGGAAAACATCGAGAGGAAACCATGCCGGTTTCCTCTCGATGTTTTCCTTCACCGTTTTGACAGCAGTGGTGATGAAACAATTTACACAAAGTAAACCGCCTGTCTGGGTTCGAACCTACGACCTACAACTCGTAAGTACGAGGTCGTTACCACTGAGCCACAACTGCTCTCTATAGTCCGCTAGCTTCGAGTTATTTATATTCGTTCACTGGTTATTACCGACTCGTCGCTGTTTCGATTCGTATACTGTCTGATCAGTAAACTCATTTCACATAACGTAACAACAACTAATCGTGAATTCGTGTTAATGAGAGTGCACAAAAGCCGGCCGAGTGCGAGTCCGACTCAGGGGGTCTACTCTCTAAGCACTAAGTCCGTAGTTACGGCCGAAGTAACGGGCGTTTCCAACGGACAGAAGATTAGTTTGGAGCCCGAACTAAGAATTAATGACAACACAATTCGACAGCTGTCCCAACTCCCGATATGTTTTTGCCCGTCCAAAAAAGTTAGTTAATTGGCTGTAGGATAAACCAAGAAGTTTCGAACTACTTTCGGACGGGCCCGTATCTTCGTTGACGGAGATAGAGAGTAGGCCCCCAGGCACAAGGCAAATAACGCCGAAAATACACGTTACTTATATGGCACGTTACCTTATTTTTATTATTCGTTGTTACAGCAGCAAATTATTTTTTAAATTTAAAATAAATTAAAAATAAATAAAAATAATAATAAATAAAAATAAAATATAATAATTAAAAATAAATTAAAATTATTTTTTATAGAAACTACAATATAAAATAGCGCCTGTCACCTGACGCAGGGACGCATCATCGATCAGCCGCAAAAAGTCAGCGAAGGAAATCCACCTTCTGTTGAAAGCTTCTCGAAAACGGAGTATCATTTCGACATTATTGACTGTTCCGCGTGCTGCCGGACGTAAAGAATGGTACCACCCCATTTCTTCCCGTGGGTGTCGTAGAAGGCGACTAAGGGACTTACAAGAAAATGGTCAGCAGCGTTCTCTATGCATTTTACCACCATGCTGCAATCGCCAACCCGCCTGCCAAGCGTGGCGATTATTGCAACCCCTAGGCCCCTTTGCGGGAAGCCTATGCCTATGAAATGGTGATGCTCTGCTGGGGAGTTTGTTGCGCTACTTCTTCTTCCCAGTTAAAGCACTAGAAAGTGGTGAAGGGCGGGCGTGCCGGGGGACAGTCTTATGTAATTTTGAGGTTCAAACAGTGCTGACTCTCAGCCTAGTTTCAATAAATGACTTTTGATTTTGATGATAATTATTGACTGGATTTACACGGGTGACGGGATGCCGTATAAGTCAATATTGACGTCCCGTGATACAATGGAAATTAACAAGGCTTCTATTTTGTTACATTTTTATTGAGTACTAAGTCCGATGAATGAATTAGTATCAACATAGCTATTCACAACCATTCCATGGGCTGTCGACTCGAAAATTACACATTTTCGATAAATAACTAGATATTTGATTTTAAACTGAAAGGCTTTGACTCATATAACATTCTATTAATGTTCGATTGCGCACGGAAACGCATCGAATTTTTGTGAATGCTGATGTGATTGATGATATTAAACTTTATTGAAGTATGGTCTATGGTAAATAAAGGTCTGAGATACCCCAAACATGAGCTTTTGCGAAATACCAACCAGCATCTCAAGTATTCGAGATGCTATCGTATTGATAATGACACATTTCCATAACCTGATGTGCCTTGCCCCGGCCAGCAAACAGCTGTATGTCGTAAGAATAGCAGAACACGAAAATTTACACAACACGACAAAATCTTCGTGTTTTGGATTTGTAAATCGCTTTTATAGGACTGACTCCTAACGATATCATATTGATTGATGTTCGATTCGGTACGGAAACGTGACTTGACCTATCTTCGTGATTTATTTATTACTAGCTGACCTGACAGAGGTTGTCCTGTCTTAACTATGAATATTGAATTCGCATTATATGTATATGTTACGTGCAAGCTTCTTATTTTTTTCTTCCGTAAGAACCTTCTCCTGCAGGCTTCACATGACGCTTTCTATTTCTACGAAGAATAGACAGGGCTTTTTCAATACAAACTGACATTTCCTTTCTCCATTTTTGACATCGCACCGTAGATATCCTTCTACAATCTGTGATTTTGTCTGTCGTTTCTAAGGATCTTTGTCTAGGTCTATAAAAATGTAGACTATTTCAGAAGAATATTTTTTCCCAAACTGTCAAAATCACACTGACAACAAACTTTCTACTCGACCGCCACAAAGTAATACGATTATCTACAAAATCATGATTAGTTTAAAACGCATATGTGATATTAATAGGAAAACATAGCCATCTTCTCCTATTGTACATCATTTAGTTAATAGTCATGTCTATTCTTCCGTCGACAAATCGGTGGTCGTGCTAAGCCTGCTGACAATAACAAAACACAACAAAAAATAAATTTGCAAAATTGGTCCAGCCGTTCACGTGTCATGCCGTGAACCAATGGAAATAGGGATTCAAAAAGTAACATAATTAACGCAAGACCTCATACACTTCAATTAGAGTATTGAGATAAAAGCATAATACGATGACCAAAAAAAACGTGTCGGCCCAAGCATTACTTTATACATTTAAAATTGAGTCTTATTAGTTCTAGAATAAGATTGAATTTTCTTTGGCTCAATCAGTGGTAGGTATGGCAAAATACATAATTAAAAAAAAAACTTATTAAAAGTTACTGAAATCGATTCAGTAGTCAATTAGGAACAAACTACTTTCAGGCCTGCGTCTATTCTGTCACACCTTGTATAGTATATAGATAATAATATGAAGATAAATGTATTGTACAGAAACTATCCTAAATTATGGTAAAAACCGCATCAAAATAGACAGACATGAAAACCTACTTTAATGTATAATTAACTAGCTTTTTCCAGCGGCTTCGCCCGCGTGGTGTTCGAAAATTATCCCCCAGGAAATTAAAACCGGGATAAAAACTATACTATGTGTTAATCCCGCTTATAATCTATCTGTGTGCCAAATTTCATCCAAATCCGTTCAGTCGTGTTTGCGTGATTGAGTAGCAAACATCTTAACATTCAAACCTTCACATTAATTTATAATATTAAGTATGATATAGACTATCGCCTTAACGTTTTGTATGGACCTCACAGAAAAACTACTTCCATCGTTCACGATGTTTATAAGCCAACTACATCCTAACAAAAGCTGGTTTCTATAACACAGTCGATCGATTATTTAGTAATCGGGAGCAAGAACACTGCCTACCCCAGAACACCTTATTCCTTAACTATAAGCGATCGGCGAACATTTCGATATCAGATCACAATACATGGAAAGCTCAGAAGACCAACTCCACATCGTCAAAGTAGATTTTTTCCAAACTATGTAACCGCTGACTTTAGCGAAGGCGCAATTTTAACCCTTATGCTAAGGCATAAGAGTTAAAATTCTTCGCTAAAGTACGCAGAGCAATAGGTGCTGATCTTCGCTTCTCGCCATCAAACTGCAAAGTTTGGCGAGCAAATTTGTAAAAGCCAAAAAATTGTATAGTTTTGTAATTTTTTTTTTTTTATAAAACGTTGCCCCACACTAGGAATTTCTCCTGTATTGTGGGTGCGTTTACAAACATTTAAACTCACATACACAAACAGCCAGACCCGGAACAACTACTTGTAGGTCATACAAATATTTGTTCCATGCGAGAATCGAACCCGCGACACTCAGCGCAGCAGTCCACAGCACCAGCGTCAGACAGCATCAGTCTGTCTGGCATTAATGCTGAAATGAACCTTTTTGGCGCAGCCGTAAGGCACACACTGTTGTAGTTATTTATTTATTGTACACTTTTTTTTAAATTTGTTATAGTATTTTGTGTTTTACGGACTGTGACCAAATAAACGTTATTCTTTCTTTTTCTTTTTTCAGTCAATCGCTTAACCACTGCGCCAACCGTGCCGTCAAAAAACCAAAAAAAAAACCATGCGTCGTGTTCGTGAACGGGCGCCGTCGGTTGAGACTGGTCATCTCCTTACTTCCAGGGCTTATTTTTAATCTTAGGTATATTCAGAATTGTTTTTTTTTACATTGTTCTCACATTTAGAAGCAACAAGAATAACGTATCTGAACAACTTTTTGATAACTCAAAAGTGCCTGTAAAGGGTTTAATTGAAATAAATACTTTGAGTTTGAATTTGAGAGAATTTTCTTCAACCGAAATCGAATGGTACTTTTGCGCCGTCCTGTTGAGTGAGAGAAGGCTGGCCGGCTTGCGCCTACGCCGGGTCATCGCCCTGTGACTCACGGGCCCGTACTTGAGTAGGAGTAAAGTACATTTGCTTTAGAAATAAGAAGTGAGGAGGTTTGAGGGGTTTACGTAATTTTAGCAACGCAACAACTCTATCTATGTTGGGGTCGGCTTCCAGTCTAACCGGATGCAGCTGGATACCAGTATTTTACATGGAGCGACTCCCTATCTGACCTCCGCAACCCAGTTACTGGGTAACACTAGGTAAGACTGGTTGTCAGACTTTCGAACTTCTGACGACCCGTAACGACTGTCACTAATCCACGAATTACAGTCGAGACCAACGGCTTAACGTGCTTTCCGAGACACGGATGGGTCTCGGTATGTAAAGATGGTTACCCATCCACAGACCAACCCCGGCAACCGTAGCTTAACCTGATGGATCGACCCGTGCGGCTCATTATTACTTAGCCATGAGCCCGTCCTTAGCAACGCAACAACTACGGCACATTAAATAAAAAATAAATAAAAAAATACGTATAAAAATCCATATGACACGTCGAGCGGCGCGGCGTGCGGCGTTCGGCGTGCGTCGTCGGCGTGCTAGGCAGATGATGATGACGAGGATCAAGGTCCATGATGGGCTAAATCCTTACTAATATTATAAACGCGAAAGTTTGTAAGTATGGATGGATGGATGTTTGTTATCCCGGTAGTACGTTCCCGCGGGATAATTTCCGACTTCGACGCGGGCGAAGCCACGGGCGGAAGCTAGTTTTCCATATATCGGGAACAAATCTAGACTCCGGGCCAATATTAAAAAAATCCCCAGAACCGGCTGCTCTCAAAACGGAAAAGTAAAACATCGTGAGGAAACCGGCATGTCCTCGAACCAACAATTCGAAGACATGTAACATCCGAAAACCCGCAGTGGGCCCGCGTGGTGGATCATAACCCACTTCCTGTCACAGAGAGGACGCCTGTGTCCCAGGAACATTATAGGCTGATAATACGATGTCCAAAGCCGTATAAATATGAGGCCCTAGATTCGATTCTCAGGTCGGGCAAAGTGTTATTGGGTTTGTCTATTTGGAATTTCTCATTAGCAGCCCCGAGTTCCGATTTAGGCCCGGTTGATGGCAATAGGACCCCAATTTTTTTAATTTTTTTGATGGTGGGAAATCATCTAATAGCTTCTCCCACTCTGGGTCACAGATTACTGAATAGTTACTACGTAACAGATACTTCACTCAGTAGAAAATTTCCAATACCTATTACGATAATTGCCTACTCCCTCGCGTCAACAACCACTATGCTAAAATGCGCCTAAATGCTCAAGCGTACAGCAGTGATTGCTTCGCACCGCGCGATTCCACAGTAATCGCAGGGCTGCCTCTTCGATAAAATTAAATTAACATAACTTTTTATCTATGTTATTGAGAACTGTGAATATGTTCTGACTTTTATGTGGCAGTTAAAAATTTTCTCATTTATAAAATATTTAACCAACTTAAAAAAAAGGAGGTGATCAGACATACAGGCCAAACTAAGAAGTTTGACTTGTATGGTTTGTAGGTATGTATGTTTGTGCGCGATAATCTCGCGTTTGGCTAAACCGATATCGATGCGGTTTTCAGAAAAGGATTTGTTACATTTAGGAGAACGTTTTAAAATAAGTATAATACTTCTTAGTTTGATGATGATCTTCGGAGATGTTCACTAGAAATGAAAAAAAATGCCTTAAAAAAAGAGAACCGACTTCAAATAAAGCACTAAGCCGTAAGAAATATTTTTTTTATGTTAGTGCTAACAGCTGGTAATTACGAATCGAAAAAGCACCGACATCAAAGAAGAAATTATTTCTTACGGTTTAGTGTTTTGAAGTTCTCTTCTTTAAGGTTCTCTTTTTTAAAGTTTGTTTTATTATATTTGTAAGTTTGTTTTGTTTTTTACAGGTTGAAATTTAAAACATGCGACAAACCGAAATGGGAGATTGTACTCATCATTATGAACAACTTTTACTAAGGGACCAATGATGCAATCGCGAAAAAAAAACATCTGTTCCCTACATTTATGGTCGCATAACTCGTCAAAATGTAGGGAACAGCTGTTTTTTTTTTGCGATTGTATCATTGATCCCTTAGTAAAAGTTGTTCATAATGATGAGTACAATCTCCCATTACGGTTTGTCGCATGTTTTCAATTTCAACCTGTATATTGGTGCTGACTGTGGAAGAAACCTAGATAAAACATAATTATAGACATCAGTGTGTAGGTAAAATAATCCCTTCTTTTGCTTGATTTACACCCATCTACAGCACATAAGGCACCACACGGCATCGTAATACACGTACGAACGAACAGCACTATTAAAATTGAACGGCGTGCGCGCGCTTCGCTTGCGAAAACCGCACTGAATTTGATCCGCCGGCGGACCGAGACCGCTCGGCTGGGCGGTAGGCACTTATAGTGCGCAAGTACATGGAGTGACGGAGGCCTGTCTGGGTGAAGCAGGAGGGCGTGTCAGACTTTTACTGACTAAAACCCACCCGTGTTCCTTCAGCTGCCTGTGTGCCAGGAGCCACGGTATCTCTTTCGAACAACCCGCACCCCTGAGTTTACATGGGACTTGGCGAAATGTGGGCATACTATTGGTACACCTCTGCCTAAATTTCGGAAAAACAAGGCGTGATGTTATGTCACACACACACGACAGCCAGATGTAAACAAAATACTGTATTCATTGATAAACCAAAAACCCAAGATACACAATCAGCGCCAGCGTCACAAAGACATTGCTTTGTAAAAACCACTTTAAGTCATGCGTGTAAGGTTAGATTTCCAAAAAAATGTGTTTTATCATAACTGACGTATAATTGGGGATAGTTTTGAGCGTTTTGCTTACTTTTTACATCTTGGGTGTTTTGTACATCAATGCTCGTATTATCAAAAAAAAAGTCATTTATTCAAACTAGGCTGAGAGTCAGCTCTTTTTGAACGTCGAAATTACATAAGACTGTCCCCCCAAAACGCCGGCCCTTCACCACTTCCTTACACTTCACGACTTAAGTATAAGAAATAAGATCCTTTCTAAACCATATGTACACCATGAGACAGCCCAAGGCATCATCGTCCACCTACCCGCAGGGTTCACGACCCCGCCACAATGGCCGCTTCATCGCGTTAATTAGTATAATAAGGTTAATATTTGGCTGGATGCCATGTGAGTCAGGACTGAATAGACCATTCATTCGTCGGCGGGGCCATGTTGGCAGAACTAACTAGTGTTACTTCACGAGTTACTCGTTAAAGATGGCGGACTACAGAAAGGTGCAAAGCTTTGCGAAATATAACATAATATCAATCCTGGTTTCCCCGAACGGTTGGGCAGAGGTGTGTGTTATAAATTTCACCAGTTCCATATAATAGGAGGCAAGAAATATTGTCATCAACCGGGGACAGATCCAAACCCCGGGCTGCGACTGAGAAATTTCAGAAAGAAGAAACCAATAACAGTTTGCCCGACCTGGGAATCGAACCGAGGATCTGATGCTCAGCAGTGGCGCTTGCGACCACTTGACCAACGAGGCAGTCTCTTTGTGTTTATCACGAATTTTACTAACACATTAATTTTTCCTACCCCTAAGGGTCCTAATGGAACCTTATTCATTACTAAGCTAATAAACGTATATATCACACACGTATTATTTTTATTATTATTAAATGTTTTTACATTGTACATACGTTTCCTGTATTTGTTTTTTCATTTTCTTCTCCAGGTCCCAGGCTACCTATCTGTCGAATGGCATAACGATCCGTTCAGCCGATTTTGCGTGATTGAGTAACAAAAATCCAAACTGTCACATTACCCTTCCAACGTTGGTTATAAGGACCGAAACTTAGGGCGGCTGCTAACATAGCACCCTTGGTAATCTTATTTTGTCGGTCCGTAGGCGCTTCTAGGCGCATCTTGATCCCGTACAAACCGTGTGTGTCCCTGTGCCAATTCTCCCGGAGTCGTCTCTGATAAATGGTGACATCTTCCATGCCAGGTAAAACTAATGGTGCTGCCCAATTAATTACAGCGCTCAATGGCGTCGGCCGCACCGTTCGACCTGCCAATAGCGTTGTGCGGTGAGGTCACCTTCCACGGGTGCGTATTGATACTATGGGCGTATGGGCTCGCCCGCCATTCAATGTGTTTGTGTTGCTATGGGGTTCGGCCTTCTATACAAGGTGTACAAAATAAACGCAAGTCCTGAAAGAAGTTTGTCAATTCGTGAACACATTTATTACAGAAAAGGTCTTATCGACTCGCAAACTGTACCTACAATAACGTTGTGCGATCCAGAATCATGTAGGTACTTAAAATATAATAAAAACGTTTATTTGTCACTACAAGAAATACATAAAAATATGACAGACACTCACGAGTCACGATCAACTATTTAAATGTTTAGGTACAAAATATTGATCGTAACTCCCGCACTAGGCCTGTTTTGGGATTCAGTGTTCAGCCATGGGATCGGTTAGCATAAAACAGTATTTTTATAATAGAGGATTGTCGCCACATAGTTCATGGTAACAGGTTGCACTTCGATATCCCTACCTGTTTAACATTTATAGATAGATAAATAAATTACGTAGGGGCTAAAAAGCAATGACCGTAAGAGATTCTACCAACTCGAACTGGGCCTACGTGACCCACTCCCTCTCACAGAGAGGAGGCCTGTGTCCCAGCAATAGGAACATTATAGGCTGGATTATGTTGAGATATTTATTTATAGTGTAACTATAAGTAAATTCAAAGTGCCATGCATCACTTGTTAAAATAACAAATGACACACAGTGCATGGGCACAGGCATAGCGTACAGCGACCTCCCATCGACCGACCTTCATAAAGGGGGTGGTTCGTGACGTCATCGCCTTTTGGGGAGCGTTTCTTGGAACCAGTTAATGCTTCTTTGTGCTGGAATAAATTGAGTTTTCACTTGGACGTAAAAAGGGATCTATATAATAAAAAAGGCTTTATCGTGCATTGTCACGAGAACCAAACGTGTTTGCCAAATTTCAGCCCGATAGCTTAAGTGGAAGTGGGTGAAATATTGATTGCAAAATTCCAGGACATACCTAAAAGTGAAGTTAAATAAAAGCTAATATATTATTGTTTATTATTATTATTTTATGCTATTTGTTATTATTAGATTTAGTTACAGACACCAAAAGTTTGTAAAATCAATGAAATCGATCTTGCCGTTTCGCAATATTTTGGGGTCGGCTTGCAGTCGAACCAGGTGCAGCTGAAAACCAGTTTTTTACATGGAGCAACTGCCTATCTGACCTCCACACCCAGTTACTAGGTAACACGATACCTCTTGATAAGATTGGTTGTCAGTCTTGGCTTTTGTCTACCCGTAACGACTGTCAAAGATCTACGAATGACAGCCGGGATCAACAGCTCAACGTACTTTCCGAAGCAAGGAGGGGTCTCGATCTATAAAAAGGCTAGGACAAACAAAGGATTTATTGCGGGCGTACAACTGCGAGTGAACGCGTGCGTGCCGTATTGATTTCCCTGCGGCGCGGACTAGTGGCGCCCAACTGGGCCGCGCTGTGTATCCTGGCGCAGGCTAGTGGCGCCCGCTTGGGCCCCGCTTTATTACTGTTTACGTTCACTCTTCTGTTTCTATACAGTTCTAATGGGTGGTGGGTCTAATTGGATTCTGTGGGTCTAATGTAGAGTTCAATGACGTTGCAATAATTGTAGATACATAGGTAGGTGGGAGGTGGAAACCACAGAAAGCCACGCGTTTCGTTACTAAGTAGATAATGAAGTTAAACTTTACTAATGTAATTAATACAACTTTAGAAAGATATTATTAATATTTCAGATGGCTATTTAAAACTTGTAATTTCAAAATGAAAACCATTTCTACTCTTAGTATGTTATGCAATTACCGCTCTGATCTGTAGGTGCCTACAATACTTAGGCACCCCCCACATCAATATCATCATTATTTTCAGTC
Organism: Antitype chi; assembly: GCA_947359405.1. Classification (NCBI taxonomy): domain Eukaryota; kingdom Metazoa; phylum Arthropoda; class Insecta; order Lepidoptera; family Noctuidae; genus Antitype; species Antitype chi. Next base: position 12,499,079 of record OX375834.1, on the reverse strand, counting down.
CGGAATCAATCACTGTTTGGTAAAGGCATTATTGTCACTCTCCCAATACTTTAAAATGGATCCAATTATTATAGGTACTAATGGTCAATATGATCAATGTAACAAAAATAACTAGAGAAATAACGAAACGTACCTTACCTATAATGTAATTGCTTCATTATTACCTCCTATCAATCTACCCTCACAAGTGTAACAAATAAAACCACCATAAAATTGACACAATCCCTCTTTTAATCTCAAAAAGCGGGTAGTACAACCAAACAAAGGCTTTGTCTGATACGGCACGTTCACCCCAATTCGGTGCGCCGGGATATAGGTCAGTACGCAGTGTCTACGCGAGGGTAGATGTTGCTACTACCCGCTCAAGTACATTTTGTGACGACTTAATATTTCCGTGTTCGGGAGTTAAGACAGAGAGCTGGGTGGTATTGTGATGGTATGCATATGTGATGCGAATGAATGACGAGCATGTGATAGACTACTATCAGTACACCAGCGCTGATACACTTTTTAAATGTCGCAGCATCATGCTGAGATCGGGGCATTTTGGCCTTGTACAGAACTTTGTTTTTTTATTTTACTTTATTTTTATTTATTAATTATACTAGCATTTGCCCGCGGCTCAGCCCGCGTGGATGTCGGTTATCGCGTAAAAAAGTAGTCTCAGTCCTTTTTTATATCTCAGGCTATATCTCTGTCAAATTTAATGACGATCGGTTCAGCGGTTTAGGTGTAAAAGCGTAACAGACAGACAGTTACTTTCGCATTTATAATAAATACTAGCTTTTGCCCGCGGATTATGGAAAGTCGTTTATGATAATATCAGTGTTCTGAAATTGACGTGCATCTTTGTCGAGTGGCCTCATCCGAGATAGTCAGCCTTGCTACCATAAGTTGGGCTCATCTTTTGCATCATCATCTGCCTAGCCTTTTCCCAACATGTTGGGGTCGGCTTCCAGTCCTCCTCAACCCAGTTAATGGGTAATACGATAACAAGGGGTATAACTTGTCAGACTTTTGAACCTTTGAGGACCGGTAACGACTGTCAAAGACCAAAGACCACCAGCACTAAGAGCTTAACGTGCTTTCCGAGGCTTGGAGGGATCTTGGTATGCAAAGATGGTGACCCATCCACGGACCAACCGCGGCAAGCGTACCTTAACCTGATCAATCGACCCGTGCGGCTATTGCTACTTGGCCTTTGACTCATCTTTTGCATAAAGTCACAAAATCACGCAAACATTACATCGGTATAACTCAAAGCATTTATCCTATCCTACTAATATTTTTGTGAAAGTTTGTGAAGATGTTTGGATGTTTGTTACTCAATCACGCAAAAACGGCTGAACGGATTTGGATGAAATTTGGCAGACAGATAGTTTGAAACCTGGTATAACACATAGGATACTTTTTATCCCGATACTAAGTTCCTGTGGGATTATTTCCGAACTCCACGCGGGCGAAGCCGCGGGCGGAAGCTAGTTTCAAATAAACCAGTTACAGGCACTTTTGAACTGTCAAGGGGTGGGTCAGTTAGAATGATGAAGCTAGTGGCCCATTCCAAAGCGTTGTAGGTACCTATGGAGAAGAACTGGCAAGAAACTCCATGGGTACCGGTTATAATCAAAATATTGTTACAAAAGATAGATTACATCATTTATGTTGAAATTATCAATGTGAACATGGCGGTTACAAGCATAGTCAAAGCGTTCCTTTAAAGGTATACTTCTATAATATTGCATGTTGGGATGTCGTAATAACGGGAGCTTCCGGGTCACGCCTCTGGGTGGGTGGGTGAATAGTGATGACTCGACGATGTCACGCAAAATAATATGCACATCGCCTTGTAGTTTACTCCTTACCTTATTTCAGGGGACACATTGGCATTTTAAATGCACACGGCTTATTCTAAAGAACAAAAGTAACAACGCGGATTCATTCGAACTTAATGCCGACTCCAGTAAAGTTTGTAAGACGCCCCCGTATACTAAATTTGGTTGATTTCTCTTATTTACTTGATTTTGTGGCGGCATCTACAAAGTCACATGCGAACTATAAATCAAAGACTGACTGACTGAGACTGACGTCACACAAATCCTGCATCGCGCAAACAGAGTTTACCACGCAACTGGTATATATTCAAATATTTTATTGATTCCTTAATATGTTCAAATAATCAAAATATTCTTCTTAAAATATTAACAAACTGTTTTTAACTATCCCGACATCAATCGTCAGGCAGTAGCCCATCAGACAGAAATATAGTATTTTAACTGTAAAATCGCGTCTACAACATCACCTAAATCAGCGAAATCGGTAAATTTTCGTATGCGGCCTCTTAGTACAAAATTTACTACCTAAGACCGGACTAAATTGTTAGTTTTGTAAAAGGAACTGTATTTCGATTTCTGTTAGGTTGTCATTTCAAAAACCTTTTTTTGTAATACGACCGCAAGCTTTAAATCTAAATAGAACGACATTAGGACAAAGATCTCCAAATAGAATCGCATCTTCCTGAAAGGACTCATAAAATAGGAGAAATTCAAAGGCAAAGCAAGTAAAATAAATTGTATCCACCTGACACACCGCCACGCTATTCTAGCTCATAAATTGTTCGTCATAAAATTCAAATTACCTTTCGATGTTACTGCGAATATGTGGGTTTACGAGTTTTTCATATGTGGGTAGTTTTGTTTATTGGACTTGTTATAGAAGTGTCGAGGAGATAATAACTGCCTGTGTCTTGAAGGATTTTTGAGGTTAAGCTGCGCTTGCGTCGGTATAACTGAGGATGGAAGGCCTTTTTTAACACATTAGGAGCTTAAATATTACATTGCCACATAACTTTTAACATGTTGATCAAGGCAAGATTCAAAGACCGCACTGTAACTTTACTAAGTGAAGCTCCCCATAAGGACTGTTATACACCGCACGGTTTCTTTTTGGTACGCAGTGTTAAAATGCCCATTACATTACTCGATGTCTCGGAACCTTCCCGCAGGGACAGGGTAGTGTAAATAGAAACAGCGAGTCAGGGTCCCGACAGGGCGACCGAGTGATTCCGGATTCACTGCTTCCCTGCGAGAAAACGGCTCGAGTAATTAATTTAATAGGCCCTTAAGATGGATGCTCTAAAGTCGCCCGCGAAATTTAAATTTTATTAAGATTAGCCAAAACTTCTAACTTCTGACTCAGAAGAAAGCTTGGGGAAAAAGTTTGGGGTAGCTTGATGTGCTGGCGTCTGTACCTACCCCACACCAATTCGAAATGTTATCATCCTTGGGGTCAAAACAATGCATATTTATGCGATCGCGGTTGATTTGCCGTAATTATTTGAAGAGTTCAGTTGTCTGTCTCCGAAACGCATCATCAGATCTTTATGAAATGGGACCACACGGGAAGCACCAGCTTTCAAATAAAAAATAATTATCAAAATCGGTTCGCCCAGTCGAAAGTTCTGAGCCAACAAACATGAAAATTAAATATAAAAAATACAGTCGAATTGAGAACCTCCTCCTTTTTTGAAGTCGGTTAAAAAACTAATCTGTCTAGGCTTTCCCCAACTACGTTGAGATCGCCTTGCATTCTAACCGAATGCTGCAGCTGAATACCAATAGTTTACATGGAGTAACTGCCTATCTAACCTCCACAACCCAGTGACTGGGTAACACGATACCTCTGGGTAAGACTGGTTGGCGAACTTTCAGGCTCCTGTCTACCCGTAAAGACTGTCAAGCATCTACAAATTACAGACGGGACCCACAATTTACCTACCAAGCTCGACTAACAATGAATTGATGTCTATAATCCCAGCGGCCATTTGCAATGTTATATCGTTAAAAACACATGGTCTCACATGAATGTCCATATAACATGCCGCCATCTTTGCACGCGTAAATACTACGTATACTATAATAGTTTGAACCAACGAAGTTTATTGTCACGGAATTATTAGTAAATGGAGTTATTAGTCGACATTATTTAAACTGACACGGATGTAATAAAATGGCGGCAGGATTTTCAACTCTCTGTGTTGAACCGAGCATTCAGAATCTAAGAGAGTGCAACGCGAGTAAGTCCCAGCGCGTCGAAAAAACAGTGTTCTATTTTCAATTTTTGGCGAAAAGCAGTGCGTAGAAAATCCGGAGTGCAAAAACATCCCACCGCGATTTTATAACGTGATAACTGCGTTTGCCGCATGTTGGCACATACACAATATACACTCATGCCTTCTTCCCATGGGAGTCTCGGCCAACTCCCATGGGGGAGTAGACAGAAACTACAGAACGCATACATGATTCATGCATACTCCTTTTGGTTCGTTTACGTTCATACATCAGAGGCCATCTGCAGATACCATTTCGACCGCGTTCGGCCGATTCGCTCCGATTGGCCCTTCACCAATCCCGGGCTAACGCTGAACGTGGTCGATGCGTTAAGTCGAGATGATTAAAAGAAACTCAGACTAGGACCACTAGTCATACACGCACGCCGGTTGTGAGTACTACGCACCTAATCAATAATGTTTCCACCACTCACATCTACCTCCTTTTAATAGTCGCTTTTCATTCATCCTCTCTACATGACCAAACCATTTAAGCATACTCATTTTTGTCACTACTTCATTTCACAGCCTATCCGCATTTCCGCAACATTTAATCTACTAACAGGCTTCCTTTGCGACACCTAAATTCTTTCTTGAGAGATATGAGATACATAACATCACGCCTTCTTTTCCGAAGGGTTGGACAAAGGTGTGTGTTTAAGTCCCTTGTAATACGGTGCGGAGGGTGTAGTGTGTACTATATGAGTAAGAATGGGCACTCCATTCACTGATTACTCCGTGGCCAGACATGTGGTGTCTGGTCACGTTGCGCCTGCGACGTATTGTTACACAATCGATGCTCTAATATTATGAGACCTGCATACCTACGGCGAGTTTACTAAGCACTGATGTTTCATTAAACGCATTCTTTAGAAGGTGCAGTGTGAATAAGGATGCCTTGAAGCTTGCTCAAACAGATGTCAATCTGCCAAGCCTTTTCCCAACTGCGTTGGAATCAGCTTCCAGTCTAACCGGATGCAGCTTAATACCATTTTTGGAACGTCTGCTGCACCCAGGTAGATTTAGATAGCCTGTCTTCTTCCTAGATAGAAGACATAGCGATCTGAAGACCATAAAGTTGAACACCACCGTCAGGCTCTAGTTTCTGGTATTTTTGCTGAACTGGGCCTTCTTGGCGGAGCCGTGACTTAATACTTTTTATTTTTTTCTGCTGTAGGTATATTATGTGCCTTTCAGTCAGGGTTTAATTAATATATTTCCTTTCTTCGAGCTTTCCGTAAAAAAAAAATACTATAATAAAAAAATAAATATCTTTGAAAGCAGACGAGACTAGTATCGAGGCCAGGCAAAAAATAAAAGAAAACTTACAAAAATCCAGTTCACACGTAATTTTTTGCTGTACACCACAAAAAAGCATTATCTTAGTCACTTCAGCCCAAAAACGAAAGCTGCAACCACAGGCTGCTCACAAAAGTGGGTCGACCAACAAAAGTATATACATTTAGCCGAGTTAGTTTTAAAACAAAAGGCGTAATGATGGTATCTTATTTTCTCAGACGGTTGCTTGAAGAATGGAGCGTGAGAAGGTGGGGCAAGATATTGGCGACTGCAAGTTTACAGAAATACTGGCTGAATAGAAAAAAAAAACAATTTGTGAAAGATGATCTCGCTAGAAAGTTCGTTTACCTGCTGAAAATCTCGCTCCATTTCTGCCCATGGGTGTCGTAGAAGGCGACTAGGCGACTTAGTAGAGAATGGGCAGCAGCGTTCTCTATGCATTTAACCACCATACTGGGATCGCCAACCTGCCTGCCAAGCATGGCGATTATGGCAAATCCCCCCTTTTGGGGGAGGCTTATGTCCAGCAGTGGACGTCTTTCGGCTGATATGATGATGATGATAGATTGATAAGAAGAAAGCGTGATTCGGGAATGACGGCTAATTGAGATGTATGTGCGAACTACGCATCGAAGACCTAACGTCACATCCCCGCGCGCGCCCGCGTGCTGTCGTCCTACATCGCGCAATCAGAGTTTATCGCGCGACTGGTATAGACACAACATCCCGACATCAACTGTCTGGCAGTAGCCCACCAGACACAACACCCGTCTGGTCGTTGGATCCTCCCTTTTCTATAGAGTATGAGTGAACTTTACACCCTTTTTCTAATCCTCTACATTGGTAACCCCGAGAATGAACGTCAGCAAAGCCGACTACTTCAGTGTGACGTCATCATCATCACTTCCTCAAGCTTTCAAGCGGCGAGATTCCACATGGGCGCCAAATTCACCCCTCGTTTCATTTCCCCAGTAGGATTTATGTTAGTTTGTAAGGTAATATATTATGTCTAAGGGCCATTTTAGCTTGAAATAAAAGTTTTCCTCAACAGCTCATCTAGCTTTCTTTTGAGGCTTAATAAGTAACATCAAGAAGTTTGTAACTTGTACCAACCCGCATTGTGAAATGGCAACACGTAACAGAATTTTAAAAACAGACAATTAACAGAATTAACGAACATGCCATTAAATCGAATGGATATGTCTACGGTGATGCAATATTATTAATTATATAGTTTTCTGATCAATCATTCCAGAATTTTGATATGTAAACCGGTTACGTACCCCCCCAGTGGGTTCCCGCATTGTCGTTGCGGGGGGGCTCAGTAGCCGTGGTCCGCTCCCACGGTGAAGCGAAGAGGAACCCCAAGGTGGGGCCGCTCGTCAGGGCTTTGGTCTCCAAGCCGACGACGTAGCGGCCAAAAAGTAGGTTGCGGTGAGGTGCACCGCAACTAAGGCGGGCCGCGATGTCGAATGGGAGGCATCGCGGCTGTGGGTTACAGGCTGCGGCGGAGGAGGAGTGCCGGTACTTTTGAGTAGCGCTCTTCCCTTCCGTGGCCTGGACGGGGCCGCCACCGTTTGATGGCGGACGCGGTGGGGCCGCAGGGGAAGAGGAGTGTCGGTATAGCGTTGGCCGCTCTCCCTATCCTCTGCGGCCGAGAAGTGGTAGGCGGCGGGGCCACTGCGCTGACCCGTCGCAGGGGGACCAAGGGTGCCAAGGGTGCCAGGGTAGTCTAGGGCCCTTGTGCTACTTGGTTCCTGGGGTGGTCACGGCGTGCCATGTGTCCTGGTGCGCCGGACTGGTGGGGTCCGCAAGGGCCGATGCCTGCCAGGGGTGCGGGTTGTTCGAAAGAGATACCGTCGCCCCTGGCACACAGGCAACTGAGGGAACACGGGTGGGTTTTAGTCAGTAAAAGTCTGACACGCCCTCCTGCTCCACCCAGAGCGGGAGAAGTCATTTGATGATTTCCCACCCTGAAAAAAAAAAAAAAAAAAAAAACCGGTTACGTAGTAAGTTGCATCGTAAATACAAGCATATCATCATCATCTGCCTAGCATTTTCGCAACTATGTTGGGTTGGCTTCCAGTCTAACCGGGTGCAGCAGAATACCACTATATTTCATGGAGTTTGCCTTACTGACCTCCACAACCCAGTTACTGGGTAATACGATACCACTTCAAACATCCACATATGACAGCCGGGACAAATTCAAATTCATTTATTTGTCCGAACATGGTACATTACATGGTCTTAAATTAATAATTGGTCTCATCATATTCTGCCAAGTGGGGCGCGCAAATATTAGGTACATACAAAAATAAAATTATTACAGTACTAAATTAAAATATTAGGTATTATATTGATACGATTGAATAAATAATTACGAATTAATATTACATTAAGAGACATGACTTTCAGTTATAAATATTGTCTAATTAATGTAAAAATATAATTAAATGTCAAACTATTAATTAACAAAGAGAGATTTCAAAGTATTAAATATTTACAATTAAATTAGGATGCAAAAGTATCATTCAAAAAGTCGTTTATATTAAAGTAACACTTTTGACATAGCAACTCTTTAAGTTCCTTTTTAAACCCATTTAAATTTAACTTTTAGATTTGATTTGGGATTTTGTTAAAAACTTGCGGGGCTATGCAGAATATGCTCTTCCACATTAATGCAGTTTTGGCTCTACGTCTGCGTAACATATCATTCCGCCTGTTACGTTTAACTGTATAAACAGGTGAGAATTCAGCTTAACAAATAAGGCAGTATCATAAATATACAAAGACGGTAGTGTTAAAATGTTATATTTTTTGATTAATGGTTCACAGCTGTCCAACGGCTTAGAGTACTTTCCGAGACACGGATCATTTTAAATCAGCTTTTAATGTTCTCACTGCTGGAAGGGAGTCGGCCGATCCACCACGCGGGCCCAGTGCGGGTTGGTAGATGTCACATGAATGTTGGTTCTAGGACACGCCTGTTTCCTCACGATGTTTTCCTTCACCGTTTTGAGAGCAGTGGTGATGAAATAATTTACACAGAAGTAAACCGCCTTTCTGTGTTCGAAGGTACGACCTAAGCCTCGGTAACTCATGGCCGTTACCACTATTACCGCAGCTCCCTATACGAGGTCCTTTAGAGTACTACATGAGATCAAAATCCAGGATGTTTGCCGCAACAATTATGCTGTCCAATTTGACACCGCTCGATAAAGGACTAAATCTGTCTAAGCACACATACTAACCTGTATTTCCGTAAGTAATCATAACAGGCCTTGGCAGCTATTAACGTATGAATCAGTATGTTGCAAAATTGAGCGTTTGGAATCACACGCACGAATATTCGAGAATAAATCGTTGTTGAATTGAAAGGTTGAGACCTATCACGATGTTTGCAAGGTAGAATGTGCCTTCTAGTTCGATCACAATAGTACTACTTTTTGCCTGTAATGACCCGGCTTTTGGGCTAAGGTCACTTCTCATTCAGAGAAGAAATGAGCTTGATCACTACGCTGACACATTGGGGGTTGGTGATTTCAAAAGGACGAAAAAATCACGCTTCTTGTATGGCGACCCCTTTTTTTATTATACGTTGTTTCAGCGGCAACAGAAATACAGATTCTATGAAAATTTCAGCTGTCTACCTAACCTATTACGGATCATGAGATACAGCCCGCTGACAGACAGACGGACAAACAGCGGAGGCTTAGTAATAGGGTCCCGTTAGTTATCCTTTACGGAAATACCCTATAAATGAATGTTCGATGGTAAGCGCATCACTTCAGAACGGCTGCATCGATTAGCCTGATGATGATCATGATGCGGACTCCCTTTTCCGCACTTAGACTGTCATTTGGTCCGTTGTGGGTGAGGAGTCTAGGCCAGCCTACCGATTAGCCAACACCGATTAGACTATTTATGTTTTAAAATGTACGTAATAATCCCAATTAGGTTATAATCAGAAAGACAAATTGGAAAAGCTTCTTGGTTTTTTTTTATTATTTCGGGAAAAAATTTCAGTCATATTTTCTACGGGATTTTTGTATTGAAATTTGGACAGGACAACATTTGTCGGATCATCTCACAGGATAAAAGTCACAGGATGACCTAGTAGCGGGGGCAGACAGCTGATTACAACGGCATTGACATTAATTGACACTTATGACATCACACGTAATATGAAGTCAGGGATAATGTCTTACTTAATGTAGGAAAAATAAGTGGATGAATTTACAGGTAGCCCTTGACATCTGTAATACCAAAAGACATCGCAAGTATAGATCATGGCACGTAAGTTGAACCAAAATCAGAACAAGCAACCGAAGGTACGAGTGCGTGCACTCGTTGCGTCGCACGGAAAAATAATGAGGTCAACTTCTAGCATAGTCATTGATGTAACGTGTAAGTACTGAATTTTGGAAATACATTACAGATCGCGGCACGTAAATTGAAATAAAATCCACCATTTTAGTTCAACTTACGTGCCGCGGTCTGTAGATTAGGTGAACCTAGTCCACATTTGTTGCATACAAACTTCGGGAGTGTTTTACTCCACTGTCTGACATGGCACATCCAAAGTAAAATATGATACAGTTTTGTCTCATTATTAATATTGTCAGTACGGAAACAGAATACTAAAATAAAGACCCATTAAAAGGTTAGGAGCCAACAAAGATTCGTTTTTCTTGTTATTTTTACTTAACTTTGGGCGTGTTTAAATAATAAAAAAAGTGTTAAAGTTCAATTATCGAAAAGTTCAATAAACTTTATTGGTCATTGATTTATGCATTGGCATTTTCATAAAACCCGATCTTCCAAAGGACTTTTCTTAATTTTTTCGCGAATTTTTTACTATAAATGATCCTGCATCTCACCCAATAACGTTGTGCGTGTAGACTAGCGTCTAACTGCTCATCACTGATACTATCTCTGTCGGACACGAAGCCTGGTGAGACAGCCTGATTTTTAGCCAGGCCCACCAGTGAGTTCGAGCCCGCGACTAGGTTCCCCTAAACCGACTATGTTGCGTTGGGGTCGGCTTCAAGTCTAACCGGATGCAGCTGACTACCAGTATTTTACATGGAGCGACTGCCTATCTGACCTGAACAACCCAGTTACTGGGTAAATACTATCGTATTTAGGAGGTATCCCTCTTGGTAAGACTGGTTGTCAGACTTTCCGGTTTCTAACGACCCGTAACGACTGCCAAAGATCTACAAATGACAGTCGGGACCAATGGCTCAACGTGCTTTCCGATGCACGGAGCACTCTGGTATGTAAAGATAGTCACCCATCCACGGACCAGCCGTGGCAAGCGTAGCTTTAACCTGATCGAACTCCTCTTTAAGAAATTTTCAATAACAGTCAAGTTAATTATGGTGAACTACACGTAATGTACTTTGCCATGAAAATGATTACTGATTTGCACGTCATACCGTTACTCAGATTCGACACATCAATAAAAATTACGACAAGCTGGCGGTCGAGCCACGGGCCCCTCCACACATGAAGTACGCCATCGTGTGCAACGTGTGAATTAATGTCAATGCCGTTATATTCAATCGTCTGATTACACTGGCGAGGTGGAAAAATAGAAATATAAATGGATTCAGCACATACGTACGTAACCTCTCACCATAATTGTCCAGTATCTTACGTTTAGGTCCAGCCTACAGCTAAGATATCCGACATTAATAAAAGATAGATATTCCACATAAATAAACCCAATAATACTTTTCCCGACCTGGGAATTGAACCCAATACCTCTTGCTCAGCAGCAGCGCTTGCGACTACTAGACCAACGTGGCAGTCAACAAAGAAAAAAGGGCCAAGAATTGAGCCCTGCGGAACTCCCATAGTGACAATAGAACCCGGGGATCGCTTGCCAGTCCGCAATCAGCATTGATAAATGATTTTATTTCTGTAAGTAGGTTTGTACAAACACTTTTACACGTCAATCATATTTTTTAAAACTAGATGAGGTCAGCGTTTCCTATCTGACTACTCTGAGAAGAAAGGCCGAAACAAACTCAGTGGTCAGTCTCTTTTAAAATCCAAACATAATCTTGGTCAGATCACGTGAAGACCATATGGATTGAAATCTGAAATGGTCTTTTGAGGAATGAACCACACAGATTGAGTGTACCTTTCCAATCAGTGCACGCATTTATCAGTAATCATGCATCTCAACTCAGTGCAATTCAGTGGGCATAAAAATAAGATGTCCAGCATCACTGTGTGGCGGATTTGTAGTCACATTGTTGACTGGTCTTACGTCAGAAGTGATGTCATATCGGAATTAATGTCAATGTCAGGCTTAACAGAGCGTGGGGCGCGGCGTCAGTGGCAGTGGTGAGCGGAAGTGTGAAAACACTGCTATTTGAGATCACACGTGTCTTTAAGTGCCAAGTAACATTAGATACGGCTGGGTTCCCGATCATGGAATCCCCTTTATCCCTAAGCACAGAAACGCGCCTATACCAACTCCGTAGAGTAGTAACGCGATTTGACAGTTGTCCGTACTCCCGATGTTTTTTTGTCCCGTGTAAACAAGTTAATTAATCGGATTTAGGAGTCACTTCAAAGTATGTACTACTGTCAGAAGGGACGTAGGGCCCCAGCCCAGTGGTGATTACGCTTTGAGTACTGTAGGTAGGCTACACGTCAAGAGGTAAGAAAACCAATATTGAAAGAAAGGAAGAAATAATATCGATTTATTTGGACACAGTTCGTGAAACACAAATTACAATAACAAAGTAAAAAAAGTGAAAATAAAGTTTTAACAACAATACTGTGCGTCTCACGGCTGCGCCTAAAATGCTTCCAATTCATCCAATAATGCTCCTACTGCTAGACCACAGACCTATCTCTGTGAGGAGTGGGCTATAATCCACCACGCGGGTCCAGTGCGTGCTGGCCGATTACACATTTCTTCGAATCTTTGGTTGTAAGACATCCCGGTCTCCTCACGATGTTTTCCTTCACCGTACTATGACTGATCAAAACGATAGCCGGCGCCAGAAGAAATAGATCAAGTATTGATCACGATAAAGCATTTAGCAAAAGTGTTTTTAATTAGTCTGAGATTTAATTATGAAGAAACAGTTAACTGAAGGACATAAGTACGTAGAGTTAGAAGGCCTCCCACAAGGTGGACCGATGACCTTGTAAAGGCCGCAGGAATCCGCTGGATGCGGGAAGCAAAGAACCGGTCGAAGTGGCGGAGCTTGAGGGAGGCCTATGTCCAGCAGTGGACGTCTTTCGGCGGAAATGATGATGTTGATGATGACATAAGTGTCAAGGAACTTTTGGGTAATATTGACAACCACAGTTTATCGAAGTTAAAAGGTATAAATCTTCTAATAGAGAAGATTTTTAAGAGTCCACACGGTACGTCACGGCGCACATAAGACTGCTGTTCTCTGTCATCCGTGTTACCAATAGCAACCTCTTTCCTGCTTATGTATTTCCCAAAGCAAACACACAAGTTCTATTACATTTAAAAAAAAAACTATAATTCCTGTGGCGTTTAATAAATATGTTATGCCTGCTGTGGTAGAGGTTGCTCGTTAGAGGGAGTGCCGGGCGATACGCCGCGCCGCACTCACAATCTTGGCCGAGCTGCCGTAGCGACAGCATGTTTAGCGCAGTAATATTGGAAATAGTGTTTTATTGTAAATACCTAACCTAAACAATCAAAACAATTCCAGCTCTCCGCCAACACTGAGTCCACTCCCTCGTCAAGTGACAATTCATTAACATATTCATGAGATAACAAGTAACAGACACACGGGTGGGGCTGCCCATAATCTATTCTAATTTATTTATGACACTTTCTTTATGTAAGTACACCCTTTTCCTTTGATAGGTAAATAAACCTTTTTCTGAGGACTTCGTGGTATACAACCCCTCGATTTGTCCCCGTATAGTCTTAGCCCACGTTCGACACAAAAATATCGCAGCGGGATTTTTTGTGCACTGCATTTTCAACCCTCGGTGTTGAGCCGAGCGTTGGGAATCTAATAGAATGGATCCCAGTACGTTGCAAAAACACTCTGTTGGATTTTAAACTCTCGGCAGGCGCCAGCACCAAAACGGTGAAGGAAAAAATCATGAGGAAACAAACCACCATGTCCTAGAACCAAAATTGGACAACATGTGACATCTACCAACTCGCGTGATCGGTACCGGCCCACGCCCACTCTCTTTTACAAAAAGAAGGCTTGTGTCCCAGTAGTGGGAACGTTATAGGCTGCGCCCTAATTGCGTAACACACTATCAATCCGAATCATTTTGATGGATATTGCTAATCCATTGCTTCATATATTCGAAAAAATTTGTCTATGCAACAACGTGAATAACGCAATGAATGTTGTTGAACTAGACAAAATGGAAAACCATGCCTGCTGTTAGTGGTACGCAATTACTCCTCTGATTAAACTGTGCTTAGCTCCTCTCCCGTTCCAAATACCGTAAGTACACGATGGCATTATGCAACACACATATGTTCACGCGTAGCGCTCGAGCGGTGGGCAGGAAGCTCTGTCGGCAGGACGTGGTCAATTACGCGCGGATATGAGGCGCGCGGGGGCATCCGTGTGGCACGGAATGTAGGGTAGACTGATCGTTTGTATAGGTGCGCAGGCGCAGGTTAGGTTAGTTATGCCAATGTGACATTTTTTATACAAATTAATAGGCGGGCGCTATCGTCAAACGGCTTGTATTTAAAAAACCGCCGCACGGGTCGATTTTTGAGGTTAAGCAACAATTGCCAAGGCTGGCCAGTTGATGGGTGACCATCGTTTACATACCCTTCCGTATAAACGTTAAACCGTCAGTCCCAGCTGTCTTTCCTAGATCTTTGACAGCGAGGTACATCTTACGGGTAATCGGAAGCCGGAAAGTCTTGACATCCAGTCTTACCGGGGTATCGTGTGATCCAGTCACTGGGTTGTGGAAGTCAGATACGCATTCGCTCCATGTGACAACTTGCGAGGCCTATGTCCAGCAGTGACTGCTGTAGGGTGATGATGAATACTTTACCAGATCTACATAAAAAAGGTGTGCTATATGCACTTATTTTCTTCTTTGATCCAAAGCAAGAAGGATCCACGCTTCCTTGCACATTTATATAATTATACAAACTTATAATAAATGGATCCGTTTTTAAATTATGTTTTAAAAATTAATTGATTCCTGTCACTTCCTTCATTAGTATTCGAGTTTCATTTCGTTGCTGAGAAAGTCAGATCAGAATCTATGTGGTTGCTTAATTCACACCTGTATTCTTTGAAGGTATGAGAGGCTCGGGTCGATTAAAGGTCAAGCTACGTTTGCCGCGGTCACGTCTTTGATGGGTGACCATATATTACATAAGTACCAAGACCCCTCCGTGCCTCAGAAAGCACGTCATTCGTAAATCTTTGACAGTCGTTCAGTATCGAATTACTCAGTTACTGGGTTGTGGCAGTCGGATAGGTAGACGACCAGAGCCGACCCCAGCATAGTTCGGAAAAGACAGGCAGTTTGATTCCTTAAAGGTGTAAGCAGGGATGTAGACCGTTGCAGGATTGTCGGATGTACGAACAACCTATTTGGTATACAGGCAGGCAATTTACTTTGTGTATTTAACTCATCACTACTGCTCCCAAAACAATGAAGGAACACATCGTGAGAAAACGAGGAGTTCTAGAACCAAAATTCGAAGACATATGACATCCACCACTGGGCCTGCGTGGTAGATTGCAGCCCACTCCCTCTCCGGCCTGTGTCCCAGCTGTGGGAACATAGGCTGATTATGCTAAGCAGAGATAGCAAAGTGGTAGCGGGGTGGACCGTCCAGGGTGCGTCCCACTTACATTTTAGTTTTTCCAATTCTAGACTAATGGAGGGCATTTTATTCGCTAGAACATAGTAATCACTTGACTACGATTTCATCAAATCAGCCATTACAAAACAACGCATTAAACTCATAAATAGAACATGGTGTGCTCTATTTACGAATTAAATGGGTAATTTGTAATACGAATTTTGAATTCCGAACACAATTCGACATTCATCGATCGCCGTCCGTTGTAGACGGACGTCTTTATGACAGTAATTAAGTTTAAATGCAGTTGTAGAGCGCTAATTAAAAGCGTTTAACGACTGTAATTAATTTTATGATTATGACATTATTATGTATGCCGATGCTTGTGTTATGTAAGTTAATTGATGCATTATTAATATTATTATTAATTGTTTTAATTTATTATTTTGAACTTAATTGATTGTAGTTGGGTCAGGGAGATGGACATGTGATTTCTCTTGTGCGATGATAATAACATACTATGAGCAGCCACATGGGTCGATCAATCAGGTTAAGCTACGCTTGCCACGGTTGGTCCGTGGATGGGTGACTATCTTTTCATACCAAGACTTCTCCGTATCTCGGTAAGCACGTAAAGCCGTTGGTCCAGGCTGTCATTCGTGGATAATTGACAGTCGTTACGAGTCGTCAGAAGGCCGAAAGTCTGACAACCAGTCTTACCAAGGGTATCGTATTGCCCAGTAACTGGGTTGTGGATGTCAGATACGCAGTCGCTCCATGTAAAATATTGGTATTCAGCTGTATCTGGAAGACCGACTCCAACATAGTTCAGAGAAGGCTAAGCAGGGCCCCACGGATCAACCGATCGACCCGTACGGCTGTTATTACTTAGCCACATGACGCCATACTGACGGTAGTACTGAATAATAGGCAAAAGCGTCTTCACTTCACACAAGTCAAAAAGAAAACAAATCAACACCACCATTCGTGGTATTTCCACACTTCTCCCACTTCAGACAGACTTCAAACCGCACTAATTGCATCGCACTACCCACTCTTACGGTACTAAACGAGGGTAGTTACAACTCGGTGGCGCGGTATATAAATGTTATTTCTACCCTCGCCTTAGCTGCAATAAAACGCCACTGGCTTTCAAGCCTTGTTATGGAACGAAGGGGGAAATTGGCAAAGATTATTTTGGTGAAAGATGTGACACGTGCCTCGTTGGTCTAGTAGTCTCAACCGCGACTGCTGGGCATGAGATTCTGGGTTCTATTCCCGGGTCGGGCAGTGTTATTGGGGGGTTTCCTATCTGTAATTTCTCAGTAGCAGTCCGGAATCTGGATTTGTGTCCGGTTGATGGCAAAATGGCCGGGCATGTCTGCCGCATGTCAGACGACCAGGGGGCTAAAAGAACCACCGATTGGGCCCCACTAAACACACGACGCCATCGCGGCAGGCCGAGACGAAGATGGTGGAACGACCTTGACTCATTCAGAAGGGACTGGCCAGCAGCCTTAGCACGAGCACCAATTTGTCGACGGAAGAATAGACATAACTATTACCTAATTGATGTATAATAAGAGAAGATAGCTATATTTTTCTATTATCACAGTTATGCGTTCTAAACGAATCATGATTTTGTTGATAATCGTATATACTTTGTGGCCGTCGAGTAGAAAGTTTGTTGTCAGTGTGATTTTGACAGTTTGGGAAGAAATATTCTTCTGAAATAGTCTACATTTATAAGGACCTAGACAAAGATCGTTAGAAACGAAAGACAAAATGATGATTGTAGAAGAATATCTACGGTGCGATGTCAAAAATGGAGAAACGAAATGTAACTTTGTATTGAAAAAGCACTGTCTATTCTTTGTAGAAATAGAAAACGTCATGCTAAGCCTGCAGTACTGGCAAAGGACAGAATTGTGTGGAAAAGGGAGAGGGAGGCCTTTGCCCTGTAGTGAGACAATACAGGATGGCAAAAGGCTCGCCCCCTGTTACGTGGGGCTTAAGCAAAATGTGTGGATGACAGTACTTTTAAATATTTTAATTGAAAGTTGTAGTTAATTTAGACCAAGTGAAACCTTACAATAGATTTTCCAAGCCCAAAAGTCTGACAACCAGTCTTTAAAGGGGGTCATTTATAATTTTAAACTAAATATTATAAACTATTTTGTACGCCGAATATGGCAAAACATGTTGAACCAGCAATTTTAAACGAATTTCCATCCATATGTGCACATTTACGTATCATTTTACACATGTTTATACAAATAAATGCATCTTTATCGTGTGAACCTGCAAATACTGAATTGTGGAGGTCCGTTAGGCACGGGTCGATCCACCAGAATAAGCTACGCTTGCCGCGTTCAGTCGGATCGGTGACCATCTTTACATACCAAGACCTCTCCGTGCCTCGGAAAGCACGTTAAGCCGTTGCTCCCGGTGGTCATTTGCAGATCTTTGACAGACTTAACAAGTAGTCAGAAGCCCAAAGTCTTGACAAGGGATATCGTGTTACTCAGTAGATTATGGGGGCCCGATAGGCAGTCGATCCATGTAAAACACTGGTATCCAATTGCATCTGGTTAGACTGGAAGCCGACCCTAACAAAGTTGGGAAGAGGCTAAGCAAAAGAAAAGCTTGATGTTGTTCAAAATACGTCCACAAACCACTAATATAACCAAATTGGTCGATAAAAACACGATAACATCAACTTGTAATTCTACTACTGCATGCAAGCTATGAATAAAATTTAAAAGTGTCGTGTCTACAATATTGCTAGTCTGCGTCGGAAACGACGCCGGCCTGTCGCAATCAATATTATGTTTATTGCTTGTGCACTTTTTTGCAGATATTGCAGAACTTTTTGTAGTCAGTTTTTAGAAGGAATTTTCGCGATTATTGTTTTAGTTTGACATTTACTTTAGGAAGGAAATCGGCGTGACCTAGAACTAAAAATCTGAAGGCATGTGACATCTGCCAACCCGCACTGCGCGTTGCCGTATTACAGCCACTTTCTTCTCACAGAGAGGCCTGTGTCCCAGCAGTGGGAAATATATAGGCTGATTATGATGGAGGCCAACAGGCGTCAGCAGGAACAGGCGCAGGTTGACCACCAGCGCTAGTCCCAGCCCACAAACGCTGGCGCATATTCGCGCTGTCTACCAGCATGCTACCTGAATTCACTCTTAATAATACAGACAGAACCAGTCTGTACCAAACGTAAGTATGGCAGATCACATCCAGTTGCAGAAAAAATATGTTTTCTATAACGACTACATTTTTCATTTTCAAAATGTGTATTTGTTTTTACGAAAGAAATACTTCGCGCTACTACTAAAGGCGCACGAACCGCCCGTTCTAGCCAGAGCTGCCACGCTTCAATTAGCGCCAGAAGCTTGGTGCGCCCTTAGGGGTATATTCATAAACGTTTATTAAAGTTAAGACATGTTTAAACGTCAAAAATTGTATGGTTAAACAGTCACTAATCATTGATTTAACTTTAAGCAACGTTTGAACGATTTTCTGACTTGGCGCAGAAAAGTGAGGAGCCCCGACCCCAAATAACGGGACCAGGGACGGAAGAAGAAGAAGAAACGTTTGAATAAATAAAGGGGTTAACGTTTGGTCCAGCACTTGATTGGCCGTCTACACTATTCCAGTCTGGAATCGGCGTGCTGGAAAAAGTCTACTTTGGGTACATTCCAGTGCCGGTTCACATGTGACATTCCAATGCTGGGTTCAATATCTGGACCGGAAAAATATAACCGGGCATTTAAACAAAAAATCCCCCCATCAGCAGTATATTTCCTCTGCACAAACGTATAAAGACGGCTCCGTATCGTTGTGTGGCAATCCACGCTATATTTTATAGCACCACGCTATAATAGCGACTCGGAATTAGAACATTATGTCACGCGAGAACGCGCGCAACGCGTCACATTGATGCATCGATTGCCAATCATTCACCTTTGAGTCTATCAACATTTGTCTAGCTTTGTGACGGTCGGCTTCCAGAGCAACTATACTCCATTTGAAATAAGATTAGACATTTAATTAAACCTTTTTTTACAACTGATTTTGACTTCTATTTCATTGGTAGCATCTGCAGTAATCAGTTGGTATTGTAACTACTTTTTTGCTTTTAGTGCCATCCTTATGCCTACGGAATAGAAGACAAAATCGGTCGAACGGACTGTCAAAAAGGTTTGTTTAAATGTCTAATCTTATTTCAAATGGAGTATAGAGGTGAGTGAATATCAGTACGGTGATACGGAACCCTTCATGTGCTAGTCCGACTCGCACTTGACCGCATGCATCACAATGGTAGTTTCATACTGCATTTGTGTGTTGGATGTACCACAAAATGTGGGATGTTGACGTGTGGGCCTTGTTTATAACTCAAAATCAAAACTTTATATGGATGGCTTTATTAGATATTCTGAAATCAATAATAATTTACAAGACTATAAAGTTGCTATTCGTTTAAACATCAATTTGAAAAAAAGTTTTGAGGTTTTGTTTTTGTCCCAGGCATTGGCAATATTATAAACTGAATACGCTATATAATGTCAAATAGTGGTACTTACTTAATAGATCGTTACGAACTCTAGCTCAGCACTCTTCTCGAAATCATGCACAACACTGCAACAAAAGAGAACATATTTAAGCATAACATAATATCACGCCCGTATTCCACGAAGTGTAAGGCTGAGGTCTACCTACTACCTACCTGTATAGTACACCCACATTTCGCCAGTTATGGTTCCCATGTAATAGGGGTGAGCCTAATTCAACCAGGCACAAATCCACGCCCCGGGCTGCTACTGAGCAATTCCAGATAGAAAGACCCAATAACACTTTGCCCGACCCGCACCCTAATTGCGAAACATACGATTAATCATAATCGGTTTCATTTTGACAGTTCAACAATATTCATTGCGTTATTTACGTTGTTGAGCAGACACATTCTTCGAACATATGAAGCTATGGTTTAGCCATCCGTTTGAAAACGAAACAAATTATGATGAATCGTGAGTTACGCAATTAGGGTGCTGGTCGGTTTCTTTATTGGACAAAAGTTTTATTATTCACTTTTTAGTTATAGTACCTACCCCACACCGATTCGAAATTTCATCATCCTTGGGGTAAAAACAATGCTTAAATAATTAAGCATTGTTTTTACCCCAAGGATGATGAAATCGCATAAGCGATAGCAGCAATCGCGGTTTTTAAAGAGTTCCGTTGTCTGTCTACGAAACGCATCATCAGATCTTTATAAAATTTTAATGGGACCATTTAGGAATAAACCCCTTTCGAACAAAACAGAATTTTGCAAATCTGTCTATAATATATGACGGAGTTATGCCCGAAAATAGATAAAAATATATTATTAACATGTCGAATTGATAACCTCCTCCTTTTTGAAGTCGGTAAATAAACATCATTTATTGAAAATCTAGCGCTTAGTAGTTCATCACAATATCTTCAGTATGTAAGGATCGTAGTGGGTGTCGTCCGTAGTTTTTGCCTACCCCCATGGGGGAAACGCGTGAGTTGATGTATATCATCTGCCCTTTTCCCAGCTATGTCGGTGTCGGCTTCCAGTCTAACCGTATGCAGATGAATACCAGTTTTTACATGGAGCGAATCCCTATCCGACCTCCACAACCAGTTACTGGGTAACACGATACCACGCAGTAGGACTTGTACTCATCTGTGACGAAAGAAACGATGCTAAAAACAATTTAATTAGCAAATCAATTAGGCTCTACATCGAGACGAAGCAATTAGTAGTACTATCCGACGCTTCGGGAAACGTCACCGATTTCTCCTGAGAGACGTGAACGTGACCAATCATCGGAAATCACTCATTACTTTGAGCAATTTATTTCATCACCACTGCAGGAGCGGCTTATGGCTAACTTAGATCAGCTACGCTTTCCGCGGCCGAAGCGTGAATGGGTGACCACTGACCATCCATTACATATCGAGAACTCGGAGACCCCGGTGCCTAGGTCCCCGTATTCGTAGATCTTTGACAGTCGTTACGGGTAGTCCCAAAATGTCTGACAAGCAGTTTCCCAAGGACTATCGTGTTACCCAGTAACTCGGTTGTGGAGGTCATGTCAGGGCAGTTGCTGCATGTAAAATAATGGTATTCAGCTACATTCAATTATGTGTGTATTTTTTTTTTCGTTTTAGTAGATATGTATGCTTGTATGTGTATTATAAGTTTATAACCTATTTATGTACCAATCTTATTTATTATGATATAATTTGTATAGTTTTTTTTTTCAATCATTGTTCCTCTCAACCTAAGCACCTACCATCTAATCTCTGCACCACCCTTGGTTGACTGGTAGAGAATGCCTAAGGCATTAGGTCCGCCTTTGTACCTTTTTGTGTGCGAGAAGTTTAAATAAATTTCCCGTCTACCCCCTAACTCTCCAACCTATTATAAAATACACGTTTATCTCGGCCAACATGACTAAAGCAGTAACAGCAGTCCTATTGTACAACACAACACATAATGATAACATTGTAGTTGTTATGTTCTGTTCAAGGGTAAACGAATTACATTAGAACGATTTTACGTTCATTTCCATAGCATCACGACCGTGATGCTAAAGGAGAAGGCAGAGCACCACTGCTCTCAAAACGTTGAGGGAAAACGGGAGGAAACCCGGCTATGGTTGCCAGGTATTAACGCACCGAAAAGCCGGACAGACCAGTCTGTTTAGCCGGACGTTCGAGTAAAAAGGCCAGACACCCTTAACTTTTTAGTTTTAGTGTAACACTACAATTTTAAAAAAGTAAAACAAGGCTTTTTTTGTCATTTACCATAAAACGTTCTTAAATTCTAATGAAGCAACAACAAAATTGAATGAATCAGTCTTGTTTATTATGGACAGTGCTACTCCGCTCGCTTGCGCTAGTGATACAAGGTTAGGCGGGCGAAGCGGAAACCAACACATGACAAATGTTTTTTTTTGTCAAATAAAAAAAAATACAACTGACTTCCAAAAAAACACTACAAAGTAAAAAATAACTTTAATAAACTTCGGAAGTCGGTGACTTTGGATATGTATTTGATTTAATTTTTTGTCACCGCCTTCCGAAATTAGTCAGTTGTTTTTTTTGGGTTTTTAATTATTTTTCTCTTTTTAGTTATAGTACACAATTCGAAATTTCATCATCCTTGGGGTCAAAACAATGCAAATTTATGCGATAGCAGCAATCGCGGTTGTTTGCTGTCATTTTTTGAAGAGTTCCGTTGTCTGTCTCCGACACGCATCATCAGATCTATATGAAATTGAAATGGGACCATTTCGGAATATACCCCTTTCGAACAAATAAAGAATTTTGCAAATCCGTCTCTACAGGAAAAGTTTTTATTCAGTGCGCAAACTGTAACCATGAATTCAGCATAATCATTCTAGAGCCCCAGTGCATACAATTTTCGTCGGTTATACAACAAAAAATCAGCTGTTTCATAGAAAAGTGCAATACCTACGCGGTCAAAATGTATGGAACAGCTGATTTTTTTTATAAAACCCACGAATAATTGATCGAATTGATGACCTCCTTCTTTTTGAGGTCGGTTAAAAAGTCTAACAAAAGCCGGACAGTCCGGACACCATATGATTTGGCCGTACGCGCAACCAAAAAGCCTGACTGTGTCCGGCTTTATCCGGACGCCTGGCAACGCTAAACCCGGCAAGTCTTAGAACCAATAATTTGAAGACATGTGACATGCACCAACCCGCATTGGGCCCGAGAGGTGTGTTATATGGCCCACTCCCTCTCACACTGTAGAAGCCTTGCCAAAGGCTACACAAAATGGTAGGAAATAACTGCCAATTTAAAGTCCACAGTAACCGGGTAGATGACCGCCAGAGACCGGGGTCAACCTCCCAAACACCCAGTCTATGCCAAAACGTTCAACAAAGGCGTATCGAAGCTACAACACACAGTGTCATTTATATACCCATTTCAAGGTCCAATAAAAACTACAATAATGACTCATCAGTCCAAGCTTTTTGTGCCGAACTCATCCGTTCTGCTCTGAATGTTCTCGTGACGTCAGGACTTCGCTGAACCGTGACGCGATCGGCACACTTCGGCAACAATCGGGCATTGTCGGGCTGCGCTTGCGATTGTTATCGTAAAGCTTTTTTGTAGTTCACAAGATGCGTTTCTTTGAATTTGTGTGAACTCAATTTTGGGTGATTGTTTTAAATTTTCGAGTCATGCCGAGTCAGCAAGATGCCTCACGTTCATTAAGAGGGAAGCGCCAAAGTAGCCAGCAAAATTCAAACTTTCTTACGTTTCTTGCAATTTTTTGTGTGTGTTGGTCCCTGGATGGGTTTTTTTTTGGGTGGGAAATCATCAAATAACATCTCCATCTCTGGGTGGAGCGGGAGGGCGTGTCAGACTTTTACTGACTAAAACCCACCCTTGTTTCTTCAGTTGCCTGTGAGCCAGGGGCCACGGTATCTCTTTCGAACAACCCGCATCCCTGGCAGGCATCAGCCCTTGCGGAGCCCACCAGTTGGTGCTGACATCTCATTGAGGAGCATGTGGAACACAACGCGCCGTCAACCCGGGCTTGGTCCTTACCGGACAACGAGCTAACCATTACTTGCCATCCACAAGCCCGCGCCTACGTTGGCTGGGAATCAGCCTGGGATTCCCGACGCCCAGGGCGTCTCCTACGGCGGCCAGGGCCGTGAGAGCCCTTTTGCGAGCATTACTGCTTCACAGAAAGAGGTGACGGCTACCCATGCACTCTCGCTCCGTACCATGGCCTGGATCAGGGCCAGACGCGAGAGATCGCCACCGCCGATCGCCTCCACGAGGACACGGCGGCGGCGGTGCTCCGTCCAAGCCGGGCAGACCTCCACCGTGTCCTCAGGGCGATTTACGCAGTGGAAACACCCGGGCGTTTCCACCCACCTTATGCGAAACAGGAACCTCCCGAAACAACCGTGTCCAGCGAGGACCTGCGTCAGGCGGAAGGTGAGGACGCCGTGGCGCCTCTAAAGCCACTCCTCAAAGAGGGGACTAACCGCCGCAATCGTGGCGTGCCCAGTCCCTGAATGGTTTAGATTCACAAAATTGGACCCAGTTTTTAACGCGTAGATTACAGCCCACTGTTACTTGAAGGGAGGAGGCCGCTGTCCCAGCATTGGGAACATAATAGGCTGATTATAGAGATGTAAAACCCGCTAGATGTACTCACCCCGAACTCACTGCGAGTGATATCATAAAAAGTAACGGCCGCTAATATCCTCTGACTCAATATCTGCTACTCCATATAGGGACGACCTTGTAATCCATTTCAGTTCTATTTATATACTGGAACGATGATAGAGTTCTGTTCAAGCAAAGGTTAGAGTAGGTAGATAGGTAGGATATTAGGTAGGTAGGTAGTATGGCACATAAAATCCCTACTATAGTATAATATTATAAATGCGAAAGTAACTCGTGTCTGTCTGTTACGCTTTCACGCCTAAACCGCTGAACCGATCGTCATGAAATTTGGCAGAGATATAGCCTGGGATATGGAGAAGGAAATAGGTTACTTTTTGACACGAAAACCGACAAACACGCGGGCGGAACCTCGGGCAGCAGCTAGTTTCATATATGTCGAGTTTCGTCTCTTTTCCTCATGCTTTTGTAACAGTCTCTTTCTAAAGCTCAATATGTTTACTTAGGTCGGGTTCGGATTGGCGATATATTTTCTCTGGGATGTGCTCTGTTGGATTCTCAACGCTCGGCGCAATACAGAGAGTTGAAATTACAATGCGCCATAAGAAGTCGTCGCGTAAAAAAATCGCACATGATTTACAGTTATTTTGCCTCTGATTTTGCATCACTGTCAATATCACAATGATATCTATTCCCCTTACAATAAGTTTGCTTTTGAGCTGCTGCCACTAACAAGTCTGTCAAAATGACAGTGATCTTTATTGTCTTTACAATAAGGTTGTTGTTGGGTTGCCGCTGGGAAGGACTTTGCTATAGAATTCCCGTGAATTAAGCTAAAGAACCTTATCCGTGGAGCCTCGTATGAAACAAAAGAAAGCTGCACTAGAACACGACACGTAACGAAAAACATTCACAACTGATAATTGTTAATGTTATAGGGTGGAACACCCGGTTGTCGGACACGCATTTTTACTTATTTACTAGCTGACCCGAAAGACGTTGTTTTGTCCAAATATCAATAGTTCATACAAAAATGTCATAGAAAATAGTTCGTTTAGTTTTTTCTGAATTTAAATATTGCTACCCTAGGGGGGGGGGGGGGGGGGGGAATCATGAGTTCTTCTAACTGAACAGACAGCTGTGCTACGTCAGTTCTTCCCAGCTAAAGCACTAGGAACTGGCGAAGGGCGGGCGTGCCGGGGCTCTGACTTATGTAATTTTGACGATCAAAAAGTGCTAACTTTGAGCCTAGTTTGTATAAATGACATTTGATTTGTGCTGAATTCATGGTTTCAGTTCAGTTATCCCAGGCACACTATAGATTTAGATAGATAACGTCATAAGCACCGTAGTACTAGGGGGCAAGCCTGTTAATAAACATGTTATAGGATTTAATACTATACCATACGGTGGCAAAAAAAGGATTTATCCTACTAATATTTTCAATGTGAAAGTTTGTATGTTTGTTACTCAATCACGCAAAAACTGCCAAACGGTTTTGGAATTAAATTTGACTAACAGATAGTTTATATCCTGGATTACCACTAAGGTTACTTTTTATCCCGGTAGTATGTTCCCGCGGGATAATTCCGACCTTTACGTGGGCGAAGCCGCTAGCAAAAGCTAGTAACAATAATATAGGTACCAACCTCTCATAAAAAGGACGCCTGTGATACTGTGTCCCAGGATTCTTGGCTGATTATGAGGTACCAATTTCTCTTTATAGGCACATCAATGCCGCCGTCTTAAACACCTACTCCGCAATGCCGATAAAACGGTAATTAACAGAACACTGTGTTCATTCATGAATTTAATTAAATAACGATCTCGAAGAGACGCGATAAGCGATCTTGTGGAAGAGATTGCGCATTCATTTAATTTATTTTCCTTACTTTGCTTTCCTCATAAGGAAAAATAAGGGGAAATCCGGTCACGTGGTCGCTGGCGTTCGCCGTGCATACAATACTAGCGTATTTCTCTATTTTCTCCCTGGGTAATTCTCATTAGACAGAAAAAAAGCAAAAAAAATAATTAAAATAACTTAATTAAAATTATAAAATCAAATAAGTTAGTACCGAAAGTCGTCCACTGCTGAACACAAGCCTCCCCCAAAAGATGGGGCATTTGCCATAATCGCCACGCTTGGCAGGCAGGTTGGCGATCGCAGTATGGTTTTTTTTTTTGGGTGGGAAATCATCAAATAACTTCTCCCGCTCTGGGTGGAGCGGGAGGGCGTGTCAGACTTTTACTGACTAAAACCCACCCGTGTTTCCCTCAGTTGTCTGATGGTCAAATGCATAGCGAACGCTGCTGCCCATTTTCTAGTAAGTCCCTTAGTCGCCTCCTACGACACCCACGGGAAGAAATGGGATGGTACTTTTCTCTTACGTCCGGCACCACACGGAACGAGTACGAAACGTACGAAAGTTACGAGTTCACGAAATAAGTTAGTAGGTAATAAATATAAAATTAGCAATGATAAAATCGGTTGTTTTCTATGGAGAAGAGCCGGCATGAAACTCCACTGTCATTCATTACACATTACCCAGCGAAAACAGAGAGATAAATTTTGATGGATAAACGTGCGACCGCTATTAGCCTGAAGGACTAACGCCCTCCAAAAGGACAAACAGTAACATAAATAAAATCTAAGGGGCTATTCAGACAATTTGTAATGCTATCTCGTCTGGGGCACACAATAAGTCTACGAGATGCGCTATTACTTTGCAAAAGCATACATTTTACAGATCGTATGTTACTTTTCCTAATAGCTAAAAGTACTATGCACTTCTGCTCCCTTTCGAGTCGTACATATAATAAATAACATATCGTGATATTATTATTGAGGCTAGTTAATGTAAGACACGCCTCGAGGCGTGAGGGTGACTCGATAGACCTTCTGGTGCAGGGTAGTGTGAAAGCACACCCATCCATGAGACGGACTGACTGAATTAAATCCGCAGTGGGAAACCCTTTGTGCACATTAAATTGCAAAAATCGGAGTAGATGGCGAGAAATCGTGAAGCAAATCACATCAGCCCCTAGAAAAGAAACTGCATGAAGACCACGACCGCTCTGACAAGTGTTACGAAAAAAAGAAGTCTGAAATCGCCAACCCATCTTGAGCAAGCGTGGTGATATAAATATCAATGCTTTTGCCTTCTCCGTATGAGAGAAGATTGCCTTGGGACAATGATATGCTAGTATTAGTATTAAAATTCATTAAATTATAAATGCTAGCCACTTTAACAATGCTTTTTAAATAGCCTGTCGTCTACCGCCCCGATAAAATCACAAATCTCCGCGCGCGCCGACAACCGGTGCACCCACCCTCCAATAAGTCGCTATCTACAAGTGATTCGGTATCTTATCTCGGAGTGTCCGCTCCACTTCGGAGTTATTTTCTTAGAGAACTGCTGATAATATGGGTTTCAAAGAATTCATGGAGTATTTTCTTTATTATGTCATCGTGTTGAACTGCATATGTTTTTGAAACCCTACTAAACTAATATTATAAATGTGAAAGTTTGAGGACTCTTTCACGCAAAAACTACTGAACGGATTTGGATGAAATTTGGCAAACAGATAGTTTATAACCTGGATTAACACATAGATTACTTTTTATCCCGGTAGTACATACCCGTGGGATAATTTCCGACTTCCACGCGTGCGTAGCCGCTAGCAAAAGCTGGTCTTATAAACGAAAATTTCCGAGGATGTTTGTTACCCTTTCACGCAAAAACTACTGAACAGATTTTGATGAAACTTTACAGTAATATAGCTTATACATCAGAATAACACATGGGCTACAATATTTTAAGATTTTATGTGATTTGACCATAATATAACGATAAGTTATCAAGTAAGTCGGAAAAAATCCTGCCTACTGAGGTCTATCTTGGGGCGCTCTGCCTTCACCGTTAAAGTTATACGAAGATAATGTAGTGTAATTGTTTGTCTTCAGTTCTAACTAAATATCTGCGAAAGCATATTGTATCTACCTTTTATGTGAGAGTCAAAATAGTGACCCATAAATACATTTAAATTGGATACTTTTGTTACAATGCACATTTTAGAGTATTTCGTTGCTTTTTATCAAAATAATACCTTTATAGCTTTCAGTATATAATGTAGATAAACTTTGTCTTTTATACTTAGCTTACTTATACTAAGTGTCTAAGTAATAACAGCCGCACGGGTCGATCGATCAGGTTAAGCTACGCTTGCCGCGGTTGGTCCGTGAATGGGTGATTATGTTTACATACCAAGACCCCTCCGTGCGTCGGAAAGCACGTCAAGCCGTTGGTCCCGGCTGTCATTCATGGATCTTTGACAGTCGTTACGGGTCGTCACAAATCTGAAAGTCTGACAACCAGTCTTACCAACGAGTATCAACCCAGTAACTGGGTTGTGGAGGTCAGATAGGCTGTCGCTCCACGTAAAATACTGGTATTCAGCTGCATCCGGTTAGACTGGAAGCCGACCCCTAAGATGAAGAAGACTAGGTAGATGACTTAGCTTACTTACACTAATTTCTTGCAATCTACGCAAGCTAGATGTTTCAGTAATATGACACAAGTGATCAATCAAAACTGCCAGCAATCCATTCAGTACAATTTGTCAATAAATACTGAGCGACAGTTGTCGTCAGTCGTTATCATAGCGTATGACCTGAAGGTCAAATTCTTATAAATCATCGTTCAAGAGGGCCCTCCTCTCATCAATTGATACAACTTTATATTAATTACGTTCGTACGTCACTCTTTCTGGCTGAGAGTTACACGGAATAATGATGTAAGTTTATCGTGAATCACTGACTGACTGACGGCAAGGGGAACCTGCTGTCCAATTGAGTAGCAGCCGCACGGGTCGATCGATCAGGTAAACCCTATTTTTCCATACCAAGACGCATGAGGCACGGAGGGGTGCCTCGGAAAGCACTATAAGCTGTTGCTCCAGGCTGTCATTCATAGATCCTTGACAGCCGTTACAGGTCGTCAAAGACCAAAAGTCTGACAACCAGCGCGTCATCGTATTACCCAGTAACTGGGTTTTGGAAGTCAGATAGGCAGTAGCTCCACATAAAATACTGGTATTCAGCTGAATTCGGGTAGACTGAAAGCCGGCTCCAGCATATTTGGGAAGAGGCTATTTTCGATTACCCGTCGTAGGACTGCGCTCACAAATATCATCTCAAATGACCACATACCTACGGCTCTCATAATGACATAAGCTCTGGAATGGTGGCTGTCAATTGACCAGAAGGTCAGTGCCATTAGCCGGATCATATTTGGTCATACCGTCATTGTGTGCGTCTGCGGTAGGAGTTAATTTGCTGTTAAGACTGGGACGTCTGGGACTAGGTCATTGTGGAAACAGGTATTAGGATATTAGAAAAATTTAAAAGAGTATGCTTCCGAGTACCGAAATGACGACGAATTGAGAAGTATTGAAAACCCGGCCAAGTGCGAGTGACTGAACTCTTTGGTACGGATTCCACAAGGCAAAAAACGCCGAAAAAAAACGTTTCTTGTATGGAGTTAATCATTAACCAACTTAATCACTTAAGGAGTTAAATTATTAGCTTGTTTTTTTTTAAATTGTTGTTGTAGCGGCAACAGAAGTACACATTCTGTGAAAATTTCAACTGTCTATGGATTATATTATACTGCGCGCTGACAGACAGAAGGACGGACGGACATTGGAGACTTAGTGATAGGGTCCCATTGGTTACCCTTCGGGTACGGAACCCTAAAAAAAACATGTTGCGTCAACCACAAATAAAGTGTAATAAGGGCAAGAGAATGACGATGATCCTGAGATTTACAGTCACAAAGAAAGAAAGAAAAAGTATTTATTGTGACTCGCACATGAAGATCACATACCAAACTAAACACACAATCGTCATGTTGGAAGGATAAATAAAAGGCAACTAATATAAGGATGACCGCAGCTGAATACCTGTATATAACATGGAGCGACTGTCTATCATACCTCCACAACCCAGTTACTGGGTAATACTCAGCTTGGTAAGACTGTGCTTCCGACTACCCGTTAACGACTGTCAAAAATCTACAAATGACAGCCGGACTGAAGGTTTAAAGTGCTTTCCGAGAAATCAAACAATCATGGGATTTCTACTATAGTTTACAATAACTGTTGCCTTTGGTTTCTCTGGCACCCTAGAGGTTATTCATGTACCCGAATAAACAGTATCTTTTTGTAAATCCAGGACATAGAGCATCTTTCTTCTGAATGCGTTCAGCCATTTATGCGTTATTGACTAACGAAAATCTTCAAAAAAATCGTCTATTACAATATTAGTTACGAGAGTTAGATTAGCACGATTAGTGACAAATGCGTGTACTGGCTGGACAGGTTCACTCAATATGTGTGGTTTTTCTTCAGACAATTTCAGACACCAATTTACACGGTCTTAACATTATCTGGGCACGATTTTGTCTAGACTTTAAAAGAGACTGACCTTATGAGTTTGTTTCGCCTTTTCTTCTCAAAGTAGTCCAGATAGGAAACGCCGACCTCATATAGTTTTACCTTTTTTTTGAAGCCGGTTAAATATAATAATTTATTTACCTTCACGGCACAATACAACTTCTCTATAACATCAAAATCGCTCCAAAATAATACTTTTAAAAGCATTTCAAACCGCCTCTCTTCCCCTTTTACAAAGTTACGCTCGTAGAACAGCCATTATGGCATCCTGAGGGTACCCCATACATTACATGGACTCTATAAATAGACAACGTTATGTAGGTAACCGAGTTCACTGTTGTTGTAACCGGAATCTGTATGTTCACGCTTTTGGGAAGCAGGGAGGCAGGCATAGAGGTGCATGTGTTGTGCAGCTGGAGTTATGGTGAGCAAAAACATCCAACACTTTTCTATCTACCTATTTATTAATACGTGAAGCAAAAACGTTGTACGCCTTTTTACGAAAATTACGCGGATGGAAGAGTATTTGGCACATTTAAGTTTATATGGAGCAGTGCAGAAAGCAAATTTCTTCATATAATAATAATGCATTAGAAATACATCAAGCTTTAAATGAATTATGGTCGAATTTCGACCGCTAGGTGACCACTAGTATAAATAAATATGTAGTGCTGTTCGTTGGTAACCACATGACTCGAGAATAGTTGGACCAATGATGTAGGTATTTTTTGTTTGAAAACGTTCGTAATAATAAGGTTTTCAGGTAAATAAAAATAAAAAAGTGAAAAAGCTGCCCGGAAAATGAGAAAATTCGGGAAAAACTAAAAGCGCTTTTTTCTATGGGTTTTTAGTGTAAATTATTGAACTTTAACTAGGACAACGTCTGTTAGGTTTGCTAGCATTTATAAATGCGAAAGTTTGGACAGGACTGTTTTATGTCGTTTTGACGTTTAATAAGTGCTGTTCAGTCGCTGAATACCAGCGCTGTCGCCGTTTCGTATGCGGCCGTAGCATTATGCTGAGCGATGGCCGTTTTGCGTGGATATGTTCCCCCAACTTGTTCTTGTTGTGATCTTTGTCAGCGACATTGTGACCGCAAGCAAAAAATAGGTTTTTTTTTCTGATTCTGAGCCTATTTTGATTGAATGACATTTGAGTTTGATATTAGGTATTACTAAATTCATACTAATTTAACTCACAGTGTTATAGATAAGATTTATTTTATAAACTCAATACGATTCGCTCATAAATGATATCGGTCACATTACAGCAACTTCAAAAGATTTCTTTGATAAGTATATGGGTCGGTTTTACTAAAATTTCCGTTCGACTGCCCCGCTGGTTCACAGGTCGCTAATTGAAAGATATATATATTGCAAGATATGGGAGTATAGGGGTATGAGGAACAGGGTGTAAAGTTCACTCATACTCTATAGAAAAGGGAGGATCCTCCGATCAGACGGGTCGATCGTTTGGTGTCGGGACGTTGTAATATAGCAGTCGCGCGGTAAACTCTGATTGCGCGATACAGGATTTGTATGACATCATCGATGCATAGTTCGCATGTGGCTTTGTAGATGCCGCCACAAGTACCTGTTTAGCTTGGGGTATTTGGTTCATCTCCAGAGCCTTGATAAGTGTTCCAATTTGGGTATAATAAGTCCTGGGTATTCTGGATTGGTGTGTCCAGTTAACGGCAACGGGCTCGTAGAGACTCGTCCTATTCCACGGGAGTTACAAATGTATAATGACTGGATTTTAATAGAGACTGAGCTTCTTTTTTTTTTTGGTTGGGTAATCATCAAATAACTTCTCCCGCTCTGGGTGGAGCGGAAGCTCGTGTCAGACTTTTACTGACTAAAACTCACCCGTGTTCCCTCAGTTGCCTGTGTGCTAGGGGCCGCGGTATCTCTTTCGAACAACGTGAATGTTTTTGTTTTTTTTTTTCAGAGTAGTCAGAAAGATAAGTCACTGATTCATTGGATTACCTCGTTGGTGTAGTGGTCGCAAGCGCTACTGCTGAGCATGAGGTCCTAGGTTCGATTCCCAAATCGAGTAGGTAATTTTGGCTTTTTGTATCTGGAATTTCTTAGTAGCAGCCCGGAGTTTAGATTTGTGCCTGCCTGATGGCAACTGGCCCGCCCCCCATAGCACATAACTGGCGAAACGTGGGTATATTATAGGTACATCTGCACAACTCTTCGGGGAAACAAGGCGTGGTGTTTATTTTGTTAATGCCAATTTACACATTTTATCATTTTTCATCTTCATTGCAGCCGAAAGACGTCCACTGCTGGACATAGGCCTTCCCCAAAAGGGGGGTTTTGCCATAATCGCCACGCTTGGCAGGCGGGTTGGCGATCGCAGTATGGTTGTACAATGCATAGAGTACGCTGCTGCCCATTCTCTAGTAAATCCCTTAGTCGCCATCTACGACACCCACGAGAAGAAATGGGATGGTGCTATTCTTTTACGTCCGGCACCACACGGAACATTTTATCTACCTACGTAAGTATAAACTAGCTTCTTCCCGCCACTTCCTCCACGTTAAATTTCTTGCTTCCCCGACACACCACGTCTCATCGAATCGCCTGACCGTGCGAGTACTTCGTATTCGTGACTTATTTTCTTTTTACTCGCTTCCTAAGGGTCCTAGCGTGAGGTTATATAGCCTTCCTCGAAAAATGGGCTATCCAACATTAAAATAATTTTTCACTTCGAACCGGTAGTTCTTGAGAATAGCGCGTTCAAACAAACTCTTCAGCTTTATGATATTAAAGTATAGAGTAATAGCAGCGCTCCGCGGTTTCACCCACGTAGTTCCCGTTCCCGTGGGAATACGGGGATAAAATATAGCCTATGTCACCCGGGGATAGTGTAGCTTCCCAACAGTGAAAGAATTTTTAAATTGGTTCAGTAGTTTCGAAGCATATTCAATACAAACAAACAATCAAATCTTTCCTCGTTATAATATTATATGGTATAGATAAATTAGTATATCACTAACAAGAAGCTCTAATTCTTTAAGTGCACAAGTTTTTCGAAGAACCTCATGTCCAGAATGCTATCTCAAATCGCCGAGACACAATGCACCAACGGACAAATCTTCCTTCTCGCTCCATCTCTTCAAAAACCACATCCGTCTCGCTCCAGCCAGGATTTCGGATACCGGTTTTCATCCATGTAAAAAAATAACCGTCGAGTTTCTTATATCCTTTAATAAGACTTATGATAGTATAGTAAGATGTAAAACCAGTTTTTTTGTAAAGCTAGATTTCAAAAAGGATTTGGTAATCGCCTTTTTGCCAATGCACTGAACAAAAAAATTTACTTTTTTTTTGCTGGCATTTTGCTTACGCTGTGGCCAAGATGACAGTTGACCAGCACCAGCGTTGGCAGATGTCCCGATTTTGGCGGGAGTTCCCAAAATTAAATGTCCCGCGCGGGACAGGCTGTCCCGCTTTTCGAGGATTACTGTGTGGTTTGGTTGTTAACTAGCTTCATCTTTCTAACTCACTGACCTTGACAATTCAAAAGTGCCTGTAATTGGTTTATTTGAAATAAATGCATTGAGTTTGAGTTTGAGTATGCGTATAGTAAAGTAACGTGTTCTCATTCTATCACTGTCTACTATCATTGTAAACTTAATTCAAAACTCAAGTAAGAAGATAAGTAGTATTAAAGTCGGTTAGTACGGAAAATACAGATTATTTACGTTTTTTTTAACATGTCCCACTTTTGATGAAAGAAAAAATCTACGTATGTTCAAAAAATTGTCTGCTCAACAACGAAAATAACGCAAGAAATGTTGTTGAACTGTCAAAATTAAAGACATTCTTACTGTTAGTGTAACGGACGCCGAGCCTTATGTGTTTAAAGTGATTAAGACTGTGTGAAAGACTATGTTATTATTGATTTACGTGTAAAACAATAGGATAGAAGTAGGGAAACGCTGTAAATAATTAAATTTGTGCAACGGTCTTCATTAAAGTAAAGTTTCGTCACAGTTAAGCTACGTGCCTTGTAATGTGTATAGCGGCTCTCGTTGCAGTAAAGATTCGCCGTACGTTAAAGCTGTGTGCTATTGATATGCTGCACTGTGATTGGCTGGAGCGTTTTTGTTAAATAGTATATTTAGCCATTTTTGGGTCGAGATAGTCGGTCTCCAGCTCCTCAAGAATAAAGAACAATAAGAAGAAAGAAGTTTTATTTCACCTAAATAATACTACAGTCCACCTCAGTTATGTGTTACACAATTACCTCACAGTATTGTACATGCAGAAGACTCACTACGTACCACCAAGCTTCTCTGCCAACCCTCTTTCAAACAATATTTTTTGCAACATCACCGGCCGTTAAACAAGAAAGCTAAAAGTTCAAAGATATTGATATGAAACCCGTTTTGTTTGAGGTTCGTTCACCACTCAAAGCTATCTATTAGTCATGCTCAAGATATGTCGAGACAGCATTTTGTTATAATGCTTTCTCATTGTGATTGTGATTGTTCTGTATGAAACACCGAGCTTTAGAAAGAGACACAGGCAGGAGTGACAGAGACGACGCTCTACTAAGCTTTTTCTTATGCTCGAAATGCTGGCGAATTAAACTCTAACCAGCATAGCTCATCATCATCATCTTTTCAAGATATAGGCCTCCCTCAAACTCCGCCACTTCGACCGGTTCTGGTCTTCCCGCATCCAGCGGATTCCCACGGTCTTCACAAGGTCATCGGTCTACCTTGTGGGAGGCCTTCCAACTCTACGCCACTCCAGAACCTTTCGGCCCCATCGGCCATTTGTTCTGCGAGCAATCTGCTCTGCCCACTGCCACTTAAGTTTGGCATTTCTTCGTGCTATGTCAGTTACCTTGGTTGTTCTGCGGATCTCTTCATTCCTGATTCGATCACGCAGGGAAACTCCAAGCATAGCCCTCTCGATTGCCCTTTGGGTGACTGAGCCTTCTAATAAGGCCCATTGTGAGCACAGCTATTCACAATTAAAGCCATATTTGTTACGGTCACGAATACTCACGACACAACATGACAATGATCTCCAAATTACCAAAAACGTAAGAAAATTTGAATTTAGCGGCTTACCTTAGCGCATCCTTCTTAGAAAGAAACATTAAAAAAAATAGAAGTATCAAAAATCTGTACCTAGAACTAATCTGGCAAGAAATCATTCAAACCAGCATTCATGATTAGATAACTTAGCGCCTATCTTTTAGACAAAATAACGGTATTTTTTAGCAAAACATTAAACAAGTTATGTAAGAGCTAACAGAAAAGTATTTGTTCAACAAACGTACCTCAATTAAAGGTACGCACTCCACTAACCGCTATTTATGTTTCTACTAGCTTTTGCTTTTACTTTACTATTTATTTACAACAACCGCGTTAAGGTCAGAAATCCCACAGGACCGTCATACCTGCAGGCTTAGCATGCCGCTTTCTATTTCTACTCTACATGTCTACATTTCTCGGTACAAAACTGTCAATTGTCTACAAGTAAACGTAATTTTTGTCTACTCTTCCGTCGACAAAACTCTTTTCTACAGTTCGCGTGCTAAACCTGCAGGATACAAAGTATTCTATGTGCCAATCCAGGTCATAGTCTACCTATGTGCAAAATTTCATCTAAATCCGTTCAGCAGTTTGTTTATGCGTGATAGATTACCAAAAATCCAAACTATCACGTCTATTTTACACATTAGCTGTTTCCACCGGCTTCGCCCGCGTGAAGTTCGAAAATTATTCCGCGGGAACGTATTACCGGGATAAAAAGTATTATTATGTGTTAATCCATGTTTTAAACTACCCGTGTGCCTAATTTCATCAAAATCCTTTCAACCGTTTCTGCGTGTTTGAGGATCTAAGCTCCATTCATCCACCATTTAGGTAATTATTATGAGGTAAAATTTGTGAGTTTGTTTACAGGGCGTAATCTCCGAACTGCTGAGCTGAATCCGAAAATTCTTTCACTGATGGGAAGCTACAGTATTGCCGAGTGGGCGAGTGTCATAGAATCATCATAATCAGCTTATAATGTTCCCACTGCTGGGACACAGACACAGGCCTCCGCTCTTCAAGAGGAAGCGGGTCATTATCCAGCCCGCGGGCCCGGAGCGTATTGGTTGATGTCACATTTCTACGAATTTTTGGTTGTAGGACATGCCGGTTCCTCACGATATTTTCTTTCACCATTTTGAGAGAAGTTGTGATGAAATTATTTACACAAAGTAAATCGCAGGTTCCCATGACCTACAACTTGTAAGTCGGGTGCACAGCAGTGAGCAGTTGTGGCCAAGTGGCTACGACCACTAGGCCACCTATGTTCACTGCTGTGAAAGCTAGTATCATATTAAAATTATACTAAGCCATGAGTCCGCTGGATGCGGGAAGCACAGAACCGCTCGAAGTGGCGGAGCTTGGACTAGGCCTATGTCCAGCAGTGGACGTCTTTCGGCTGAAATGATGATGATGATGCCATAATAGAGCTATCTTTTAAATAGCCTTGTGATTTATCCAACAATCAAAGCGTTATACGCAACTCTAGCGCAGGAAAAAAGATAATTGAGCTAAAAATAATGTATGTACATATTGATCCATTGCTCAAGGACTACTCAGTCGAGGTCCACACGGACGTGAAAATATCGCGGCGGGAATTGTCGCGCATTGGATTTTCAGCTCTCGGTGTTGAACCGAACATTGAGAATCCAACAGAGTACATCTCAGCACGTCGATAAAACACACCGTTCGACTTTCAACTCTCCGCGCTAAGCAGTGCATTGGAAATCCAGTGCGCGGAAATCCCGCCACGATATTACTACGTTCGTGTATACGTCGACTTACTGGGCCGATCTGAACAAATTAGGCACGAATTGTTTACAAAATAAATGTTAAATTGGTAACTTCTATCAATGTGAGTGTGACAGATAACCTTTACAGCTACCTAAGCTTAACAAGCTACAAAGAAAATATTGAAAGCAGTGATTTATCGTCAAATTACCTGAAGAATTCTACATGAGTTGAATAGCTTTAGCTTCATAAAAAATAATAGTTAAAAAAACTAAAAAACACGCTTTAAAAACCAAACTAAAAAAGGAGAAAATAATTTAATTCAATTAAAAAGCGTGGGGTGCTTTTTGAGGTATTTTTATAATGAATTAATGTCAAGCACCCCACGCTTTTTAATTGAATTAAATTATTTTGTCCTTTTTTAGTTTGATTTTTAAAGCGTGTTTTTTTATACTATTATTTTTTTCTATTTTTTAGTTCTGCTAACTACAAAAGTGTTTTTTTTTATATTTTTCTCAATATTTTTTTTATTATTGAATTGTCATTGGTCCTCGATAAGTTTACAAAGTTTAAATAAAATCTGACCGTTTAAAGTGGGTCAAAATCGCGCCCTTAGGAGTCGGTTACAAACATACAAGTGAAGCCCCAGAATTAAATCTAGCTTTTGAATTTATTTACAAAAACAGTCCCTTGTCTACCCAAACACCGTTTGAATAAGTACAAGATAAGACAAGATAAGTATAAGACTTCACCTACACAGGCAGTGACTCCATGTAAAGTACTGGTATTCGGCTTCATCAGGTTAGACAACTTGGTACTTCTACTTACAGATATAAAAGCATTTATCCCAAAGACATAAAGCTTCACCACATCCATATCATCGCTTCCACAGTCCCCGATCTTTACAAAAACCGGTCTGTCATGTCTCCGTCTTTAAGAGCTTACTTGCGTAACGGTACTTATAAAGAGTTGAGTAAGAATTAAATTCGCCAGTCTACGATAGGAATAGACCCTGTGACCTTTTGTGAGGTAACTGAGGAGTTTTATTAGCGGTTCATTGCAGAAAAAAAAGTAAAGATTTTCTGTTGGGATAATCAGCCAATAATGCTTTCGGCTGTTTAGTCTATTCGCACGAATTCACTCAACCGATTCGGGCGAATCGACAGTTTTTAATAATCCCTACTAATAATATTTATAAATGCGAAAGTAACTCTGTGTCTGTTACGCTTTCACGCCTAAACCGCTGAACGGATCCTGATGAAATTTTACAGAGATATAGCCTGGGATATGGAGGACATAGGCTACTTTTTAACGCGATAACCGGCATTCACGCGGGCGGAACCGCGGGAAAAAACTAGTAAATTATATATTATTTCCTAATCCGCTGGATGCGAGAAGCAGAAAACCAGTCGAAGTGGCGGAGCTTAGGAGACGCCTATGTCCCACTGTGGACGTCTTTCGGCAGAAATGATGATGATTATTATTATTTTCTATAGGCGAAACGCAGCACACAGTAAAATGATTTGTAGATGTATCGACAATTCCAGAAATACGTATTACGCAATTGGCACGTTTTGAATGTTATGCAATAAAGTTATGAAAAACGTCGCTTCAAGTACATGCAATAAATTATAAAGTGCATACAATCAAAACGTATCAATTGCCTAATACGTATTTCTCCCAGTAGAGTTGCCAATTCCCAATGCCCACAAACGCGAGTCGACAATACAAAATAATAATACATAATTATTATGTTGCTTTTTATTTAAAAGTGTCGATTCGACCGCTTCGGGCGAGTAAATTCGTGCGAATTGACTATTAAGCCTTTCCCACTATTAAATACAGGCCTCCACGTATAAATGACGTAAATTTAAAACTACACACAGTGCAATACTGTCGTACTTATAGAAAGAATCATTGGTAAACAATTGGAAATCACGGTGAAGATAGATAAGGCATGCACTGATGGTCCGGACGTGGCGTAACAATGGTTACTAAGTCGTTTATAACCAAAGAAATATATAAAAATCCATTTATAACTACATACCTTCGTAAACTCACACCTTCTTCCCACAGAAAGTACAGAAAGTCACATGCTACGATGCTTACATACTTCTTTTGCCTCGTTTACGTTCATACATCTGAGGCCCTTGTGAGTACTACGCACCTGACCTATCTGAAAAACGCCACCAATAAGGTCACTGTCCTCCTAAGGCGTCCCCTTCCGGCGTTTCCACTAACATCTGCGTTGTAAATACCTTTTGTCACCCGCCCTTCATTCAGCCTCTCAACATGACCAAACCATCAAAGCATTCTTTTTTAACCGACTTCAAAAAGGAGGAGGTTATCAATTCGTCGGAACCTTTTTTTTTTTTGTTTTTTTTTTTTTTATTTTTTTTTATGTACCTATGTTCCCCGATTACTCGAAGATGGCTGGACCGATTTGGATTTTGTTTTTTTTGTTTGAAAGGGTATACTTCCCAGGTGGTCCCATGATCATCAAGTCAGGATCTGATGATGGAATCCTGGAGAAATAGAGAGAACTCTTCAAATTTTATAGGCACACGAAGCGATTTAGCTATTTTTTGGAAGAGTACTTTCTCGGAGTGGTCTCATTTCAATTTGGTGAAGATCTGATGAAGAACTTTGGAGATAGGCAACGGAACTCCACAATAAATGACAGCAAATGGACTGGGATTGCTGAAATCTCATGTCTGTCTATTGCTTACACCACTTCATAACATAACATCACGCCGGTATGCTGTGAAGGGGTAAGCACATGTGAACCACTAAAAAGTGAAAAATAAAAACTTTTTCCAAAAAAAAACAACCGACTTCCAAAAAAACACTACAAAGTGAAAAATAACTTTAATTTCGGAAGGCGGTGACAAAAAATTCAAATACAGCTCCAAAGACACCGACTTCCGAAATTAAAGTTATTTTTCACTTTGTAGTGTTTTTTTGGAAGTCGGTTGTTTTTTAGTTTTATGATTACATCTTCTTTTAAACCGCACCGTTGCCACATGCTTCGCTAGAAACGCATTTCCACAGCATTTATTCTACTTCCATGTTCATAACTTGGTTAAACAAACGCCCCAAGTCTAGGAGACACGTCTTCGTCGGCGGTTGGCTCTTGCCGAGACCTCTGGTCTACACAAATTTGTCTTGAGTATAGTATGAATTTGTTAGACCGTGTCTCTTCAATCAATCAACTCAGCCAATCGCAGTCCACTGCTGGACGTAGACCTCTCCCAGGCTGTGCCACAACACTCTATCCTCCGCCTTCCGCATCCAGTCTGTCCCAGCCACCTTTTTAAGGTCGTCGGTCCATCTAGCTGGGGGCGTCCCACACTACGTTTGCCGATACGCGGTCTCCACTCCAGGACTCGTCTGCTCCACTGTCTATCGGTCCTTCGACAAACATGGCCAGCCCACTGCCACTTCAGCTTGCCCACTCTACAAGTTATGGCGGTGATTCCGGTTCTTTTCTGGATAATTTCATTCCTGATTTATCCTTCAAAGAAACTCCGAGCATAGCCCGCTCCATAGCGCGCCGAGCGACCTGTGTCTATTATACAGTAGTAACCTATAATAATCAGCCTATAACAGGCGTCACCCAGATTAGGCCAGAAACCCTCGGGACACCCAGATCTTACGAATATGCTCTCAACAAACAGGAGATATAGTCAACTTCTGGAGGGAAATGGGCTGGTTGGTATAACCACCGACGGCCGCTCCCACGCACAATGTTCCACAATGATGGACTAAGTGCGGAAACCAAACCCTCTAATATAGAACCTATTACGTTACCACAGCTGACATGGAGCAGGCTGTAAACACCCACATGGCCACAGTGCGCGTTGGTAAAAAACGTAAAATAATTATCTCGAGACAAAGGCTTAAACAAAACGGGTAGGAGACACTAGGAGCTGTGTTAACTAATGTTCGTCCCGTAAAAGTATCAACACCAAAATTTCTGCCGGATATCAGTTCAGCTGTGTTCCAATTAGAAAGGAAGGCGCATGTTTTCAATTAACTCTGGGTAACCGGTGTAAGTATAAACACGCAGATATAATCGACCAAGGTTTCTCTCCTCAGATCACATACAACCACGCTAGATCATCAGGCTTATCCAACTATGTTGGAATCGGCTTCCAGACTTACCGGCATATAGTTGAATACCAGTATTGTACATGGAGCGACTGCCTATCTGATTTGTACAATTCAGATACTAGGTAACTCGATACCATGAGGTAAGACTGACCACCACGCCAGAAACATAATAATATTATATTATACTCATCAGAATTACGCAGGTCTAAATCAATAGGATCACGGGAAGTCCCACAAAATTCACCTAATAGTTTAAGACAGATGTTAAAACTGAATAAAAACCTTCCAAAAACCTCTCCTGCACTCTAAAAAAAAATCATAACAAATACCCACGTTTTTTAATGAACCCGGCTCGGTGTGGTAGAATGCAACACGTAAACACACCCGATGACTAGAGCGGCGCTGTTTCCGCGGCGGGCTGGCACCGCGCCAATGACGTCACCGGCGTATGCGCAGCCTAGCTTATTCACATCTGTGAATACTACTACTTTAGATGAATTGGGACGTTTTTGAGGAGCAAGTGAACTCTGTGGTTTTTGGGGCCGCTAGACAAGGTGAAATTATTTTACCAATGTATTGAATTGACATATAAGCTACCTGAAATCGTGGCACGTCAAGGCGAAGATGGTGGGACGAGCTTTATTCCTACCAAAAGGACTGGACAGCATTAGCAAAAGGCAGATTGAGGCCTTTGCCCAGCAGTGGGACAAGTTGGATTAGATAGATAAACTACCGAAATATATGTCAATTTTGTTTGTAAAAATACGTTACAACGCTTTGAAAGCGATTGGCACTAGGATTTCTGGTCAAATCTAACACATATATGGCGGGTCAAAAACTTAACACCATCTGGATATTAATTAAATCAACCTTTGGCAGTCCAGTGCTGGACATAGGCCTGTCCCAACGCCACCACGTCCATTTCTCTGCCTTCCACTTCTAGCCCGCCCCAGCCGTCTTTCAAGGTCGCCCGTCCATCTAGCTGGCAGGCGCGGCACAGTACGCCATATTGTTTATTAAAACATCAAAATATTGATAATTAAAGTGTCTTCAGCTGACTGTACTTAGAAAAAAGACGGTGTGTACTTATGACCCCACGATAGAAGTGAAAACATACGACTGGAGCCGAATAAACCCGATTCAGCGACATTGCGCCGAGCGTGACGGTTCAGGTCTACCCTAAGCACGAAATTTGTACTTTCGGCTGTAGTTACGAGCGTCATCTACGACATTAGTTTGGGACCCGAACTAAGAAGGAATGAGAACACGATTTGACAGTTGTCCTTGCACTTGAAAAACGCTGCCAGGGGTGCGGGTTGTTCGAATGAGATACTGTGGCCCCTGGCAAACAGGCAACTGAAGGAACACCGGTGGGTTTTAGTCAGTAAAAGTCTGATACACCCTTCCCGCTCCGCCCAGAACGGTAGAAGTTATTTGATGATTTCCCACCCTTAAAAAAAAAACATTTGAAAAACTCAATTAAACGAATGTAGAATTCACATAGAAGTATCGCACTACTTTCGGACCCGTAGCTTCGTTGAGTCAAAGAGCAGGCCGGAGTTTCAATTACTGTTCCGGAAGAGCGCAGTGCGCCTAAAGAAGATTTTACTTCGAAAATTGCTGAGTGCAACGTGATTTTCAAATCTCAACGTTATTTACTTACTTTCTAAAGTTATTGACTCATCGTTTGAACACTTAACCCGCTGCCAAATGCATATTCGAAAGCTAGATATAAAACATTGTCTAGAAACAATTTAAGGCGCGCCTATTGTCGTATATGGCTATATTTCTGCCTGCGTTTCAGTCTGGAACGCAGCCAAGAATACTATAAATGTCTAGACTTGTCAAATAAGAGTACGTATGAAGTTATTCCATTAATTAATTGCTACTTCGTTTGTGATTTATTTTAGAACTTTGGTTTTTGAGTTAGGGAACAAGTTTTTAACTACTTTAGCACTTAAATTGGTCTGATTATTTAGTAGTGGAGAAGGAGGAAACAGAAGTTTTTAAATTATGACATGAATGTACATTTTCATAGCACAAGCTTTTTGTGAAACATTACTTCTGGGAAAATTATACTACCACCACACAGTTCCCGTGAAGCTGGATGCGCTAAGTTAAGGGGAACCTAGTCGCGGGCTCGAACTCACTGGTGGGCCTGGCTAAAAATCACGCTATCTCACCCTGGTGAGATAGCGTGATTTTATCTCTGTCGGACATGAAGCCTGCTTCATGTCCGACAGAGATAGTATCAGTGATGAGCAGTTAGACGCTAGTCTACACGCACAACGTTATTGAGTGAGATGCAGGATCATTTATAGTAAAAAAAAACGACAAAAATTAAGAAAAGTCCTTTGTAAGATCGGCTTTTATGAAAAAGCCAATGCATAAATCAATGACCAATAAAGTTTATTGAACTTTTTGATAATTGAACTTTGTCGGTACCGACTTTGTTTTGGAGATTTTACACATCTTTTATTACTTAAACACGCCCAAAGTTAAGTAAAATTAGCAAGAAAAACGAATCTTTGTTAGCTCCTAACTTTTTAATGGGTTTTTATTTTAGTATTCTGTTTCAGTACCGACAATATTAATAATGAGACAAAACGATATCATATTTTACTTTGGATGTGCCATGTCAGACAGTGGAGTAAAACACTCCCGAAGTTTGTATGCAAAAAATGTGGACTAGGTTCACCTTAACCCGCAAAATTGAAATTTTCTAACATTTTGTGCATTTTGCAAGTTGATTAAAATATGGTTCGCGACCGTAACAATATAAACGTGAAAGTTTGCGAGGATGCATTGGATGGATGTTACTCTTTCACG
Organism: Antitype chi; assembly: GCA_947359405.1. NCBI lineage: Eukaryota > Metazoa > Arthropoda > Insecta > Lepidoptera > Noctuidae > Antitype > Antitype chi. The sequence continues at coordinate 12,454,448 of OX375834.1, read as the reverse complement.
CAAAAACGACTGAATTTGGAAGATTTGGAAGAAATTTGGCACACAGATAGTTTATAACTTGGATACAAATGATACTTTTTATCCCAGTAGTACCTCCGTTCCTGTGGGTTAATTTTCGAACTCCAAGCGGGCTGCCCCCTGGCAAAAGCTAGTTCATAAATCGATGTGCCTTAATGACGGTAGCAAACTGTACCTATTTACCGACATGTAGCGTTACTGTGTTCCGGTATAAGGGTACGGACGCCGGTAACAGGAAGTACATGCATTTTCCTGTGCCTACACGTTCATATCACACCGTTGCACGTGCTAACTCCCCGATACCGTGCAGTTTTGATAACCTTAATAAATTCTTGAATTACAATCGAGGGTTATTGGTCGATTTGCACGAATTGACTCGCCAGGAACGGGCGAATAGAGACTTTTATTTTTTGTAGGCGACTCGCACGAAGCTAAATTATTTAGGGGGCGTCCATTAATTACGTGAGGCGTTTAGGGGTGGGAGGGGGTCGAGACGAATCTCACCCAATCTCACGTGGGGGAGAGGGGGGGTCTTGGTAAATATCACGTAATTTATATTTTTTCCCGCAAAGAAACAATGTAACATTACGAGATAACCGGGTTAAATTATGTGAAACATGTTTTTCCACCCAGATGGCAAAATCCTACAAAATAATATTTATCGCAGTTATGCGAACGCCACAAAGTAGCACAGTAGCCCCTCGATGGTATAACCACCACCAGCCAGCCAAGCCAGCCAAATGCAGCGCATAAATCCAACGCAAATAAGCACAGATTAACGTTTTTACACTAAAACGACGTATTTGAAATATCTCACGTGAGATTATGGGGAGGGGGGGAGGGTCGAGCCAAATCTCACGACATCTCACAAGGGCGGGGGTGGGGGTCGAAAAATCGCCAAAATTTACTCACGTAATTAATGGACGCCCCCTTATGGGCGAATCGACAACTCCAGAATCACGGTAATCGGCACGTTTTAAATTGTTTCCAAAAAGTAATAACATTAGCTCGATTTTCTCCTATTATTTAGGCAGACAAACATTTTTTTCTTTCTTTATTACATTGCATAAAATTCCAAACCTACCAATTGACTCAAACAAAAAGTCTTGGCCTACAACTCAGCACCCAAAAGCCTAAAAAATTAAAACTGCCACACTTTTTTTGCTTATTTTTTTTCGTGACCATTGTTCGCCAACCAGTGTGAAAGATTCCAGTCTTCTTATCCTAACATGTCATTAGAATGACATGTGTTACATTTAGAGGTCAGTGACATTGGTTTTTTTTTAACAATGACATTATTTTTTTAATTACGAGTTGTGCTTACATGGCACGTTTATTTAAAGTATTTCCTTAAATACCGTTTTGTATTTTCCCAATAATTGATTGGCTTCTGGCCTCTGCTGAATTCCAGATGCGGCTGAGTAGATATCAAAGTTTTATAGACAGTCTGGCCTTTGACCTAGATTATCGCGCTTTGAATACTATAACCGCTTCCATTCATACAGAGTTTCAGAACGCCAGTGTAAAACACACACACTCATCTGAGGACGGCCATAATAGCCGTAGAACCGGTGACCGTTGGGGTAGACGTGTTCTTGAGTGGAGACCGCGAATCGGCAAACGTAAGGTAGGACACCCTCAAGCTAGGTGGAGCGACGATCTTCGCAGACTGGCAGCTGGATGGCAGTTGCCGATAATCGAGCTGAATGGCGTGCAATTGTAGAGGCCTATGTCCAGCAGTGGACTGCTGTAGGCTGGTGATGAACAGACTCTTCTGGAGATCAGCAATAACAGAAGGTTTGCAGATGCGTAGCCATCGCAGAAACAAAACTCCAATGTTTCATGTCCTGCCCAATCAATTTGAGCTCCTTAATACGCTTTCCAATATCGAAGATCTTCGTATGTCTTCGTATCTCGACGTTTGGAACTCAGCCTATTAGCTTGATGCCAAGCACGGACCGTTCCATGGCTTTCTGTGCAATTCTTAGCCTGTACATAACCACCTACGTGAGCATCATTTCCGTCATACTTCTCGATAACGCTGAACATTTTTTCTTTAATAAAAAAAAACAGAAAGCTAGTCGTGGTGGACCTTTGGTGGGTCGTCAGAAGTACCGGTTTTTTTTTTATGGACATACATCTCTTTAGTAAAGTTAAAATATTCCTCTCTACAAGATAGACACACCATTTCATCACATGCCACGCGCGCTGTGTTGTGTAGACAACGGACAAATTGACGGACACATCGTTTGTCAAAACCGGTCCATTTTGGACGGATGGTGCATGCATACTAACGGCTAGCGGGCGGGACTGGCTTTGTTTTACCTTTTAGCTACGCCGAGGCAGCGGAGACTTCTAACGAAATTTTTGTACAGTCGTTGTCCGAAATCTTTTGACTGTCGTTTCGTGTAATCAAAATCCCGAAAGTCTGAAATTTCGTATCACACAACTAAGGGTTGAGGCGGGAGTGTAGAATACTGGGATTGAAGTGCGTCCAGTTATACTGGATTCCGACCCTAAATTAGTTGGGACAGATTTATACAGATGATATTTAATTCTCCTACAGCTAATAGTTGACGACCCTATTGCAATAAACCTGGGACTAAGTCTGACTTACTTATTGACTAAGACTGATTCCAGATAACTTCCTAATAGAAAAACGTTTATTTTTTGTTACTAAGGGGCTTAAATGTTCCCCAACCCGGGAAACAAACCCATGCATGATCGCTCAGCATTCTAATCTGCATCAATTACACCAAAGAGGCATTATTAGAAGGTAGAGACGTCGCGACAGGCAGTCGCTCCACGTAAAATACTGGTATCCAGCTGCATCCAGCACCCTAATTGCGTAACATACGATTAATCATAATCTGTTTCATTTTGACAGTTCAACAATATTCATTGCGTCATTAACGTTGTTGAGCAGACACATTTTTCGAACATATGAAGCAATGGTTTAGCACTTTGTTTCAAAACGAAACGGATTATGATTAATTTGAGTTACGCAATTAGGGTGCTGGTTACACTGGAAGCCGACCCCAATATAATTGGGCAGATTGAAATAGTAATCGAGCAAGTATTTTCAAGGAGCCTATGCGATGATAGTTAGTAGTTAGATAACGTTCATTATACAAAACTATTTTACTGATATGACAGAGGTGCAGTCTGATAAGCATTGTAATACAACCCGTCACATGTGTGTGAGTGACACGACTAGTTATGCCTCGAAATACGGTTGTTATCATGACGTCACGCCCGTATAACGCACTCCCCGAAAGACTATAAATGATAAATAAATATTTTATTTCCGTAAGTAGGTTTGTATAAACACTTTACACCTCAGTCATTATTTTATAAAATGATGAGGTTGGCGTTGCCTATCTGACTACTCTGAGAAGAAAGGCCGAAACGAACTCAGAGGTCATTGTGGGTAGTCAGAAGCCTGAAAGTTTGACCATGTGGTATTGTGTTACCCAGTAACTGAAGTTTGAGGAGGAAACGGAGGGAATGTGGAATACCAGTAACCAGCTGCATCCAATCAGACTGGATTCAGACCCAACTTAAGTTATCAGATGATGATATTTAAGTCTCATGCACCTAATACCTAGGTGGCGACGGCGACCCTATTGCAATAACCTGGGACTAATTTAAACTTCAGAGAAATTTTCCAATAGAAAAACTTACTAACATTGCCCAACCTGGGAAGCAAACTTATGATCTGTCCATAACTCAGCATTATACAGGTTGAAATTGAAAACATGCGACAAACCGTAATGGGAGATTGTACTCATCATTATGAACAACTTTTACTAAGGGACCAAAGATGCAATCGCAAAAAAAAACATCTGTTCCCTACATTTATGTTCGCATGACTCGTCAAAATGTAGGGAACAGCTGTTTTTTTTTTGCGATTGCATCTTTGGTCCCTTAGTAAAAGTTGTTCATAATGATGAGTACAATCTCCCATTACGGTTTGTCGCATGTTTTCAATTTCAACCTGTATAGAGGCAGAGACAGGAGTATTCCTAGTGAATTATTTAAGTCAATAAATTATACAAAAGCAAGGTAAGTAAATAATTTAAACAGAAATACCACACAATAGATTATGATTGTATGAATCACATAAAATTAAGTAGTGTTATAAATAAAATGTATCCAGTGTGTCATAAATAATTAACCCACATATAGACATGCATGTAATTGGATACAGATTATATTATGATTTATCATTATTTTGGTCTAGAAAGTACTTTGTTGTTTAGATAACTTGGTATACAGGGTGGGGATTTATGCGAAAGGGGGAAAGTTTCTGAAATTTGTGACTTTTCTTGTACTCTTACCTCTGTTGGATTTTTAATCCATGAGAAACTGAAAAAAATTGTATTATTAAATTTAAAATGAGAAATTAAATGCTTAAAAAAATCATTTATTTAATTGTGCATGACAGCCCCATCATACACACAGCTAGGCATTACACTCTGGCTGAATAGACTCATCAAAACATTGATGTTTCTCTAGGTAAAAAATCTGTAAATGCAGTTAGCAATTAGAATTACCCAAAAATCTAATGGGCTTTCTAAGAAAGCTTTCCAATTTTGCCTTACTACCCTTTTCGTGAAACCTCTCTGTGAGAGGGAGTGGGTTGTAATCCACCACGCAGGCCCTGCGCGAGGTGGTAACTGTCACATGTCTTCGAATCTTTGGTTCTAGGACATGCCGGTTTCCTCACAATGTTTTCCTTTACCATTTTGAGAGCAGTGGTGATGAAATAATTAAAAAATAAAAGTAAAGCACCTGTCTGGGTTCGAACCTACGACCTACTACTCCTAAGTCGCGGCTGTTACCACTGAGTCACCACTGCTCTACAGATATCCACCCTGTATAATACCAAGTGTAAATCTAGTGTCTTGACCTAGAAAAGCACTACATACGAGTATATACCTATTATTAAAAATAATATTTATCATTATAACTACCTACTTACCTACAAGTATATTAAATGGAGGTCAACGAACCGAGTCTCATTATTATTGCTCTGGTGACATATCACTTGCTAGCAGTTAGTCATTCTAAGTGGAAATCTAGTCATTGTTTTATTGATTAAAGTGTCACGCTATTAAAAAGAAAATAACATGCATTATTGTTCAATTATTGTAATTAAAATTGTTATTCGTGATGTGAACTGATGTGTTTAGAAATTAGGATGCAGGCATATGTATCACAATTTCTATAATATTGTTTTGAAGATTTTCCTCATCATAACTGGAGAAATATGTGTCTACTGACCACTGCCTAACACTTCGGGGAAATCTGACGTGATGTTATGTAAAACATACTTGTACTTTACTGTCATACTTAAATGTGAAAGTGTGTTTGTTGGTTTGTCCTTCTTTCTTGCAGCCATGGATGAATATGATTTTTTACATCAAGCAAGATCATTTATAAGCCAGACAGAAAAACTGGCCAAGTGCTTTTCCTACCACGCACAATGAAAAGTTCTGTAGTTGGGATGAATTTATCCATACCATAAACTTAGCTTTGTAATAAAAAAACTTGTTCCCCCATACATCGATATAGGTACGCGACGGACAATTCTCCAACTAGAAATGTAAGTTTGTAATCACAATAAAAACTATAAATTAACGATTTTCGGACCTTCATGCTGTGAGGCCTTGCTTTTTGTCAAATATGATTCGAAGTCAATGGGAAGTACCCTATAGGTTTTGATTTATTTGCATCAGACAGATGGGCAGTAAAGTGATCCTTTAGTAAAAGTTAGTAATCTAACAAATAATAATATAAATCTAATTATATCAGTAATATTAAAGATAATCAAACCATGAGGTCATATGCAATGTTAACAATAAAAAATATGGCAAGAGTAGGTGTACATGTTGACCGCAGAATGATATCATTCTTTAATCATACATAATATGTTACCATTTTAATATTTTATAAGGAAAAATTATATCAACATCAAGTACCTATGATTTTAAAATAGGGATTATTGGGAAGGAAAATTATGTTTTTTTAATCAACAAGGTTTTTAGAAATCTAAGGTAATAAATAGTACTTGAATGTGTGATTATTTTATAGCAAAATTAAATGGTAGGACTGTGTTCTGTCCGTGGAGCCTCAGCCTTTAACTGTATGCAGAGAAGTAATGGGAATTGATCACCAGACAAGCTCAAGCATACACAGGGTACCAGGGACATTGACGTGCCGTCTGTTGCCATGGATTCAGTACATGAAACAGCATTGAAACTTTCCATATACTATGACGGTGTAGGTATCGCACTTTTCTATGAACAGCAGATTTATTTTTTGGTAACCACCCAAAAATATCTACCCCTTGGGGTCTAGAATCACGTGCTGGCTTCTTTTTTAGAGTTTGCGCATCGTATTCCTTCCTACCCTTTATATTAAGACGGACTATGATGATGATGGGACTCCCTTTTCCGCACTTAGACTTAAATTCGGTCCGTTGTGCATGGGGAAGTAAGAGTGACTAACTTATAGGAATGTGCAAGCCACACCTTAATTTTAACTGAAAAATGCTGCTATCTTTGTCATCAAACTCAAACTATTTATGTCAATTAAACCAATTAGAGGCACTTTTGAATTGTCAAGGACAGTCAGTCAATGATGAAGCTAGTTGCCCATTCCAAAGCATTATAGATTCCAATCTTCTACTTAGCGTGTTGATGGCCAAAATAACACAAAAAAAAAATTATATAATATTTGTATAGTTTTCTTTATTTGTGTGACCAAAAATTCAGCAATGCAAATACTGTTCGTTGTCACACCTATTAGGTCCTCAGATGTGCTGGTGACAGGGCTAAAAGTTCCAATGGAGAAGAACACACAAGTAACTCCATGGACACCCTTTTAAATGACCGTTTAGAAGTCTGTAAGTCTCATGAACTGCCTCGAGTTCATTTTAATGTTATCCACATCATCTTTATACATATTTTCTTTAGTCCTCTTGAAACTCAAGTATAGGACCTCATCTGCCTACCCTTTCCCAATTAAGCTGGGGTTGGCTTCCAGTCTAACCAGATACAGCTGAATACCAGTATTTTTACATGGAGCGACTGCCTATCTGACCTCAACAACAAGTATATTTAATATTTGAAGTAAATTGAAGTTCTCAAACATTGTCTGTATATTTTGTTATCTAATCTTATAAACTGGGTGAAGTTTGTCACAGCCACTTAAAGATTTGCAAGGGGAAATGTTATATTTTATTATAAATATAATAATGTGTACATTAAAAAGTTTATCTTCAAAACGATTCAGTTAGTTGTCAGGATGGCATTCATTTAGGTAACCAACTAAGTTGTTTTATCATTTATCCAATACTAGCTTTTACACAGCGGCTTCACCTGCGTGGAGGTTGGTGTAATACATATAAACCTTCCTCTTGAATCACTCTGTCTATAGATGAAAACTTAAAGCAGATTGGTGACTTTATTAACATATTTTTTTAGCAAAAACAGTGGCTACCCATCTGTGGTAAGCCATCCTCAGAATGACAAGAAACTACACCCTGCAGACAGTTCGGTCAGTGGGTCGTCTTAGGGGCGGTTCTATGTGCACAACTGTAAATTAGCCATAAGCTCATCTTTAAGTACAATGCCATTATACCTACTATAATGATGCAGACAATTGTATTTCTTTACTATAGAAAAACATTTTGAATCGCTACCAGGAGTATATAGGTTCCCACAGTAATATAGACAAGCTAGGTGACCTAAAGCAACATCTAGACTAAGCAACCTTTAGACTCATAAATTACTCGACATAAAAGTGGTAAACATTTAATTACTAACACGTTGCTGCATCGAAAACGAGCGAAATAAATAGCGCGGTGATACATGAATGAATCAAAGACGAATAAAAGCACTCTGGCGATCAAATCACTACGAAAATCTTTAGCGGCCACCAATCGCCCAGCAATTTGGCCCATTACACCCGCCGTGTTATCCTACTAAATTAAAAACACCTGAGGCGTGTTTTTAAGACGTTGGGACAATGGTGTATCCAATTTGGTCGGGTTATAGAGTACCGATCTTACGCGGTGACATCAGCCCACATTATTGAAGAGATAATATGTAATTGATTAGTGTCACGCCCAAAAAGAATGGATAAAACTTACGTTTCAGGTATACAAACGCTGTAAGACGCTTTATTTTTGTGCTAGATCATATATCACAAACGAATTTTAGAACTTCGAATATTTAGGGGATTTACCTGTTGGGAGTAGGCAAGTTTTGGTGCAGAATGCGTCAAAATTATCACAGAACACGGTAATACGACAATATCGGCGATACCGATACATCTAAAAGAGTACGAACTAAAAAAAAACCGACCCAATTCCTATTAACATTACCTGACACACCCTATAGCGCGGATGTCGAAAAAAACGCATACCGACATAAAACTACCGCGTTCCTACCGATAATGTAAACAAATATGCACAAAAGAAAGCTGAACACACGCAATACTCACCGGCAGATCTCCAAAACGCGTTAAAAACTCGATTTTTGAGTCACTTCACACACTTATCGGATAGCGATTGTAACTTACACTAAGCACATAAACGAGGTAACATTATATAAAATAACATGCACAAAACGTTGTTCGTTAATATTCAAAGCACCAGCACTACCGACATTACGCGTAGAGCGTTTATTTCAATAATTCGTTCGTAAAAAAAGAATATCTGTAACACGCCACCGGAGGAGATCGATGTCGGCGCGAGTTTCGTTTTTTCGCCGTAGCGTCGCTGCTGTCGACTGACATAGGAAGCCACGCTTCAGATGGCGCTGTCGTCTTTTGTGTTGCAAACTGTCGAAATTAAATTACCTCAGGTTACTTTTATAATTTAATTGATTATTTTCCAATTTATTCAAAACTATTTTAATCTGAAGATTGGGATGAAATATGTAACAGAGCGTGGTCAAGCCAGCGTGTCATTCGCATAACACGTCAAGTCCACGCCCGGCTAGAGCTCGCCCCTCAGCACCCGGTCGTACCCGATGTTCCACAGGAGCGATCCCACGACCGAACCCTGTGGAACACTGCATGACATGCGGCGCTGGCTTCCGCCATCACGTCCCATGTAGGTGAAACACCTATTCACCAGATAGGCCCCAACGATGTGGCGGAGGTTCGGAGGCACCCGATGATACCATACCGCAGTGCCTCACGAATGCAGGTCCAGGGTAGGGTGTTGAAGGTGTTGGAAATGTCCAAGGACACCGCCAACATCACCCCGCCCCGGGCCACCGCTTCTTCCGCCAGGACTCTCACCCGCGATATCGCGTGGAAGGTGGAGCGCCCGTGCCGAAAGCCGAACTAGCTTTTGGCTAGGTCAGGCCCCTCCCTGCTTAAGGCCGCACTGTGTCCTGGGTCAACCTGGCAATTGCTGTGTCAAATAACTGCGTGTCACCCTGCTTCTGTGGTGCCATAACAGCCTCGAACTGACAGAACCATGATTTTGGGAAATCTGTCCAAAATTCTGGTATCCTTGTCTGCATCGATACTGCTGCTACTCTGGTGGCAGCCACGGCTATACCGGTTGTTGTTGTGGTAGCCATCGTAGTAGTTTCACTGGTTTTGAGACTATTCACTGTACTTGCACCCACGCGGTATTCTAACGCACCCTTGCCACGTCGCCACTGAGTCGCTTAAGGCCCAAAACAAAAAAAAAATCTAAACTATTGTATGTAAACGTTCGGGGTCACCACAAGTTGCGCGTGATAATATTGGGTCCAAGTAAATGATATGCGAATTTAGTTTATACTGAATTTGAAAAATATTTATTATAATAATAATATACAGGGTGATTGGAAGATGGGTGCAAAGCTTTAAGGTGAAGATAGTATAGACAATTTAGAACCATTTAAGCCATGCATACTAAATGTTGTTCTTTTTTTTTTTTTTTTTTGCAAACTTATACTCTTCGACATTTGATTATTATTATATACACTTTGACATGAATATTTACTTTGAGAAGTATAATATTATTATTGTTTTAATTATTGTGAATGTGAGGACTGTGTGGATCATGTTTTGTTTTTTTTTTTGTTTTGTGTTTCATCTCTTTCTCAGTTAGTTATAATGTTAATCTGCCAGTTTGAGTAATTTATGCGGCCTACCCAAATGTCCTTTCTTTGGTATTGTTCGTCAAATCTTTGAGCTCCTCAAGTTCTGAGTTGAGCTGCATGATTACTGATAAATGCGTGCACTGATTGGACAGGTCCACTCAATCTGTGTGGTTCTTTCCTCAAAAGACCATTTCAGACACCAATCCACATGGTCTTCACATGATCTGACCAAGATTATGTCTGGACTTTAAAAAAGACTGTGACCTCTGAGTTTGTTTCGGCCTTTCTTCTCAGAGTAGTCAGATAGGAAACGCCGACCTCATCTAGTTAAAAAAAAAAATATGATTGACGTGTAAAAGTGTTTGTACAAACCTACTTACAGAAATAAAATCATTTATCATTTATCATTTATCATGGTTGTCTTAGACGAAGTCTTACCAATTTTTTTTTTTTAATAAGCTTTAAAAGACGTATTGTACAATTTTTTTCTTTTTTCTGAGCTTTAAATGTCTGTAAAAAAAATGTCTAATGACACAGAAGCCTAAAACATGTTTTGCTTGATTGCTTACACATTACTTTAATTAAATAAATAAAAAATGAATTCATTTATCATTCAATTTGGCCATAATTATGCAGTTTACATTAAATTTTGAGAATTTCTGAAAAAAAACTTAAAAATTTGGTTAAAAATATTTGGTAAGACTTCGTCTAAGACAACCATGGCTTAAATGGTTCTAAATTGTCTGTACTATCTTCGCCTTAAAGCTTTGCACCCATCTTCCAATCACCCTGTATATCATAATAACTTGGTTATAGTTAATACAGCAAATTAGGACGTGGTAGGGCGATGGTATGTAAGTGACTGTCGAGCCTAATATCTATAATGCAATTCAGCAATCGCATCGCTGGGGTCGCTACATCATAAAGTGTCAAATAGAATATGTACGTGTGGTCATCGTCAAATGAATTTTATCAAGCAAAATATAAAGATGATCAAATTTTTTTAAAAATAACTAATTGTAACATACCCAATGTCTCTAAATTATCTGAATTACTTTAACTTCGGGTAGCACTTTTAGTATGACAACACTAACTATAGTTACTTCAATACACGCAGTCATATAATTTCAGGACGAATAAGTATATGTAAATAATATTAATTAAGTTGTTCAAGAAGTGTCGATTATATTCACTTTATACTTCTTTATCTTTACACATAAGTTTAAAGGCCAATTTTAACTTTTATATTGCATCAACAAGTGATGGTTCATATTAATGGCATGCATACTTATAAAGAAACGAAGTCTGCGTTTTGTTCACATCCGTCTACAATATTTTTTTCAAAATAATATATTATTTCTTTCCAACTAAATGAAGTGTTTTACGTTCAAATTTAAAACTTCTTGACTGAGACATGTTATATTTGAATTTTTAAGTGATTGCTTCCAAAAATATCAAAGAAATACAATCTTACTAAAAAAATGAAATGGTCAGAGATTAACAAAACGCATATCGTCGTTGAAAATCGAACGAACGAATGATTTTTATTTATTCTGTTTATTCATTCATTCACTATCAAAATGGCGTTGGACTAAGCTGTGCGCTATTGTTACTTTTTGTTTTTGTAAAATTTTAAAACTGTTGACTTAAACTGAGGTAAATATTTGTGTTTTATACTTTTTACGCTGTTATCTATGTAACCAACAAACTATATTTTGTATTAACTTTGTAAATGTTTCAACAGGTTATCATGGGTCGCTCGCCCAGCCCGCGGCGGCGCGATGACAGGCGCCGAGATCGAGAAAGAGATAGAGATCGAGATAGGGACCGCGAGAGGCGGCGGCCCCGCACCAGGTCCCGATCGCGCTCTCTGGACCGCCGGCGGCGCTCCCCTGACCGCCGGCGCAGCCCCTCGCCGCGCCGCCGCCGTTCCCGCAGCACGACTCCAGGACCCTCCACATCATTCGTAAAGCCGAAGAAGACCTTCGGTGAGCGTCCGATAGTGACCCCCGCGGATCTAGAAGGTAAAAGTCCTGAAGAACAGGAAATGCTCAAAATAATGGGATTCTGTGGCTTCGACACTACCAAGGGAAAGAAAGTTGATGACAATGTTGAGGGAGACGTCCATGTTGTATTAAAACGTAAGTACAGACAGTATATGAACAGGAAGGGCGGGTTCAACAGGCCTCTAGACTTCGTAGCATGATTCCTCGGTAAGCGCACAGCGAGTCTCCAGCGTTTTTACTGAGTTGGTCTGTTTTAGTTGTAAGGCTGATATGTGATATTTTTGATAGCTTGGTTTTATATGAACGTTATTTATTATGTACACTGTTATTTAAAACTTTCCTGAGTTCTTCGGGCAAGTTAACGGGCATCTATAGGCATGCATTATTCTGTTCCACTTTAATAAATTAGTGGTCCGATGCAAGTCTATTCAATATTAAATGTAGGCCTACTCGGCCTGATGCCATATTGCAGTTGGTAGTCAGTCTTATTAACTGGTTTCACATTATTAACTCAACTAGAAGCAGCTTAAATTCTAATATAAACAACTTTATATGGATCTTTAAAAGATATCCACAATTTTGTAGCGATCAGGCTTATGGTTTAAGAAAAATAATTTTCTACTTTCAACACAGCTAGCTATCTCAGAAGTTGTGTTTGGAGCAAACTACTGATAATTAATTTATTGTATCATGATAAAGTGTCTGTTTTCATAATATTAATATGTGCAAATTTAACAGAACCCATTGAATACCAAGTGCATTTAATAATTTCAAGAGTAACATACATATTTATACTAAATCTTCTATAATTTTTCTTTTTATTTACAAATAATTTTACAATTTTTTATTTTATTTTACTAACAGAATATTTAAATTCTCAAACCGTTTTCATATTATATTACATAGATACTTTTCTGGGAACTTTTATGATAACATTTCAGTTTCTAAAAGGAACCGACTTCCAACAGTGTCCACAATAGCCATCCGGTTACCTCCAATATTATGTTAAAAACTCCCATAGCAATGAATTCAATTCCAAACTCGTTTTTATGCAAAACTGGCGAGGCCTTGATCATGATAGTAACAGAAAAGAAAGTCACAACAAAAGGATTCAAGTTTTAAAACTGGTTTACTGGCGAATTTCTTCTCTTACAATTTTGGCAACTTAAAAAAAAGGGATTATATTTTTTGAAGAATGCTTCCTGCAAATTCTATTTATTTTTTGAAAGAAATAATGTGTGGGAATTATTTTTAGGTAACAGAGTAAATAATGTTAACACCAGTATTTTAAATAATCAGAGTTACACATACTAATCAAGACTCAAAATATTCATACCAAACTTGATATTAGAAGTCTATATTTAATTCATGAACTCAGTTGAGTAAGCATTTTCGCAAAAAAAAAAAACTTGAAAAATAACTTCATACGTAAATGGCGTGACGCCAAGCATTATGTTTGTGGCACCTGAATGACGACAAATTAAAACATATCATTTGGAACACCTATAACAATCTGCTTACAAAACACATAAGATTTATACACTTTTTCTACACATTTTTCTTTACACACATAATAATTTGCATGATCAGCCTTTAGTGTTCCCACTGCTGGCACACAGGCCTCTCTGTGAGAGTGTTTGGGCCGTAATTCAATTGTGAGGGAGTGGTACATTTCACATGTGTTAGGATTTATATTTTGACTGCTAATACTGCTATAACTTTACAATGTTCATATAAAACCAAGCTTCTCTATCAACTTTTTTACATAGAATTAAGTGTTAAACAATTGTTTCAATCTCATATAGATTTGAGAGGTATGACTGTGGTGATACTATAATAATTTTACTTCATTTCAAAATCTCAAATAAAGATACTTCTTCGCGATCCTGTAAATTATACTTTACTCAGGAAAATATAAGCCTAAATGTAAATAAAAACTCACCCATTAAGTAAATTATTTCTTTGTTATGTCTCATTAGCATAAAACAATAGAGATATTTATAAAATGGGTAGTACTTTGTTATCAAAAAGGTTCTTATTTTCTTGCATACCTACTGTAAAAGTCCAAGATTTTATTTAAAAAAAATTTACAAAGAACATTTTGCTTTTTCAACATCACTAAGAAATTTTATTTTAGAATATTAAGTCACTCTAAAATACCATTATTGCAGCCATACCTCTTAAAAATTCCGACGTCTTGGTGCTAAACTTCAGAAATATGTTGAACTTGAAAAATTATATTTGAAATAAACATCCGTCTATTGACTGGACTCGGCTGTCGTCTAGGTTTTCTATACCATTAGTGACAGCTAGTGTTTTCGGTTATGCTGCAGATTTGTCAAATATGCAGAGTTATTAAATACGAGTGGTGGTTGGTTATTTTATTTTAACAAAACACCTCAAAATAAAATAAGCATGACTTGTATTTAATAACTCTTAAGTCGCCTTCGTTTTAAATGTTTCATTTTCGATTTTACTGAACAAAATTAACTTGTAGTTACTAACACCTCCAGGGGTAAAACTACACTGACATACACATTTTCTAAGGTTTTATAAGTGTTTTAAAGATATAATGGTGGCGTAAAATCGCCCAGAAAATAACATGGTTAATTTTTTCTGAAGTTTATCGTCAAGACTACTAGTTCTAAGTTAGGTTTAGTCCGTTACCGCAGTTCCCGCGCGCAGCTCCCGCCCGCGCGGGCCCAGTCAAGCGCCCCGGCGCACCCAAGAAACCGTTTGCAATGAGCACGGGTTGTGATGACATATTTTTTGTGGTCTGTCGGGGTTACGTTGGAAGGAAAATGGCATAGAGAACTCTACTTTCGATTTATTGGACACCATTAAGGTTTTCATCTGCTCTTGTAGAGCTACCATTTACAGAAAATGCTACAAAAACTGATGAAAATAACCTTAAATCAATTCTATAGTGAGCCGTATAAACTACAAAATTCTCCGCACGATTTTATACACTCAAAACATTTAGACCATACTTTATACAGCTCACTATACACCCGAAATTGCTGAGCCTTTTCCGATCGTACTCTCGCCGACAGATTGAACTATAAGACTGAAGCGATCCGCACTAGTTGTAAGTTATCCGCACGGCGCACCTCTAGTTAGTAGAAGATATATTTATACACACATATACACACCCTCCCCCCAGATTGAACCCCTTATCCTCCACAATGTACAATAGTTAAGATCTTTACGACAGAATGTGATGTTCTTAGTAAAAATCACATGTGAAGAAATATTTTTTGACGATGTCGCGGTCTAATACAGTCATACAGACTGTATGTGTACGTTGTATTGTCAAGTTCAAATTCAGAATAAAATATTGACAACACGAATTAGTTTTTGGATTTGTGTTGCCAATTATTTAAATTACATTTTGGTCTTCGCTATCCCTTTGGACAAATTAAACAAGTTATTATCAACTTAAAAATTCCTTCACCCTGTTCCATTTACCAATAACATTGCATTCTGCTGTGCCGGTCTCCGATATACAATAATATACAATGGTTAAATATATTTTTTATGTATATTATTAACGCAAGCGCCGTGCGGGTGTGGGCAGCGATCTATCATCCCCGTTCGCATTGCAAGCAGTTTGTCAATACATCTGCCCTTTTGAATGAAGCTCCAAAACTTGTAAACTCCACAGCACACTTTCGCACAAATAAAACAAAAATATAAATTGTCCATCACTGAAATCAATGCTAATTACTAAGCATTTGTCTCAGAGGAAAATTTGCAGAAAAAAAGAGTACCGAAAAATCTTACTGTGATGGTACTTTTTGGCGCCAATTTCGATTGTCAGGCGCCATGTTTGTTTAACCACAAATAATTTTGAGTTTGTCTCAAATACAGATTAATTTATAATTTACAAGCTGAAAAATGTTCAAACTTGTTTATTGTATTCACAAGGTTTTGAAAAATCTTAACTTACACTGAAAGATTATTGTTTTCTTGATATTCATTGTATGGCTAAAAAAAATCATTTTAGAATTAATTTTCTATAAACATAATTAGTTTGATTAATTTAAAAATTAGTTTTTAGTAAACATCCTATGTATGAAAATCCAAATTTTTGTTCAAGAAATCTATAACAACAACTCTTCTATTATTACTGAAATATTGTCAGTAATGAAAACTGAATGGATTCATTCCCAATGTACATACCACGAATTATTTATACTTATTTAAAATAAAAATATGTAACTTTAAATAAAATTTTGACTCCATTGCAAATCAGCATTGAAAATACATAAGTACCATTTTAATCTTGAAAAATTATTAAGTATTGTGATTTATTAATCCTTATAAGTGCCAAAGAACTTAAAACTATGATTGATCCATCCAATACCTACCTTCTTTTCAGACATAAAAAAAAAAAACATTTTATAAAAAAATCCCTTTTAAAATCAATTCCTTCAGAAAATCAATGTTTAATTGATTTGAAAAATATACTAGTCATGATTCTTTTTCTATGCTGATTTAGCAAAATGTGAGATACTGTAATATTTCGGTGTTTTGAAATTTTCGTTCTATCTAGATAATAATTATGTGTACTAAATCATAATATATCCTTGGTACTTTTCGCGAGTCGATGTCTTCATAAAATACATGTATCTGTGTATGCCTGTATAAATGCACTGAGCATACATACTTATTGTCTAAGTAGTGGCTGGCAGATTTTGTGTAGAAATTCTTTTATCATGTGTAAAAATGTATGCCAGTATTGTCATCTCTAATTCTCTACTCATAGAAATTATACTATTTTTGGCTTATAATACTTAAAAAGTACTAAAAATTTAGTGTGTGGTTATGAAAATTATATCAGAATACTTAGTTTAGTTGAAAATTATTTTAAATGGTGTCGACTTTTTAAATAAATGTCATATTCTTAATTTTGGCCGATTGTATTGACATTGTATAGTATTTTGTTTTCTGTACATTTTGTGTATAAAATTTGATTTATTTTCTGTTAACCAAGGATTCAAAATGAATAAATCATTTTGGAAATAAACGTTATTTTATTTTACATCATTTCCTCTCCAAAATACGTGTGGACTAAGTTTGCTGTTAGCAGTACAGCCAGGTAACTAATTAATCCAGCTATTATTTGTTTTCTATCAATATCTGGAATCCATCTTGAGTCGAGCCTCTCAGCCTGTTGTCAGCATTTCCACTACCTCCGCTGGTGACGCCCTCTATACTTGCCTCTGGTACTATTTTAAGCGTGCATCTGTGGTTGGCGTTCTATGAAGATGTGTAGGTAGAATTTTTCGCAAAGTATGTTTTTGGAACAAGAAAACAAGTGCGTATGCGGCACCTCCCCACAGACAATGGTTCACCTTACATCCTGCGCCGCATGCCCTGTCACATGTGCATTTGATGATCTTATGACTGCGTCACGTAAGTGAGCGGACTTCGAGTAGTTGAATTTTGGGCCAAGGAGGTTAGAACTTTATGCCATCGATACACTAAGAAGTCTGGTCATTCTTTGTAGAGACGAGAGAAAACCCATCTAGCAGATCCTGGCGCCCTAACACAAACGCGCAACGTGAAGTAATTATACCTTTTGAGCGCCATCATCATCGGCGTCTCCGTGCCCTGTACGCCAAGCCCGATAATCTATATAAACACCTACGTAAAAAATATTGGGAATCCCAAATTATATCGATATGTTTATTTTGAAATTTTCTGTGTGTTTACTGTTGAGTATAGACGTCATTGGCGCAAATGGCACGTTTGCACATGTCGAGTATAACCGACATTGGTATTCAAAAGGTTAATTTATTTATTTAATTAAAACGGTTTAAAACCATTTACAAAAATTAAAGATTACAGGTTGCACAAACAAAAAGAAAAAAAAACATTTCCACAAAAGAGAAAATAATAAGAGAAAGTAAAAAAACTTAACAACACTTTCATAAATCCCCCTCACAGTACTTCTGACATGCCGAAAAAATCTTCGTCCATTCGTCCGCGAACAGATCGTTTGTTGGGTTAGTGTCCAAGAGATCATTATGAGCAGCCAGAATACGTGGTACTGGGGACTTAGAACGTGCAACGGTGCGACATGGAGGCACAGCAAACAGCCTATGTTTTCTGCCGCGGCAGTAGTTGTCTGGGACAAAAAAACGAGCCAGCACCGCATGCAGATCAGGCGCGTCAATAGTGCCACGGAGCGTTTTACAAGCTATGGTGAGCTGGTCTTTTGCTCGTCTTACCTCTAACGAGTTATATCCGAGGCATCCCAGTAGAAATTTAGTTGGATAGAGGTGAGGATAATAGCCATGTTTACGCTTGTAGAGAAAGCGAAGGAACGCTTTTTGTACCTTTTCTAATAAAAGGGCGTAGGTACTTTCATACGGGTTCCACACGCAGGAGCTAGATTCTAGTTTGCTACGTACGAGAGCATTAAATATAATTTTAATGGCATGTGCGGAGCGAAAATCACGGCAATTACGCTGCACAAAACCCAATCTTTGATAGGATTCCTTAGCTACCGTGGCAATGTGGTCATGGAAGGTGAGCTTTCGGTCGAATGTGATTCCCAGATCTTTTATGGCTGTTGTTTTTATGATGGTATTGTCATTTAATTTGTATTCATAATTGACTGGGTGCCGCATTCGACCGAATGTCATTGCAAAGCATTTCGAGGGATTAAATTCCATCTTATTGTCTAAGCTCCACTTGTATATCGCGTCTGTCTTGCTGTAGTGCTCAACAGTCACGCTCGGAGTTTATTTGGAGGTACAATTTCAAGTCATCAGCATACAATAGACATCTTGCGGAAGTTGAAGAAGGAAAGGCTGCATGATTGAAAATAAAAACACGTTTTGTCATAATTTACATTTATTTCTTACTCAACATTACATGTATTTCATTCTTATTGTAATGGAATGTGTCAGTTATAAGCAGCCGTGTGGACCATCCGATGTTTATAAGTCTTCCTGATCCTGAGATATACTCCAGCGTTAACAGTAGAATATTCTGGTCTAATTAAGTACGGTCTTTACGGATTTGAACATTGTTTGCGTTAAAATAAGGTTCATATTCGTATGAAACGCTTGTATAGTAAAAATCAAAGTGCGTTCTATTAATCTTCTTAGTATAGTGACTTGATAAACTAAAAACCAAAATGTTATAAATATGGCGTTTTAGCGTGGCAATGGCGGTCATGGACCCAACTACATTTTCTTATTTCAAAAACTGAAATATCCTGTTGTTCCAGGCCCCAGGCCGCGGAGGCCATGTTTCATAGTGGGGCGTCCCCGACGTCGACCTTTTCACGTCAGATAAGTCGGCTGTTGTGCGATAGAACGTCACATGGGACTCAAATGAAGGCTTGGCAAGCTTCTTGATGCTTTCAGTTAGAGGTGACAGCCTCGAAAGTCCCTTAACGTCGAGAATCAATGTCATCTTCAACATGTTCCAATAACGAAGATACCATTCATAGTCTATTGTTTGGGTTTCTTCGGAGAGATATCAGGGAAAGGTTAATGACCGTTAGTACAACGCGAAAACGCTCCAACTATAGTTTGGTATATCCAGGTTCCGGTAAAACCTTATGACTAGTTTTAACGTAATATTTACTCAATTTAGAAGTCTGTGCATATACTAGATGGCAGGTACGTGACGCGCAACCTGTTAACATAGATCCAGTAGGTACATGATTCTGAACCGACGAAAATTTACAACGCAGAAGACGATCGGCGTAGAAAATATTCAGCATTGATTTAAAAAAAAGTTGCTGTTCCATACAGTTTGACCGCGTCGGGATTGCACTGTTCTATGAAACAGATGATTTCTTTTTATGACCTAAAGTTTTCTATGGGGTCTAAAAGAAAATGCTTAAATCATAGTTACTATTTGCGCGTCTTTGTCTCGCTACCATCCTGTTTTCTGTGTATGTCATGAAACTCTCAATAATTTACTTACTTAATAATAATAATATAACATTGAGTATTCTTGATTAGTGTTGTCATGAAGTTTTTATTTTCAATTTAATTATGTGATGCCAGGGCAGAAAGAGGCAAAATCCTGAATGTTTAGGGAACATAACATCACATCTTTCCCCGAAGGGTTTGGGCACAGGTGTACCATTAGTACTCACGGCTACACATCAAGCTATACATTTCCAGTATAAGCTCATCTCGCATTGTATAAGATTTCTGTACAAAGCGAGATCAGCGTAAACTAGAAATGTATAGGTAGCTTGATGTGTAGCCGTGTGTACACCCACATTTCGCCAGGGGCGAGCCTATCGCTATCAACCGGGCACAAATCCTGAGTTCGGGCTGCTAGTAAGCGTCGGTTTCTAGTTTTAAAAACATTGTCTACACTGAAAATTATTGTTTTCATTTGCATTTCAACTAGAATAACACCTATTTTTGCCCGACCAACACATCACAATGTAGTCTAATTCAAACAGTTGTAAGTCTTTTATAAATTCACTTTCAAATCACATTTACAAAAGCATAAACAAAAAAATACTTTTACATCTGTCTTAAATAAATTAAAACAAATATCTTCATAGATTTCAAAGACTGAAAAATAATAATATTATACGTACATAATTCACCATTTCTACAAGTCATCAGTATGACTGGTCACAAATATCTCGTGGACAAATGTACAAACTTATATGAACCTTAACTTCAAGAAAATACGGTTTACATTCGTAAGAAACGCTTGCTCACACTCTTTTATACGAATATGAACATTATTAGCGTGAAGTAAGATTCATATTAGTTTGAAACTGTGGTTAGTAAAGTCAAAATACGTTATGTGAACCTCGCCCTAACCAAAGTACCTACTGGCTAAAAGAGTCAATTTAGACAGAACGGAAAACTCCTCGCGCAGGCTCGAGCCTTCTCTGGCGACTGTGTCGATATTCATACAATTTTATACTTTAGGCTATGGTAATACGGTCCTATTTTCTATGGATCCAGTAAATTCTTGGGGCATTTTTCCGTTATCTGAAGTGACCCTCTATTGCAGAATAAAAAAGTACTATAATGAATAGCCTCATGAGTTGGAAAGATCTTGAAATCACAGACTAGATTTGTAAAAGCGTCAGAAGCCCAACGGTTAAAAATGGCAATCGATCGTGAGTTCGATCCCCATTCGTTGGACTATTGACGTGAACCCACTGCTAGGACTAACTTATTTGCTAAGCAGGAATTCTAGTTTAGTGGTTACATTAAATCAATTAATTAATAAGAACAGAATCATGAAAATTATCACCAAACTGAGATTCAACAAAACAAAATTAATTTAAAAAACACTTAAAATTAAAAATAAATATATTTTTTAGGAACTGGTTTTTTATTTACTTAATTTTTTTTTTTGTTAGATACTGATATTTAAATTATCTTTAGAAGCACGGAGGGGCAATAACAGCCGCAGTTGGTCTGTGGATGTGTGACCATATTTACATACCAAGACCACTCCGTGCCTCTAAAAGCACGTTAAGCCGTTGGTCCCGGCTCTCATTAGTGGATCTTTGACGGTATTTACAGGTCGTCAGAAGTCCAATTCAATTCAATTCGAATCATATCTCATGCGTGTACAAGATCTTAACATTATTTACAAAGTTCACATGGGACACCCTGTCGGGCACAACAATTGAGTAACGTAGTAGCATGCTTTTAAATTAATAAGTGTATAGAACATCATAATTTACAAAACGAGATAGGTATTCGGTTATCATTAAAAAACTAATCAATTTAATTTTTTTTTAAATATAAAATGTTAGGCTACCATCAAAATTCAATTAAGTAAGGAATGAATATTATAATTATGTTACAGATTAAAATAATGTAAAAAAGAATAAAATAAGTCAAATAATAAAACGTAGGTACTAAAAATCAAATAAAAACAAAAGTCAAATAAAAATAATTAAATTAATGTCTAAATATGAATATAATAGTGGCGAAAGTCATCCCATTTTGATGTAATCATTAAAAAAATAATTCAGTGTTTATTAGCATTATGGACCAGTAGTTTTCTGAGCGGATTAAGAAACATTTTATCATTTTGTTCCATTTTGAGATCGTTAGGTATTTTATTGTTATATTTTAATTGATGTTACATGAGGACTTGCGCTGTGCTAGCCTTGATTGTGGTTTTACTGGCGCGTTTTCAAAACATGAACGCGGTGCACCGCATATCGGAGAGGTTGGTCTATAATTTTAAGGTAGAAGTTTGGATATTTTCTAAGGAATTTACAGATTTCCAGAATATAAATTGATATCAAAGTTAGAATGCCTAGTTTTCTAAAATGCGGTTTAGTCAATATAAACCATTATCTTAATGCATTTTATTTTGTAGGATGAACAAGTCGTTGCTATCTACGCTATTTTCCCAAAGTATTATTCCATACTTAAGCCAAGCATATGCATATGCATAGTAAGTGGATAGGGCAGTTTTTAAATCTGTAGATTTTTTGAGCTCACGTAGTGCATATATAAAACTAGATAATTTTGATTTAAGTTTTTGGATATGCGCTTGCCAGTTCATGAGGATATCTAAGTGAAGACCCAACAAAGTAAACGTCTCTACGCATTCCACTTTGATACCATCAAATGTAAAATTTATAGTCAATGGTTTTTTTTTGTAAGGCCTAAATTGCGTAATTTTCGTTTTTGAGAAAGTAATTTCTAGATTGTGGTCTTTCATCCAATTTTGAATACTTAACATTATACCATATACTGGTATACGGCTGCGTCCGGTCAAAAAGGCGTGATGTTATGGTGTAAGAGATTCGAAAGAAAAATAAGCTACCGTCAGATTCTGAGTCACATACTTGATTCTCTTTTAATTAACTTTGAAGAAGGCTTTATATTATTATTCTCTTAACAAATGATGGATATTACCACACTTCGTCAAATATTTTTGTGATTTTTTATATTATTTGTAAGTACTTTTATCTCACAAAGCGACGCACACTTTACTTGCGGGTGCAAGTGTACAAACACGCTGTGAATTTGTGTGTAAGCGCAGATACAGCGCTCTCGGTACCGTCCAAGACAATGGTGAAGTCGGAAGTGTGTGTGTGTTGTGTGCTGACGCTACTAATCTTCAGGTACACATTCACAGCGTGTTTGCAGTGGTTACCACAAGTAAAGCGCGCGTCTGTACGTGAGATACAAATACTAAGTATCAGATATGTATAACATGATACATAACGTTTCTTTTTTTCAATTACATACAAACTTTATTATTTACAATGGGTTTTATTATTTATTTATTTTATTTATATAACACACTTACGTAATAAAACAGAGAGTGATTCTGATAAGATGGACTGGAAAGTGGATATTATAAGTAGAGAATGTGGTCGCAGGGAGATTTGATGATTTATAGATTTTTTTTTTTTTGTAATTTATGCTACAACCGATAGTGTTGTTATTTTTTTTTTATATTAGGAGAATGGCTACCAAAACTTTCGACGGCAAAAAAAAACAGGCTTTTTGGCCCGATACTTTAGTACAGCACTTTATTATACTAGCTACTGCTCGTAACGAACGAAGATTCTTTCTTTTTCTAAAATAAAATTACCCAAGTTAGTCCTTATAAAATCAGCTACCTGCCATTTTATCAAAATCCGTTCAGTTGTTAAAACGTGAAAAGGTATATATTAGTTTTAATGGTTTTTATATTTTTGCGCGGCACCCTAATTATTTTTCTAAAATAAGAGTAGCCTAAGTTACTTCTTATAACATCAGCTATCCGCCAGTGAAAGTCCCGTCAAAATCGGTCCAGCCGTTTCGAGGAATAGCCAGTTTTTTTTTTATAAACTTCACAGACATCATGGATATCGACATTTAAACAAGTTGAAACAAAGACAATGGATTGAACTTTCACTTGAAGTTACTTCTACACTGCAATGGTTGAATGAATGAATGAAATGCACCGCCCCAGCGTGGGTTGACCAGACTCGATTAATCGAATCAACCCCAAGATTTGCACTAGTCCCTGGAGCCTCATGTTCCATGGTGCTACAGAGACCATTGCATACCAAGGAGTAGACCGGGGGGCGCTGTGATGGTAGGGAAGACTTGCCCTTATGATAGGGAAGGATTGTGAGCCTACCGGATATGCATCCTATGGGGCCATCCATAAATTACGTCACACAAATTTTATGGTTTGTTGACCCCCCTCCCCATCCTTGCCACATGTGGTCACACTTGTGAAACCCCCTCCACCTTGTGTGAAGTCACATATTTTTTCAATTTTGCGTGTAGAAGTACATAATTAAATGAAAACAGCAGAATTTCCTTTTTTTTAATTTTAGTTAAAAAATATCTTTAATAAAATTAACATAAAATCAAATAATTTACACACTTAATAGTGATTTTAAGAGTAATTCCACTTTGCCCCACCAAGCCCGCCACCCTGGTGTGGCAAAGTGGACTGCCTAAAATTTTGCAGTGGAATATGCCCCACTATTCTGATTTGATGGGGCGGATAACACTAGCATAAACACTTTGTGGATTCTGCCCCACTAGGGTTGGCAGCTCAGGATTTACGAGACATTCACCGCCTCATCTAACCCAAATGATTCACCAAAAATAGAGGGGATATGGCGCTCGGCGGCCGCTGCCGCGGCACCGCTCGCTTCGCTCGCTCGCCGTCGCGCGTTAAGGGTCACTGTTCTAACCTAACCTAACCCAAATGATTCAAAAATACATGTTAACCTTCATACACAAATCCTGAGCTGCCAACCCTAGTGGGGCAGAATCCACAAAGTGTTTATGCTAGTGTTATCCGCCCCATCAAATCAGAATAGTGGGGCATATTCCACTGCAAAATTTTAGGCAGTCCACTTTGCCACACCAGGGTGGCGGGCTTGGTGGGGCAAAGTGGAATTACCCGATTTTAACAAGTGACGTCACAAAGTTTTTGATCACTCCTAGCCCTTGTTACACAATGTCACATTTCTTTGACCCCCTCCCACCCCCTCAACGTGTGACGTAATTTATGGATGGCCGCTAACGCAAAAAACACAATAACTTCTTTTATCAAGTTTACATATTGATACCGTCACTTTCACTAGCTAATTTAACTTAACCTTATATTATTTCTTTAGGTTTTATTTTTTAAAGTGGACATCGTCATAGAAAATGAGATATTACTTTGTATACTTTCGACATTTGGCGTATCATACGCCCCGCGACCCCGACACAAAGCGAAAGCTTCGTTTCTGTACATGAAGTATTATTTCTCTTTCAATGGAATAAATTCTTGTAATACTGTTCAATATACAATATGTAACATAATTAACGCAAGACCTCATAAAGCGCAATTAGAGTATTGAGAGTTAGAAGCATAATACAATGAACAAAACTTATGTTTTTTAAAGATAACTGTTATTATTATGAATTGAAAATAGCATTACTTTATTCATTTGGAATTGGTTGAATTTTCATTGAATCAAACGGCGACAGGTATCGCAAAAGACTTAATAAAAAATCCTTTATTAAAAGTTACTGAGATCGATACAGTAGTCAATTATTCTTGCGTTTATTCTGTAACACCTTGTATATTTCGTCTAACATTCTCTATAATACCGCTATTGAATATATACCTGTGTGGTAATCATACCGCAGTCACTATTAGCGGTAAAACTATCACTTGAACCTCTTAAAGAATACTTCAGTACATACGTGAACATTGGTGAACATACCGCTGCTATAGGTAACTTCTGACTAGCATACAGCTATTCAATAAATACCTCGAAATTACACTGCTACCTTCATAAATACCTTTTATAAATGTTTTAGACTACGCAAGCCTGAATATGTCACATCGAGCTTAAGGTTCCAGTCGGTCGGATACGTTGGATCAAGTATATTCGGCGCTGAATCGGGTATACTCGGTTCTAGTCGGTCGAATGCGCTGGATCGTGAATAATCGGCGCTGAATCGGGTATACTCGGCTTCAGTCGGTCGGATACGCTGAATCAAGTATATTCGGCGCTGAATCGGGTATACTCGGTTCTAGTCGGTCGAATGCGCTGGATCGTGAATAATCGGCGCTGAATCGGGTATACTCGGCTTCAGTCGGTCGGATACGCTGAATCAAGTATATTCGGCGCTGAATCGGGTATACTCGGCTTCAGTCGGTCGGATAAGCTGGATCGCGTATATTCGGCGCTAAATCAGGAATACTCGGCTCCAGTCGTAAGTATTCACTTCTGTTGTCTAAGCATACACCCTTTTAAATGTTCTATGTACTTCGATGTGACATACTCCCGACCAGGTAGAGTCCGTCTAACTAAACTCGCGCGCCTCTCTACATTTATTTTATTATTTGTCAATACGCCAAATTAAGTACAATTTGCAACTATTTTACAATTTCATTTATGTAGTGCGTGACTGAGGGAGCAATGATGGAAGGAACCCAGGTGTTCATTAAAAAAATACTTTACATGTGTAAGTCGCTCCATATACAATACTGGTGTTTTGCTGCATCCGGTCAGATTGGAAGCTGACCCTTATACAGGGTGGATTGTTGAGACGGAGTAGGAGCTACAGTATTTTATCTCACGAAACGGCGCACGCTTTACTTTTGGTAAACAAGTGTACAAACACGCCGTGAATGTGTGCGTAAAGACATAACACACACACACTTCCCTCTTCGCCATCGTCTTGGACGGTATCGAAAGCTCCTGCGCTTGCTTATACACACATTCACATCGTGATTGTACTAGGGATGCACCGAATATTCGTTGTATGTTCGGTATTCGGCAGGTTTGTAATCGCCCGATTGTTCGGCTAAAATGCCGAATATTGTACTGAATAATAATGTATTTAAAAAATCTATAAGTATATGTATAAAGTAGCCCAATTATAAGTACAAGTGGGCCCTTTTAACTTACCAAAAATGAAATAATGCTAAAACAAGGGCAAGATCATAACTAACTAGACAAGATGATGCAATAACAGTCCGGGCCGTCAAGGGGTAGCGGCGTCAGCGGGCGGAAAGGGGCGTGCGCTTCAATGCGATCGACACAAACATACTTGAAATAGTGAGATGCAAATTAACCGCACCAAATCCTACCGTATAATCGGGCGAATGTTCGGTTGGGTAAACTTTTAACCGAATATTCGGCATAAATTATTCGTATTCGGCCAACCATTCGTTTTTTTAAATATTTTTTTTATCACTAAATGGGCCTGCTCTTGACCTAGTAGTTTGTACACTTGGTTACCAAAATTAAACGCGGCGCTTCGTGAAAAGAGTTTTGAAGAGACTCGGTTTAAGTTTAGGAGTAATTGCAAAGTGCATAGACGTTCCAGCCCCTAGAAGGGCGCGGCGTCGTCCAGCGTGTGCAGCCAGTTGAAGATCATCATGTTGCGCTCGTACTTGGACAGCGGGCGGCCTCGCTCGCGCTCCAGGTCCGCGGCCGTCAGTGCCAGGTGTGCGGCCTCTGTGACGGGACACACTCAACTAGGACACGGTTCCATTGGGACAGTTCAACAACATTCATTGAAAGAATAAAGAAGAACATTAAAATTTTTAAGTTTATATAACGTGTGAAACAACAAAATAAGTGAAAGACCTGTGGCCAAAAAGTTTCCTATGTCAGCAGGCTTAGCACGAGCACCGATTTGTCGACGAAAGAATAGATATGACTAGTAACTAACTAAGTGATGTACAATAGGAGAAGATATTGTTACAAGCTTGGGGTTCGTGACAATTAAAAACTGCCAATATAAATGACCAAAAATGACACTTTAATTAAACAACCTAATAACAACTTCACACACACTAATTGCACTCAGTCGCACTTGAAGATCGCTTTCGATATTCTCGCCTGTATAGCTTGTCCAATCTGCCCGGGTCGCGATCCGTTCCGGTCTTTTATAGGGCCCACGGATAGTTACAGAACTTTCTACTGTAGACGCATCTAGAATGTTCGAGTATATACCGGCCCCGACTGAACATATGTCGATAGTTCTAGAAAGTTCTAGTATCGAAATTTCTAGAAAGATCTTGACTCTATTAATTCTGTTACTCGATACTAGATGACGCTAGTGGTAACTTATATTACCATGTACTAGATATTAAATTAATTGTGGCGCACAACAATATCTATGTTTTTCCATTAATTATCACAGTTATGCGTTCTAAACGAATCATTATTTTGTAGATAATCGTATAAACTTTGTGGCCGTCGAGTAGAAAGTTTGTTGTCAGTGTGATTTTGAAGGTTTGGAAAGAAATATTCTTCTGAAATAGTCTACATTTATAAAGACCTAGAGAAAGATCGTTAGAAACGAAAGACTAAATCACAGATTGTAGAAGGATATCTACGGTGCGATGTCAAAAATGGAGAAAGGAAATGTCAGTTTGTATTGAAAAAGCACTGTCTATTCTTTGTGGAAATTGAAAGCGTCATGCTAAGCCTGCTGTATAATGCTGCGGTATTTGTTAAACAAGTACTGCAGCGCTAGTATTAATTCATTAATTGCGTTATATACATTGTTGATTGGGAAGACAAAGAAGAAAGGTTATTTGTGACCCAGAGCAGACACGAATGAGACATATCTCAATTTTATTGTTATTTTAAATATAGCTAGAATATATATTTTTTCTTTTCGAAATCAAAGGCTAACACCAAAATATTGCCTGAAGTTTTTGTTTAGGCAATATACAAATATTATTATAAATACCTATAATTGTATGTGAGTAACTCAATGACGATACAATAATTATGGAATTATCCAGGTGACTGGTGATGGAGCTGGATTATGTAATGTAATGTAACTTCTAGAATAACAATCGAGTTAGGGTTAATTAAAATCGTCGTAATCGATTATTCGTTGCAGATTAGAGATTAGGGTATCATTAAGCTGGATAGATAGTGGAATATTTGGTAGCTAGGTACTAAACACACCGAGTTCGACCTTATTAATATTAACTCTATTTCAGTGCCGTTTGCGAAACAAAAATAAAACCAATATTTGTAAATCAAGGTCCTAATGTCTAGCTCACCCCAATTGAAATTAATATTAGGAGATTATAATGATACAAATTAAAATAAAGACACTAAATGTGACTCCCGTTTATAGTATTCCACTAGGAATATGTAGCTCTAATGGAGCTAAAAGCTTGATGACTATCTATTATTTGTGTTTTTATCTAAATTGGCGTCATTTTAAATAGATATAATTGCTATTCATAAAAAAGAAATATTTTAATATATTTTGGTTGAAAAAAAAGATCTAATAGCAATATATAGGTGTTATATTTAATGTAACAAAATAACTGAGATACGTTCTATTTGTGTCGGGTCTGGGTAAATTTTCTATGGGCCGGACCTTTCTTTTTCGAACATATTATAAGGCAAAGGAAGACATAGCATTGGAAGGCATCCTCCAAGACCGGTGACCTGGTGATGGTTGGGTGCGGGAAGCTCACACACATTGGGGGTGTTAACATACATAAAGATGAATCAATAGTGCCGTTGTTTCCTACAATTTATACTCCATTTACAATAGCATTAGACAGAACTTAAAAAAGATTCTTTTTAATGTACACTTCGTAACAAAATTACATTAAACGTGTTGCAGTTACGATTTATGCCAAAAAAATTAAAGTGTCAATGCTAAAAACCTAAAAGAAGCAGGAGTGAAAAACACCGAGAACTAAATTAGCTGATGACGAAGTTTTACCAACGTATTGTGGGTCGTAAGTTGTCATTTAAAATAAAGTATTGTACAAAATATATATTTTACTTCCTTATAATCTTATTTAGATTTAAATCATCATGTTATTGTTTGTTTTTTTCATTCGTTTTGTTGTAGGTTTGTAATGTGTGATAAAAATGTTATTGTAAATAGAACATTATTTAAAATAAACATTACTTTTACTTCGTTTATCTCAGTATTTAGTACTGTCTTAAATCTACCCAAAAAAGTTAGAACTTAACTTTGAAATATAATGTTTTGCACTCCTGCTTCTACGAGCCTCTTTTTTCTAAAGCTATAATAAATGGGGTATAGATACATGCGAGATCACAAATATGACGAAGATGGTGGGAGACTTCAACGCTACGTCTTCCAGTACGCTGTCGCCACTCCGGAAACTTCCGGCCCCATCGGCCATTTGTTTTGCGAGTAATGTGCCCTGCCCACTGCCACTTAAGTTTGGCAACGCTTGCGCAGTGTCTTAAGACGAGAAAGTCTTTACTCAGTGTGTATTGGCAGTGCAGGAGTGGTGACTCAGTGGTAACGGCCGGGACTTGCCGAGTTGTTGGTCGTGGGTTCGACCCAAGGAAATTACTTAGTGGAAATTATTTCATCATCATTGCTATTAAAATGGTGAAGAAAAAATCGTGAAAATTTTGAAGGCATGTGACATCTATCAAACAGGATTGGGCCCGCGTGGTGGATTATGGCCCACTTCCTGTTACAGAGAGGAGGCCTGTGACTCAGCAAGTCAGCAGTGGGAATATTGCAAGCTGATGAGGCTGTTATGATGTTGCCAGTGATGATCTGTTCACGCTGTGTATGTATTCAGTCAGTAAGTCGTATAACAAGTAGTGAGCAGTACATACCAGGGTGCACGACGCGCGCGTGCGGCTTGGCGGGCACGGCCAGCGTGGTGGGGCCGGGCGCGCGCGACACTGCGCACACTGCCGCCGCCTGCACGACGACATCATATACAGTCAGTTGCGACACTAGTTCCCAGCTAAAGCACTAGGGAGTGGTGTAGGGCGGGCGTGCCGGGGGACTGTCTGCTGTCATTTTGACGTTCAAAAAGGGCTGATTCTCAGTGTAATTCGTATAAATGACTTTATATTTTGATAAAACCATTTTTATTTTTGGTCCTAAATAAAACTTTTTTTTTATATTTTCTTTATTCGCGCGAGACAAATACTTCACCTATATTAACTTATTTTACAAAAGACAGTGACACTGTCTACACTTTTTCAGCTACAGCAAACCTTATCACAGCAACACAAACTAATATTGATCAAAAAAAAGATAGCACTAGGCCTTTATATCGACCTAAAGAAAGCTTTCGTCACCGTCATTCACTCAATATTACTACAAAAGCTCAGCAAAATAGAAGTGTTTCAGGGCTGGCTCTCAAAATTATTGAATCATACTTAAATAATAGTTATCAAATAGTAAGTCGGGGAATACCGTACACGACACAGCACAGGCTCATTCGGTGCGACAGGGAACGGTTCTTGGACCACTATTCTTTCTCATTGATATCATCCTCAAAAAAATTGGGAGGTACCATTGGTATTTTCGCCTTAAAAGTAAATTTATCTGGTCTGTCTTACCTCTAGCCTGTCTAGGTTGAAATCTGACTGCGACATTCTCTCCAGCGCCCTGTACGTGGTGAGCAGTCGACGCTTTATGTAGCTCTGTCTGACCTGCGGGCAGTGACAAATAAAATCAGCTACCGAAACTTCGCAGAATTGATTTGGCAGTTTTTCGGGGTCCTCGACCGCAGGTAGAGTGAGTAATATGGTGGCCCAGTGGTATAGGCCCCGACTTATGAGTTAAGGTCATGGGTTAAACCCAGGCAGGCGCTTTTCTTTGTGTAAATTCATCACCACTCCTCTAAACTGTGAAAGAAAACAACGTGGCGACACAAGCGTGTCCTAGAACAGAAAATTCGAAGACACTGGGCCCGCGTGGTGAATTACGTCCCACTTTTTATCACAGCGAGGAAGCCTCTATCCCAACAGTGGGAACATAGGCTGATTATGCTTTAGGATACATACCTTCTTATTGTCGGTGGGAAGCGGTCTTGGCGTCGGCTGTGCGGGGTGCGAGCGTTGTGGAGACGGTAGCTGAGACCCGCCTACTGGAATAATAGTATAGTAGGTAGAGCTTTAGTATTTAAACTTCCCTAATTAACCCCTTTGAATGAAATTTAAAAATATTTCCTTAGCGCTCACTTTCGGTATTTAAGGGATTCTTAAGCAATGTTTTATGATTCTAGACCCAGCGGTTTAAGCTGTCCGTTGTCTGTCATTGAATTTAAGAATTTTATTAAGTAGATACTCGTACATAAGCAATTCAAAGGATACAGGATTGGATAACCGTGCGTGCGTGTTAATAATGTTAATTTCGGAAGTCGGTGTCTGTATTTTAGTTTTGTTGCCACCGACTTCCGTAATTAAAGTAATTTTTGGCTTTGTCGGTTTTTATTTTTTTGTAAAAATGTTTTTATTTTCTATTTTTAGTTATGTTACCTACCCCACACCAGTTAGTTACTTTGTAAGTTAACGACAGTGACCGGAAGTATTAGTAGATCATCAAGATACACAAAAGTGGATTAAATATACGTATTATCAAAGCTAAGGCAAAAACTACCCAAGCAAAGTTAGTAAAAATGTAGGACCACCTCTGAGGCATAGCCTATCCAACAACAAAAAAAATTATTCGAAACCGATGCTACATACAATACATTCGATGCTACGTAAAAAAACAAAAAGAAACGAACATACAAAGAATTAAATTAAAAAAAACCACCGACCCATACAAAAACTCTAAAAAGTCAAAAAAATATATAAATTATTGGCCTTTTAATTTGTAGGTAATATTTTGATCAAGGTTTTGTCAAGTCGGGGGACGGCTAATGAAAATGCTAGACCTCCTCTGTTTGGCGTTTTCATTGACCGTCCCCCTACCATCCATCTTGCTAGCTGAGCTCGGAGTGGCAAAAGTCGTGGCGTCGATCCGCAGGCTAGGTTTAGAGATCGCGCCTCATAAAACTGAGGCGATTTGGTTCCACAAACTACCGAGGAGCAGAGAGCCACCCAGCACGTTGGTCAGAGTGGGAAATGCGCAAGTCCAGGTGGGTCGATACATTAAGTATCTCGACCTAAACCTGGACTGGGTGGGGGCTTCGAGCGCCTGGTTCCCCGCGTCGGGAAAGCAGTGGGTGCTTTGCACAGACTGCTGCCCAATCTTGGTGGTCCTCAAGAAGAAGTTCGCCGCCTCTATGCGAGTGTAGTGCGATCGATGGTCCTTTATGGGGCATCTGTTCGGTCAAACAGGCTGTCAGGCGTCAAAATCAACAGCCTGCAACGAAAAATGTCTATTCGTATCGCACGAGGATACCGAACTGTATCCTTTGAAGCAGCAACTTTCCTTGCACGGTTTCCGCCACTGGACATCTTGGCGGGTATGGACGCGAGGGTCTATAACAGAATCCGTGCCATCCACGAAAGTGACAATGACGTGCCAGCAGGTATCGTTGTTGTTCGGCTGAGGCGGGAGCAACGGCGACACGCGCTCGAGCGGTAGCGTGAGCAGCTGCATCAGCACGCTAGGACCCTTAGGAGCCGAGCAAAAAGAAAAAAGTCACGAATACGAAGTACTCGGACGGGCACGCGATTCGATGCTATGACGTGGGTCGGGGGGGCAAGAAATTTGACGTGGATGATGTGGCGGGGAAAAGCAAGTTTCAGTATAAGTGGTGAACAAAACAATCGGCACCGATGTCGATGATAAAACAACGAGTTGTACTTACCAGCCACCCAAGTGCTGCAGGACCGCGAGGCTGCGCTCAGAGTCAGCGCTTCTAAAGCGGCGCATAAACCGACTTCCGAAGTCGCGCTGAAAGTAATTATATCAAGTCAGTAAAGAGGAATATCACAACATCACGCCTGTACTCCCCGACAGGTTAGGCAGAGGAGTACGTATAGTTTGGCAGAGTGTGACACACAGTTACGTACCTCCGCAGCGGCTGGCACGCGTCGCGACAGTGCGCCACGTCGGCCGCGCTGAAGGAGCGGCGCAGGCCCAGCTGCGCGCACAGCGCCGCGCAGCCCGCCAGCAGCTCGCGGCAGTTGTCCGTCGCCTGCAGGGGCAGGGACGACGATGGTCTTCTGTAAACACACGTACAGACACATCACATCCAGATTATACGGGATATTTTCCGATATCCACGCGGGCAGTAGCTAGTAGAGAACATAGGGTGGAAGAAGTAACTGACTAAGTGCTAGCAAGCATATAGAGTTCCTGCTGCCGGACCTGAGGGCTCGTCTCTGTGAGAGGGAGTGGGATGTAATCCACCATGCGGGCCCAGAGCGGGTTGGTAGATGTCATGACATGTCACCGAGTTTTTGATTATAAGACAGGCCGGATTCCTTATAATGGTTTTGTTCAGTTTTAAATGACAAATGATTTTATTTCTGTAAGTAGATTAGCACAAAACCTTTTCCACGTCAATCATATTTTTAAAACTAGATGAGGTTGACGTTTCCTATCTGACTACTCTGAGAAGAAAGGACGAAACAAACTCAGAGGTCACAGTCCAGACATAATCTTGGTCAGATCATGTGAAGACCATGTAGATATGGTGACTGGAAATGTCTTTTGAGGAAAGAACCATACGGATTGAATGGACCTGTCCAGTCAGTGGCAGTAACCGTGCAGCTCAACTTAAGGACCTGAACGATTGAATAAATAAAACACTTACTTTAAGGCTTTGCTGTCCGGGTTGGGACTGGCCACTCGCAAGGATGGGTCGGGCCCCTGTCCTGCCTGAAAGCCAATCAACTGTTTAATCAGCCCTGTCCCAGGGGAGTCACGGGGGTCATGACCTCAGCCAAAATTATGCAAGATGTCGAAAGCCTGTATGATCTACTTATTTGCACCTTAAAACTACTAAACCACCAGGATGTAGTATACAAAGCGTTAAGACATAGGTAAAATAGATTATTAAAAAAACAGCACCCTTATTACGTAACACACTCATCAATCAGAATCAAAATCATTTAGAAGGATATTGCTAATCCATTGCTTCATATGTTAGAAAAATGTGTCGGCTCAACAACGTAAATAACACAATGAATGTTTTTGAACTGCCAAAATCGAAGCCATTCCTACTGTTAGTGTGATACGCAATCACCCCTCTGATAAATTATAATAATACTAGCGAAATACCTGGAGAATACTAAGTGCTAAATTTTAAGCTAGATGCCAAAATTCAAACGTTTCGAAACACCATAAAGGTGCGCTTACACGAGCAACTAAAATTGCTCCAACTTGGGCATTTCTTGTTAACTATGACGTCACGACTACATCCAGCAATTTAGGGCAGCGGCAACATGAAGTCACCTGTTGCCAAAGATACGGCCACACAATATGCAACTTAGAATAGCAATATGAAGCAACTTAAAAAACTAGGCAATGCACCTCCCCCGTCGCCGGCCGGTTCCTCTCGCAAAAACGAGACGTAGTTATACATACCTACACACGGCTACACATCAAGTCATACATTTCCAGTTTACGCTGATCTCGCACTGCACGGAAATCCTATAGAATGCGAGATTAGCTTATACTGGAAATATATAGTTTGATGTGTACCCGTGCGTACAAACGAGATAGAAAGAAAATGGACTAAAATTTCCAAACCGATTGGATATTTGGCAACTCATTAAATACATGGAGCAATCAGAAGCAATATTGCCGAAACACATCGGCAATTTATTGTTGTTGCTCCAGATTGCTCCACCTAATTGATCCAGATTGATCCATTAGTGTTGCCGAGCAATAATTGCTCAATAAATTGCCCGTGTAAGAGCACCTTAAGAATGATAGTTGAACATAGAGCTTTCGCTTTTCTCCTTACATATTCAGGCTATAATGTTCCCACTCCAGGGGAGAAGTGGGCCGTAATACACCACGCCTCCCAGTGCGGGTTGCTAGATGTCACATGTCTTCAGATTCGAGACAGTTTTTGGTT
Source organism: Antitype chi (assembly GCA_947359405.1). NCBI lineage: Eukaryota > Metazoa > Arthropoda > Insecta > Lepidoptera > Noctuidae > Antitype > Antitype chi. The sequence goes on along the minus strand of OX375834.1, from coordinate 12,418,570 downwards.
CAAGGACATGTTTGTTTCCTCACGATGTTTTCTTTCACCGTTTTGAGAGCAGTGGTGATGAAGTAAAGTCTTTTCTAATTAAGATTTCATACCTTGCAAGCCAGAAGCCTGAGCACCCTGGCGTCGGAGGCAGCTGAAGACACGCTGAACAACGACAAGTCAGTCGTGACCGACTCATGCGACGGCGAGCGCGCCACCCCGCCGCGCCACGCCTCTGGCGTGCACATGTCTACTGAAAGAGAAGACGACTTGGTTTGTCATTGAGGATCACTTTTGATTTCCAAAACCTTGGTAGGATTAAGGTTCTCAATTCGGCTGTATTTTTTTTGTTACCTCAGGACACTTTCTTTTAAAACCGATTTGAAAAATTATTCCTTATTATGAATGGTATAGAGTGGTGTCATAGGATATAGTTTATGTTAAACAAGATAATGCAGAGAAAGTCGCGTGCAGAAGCAGGAACCAAGCTGATAGCTGTTGCAACTTTGGTCCTTCTTAATGAGTTTTCATCATCATCAACCCAGCCTTTTCTGAACTATGCTGGGGTCGGCTTCCAGTCTAACCGGATGCAGCTGAATACCAGTATTTTACATAGAGCGACTCTCTCACTGACCTCCACAACCCAGAAATTGGGTAATACGATACCCCGCTTCTAACAACCTGTAACGACTGTCAAAGATCCACAAATGACAACCGGGACCAACAGCTTAACGTGATTTCCGAGGCACGAGGTCTTGGTATGTAAAGATGGTCACCCATCCACGGACTAACCCCGTCAAGTAGTAGCTTAACTTTTAGAGAGACAAAATATAGCGTTACATCAAATAAATAAGGCTGGGATAAATCAGCAGATTCTTATTTAATTAAATAATTAAAGTTTGTTAATTTATCATTGTTCATCGAGGGTTGTGTTACCCAGTAACTGGGTTCTGGAGCTCAGATAGGCAGTCGCTCCATGTAAAATACATCAGCTAATTACTTCAGCTGCATCCGGTTAGACTGGAAACTGACTACAACATAGTGGGGAACAAGTTAGGCAAATGATGATGTCTGAAGTTGACTCAGTTGTATTGGTTGAGATTGACCTCATGGTGACCAAAAATTCCAGATAATAATTATAACTTTAAACCCTAAATTATACCTACATGCAGGTGATGTTTTACAGCTTTCTACCTAATGATTATTTTAACAGGAATAATTTTATGACTTGCTATAATCTGTGTTTTCCTCCTACTATCCCTTCTATTATTATAAATGCGAAAGTACTTGTCTGTCTGTTACGCTTTCACGCCTAAACCGCTGAACCAATCGTCATTAAATTTGGCAGAGATATATAGCCTGGGATATGGAGAAGGACATAAGCTAGGTACTTTTTTAAGCCATAACCGACATCCACACGGGCAGAGCCTCGCTCAATAGCTAGTACTATTATAAATATGAATGTTTGTATGTATAGATGTTGGTTACTCAATCACGCAAAAACAGTCAAATGGATTGGGATGATATTTGGCACACATATAGTTTATAACCTGGATTAAGACACAGGATACTATATATCCCGGTAGTACGTTCCTGTGGGATAAATTCCTACCTCTACATAAGCGAAGCCACTGGCAAAAATAGGTAGGTATGTTAAAAAAAGTTATTTCATAACTTTTCATTTTCGTTCTTATAATACAGAATTGTATATTCGGTATAACAAAGGTGTAAATAGTGTTCAAGCAGCCATTTTAAAGCCTATTAAACGGATAATTTATATTTTTTAGGTGTGATGTAACATGTGGGACAAACATAGGGATCTATTAAATTTTTTTACGCGATCTCGTCGTGTGCCGGTAAATATTTACATGAGACATAGATTTCTAAGTAAAATAATATATTTTAGATCAATTAGATACTTTATATTAAATGCGAAAAATAAAACATTTTTCGCTCGTCGTATGAAAGTTGGGCATTTCATAGAAATACGTCTAAAATCCCGTCCGAAACCATAAAAACTTTCAATAAATATTAATTTCACCGTAGGAATACGTTTTTACTGTTTTTCCATGTGAAAATGTTGAAAAAAAAATACAAAATTTGCGACAAGTTTTCGGAAAAATCGGTAATCATAACAATAACAAACAATTAGACTTACCGGTTATGTGAGGATCCACGGTGGCGGCTTACTGAGTATTTATCTAAAAACACGCAAAATTGTATTACCTAACTATCACTAGCACTACAGTATTCGAATAATCTTTAGATATATTGCAAAAATATTTTTGCAACTTTCGGTTTTCGATAATGGCCGGATGAGTTTGACAAAATCAAAATAGGACGTAGAGTTGCGTTCTGAATAGGTACCGAAATAAATGGTTCAATATGTTAAAAGTCCTTGGAATTAAATAAAAAACCGAGGAATCAATTATTAGATAAGTCAATTTATGATGTTTAGTTTTTTCACATAATTTCTAAATCATGATAAAATATAATGATGCATTTTATTTAATGGTGAAGTAAAATATCAATATGAAAGTTTCAGAACGCACCATGAACTTTGAAATTTAGTCGGATTATTTTCATAAAAAAAGTTTATTTGTATTTTAGGACCACGAACGCAAAAAGTCAAGGATATGTTTAGAAAATTTAATGAATTTGTCTATAAATATTACAATCGTTTAACACTACAATCACATACTTATATTGGGTAATTACAGGTTTACAGATTGAGACATCTTAAGTTAGTAGATTAATAGTGTTTACATCATCGTAGCGACATCTAGCAGCAAAGTAGTTTAAACGAATGCAACAAGTTTAATCATGTGAACTATAGATGGCACTATAGGCAACGAGTAGGACATTCCATCGCAAGATACTATTCGATTTATTTCCTCGATCGACCTGAATTTGAGGTAAGTAATTTGCTTACATAGGAAGAACCTTGACCTCAAAGCAAGATAAACTGAACCACGACGCTCCCCGACTGCTCGTGTCAGGTTTTTTTTAATACTGTACCTAGTAGCATTTTTAAGATACCTACTTAGGGCTTCCTCAATGATTTGCTTTGAATTTGATTATATGATAAGAAATACTATCAAATAGGTAGGTATCCGATTTGTCGTAGAGTGAAGGGGAAAATAACAACATTTTCCTGCTAACAGCCTTTATATACCTAGGTACTTAATAAGTAATACCTACAAAAAAAAGTAGCTAAGTATATCTACTCGAAATTGTACCCTATCTATTGGGTAGATATAGGTACTTTCCGTGATAAAATTCTAATATAAAAACCAGCAAACGAAAGGAAAGCCACGTGTTCGGTAGTTTTTATTGATTTGGAACGAATTCTTGGAAGCCGACCATCAAATGTTGACAAACTCGGATATCGCTCGATTAGGAGCGGCTTACATGACGAAAAAATTGTGCATTTATTTATTTTTCACCTCACAACCTCGGAATGATTCTGTTTGTCATTCGAAATCTGCGTGCAAATGTGCATTTTACCCGCTAGTGTAAAAAGAGTTTTTGAAATTCGAAAGTTTGTATTCAATAATCTTCTATACAGCCAGTCTACTGAAAATGCATTCATGTCAGTGCCCCAACCGTAGACAGAGGCCCCAACCCCATTTTTAGAATAATCGCACTGGCCAGCAGGACGACTGAATGAAAAAAAAAGAAACTAATTTTTTTTTTCGTCCTTATTAAATTTGCTTTCCATAATTTTGGTTTGTTTTTTGATAAAATCGTAAGAAATCATAAAATATGAGCGAGTCCAGCAGCGATTATGATATAAATTTAACACCTGCAGAGTTAGTGCAAGTTGTACAGAATGCCGAATTGAGTTATCTTCCGGAAAAATCGCGCGAAAAGGCGCTTATAAGCGTACAATTTGTTCAATGCATAGAAACATTCCAAAGGCGTGAAAACATTTTCGAAGACTACAATGCAATGCTATTATGCTTCATTGAACCACACTAATTTAATATATTTTTTAGGCTGTTTTTCTTGCACCTAGCATTTTCCTCGCTGTAGTGAGGTGAAAATGTGTGTGTTCCGCTCGGCAGCAAAGGTATTCTGCGTCTCGTACCTTCAAAAACCTTGCTACGCTCAGGATATTCCTAGAATCCTAGAATCCTTCGCTTGCGTAATATGCAAATGTTTAAAGAATCACCGAAGTATTGGTAAAGTATTGGGTCGGTAACAAAACTTAGTAAAGGTTTTTAGTAGATTTTTGCAAGTCGATTGATAACACGTCGCTCGTGGTAAATAATTACTTACTGATATCGACCCGTTTCCCTCCATGTGAGCCGGTGTGAAACGTGATACCAACATACAAGTATAAATAGACTGTAGTGAATACTTTATCAGCTAAATGGATGTTATGTTTCTGATGTTGCCGGTATTAGTCGTAAATCAGACTTGCTGGCGATTGACTAGGGTTATTTTAACGTACCCAACAATGCTAATAGGGTATTTTCCAATTTATTAAAAACTATTTTAATTTGAAGATTGTGACGAAATATTTACCTGAAAAATAAAAATAAATTTATTTACATCCATTTTCCCAATTTTAAACGATTAAAATGAAATTAATTTTTCGTTGTTTTGAATTTACCACCAGAACGCTACTTACGATGACATTTTTATCACGTGACCACACGTGACGTCAGCTTTGTGTAAACGGCACCGGTACAAATACTTTTTGTGGCGCAATTTTAGAAGTATTTGTGCGCAGAGGCACCGTCTACCAGTAATACTATTTTCTATCCATTAAAAATCTTGTTAATTATAAACTCGTCATTCACTTGATTACAACTACATACTTTCATTTACACAAAGTTGACGTCACGTGTGGTCACGTGACAAAAAGTCATCTTATGGAGCGTTTTGCCAGTAAATTCAAAAAAACGAAAAATAAATTTGATTTAAATTGTTTTCAATTGAGAAAATGGATATCAATCAATTTATTTTTATTTTTCTGTAAAATATTTCGTCCCAATATTCAAATTAAAATAGTTTAATATAACTTTAATTTCGGAAGTCGTTGATAAAAAACTAATGTTCCAAAGACACCGACTTCCGAAATTTAAGTTATTTTTCACTTTGTAGTGTTTTTTCGGAATTCGGTTGTTTTTTTTTGGATTTTTTATTTTTATTTTTAAAGTCATCAAAATTTAGGGAAAAGCAGGTTTTTTTTTCGCGATCACTGGGTTTGTCCCATTGCAAAAGATGTTCATAATGATGACAAACAATGACCCCTTTTCTGGTTTTCAGTTATTTCAATTATCTTGTAGGCATAGCTCGAAGACATACAAGTAAACAGCACCCGCATTGCGTAACACGCGATTAATCATAATCGGTTTCATTTTGACAGTTCAACAATATTCATTGCGTTATGTACGTTGTTGAGTAGACACATTTTTCGAACATATGAAGCAATGGTTTAGCCATCTGTTTCAAAACGAAACAGATTATGATTAATCGTGAGTTACGCAATTATGGTGCTGCTGGTCATAACACAAAACGTCTTATTTGCAGAACTGCCTGTCACTGTAGCTATACATACAACATACCCATAATATATAATAATACCTACCTTCACACTCCGACAACATCTACCTACATACATAGATAAGTTTAAATCTCATCTCTACTAATACACACAGATTGTGCTGTCTGTCTGTGACAGTCAATAATCTTCTGCTGTCATAATAATAGTCTTGCCTCTTCTCATACAGAGAAAATGTGGGTTGGCGATTTCAGTTCCCACTGACGTATTAAATCGCAGTAGGATTTTGTCGCACATTGGATCTTTACCCGTGTTTTTTTTACGCGCTGAGACTCGTAACGCTTGTGTATCCAATATATTGGATTATGAATGCTCGGTTCAACACCGAGAGTTGAGAATTCAATGTGCATCAAAAGCACGTGGTACCTACCTCGACTCTGCTTCTCTGATCTCTATCTCTAGTCTGTAAATAGTATACACTAGATTCCGCCCGCGGCTTCGCTCGCGTGGAGGTCGGAAATTATCCCGCGGGAACGTACTACCGGGATAAAAAGTATCCTGGGTGTTAATCTAGGTTATAATCTATCTGTTTGCCAAATTTCATCCAAATCCGTTCAGCCGTTTTTGCGTGAAAGAGTAACAAACATCCATCCATCCATACTTACAAACTTTCGTGTTTATAATATTAGTAAGGATTCGCTGTTTTCGTCTGTCTGTATCGCCGCTTACTGCTAACTACTCTAAACCACGCAACGGATTTTGTAACAGTTTTTCACTATAATTTAGAGAATTTCTTCCGGAAGGTTTATTATGTCAAATGCATGCATATTATAATTATTATAAAACAGAAAAGCCAAGAATTTAAAATATCTGTTATGATGATGTCGTAAATACATACTTTTGGGCGCCTGTATTGCTAATGCTGGCTAAACCTTACGGGATCCATCAAAATTATGTACTACCGAATTGTATATCTTAAAAAGGTCTACACAAAAGTCTGTGATGGTACATGTCTATCTTCTAAGGATAACTGACAGTAACCATTTTTGTCTTGTACAAATTAGAAAAAAAAAGTGGGCTATTTACGAAACTATTTTTGACAATACACTATTAATACTTGTCCAATTAAATACGTTACATACGTTGTATTGTTGCATTTAATGTAAAAAATCAGGTGTTCCAAACATTTGTGTTCACTTATCGACGAAATGTATGGAACAGCTGATTTTTTTTTCGCGATTTCAAGGTTTGTCCCATAGAAAAAGTTGGTCAAAATGATGAGTACAATGACCCCTTTTTGGGCTTAGGGTAAACAAAAACGAATGTTGTTTAAGTAATACTATAATCCGAAAATTCAGACATTGTACAAAGTTAGACCTGTAGTCCGACTTTCTGACTTCAGTCTGTATCGAGAGACATTTTTCGGTATTTCATTCGTTTTAAAATTCCACTTTTTCATCATAATTACATCTTCATCATTTTAAGAAAAACAATTTTCTTCATTTTTATTTTAGTCCACTGTTTACCCGACATCCAACTCTGTTCATTTCAATTGCACTGCCAAACGCCTAAAAAAACCATTGTCTCTCCAATAACCAAAAATAAACAAACAAATGATGACTCCATTCATTTTTATAACAACTTGGCTACTTAACGTTCAGTACGATTTTAAAATTAAAAACTTTAATGGATGTGTGTGTGTGAGTTGGTTTGTTTGTGTGCATAATGCTTACATAATATATAAGCTGTCAGTTTATGTAGGGGTGTGCTTGTGTGTGTGCGTTGTGGTTGTGTGTGTCAGGTAGAGAATGTTATGGATGAGGCGGCGAAAATTGGTATTTATTTAAAATTGAAAAGTTTTGTTGTAATTACAAAAATTCGGAGTAGATTTCGATTCTACTTTTTTTTAAATAAATTGCTTGATTTACCGTCAGTAAATTATAGTTAAATTAAACTTTTTTTTGGATTTTCTAACATTTTATATTATTTTTGATTGTTTAATATGTGTTCTAGATTGTTTAACATTTAATTTTTGATTGTTTACTTGTTCACTTTATTTTAAACTAGCTGACCCGTGCCCACTTCGTTGGGCGGTAAACATTTATTGATTATGACACGGTCGCGGTTCTATACCTTGTCGTATTATCTCTTTAACCATTCGTCCAAATTATATGCAGTAAAAGGGAAAAGTCTTTTGTTTTAAACACTTGAGACGTTAAATTAAATTATTTTGATAATAATTCATAATTGTTGATAATATGACCAATAAACGTGACCTAACGCTTTAAATTATTTTTTTTAATATAAAAAAAAATACTTTTTGTGACTCAAACATAAAAGTTAGACATATGCTGTCGCTGACTTTTTTGTAGGCATTATCAAGCTCTACAACTTTTCTCTAGAACTCAATCATATATCTCTTATCCTTAAGGCAGCGTTCGTAAGAAACATTTTCGTTCGACCGTTTTTTCTCCGACTTACTTTGCAAATACGACTACCACGAAAAAGTCTTTTATTTTTTGTGTTAATATATAGCCTATGACACTCATAAATAACGTGGCTTTCTATTGGTAAAAGAATCTTCATAATCGGTTCAGTAGATCCAAAGATTACCCTCTACAACCTCACAAAGTCACAAACTTACCTCTTTATAATATTAGTATGGATTGTTTAATATTTTAGTTTTATGGGTTGTTTAGTACAAATTAAGATTAATTTTTGTTTGTTATATAATTCACGGTTTATGTTTCACTTTAATTTGATCTTAATTTTCATTTAATTAGTTTAGTTTTATAATATAATCGTTTGCAATGAGAATGTTCTGAAATGACGTTCACTAGGTGGCAGCACTGAGACGTCAGGTCCGGATACCTGTCAAAGTGCCTACGGACTGAATCGCGAACGAAAGAATGAATCGAATGACATCAAATATTTTAAGTTCATTGTCGAACTGGAAGACCTCTTGTCAAAGTGGCGCCAACTGGTGGCTTGAATATTCATGAACACCCTCATTACTTACCCATTGTCACCTTAAACTCCAGTGGTAAATAGCACTATGTCTCAAAACTCTGAGCCCCAAGATACAGTCACCGCCTAGTTTGGGGTCCGCCGTAAAGACCTAAACGAAAATCGCTAACAGTTACAGAAATACAGACCAATATTAAGTTAAGTTAAACATAAGGTAATAATAGTAATATTGGTTCAATAAATGTATTAATTAGGTAATTGCGTAACAAACTAACAGTAGGAATGACCTTCATTTTGACAGATCAAAAACATTCATTACGTTATTTACGTTGTTATAATGAAGCAATGGATTTAGCAATATCCTTAAAAATGATTCAGTATGTAACGCAATTATGGTGCTGTTGTGGACAATTAACGACTAAAATTAAATTAAAAACTTAGAATCCATTTGACTTCGTTCGAAAAATCAATCTTGGTTATTTAGAATGAAGAGGTGAACAAAACAGCATGCAGAACTACAAATAAGCAAACATTAAAATCTTTTTTATCAGAAATGCTTATATTCCAAAGACATTATTTTAGTGGAAGCACCTGTTAATAAAATGTTAAGGGCACGTCCACACTGCGCTAGCGACTGCTCGGGTATTGTACTTGATTGTAGCGTGAGTGTCGGCGAGCGGAATGCAAACTAAACTGTGCAGGGCTGTCGCGAAATGTTATTATTATTATTATCTAGTATTTTGCAAGTTTTTTATATGGCAATAGGGTTCTATTTTCTTTTGTATAATGTACAAGTAAGGTTATAATAACACCGTGCTTTCCTGAATTTAGAAATGTGAGATCTATAATTATGACAATGACTGAGGTAATGTTTGTATGTTTAGATGTTAGGTTGTTTGTTACTCAATCACGCAAAAAAGGTGAAACGGCTTTGGATGAAATTTGGCCAAGTCAGTTAATAACCTGAATAAATACAGAGGATATTTTTTTGTTATCTCAGTTTTACGTTCCCGTGAGTTAATTTCAAACATTATATAGCAGGCGAAGCCGCTGTCAAAACCTAGTAGGTAAATAAATAAAACTGTGTTCACATCATGGGGACTTGTATTGTGTGTTAGGATAAAAGAATAGTATTTTACTGTTATGTTAAAACCAGTATTTTTTAAGTTAAAGTACCGTTTATGGGTATTTTTTTCAAACATTATAAAAATAGATGGAATAGTTTGGACGATGTCACGTTAAGTACTTAGTTAAATTGTTTGCAGTTTTCCAAATGAAAGTCAATTTTAACATTTTGGGTCACAACTTATTCAAAATGCTAATTAAAACTTTTGTTCATTATTTAAATTAAATATTTATTATAAAAAAACTTTTTCCAAAAAAAAACAACCGACTTCCAAAAAAACACTACAAAGTGAAAAATAACTTCAATTTCGGAAGTCGGTGTCTTTGGAGCTGTATTTGAATTTTTTGTCACCGCCTTCCGAAATTGAAGTTATTTTTCACTTTGTAGTGTTTTTTTGGAAGTCGGTTGTTTTTTTTTGGAAAAAGTTTTTATTTTTCACTTTTTAGTGGTTCACATGTGCTTACCCCTTCACAGCATACCGGCGTGATGTTATGTTATGAACTGGTGTAAGCAATAGACAGACATGAGATTTCAGCAATCCCAGTCCATTTGCTATCATTTATTGAGGAGTTCCGTTGCCTATCTCCAAAGTTCTTCATCAGATCTTCACCAAATTGAAATGAGACCACTCCGAGAAAGTACTCTTCCGAAAAATAGCTAAATCGCTTCGTGTGCCTATAAAATTTGAAGAGTTCTCTCTATTTCTCCAGGTTCCCATCATCAGATCCTGACTTGATGATCATGGGACCACCTGGGAAGTATACCCTTTCAAACAAAAAAAACAAAATCTAAATCGGTCCAGCCATCTTCGAGTAATCGGGGAACATACATAAAAAAAAATTAAAAAAAAAAAAAAAAAAAAAGGTTCCGACGAATTGATAACCTCCTCCTTTTTGAAGTCGGTTAAAAAGAGTCCAGATTCTTTTTAACCGTCTTCAAAAAGGTGGGGCTTCTAAACTCTGCTGTATTTTTTTGTGGTTATTATTTGTTATATTTGCTATCAGTAATTACCTACTCGTCACGTTTATGTGCATTTCGTTACACGAAGGAGAAGAACGACATAACTCTTCCTCTGTCTTTCACATTATACTCTGTAATTCTTTTTTTTTAAGAAATATTTTTGATTATTATATTTTGCGAAAAGCAACCATACTGAATAAAAATAAACTGAACCCGACTAAGCAATCAAATACATACTTAAATCTACCCAAACTAAACCTAAAGTTACTCTGAGCACAGTCTGCACCCTAGTAACTTGTGCTCAAAATAATAAATTGCCCCGCAGAGCAACCCTATGGGTTATATTAGTGCGCACACACACAGGGTGGCATCCAGACACAAGCACACACACAAAGTTATGTCCGGACACTCACACACATACACTACACGAATTAGGGTCGTTGTGTTTCGGTGTGCTGGTAAAGTTGGTTAAGTGAATTTTTGAGTATTTACAAAACAAAATTGACTCGCTGCTGTAGTGGTCGCTAGCTGTACTAAGCATTAAGTGCAGGGCTCGAGTCCTAAGTCGGGCAAAGTGTTATTGAGTTTTCTATTTTTTATGAATTTAACAGTACGAGTAGCAGTCCGGAGTCTGAAATTGAACCCGGTTGATGGCAATAGGCTCGCCCCGTATGTAACATAGAACCTAACCCCATTGAGATTACAGGCCTGTGTAATGACTTTAAAACAAAAAAATATTGTTTCAATATTTTGTATCAAATAAATTGTAGTAACTATTTATTATTACAGAATAACTTGTTTAAGTTAGTTAATTAGATATGTTATTATTTTAATGCTTTCGACTCTTGTTTCATTTCCTTCCGTAACTGTATTTATTATTACTAGGTATTTATTTTGTTTATAACTCTTATTATTTATAAAAAATAAACAGTAATTTAATTATTCTGTCGAATGCAAACAATGCATATTAATTAGGTATTTATAAGTCAGTTATGATTTTAAATATTTTCATAAGCACTATTTAATTTAATTTAATTTTAAATAACTTACCTACCTAGGTACTTAATCAAACTTACTTTTCGTTTAAAAAACTTAAAAAAACGATCTCCCACAGATATTGTCTCAAAACTTTGCCAAAAATTATTCTGAAGAGCTGGAATTTTAATATTTCTCACTTATACCACTTTCCTAGGTAACCGTAGCCCGTTTTTTATTACGCTAGCTAGATGTCCTTACATATACTACATTGTTTAGATTATAATATTTTTTGTACGAATTTTCCCAAAAAAATCTTCGTAAAAACACTTTACCTTATTCATAGGCAATGTGATTGTAGACTTTTTTGCAAAACCAAAACATACATTATGTAAGTTTGATGTTTTAAAGATCTTTGGACCTTACAGCAGTGTTAAAATTGTAAAAAAAATACGGTAAAAGTCACGTGTGATTAAATATTGAGGTTTTTGTAAATTTAAATGGTTCAATCTTTGTCATTTTGTGGGTCTTTGCAGCAGTTTGATTTGGACAGCTAAATTCTCCTGTCTGCTATTTGAAACTAAATAATAATATAAATTTAGTATTCTTTTTAATCTTATAAAATCTGATGGCAAAACATTTTAATGCATGTGTGCGTTTTATTTTTAATGTGATTTCTCACAATACGAGTTTTGTGTAGGAATAATGATCATAGTTGCTGAATAATGTAAGTAAATTATTGATGTATTAAAAATACAAAGATTATTGATCTGATTCACACTTCCGGTGTTCCCGGCATAGAAAGGCCACCCTCTGCCCTAAAAGGGGTGTGTGACGTGAAAGGTGACTCAGGGATTTTGTCAAGAGCATGTATAGTACTGAGTTGGTAAATATGCACGTAATTCTGGTACCTGTATAAATTTATTTACGGGATCATATTCTGATGTTTTTGTATCTAAATGTGAATGTTTGTATGGATGTTTGGATGTTTGTTACTCAATCACGCAAAAATGGCTGAACGGATTTGGATGAAATTTGGCAAACAAATAGTTTATATCCTGGATTAAGACATCATTCATTTTTATCCCGGTAGTACGTTCTCTTAGGATAAGTTTCTAGATGTCGGTCAGTTAGATAAATGTCTATGGAGAAGATCGAGTAAGAAACTCCATGGATACTCTCTGTTAAAAAACAATCTAAAAGTAGAATGATTAAAATAAGCCGTGTATATCGTGCTAAATAACTACCATGACATTGAACGAAATCAACTCAAACTTGTGACAAACAGCATTTTATATCATCCTAACATACACTTGACTATTGCAAGACAAAAGTCACTGTATATTGGAAATTTGTAACTAAACCATAAAAATTATCGCTTTTCATTGATGTGTGTGTTTGTGGGTGTGTGTGTGTGCGAGGGTTGTATGTGTGTGTTTGTCGCTACGCAACGCCCACACACACAAAGGTAATTTGTTGGTCTTAAAACTCAGGGCTGTCATGATAATGGATTATAATTTGTGTAGGATTTTATTTTTTATTGTGATATTGGTTTTGTGGTGATGTCCCGATTGTTATAATATTGCTATTACTAACTATAACTATATGACTAACTACAAAGGGCTGATTTTTCGATCGTCAAATAAATTCCATGATAAAGAAAATCGTTTTTTTTTATTACCCAACTAATCGTTGTAATATCCCTCTGATATGATAAATGTGAAAATTTGTATGTTAGGATGTTTGTTACTAACTCAATCACGCAAAAACGGCTGAACGGATTTGGATGAAATTTGGCACACAGATAGTTTATAACCTGGATGAACATATATAATACTTTTCATCCCGGTAGTACGTTCCTGTGGAATAATTTCAGACTTATACGCGGCGAGGCCACTGGCAAAAGCTGGTGGCATATATTTTACGTTTGACTGTTTTTACACGCTTTATATTAGCTTCACTTGTATGTTTGTATGTAACCGACTCCTTTGAGCGCGATTTTGACCCACTTTAAACGGTCAGATTTCATTGAAACTTTGTAAAACTTATTGAGGACCGATGACAATTCAACAATTTAAAAAAAAATGAGAAAATGAAAAAACAAGGAAAAAATTAAAAAAACGTTTTTGTAGTTAGCAGAACTAAAAAATAGAAAATAAATAATAGTTTAAAAACAAAAAAACGCGCTTTAAAAACCCAACTAAAAAAGTAGAAAATAATTTAATTCAATTAAAAAGCGTGGGGTGCTTTTTGAGGTATTTTTATAATCAATTAATGTCAAGCACCCCACGCTTTTTAATTGAATTAAATTATTTTCTCCTTTTTTAGTTGGGTTTTTAAAGTGTGTTTTTTAGTTTTTTAAACTATTATTTATTTTCTATTTTTTAGTTCTGCTAACTACAAAAACGTGTTTTTTTTTAAATGATTGAATTGTCATCGGTCCTCGATAAGTTTACAAAGTTTCAATGAAATCTGATCGTTTAAAGTGGGTCAAAATCGCGCTCAAAGGAGTCGGTTACATACAAACAAACATACAAGTGAAGCTAATATAAAGGAGAAAATAATTTAATACAATTAAAAAGCGTGGGGTGCTTGACAGTAAGTGATTATAAAAATACCTCAAAAAGCACCCCACGCTTTTTAATTGTATTAAATTATTTTCTCTTTTTTTAGTTTGGTTTTTAATGCGTGTTTTTTAGTTTTTTAAACTATTATTTATTACATAAGAACTGTAAACAGTTCTACAACAATACTATATCTGCCGTCTAGTTTATAATATACATGCATAAGGAAGCACACATATAATGTAAATAGGTACGTACCTACTTAGATACTTTCAGTGTAGGTAATGTAATGAATGAGTTAAGTTCGATTTGAGAATTGGTGAGATGCATTAGGTATGGCAGTAGCTTGCATTTTGACAGTCCCACAACATTTATTGCGTTATCTATGTTGTCAAGATCTTTCGAACATATGAAGCAGTGGATTAGCAAAGTCTTTCAAAATGATTCAGAATGTGACTGATAGTGTGTTACGGGTGCGAGGTTGCTGCTCAATTTTATATTTTAGTACCTATGCAATTGTTTCTGTGACAAATTATTTTTTCTCTCTCACACATTAATGAAAAGTCATTTATTCAAACTAGGCCGAGAGTCAGCACTTTTTGAACGTCAAAATTACGTAAGACAGTCCCCAAAAATGCCCACCCCTCGCCACTACCTAGTGCTTTTAGCTGGGAAGAAGAAGTGGCGGAACAAACTCCCCAGCAGCACAGCTGTCTGTTAAGTTGGAAGAACTTGATTCTATACAATAATAGGTAATTAAGTACTCGTAATTAACCTTCAACAACAAATCAGAAAAAAAACATTAATAAAAAATTTGATGGTCTGTCTGCTAGACTGCCTCGTTGCTTTAGTGTTCGCAAGCGCTAAGTTACTAGTAACCTTGTGGTTCTTGATTCGATACCTAGATCGGGCCAAGTGTTATAGAGTTTTACTTTCTTAAATTTCTCGCAATACGCTCGCCCTCGCTGATAAAACTGCATTATCGAAATAGAAAGAGCATAAAGAGCCGTCGTTAAAGTAATGCTCCAGAAGCCTTTCTTGTACCCAACCAACTGTACAATGACTTCCTGGTCCTCCGTGTTTGTCAGCTGTTCATCCTCAACGCAACCCTTCATAAGCATAGAAAATTTTAATTCAGGACCGATTACCGAGAAATAATGTCAAAGCGCACAATCAGGATTCCCATTCCCCAAGTAAATTCTCTTATGACTAGACGTTCCCCAGACTACTTATTTCTATAAATAACAATATAAAAGACCTAAAAATAACCCTGTGCAAAAAGAGACTAAAGTAATGTATTTTTGCTCTCTTCCACGATGAAACGGAAAAGATTATTTATATGTAGATAATTAATATTATAACAAGTTCAAAATACACACACAAACCCAATCTCACTCACTCTCTAACATACATACAGGGTGAAATTGAAAACATGCGACAAACCGAAATGGGAGATTGTACTCATCATTATGAACAACTTTTACTGAGGGACCAAAGATGCAATCGCAAAAAAAAAACAGCTGTTCCCTACATTTTGACGAGTTATGCGAACATAAATGTAGGGAACAGATGTTTTTTTTTTCGGGATTGCATCATTGGTCCCTTAGTAAAAGTTGTTCATAATGATGAGTACAATCTCCCATTTCGGTTTGTCGCATGTTTTCAATTTCCCCCTGTATACTCTCACACTTACACTTCACATTTTTTGTCAAATAGATTTTAAGATACTACTTAATTTCGTTTATTCATTTACTTATTAATTATTATTATTAAAATTATAAATATTTTTGATCTTATATTGATTATTTTATTTTGCCTTGTGTGATCTCACGTATAAAGAAAGGTATACTTTAAGTGTTTTATTTTATTTTAATTGATTTAGTTTAGTAATATTTTTTTTTTTGGGTGGGAAATCATCAAATAACTTCTCCCGCTCTGGGTGGAGCGGGAGGGCGTGTCAGACTTTTACTGACTAAAACCCACCCGTGTTCCCTCAGTTGCCTGTGTGCCAGGGGCCGCGGTATCTCTTTCGAACAACCCGCACCCCTGGCAGGACTTAGTTTATGTTTTCCTGTTATGTAATACAACTATGTACCTCACTATGAAAGTGTCGCAATTCCGACCCCCAAGATACAGGCAAATGCCTAGTTTGGGGGTCAATTAAGAAAAAAAAAACTCTATTACATGGGACAAGCATAACTAGCGAAATGTGGGTGTACAGACGCCAGTACATCAAGCTACCCCAAACTGTCAAATTTTCCCAATTGAACATGAACCTTATTCTTATGTTATAAAGTTGAAAATCTATCAAAGAAATTTGACAGATGGAGGTAGCTTGATGTGCTGGCGTCTGTACTATAAGTACAACACTGCCCAACCCTTCGGGGAACCAAGGCATGATGTTATGTTTACATTGGATAGTATGACATACTGTTCCTAATAATACGTATCATATTATAAGCGCGGTATGCGCCCGGTTTCCATAAATGAAACAATGTTCAGTAGCATAGAAGATGTGTATTTCTTTTACCACAGAGTAAACATACGACAAACCGAAGAAATACATCTATAGATACTATATTATTAAAATTATAAAGCTGAAGAGTTTGTTTGTTTGGTTGAACGCGCTAATCTCAGGAACTACTAGTTCGAATTGAAATATTCGTTTAGTGTTGGATAGCCCATTTATCGAGGAAGGTTATAGGCTATATAACATCACGCTAAGGCCCTTAGGAGCCGAACAAGGAGAAAAAATGTCACAAATACGAAGTACTCGCACGGGCAGGCGATTCGAAGCAAGCGCGGTGCATCGGAGGAGCAAGAAATTTGTAAAATATAAATGTGAAAGTTTTTGAGTTTGTTACTCTTTCACGCAAAAACTTCTGAAAGGATTTGGATGAAATTTGGCACACTGATAGTTTATAGCCTTAATTATCATATAGAATACTTTTTATACCGGGGAACTACGTTCCCGGGAGATAATTTCTGACATCCACGCGAGCGAAGCCGCTGACAATAGCTAGCAGAATATACAATTGCCAAATATGGAATATGAAACTTATAGTAATTAAGTTGCTAAGCTTTACATTTGGATTCAAAATCCTAGTCCCACTTCTCAGTTTATATTCAGGGTGTTTGGCAGAACGTTGAACATACGAAAATGGTGGATAGGTGGGGTCGTCTGCTACTTACTCAGCCCTAATTTATTTGGCCCTGGCCCCCTTAATATAAAAAATTTAAAAAAAATTGCTTTCTTCTACATAGTTTCACCACTTTCTTAACTTTAAAGTGTAATTTTTATTAAAAATGGGTAAAACATGCAATATTATTTGTTTTTTTTTTATCTTTAATGTTGGCAGATTCTTATAAAATTATTTCTTTATAGAGATGTTAGCTAGAAAAAAAGTTATGAGTCCTCAAACTTACAGAAAGATGTAAAAATACTTAAATGTTAATTTCAACTTGCATTAAAAAAAATACCCATTTTTAGTGAAAATTACACTTTAAAGTTAAGAAAGTGGTGAAACTAGAAAAAAGTAAAAAAAAAATTAAACAAATATAAAGGGGGCCAGGGCCAAATAAATTAGGGCTGAGTAAGTAGCAGATGACCCCACCTGTCCACCATTTTCGTATGCTCAACGTTCTGCCAAACACCCTGTATATTAGTCTATGGTCCCGCTGGTTCCATCTTATGAACCATAGACCTCTCGTCTAGAAACAAAATAGTATTGCCACTACACTCAGAGGAACCATAAATATTTGATTGGTTCGACACTATGTTTTTTTTTATAGGTAAGTAGGTACCTACCAACTTAATGCAATTCTTTCTACTTAATGCAATTCAATTCAATAGGTGAAAAAACAAATCCAATGGACATCCACGTCAAAACAAATAAATCCTAATCTTGAACAATAAAACACTTCTACCAAAGCATCACTAACATAGCACAGAAGTTATTAACATTAATTATAATAATTCGCAGCCCTGACACACACACACGCACACACTCACTGTGTGCACACACGCACGCACACACACAGCACGGACATATGAAACCGAATGCTTGTCAAACTAAATGGATACGGTGAATAGGGATGTGCGGGTGAAGCTAAATATCGATATGGGATTATTTTTAACTAGCACTTTTTTATTATTCTTTAAATAAATTATTTTTTTGGTTTATCATAATAACATAGATTGTAGGACTTCGACATTCACAGCAAAAGCGTTTGCTAAGTTTCAACAACTAAATAAATTTGGTATAACTGTATTCGACTGCCGCGCAGCCCGTTGAGTTGACTGGTTTATCGTGTCGTAATTATTATGGGATCTGTTACCATTTCATTTATTTTTTGAGATCATCTTCATCTGCCTAGCCTTTTCCCAACCATGTTGGGGTCAGCTTCCAGTCTAACCGCATGCAGCTGAATACCAGTATTATACATGGAACTACTGCCTATCTGACCTCCACAAGTCAGTTACTGGGTAATACGAGACCCCTTCATAAGACTGGTTGTCTGACTTTCGGGCTTCTGACGACCCGTAACGGCTGTCAAAGATCCACAAATGACAGCCGGGACCAACGGCTTAACGTGCTTTCTTTCGAGATGTCTTGTTGTGTAAAGATGGTCAACCATCCACAGACCAACCGCGTCAAGCGCACCTTAACCTGATCGATCGAGCCGTGCGGCTGTTTATTACTTGGCCACAAGCCCCCTCCTATCTATCCTATCCTTTCACAAACCATATTTATTTTACAAAAGAAATTAATTAGAATAATAACCAACATAGGACAAACAGATAGTTGCCAACCGCACTTCCGAAAACACAAAATACTCACACTTCCCTGCTTGTACATCTTGGAATTATGTAAATTTGTCAGAAAACACCCAGAGTTCTACACCACTTGCGAAGAAACACAAACAAAATACACCTTTCGTCATAACAAAAACAAAATAAACATATCTCAATCCCGACTCAAAATGCACTCAACCGGACCTTTAGTTATGTCCATTAAAATGTACAACAATTTGCCAAATGACATCAGAGAAGTTAAGAAAACAAATGTATTTATTAATAAATTGAAACAATTTTTAGAATCCAAGACATACTACTCAGTAAAAGAGTTTTTAGATGACAAATCGATTGGAAAATAAAATTATTCTCTCTATAATTTACCAAACATTATAAAATATATACAATACGGAATATAGAAAATCAAATACATATAAATGTGAAAATAGGATTACATAAATAACAACTTAAACTAATAATAATGTAAATAATAAATAATAACAAATAATAATAATTAATTACCTAGTATTCATACGCAATACCTAAAATTAAAATTACAAAAATATACTATACCTATATACTCACACCTCATCATATATACATAACTACTTATATACCTGTACGTAATTATACATACACATAGATAAGAACTATACACCCAATTTTACATTTAATAATTTAAAATAATAATGAATTGAATTGCTTGAATTTGCACGTAGCCCTCTTCCTCTCTCCTAATTTTGCTGTGCCCGACAGGGTCCATATTGTTCCCACTGTTAATTCCATCTTTTAATTACATATGGAATGCAATAAAGAATTGAGTATTGAGTATTGAGTATCTGACCTCCACAACCAAGCAATTAAATTTTAAAATATCGATAGTTTTGTGAAATTATCGACAAGTCCCCAGCGCGGGCTCTTCACTCGGAGAGCTTGCGCTAGTATTATTATTAGCGGCGATAAGGCGCGTACACACGGAGGACTATTTTGAAATATTATGTTATGTGACTATTATGTATTAGTGTAATCTCTGTTATAGAGACTAGGGTAGAAAACCTGACATATTATTGATAACACTGACTTTAAAAAATCTAATTTGTTGAGTTCGATTTTTTGTCAGCGTTCATCAATAAACTCTATTTTGTAACGTACGTTATGACGGTTTTCTTCGTTAAAATAGTAGATAATTAATATTAGCATACAAACACTTTAAATAAAAAAAACGTTTATCATTAAAGAGGAAGCGCTAAGGTCACCCGGGAAATTCAAATTTTCTTACATTTTTTTTTTCAATTTACAGGCCAGTGTCTTTTTCGTGAAATAATAATTCAATGGGATTCATTGAACTTGGAGAGTTGTATTGATGATTTAAATTATTATCATTCTGTAAACACATACGTGTGTGTGACGGTCGCGAACCATATTTCGATCAACATTTATGACCTGACAGTGACCTTCAAATTGCAAAAAAACCTAAGTTCATTTGGATGTCGCTGGCTACCCTCTGGCCTTTCCCCTTAGGTAGTTATTTAACATTACATTGGAAAGTGTCTTTAAGTAAATATTCATAGTCAAAGACAAACCATTTATTGAAGAACGTATTACCGGGATAAAAATTATCCTATGTGTTAATCTAGGTTATAATCTATCTGTGTGCCAAATTTCATCCAAATCCGTTCAGCTGTTATTGCGTGAAAGAGTAACAAACATCCATACACACAAACTTTCGCATTTATATTAACTAACTAGCTGACCCGGCCACGCGTTGCTGTGGCTAAAGTTTTTGTTATATTACATTATAGTAAACAATCTAAGAGGAACAATAAGAGAACATCAGTCACGGAGTCCACTATGCTTTTTCACACAGATGGTATTTGTAAAAAAATATGGTGATCTCCTTATTTGACTTTCTACTACTATAACCATTTAGTACAATGAAATTATTTACGAACAAAGACGAAAATGTTGATGTTGGTATACAAATTCACTGGATTGAGATTTGAAGGGGAAGTACGTTGAACACAATTAATTAAAATGTTCTTACACTTGATATTAAGCAGAAATCAATAGGTACAAAATAAAAATTTATCAGATTTATTATTTCCATTTAATTTTATAACAAATATAAGTATATTACAGTATAATACAGTAAATAACATGTGACGCTTAAACTCATGAATGAGGTAGGCAAGGCAGACAGTCTTAAACTTTTAAACATTAATATATATTTTTTTGAATTATAAATACTTTCAATTTCAATTTAATTTAACACCAATCGGTGCACAATGTTTTTGGTTAACCTGTCTTTAGCTAACACAAATAGATTCGACGGTTTCCCAACACGTGAACACGCAACATATAGTTGCCCATGAGAAAAACATGGATTTTCCAAATCTAAACCACAAATGGACATTGTTTGACCTTGAGATTTATTTATAGACATGGCGAAAGCTAAACGAATTGGAAACTGTAGCCTTTTGAAGGGTATGGTAGAATCTGATGGTATCATCGGAATACGTGGCAGCAGGACCACTTTTCCCTTAAACTTCCCAGCCAAAATGGTTGCTTCAAGAATGTTTCCGGTGATCTTTTTGATGACCAAACGCGTACCGTTACATAATTGAGGTGGATTCAAATTACGGAGGAGAATAATAGGGGAACCAATCTTTAATCGAAGATTATGTGGTGGCATTCCAGGGATATCTAATGAATTTAAAAATTCAATCGGAAAATTTACACTTTCATTTTCATCAACAACAGTATCGATTGATTTAAAAGACATCAGATCGCCTGGTAACAACTGTTGTATCTGGAAGTTAATTTCGTCAACATCAACGTTTTTGGCTGCCAAAATCGCCCGTTGACTAAGCCATTCATGATTCAAATAATTATTCTGTATATCCTGGAAAATACTCTGAATCAATTCATTTTTATCCTGAACAACAGTGCAAAAATTGTCTGGTAGTTTAATGCATTGCGTATTTGGTTGCAGTTCTATTTTACCGCTCCCAATATGTAGTAGTTGTTCGGAAAATATTTGTGCTGATGGATCATTTTGCAATTGTACTCGCATATTTATGGTCAATCGAAGTGTTTCAACACTTCGCCATAAGAATGATTGTTTCAAACATGCATTAATCTCATCCGCGAAAGTAGAGCGAGGTATAACCGGTAAGGTCTGCCGGAAGTCACCAGACAAAAGTAAGATAGCACCACCGAAAAGTTTATTATTGCTGTTTAAATCTTGCATAGTTCTGTTTAATGCTTCAAGTGAATATTTGTGTGCCATTGTGCACTCATCCCAAATTATTATAGAACTCTTCCGCAACACTGCAGCTATTCCACTATTCTTTTTGATGTTACACATTGCATCTGGTTTATTATGAACGTCCAATGGCAGCTTGAATGTTGAATGTGCTGTTCGCCCACCATCCAGTAAGGTAGCCGCAATGCCTGACGATGCTACTGCTAATGCGATTTTTTGTTGCGACCGTATTTTGGCAAGAATCAACGATATTAAAAATGTCTTACCGGTTCCGCCGGGTGCATCCAAGAAAAAAAAACCGCCTTGTTCAGCAGCAACAGCCAGCATAATCCGATCATAAATAATTTTTTGTTCTGCTGTCAGTAATGGTTCACTGTTCATGATAATTGTTGCTAAACTTCCATGGTCATATTGATTTTCTCGTTGTAAATCGGTATTGACTAAGTCGGTGGCTGGACGATTAGGTGATGGCATACCATAATGATTAAGTGGTAAATTTGAAATAAGAACACATAAATCCTCGATCAAGACCAATGCTTCATTGTACATCTCTGGTGTATAATCTATGTTTTGGCATTGATTTGTTTGTCTAATTCAGTGCAAGATGTCTTCTGTCATACAATTTTTATATTTTTCCCACAAAGTTTGTGCTTGCGAGGGATAACATGTCGTCAAAATAATTGCAAACAACTGACGAATGTTATTCGGTGTTGATGTCAACGCAGCATCAGCAAGCGTTAAGTCCCAATGGTTATCGTCTTCTAGCAATTGCAGTTCACGACATGCATCCTGGTATGTATTGAATACTCGACCATTAACTGTTCGTAAAAAATCAAAAGACGTTGGTCCGGGAACATTCACCAATAACAAACGTAAATAGAAGCACTCACGTTGCTTTGGATGTACCGTGTAAAGTCTCCCCAATGTCTTAGCTTTGAATATGCCTGTAATGGAAGGATGTGGTTTTCCTTGTTTCCGTGGCTCCCATTTTTTACTGGATTTGCTCCATGTGAAATAACGTGGAACATCACCATACACCAATGTCTTCGCGAATTGGCCAAAAACATCAGGTTTTTGACACAATGTAAAAAATTCAGTTAGAGTCGTTTTCGGAGCTTCGAACGCTCTTTGGAGAACATTTTCTTCAGTGAAGTATACACGTTGACCGTTTTCAAGATGTATTGCCAGATGTTGGACAGCAGGATCTCTTTCGTGGATGGGAAAGCTGAGAATATGCCAAATAGCTTCATTGCTGCTAATGTATCTGCCCATTTGGTATCGTGCTATTTCGTCATTTTTATTTATGTTTTGTACTTCAAATATGGCCAAATCACTGCCTTTGTTTACATATTTACAAATATACTTAATTGATTTAACCAACAACACGTGGTAATTATGCTGTTAAAATGTAGCATAAATGACACGTTCGTAGATTTACCATAGCAGCGCCATCTATTGATTACTTACTGAACCCAGTCGAAAGGTATCGACATCTGTTAGAATCATTTGGAGTTAACAGATAATGGTGACTGTCAAATAATAACAGACAAATAATTAGCAATAAATTAAAATTGCGACTATAATTTGAGATTTAAACTATCCTATCTCTCAAGTTGGATCGAACTGCACATGGTGTGCGAATTTTATTATAATCGGTTAAGTGGTTTAGGAGTCCATTGGTCTTAAACATTGTGACACGAGATTTATATATATTAAGAAGATTAATAATTAATTAGTAAGAATGGATTAGCAATTTTCTTAGAAGAATGGGCAAGAAAATCCAAGTACCTACTTAACTCTTTTATAACACGTCATATAATATGTTGATATATCTTTAAATACATAAATAATTCTACTGTACGTGTGTATGTCACTGAACTCCTCCTAAACGGGTGGACCGATTTGAATGATATTTTTTGTATGCGTGCGCCCTGCATGGTTTAGATTTCCAATTGGACCCGGTAGGTGGCGCTGCGATCGAGTTCTAGGAAACAGGACAACGTCTGTACGGTCAGCTAGTAATTATTATAAATACATGTGAAGACGACCCAGAATAAAATTACCGTAAAAAATAGGTATTGTGTTGATCCACATAACCTAGAAACATAATAAAAATAGAAATAGAAAATATTTATTGTCCAGGTAATACAGTAAGCATAGATAGATTAACAACAAGTTGAGACGACATTATGAGTAGCTTAAATATTACCTACAGCTAGTTGCAAATATTATTTGCCTTTGAACCCCAAACTAGACAGTTAGTCTGTATCTTGGGGTTCAGGATACGAATAAAAATAAAAAAAGTCAATTTTCAATTCCGTACTTCACTGTTTAGGTTTTATGTTATATGTATAACAGATAGATACATAGAAAATGATTTATTATTATGTGGCATACATACCTAGTACATTCAGCCTATATTGTTCCCACTGCTGGGACAGGCTTTCTTTCAGTGAGAGGGAGTGGGCTGTAATCCACCACGCGGGCCCAGTGGGGCCATTTGAGTATTACGTAAGCACTACAGGGGGGCGGAGGGGGGTCTTTGCTTTGCTTATTTTTGATGACATGGGGGATGGGGGGTCTGGATGGTGATTACGTCAGCAGAATTATTTTTTTAACTCTTGAATTTTCTACAAAAGTCGATTTTGGTTTGAACACGTATGGCAACCCTACTTGTCTATGAATGGCTCGAAAAAAACGATGACAATATTCCAAAATCACACGAAAGTGAGCAGACTCGTTGTGCGTCTGCTACCAATGTTTACGTGAGCATGGGAGGGGGGGGGGGGTAAGAGCTTTGCTTACTTTTGCTGACGAGGGGGAGGGGGGGTTAATAATTGCATTGAATGGCCCCAGTTAATAGATAGATGTCCCATGTCTTTTTTGTTTCTAGGACATTCCTCACGATGTTTTCCTTCACCGTTTTGGGAGCTGTGGTGATGAAATAATTTACATACCTAAAGTAAAACGCCTGCCTGGGTTCAAACGCACGACCTACAACTCGTAAATAGAGGCCTTTACTACTTGAGCCACTACTGCGCTCTTGGTGACTACAACATTTAAAATAGACGAAAACAAAAAAAAAACAATGAACCCTTTACTCATTCCATAAAGTTTTAATTTAAACATACAATGCATGTCTCCCAACCATCTGAACACACCCTAACCGTGTGTCATTGCGATGTGGCTAAACTCCGGTACCAAGGTCTTATTAAATTAGTATTTAGCCCAGCGATGGGCAAACTGGGGTAAACATGTGTTTGGTAAACGATTCCCTCGATTACTGCCGATTTAAAGCAGGTTTTATGTTTGAGTTTTTTTTTTTTTCTGTACGCGTTACGCGTACGCGTACGCGAAACAGAACCATCACGTTCGGGTCGGTGACGCTGAATCGCGTATACTTGGCTCCAGTCGATCCCGTAACGACTGTCAACGATCTAGGACCAACGAAGGGGCTCGACACAACAAGGTCCCATGATCCTCGGTCCAAGTGTGGGAAGGCAACACCAGAGTGGTTTTCAGTCAGTCAGAGTCTGCAGCGGCGGCCCCTCCGCTGCCTCAGGGTGGAGGACATCCATGAGAATTAGCCACCGCGGAACAAGCTATATGACATGTAATGGATAGTTACCCATCCACGACCCGACCGCAGCAAGTATATCTGCTGCTACCATCTTCTTGTGCGACTGATAATATAGCCATGCCCAACGACACGACAAAACATGACACTGTTCTAACAATTTAACCTTCAAAAGAGCAGCACTTTTAATTACTTATATGGTTTGTTTTGAATATCTACACGAATCTTATCCATATGTTTCTCGCCTTATCGACGAAGACCTTCGGTATTCTATATTTTTACTGTTACGTAGATAGGTTAGCTTATGATATTTTCATGTTGTGCGTTTAAAGTAGGTAAGTCATCAACTGCCTGCCTCTTCCCAACTACGTTAGGGTCGGGTTACAGTCTGACTAGATGCAGTCATACAACTGAATACCAGCACCCTTATCGTGAGAGTTACCGTGGCCCCTGGCACACAGGCAACTGAAGGAACACGGGTGGGTTTTAGTCAGTAAAAGTCTGACACGCCCTCCTGCTCCACCCAGAGCGGGAGAAGTTATTTGATGATTTCCCACCAAAAAAAAAATCATACAATTTTTGAATACAAAAATTTTGAATTTTTTTTAAATTAGAGTTTAATTTGTAATTTTATGATTTTCCTTCTGTTGTTATTACACGCGTTGTCTACATCTCTGTTATCTTCTCTCCTATCGCAGGTGTGCTGGAAGAGATTTCTGTAGAAATAAGCATTACCTTTGTACGTATTTTTCTGTTCCTTTCTTCTTGTCTGTTTATATGTGTGTGCATAAATGGTTAAATAAATAAATAAATACAATGACAATTTTTTTCTACCTTTTATTATTCAGATAATCATATATTATTTTATGCATTTAAAAATGAGTCTTAATTTGCCTCAATTGGTGGTAGATATAGTAAAATATTTTTTTTGAAAAAATTGTTATCGATTCAGTAGTCAATTATGAAAAAAACTACTTTCAGGACTTGCATAAATTCTGTCACACCTTGTATAAGGCCACGTCAGCCCACGTGTAAGTAATCTTATCCAACATGACTCGACGGACGAGAGCGTTGCTTGCAAAATCAAACATTATCAATAACAAACGAAACATAATTATCATTACGCCTGCTCCCACCAAAGAGTTACGCAGAGAATTTGGCACCTCCTTAGTTTAAAACCACATTTGGCCATTTTGACAGAAGTAATCTGTGTTTAGTGGTCGCAAGCGCTACTGTTGAGCAAGAGATCCTGGGTTCGGTTCCCAGGTCGGGCAACGTGTAATTGGGTTTTTAGGTTATCAATTCGATATGTTTTATTAAATGTATGTTCGGGTATAACTCCGTCACATATAGACGGATTTGCAAATTTATTTTTTTGTTCGAAAGGGGTTTATTCCGAAACGGTCCCTTTTAAATTTCATATACATAGCTCTGATGATGCGTTTCGGAGACAGACATCGGACCTCTTCAAAAATGACAGCAAATGAACCGCGATTGCTGCCATCGCATAGGTATATAGATTGTTTTGACCCCAGGGATGATGATATTTCGAATTGGTGTGGGGTAGGTAATATAACAAAAAAGTGAAAAAGAAAAACTTTTTCCAAAAAAAAAACCAACCGACTTCCGGAAAAATTACTGACAACAAATTAAAATACATATCCAAAGTCACCGACTTTCGAAATTAAAGTTATTTTTAACTTGTAGTGTTTTTCCGGAATTCAGTTGTTTTTTTTTTGAAGAAAGTTTTTATTCAGTCTGGAATTTCTCAGTAACAGCTTGGAGTCCGGATTGTGGCTCTACTATAAGTACGTACAGCTCTGCCTAACTCTTCGGGGCATACTGGCGTGATGTTATGTGATCTGTTACATTCGTGTAAAGTATATTCATTTAGAGTCCGATTTTAAATTGTACTGAAGTAGACGATTATTATCTATACTTTGTAGTTATAATTATTATAGCAGCAGCACGGGTCGATCGATTAGGTTAAGCTACGCTTGCCGCGGTTGGTCCGTGGATGGGTGACCATCTTTAAATACCGAGACGAAAGCACGGTCTCGGCTGTCATTTGTGGATCTTTGACAGTCGTTACGGGTCGTCAGAAGCCCGAAATTCTGACAACAAGTCTTACCAAGGGGTATCGTATTACCCAGTAACTGGGTCGTAAAGGTCAGATAGGCAGTCGCTCCATGTAAAATACTGCTACTCAGCTACATCCGGTTAGACTGAAAGCCGACCCCGACATAATTGGGAAAAGGCTGGATCGATGATGACATACATTCATCCATACATACATACACAAACATCTGAACAAATAAATAAAATTGAAGTGTCTACTGTTTGTAATATCAAAATAACGGCTTTTTACTAAATGCATATGAGATACTATACTACAAAAAAAAAACAACTAAATAAGTACTAAATTTTTTGACTGTCTGTTCCGGCTAATCTCCGGAACGGGGCTGAATCGCTTTTAACTGAACTTTCACTTGCAGATAGCTGATGATATAAAAAGTAACATAAGCAACTTAATTTTAGAAAAAAAAATAGGATTCTGTGTAAAAAAATTAAACCCATGAAATCCAACTTTCTAAATAACATGACGCCTGTTTACCCCGAAAGGTCAAACAGAGGTGTATCTATACTTTATATGGGGCGAGCCCAACGCCATCAGCCGGGCATAAATCCAAACTCCAGAATGCTACTGAGAAATTCCAGTTAGAAAAACTCAATATTATAATAAGTTATCACCAGAGATCGGATATTCGGATGCATATTCACCTAAAGTTGAGATGTTGGCTAACCTGGAATGCGCTTTTGTATCGAAAAAGTCTTAATTTAGGTAAGTAATTTGTTTATTTTTTGTTTTAACTAATACAAACCACCCCTCCTCCAGTAGATATACATATTTGTATCGGGTTAACATTACACATCTGAATAGTTATGCAATCCAAGAATCCCGGGGTTCTTAATAAATATTACAAATAATTTATAAAGCCGCTTCCATACTTTCATAGCTAAAAATTATTTTCAGGTAAATATGCATCCGAATATCCGATCTCTGGTTATCACCATCTGTCCAGCCCTCCATCCAGCCTTTACCCAACTTTGTTGGGGTCATCTTCCAGTCTAACCAGATGCAGCTGAGAACCAGTGTTTGACACGGAGCGACTGCCTATCTGACCTCCACAACCCAGTAACTGGGTCACACGATACCCCTTGGTAAGACTGGTCAAAATCAAAATCAAAAGTCATTTATTCAAACTAGGCTGAGAGT
This sequence comes from Antitype chi, assembly GCA_947359405.1. Classification (NCBI taxonomy): domain Eukaryota; kingdom Metazoa; phylum Arthropoda; class Insecta; order Lepidoptera; family Noctuidae; genus Antitype; species Antitype chi. Next base: position 12,389,573 of record OX375834.1, on the reverse strand, counting down.
CAGCTCTTTTTGAACGTCAAAATAAAATTACATAAGACAGTCCCCCCAAAAACGCCCGCCCTTCACCACTTCCTAGTGCTTTAGCTGGGAAGAAGAAGTAGCGGAACAAACTCCCCAGCAGCACAGCTGTCTGTTAAGTTAGAAGAACTTGTTTCTATACAATAATACGTAATAAAAATTACGAAACACAAAAAAAAACATAAAATTTGCCATATGTCAGCTAGCACACGCCAATATACCATCAAAAATTGAAAACTAAAAATAATAGAAAATTAAAATAAAACGTAAACAGAACTTCCAATCTAAATAAAAGCCTCTAGGCATAAAGGGCATGCCCGCTTACATATGTAATTCTGCATTATGCAAATATAGCTATAAGTAACTTATAACAAAAGTTAAACTAGGACCCCTGGACTAAAATTATTAAAAACTTAATACAATTAACAATAACAAAACCATGGTCAGCAAGACGACCAGTCACCACGAGCAGCACCCGTTCACGAGCATAACGCAAAGATCAGCCATTACCCCCCTCGCCATATTTGAGGGAAGGAGGCAACCCGACCCCCGACGCTACCGCAAGCAGTGACATCTAAGGGAGCATGACGAACTTGCTGCCGGTTGCACTGGCAAGAATAATCATGAATTGTCGAGGTCGCTAGCTAACTACATATTGCAATACTACTCATTAAAAAAAAAAACATTGTAATGAGTAGATTAAGTCATAAATAAATGATAAAAAAAGTAAAACCTGAATTATACAGTCAGATAAAAAAAAAGCAATTATATGAAATAACATAATGATATAACCTGTCAGTGGGTAAGCTAATTCTGGTGAAAGAACACAAACATTGTCTTGAGTTAATCACAGCGACCAACAATTCTTATCATTTATTAAGTAGTCGTTAATGGAATAGTATGCCTTTGAACAAAGGGTGGATTTTACTTTAACTTTAAACGCACTAAAATGCAGATCTAGCAAGGAAGAGGGTAGCTTGTTATAGAAGGTTATACCCAGACCTACAAATGAGTTATGAGTTATGACTGGTTGTCTGACTTTCGGGCTTCTGAAGACTGTCAACAAAGATCTACGAATGTCAGCCGGGACCAACGGCTTAACGTGCTTTCCGAGGCATTGAGAGGTCTTCTTGGTATGTAGAGATGGTCACCAATCCACGGACTAACCGCGACAAGTGTAGCTTAACCTGGTCGATCGATCCGTGCGGCTTATATTACGTAGGTAGCCACAATCCTCAATAAATAATAAGTAAAGTAACTAAGTAAGTTTGGATTTACACTGTTAGCAGTGGTGACCCAGTGGTAACGGCCACGGTTTACGAGTTGTCTAGGTCGTAGGTTTGAACCCAGAATTAGGCACTTTACTTTGTGTAAGTAAATTATTTCATCACCACTGCTCGCAAAACGGTGAAGGAAAACATTGTGAGGAAACCGGCATGTCTTAGAACCAAAAATTCGAAGACATGTGACATCTACCAACCCGCAATGTTAACTACTTAATTAACGTTACTATTAAGTAATCCAATAACTATTATTATTATTATTCTGCGCACGTTTATCGTCCAATACGAGTCTCCGTCGTTGGTCGTATCGAATTATCACATTTTTAACATTGAGAACACCGTCACAAGTCCTATGAGTGTGAACAGAGTAAGTCATAAAATAGAGGTTCCTGAAAAGCCTTTTAATTTATTACAAAAAAAAACAACTGGATTCCAAAAAAGAACACCGTATAGTGAAAAATAACTTTACTTTCGGAAGTTTAATAATAATTAATAATTTATTTTATTTCAAAAAAAGTGTGGTACAGTCTCTGTTACAATATATTTTGTTTTTTAATTTAGGGTTTTGTCAAATAGAAATAAAGTAACATAATTGAATCAGGCGTCCAAGCTAGGTTAAATGGTAACCTATATTAAGGTTCGCCAGCCCAGGTTCCCACAGGGGTACAAACATAGAACTATAAGGTACAAACGTATTTAAGTCGGTCGGAAGTCGGTGCTTTGGGTCTTTATTTTAGTTTCTTGCCATCTTTTATTTCACTTCTTAGGGTTTTTTTTAATTGTGGTTAAAAATAATTGTGTAACACACTATCAATCAGAATCTGTATCATTTTGAAGGTTATTGCCAATCCATTGATTCATATGTTCGAAAAAATTATCTGCTCAGCAACGTTAATAACGCAATGAATGCTGTGGAACTGTCAAAATTAAATTCATTGCTACTGATAGTGTGTCACGCAATTCACCGCACCACAATTCGCAAGCCCAAAAGTCTGACAACCAGTCTTACCGAGAGGAATCGTGTTGCCCAGTAACTGGTTTGTGGAGGTCAGATAGGCAGTTGCTTCATGTAAAATGCTGGTACTCAGCTGCACCCGGTTAGACTGGAAGCCGACCCCTAAATAGTTGGGAAAAGGCTGGGCAGATGGGTGTGATACAGTTACCCTGCTTGTAAGTAGGTAATCAACAAAATTAATGACAACGATGAATAAGGGTTTTCATGAATATTCAAGCCACCAGTTGGCACCACTTTGACAAGAGGTCTTCCAGCTCGAAAATGAACTTAAAATATTTTATGTCATTCGTTTCATTCTTTCGTCCACCATTCAGGCCATCTAGGCGCTGCTTTGACACTTTTCAGGGGCCTGGACCTGACGTCTCAGTGCTGCCACCTAGTGAACGTCATTTCAGAAAACCGTCTTTGGATTAAAACAAAAATCATTGTCGTAGCGCTATTGGCTATCTCAAACAAAATAGCCTGTGTAAGTAAGTAAGTACATACTTGCAATAAAAACATTTCTCAAAATATAAATGTGCAATCTACACTATTTATAACTCTACGTTCTATTCCGTGAGTCTGACACACACATACATACACATAAGTAGTTGTGTTGGTGTGTGTTTGTCAACATGCTATGTTTTCGTTCGTAGTATGTGGATTGTAGATATTTAAATTATTTTAAATAATAAAATAAGTATATGGATGTACAATGGATGTGTTTCACAAAACTAACTATTTAGGTATACTAAGTACTAAATTAAATAATAATTAACACAACATTACGGCTTGCTTTCCTTAAGGGTTGGGCAGAGGTGTTCCATGTTATAGGGGAGCGAGTCTATTGCGATCAACCGGCCACAAATTCAGACTCCAGTCTGCCCCGTTGGTGTTGTGGTCGCAAGCGGTACTGCTGAGCGCGAGGTCTTGGTGAACTAACTATACAAAAAAAGGACACTTCATCGTCGAAGTACTCGTCCGCATCGCTGTCATACGGAAACGTGCCCAGAAAACTGGCAGCATTGCCATCATGAATGGCAATGCTAATTCCTTTGCCACAGATAATAAAATATTAAAAAAAAAAAAAAAATCGTCCTCTGTTTTTTAAAGTTTACCTGTCTACCTAATTATTTAATTTTGTCTTCAATTTTGTTTCTAACTGGGTTTAAAACAAAACCTCAAATTTCTTTAAATATTCAATAGGTAAGTACCTACTAGATACATCATTTAATGTTTGAAGTGATTTAAGATTTAAGACGAAGTATTTTATTTTGAATAGAAACAATGAAAATTAACTATTTAATACCAAAAGTCAAACAAATTGCTTGGATTTGAACAAGTATCCTTCAATCAGGTTCTGTTCAAATTAAAATCTTATCTAACACGACACGACCTTACACAATAAATAAAATGTTACAAAAAAAAATTGAATAAAATAAAAACGTCGTATCCACACTATGCTAACAAAATGGGAAGACATTCCGGTTTTCACGCACACACACAAACTCTAACACACACAAAAACAAAATCGAATGCGTTACAGTCTTGGCAAATCTTTTTGCTATTGATAAAATAGTTTTTATACGATTTTGAATCTTATGCAAAGAACACAGAGGCTGTGAAGCTTTTTGTGGCGGTAAAATAAGGTTGAGTGCACATATCTCGCGTAATAAAGTCTGTTTCAACATAAAAGGTTAAAAATTAGTGAAATTAGTTGAAGAATTGTTAAAATATTGTAATGTTTTATAATAGATTTTGAATTTTATTTATTTCGTCTCTTGAAACTGCACAAATCGGAATTGAAAGAATTTTTTAATATTTTAATTTTAGTTTTTTTTTAAATCTCTGAAACCGTTCTAAATAAGGCATCTTTTTTTTTGTAATTGTTTTCTAAAAAAATATATATTTTAATTTATCATGTTGACGAAATCATTAACAATGCAAAAATGAAACACTGCTCCAATGGATTTAAAAAAATGCCCCAGCTACAAAAGTATAAAAACTACTTAAACACTACCGTTATACAAGCTATTATCTAATCTGCCCACCCCAAACACTATAACAAAAAATATCACAGAAAAAAAGGCGAACCCACACGATAAAACTAGTCTATGATATGTTTTTGTATGCAAAATGAACGAACAGGATAGACTGAGAGCGAGCGAGTGGGACAGCGATAGTCGAACAAAGGTGTGCGAGCGAGATGGATATATAATTAAAAGTTTTGTCGCAGCGGCTTTCCGAGGGTACGCTCGAGTAGGACAAAGAAAACTATGGAGTTGATTTTATTTTTGTTGTAGTTATTTATATTATAACGTTAATTATTTATTACAATATTTTAAATATTTGCTGCTCATTTAGTACCATTATTCACTTAAAGGAGATACAAAGTACTTACACAAAAAAATTAACACAAGAAAACAATTAGGATTTGCTCAAAAACCTAACTTAACATTAATTAAATATAGTTTATCAATTAAATAACGCCTTGCATTTAATCGCTATCTTGCTCAGTGATGTGATAATGCATGATAATTGATTTAAAGTTTAATTATTTTTAGTATTCACTACCTACACCCGTACCGGATGGATACACATCCATCCGGTGCGGCGCGCAATTCTTCCATACCGACGTCTTCCCTACCATAACAGCGCCCCCCGGTCTACTCCTTGATAAGCAATGGTCTCTGTAGCACCATGGAACACGAGGCTTCAGGGGCTAGTGCAAATCTTGGGGCTCACTCGATTAATCGAGTCTGGTAAAACTACGCTGGGATCGGTGCATGTCATTCATCATATCGTCATAATTAATAATTTTGTTTTTGTCATCGAAATTAATTCTGAACTCACTCAGTGTTTATTAATTTATAAGAAAAACGTTATATATAAAGCTACACACAAAAGGTATGACTGTGCATAGTTTCACTACTTAGGCAACTCTAGTTACTTACATTCAATTTTACACGACAAATTGATAACATAAAAAAAATCTATAATTCACTCCACTGATTCCTCTGTCCCGTTTTTACAGAATATATTCCGATGAGTTCCGTTTATACCCTCCTTAACCGACTGCGAACTGCGAGGTGTTGCGTTTATTAGTTATTTCCTGTTAATTTACTTACCTGTTGAATTAGTTGTGGCTGCAGATAACCAATCTAGCTTTAAGTCATTCAAAATTGTATGATAATAACCAATATTTTGATTTAAAAGAGTGTCCTTGGAGTTTCTTGCCCGTTCTTCTCCATAGCTACGCACTACGCTTTGAATGGGCTACTAGCTTCATTTTTCTGTCTGACCGAACTCAAACTCAAACTTAAAGCATTTATTTCAAATAAAACAATTACAGGCACTTTTTAACTGTCAAGGTCGGTGAGTTCGAAAGATGAAGCTAGTTGCCCATTCCAAAGCGTAGTTACCTATGGAGAAGAACGGGCAAGAAACTCCACGGAGAACCTTTGACGATTCAAAAATGCCTGATTCATTCGTTTCTAAAAAACACAATATTGACGTAGTTTGAGCGTAGTAAGATTCCGCGAGGAATCATTATAACTGTACAGAATTGGGGAAATGGAAGAATACACAATAATTGGTGAAAATATCAATAAAAAAATACGTAGGTACAGACGAGCATATAACCTCCTCAGTTTTGTATGAAAATACATCACTTTTAACGTAGATATGTATTTAATAATTTGTAAATGTACATAAGCCATGTTTAGAGATTAATTTCACAAATTATTTGCGAAAACTTGTAATAAACTGTAAATTAGAAGAGTTATTTAAACAGTAACGGTGGAGTTTCTTGCCCATTCTTCTCCATACGAAACTACATTTTGGAAGGGGCGGGCGACTAGAATCGTGTCTTTTAAGTGCCTATTTGAAATAAATGCTTTGACTTTGACTTTGAACAAACATGAGAATTATTGACTTTGCTAATCAGGTAGATGATAAAAAATATTAAAACAACCAAAAAAATTAAAATACAGGGCAAGCTAAGGTATATTTCTAACACATATGAATTAATCTTTATAAATTCATTTCACTTCGCCCCCAATTACTATAACTTAACATAACTGGCGAAATACGGACGTACCATCGGTACACCTATGCCCAAACCTTTGGTATAAACAGGCACGGTGTTATGTGTTATGTATATAAAAGAAAAATGAATTTCCATTATAAAAATCCCAAGTTTTCTATAAATAATCATAAAAGTAAATAAAATATTAATACAAATGTAAGTAACGTGCACTGTACGATGACTAAACAGCAATTTCAACCAAATGGATACGACACGCGGTGTGAACACACTACGTGAAATATTGTCGATGATAACGTAATTATTATTATTACTTTGTTTAACTTTTGTTTCGGTTATAATTTTATATTAACTTGTATTTTTTTGTGTTTTTAATCGAAATTATGTAAAGGTAAGGCTGTTGAATTGTGGGTGTATGTTTTTATCCGAAGAATTTTAAAGAAAATCGGCAAAAAACGACGAGTTTCATTTTTGGTCACAATTCTTATGAGATTTCGTCAGTTAGGTTTGTATGCTTAGAACTAAGCAATATTGACACGTTTAAATAAAACAAATAGCTCCTAAACAAAAGAATACAGACTTAATCGAACTTATCGTCGTAAAACCAACTTATTTCTCTTCAAACTTAAAAAATCTTCAAAAAATACAGGTAGCCAAAGTATATTACACACTAAATTAAAGAAAATTATCAACTTTAATGAGAAATATTAAATAAAATTGAACAATTAAATATAAAAACAAGGTGAAGTTTTCCCCCCGTGCGAATACACTGACCCGTACGCCGCTTGCTTCAGCAAATGAATGTGTACAGACCTCGTACACACGGCGTACGCTTTTGTATTACAATTTAAATAACAATTTTTTTACAACAAAAACGAATTTTTGTTAAAGTTAGTTTTTTTTTCGACGCGTTTTTAGTAAAACTTACTTATTTTATTGCAAAATTCAATAATTGATTTTTTGATAAATCATACGGCAGTTTTGTGGTGTGTTTTTTTTTTTAAAGTACAGTTATAATATAACGAATGATTAAATACATACCTACCTATAATATTAACGTAGACGCATACCCCCATGGGAAAATGTCGTGAGTTTAGGTACTTATACCTATGTGCAAAAATATTAATTGATAACTGGACGTGAATTGGGAGTAAAATTTCTAGGACGCGTTACGTTTCGTTACATGAGAGAGAAGAAAGATATCACTCTCTCTTTCTCTCACACTAAATCTCTCTTATTCCTTATTTTTAAGAATTTTCACGTGTACGGTGATGCGCGCGCAATTTTTTTTTCAATTGCTTTTTGTAACTGACTTGAAAAAAGGAGGAGGTTATGTTTTCGACAAGTTTTTTATTAATGTAGACACGCGTGTAAGATCTAAGTGTGTTTATAACAGGTTTTGAAGCAATTCCATATCAATATTACACTGTTGCCTTCAAGGCATTTCCCTTACCACGTTGAATTAATCACTTAGGTACTTTTAATGAAAAATGGAATTTTGTTTGTTTATCCGTTGCCATGGCAACACACATTTTATTAAAAATTAGACAAAATTAAACTTCACCTCTCAGGCCGTTTCCTAGAAAGATTTTAAGTCCGACGTAGCTTGAAGACTGTTCGACCTAAAATATATTATTGTTTCATTAAAGGAAATAATTAATGGCTTTAATTTGTATAAAAACCTTGATAAAAATCTAGTTCTCTATTTTTTTTTTTTTTTTTGGTTTTGGCTTCGCACGGTTTGTGCATTTAGCCAGTGTCAAGTAATTTTTCTTTTCGATCAAGTAAATGCCCCGACATCGGGCACGAAATTACGAAACAGTCAAGGTCGACTTTAGTTAGTCAAATCAAAGTTATTGTAAAGCGGTAGTAACTTTACAACAACCTAGTACGAGTTTTTGGGGGGAACACGAAAAGTCCACGTTAGTCACTTATTTTCACCTTCACTACACTTGTGTACTCACACGTAACTAAATTGAATAATTCACTACCAAAATTATACAATTTAATTCACTATTTCACTAAATTTAATGAAAATGAAAATTCGTGCGACATGTTCCAACGCGATCCCGCCAAAAGCCATCTAGTTCTCTATGACAGCCATAAAATTATTGGCGCCATTTTAGGCAGCTGTCACAGTCATCTTGTTTTTTTCTATGTTTTTGTATGAAGGTAGGTAAGTATGTGAGATTCAGCCAATGATAACATTTCACAATAATAATATAATTGAACATAATAAATTGAATTGTACTAAAGCGTATATTTTTCCTTACAAAGGTCGACATGTTATAAGTATTTATTGCTACATCTGAATAAACATGTACGTTGTACAAATTATTAATGTGTTTAAGTTTTAAACATATACCTACTTACATTTTGTTAATGTATTTTTTTTTTCAATGAGTTTTAACCGATAAGATCTTTGATTGCACAAATTGCTCTGCTGTGAGACGCAACACAAAAAGGTCCTAATTACAGTTAAGAGAAGCCATATGGCAGTAGACCGTTAAAAAAAATTAAACAGCGTTTACAGGATAATATAAAAAAAAATCATGAATATTTGTACGCCTTCTGGTATAAGATAGTGCGCTTGTAATTTATTATAACAACTTTTTATTGTACCTATGTTAACAAATGATTAAATGAATTATGAATTATTATTATTATGAATATTAAATAAATAGTCAACAAATAATTTAGTGCAAAATTTAATTAATTTACCTTTGAATTTTCCTCATAACATCACGCCTCTATTCTCCAAAGGTTTAGGAGTGTGCCTTAGTAGCCCACATTAATTTACAGATAAGTTTAAGTCCCATGAAATAGGGGGCGACCCTATAGGCATCAACCGGGCACCAGAATCCGGGCTGCTACTGAGTTTCCCTATTCATCCATATAAGTAACTAAATACCTAGGTACTTACTTATTTTACTCACAACCATGCCTATTTAAAAAGATGTCCCATATCAACTTAACTGCTTATTGGGAGGTAAGCAGTGCAGTTCCAAATCTGTCATACCGATCATCGTATGGGTCTATGGTATTGTTAAATGAAGATTGTTTACAATTTTTGACAAACAAGCGAACAGACATACCTGCAGATCTTTTGTTATTTAACTCTACACGATCACTGAACTGACTCATGCAATGATATAAGTTATGCAGCCAACTTAGCTCGCTATTTTCACTTAATATGGCGAAATATGGTTATACTTTATGTACACACCTCTGTTCAACCCTTCGGGAAAAAATGGCGTGATGTTATCCTAGGTTTTACGTGATTTTATTAGATGTTTTTTGTAGTTTCATTGATTTCTGGCGCAGATTCTTTAAATTTGGGACCAAATGTCCGCAAACCTTCAGCAAATTAGGTAAGATTCATTAAAAATAACTCGTAAAATTATTAATCTTGTTTAAAAAACAGCGAGTTTCAAGTTAATAATACTATTAAGAAACGAAATCGTCCATTTTGGCATTTTTTTGAACCGATAACCTTCGATTATTATTTTAATCAAAGCCAAATTATTCGAACGACCGAACATTCAAATTCGTCAGCCATTTTGGATTTATAACAATCATGGCGCTAAAGTCACTCAAAAATTAGAAGTGATGGCATCTATTCCAATCTCTAACGAGTATCGATTGTAAATCGATTAGAAATCGTAACTCGTGTGCATTTCAATAGCATTTTGCGGAAATCCATAGGCTAAGCTAAAAATAAATTAACTAAAATACCGGACAGTCTATAATATGAGTGGGAATGTAGTATATGGTAGACTCACAGAACCTTTTTGAAGAATATTTTCTTGCAATAAGATGTAGCATTCCAAATAATGTTACTAAAGCTAAGCAAAATGTGTAAAATAGTATTAATCTTATCATACCTATTAACATAGAAAAGTATTGACAAGCACCTGAAACCCTGTTTTGGCGAAAAGTGGGCAAAAAAATGTAAATATCCAAATCATTTCATTTCAACATTCACCACAATATGTTAACTAGCAATATTGCCGGTAAAACTGATTGGTAATTTTTAACGCCTAATTGTTATTCCTATTTACTAGGACAATTTGACATCAAACAATATAGGTACAGACAGACATAGCGTACTCATAGACATACTATTTTGAAATACAACATAAGGAAATCTTTTATTACAGAGAGTGACATTAAAAAAAATAAAAATTACTAAGCCATCATCACCCTTATTATTGTATATTGTCATAATTATATATTTCTTCAATACTTCTCTATAATTAGTCGCCATCTCGATAGTCCATTTATTTTATAGCTTTAAAACAAAACTACGTCTTATCTAAGCGATTGCGAAGAAAAATGTTATTTATTTACCTATTTAGTCAAACAAACGAAGAATGGTTCTTCTATTTATGTATTGTTTTCTTTCTTTCTTGGTATATTCGCACCTTGTATTTCGCTATTTCCTAATATTCACGTAGTTAGTTATTATTTCAACGTGCTTTTGTATGTTGTGGATTATCTTTTGTATACATCCAATAAACGATTCATCTACCTTTCTATCAAACATTTTTTTTTCATTACTGCTTAAAAGAAATACCAAAAAGGATTATAAGTTGATCTCTTTCTTTTCGGTGTTCTATGACAATCTTTATTTACGTAAAAAATATGTATAGAAACAGTTTCGTTTGTGTGCGTTCCAATCGTTGTGTGAGTGTCAGGGCTGTCACGCGCCTTTTGGCGCAGTTTTAATTTTTAATATTACTTTTATGTATTTTTTTATTTAAAGAATGATTTGACGTTTCAAATGCATTTAGTTTGGTTGTCTTTGCATATGGCCGGTAAAAAAAACATTGTTAGTGAATAATTTAAAAATGTTGAAATTTTAAGTAAAGTAAACGAATCAAACTCCACGGACTCTGTAAATCTAACGATATGTCCAATTAACAAATAAAAAGAATGATAGTGGACATTTGAATACACTTTTGACATTTCAAGATAGGTATATGATGTACTTACTTCTTACATTTTTTATAGTTTGATTTCAATGAAAAAAATAAGCCTTATTTTTTTTTTTAAAGCTATGTTCTTTATTTTATGTTTATGAAATCATTATACCAGAACTTGCAAATTAAAAAAGCAATAAAAAAAAAACTACTTTTAAAATTAACGTTCAGCACAACAACAGATAATATTTTACACTAAAATAAAAACGGCGGTAATTAACCTTTTTATTATCATTTATTAGCATTTTATATCAAAAATAGTACAAAAATAAATTCAAATTTAAATTCAGAATCAAAAAGCAGCCCTGCCAAGTCAGCGTGTGAGCGGGCAAGAGAATACGAAGCGAACACAGATACGGACTGGCCGCGTGCCGATATGGCCGCGCGCGTTTTCTACATAACGCGCTCTCGTGTTTTCCCTCATATCTGTCGAAATACGCCATATTGTTTTATTGTTCACTATTATTTATAATAACCAAAATATTTAACAAATATTTAAAGTGATTTTCACGTCAAAATACCAACTTATCGGATTATGTCAAACGATAAATGTCATCATTACTTTATTGATAATTGTAATATTTATCTCGTTGTATCACGATCGGCGATTCGTCACGGACGTGTGTAATTAAAAAATCGGAAATTATGTTTTATAATTAAATATATAGGTATATACGTGTGCGTGAGTGTTGTTTCTAAAAATATTACGTTGAAAAATAACTGTTTTGTACTGAGTGTTGTGTTAATTCTAGTGCAATGTCTACGGTGAACGTTAAAATAGGAATGCATTTATTATTGCCATTGTTTTAGATTTGCTATTTAGCAAAAATGGATGTGTATGTGCAGTGATATGGATTATCCTTTGTGTATCGGATTGTAAAAATGGATAAACCCTCATTCAAGGTATGGCTTTATGATTTTTTTACCTTGGTTATTCTATGATTAATTCAAATAGAGTAGCCAATAAAAGTACTTTTATTTACACAATTTGCATAATTAATCACTTATCTATAATTTGTTATTAGATCAATATAAGTTTATGAATGAATGGTTAAATAATTAAGCTCATGATTATATCAATCTGTTTGGAGTGGTCAGATAAATAATGGTAGTCAAAATACTTGAGTAAACGAGTGACGTCACCCATTGTCTCTAGTTCTTAGGAGGATTTCTCACTGCACGGATTTCTTCCATTTATTGTTCTCAAACACAAACATAACGTTCCTATTTTTTTATTTTATTAATACTTGTTAATTTTGGTAATTGACGGTTGATTATCGGTTTTAGACATTTAAAAGTAAAGAAAATATTATTATTACTCCCTACCCTACCTCTGTCCGCCATATCAGAAAGCACTAGTGCTGTGGCGCAATAATAAAATAATCGATATCGATGTTTCGAAATTTCAATTAAGTTTCAACATTTTTATGATTTTTATTCACTTTGTGTTTGATTTTATGGGTTTTGAATAGACGATTAGTCATTGAATGATTTATCGACGCATGTTATGGTTGGCACTTCCTTTTTTTTGGGACATTGGTCGAATTCAATTAAAGAACCCGATATTATTGCATTGATTTTTTAATCGAAAGTGATGATTTTAAAACGCGATCAATTTTTTTATGACAGCTATTCAAATGACCAAGTTCTCCATTCATTTTAACATTCGAATGAGACACGATTAATTTAATATTTAAATTATTATTTCTATATTACCTATGTTATTAACTATTTAACGACAACAGGTTTGTTCATATATTTGACACACTATTATAATTACCTACAAGGCATTTTTTTATTTATAAATCGTAACTAAAAGTTATTTTTAAACGGCCGACTCGAGGATATTTTTGTTCGGCGACGCTTGAGTAGGTCATCTCGGCACTAAATATTTAAATCGTTGTCTAAATAAAGTTTAAGCGACACCGTTTTTGACTTCCATTCTGGTAATTCTATTTTACCCACTTGTGGGCAAAGGTCCCGGCCAATCTCTTGCATTTTTAGGGTTCCGTACCTAAAGGGTACCAACGGGACCTAAGGCTGTTACTAAGGCTGTTACAGGTATCTTTGTAACTGTAATAGGTAGATACTTGAAATTGTCAGTGTGTGCTACAATAGCCGCTATAATAAAAATGGTGAGACTCGCACTTGGCCGCTTATCTGTCATTGTCGTCCAACATATAAAAATGAACGAAAGTCTTCTGAATTTTGGATCGTTTTGCCTTTAACGTTGTTTCTCCGAATCAAAATTAACAGAATTAGCTGTCCAGCCACATTTTTGACCATTTTGAAAGCATCCGCCAACGCAGAGCGAGCGAGGTCATTGAGCAGGGTAATAGCCTTAATACTTCGGGTAATCGGCGACCCATAAACTTTAAATTAGAACATCTATTTATAAAATGCAGCGTGTCTCACTCTAGGACTGGTTTATTGCCGTTTAGTTTAATTTATTGAGCTATTGTTTAGTTAGTTTAAATAAACCGCTGAGTGTAGGAATCATTTTGTTCTTATTTAATTGTGGCCATGTGGCAGTTTTGATGATTCTCTCTTTGTTGTCGTTTTTCGTAGATCTTTGACAGTCTTTACGGGTCAGGAGCCCAACAGTATGACCACAAGTATTTTCAAGGGATACCCCTTTTTTTTTTTTTTTTTTTGAGGATGGGAAATCATCAAATGACTTCTCCCGCTCTGGGTGGAGCAGGAGGGCGTGTCAGACTTTTACTGACTAAAACCCACCCGTGTTCCCTCAGTTGCCCGTGCGCCAGGGGCGACGGTATCTCTTTCGAACAACCCGCACCCCTGGCAGGCATCGGCCCTTGCGGACCCCACCAGTCCGGCGCACCAGGACACGTACATGGCACGCCGTGACCACCCCAGGAACCAAGTAGCACAAGGGCCCCAGACTACCCTGGCACCCCTGGCACCCCTGGTCCCCCTGCGACGGGTCATCGCAGTGGCCCCGCCGCCTACCACTTCTCGGCCGCAGGGGATAGGGAGAGCGGCCAACGCTATACCGACACTCCTCTTCCCCTGCGGCCCCACCGCGTCCGCCATCTAACGGTGGCGGCCCCGTCCAGGCCAAGGAAGGGAAGAGCGCTACTCAAAAGTACCGGCACTCCTCCTCCGCCGCAGCCTGTAACCCTCAGCCGCGATGCCTCCCATTCGACATCGCGGCCCGCCTCAGTTGCGGTGCACCTCACCGCAACCTACTTTTTGGCCGCTACGTCGCGGCTTGGAGACCAAAGCCCTGACGAGCGGCCCCACCTTTGGGTTCCTCTTCGCTTCACCGTGGGAGCGGACCACGGCTACTGAGCCCCCCCGCAACGACAATGCGGGAACCCACTGGGGGGGAAGGGATACCCCTACCATGTTACCCAGTAACTGGGTTTGTGGAGGCAGTCGCTCCATGTAAAATACATTCAGCAGTCAGTTATAGTGGAAGCCGATCTCAACATAATGTGGCCATGTAGCAATTTTCATGATTCTCCCCTTTTCTTGTATTACATTGTTAAAACAATTCGTCATTATTTTTAAAGTCACCGACATCCGAAACTTAAGTTATTTTTCACTTTGTAGTGTTTTTCCGGAAGTCGGTTGTTTTTTTTTTGGAAAAAGTTTTACATGTAGCGACTGCCTATTTGACGTCAAGTCTTTGTTATCTGTGTAGGAATCTTATCAGCCTTACAGTAAAATATTAATGTGATTTTATTGATTAAGTAGATAACTGTCATTTTCGTGGTACTACGCGAATTTAATAAGTTAAGTGAAAATAGAAATGTCACAGTGTAATCATGTTTATGAAATAAAATAAATACCTAAATAAAATAAAATAAAATTCATTTATTTCAGGCAAGTTTTTACACAAACACCCATAGTATCAGAAAATAAACAAAAATTGGAATAAATATTAAATTAAATAATAATTATTAAACATTCATTAAAGATTGGTTATTATAGTTTTCTTATAAATGTCAGGTTACTTAGGTTTAAATTCAAACAGTCATACTAAAATTAAATACTTAGTGGTCATGTGAATGGTGCATTAATATTACCAATAACTTTGTCCTTATTACACATCGTATGATCTGTGAAGAAAAAAAATTGATGCAGTGCAGGTGAAGCCGCGTCGCAGTGTCAGCTATATTTAACCTTAGCAACAAAATAGAAACTGTTCTATCGGCTTATTTACGTAACGACTGACGAGTCGAATCGTGACAATCTAATTTGATCTTTAATTGTAAACAAATAAAGATTTAAATACATTGAATCAGTACTTATCAGTTTAACTGAAGTACATTCTTAATGGCGGAAATGATTTTAATGTAAAAAAGTACAATAGTTCAATAAATAATTTTGGAAGTAAACTAATTATTGTTTTCGTTTGCATACATTTAAGATAAAATAATCTGCAAGTAAATAATTTTAAGTAGGTACCTAGTTACCATTGATTCAAATGCGTTGTGTTTCTTGAAAAGAATTAATATTTCAAAAATAAACTACAAGTAACTACGATAATGATGTATAATTAATTTTGTAATTAAGTTAATTACTACGGCATTGCATAATTAATTATGGTCAAGTTTTAAAATTAAAATCTGGTCAATTATCTGAATAGGATTGTTGACATTTATTTTAAACTAGCTGTGCCCGCGAATTTGTCCGCGTGGAATAGTATCTTTGGGTCTTTGTCTCTTGTCGCAAAATTATAAAACATTTACATAAACCTTACATATTTCCATTTCCATTTTACACCCTTGAGGGTAAAACTTTTACAAAATTTGAATGTCGTATTTATTTATATCGAATCAACAGCATAAAAAATAAAGTTTCAAGCTTCTAGCTCTAAAAATGACGATACTTCCAAACAACTTGTCATCCCCCCCCTTTAAACACCTTACAACCGTTTTTTCGCATTAAAAAGTAGCCTCTGTCTGTCTGTGTACCAAATTTCATTTAAATCGCGACAGACAGACAGAGTTAGTTTCGCATTTATAATATTAAGTAAGGATAAATCTGTTAAAAACTAGTTATTTCATCATCTTATCACAATTTATTTGGGGTCGGGAGCGACTGCCTATCTGTCTTCCACAACCCAGTAACTAGGTAATACGATACCCCATGGTAAGACTGATAGTAGTGATAGTCGGACTTTCGAACTTCTGACGACCCTTAAAGACTGTCAAAGATCCACGAATGACAGCCAGGACCAACGGCTTAACGTGCTTTCCGAGCCACGGATTACTATCGTAATGTAAGTAAAGATGGTCACCCATCCACGGACCAAGCCTGGCAAGCGTAGCTTACCCTGCGGCTGTTTATTACTTAGCCACGAGCCCGCTTCTTATTTCTCAATAATAATTAGTTGTAATATCTAAAAACACTTTCCTCAACTTATCGACATTGACTATCGATATTTTACGCTACAGCGCACTATCTCAGGGGCCATTCATTCGTTGACATTATGAACAATTTTATTCCGTTTTTTTTTCTACAGTAACAATGACGGCCCATTCTGCCGATAACAGTGACGAATTTTAAATTAAAAAAAGTTTAGTTTGTTTATGGCATTAAAAAAAATTGTGTCAATCATTTCCTTACAAATGCAAATGATACGATAAAAGATAATTTTGTTGAAAACATTGTGAGGAAACCGGCATGCCATATAACCAAAAATTTTAAGACCCGCGTGGTGGTTTATGGCCGACTCCCTCTCACAGAGAGGCTTGTGGCCCAGCTGCGGAAACATGTGTAGGCTAATTATGTTAATATTCGTTTTAAAACAAGAATAAAATCTTTAAACAAACTATGGGGTTGTACAGACGCCAGCACATCAAGCTACCCCAATCTGTCAAATTTCTCTGATAGATTTTCAACTTTAAAACATAAGCATAAAGTTCATGTTTGATTGGGAAAATTTTACAGTTTGGGGTAGCTTGATGTGCTGGCGTCTGTACTAACATGACTAAGTACTTACTATTTTTTTTGAGTGTCTTACACTGTGCCACTTGAGCAAAGGCCTCCCCCAAATCCTTCCTTGCATCCTTTTCCAGGCCCACTTCGATCCATCCCTTGCAATACACGTCTAGATTGTCTCGCCACTTTACTACATATTTACCCTTTGCTTCGCTCGGTTTTTATTTTTGCGACTTGACAAAACATGAAGATTAATTTTAAAAAATCTTAGTAAAAAAAATGTTTATTATGTAATATACATAAATCTTCCGGAATAAATTCTCTATGTGATGTTAGGAACGACAGGGTCACAGAGACAGACATGAAATGCAACTTCAAATTATTTATAACTAGCTTTTACACGCAGCTCCGCTCACGTGGATGGCGGTTATCGCGTAAAAAAGTAGCCTATGTCCTTCTCCATATCCCAGGCTATATCTCTGCCAAGTTTCATGACGATCGGTTCAGCGGTTTAGGCGTGAAACCGTAACAGACAGACAGAGTTACTTTCGCATTTATAATATTAGGTCTTTACCTATGAAATTGCCGTTTTGCAGTACTGGCCATTTCAAATCAAAATAATTTTTGTTTGGGTAAGAATTCTAATTTCAAATTAATTTTATTTTAAAAACATGGATTTTTTTTTCCAAAAGTAGTCATTTGTTTATTGATTAGTGTTACATTTTCATCGCATTTCAATCTTTTTCGTCATCATGGATACGTTAAAAATTCGAGTAATTATGGAATATGAGTACCGTCGTGGCAGCAACGCGGCACAAGCGGCACGCAACATCAACGACGTTTACGGAGCTAACACTACAAACCAACGCACCACCTGTTATTGGTTTGCTCGCTTCCGTTCTGGAAATTTCGACCTGAAAAATGAACCTCGCGGTCGTCCGAAGACTTTGGTCGACAATGACGAATTAAAGGCGATTGTGGAAGCTGATGATACACAATCTACGGCTGAATTAGCAGCAGCTTTCGACGTTAGCGTCAAAACAATATTGGTCCATTTGCGTCAAATTGGCAAGGTAAAAAAGCTTGACAAATGGGTGCCCCACGAACTCAATGATCGTCAGCGCGAAGTACGCGTCGAGACGTGCCTTGCACTGCTCAACAGACACACAAATGAAGGAATTTTGAACCGCATTGTTACCTGCGATGAAAAATGGATTCTGTTTGATAACCGCAAGCGCTCAGCAAGTTGGTTGGATCCTGGTTCAGCACCTAAACAATGCCCTAAACGAAAACTTACCCCTAGAAAAGTGATGGTCACTGTTTGGTGGTCTAGCGCCGGTGTGATTCATCACAGCTTCTTACCAAACGGGGTGAGCATTACTGCAGATGTGTACTGCGAAGAACTGAACACAATGATGGAGAAGCTGGCACATCTCCAACCAGCATTGGTTAATCGCTCGTCTCCGCTGCTCCTGCACGACAACGCGCGACCTCATACTGCACAGCAGACGGTCTCCAAGTTGCAAGAACTGGGGTTGGAAGCTCTCCGTCATCCGCCCTACTCACCAGACCTTGCGCCTACAGACTACTACTTTTTCCAGAATTTGGATAACTTCTTGGCGGGAAAAAAATTCAATACCCGAGAGGCAGTACAAAATGCCTTTGAAGAATTTGTTGCCTCCCGTCCAGCTGATTTCTTTAAGAAGGGCATCAATAAACTGCCACTGCGATGGCAAAGATGCATTGATTGCAGGGGTGATTACTTCGATTAATACAAATAAAAAATACATGAAAAAAATTCGTTTAAATTTTTTCATACAAAACGGCAATTTCATAGGTAAAGACCTATTATTAACGTGAACCTAGTCCACATGTTTTGCATACAAACTTCGGGAGTGTTTTACTCCACTGTCTGACATGGCACATCCAAAGTAAAATATGATATCGTTTGGTCTCATTATTAATATTGTCGGTACTGAAAAAGAATACTAAAATAAAAACCCATTAAAAAGTTAGGAGCCAACAAAGATTCGTTTTTCTTGCTAATTTTACTTAACTTTGGGCGTGTAAGAAGTGTAAAATCTCCAAAACCAAGTAGGTACCGACAAAGTTCAATTATCGAAAAGTTCAATAAACTTTATTGGTCATTGATTTATGCATTGGCTTTTTCATAAAACACGATATTCCAAAGGACTTTTCTTAATTTTTTACTATAAAAATGATCCTGCATCTCACTCAATAACGTTGTGCGTGTAGACTAGCGTGTAACTGCATCACTGCATCACTGATACTATCTCTGTCGGACACGAAGCTGAGACAGCATGATTTTTAGCCCTTAAAAGATACAGTCCAGCAGGCTTAGATAGATAGATAAAACCTTTATTTAGTACACACAAAAGACATACACTACACATAAAAAAACAATTAAATGATAACAAATAACACGAATTAAAATAATAAAAAAAAAACAAGGTGCCCATTACATCTACAAAAAGAAAAACATACTTAAGTGCTTGAAATATAGTGACACTATTACATCTTTCCATTCAAATTACAAGGTGCGGTGTGCACGAGAACCGTAGCTCAGAGAAGCGTTTTGTCGACGGAAGAGTAGACAAAATTACGTTTCCGTGTAGACAATTGACAGTTTTGAATAGAGAAATGTAGACATGCGATTTCTATTCTACGGTGGAGTAGAAATAGAAAACGTCATGCTAAGCGTGCTGGCTGTGATAGATGGACAGCGAAGCCGTTTGAACCCTTGCTTACGGAACCCTTATATTAGTTTTTCATTTCTTCACACACATTTTTCTTTTCCAAGCTAACAATATTCTCAAGGACAATTTACTTTACCTAGATATTAAACATATAATCAATATGCTTGCGGCGTGGAGGGATAAATACATAACTGCTGCATATTATGTACTTTATAGTTGACTAGATTCCGCCCGCGGCTTCGCCCGCGTGGCGGTTGGAAATTATTCCACGGGAACGTACTACCGGTATAAAAAGTATCCTATGTGTTAATCTAGGTTATTATCTATCTGTGTGCCAAATTTCATCTAAATCCGTTCAGCCGTTTTGGCGTGATTGAGTAACAAACATCCAAACATCATCTCAAACTTTCAAATAATATGTGTAGGATATAATGAATAGTAATTTTATCAAATACTTTAGTGCCTCATTGGTCTAGTTGTTGCAAGAGCTACTGTTAAGCATGAGGTCCCCGATTCGATTCCCAGATCGGGCAAAGTGTTAATGAGTTTTTCCGTTAGGTATTTGCCAGAAGCAGCTCCGAGTCTGGTTGGTGGAAATACTCCATAATCCCAATATTATGTTCCCACTGCTGGGACACAGCACAATAATTGCGTAAACTCACGATTTGTTATAGGTACCTAATTTGTTTCGTTTTGAAACAGATGGCTAAACAACGCTCAACAACGTAAATAACGCAATGAATATTGTTGAACTGTGAAAATGAAACCGATTATGATTAATCGCGTGTTACGCAATTAGGGTGCAGGTGTATCCTCTGTTCAAGAGAAACTGTCCTGTAATCCACCATGCGGGCCCATGTCACATGTCTTCGAACTTTCGGTTCTAGGACTTGCCGGTTTCCTCACGATGTTTTCCTTCACCGTTTTGAAAGCAGTGATGATGAAATAATATACACAAAGTTAAGCCCAGGAAGGCGGCCTAGTGGACCAACTTTCTATGTCCGTCAACAAAAATACGGCCCGTCTGAAAGTGGTTCCATACTTAAAAATGAACCCTACTCCCGATTAATTAACTTTTACGACCAGGCAAAAACTCATCGAGAGTAAGGACAACTGTCAAATCGTGTTGTCATTCAATCTTACTTACCCTAAACTAATCTTATGTCTGTAGATGATACGGAGTAGGAAACTCCCTAACATCGGCCAAAACTACGTATTTCGTTCGTAGAGAGTAGACACCTAGGTTCGAAGCCACGATCTACAACTTGGTAGGTCGGAGCCGTTACCACTGGGCCAGCACTGCTATTTGATGGCTATTGGCTCGCCCCCTATTACATGTGACTTGCGAATTGTGGGTGTACTATCGATATACCTCTGCCTATCCTTTCACGGAAACAAGGCGTGATGTTATGATATACTGTACTCGTCGCTTCATGGCATTACTCATTCCCTGTACCCGGAATAAAAAATAAAAAAAAATTGCGAACTTTGAGTGCCTTTGCCCCAAGATCCCTAGCGTCATTATTTTGTACACAAATGAAACGTTAAGCTATATACCTTCTGGGGTCGGCAGAGTTGCTCAATCTGCAGTTTAAAATCTTTGCTGATAAATACAGTTGTATTAAAATAAACAGATGACTTTGGCAAAGTGCTAAACTTAATTATAATTTAACATACCTACCTTTTTAAGTAGAGTCTAAATAGTGAGATTCTTTGAAATAACGTGGGCATAATTATACCTACCACGTATGTTTTAATTTAATATTCAATTATTCATAAATGTACCGTACACGTGTAACGATCACGATCATGTATCGATAAAGGTAATCCCATCACTACGACTTGAAATGACAACAGTCATTCGAAATTCAAGTCTGCCCGGATGTTGCTTCAAATGGAACGCGACTGCAATTTCTTCTTGTAACGGTTTTATTCTATACTTCTCTATCAGTCGTCATCTCCGTAGTCACACCCTTTCTAACCATATCATCATTCACACAGTCCATCCATCGGTTCTTTAGTCTCCCTCTACTCTTGTAGCCATCGACATTCATACTCAAAACTATCCTCATTCCTCCGTATCACATGCCCATACCATGACAACCGATTACCACACAACTTTTTAGTCACTGGTGCAACTTTGAACTTGCGTCACACTTACCAAAAACACTATTCTCAATCATCTGCTTGCCCTTTCGCTACTTGGTTGGGTCTGTCTCCAGTCTAACCGGATTTAGCCGAATACCCGTATTTTATATGGAGCGATTGCCTATCTGACCTCCACAACCCAGTATTTGGGTAATTCGATACCCCGTGGTAAGACTGGTTGCTAGACTTTCGGGTTTTCAACTACCTGTAACGGCATTCAAAGATCCACAAATGAAACAGTCGGTACCGACGGCTTGTCACGGTTTTTGAGGCACGGGGTGACATTGGCATATACTAGACATGGTCACCCATACACGGACCAACCGCGGAAAGCGTAGCTTAACCTGATCGATCGGGCCATGCGGCTGTTATAACTTAGCCACAAAGCCACCAAAAATACTATTCTATCTGTATAATAAATTCTATTCTTTATTAAATCAATGCTGTGTTTAATATAAGAAATAATGTGGGTAAAGTTTGAGCACCGCTGGCCAGCGATCCCTAAACCAATATACGGGTGTTACATTAGAGAATAGGGTATTGCGCTAGGGCTGTCACTTCGGGATTATCAATTACTAACTTTTGCGAGCGGCTTCGCTCGCGTGGAAATCTGAAATTATCGTATGGGAATTAAAAAAAAGTATCCTATGTGTTATAAAGTATCTGTGTGCCAAACTTCATCCAAATCCGTTCAGATGTTTTTACGTGATTGAGTAACAAACATCTGAATATCCAAACATACAAACTTTCACATAATTATAATATTAGTGGATAATTTAACAAAGTAAAAATTAAATACTAGGTGGGAGGGCCATCGACGCGCAAACTGTACCCATGAATTTAGCACATGATTCTGAAGACAAACAGATGATTTTTTCAGAGCCTACATAAGATAAGATTTATTTATTTGTCTAAACATTGTATACATACAAGAGCATGCAAGATATTAGATACATCGTTTGAGTCCATTCATGTTTAGCCGTAAGTATTGGCGTACAAATATTTCCATAACATTAAAAAAATTACCAATAAGAAAAAACCAAAAAAATAATTACCTGGAATAGGCACTTACATAGTTTATACCTAATTACATAAAACCGCTTTTATTTATGGTCTAGCTTTTGCCCGCCATTTCGTTCGCGTGACATTTCTTGTTCCCGTCCTACCGTTGATCTATCCAATGCAAAAATATTTTTTCAATTCAGATATTAGCGCGTTCAAAGAAAAAAACTCTTCAGTTTTATTTCTATTTTTACAAGCTTTTATTAAACTTTCAATGTATGTTTGTTCGGGTGGATTTTTGCAACTAATATTTTTTTTATTCTCGTCCCAACCATTAACAGTATCATTTTCAATTAAAACGAAATCAAAATCACGTAACAATACAACACACCTTTAATCTCTTGCAGTCGGTTAAATCTGTGTCAGCCCTGAACCAAACCGACTGTAGTTCACGGTCGTACATTGGGAAAGCTCTGCGTGCGACAGAGAGGACACATCTTCCATCCCCCTCGCACTTTACCTAGGCTTTGTATAATATGCCAGAGTTTAACCGAAAATAAAAAAGTTTTTTTAAGGTAAAATATATTTAAGGATAGGTTAGCTATTGGAAATTATTATAATTATATTCCAGCCGTTTGGGGTTGAAACGTTCGTGAGAAAACTGACATGTCTTAGAACCATGACTTCGAAGACATGTGACATCTCATCATCATCGTTTCAGCCGAAAGATGACCACTGCTGGTCATAGGCCAAGCTTCGCCACTTCGACCGGTTCTGTGCTTCCTGCATCCAGCGGATCCCTGCGGCCTTCACAAGGTCATTGGTCCACCTTGTAGGAGGCCTTCCAACTCTTACGTCTTCCAGTACGCGGTCGCCACTCCAGAACCTTTCGGCCCCATCGGCCATCTGTTCTGCGAGCAATGGGCCATGCCCACTGCCACTTAAGGTTAACCTAGTCCACATTTTTTGCATACAAACTTCGGGAGTGTTTTACTCCACTGTCTGACATGGCACATCCAAAGTAAAATATGATATCGTTTTAACTCATTATTAATATTGTCTGTACGGAAACAGAATACTAAAATAAAAACCCATTAAAAAGTTAGGAGCCAACAAAGATTCGTTTTTCTTGCTAATTTTACTTAACTTTGGGCGTGTTAAAGTTAAAAAAAAATGTGTAAAATCTCCAAAACCAAGTCGGTACCGACAAAGTTCAATTATCGAAAAGTTCAATAAACTTTATTGGTCATTGATTTATACATTGGCCTTTTCATAAAACCCGATCTGCCAAAGGACTTTTCTTAATTTTTTCGCGATTTTGTTACTATAAATGATCCTGCATCTCACTCAATAACGTTGTGCGTGTAGACTAGCGTCTAACTGCTCATCACTGATACTATCTCTGTCGGACACAAAGCCTGGTGAGACAGCGTGATTATTAGCCAGACCCACCAGTGAGTTCGAGCCCGCGACTAGGTTCCCCTTAAGTTTGGTAATTCTTCGGGCTACATCGGTTCCCTTGTTGCCGAGGGCCGAGTGGCCTATTTAGTTTTTCGAGACATCGCCAATCGGTTGGACAACATGTGACCAGAACCCAAATTAAAAAAAAAATCACAAAAAAAAAAAACCGACTTCCGGAAAAACACTACTGAGTGAAAAATTACTTTAACTTTTTTTTTCTTTTTTTGTAAAATTAGAAATTTCATCATCCTTGAGGTCAAAACAATGCATATTTATGCTATAGCAGCAATCGCGGTTGATTTGCTGTCATTTTTAAAGAGTTCCGTTGTCTGTCTCCGAAACGCATCATCAGATTTATACGAAATTTATATGGGACCATTGCGGCATAAACCCCTTTCGAACAAAAAAAGAACTTTGCAAATCTGTCTATGTATGACGGAGTTATGCCCGAATATACATTAAAAAAAAACATGTCGAATTGTAACCTCCTTCTTTAAAAAATAGGGGAAATCATGAAAAAGGAAGAGAAAAGAAGAATGATTTGTTTTTGTATTTTGTTTTCCCTTATGTCTTACACACGTGAGCTTGAGCGCGTGACTTACGAGTTGTAGATCGTAGGTGCGAACCCAGACAGGCGCATTACTTTGTGTAAATTATTTCATCACCACTGCTCTCAAAACAAGTGAAGGAAAACATTGTGAGGAAATCGGCATATGCTAGAACAAAAACTTTGAAGACATGTGACATCTACCAACCCGCACTGGGCACGCGTGGTGGATTACGGGCCAATAACTCTCATAGAGAGGAGGCCTGTGTTTCAGCAGTAGGAACGATATAAGCTGATAATGCTTACACACGTTGTCTACATCTCTTTTTATCTTGTCTCCTATTGCTATGCTGCAAGAGATTTCTTTAGAAATAACCATCACCTTATAGAGATACCGCGGCACCTGGCACACAGGCAACTGAGGGAACACGGGTGGGTTTTAGTCAGTAAAAGTCTGACACGCCCTCCTGCTCCACCCAGAGTGGGAGAAGTTATTTGATGATTTCCCAGCCAAAAAAAAAAAGAAACCATCACCTTTGTACGCTATGCTGATTGTTTGGCCTATAAACAGGTAACATTAGAACTGGAGAAGGTTATAGACCTCCTATGTAATTAATTATTAGCGAGCGAGGCCGTGGGTGGTAGGTGGGTATCCACAGCATGGAGACGTAGTTGTTTCTGCGGCTGCTATCTTGGCCCTTGATCTATCAATTAAGACGGTCATTGAAGAAACCGCTGGGTTCCCAGTTCGGTGTAGCGGTGGGGATGTATAGCTCCTCTATCTATGGAAGAAGCCCGCCACAATAAGAATAAATGTGAATCTAACATTCATTGTGTAATAATAAATAATAGTTTAAAAAACTAAAAAACACGCTTTAAAAACCAAACTAAAAAAGGAGAAAATAATTTAATTCAATTAAAAAGCGTGGGGTGCTTTTTGAGGTATTTTTATAATCACTTAATGTCAAGCACCCCACGCTTTTTAATTGAATTAAATTATTTTCTCCATTTTTAGTTTGGTTTTTAAAGCGTGTTTTTTAGTTTTTTAAACTATTATTTTTATATAATGGATATAGATATCCTTTTATTTGAGTTTCTTATTTAAAAGCTACTGGTCTTAAAATATTAATATGTAGAAGTCATGGACATAATTTGTTTAATAAGTCCATGGTAGAAGTATAGAAAAAAGAAAATAATCATAAGGCATCAAAAAGTTCATCCGCATCGTTGTCAATGGAAAAAGTGCCCAAAAGGCTGGTGGCATTGCCACGTTGTATGGCAATGCTGATTCTTTGTCTGAAAAATAGGCCAGCCCTCTGGTCACGTGAAGAGTCGACCAACCGCTTGGCAATGTCTCGGAAAACTATGTGGGCACTCGGACCCCACAGTCAAACGGCCCGAACAAATAGGTTCCAATAAGATTGGAATATGCGCTGTTTGAGGTTTTCCGCACCTGCAGCAGCCGCCCCAGCACAACTCGCCGTACTAGGAAGATGGGATGGCGCAAGGGTGTTGACACATGGTGCATCCCACACCAAAGGCCGACCAAACTTCCAAGGCATTATGGTCGTTCCGTCTGGTCTCTTCCCATCGTCGCGTGCCGAGCCATTGAGTTCTAGAACAGCACGACAAGAGCACGACGGATGATGTCATTGATGCTAACGTGCCGTGCTATCCGGCCTGCGCTCCTACTGCAGGATAAGCATGGGTTCGAACCCAGACAGGCGACTTTTTTGTGCAATGATAATGATTGAAAGTTTATTGCGCCACTTCTTCTTCCCAGCTAAAGCACTAGTGGTGAAGGGGGTAATTTGAATAAAGACTTTTGATTTTGATTATTTAATCACCACGGCTGTCAAAACGGTGAAAGAAAATATTGTGAGGAAAGCGGCATGTCCTAGAACCTAAAATTCATGTAATACCTGGCTATCCGGCTCGAAGGACCAGCAGATCGCCGGACGGGCGTGATCGCTTGGACGCGAAGGGTGTGTAAGGAGGGTAACCTATCCAGGTTTTATCCCGGTGTGTGTGCAGGTCCCAGTCCACGCGGCCCTGACGTCCTGCTCCTATATATTCCAGATATCTTCAGGACGGCTACTGTCTTCCATTTTCATGACGTCACCAGATGTACCAACGTTTTTGACATCTTCCAAAGAAACAGTTTTCCCGACTTCCGACTAGTCAGACGTTGTCTAGACCAACCCGCATTGGGCTATTACAGCGCTCTCCCTCTCGCAGAGAGGAGGCCTATGTCCCAGCAGTGGGCTGCTTATTGATATGAGGCAAAATTAGTATTTTAGTATCGTAGCAGGTGGCGTTTTGTAGTATCTGCCTAACCCCATGGGAAGAACGCGTGAGTTTATGTCATCATCTCATCTGCCCAGCCTGTTCCCAACTATGTCGGGGTCAGGTTCCCGTCTAATCGGATACAGCTAAATACCAGTATTTTACATGGAACAACTGTCTATCTGACCTCCATAACCCAGTTACTGGGTAATACAATACCCCTTGGTAAGACTGATTGTCAGACTTTAGAGCTGCTGACGGCCTGTAACGACTGTCAAAGATCCACAAATGTAAGCCGGGACCAACGGCTTAACGTACTTTCCGAGGCACGGAGGGTCGTGGTATGTAAAGATGGTCACCCATCTACGGACCAACCGCGTCAAGCGTAGCTTAACCTGATGGATCGACCCGTGAGGCTATTTACTACTTAGCCACAGCCCCTCAGGTTTATGTATGTAGTAAAAATGCGATGAATCTGCTGTTCCTCCAACACACGTGACATTAATATGCTGACGTTACCTCACAAGCCATATTCGGCAATAGACTCACCATATTTAAGCCATCGCTCAACTTACAAACAAGGCGGAACCGCTAGACGTATACCCATCTCTTTCACTCGTACGTCGCCGTCTCCCTCTGACCAGGTTGGCTCAATTTTATACTTATTGATTCCGAGTTGAAACTCTTTGACAGTACCGTTAGCATGTTAAGCTTTGTTTTTTTTTAGGTTTTTGTTTTTTTGATATTTTTTATTGCAGTTCGTTTTTTTTCTTGTTGCAAATTAGTTGTGGTTGTTAAGAATGAGGGGATTTGAGTGTGTGTTGTTTTATTTTGGGTTTTAAAACATAACGCGTTTAATCCCCGTAGGATTGCGCAAAAGTGTACCCTAATAGTACATTTCGCCAGTTATGTTAATAAATAAAGAAAAAAACAGGCATTACAGTTTGAAACGATAAATAAAACACAAAATAGTGACAATAATGCCAAAAGGGCCTCAGCTCAGCATAATGTCAGATAACAACTCAGTATGCACCACCTAACGCTGATGTTCAGCTGCAACCCACGAATACCATACGCTAAAATAATAAATACATAGTGAGGTGTGTCCGTACTAATAAAGTCGCACGGGTAGGTCTATCGATCAGGTTAATCTACGCTTGCCGCGGCTGGCCCGTGGATTGGTGGCAATTTTAACATACCTAGACCGGCTGTCATTCGTCGATCTTTGACAGTCGTTACGGGTCGTCAGAAGCCCGAAAGTCTGACAACCAGTCTTACCAAGCAGTATCGTGTTACCCAGTAACTGGGTTGTGGAGGTCAGATAGGCAGTCACTCCATGTAAAATACTGGTATTCAGCTGCATCAAGTTAAGACTGGAAGCCGACCCAACATAGTAGGGAAAAGGCAGGCAGATGATGATGTGTGTGAGAGTAGGTGTTGTGTTGTGATGATAAGTCCCATGTTTATGTTGTGTTCCACGCGCGCCTCAAAGAGATATCAGCATCAACTGGTGGGGTCCACAAAGGCCGATGCCTGCCAGGGGTGCGGGTTGCTCGAAAGAGTTGCCCTGGCACACAGGAAACTGAGGGAACACGGGTGGGTTTTAGCCAGTTAAAGTCGGACACGCCCTACCTCTTCGCCTAGAGCGGGAGAAGTTATTTGATGATTTCCCATCCTCGAGAAAAAAAACTAAAAAACACGCTTTAAAAACCAAACTAAAAAAGGAGAATATAATTTAATTCAATTAAAAAGCGTGGGGTGCTTTTTTAGGTATTTTATAATCACTTAATGTCAAGCACCCCACGCTTTTTAATTGAATTAAATTATTTTCCTTTTTTAGTTTAGTTTTTAAAGCGTGTTTTTTAGTTTTTTAAACTATTATTTATTTTCTATTTTTTAGTTCTGCTTACTAAAAAACGTGATTTTTTTCCTTTTTTTTCATTTTTCTCAAATTTGTTTTTTTAATTATTGAATAGTTATCGGTCCTCGATAAGTTTACAAAGTTTCAATGAAATCTGACCGTTTAAAGTGGGTCAAAATAGCGTCCAAAGGAGTCGGTTACAAACAATAAACATACAAGTGAAGCTAATATAAAGCGTGTAAAAATTGGTGTGTATTGATGATTTAAATATTATTATTATGTAAAGCCATATTTGTAACCGTCTCGAATCATGTTTTTATCAATACAAAACCTGACACTTGCTTTTACAATGCGCAAAATAATCCCGTCGCTATATTTCTGCGTCCGAGCGTACGTGGACTAATTGATTAATTACAAATTTACAACCAACAAGTGATTCTTATTATTGAATCTATAGGCTCTTATAATTAGGTATTAGGTCATCAGATTCCCACAGTTATGTTGACTCATTTAATTAAGTTATGTTCTTATATTTATGAGGTAAACAGAACGTCGTACCTTCCTGTAGACATATCTGACTTAAACCTACTAATATTATAATCCTACTATCCCACTTCTTACTATACATATAATATTATAAAAGTATAAGTTTGTATGTTTAGTTTTATGACAGATTATAAACCTGGATTAACACATAGATAGATAGATTCATTTATTTATTTTTTATCCCGGTAATACGCTCCCGTGGGATAGTTTTCGACCTCAATACTCAAATTTTATTTGCATTCCACAATGTGTAGTTAAGTGGTAAATAAAAAAAATAGTGATCATTATGGACCCTTTCAGGCACAGCAAAAAATTGTAAGAGAGTGGAAGCAAAAGCCGGCAAAAGCTAGTGTTAGTTATTATATTTATGAGGTAAAGAGAACGTTGTACCTTCCTGTAGACATTTAAGAAACTAGCTTATGAATGCGGATTTGCCTGGTAATGATTTTTTTCTAATGTGAAAATACGTAACAAGCACCCCTGTAATCTCCGAACAGCTAGGCAGTACCACACAGTTATGGTGTATAGGGTCGCCCCCTATGGCCATTTACCGGGCACAAATACAGACTCCGGGCTAGTAATGAGTAATAAACCCAATGACACTTTGCCCGACCTGGGAATCAAACCCAGGACCTAATGCTCAGTAGCGCTTGCAAGCACTAGACCAACGATGCAGTTAAACTTTTCAAATTGTTCAAAAATAAATTAAATAGGTACTTGAACAAAATAAAAAAATAAGGCCACATTTTCCAATTACCAATTTTTATGCCAACGGTACTTTGTCAAACGAATCCCCGTTCGAGGTTATACTCGTTGTCCACGATTTTACACGTGATTCCTATAAGATTTTTTTACTTCATTTAGCCTCTTGTACACAATACACACTATATGTATTATTCCTGGACTAGCTTTTCGCGATTTTCATCAAAATTGGTCCAGCCGTTTAGGACAATCTGCCTAGTCTTTCCCAACTATGTTGTGTCAGCTTACAGTCTAACCGGATGCAGTGGAATACCAGTATTTTACATGGAGCGTCTGCCTATCTGACCTCCACAACCCAGTTACTGGGTAACACGATACTGCTTGGTAAAACTGGTTGTCAGACTTTCGCGCTTCTGACGACCCGTAACGACTGTCAAAGATCCACGAATGACAGCCGGGACCGACGGCTTAACGTGCTTTCCGAGGCACGGCGGAGTCTCGGTCACCCATCCGCAGACCAACCGCGGCAAGCGTAGCTTAACCTGATGGATCGACCCGTGCGGTCGTTATTACTTAGCCACGAGCCCCCCATTAAATATACTTTTATACGCGTTTAGTAAAAAGCTGTTATTTTGATATTACAAACAGGCACTTTAGTTTTTATTTATTTGTATAGAATGCGGTTTGTAAACATTTTGCGACATTTCGCTGTATTTTGGTAAGCACAACAAGTAACAATATTGTCTGTGTTCCCGGGAATCAGTCTCTACACTTTCCTATAGCTTGTTCCGAATGTATCGGGTAGAAATGTAAACAAATGGGCAAGAAAACGTACCTTTGAATCCCAAGTTGTAGTGCAATCAATTTGATTGGAGGATGCGTCAGAATGTTTGACCACAAAAGGGATGAATGAAACTGAGATGTGATTTTTTAAGAGGTATGTGTGGTGTTACACGAATGGATGTAAGTAATGAGTACATAAGAGGAAGTCTGAAAGTGACACTGATAACTGAAAAGTTGTGTGGAAATTGGTTGTCATGGTGTGGGCATGTGATACGGAGGAATGAGGAAAATGTCGTGAGGAAAGTTTTGAGTATGAATGTCGATGGCTATAAGAGTAGGGGGAGACCAAAGAAACGATGGATGGTCTGTGTGAATGATGATATGGATAGAAAGGGTGTGACTACGGAGATGACGAGTGATAGAGAAGTGTGAAATAAAATAATAATTTACAAAATCAATAACCCGACTACGTAAAAAGTGAATTTTAATTCAAAAAAGATGGAAACAAGAAACTTGTTTTAAAAGGATGACTATTAGACTGAATACTATAAGCAATCTCATGCAGTCGGAGGCAATAAAGGTGGTTATAGTTAAATTTAAGAAGATGCCTCCATTGAGAGTTGTTCAATTTCACGGGTACTATAACCCTGAAAATGTTTAACGGCGACTAAAAATTCACCTTGTACCTATAATGTGGTGTTCCTTGTCTGTACAAGTCCAGCGGGGTAGTTGCGAAACATACTGACAATAGGAATGGGTTTCATTTTGACAGTTCCACAACATTCGTTGCGTTATATACGTTGCTGAGCAGACAAATTTTTCGAACATACGAAACAATGGATTAGCAATAACCTTGATTCAAATTCTGATTAGTGTGATACGCAATTAGAGTGCTGGTTCTAAGAGTGCAATATTGCATTGACCCTTCAAAAGTTATTGACCTTCTTCTAATGATCTCTAAAAAATAATTTGAGAGGGCGGGCCCAGTGCGGGTTGGTAAATGTCACATGTTTTCGAATCTTTTTTTTTTTTTCTTTGGGTGGGACATCATCAAATAACTGCTCTCGCTCTGGGTGGAGCAGGAGGGCGTGTCAGACTTTTACTGACTAAAACCCACCCGTGTTCCCTCAGTTGCCTGTGTGCCAGGGCCCACGGTATCTCTTTCGAACAACCCGCACCCCTGGCAGGCATCGGCCCTTGCGGACCCCAGCAGTTGGTGCTGACATCTCTTTGAGGCGCGCGTGGAACACAACGCGCCGTCGACCCGGGCTTGGTCCTTATCGGACAGCGAGCTACCCTTTAATGTTTTCGAATCTTTGGTTCCAGTACATGCCGGTTTCCTTAAGACGTTGTTTTTCACCATTTTGTGAGCAGTGGTGATGAAATAATCTACGCAAAGTAAAATCGCCTGCCTGGGTTCGACCCACGACCTTCAACTCTTAAGTCAGGACCGTTACCCATTGGGTCACCACAAGGCTTAAATAGTCTGAATGCCAGATGTTCCTAAATCTCTTAAAAATCAATCAGTCTTCCATCTTCTCAACTATTTTTTACCCATCCAGAGGAATACCAGTATTTCACATGCACCGACTGCCTATCTGACCTCCACAACCCAGTTACTGGGTAACACGATACAGCTTGGTAAGACTGGTTGTCAGACTTTCGCGCTTCTGACGACCCGTAACGACTGTCAAAGATCCACGAATGACAGCCGGGACCAACGGCTTAACGTGCTTTCCGAGACACGGAGAGGTCAAGGTATGTAAAGATAGCCAACCGCAGCAAGCATAGATTAACCTGACCGATTGACCCGTACATAACCACAAATTCTTCAGCACACAAAGATGCTGTTATTGCTCGAACAAAATACAGGAGATTTCAAAATAGATTGAATTGAGTCGGTTTTCTTAGAAATTGGGGTGTAGCGTTAGGTACTCGGCAAATTTGTATTTGTTCGCCCCCAAGTTGAAGTTTCTCAGTTTGTAGAATTCTGAGTGGTGTACTATGACCCTCTGTCCTAACTCTTTGGGAAATACAGGAGTAATCTTATGTACCTAAATCTTCTTCTTCATAACGTGTCGATAGCAATCTAAATTTACACTCCAGGGTGGAGTCATCTGTCAATCTCCACCTGAGCAGGTTGCCTTTATTTCGGCCTACCTGAGTCCGGAATGTAATTAAGACTCTGGTGCGAGATTTAGAGCAGGTGGAACGAATTGGTTTGGTAGGGAAGCACCATCTCGCCACAGGCTTAGCCTTTCCTTCGAGGAACTGTTGCGGATTCTCAGCCTTTGTAACACGATGACGGATGTCATTGTGCAAAAGGTGTCAAAACAAAAGCGATTTCGCTGATTTACCTGATTTTACGGTTAAAATACTGTTTTTCTGTAAGTTATACGAGATGAAACATAATTTTAATTATGATCGATGATTTTAACGAATGAACTATTTTTTATTTTATTATTTAATTTTTATTAATCGACCTCTAAAACCGGCGACTGTTTTGTGAATTTTGCTGTAAGAGCTTGCATTGTAATAGTTGAAACGATTTTTCATGTTGTGTAATGAAACTTATGGAATTACAGTATTTTATACATACGCGTGGAGGTCGGTAATTATTCCACGAGAACGTACTACCGGAATAAAAAGTATCCTATGTGTTAATCTAGGTTATAATCAGAGATCGGAAATACAGATGCATATTCACCTAAAGTTGAGATGTTGGCTAACATGGAATGCGCTTTTGTATCGAAAAAGTCTTAATTTAGGTAAGTAGGTAATTTGGTTTTTTTGTTTTACTAATACAAACCACCCCTCCTCCATATACATATTTGTATCGGGTTAAACATTAATTTTAAATTAATACACATCTGAATAGTTATGCAATCAAGAATCCCGGGGTTTTTAATAAATATTACAAATAATTTATAAAGCCGCTTCCATACTTTCATAGCTAAAAAATATCTTTAGGTAAATATGCATCCGAATATCCGATCTCTGGTTATAATCTATCTGTGTGCCAAATTTCATCTAAAGCCGTTCAGCCGTGATTGAGTAACAAACATCCAAACATCTTCACAAACTTTCACATTTATAATATTTGTAGGATTACATATTTTAACACAAACACACACACATACACATAAACTCACGCGTTTGCCCCATGGAGGTAGGCAGAAACTACAGATGCCTCCTAACTACGATCCTTACATACTCCTTTTGACTGGTTTACGTTCATTTATCATGCAGTATTTTATCTGTAAAAGTACTTCTTTAAAATCAAGTTAATGAGCGAAATCAGCAAAATTTCGTGTAGGCACAGGCCGTATACGAAATTTTGCTGATTTGAGGAAGCGCGAAATTCAAATTTTCTTACTTTTTTTGTTGCAATTTGTGGATCTGTGTCATTCAACGGCTAAGTATTTCATGAAAAAGTCATTCAATGGGATTATTTGAACATAGAGGGTTGTTTTGATAATTTTAATTCTGTAAATACATATCTACGTGATACGGTCACGAATCATATTTTGTTCAACATACGACCTGAAAATTGCAAAAAACGTTAGAAATGTTGAATTTGACTCAGAATACCTCGTTGGTTTAGTGGTCGCAAGCGCTATTGCAGCGGAGCACAGTTCGGTGTCTGGGCCGGCAAAACTGTTATAAGATAGAATAGAATAGAATAGAAAACATTTATTCGACACAGACACAACACAGCAGCAACAAACATATATAAAAAGAAAGAGAACAACAAACATAACAATAAAATTGCAGTAAAATTGTGCTGAGCGTGCCCATACCGAAAGGGTTACCATCTCAGCATTTGCTGGGCGTTAGACACCCAGCGCTGGTTTTCAGTTGGCACCCCGCAGTGACACACGGACGCAGGCAAATAAAATAGATACATACTTGAATATTAGTAATAAAAATGTTTATGAATACGTAAATAAATAAATAAGATTTTTTTTTGTGTGCTACTCAGTTCAGAGCCTTTTTTTTTAAATACCTACAATATCATATCAAGAAACTACAATATGAAATAGCGCCCGTCACTTGACGTGGGGACGCATCATGAAGCAGCCGCAAAAAGCTAAGATAGGTAGATTCATTTATTTTCCTGAAATATGGTATTGGTTGGGTTAGTGGCGGAGCTTGGGGGAGGCCTATGTCCAGCAGTGGACGTCTTTCGGCTGAAATGATGATGATGATGATGGTATTTTACGGATTTTATAACACACAATTGTTCTTCATATTCCGCCTACCAAATTCGTTTTTTTTTTTAACAATAATATTGATTCTATTTCTAATTTAATCAATTTAAATAAAATAATTAAAAACCAGTGTAAAAAATTACTAAATCAAGCATTATTTTTGTCTAGTATATCAAATTATAAATATCAAAGAAAATCAATTACATTACAAATGTAAAAGAAAATCAATTAAATTACAGATTTCAAAGAAAATAAATTATATTAAAAATGTCAAAGAAAATCAATTAAATTACAAGTTTAAAAGAAAATCAATATTGAGATTTTCCATCTGAAATTTCAATAACAATGTCAATGACAAACGTAATATACATATAACATTACGCCTGCTTCATCAAAGAGTTAGGCAGAGATTAGTCTAAAACCACAATAATCTGTGTGTTATCTTGTGCAAGCGTTACTGCTGATCCTCAGCTTGAGGTCCTAGGTTCGATTCCCCGCGGGGTAATTGCGTATCAAAATAACAGTAGGAATGGCTTTTATTATGACAGTTCAACATTCATTGCATTGTTTACGTTGTTGAGCAGACAATAGGGTATTTTACTCTATATGAGAAAACATCTAAAAATATATTATTGAGATAGCTAAGGCAAACTGCAGTCGGAAAATGTTTGTATCGGGTTAAACATTAATTTTAAATTAATACACATCTAATTAGTTGTGCAATCCAAGAATCCCGGGGTTTTTAATAAATATTACAAATAAAATCTACAAAGCCGCTTCCATACTTTCATAGCTAAAAATTATCTTTAGGTAAATATGCATCCGAATATCCGATCTCTGCTCATGATGACGTTACAGTATTTACATGTTATATTTAGATAGATCATCAGTTGTTACGGTGACAAATGACAATCATTCTTGCTGATGTCTTGGATGGAGGCCAGGATTCGTTTAGGTACCTAGTTACAGTAACCAGTTCTGATGTACTCACTTACATTTGTAGGTACCATTAGGAATCCCAGTAGATCTCTCTATGAATGAGCTAGGAATATCGTGTACTTACTTACAATGTTTGTAAATATGTGAGCACCATGTCATCATCTGCCAGCATTTTACCAACTACGTTAGGCTCAGCTTCCAATCTAACCGGATGCAGCTGAATACCAGTATTATGACATGAAGCGACTGCCTATCTGACCTCTACAACCCAGTAACTGGGTAATATGATACCCCTTGGTAAGACTGGTTGTCAGACCCGTAACGACCGTCAAAGATCCACAAATGACAGCCGGGACCAACGGCTTGACGTGCTTTCCGAATTACGAAGCGGTCTCGGTATGTATCCATCCACAGTCCGACCTCGAAGATCGACCAGTGCGGCTGTGATATCTTACCCAGAAGCCCCTCCCTATTGTCATTGTCTATTCGACTCTGCAGAAGCTCTCGGATATTGTGTTTGCTATTTAACATTCTTCACAACCCTAAAACCCCATCCTATCTGCGGGATCGCTTCTCCTACGCCCGTCCTTTTGATGCGCCTTGCAGGTCGCATCTTAGAAATCTCCTCAAGTCCCATCCCTCCCCACTCAACCGACTTCTACTCCTATTCCTTCACTGTGCACGCGGTCCGGTTATGGAATTCACTTTCGCCTGACATTAGGGACTGCCAAACTGTAGCAGTATTCAAAAGAAGAGTGAAAGAACACTATCTCTCCACTTTGTCATAATTGCTTATGTATTTATTATTTAAATTACATTATAATTATATATATTTTAGTGATATTCATTTTAGAAGTATGTATGTATGTTTTTATGTATGTATATTCTCATATTATATGTGTAACATATTTAAATTAGAGTTTAATCTGTAATTTTATGATTTCAATTTTTAATTTTATTACACGCGTTGTCTACATCTCTGTTATCTTCTCTCCTATCGCAGGTGTGCTGGAAGAGATTTCTGTAGAAATAAGCATTACCTATGTACGTATTGTAAACTTTTTCTACGTGAATACGAGGCTTTTGGCTACTTTGTATGGGTGCATTTTATGTTAAAACAATATATTTTATTTTTATAATGTGCGTTTTGTTTGTGCAGAATAAACAATTTTTCTTTCTTTCTTTCTATTTTTCTGTTCACTTCTTCTTGTCTGTTTATATGTGTGTGCATAAATGGTTAAATAAATATCGTGGCTAGATGATAGGGTTGTGACACCCAACTCTCGCTTCAATCACAGTTTACTCTCGGGCACTGCTTTCGTCCTGCAATCTAAAGCCAAAATTGAATGGGTTCTTAGTACTCTGTGTGTATACTTATATTGATGTTCCATCCCCGCTGGCCTGCCTCGGGGTTCACTAAAACCACAGCTCATAGATTACTTCGTTCAAAGGAATACAAACGTATTCATGAAAGCACTGAAATCGATTTGGTGGTATTTCTAACAACTACATTGGTGTGCCAGTGGTATCGG
The DNA here is from genome assembly GCA_947359405.1 of Antitype chi. Classification (NCBI taxonomy): domain Eukaryota; kingdom Metazoa; phylum Arthropoda; class Insecta; order Lepidoptera; family Noctuidae; genus Antitype; species Antitype chi. Next base: position 12,351,603 of record OX375834.1, on the reverse strand, counting down.
CTCCGATTTATATAGGTCCTGGAGTTGTAACCCAAGCAGGCAGTTTAGCATAACCGGCAAAATCAAAAATCATCAAAATCAAAATATTTTATTTCACATAAGCCTGCATGGGCACTTATGAAACGTCAGAAGCTAGGTGCACGGTTCCAATTTGTCGTTTCCTATGGAGAAGAGCCGGCAAGAAACTCCACGGTTGCTCTTATAAAAATAATTGGCTTTTACAATGTTTTCAAATTACAGTGATAATAAGTATGGGAGGACAGTGCAGGCCAGTCAATAAGTACCAGGTACTTAGAGGAATTAAAATACAGAATAGAAAAACGTCTACAAATCTAGTCTCTAAGGCCTACAACGTTCTCTCATTCACAATATGTAAAAGAATCTACCTATAATGTTCCCACTACTGGGACACCGGCCCCCTCTCGTTGTGAGGGAGTGGGTAATAATCCACCACGCGGTACCAGTGCGGGTTGGTAGATGTCACATGTCTTCGAATTATTGAATGTTTTCGTTACCGTTTTTTGAGAGCAGTGGTGATGATATAATTAACACAAATTAAAGCGCCTGTCAGGGTTCGAACTCACGACTTACTCGGAAGTCGCCACCGTTACCCCTGGGCAACCAGTGCTCTCTTATCTTCTGTTTTTCAGCAGGCACATTTTGTGTAATTTTTTTCATCACTACTAAGCTCTAAACCGCGAAGAAAAACAACGTGAGGAAACCGGCATGTCCTAGAATCGAAAATTCCTCCTCCTTCTTTGGAAGCCTGCTAAAAATTACATGAGACAGTGCCCCAAAACGCCCCCTCTACCACTTCCTAGTGCTTAAACTGGGAAGATGCTGTGGCGCAACAAACTCCTGAGCAGACCATATCTCCAACCACCTTTTCTTTGTTACAGCTGGTGGGCGCCCCCTGCGGCCAGCATGGCCAGTACACCTTCTACAAGGCCCTCCGGCTCACAGGACCCTCGGAGAAGATCATAGCCATCGGGGACTTCTTCTTCGTCAAGGTCTGGCAGGATTCCGAGCTGGTGTCTATAGGTAAATGATAAATGATTTTATTTCTGTAAGTTGGTTTGAACAGACACTTTTAATTTTTTTTAATTATTAGAGAAACCTAAAGATGATTTTCAAAGACCTATTCAATGATACCGACCTATTCTTTTTCATAATATGGCGTCTGGTTGTCGCCATATTGAATTTTGATTACTGTCATGTCTTTAAATGACACTCGCAAGATTAAGACAAATCGACTGACGTAAGAATCATCAAAATCGGCCCACGCGTTTGGTTTCTAGAGTACCACAAAGGAACAAATATAGACTTACACACATAGGCTGATAAAATACATTACCTTCCTTTGAGTCGCGCAGTCAGGTAAAACTAAAGGAGGTCGGCGTTCCCTATCTGACTTCTCTGACATTGCACTTTACACTTTTTATTGGATTTTTTTAGGTTTTTTTTTGCTGTACATATTTTATGTGCCTTTTATTCTGTACCTACTAAATAAATGTATTTTCTTTCTTAGTGTTGCTCACTCCTCGACGCTTGTTGAATGCTAACCGTACTATGTTGTCAACAGGAGAACTTCAGCTGCTATGGACAGACCGTGTGTCAGACCAGACCTTGGTCAGTCTCCGGCTGTACTTCCTGCCGGAGAACACGCCAGAGGGGAGGAACCAGCATGGAGAGGTGAGTTCTAGAATTTAAGACAAAGCAGATATAGGCATATGAGACTGTTGATGAAAACTCTTCTGAATGGTATTCACACTGATATAATTACATGTACACCGAGTATTCGGCTGTTTAGGGCTCCGCCGCAGTGTTGCTAACTGGGTGTCAGGTTTTGGGGCTAAATAGAGTTAAAAAGGGCTAGATTAGCAAATTAAAAAAATAATAGCGCTAAATTACTAAATAAAGTAAAAAGGATTTCATGAATAAGTAATGTGTAAATTATTAAAATACATCATTCTGGATTATAAAATATTGTTTAGTCATAAAATTACGATCTAAATAGCAGTCTTCATCTAATTCCTCTCGAAGGATTTCACTTTGCGCTGACGACGTTGTTGGTTGGGCTTGGGCCTCATTGCGCGCAGCCCGTGTTCAGTATAAATTTAAATAGGATACAATTTTTTTAAAGGAGATCCAATGGGATTACCTATGTGTAGTAAGTTTGATTTAACTTGGTAAGGCCAGTTCGTATTTATGGTATGGAATTTAGTGACTCAAAGTTCATCTTGTTTCGTAATTTATGTTTTTAAGCTTTTGAAAAAGGGCCCCGGGTGATTAAAATATTATACGCGACTGTAACAAATATAGCTTTACAGATTTATAATATCAAACTCATGAATACAACCCTCTTAGTTCATATAATCCCATTAAATGAATTTGTATTTTTTTCGAGGCAAATCGGATTTTAATAATTTTAAGAGCGAATTTCACCAAACTTAAAAACCTAGAATAAGTCTTATCCTGACAGAAAGTTTTAATTTTTTGACAGTTATGCCATGCTAGAACTGTCACACGTCAAATTTATTCCACGGCTAAAAGATAACTGACATTGGTCAAATCAACCCTTAATAATTTGGTTTTAAACCGTCTTTTTGGTTTGAAACGATTTAAAACCAGACTTGGTGGATTAATATTGGTTGGTTGTGTTTTTGTGATGTTGAAAATGTTTTTTTTTTTTTATATAAGCACTGGGGCTTCACACGAAGTGATCTTTACCACAGATTATATTTCTATAAAACCACACCTACTTCCTGGTTAAGGATATATCAAGGATATTTAAAATAAAATAAAAATGTACATTCTAAAACTAAGCAGCTACTGAGTATCCTAATCACACTATTTTTATGGACTACAACATATTCAATCTAGCTTTAAAATCTAGAATTGTGAACCAAAAACTTTGTACCACTTTTTACGTAAATTACGCCGACGAAGGAGTACTACGTTTGTTTGTGTTGAATGGAGAAGTAGTGCAGAAAGCTAATGTTTTCATATAATAATATATTTCTATTAAAATTAATTATAGTCAAATTTAGGCCACTGGGCGACCACTACCAGTTTTAATAAATTCACATAACAAGATTGTTTTCAGTCTGTCTAAACCTAAATATGTATATTGTTCCCGTAACCCGTATGATATTGGACTTCACATATAAGAAGAAAATGAATGATTCCAGTGAAAGATCTCAATTAGTATTTGACATAAATATTATAAACCCAATTTTATATCCATATATTACTGAATCTGTAATAATTTGTTATTTTAGTAAGTTTAATTATAATCGATTACTAAGTAATTTATTGACTTGCAACATTTTTTTGATACCTTGCAATTCTCTCTCTCTCTCTCTGCATTCTTTCTTCCAACCGGCAAGTCCATTTTTTTTCGATTTTTTTCCAATCTTGTAAAAGTATTAAAATCAAACTATTTTCAACGCATGAGTTTAATATACAGTATTTAAAACTTCATTTTTAATGTAAATACGTAACAATGTACGACCCACGTGGCCGTGGTTTGAAATCGTTTTAATCAAATTTAAAACGGGTTTTAAACCACGGATGGGCTACCCAAGTAGTGCTGAAGTAATGAAGTGAAGTTTGACAGCATCCAATTGGCATTTTCCAAAGATATCCAACCAATAGCACAATCGAATTGATAAAATCCAGCTAAGTCTACCTCAGAAGCCAATCATTAATAAACCAGAAATCCAGACTATTATAGAAATAGACAATTCAATTGATTCTCCAAACCTGGGCGAAGCACACAGATGACCCAGTCCTGCCCGCTTGGGTCAGATGCATACATATGAAATTTAATCAATACTTATCATCCGCTAGCGGCCACTGAAAATTTTATTAACAGAAGCTCCATTTAGCTAGTACTTGTAGGTCGTAGCTTCGAACCCAGATAAATTAATCATCACTGCTCTCAAAACGGTGAAGGAAAACATCGTGAGGAAACCGGCATATCCTAGAACTAGAGATGGGCCAAATGTGGTTTGAACCGAATCCGAACTTCGGCCGAACATTCGGTTAAAATGAAAAGTTCGGCCGAACTTCGGTTCAATGCCCTTTAATTTTATTTAAAAATACTTGATGTAAATGAATGTTCAATTTGTGAACCAAAAACGTTATATATTTTTTTCAATTCACGAATTGTATTTAGATGTTTGTTAGAAGAATACTAAGCTTATTTCATTTTGTAATAGTATGTCTAATTAATTAGGCAGAGATTTTCAAGAATAATAAGAAGAACTGATTTAATTTAAGGTTTACATTTACAAAGTTCCTAACTAAAATAAATGACCATGAGTGAGTAAAATACATAATTTTATTTTACAATAATGCTATACTCTAATCCTATTAAATTTCAGTCAAAATAGTGCAAGTAGGTATTATTTTTCTTGAGCCGAATGTTCGGCATCTAAACTGAATTTCGGCCGAATGCCGAAGTGTTGTTCAAGCTGCCGAAATTCGGTTGAACCGAATGTGAACCGAATTTCGGCCCATCCCTACCTAGAACCAAAAATTCGAAGACATGTGACATCTACCAACCCGCACTGGGCCCGCGTGGAGGATCATAGCCCACTGCCTCTCACAGAGAGGAGGCCTGTGTCCCAGCTGTGGGAATATTATAGGCTGATTATATAAGATAGCCTTATCGGTGACATTTCACAGTGCAGTCCGGTGCGTAATACTCGCAACCTCCACAACCCAGTTACTGGGTAACACGATACCTGTATAATACTGGTTTACTTCTCGTAACGACTGTCAAGGATCTACAAATGACAGCCGGTAGGGACGGAGGGGTCTCGGTAAGTAATTGATGGTCACCCATCCAAGGACCGACCTCGGCAAGTGTTGCTTAACCTTGAAGATCAACTCGTGCGGGTGTTATTATTAATTAGCCATGAGCCCCTCACGGCTTGTAGGACAAGAAAAATGGATACCCATTTCATTGTTTTAGAACTTTCCTAGATTCAAACTGCCTATAAAGGTGCTCTTACACGGGCAATTTTTGAGCAGTTATTGCTCGGCAACACTATTGGATCAATCTGGATCAATTTAGTGGAGCAATCTGGAGCAACAACAATAAATTGGGGATATGTTTCGGGAATATTGCTTCTGATTGCTCCATATACTTCATATTTATATTGCCTAGTTTTTTTAAGTTGCTCCATATATTGTATGGTATTGTGTCAACAGGTTGCTTTTTTTTTTTTGGATGGGAAATCATCAAATAATTTCTCCCGCTCTGGGTGGAGCAGGAGGACGTGTCAGACTTTTACTGACTAAACCCCACCGGTGTTCTCTCAGTTGCCTGTGTGCAAGGGGCCGCGGTATCTCTTTCGAACAACCCGCACCCCTGGCAGGCATCGGCCCGTCAACAGGTTGCTTCATTTTGCCATTACTCAAAATTGCTGGATGTAGTCGTGACGTCATAGTTGACGAGAATTGACCAGGATGATGATGATGATGATGGGACTCCCTTTTCCGCACGTAGACTCCCATTCGGTCCGTTGTGCGTGGGGATTTTGGCTAAGAAAGCCAGCCTAGCTCCGCCCAAAAGCACAGAAGCTTCCTGGGAGCTTTACAGGCTTCGCGGAGCGACCTCATTGTTCCGAGGATTTCTTCACGTTGAGAAGCCACGGCCTCGCATTTCAGGATGACGTGGGCGTTTGAATTGACCAGAATGGAGCAATTTTAGTTGCTCGTGTAAGCGCACCTTTACAACTGACATAGGTAAGCAATAGAATGAATAATAAATGGTTCATATGCCGTAAACTAGGTCATACAATGTGTAACCGAATAATCGCAAGACCTGAAGTAGTCTGTCCATAATTGATTACTGGATCGATTTCAGTAACTTTCAATAATAGTATTTTTTTATAATTATGTATTTTGCTATACCTATTGCCGATTGAGCCAAAGAAAATTCAATCATATTTCAAGGCAGTAAGACTCAACTTTAAATGCATAAAGTAATGCTAGGTTAGCTTCACCGGTATGTTTGTAACAGACTCCTTTGGACTTGATTTGACTTACTTACTTAAATTTAAACGGTTACTAAAAATTCACTTGCATAATTATGAAGATTTATTGTAACTGCCTCGTTGGTGTAGTGGTCATAAGCGGTAGTACTGAGCATGAGGGATGGGTTCGAATCCCAGGTCGGTTAGTGTTGTTGGGTTTTTCTAAGGCGTGATGTTATTTTATATTACACAGATATTTCGGAGATACGAACGGGGTTGGCTTCGGTAAAGCACCAACATAAAAAAATAAAAAAATCGGTTCTTCTCTTCTCGTCTGTATTAAGAAAAAATAAACAGTGGCATTCCGGAAGTGCCGACAAAAGTGAAAACTTAAACAATACGGTATTTTCCAATTTAATAAAAACTGTTTTTATTTGAAGATTGGGACGACATACAATTTAACAGAAAAATATAAAATAAATTTATTTACATCCATTTTCTCAATTAAAAACGATTAAAATGAAATTTGTTTTTCGTTGTTTTGAATTTATCGCCAAAACGCTCCTAACGATGACTTTTTTATCACGTGACATCGTGACGTCAGCTTTGTATAAACGGCACCGGTACAAATACTTAGTTTGGCGCAGTTTTAGAAGTATTTGTGCACAGAGGCACCGCAACACCAGTAATATCACTTTCTATCCATTAAAAATCTTGTTAATTATAAACTCGACATTCGCTTGTTTACTTATAACTACTTTAGTTAACACAAAGTTGACGTCACGTGTGTTCACCTGATAAAAAGTCATCCTAAGGAGCGTTTTGACGGTAAATTCAAAACAACGAAAAATAAATTTAATTAATTGTGAAAATGGATATCATCATCATCATCATCATTTCAGCCGAAGAACGTCCACTGCTGGACATAGGCCTCCCCCAAGCTCCGCCACTTCGACCGGTTCTGTGCTTCCCGCATCCAGCGGACTCCTGCAAATGGATATAATATAAATCAATTTACTTTTCTATTTCTGTTACTATTTCGTCCCAATGTTCAAATTAGAATAGTTTATAATTAATTGGAAAATACCCTATTACGCATAGTGCTATTACGTGTGTATTTTTTTAATCGTCAGGAAATATTTTTTGTATCGTCAGATTACACAACTTTCAACGTTCAACGTTGTTCGTTCGTAAGTTCGTGTTGTCAATAGTGTCGGTACAGTGTCGCGAGTTAAATTGTTTTTTCCCCATCTCATAAAATGCCCAACGCGCCTAAAGAAGTTTTCACTTCAAAAATTGCAGTCTCTGTTTGTAATTTCGATATAATTTCTTTTTAATAAATGAAAGCATGTTCGACACTTAATAGAAAGAAAAAACAAAATTTAAGATTTTTGTCTGCCTGTCTGTCTGTTTGTTCCAACTAATCTCCGAAACTGCTGGACCTGTTTTGATGGGACTTTCAAGCTGATGTTATAAGGAGTAACAAAGGCTGGAATGTCCCGGTAGCACATTCTCGTGGGATAATTTTCGTCATATACCCGGGCACAGCTAGAAAAATACTTTATTTGAGACAGGCAAACTGTTTATTTTTATTTTTTAATTATTATAAATGCCTGGATAGTGGACATTGTAAATTAATTTCATATTTTTTATTATTGGAAATTAAATTAAATTATTAGGTAGGTATTAGTGACATGTATTTTTTTTCTCGTTGATATTGTTTTTAATTTTGATCTTGTATTGAATGTAATTAATATTAGTGTAGGTAGGAAATGAGAATGTGTTGAACTAATTTAATTATGTGTTTATCTTGTTATTATTTTAATTATTTGCTTATTATAATTATCTTTGTAAAACATTCAGACACAATGTAAATTGTTATTGAATAAATGAAATGAAATGAATGAATGAAAATAAACAATGAAAAAAAAACATCAATTTTCTTATGTGCCAAATTCATCTAAGTAGGTAGGTACCCTAATTAATCGGAAAAACTCGACTAGGGGTTGAATTGGTTCCATCTCTAGTTGTGGAAACATTTCAGTAGTTTCAATACTTCATTAGTTGGCAGCCCTTAGAACTACTGATCTATTTCTAATTACAACATTAATACAAGCAATCTCTCCAACTAACAAAATTAAAATAACCTAATAATCAACTACGGAACCCTTAACAATAGCACCATCTAGACCACTAACCCTAAAAGATTCGTTTAAAATAAGCGAAGCTCAGAAATTGAGAGAGCGCTGCAAACGCGGCTATGTACTGTCTCCCTCGCACGCCTATGTTGCTATAGTGCTGTCTCGCTCTAATCCCTATTTGGTAACACCAACTATTTCATGGATGAAATTACTGTTCGTGTGTGGTGTTGGTTAAGAGCGGTAGCGGGAGCGATTGTTAGAAGAATGTATTTGTGAAGAAAAAACCGAAATTGTTTTTTTTTTTTAATTTCCCGTTGCGTCTACATAATTATCTATTTTATTAGCGATCCGCCTCTGCCTCGCACGGTTTTTACGCCTTCACAAAACATACAGATTCATTTGTAATAATTATGTATTTTATTATAAGTTCCATAATGTTGCTGATAACCGCATCACAATATTCACAATACGTTGAATAGTTTAGAAGAACAACGCGATAATATCACAAAGTCACAAAAAACAACTTCAGGCAACTTCAAACAAATTGTCTAAAGATATAGATTATTGTAAGCTTGTGCTATTCCATTTCAGGGCAAAGGCCTACGACACATAACATACTTGTTATCCCGGTAGTACGTTCCCGACCACCACGCCGGCGAAACCGTGGTCAAAAAGTAATCATAATGATTGAATCATCTTTTGACATTTTTAAGAATCAATCAAGCGGAATCAGCGTAGGAAGAATGATCTATTCAATTGAAATAACGACTTACAAATAGGATAGGTATATCTGTAAGTTGTAATTTTAATCTATCAATGAAAATAAGAGACGTTTCTAGTTCGTCCATTAAAATACTAAAATAGAAATATCAAAAGGTTAATTAGATTTGTTGTTTTACAGTTATAATCACGAATATGTAAAAAAAAAATCCTACAAACCTACACTCAGGCATAAAAGGCAGTTCTGTGTATTGTAATTTGTTAATACTTTTTGGTAAAAGTTGGGTATGAGATATTCAAAAATGAAATCTTGATCTAGTCATTTCACTTAAATAAACTAAGTGCGTGTATTATAATAAAACCTTATAAATACTTTACATTTAATAAAAATATTGAAAAAAAAAACAATCTAATTGTAAGAAAATAAAGAAAAAATGATATCAGAAATGTTCAAATAATGCTCATTTATGTGTTTTTTTATTGACCCCAAGTTTATTTTAATTTTTACTACTTAATTATTATCTTTACATAATTTAAAAGCTAAGTCTAAAAATAATAAAATTTACATGTATTTAAAAAAGAAAAGAAATGCTTATTATTAAATTAAAATAAAACTAAAGATAATACAAGGATAAAGGTTACAAACTAATAATTATTATTGACACATCTCTCCTAATTCTTGGATATAGTGTGAGTTTGTGGTATTTCCCAAATGAATCTTGTCAAAGTTCAAATATGCATAATAATAATTAATTAAGTTCACTCTTGTCATTATCTAATATCAATCACGCCTTACGTACGTGGTACATTGATATGATTGAAAAGTCTCGAGGATTTGTGAAAAGATTTCATTGTAAACATTATTTTTATCATTGGTAAATAATTGGGCCGTTGTGTTGTTTTACCTATTTTCGTAATAATTATGTATAATTATGTAAATAAAGGTAAAGAGTTTGTTTGAACGCGCTAATCTCTGGAACTACGAGTTGGATTTTCAAATTCTTTTTGTATTCGGTAGCTTAATTCCTGTGAAAGATTAAAGGCTATTTAACATCACGCCATGACTCTCAGGAGCCGAGCAAACAGAAAAAAAAGTCAGAAAAAACGACAAGCGTAAACGAATATAAGGATTATCTTATCAGGTCACAGCTAAGTGTAGGCGTTTAGGGTAATTATACTATTTTATGTAAAAACAAGAAACACGCGAACGAAGAAGCTACATAGTTGGTAATAAATTGAGCCGTTGTGTCGTTTTCACTATGTTCATATCAGGGGGCCGATTCTACTAATTTGCAACGTTACACGTTAAATTGTGTTTCTACAACAGTTCGATTTCGATCGCCGTTCGATAGTTACATAAAAAGTCATTCTACTATTTTATAAGCAAAATGGAAACTAAACTTAAAACGAATTGCAACTGAACTGTAGCGGGAACACAGCGGGTAACCCGCGTTACCAACATGCCAAAATAATATGTTTTATTAATACCACAAAGAAAAAAGTTGAATCTAAAAATGTTACTAAACACGAATATGTGGCACTAAAAGTATTTTCTATAATTAAAAGACATAATGATCATAATTTTATCATTAACTTTGTCCTATAGTAAACGTCACGCTCATGTTCGATTTTGTTAGTAGAATAGGTTTTGACATTGTTTCAATCGATCGTTGGCGTAACTAAAACGTAACCGCAGCTGTGTCGCAGCTGGACCGTTGTTCATTTTAGTAGAATGCGAAAACGCTTAAAAGTGGTGATTCGGTTGCGGTTCTATTGCGTTTTTTTAGCAAATTTGTTAGTAGAATCGGCCCCCTGGTCCGATTATCGTCCATATACATACGTAGGAAAAAATAATGTATGAAATTATCTGCCAAATTAGATAACTAAACTTATCATGAAAACCCCTGAAATGTTGATTGATATAGGTGTGTTCGATCTGGGAATTGAACCTACGACCTTATGCTCAGCAGTACCGTTTGCGACTACTAGACCAACGAGGCTTTCGAACGATTTTAGATGTCAATCAAGTTAAATAAAAAAAATGGTTACCAATACATATATCCCTATATTACACGGAACCCATTAAAAAAATAATAAGTCAATTCCTAGCTGAACAAGAAACTTAAAAAGACAAAGAAAAAAATACCTATATATTTGTTTTCGCTTGTACCACAAAGCCATACCTATTGCCGGACATACGCAAGCGATATTCGCTCTTATGTTCAGTACATAACCGCGAGATTTCCTTGTATGGTCGTGGAGTAATTTTGTAGTACGTTATGGGGATTTTTGTAGTAGGACCGAATAGTTTTGGTCTTGAATGTAATTTTTTGTCTAAATAAAGGTTTTTTGCCTTTGTACTGTAATTAACTATATTTTATGTATGATTGTAGGTAACAAAATGCTTCTTAAACATTGTTTGACATGAATATAGGGTTAATCATTTTATGTAGCACAAGTCTAGATAATGCTGTTCTGAATTTAAAAAAAAAACTGGTTTTAACAAAGTTACAAGAGTATGCAAATAAAAGGCTTTAATGTCACTACTAAAATAATGCATCTAACAATGTACAATTTATACTAGGTACCTACTAAATCATTTTAATTAAATAGTTTTTTGTTTTTACTATTATATTTTTTTTACTTAAATGTAAGACTCTTTCAACAAAATAAAAGGCAAGCATTCTACCTTTCTTAAATCCAAAATGTTTTAAGTAGGTATATCATAGAAACTTTAATTAGTCCTTTAATTTACTTTTACAAATAATTAAAACATTCACGAACACTTAGTCATAGTTTATTAATTGTTAGTTGAAATTATAGTAGTATTAAATTGACGTAGTACAAACGATATTCTGTAATAAACTTACAACAAACTGTAAAAATACTTAATATAATTAATTGTGTTTCAATATACAATATTAGCAATTTAAGTAACTATGTTAAAGATAAAATATTTAACAACCGAGCTATGTAATAAATAAACAAATCTTTATTGTTCAAGAGAGCAGTACTATTGAGAGTGATATAGAGAGCACTAGGATCCTCTGTGTCGTGGAGACTAATCTCCTTCGTCTACATACGGTAACGTCGATTGGTAAATGTATTCTTGATACTTATCGAAAATATTTTTAAAGGAAATCATTGTGTACCCTTTTACCCGACTGTAGCGAAGCTTAGAATGAGGGTTATGTTTGTTTAATAAATTTTAATTTATAACAAGAGGAAACAAATAGTTCTAGTGTTTAACAACATTTAACATTATCTATATATAAGTTGGTCATTGTTATGAAGATGACTGTTTGAAATGAAAAAAAAAAAATAGTAATATATTATATCATACAAAACAAAAATATATACGTGCCTTTATTATTGTAAGGAGTAGGCAGAGATGTACTTATTGTTCGCCACGTTCGTTCGAAGACATATTAACATCAACCAGACACAAATCTAGATTACTGAGAAATTCCAAATTAAAAGTGAAGTAATAATAATAATAACAGCAAATATCAAGACTGGTCCGTGAAGTACACAATACACTAGAACTGCGACGCGCCATGTGACGACTTTAGAACTAGAACCGCGGTGGAGTCGAATTGATACTAAAAATATTTTGTATTTTATTTTTGTTGTGCTAATCTTTTATTTTATTTGGGAAACAGATTAAATAGTACAAGTGGAAAATGAAGTAGGTAATTTTGTAGGTTGCAAATAGGAGAAAGGAAACAAGTAAAAAACCCACAAAATATTTTCTAGTTATAAGAGACAAATGTACGGAATACTTAGTTACTTTTATAAATTAAGTATTGCTTATTGTAATCTTACAGTTTGATAATTATAAGTCGACATTGTTTGATGCGATTCAAGATTAGTGTAACTAAGATACCTACTTTATTTTGCTTTTCATTCATGATAATGCTAGACATCTTATGAAATATTTGCAAACATTAAGTAATTGAATTAATGTGTTTTAAAACTACACCGAAACGTCAAACTGATTAATTACAAATTGATTTGATATTTTTATTAAAAAAATGTTTTTTTATTTATGACTTGAAATTAACTTTACCGCCGTAATCTGTTAAATTAACCGATTTTTATAGCATTGCGTCGAGTACGAAGACAAAAATTAAAGTTAAGATTAACTGTTGTGTACATACGGCTACACATCAAGCTATACATTTCCAGTATAAGCTGATCTCGCACTGTATAGGGTTTCCGTACCGCGCGAGATCAGCGTAAACTGGAAATGTATTTATTATATACTAGTTTCCGCCCGCGGCTTCGCCCGCGTGGAGGTCGGAAATTATCCCGTGGGAACGTACTACCGGGATAAAAAGTATCCTATGTGTTAATCTAGGTAATCTATCTGTGTGCCAAATTTCATCCAAATCCGTTCAGCCGTTTTTACGTGAAAGAGTAACAAATATCCATCCATCCATCCATACTTACAAACTTTCGCGTTTATAATATTAGTAGGATATACGATAAATTATAATTAATAAATGCTTGATGTGTAGCCGTATGTACAAAGCCAAGCTAAAAACCACTGGATGGTTATCCGAAGCGTAATTCTGTATGAACCAATATTTTGTGTCCATGCATGAAAATACACCGAAGTATCATAATGCGTATGATTGGATTTTTAAATTGTCCCTGAAAATAGGTTTTAAATAACAGTTTACAATTACAACAAGTGTGCAGGATAATTTTTCCGAAAAGTAATATTATGTAGTTTGAAAAAGTGTTCCATGTTAGTTAAAATTAGTTTCCCTAAGAACAACACCTACACTATTAAAATGGTTGATCAATCGTATGTATAGCTATTGTATTCCAAGACCTATTGAGAACTATTTTGCAATTTAATATAACTTAACGCATGTATTCCTTAAGGTTAGGCAGAGGAGTCTGTATATTTTACCCAGTTTTAGCTAGTTCTTTCTTTTTAAACGATACTTCATAAAAGAATACATAAATCGGTCATGCAACTTTGATAATTCTAAGGTATTTGATTGTGTCTCTCTTGATAAAAACAAAAACATATTTATTTAATTACTCATGTATGTTTTACAACCATACATTTAAAAGGATTTAAAAATAATCCAAGAATGTACAGTTTGGTAATAATCGCGAGTTTCGAGTGTCCCTAGGTATAATGTTTATCTTATCTTTGAGTTCATTCGCTGTGTAAATAACTGATAACACTGCCCGTTAGGTACAGACGAGTGAATAAGTGGGAACACATTTCATTCTTTTGTACCTATTGGTTTTTGGGTATTTCGTGACTAAATTGGAAAAATGGAATCTTGGATGGAATCACCTGGGTTGTCAATCTGCCTTTTTGCAATATATTTAGTTTTCAAATTAATTTGTGAGCCTGAAACAAAATGATTTATCATAATTTATTAATACACTTAAGGGTTTTTACGATTAATCCTAACTTCCAAATGCAACAGTACAGCGAATAAAGCTATGTTAATATTTTATCATTAAACTAGTGTTGAAATAAATGATCGAAAAAACATTAATCTTCAGTCGCATATTATCACTAGTTAAATTTTCCTCATAACTTCAATTTGGAGTGATAATTTTTTTGATCTAAATAATTTTTACCGCGTAGCAACTAGATTATTCTAGAAACCTTACGTAGGTATTGTTTATCAGCTAAAAGTGCTAACACGGACTTTTACCATTCGGCTGTACAAGTAATAATCGCATTAATATGTTTTATATTATGTCGCTCAAAACTGAAATAACTTTTTTGTGTGACATGATAACTAAAGTAACCGATTCTCAAAGTCTTTTTGTGGGTCAAATCGAACGTTTGTTTTCATTAAAGATGACCTATTACTGGGCCATATTTGCGAATACGCGTCAGCTGCGTGTGTATTACCGTTGTCCCCGTAATCTGTGTCCTCGTCATGGGGACAACGGGACGTCAAAAATGTCCTTACCGTTGTCCTCGTTATATACATACGGTCAACGGACAGTTAAGATTTAACGTTTCGTTGTCCACTTTTATTATTTATTTCTTTTTTAAACGTGGGTAGTGGCAATCCTAGAACTAAAATGAAAGGTATTTTTTATATAATAGATTTAAAATTAAAATATAGAAACAAATAAGAAATGTTTACAAGTAGATATAAGTGTTTATAAGTAGACTTTTTTTGGAAATTGGTATCCTGCACGAAGTACCAGGTTGTCATATTGTGGTAGGAGCTCACCTAACATAGGTTGGTTTGTCAGCTAGAAAACGCTTTAGACCTTTGAAGTACCAGGTTGTCATAACTCTGTAGAAGCTTACCAAACAGAAGAGTAATCACATTAAAAATAATATATTTTACAATAAATTAACGGGGACAACGGGAAGTAATCTTAATAAATTTTTTAAATTCCCTTTGTCCCCTTTTACGGAGACATGACCTACGGGGACAACGAGAATACACGGTCAGCTGTTGTTTTTGTGTCGTTTAACTATTTAATTTTGTTGTGTTTAAATAAGAAATGTGCCTGGTCTTTTCCCGCATTAATGGTACATATCAATATTTTAAGCATGGTCAAAATATTACTAAAAAGCAGTGCTGATTTCTTAAAAAATAATATATTTCCTTAGCACTCGAAATGACATATTATATACGGTTTAATTATTCTACCGTCGTCATTTTCTTAATTAGTACGACGAGCTAGCTCTTCAGCACTAAGATTAACATGACTCTCGTTTTATGACCTGAGCGGATTCAGATAATGTAGACTTACATTTTTTTTTTATCTACAAGTTATGTCTTTTTGTGACTGCATGCACATTGAACATTAAAGGCTCCCGCAAACAGGCGCGACGCTATTCTTAGCGAACAATTTCCATGAAGTTTTCATAGAAATGGTTTTACTAGACGACTCTAGTAAAACCATTTCTACCCGACAGCGCGACTCGACAGTCGCGCTGTCGGGTTGCTCTCTTGGCGAGAGCCTAAAAGAATAACGCCGAATGTGTCAGTCTATCACAAATACTTAGCGTGGATAGCCTGCTAAGTCTCCAGGCTGTTTGTGTCCGGTTATAAGTAACAGGTTGGACTTCATTACATTATTGCCATCATTTGTCTAGGCTTTTCCCATCTATGTTCATCTATTTATGTTCGAGTTGTCTTCCAGTCTAAACAGCGGGGTAATAGCGTAACACGCTAACAGTAGATATGGCTTTAATTGTGACAGTTCAACAACATACATTGCGTTATATACGTTGTTGAGCAGACGAATTTTTCGAGCTTATGAAGCAATGGATTAGCAATATCTTTCAAAATAATTCAGTGTGTGATTAATAGTGTGTTTTGCGGGTGCAGATGCAGCTGAACACATAACATGGTATTATAACATAACTATAACATACTGATATAACTTTTATTTTGTTTTATAACATCATGTACACACGGCTACACATCAAGCTATACAGTACAGTATAAGCTGATCTCGCATTGTATAAGATTTCAGTGCGAGAAGTACAGTGCGAGATCAGCGTAAACTGGAAATGTATAGCTTGATGTGTAGCCGTGTATACTACAACATTTTACCTAAATGACAACTAGCTTCAACTTTCTAACTGGTCGACTTTTTGACAGTTCAAAAGTGCCTGTAAATGGTTTAATTGAAATAAATGCTTTGAGTTTGAAAATGATGAATTATTTGAAATGTGGATGAACTACAAACCTCGGCCTACCTTTTCAGCAATAAAAACGTTATATTATTAATTAACATACTTATCCATAATTAAACACAAATGTTAGACAGATCACGATAACCTAATAAAAAACCTTTGTTACATCAAAATATCTTTACTACGCACTCCTCTCCACAGATTCTCAGTTAAGCAATTATTTACCAGTGACGCGGCGCTCGGGCAGGGCTGCCAACCAACAGATTATATTTTTTAATGATGCCAACATTTGAATTTTGAATAAAGTGGTATGGGCCACGTGACCCTAGGTTCTCTTGGTTCCTTGATAGCTTAGCATCTTCTCTGGTATTGACATCATCATCTGCGCAGCCTTTTTCCAACTAAGTTGGGTCGGCTTCTAGTCTTACCGTTTGCAGCTGAATACCAGTATTTTACATGGAGCGACTGCCTATCTGCATGTCGATTCTGTAACCATCTCACCGGGTGAAGTGAGCGTGGAGTGAGCTGTCAGTGTCATTCCACGATGCTAGAGATGCCCAAGCAGTACATTTACAATCATAATCGAGATTTAAATAATATTTTTTATCAATATCCTTAATCGAGATTTCAATAATATTTTGTATGCTGATTCTGTTGATAGTTTTATTACGATTTCAAAGCTAGTATGTAAGTGTGCACCATGCATTACATTTTGGGAGGTTTTTCAAATAAAGTAGCAAAACAAAAACTCAGTCATAAACTTTTTTTGGAAAAAACCTTTTCCAAAAAAATTTACAACCGGCTTGTTTGTTACACTTTCACGCAAAAACAACTAAACGGATATGGATGAAATTTTGCACACAGATAGATATGAGCGCCGCGCCGGCGCGCCGCCGCCGCCGCCGCCGTGATTTCCACCGCGCCGCCGCCGCCGATCATAAGCGCCGGCGCGCCGATCCCGAGAGGCGGCATTCAGTTTAACCACGCTGACCGAACCGAACGCGCGTCTGACTAAATGCTGACAAAGCTGCGGCACTAGACGTAGACGTTTATAAAACGAAACTCTTTGACATTACAATTTCTGTGTTGTCCAAGTTATCAGCAACCAAACACAGTTTTTGTTGGACCTATTTTGGTCACTTAGTTATTATTATTGAGGGAAGATCTAGATATTTAGGTACATGGAAAATCAAGACACAAATAAGATGATTTTGAACGAGGAGGATGTTGTTAACCCAACAAGAGATACAACACCTGGACCGAGTTCCGCGCCTACAACATCAAATGTTTTGATGAATTTGGCTGAGAAGCACAGCAGTACATCCAGTGAAGACAGCGTGGTTGAAAATAAACGCTAGAAGTATTTCAGCACAGCTAGTATCAAGGATCTTCAGCCATACGATGGCGATGCATTGATGTTCTGGAAATACAGAAAGATCTCTATTCCATGGCTGTTAACTTTGGCTCGAGCAATATTGTTTGCATCGGCGACAAGTATCCCAAGCGAAAGAGTTTTTTCTGTTGCAGGGCAGATAATAACCGCAAAACGGTTTTGCTTGAATCCCATAAGGGTAAATCGAATAATATTTATTCACGACAACTATAGCCATTGCAAATGGAAAACAGACTTTTAAATTTAGTTGGTATTTCATCTTTTAAATAACTGAACCTATGTTATAATCCATGGGATCTGGAGGCAAAGGTCCTCGCGCATATCTGGGAGTGGCGCGAGGAGCCCAAACGCCGGGGCATTACTCCGCTGCCGCGAGAAATCGAGGTGCAGCGGACAGAGCTCCGGCGGGATCTCATGGCGACATGGAGAGTGCGATTGTTGCAACCCAGTGCTGGGCACGCCACGATAGCGGCGGTAAGTCCCCTCTTTGAGGAGTGGCTTGAGAGGCGGCATGGCGTCCTCACCTTCCGCCTGACGCAGGTCCTCACCGGACACGGTTGTTTCGGGAGGTTCCTGTTTCGTATAAGGCGGGAGGAAACGCCCGGGTGTTTCCATTGCGAAGATCGCCCTGAGGACACGGTGGAGCATACGGTGGCGGTCTGCCCAGCTTGGGCGGAGCACCGCCGTGTCCTCGTGGAGGCGATCGGCGGCGGCGATCTCTCGCGTCCGGCCCTGGTGCAGGCCATGGTACGGAGCGAGAGTGAATGGTTAGCCGTCACCTCCTTCTGCGAAGCAGTAATGCTCGCGAAGAGGGAGGCGGCGCACGTGAGGGAGAGGCAGTATATGCGCCCTCACGGCCGTAGTCGCCGCAGGAGAAGCCCTGGGCGTCGGGAATCCCAGGCTGATTCCCGGCCACCGTAGGCGCGGGCTTGCGGACGGCGAGTAATGGGTAGCTCGCTGTCCGGTAAGGACCAAGCCCGGGTCGACGGCGCGTTGTGTTCCACGCGCGCCTCAAAGAGATGTCAGCACCAAAGGGTGGGGTCCGCAAGGGCCGATGCCTGCCAGGGGTGCGGGTTGTTCGAAAGAGATACCGTCGCCCCTGGCACACAGGCAACTGAGGGAACACAGGTGGGTTTTAGTCAGTAAAAGTCTGACACGCCCTCCTGATCCACCCAGAGCGGGAGAAGTTATTAGACGATTTCCCATCCTCAAAAAAAAAAAAAAAAACCTATGTTATAATAATACATACCGTTAAAGTTTTTCATTTATACAAATTTCATATTATCTTTGTTGATTATTTAATATTTTTTTATTAATAATGTACATAACTAAAAAGTAGTTTAAGTTCCTAATTTCCTATTGATTATGTGATTGTTTTAATTTTAATTTTGTTTCCTCTTTTAAAATTTATCTTCACAATTCAGTTTATCACGTCAAAATTATAATAAATCTTAATTATACGTCTTTAAAAAAAAAATAAGTTAAGGTAGGCAAATTAAGGTCACGCCGCCGACGCCGCCGCCGCCGACTTAAAAAAATCGGCGCGCCGCCGCCAGAAGATTGGCCATCGGCGCTCATATCTACACACAGATAGTTTATAACCTGGATGAACACATTGGATACTTTTAATCCCGGTAGTACGTTCCCGCGGGATAAATTGTATTAAGTAAACATATAAACCTTCCTCTTGAATCATTCTGTCTATTGATGAAAACCTAATTAAAATCCGTCGCGTAGATTAAAAGATCTAAGCGTACCGGGAGGAAACGCCCGGGTGTTTCCACTGCGAAGATTGCCCTGAGGACACGGTGGAGCATACGGTGGAGGTCTGCCCGGCTTGGGCGGAGCACCACCGTGTCCTTGTGGAGGCGATCGGCGGCGGCGATCTCTCGCGTCCGGCCCTGGGGGCCTACTCTCTAACTCCGTCAACGAAGGTACGGGCCCGTCCGAAAGCAGTTCGAAACTTCTTAGTGAATCCTACAGCCAATGAACTAACTTTTTTAGACGGGCAAAAACATATCGGGAGTAGGGACAGCTGTCAAATCGTGTTGTCATTTATTCTTAGTTCAGGCTCCAAACTAATCTTCTGTCCGTAAGTGATACGGAGTTGGAAACGCCCGTTACTTCGACCGAAACGACGGACATCGTGCTTAGGGAGTAGGCCCCCTGGTCTAGGCCATGGTACGGAGCGAGAGTGCATGGATAGCCGTCACCTCCTTCTACGAAGCAGTAATGTTCGCGAAGAGGAAGGCGGTGCACGTGAGGGAGAGGCAGTATATGCGCCCTCACGGCCGTAGCCGCCGCGGGAGACGCCCTGGGCGTCGGAAACCCCAGGCTGATTCCCGGCCACCGTAGGCGCGGGCTTGCGGACGGCAAGTAATGGGTAGCTCGCTGTCCGGTAAGGACCAAGCCCGGGTCGACGGTGCGTTGTTTTTTGTTTTATTATACTGTATTAAGGGCCTACGTCCCGTTTGGTAGCGTAACACGGTCACTTTATAAACCGTACTGCTCATTAACGGCTTGTCTTGAAGATTTGAAAAATATATGATTTTGCTATAGATTCATATAGATCATTTTGCCGGAAGTACTTTTTTTGTATGGTTAATACTTTTGCTGTAAAAAAATATTTTCCAACACGCAATATTTTGGCTTCTTTCCATACTCCTACTAAACAGCTTCGTTATTCGGAAAAAAATACACTGAAAAATAGATAGTTAGAGGTACCACAGAATCGCCGAAGCACAATTGTAAATTAATCAAAGGAATATCCCCATTTTGAGATAAATGCTCAGAGGTGCCCTGCGCGGGCGCGGGCGGCAGTCGTGCTTTAGCATACAAACGGGAGATGAGGATACTATGGGCCTTAAGTTACTGTGTAAAGAAGATGAACGGTTTTACTTATACTCGTACTTCTAGGTAGAAACTAACTAGTTTAGGTTTCGTCAAACTAGTTTCGATGTCAAAACTCGAATCCAACAAGTTTTTTTTTGTCAAATAAATGCAAAAGAGAAAGTTTTTCTTTGTTTAAAGCATTTTTACTACAAAACTACCGTTTCCGATAACGTCGCTGTTACATAGAACTTTCTTACGTTACCTTCACGCTTCACTGGTCGAGGGGTCGGCAGAGCTGTAGCACTAGCTGCATAAATGATGAAGTGTCTGTTTGTAATGTCAGAATAACAGCTTTTCATTAAATGCATATGAAAGTAAAATCATTAAAAAATTGTCTGTCTTTCTGTTTGTTCCGCCAAATCTCCAAAACGGCTGGACCGGACTTTCATTGGTAGCCGATGTTATAAGGAGTAATATAGACTACTTTTTACACGCTTTATATTAGCTTCACTTGTATGTTTGTTTGTATGTAACCGACTCCTTAGAGCGCGATTTTGACCCACTTTAAACGGTCAGATTTCATTGACACTTTGTAAATTTGTCGAGGACCGATGAAAATTCAATCATTAAAAAGAAAAAAAAATTGCGAAAAATGAAAAAAAAAAACGGAAAAAAAAAATTAAAAAAAAAACATGTTTTTGTAGTTAGCAGAACTAAAAAATAGAAAATAAATAATAGTTTAAAAATCACGCTTTAAAAACCAAACTAAAAAAGGAGAAAATAATTTAATTCAATTAAAAAGCGTGGGGTGCTTGACATTAATTGATTATAAAAATACCTCAAAAAGCAGCCCACGCTTTTTAATTGAATTAAATCATTTTATCCTTTTTTAGTTTGATTCTTAAAGCGTGTTTTTTAGTTTTGTAAACTATTTTATCTTGGTGGCACGTTCCCGTAGAATAATTTCCGACATCCAGGCGGACGAAGCCGCGAGCACTAGCTAGTATTTAGTAATTAGTGATTAGCTATTAATTAGGGTTTCTGTTGAGTGAAGTTTTTAATTATTCCAAGAATAAAAGTAGGTAGGACTAGGTTGGAGGTATGTATCTACTTAGGTACTCGATGTCCATGAGCTTGGTACGCACGGCTACACATCAAGCTATACATTTCCAGTTTACGTTGATCTCGCACTGTACGAAAATCCTATACAATGCGAGATCAGCTTATACTGGAAATGATGGATGGCGCGACGCGACTCCGGTTGAACAATTTCCATGAAGTTTTCATAGAAATGGTTAGGTTAGTCGCGTCGCGCCAGTCTGCGGGGGCTTTAAGTAGCAGCGTTAGTGTGACAATGACATCGGTAAAAAAGAAGATATTTTGTATGTAGGTATCATAACGTTGTGGTGAAGAATGAAAGCTTATTCAATTTATATGAAGTTTTCATATAAATTGTTTAAGGGACCTACCTAACTAAGAGTCGCGTCCCACCCGAGAACAAGCGTGGGGTCCTATGAGGTATTTTTATAATCAAGTTATCAAGCACCCCACGCTTTTTGAAATTATTTTCTGCTTTTTTTAGTTTGGTTTTTAAAGCGTGTTTTTTTTTAATCTATTATTTATTTTTTATTTCTGCTAAAATGCGTGATATTTCAGTTTTATTTTTTTAACATTATGGAACAAATTTATAAAATTATTGAATTGTCATCGGCCCTCGATAAGTCTACACAAAGTTTAAATTAAATCTGACCGTTTGAAGTGGGTCAAAATCAAGTTCAAAGGAGTCGGTTACAAACAAATATGTACTTAGATATAGACACAAATAGAGGATAAGGGCAGGAGAATGTAGGTGGGCAGGGGGCGTCCTCCTGTCTGCTAATAAAAAAACATCTATTTACTTACCTAACACACTCTAACAACCGAACGTCTGCCAAAATGATCTTGGCAATATTCTTCAATCATTCACTCTGCTGTACCTAATATTTAAAACATTCAACTAGGTACAGTCTTATATATCAACATGTGGTGAAGATGAGCCAGTCAACATTTAGCAGGGTTGCTGAGGGGCTAGCTACCCTGCACCCTAATTGTGTAATACACTATCACTCACGGTTTTTTAACCGACTTCAAAAAGGAGGAGGTTATAAATGTTTATATTTTATTTTTTTATGTTTCAGGCATAACTCCGTCATATATAGACGGATTTGCAAAATTCTTTTTTTGTTCGAAAGGGGTTTATTCCGAAATGGTACCATTTAAATTTCATATACATAGCTCTGGTGATGACTTTCGGAGACAGACAACGGAACTCTTCAAAAAATGACAGCAATTCAACCGCGTTTGCTGCTATCGCATAAATATGCATTGTTTTGACCCCAAGGAATAAGGATGATGAAATTTCGAATTGGTGTGGGGTAGGTCCGTAGGTAACTAAACAGTGAAAAATAAACGTATTAAAAAAAAACACTTCGTAGTGTAAAAGTTGGATGTTTTTTTTTGGAAAAAGTTTTTTTTTTCAAGAATAATTTATTCAACATCTTCATCTGCTTGCCTGTTTCCAACTACGCTGGGTTCGGCTTTTGGTCTATCCGGATGCAGAAGAATACCAGTATACCTAATACATGGAGCGACTGCCTATCTGAC
The DNA here is from genome assembly GCA_947359405.1 of Antitype chi. Taxonomy (NCBI): domain Eukaryota; kingdom Metazoa; phylum Arthropoda; class Insecta; order Lepidoptera; family Noctuidae; genus Antitype; species Antitype chi. The sequence continues at coordinate 12,328,239 of OX375834.1, read as the reverse complement.
TTCCACAACCCAGTTACTGGGTGATACGATATGTGTCAATAAGAACCACCGCTAGAAAACCTACTTAATTTTTTTTTAAACCGCACCCAAATCGGTTCACCCCTTTAAGAGCTAGATAGTCACACAGATAGAGAGACACACAAATCGGTTTACCCGTATAAGAGCTACGGTGCCAGAGACAGACAGACACACATAGCGGTCAATTTTTTGCGTAGGGGGTTAAACAGGTCAGTCCTAATAGCATCAAAATAAGATTAGTTAAAACTAACAGAAAGTAATTTTGAGCTACGAACGATAAAAATACATAAATAATAACGTAGTAATAAATTATTACGTAGAACACCGCTGTCAAGGACGTTACCAAGTTTTTTATTATTTGCCTCCGTGAGCCATCCGAATCGAAGTCAGCTGTATTCGTAGCTGTACTGACGGCAAAACAGTTTGTGAAAATAATTTAACAATTTTTATTTAAAGGGCCAATTTCAACATCGATAATATTGTTTAACGTAAGCCTTTTAAAAATTAAATAGTCATTCCCAAAGTAATCCAGACCAAATTTCGGTGGTATTCAGCGGAGACTAGCAATCGATGCGGGAGATATTAGGTCTTTACCTATGAAATTGCCGTTTTGCAGTACTGGCCATTTCAAATCAAAATAATTTTTGTTTGGGTAAGAATTCTAATTTCAAATTAATTTTATTTTAAAAACATGGATTTTTTTTTCCAAAAGTAGTCATTTGTTTATTGATTAGTGTTACATTTTCATCGCATTTCAATCTTTTTCGTCATCATGGATACGTTAAAAATTCGAGTAATTATGGAATATGAGTACCGTCGTGGCAGCAACGCGGCACAAGCGGCACGCAACATCAACGACGTTTACGGAGCTAACACTACAAACCAACGCACCACCTGTTATTGGTTTGCTCGCTTCCGTTCTGGAAATTTCGACCTGAAAAATGAACCTCGCGGTCGTCCGAAGACTTTGGTCGACAATGACGAATTAAAGGCGATTGTGGAAGCTGATGATACACAATCTACGGCTGAATTAGCAGCAGCTTTCGACGTTAGCGTCAAAACAATATTGGTCCATTTGCGTCAAATTGGCAAGGTAAAAAAGCTTGACAAATGGGTGCCCCACGAACTCAATGATCGTCAGCGCGAAGTACGCGTCGAGACGTGCCTTGCACTGCTCAACAGACACACAAATGAAGGAATTTTGAACCGCATTGTTACCTGCGATGAAAAATGGATTCTGTTTGATAACCGCAAGCGCTCAGCAAGTTGGTTGGATCCTGGTTCAGCACCTAAACAATGCCCTAAACGAAAACTTACCCCTAGAAAAGTGATGGTCACTGTTTGGTGGTCTAGCGCCGGTGTGATTCATCACAGCTTCTTACCAAACGGGGTGAGCATTACTGCAGATGTGTACTGTGAAGAACTGAACACAATGATGGAGAAGCTGGCACATCTCCAACCAGCATTGGTCAATCGCTCGTCTCCGCTGCTCCTGCACGACAACGCGCGACCTCATACTGCACAGCAGACGGTCTCCAAGTTGCAAGAACTGGGGTTGGAAGCTCTCCGTCATCCGCCCTACTCACCAGACCTTGCGCCTACAGACTACTACTTTTTCCAGAATTTGGATAACTTCTTGGCGGGAAAAAAATTCAATACCCGAGAGGCAGTACAAAATGCCTTTGAAGAATTTGTTGCCTCCCGTCCAGCTGATTTCTTTAAGAAGGGCATCAATAAACTGCCACTGCGATGGCAAAGATGCATTGATTGCATGGGTGATTACTTCGATTAATACAAATAAAAAATACATGAAAAAAATTCGTTTAAATTTTTTCATACAAAACGGCAATTTCATAGGTAAAGACCTATTATTATAATTATGATATTTGACAAGTGTGACACAGGCGCACTCTACCTTCTCTCACTATCATAGTCCGATGGGACGGCAATCTGACTCGACCAGAGAGAGATCAAGCGCAGGGCCAATGGCTGACAGCTGAGCGTCGGGTCCTAGGGGCCTACTCTCTAAGCACGAAATCCGTAATCTCGGTCGAAGTTTACTCTGTATCACTTACGGACCTATGATTAGTTTATGGCCCAAACTAAGAATTAATTACTACCTACACGATTTGACAGTTGTCCCTACTACCTATATAGTTTTACCCGTCCAAAAAAAGTTATGAGATGTTTAGGGTCGTGAGGATATTTAGAAAGAACAACTCAGATTGGCTGCCAAAAGTATAATGTCTATATTTAATACGAAACAAGTAAAATAACATAAAACGCTAATCAAGCATTAACTTGATACATAATTATAACGGAGCATACATACAAAATAGTGCAAAGGAGAGCATACACTTCAGTTAATCAATCAGCTGTAGGAGTCACTTCGAAGTTTCGGACTGTTTTCGGACGGGCCCGTATTTTCTTTGACGGAGTTAGAGAGTAGCCCCCCTGGATTATATTCCCAGGTCGGGCAGTGTTATTGTTTTTTTTTTAAAATAGGAATTTCTAAGTAACAGCCTGGAATTTGAAAGTCGGCCCCCGTGCCGTGGAAAGCACGTGACGCCGTTGGTCCCACTACGTCACAAACAAATGATGTTGAAAAATTTATTTTTGCTAACAAGTCATTGCCTTAAAATCGAGATTTTCGTAGATGTTATATTAGTTAGATTGATTTTCATCGAATATATGAAAGGCCTCATTATCATCTAAAAAAAAATATTTTAGTAGACTGCCCATAAAAAGAGTAGTTTTATGTTTTTTTTCATTAGTCATTAAATGACTTAGTAATCAAATTACTGATAGCATACCTTTTTAATAGGCACCTTGCTCGATTTTTGCCTAGTGTTATTTGATTTAGGTACGTATTTGTCATCATTTTTGAGTTAACCTCAGAAATGTCACACTGAAGACTGAACGTTATATCCGTCGTATGTTTTTGCTATCGCTCCCACCTTCCCCAGCTAGGTACCTACATCAGAATAACTTTGCTGACTCAAACTATACGCTCGAGCACAAAACTGTTTAGTGTAATACATTCCAAATTAACATACAATCACGCTTAATACACCAAAAGATAGCCAGAAGATCTATACAACATTTACAAGACGTATTTCACCAGTCCTATAGTAATAGGGGGCTCATGGCTTAATAAAAACAGCCACATGTCGATCCTAAGTTAAGCTTCGCTAGCCGCGAACGGTTCTTGGATGGGTGACCATCCATTACCTCCATACTGAGACTCGTCTGTGCCTCAGAAAGCATGTAATGCTGTCGGTCCTGGCGTGGATCTTTGACAGTCGTTACGAATAGTCAAAAGGCATGGAGGGGTCTTGGTATGTAAAGACGGTCACCCATCCACGGACCAACCGCGGCTAGCGTAGCTTAACCTGATCGATCGACCCGTGCGGCTGTTATTATTTAGCCAAAAGCAGACAAACAAACAATAATATAAAATAATTTACAAAATCAAATAAACCGACTGCCTAAAAAGAAAGGGTCTTTTGAATTTGTAAATATTTTTTTTATTTCACAGTTTTTAGTTAATATAATTATTTTTGACATAATGCGACTTATTTATGAAACCCTTTATTTTGATACCCTACTCAACATGTTTTAAGAAAAAAGAAAAATTGAAGTCACAATATGGCGCCAAAAATCAGCCATTATAATTTCTTTTAATTATTTTTGACGTTAATGAGACCTATTTAAGAAACCCTTTATTTTGATGCCCAACTCGATAGGTTTTGAGATTTTTTTTTTTTTTAAAGACAATGAAAAATAAATCAGAAATCATGGCGCCAAAAATCGCCATTTTTTTTCTATTTTTTATACACCCAGTGTCTCTCTCACAATTAAGACGAATCTAACGGCACCTCTCAAGCTGAAATCGATCAAGCCGTTTAGGCTACAGAGCGTGCCAAAGAAATGGACATAGTATATAATGTATACATACATACACTCGAAAAACATAACCACCCTTCTGGCGCAGTCGGGTAATTATGTCAGTAAGTTTGATTTAGCAGTAATGTATTTAACATGTAATACATAAATAAATACATAATGTATTCATGTCAAGGTGGTGATGCGCTGTAGTCCACTGTACGTTATTGTCCACTGACGTTAACGAGAGAACACTTAAAATTGTACTATAGTCTGTTCCAAAAGTAACTGAAGAAAGTGTAAACAAACCTTGTTCATGTCAAATTTCGACGCAGTCACTCTGTAAAGAGGATTTGGTAACACATTTATCTGTATTTCAAAGTATATTTCACCATTATTTACAACAATTAAGTATTTTTTTATCTATTGATATTTGTATGTCCTTTAGTGGTACACACGGCTACACATCAAGCTATATTTTCCAATATAAGATGATCTCGCATTGTATAGGATTTCCTTACAATGCAAGATCAGCGTAAACTGGAAAACTATAGCTTGATGTGTAGCCGTATGTACTAATGTTGGTGAAACTAGTCGACATTTTTTCCATACAAACTTCGGGAGTGTATTACTCCACTGTTCGACAATGTACATTAAAAATTAAACATGGTATGGTTTCGTCTCAATATTATTATTGTTTGTACGGAAACAGAATACTAAAATAAAAAGCCAAAGCCATTAAAAGGTTAGGAGCCAACAAAGATTCGTTTTTCTTGCATTAAAAATTCGGTTAAATTATTAACCGAATTTTTGGCGTTTTTAGGTAATAAAAGAAGCGCAAAATCTATAAAACCAACTCGGTAGTAGTCGGTATCGACAAAGCACAAATATCTAAAAGTTCAATAAACTTTATTGGTTGGTTTTTTGGATTTTAGCAGTGGTTTTTTCATAAAACTCGATCTTCCAAAGAAGTCATTCTTAATTTTTACGCGCTTGTTTTACTATTAATGATCCTGCATCTCAATCAATAATGTTGTGCGTGTGGACTAGCGTCTAACTGCTTATCACTGATACTACCTCTGTCTGACACGATGCCTGCAGGCTTAGCTTGACGCTTTCTATTTCTACTCTACCGTAGAATAGAAATCGCTTGTCTACATTTCTCAGTACAAAACTTTCAATTATTGTCTACACGGAAACGTCATTTTTGTCTACACTTGCGTTGACAAAACTCTTCTTTGCGGTTCTCGTGCTAAGCTTGCTGGTGAGACAGCGTGCTTTTTAGCCAGGCCCTCCAATGAGTTCGACCCCGCGACTAAATTCCCCTTAAAATATTTATACAATTTAAGGCGGTGATTACTTGAAAACGCTCAAAAAGGTGTTTTTTTTTAAACCAGTGTATCTCTTTAACCGTAAATAATTTTGAAAGCAAAAAAATATATGATATTTTCAAGTCTTTTTGCATACTTTTATTAAACTCAAAACATATTAAAACATACTTTAGCGCATCAAAAAAAATCATCAAAGTCACCTCTTAATTATCTTTATAACCCAATTAATTATATTTATAATTTTTATTTCTCAATAACAATTATAATTATAATTTAAAATATACCATAAAATTCCGAATGCCAAACTGCATCCAATGATGGATTATTCATTATTAAATAGTTACTAACTAATTTTATACGATTTTATTTGCATTTTTACGACAATGCTTGCTCATTAATTATTCGAATTTATTACAACAGACTTAACCCGTATTGGATTGCAATAAGAACTATTATCGCTCTTAACGACAATTTTTAAAGTTACCAGGGCCTTCAAAGAAAATATAACTTTGGTATACTACACCTTCACACCCTCTACGAGCAGTGGTGACCAAGAGGTATCGACTCCGACTTACGAGTTGTTGGTCGTGAGTTCGACCCCAGGCAGGAACTTTAATTTGCCTAAATTATTTCATCACCACTGCTCTAAAAACGGTGAAGGAAAACATCGTGAGGAAACCGGCATGTCCTAGAACCAAAAATTTGAATATATGTATGTGACACTGGGCCCGCGTGTTGGATTACGGCCCTCTCCCTCTCACAGAGAAGACGCCTGTCCCAGTAGTGGGAACTTCATAGGTTACTAGCTTCCGCCCGTGGCTTCGCCCGCGTGGAAGTCGGAAATTATCCCGCGGGAACGTACTACCGGGGTAAAAAGTATTCCATGTGTTAATCTAGGTTATAATCTATCTGTGTGCCTAATTTCATCCAAATCGGTTCAGCCGTTGTTGCGTGAAAGAGTAACAAACATCCATCCATCCATCCATCCACCCATACTTACAAACTTTCGCGTTTATAATTATTAGTAAGGATTACAATAATATAGGTCGAATTACTACCTTACAAGAAGAACAGTTTAACAAAGACAATACTCACTTATTAATAAAAAATATGTACTAAAATAAACAACAGCAAAAACGTCCTAAAGTCGGTAATTGACACTTGCGTCAAACTTTACCTCTGTACACGATTTTCAACCATAACGTCCAAGCTATAAAGTTCATAATACTTATCACGGATGTTTCTGTAATGTATATTCCACTGTATGTTTGCAGGGATAGAGTTGAATTTCCAATAAATATGTAATGTTGATTCGGATCATGGTTTGACTGTTTTTATCATTGGTAAGGTGGGATACCATGAATTTTTATATTTTCGGGATTGTAAATACATAAGTAGATGTTTTTATTTGTGATAGTATGTACCTGATAGTAAAATGGGACGTCTTAAGGGTTCCATACCCATCAATCTACCCAGGCTTCGCCCAACTATGCTGGCGTCGGCGTCCAATCTAACCGGTTGCTGCTGAATACTAGTATTGTACATGAAGCGACTGCTTATCTGACCTCCGCAACCCAGTATCTGGGTAACACGATACCCCTTGGTAAGACTGGTTGTCGACTTTCTGGCTTCTGACGACCCGTAACGACGGTCAAAGATCGTCGAGTGACAGAGGAGTCTTGGTATGTATAGATGGTCACCCATCCATGGACCAACCGCAGCAAGTGTAGCTTTACCTGACCGATGAAATCTCGAGCTTTGAGATTACCACCGTGAATATACAAAGTAATACATGCATACTTAAGTCAGAACAGTCCTTTACAATTATAGTAAATTCGTATAAGCTTATTAAGCTAACATGTTTAAGTAACAATTACAGTCCGCTCGCCACGCTCATGTGATCGTGTAAGATTTCTGATTATAATTTGGTATCGAAATTAGGATGACGTCGATTCCCACGAATTTACTATACAGTCGCTTCAATACTGGTATTCAGCTGTATCCGGTCAGACTGGAAGCCAACCCTCACATAGTTGGGAAGTCTGGGCAGATTGATTGAAGAACAAAGTTGAGAGATTTACTTCTGGTCTGAGAGTTTGTTGCGCTACTTCTTCCGAACCCAAACACGCGGAAGTTTGACGTTGGGGGACTGTCTTTTCTAACTTTTGACCTTCAGAAAGTGTCTTTACCAGCTTAAACTATTAAATGATATAGGTCGTTATTCCGACTCAAGAAGAAACAATAAAAATAATAGCGTACTATTAGCAGTTAGTCCGCGTGGATTTACCTAAAAAATTGTATTCCCTATTTCGTTCGTTAAAAGTTCATTTTTACCCGACTGCAAAGTAGGGTTATTTGTATACCATTTCTTTCCTCAGGATTATGAACGTTCGCAGCCGGCAAACAATCGGTAGCCTATTTTTTTTGTACGTGTGCATTAACAAATTTTATCTCTTCTGTTTCATCTATACTCCATTTCAAATAAGATTAGACATTTAAACAAACCTTTTTTACAGTCCGTTCAACTGATTCTGACTTCTATACCGTACGCATAAGGATGGCATTAAAAGCAAAAAAGTAGGTACAACACCAACTGTTTACTGCAGCTGCCATTTGTCATGCCACCAACGCAATAGAAGTCAAAATTGGTTGATCGGACTGTAAAAAGGTTTAGTTAAATGTCTTATCTTATTTCAAATGGAGTATAGATCCCTTCAAAAAATCGGCCACCGATTGAATAGCGCCGGAAAACGTTCTAATGATTTATCAGTGAAAACATAAAACAGACAGACAGACACACATTTTCGCAATAAAATGTTAATATGGATGTTTTTTTTATGAAGTGGGTACGACCCATTTCAAGGCTAAACCTAATCGTATTGTAATCCTTTACATTATTCAGCAGGTAAGCACTTGGTACCTACTTTTTGTCGAAATGTGCAGATTTTTAAGTTTTATTATTAATCATCATTGCTCCGTTAGTGAAGAAAAATCCAAGTATTTGAGTTCCTAGTAATGAAATCTTAACTATTATTAAAAAAAACTACTTTAATAAAGATTGATACAGCTCTGGAAATAGAGTAGGGAGGCCTTTGGCCAGCAGTGGGACGTTAATTGACAGTAAAAAAATAAATATAAAAAGCCAATTGTCCAGTCCAATTGGAAAAAAATATTTTTACATTTCAAAGCCCAATTCTTGAGCATTCAGCTATTTAACATCACGCTAAGACCTTTAGGAGCCGGGTAAAATCGAAAGTTCGAAAAACAAGCATGTAAAAATTAAGTAATAGAACCATTGGGCAATGCGATGCGACGCGGTGGTTCGGGGGCCGAAGAAGTCTTATAAATAAAATGTGGCAGTTATTTTAGTATATAGCGTGCCTTATCTGAAAGAAATAGCGGACAGAAACTAGTTTTCAAATAAGCTAGTAATTTTTTAGGACTTACAAAGCATTATTCTTTAATGGTGCAAAACATTTTTTGTACAAAACTCACCAATTACAGAATCGATTATGGTATGAAACATTGTACTCGGCAGTTACGCCAATTACACCTTTATTGTTCTCTATCAAGATTATTTTTACCTACACATCAAACTGCCTAGGTTTTCCCTAATATGTTGAGTTCCGTGTGATGCCGGACGCAAAAGAATAGCACCATCCCATTTCTTCTCGTGGGTGTCGTAGAAGGCGACTAAGGGACTTACTAGACAATGGGCAGCAGCGTTCTCTATGCATTTTACCACCATACTGCGATCGCCAACCCGCCTGCCAAGCGTGGCGATTATGGCAAAACCCCCTTTTCGGGAGGCCTATGTCCAGCAGTGGACCTCTTTCGGCTGAAATGATGATGATGATGATGTTGAGTTCGGCGTCTAGTGTTACTGGATTCAGCTAAAGACCAGTATTTTACATCGCTCCTCCACATACCAGTAACTGGGTAACACGATCCGTCTTGGGAAGATAGGTTGGCACTCTCAGACTTCCGGGGTTCTAACTAACTGTATCTACGAATAACAGGCAGCACCAACGGCTTAACGTGCTTTCCGAGGCACAGGTAATGGATGGTCACCCATCCACGAACCGACTTCGACAAGCGTAACTTAACCTCTGATGGAACCGCTTTCTATTTACCGGGTGCGGCGATTGAACTGTCCGTCTCTATATATCTGTTATAAAATTCGAACCACTGAATCGAACGCCGCCAAAATTTCAAATGTTGTTCTTTGACATGTTCTCTATCATCATTTGAAGTGATTCTGTTATGAGAGAAACACACTCGAATTTAGCACAATGGATTTAAAACGAAATTCAGTGATTGCTCTTCATTTGGAGGGAAAATCGAACATCGAAATACGTCGAGCGCTGCCAAATCTTCAATTGAACGAGAAATTTGTGCATCGCACTATTCAACGTTATAATGAGACTGGTAGCGTTAAGAAACGCTACGGTGGCGGACGACGCTGTACTGCAACGGCGCCAGCAGTTGTCGAAAAGGTGCGTCATCGATTACACAGAAATCCAGCTCGTTCGGCAAACCAGCTCGCGCAGGATCTCAAGGTGAGCGATTGCAGCGTTCGTCGCATATTGAAAGAAAAGCTTAAAGTCAAACCATTAAAAAAAAAAACATTCTCAAGAACTCACTGCTTTACAGCGTAGCAAACGATTGGATCGATCAAAAGAGCTGATTCGCTTGCTCGACTCTGGCGAGCTTCCCAATTTGGTGTTTTCAGATGAGAAAACTTTTTGCGTTGAACAGTTTTTAAACAAACAAAATGACCGTGTTTGGTTGAAGGGACGTGTCAGCGACCATTCAGACGAATTGCAAGTCACTCGACGCCAAGGAGTCGACCAAATCATGGTCTGGGTGGCGGTGTCTGAAAAAGGCCGTTCTCCGCTCGTTTTTCTTCCAATGGGTCGCAACCAAGTCAAAATAAACCAGCAAATCTATCGAGACAAAGTCTTGCGACCAGGGTTGGTACCGTGGGCACGCAACACATTCGGTTCTGAGCGTTGGACTTTTCAGCAAGACTCGGCACCATCGCACAGAGCAATTGGAACGCAAAATTGGTTGAAAGCAAACGTTCCAGTGCTGATCGACCAAGATATGTGGCCGTCGTCATCGCCCGACTTGAATCCTCTGGACTTTTGTATTTAGGGTGTTTTACAGGCCAGGGCCTGTGCTAAAAAACACACTTCAGTTGAAGCGCTCAAAGTTACTCTTACGCGAGAATGGAATTGTTTGAGTGACGATGTCGTTCGAGCAGCCTGCACATCTTTCAGAAAGAGACTTCAGCTTGTAGTAAAGGCTAAAGGCGGTTTTATTCCTTCGGAATAAGTCATAATAAAACTTTGAACTTTATATTTTCACATGGCAAAAGTGTATAAATAAATATTTAAAACTAACAGAAATATTTCATTTTCACATACGGACAGTTCAATCGCCGCACCCGGTATATGCAAGCAACGTTTAAAAAAACCCAAACATTTGAAATTCTCATAAAAATCCTCAAAATTACGAACGTGTGCCGTCCCTACTAGCCGTATCGAAAACATTATGACGTAACAAACTCGCCATCCAGCGCTAAAACAACCGTAGTGCTACGGAGTAAGATTTATAATCGTGTGGACGTGCCGTCAATGTAGTGGTGACCGTAAAATTATCTTGCCATGTGTGTGTATATTAAACATGGAAAGCTGAGCGGAATAGGATTGCAACTCGGTTTGTAATTTGGTAATGGCTTTGTTTATTTAATAATTTAGTGTTGTTTATTACTGATTATTTTAAGTATTCGAATTTCGCAAAAGATAGCTACAGTTTTCACCGATATTTAAACCAGCCGAGACAGTTCAGAGGTTCTGTCCGTGTTTATTTTAACCGTGAAATCATTATAAAAAACTAATTCGATATTTAATGACGAGTGCAATTTTTGACGTAATAACTTACTTAATTGCTTTATTTGCACCTGTTTCAGTTCTATTGTCTTTCATATAATAACGTTATATGCTAAATTACTTGATACTTAAATGTAGATATCTGCTGCATTACTGCGCAAGACAGTGCGAGGAAATCCATCTATCTATCTATCGGTTACTGTTCAGAAAGAGCACAGTGCGCCTAAAGTGATTATTACATTATCCAGTTTGGAGAAACTCTTATTTGGAAATTGAATGCTACTTGATCACATGAGACTAAATTGAATTCTAAATCGGACAGACGACTCTTAAACGCTTATGAAGTAGAATCACATTTTGTTGCAACAATTTAGGAAGTAGTGTGGTCGGGATTTCCCAATCGGAGTAGCTCGGAATCTAACTGTTCTAAATTCGATTATATCTTTCGATATCCTATTTAGATTTCCTACAAATTGAATAGTGTATTAAGAGCTAAAACAAGTCTTCACTTAAAAAGCAGCCGGTATATTCTATAAAAAAATATGGATTTACATTAATAAAAGCTCTCTTCACACTATTATGTATTCACAGTGATGATATTTTTACACAGAATAGCTTTGCAGTAACATCGACAATATAATCTTTCGCTATCAGAGCTACAACGCTTGGGCGCTCAGCCGCATAAATATCAATGTACAATGGAGGTAATTTCTCTACTCTGCTATATGTTCAGACGTAGGGTTCGCCCGCGGTTTAAATATTAAATGATTTGTTTTAATGTTATATTAATTTTTGTTTTAAAGTTAATTGGTTAATTGTGAACTGTATGCTAAGTGTTGGATTAGAGACAAGATTTTTTGTGCCGCGAAAAACTCGCTAAGGCGTGGGTCTCGGCTGTCATTTGTTGGTCTTTGACAGTCGTTCGTTACGGGTCGTCAGGAGCCCGCAAGTTTAGACAAGAACTCTTACCGCGTGATAGCGTATTACCCAGTAACTGGGTTGTGCAGGTCAGTCAGATAGGAAAGAAAGAAAGAAAGAAAGCCCCAACATAGCAGCCAGAAATTAAATGATATCGGTAGAAAATAATTCTACAAAATACAAAAAACTTTGTCTATACTATCCTTACTAATATAATAAACGCGAAAGTTTGTTTCTCTTTCACGCAAAAACGGCTGAACCGATTTGGATGAAATTTGGCACACAGATAGATTATAACCTAGATTAACACATAGGATACTTTTTATCCCGGTAGTACGTTCCCACGGGATAATGTAGTCAAATAATGTGAAGACCATAATATGGATTAGTGTCTGAAATGGTCTTTTAAGGAAAAAATCACACAGCAACCTGTGTGAGTTTTTCTGGGAAGTGTTCAGTCAGTGCACGCATTAGTCAGTAATCATGCAGCTCAATCAAATCAATTCTTCTTCCGCTTCTGCGTAACCCCTCTGGGATATACTAGCGAGATGTTATATATGTTAATCACGTGCTATTTCTCGACGAAACCATTTGTATTTTATCAAGTTAAAGAGGTCGTCTCAGCGAGAGATCCTTTTCTATATATAGCTTATCCCCAGTTCTGCGCGTTGTCATGCCAACCGCTAATACCTACACAGACGAATCGGGTTACTTAGGTAATATAATGGTATCATAACATCACGCCTTGCTTCCCCGAAGGGTTTGGCAGAAGTGTGCGTATACCCATATGTCTTTTTTTGTTGAAGTTGAATAATAACTATTTTTTTTCAATTACAAACAATTATCAAAATATCAGCGCAATTGTTTACTTAGCAAACTGACGTCATACCCACAGACCAATATGGCGTCCACTCCGTGCAGCGTTTTCGTCAAATTACGCGCGAAATTTGAAAATAAAAAATTGAAATGCATTATTACGGCATTGTGTTATGTTTTTTTAGGTGGTTTAAAATAGCACTTTAGAATGTAACTATAGACACTTTTCAAAAATGAGTGTAAAACACTATTGTCAAAGATTCAGTCAGTTAGAAAGATGAAGCTTGTTGTAGAGCAAGTAGTAGGTACCTATGGAGAAGAACGGGCAAGAAACTTCATGGACACTTTAATTTAATTCATAATATTGTTACAAAAAGTTTATTGAATAAGAATATTTTTTTTAAACTAACTAACTAAACAAATAAATACAAAAACAAAAGGACACTTAGGCGCCGAAGTATTCCTCCGCATCGCTGACATCAGGAAACGTGCCCAGAAGACTGGCAGCATTGCCACATTGAATGGCCATGCTAATTCTTTGGCCAAAAAATGACCCAGCCCTCTTCGACCAGCTGGCGACGTGCACTCGGGCTCCATGATCCGAGCGTTTCATTTTCATTCAACAAAAAGTTGGTTACATCATTCATGTTGAAATTATCAATGATCAGTGTCTTAATTAAATGACTAACAAACTAAAGCTGTCAATACTAATCTGTCACTGACAGAAGTCACTGAGAGTGTCGCTTGGGGTACAAACAGAGACACCGGTCTCTGCTTGTCCCCCAAACGAGACAGCTTCAATTCAATGAACCCTCACGAACGCAGATGGAATGGCAACGAGCTTGTTATTATAAATAAAGTTATGTGTTTATATTCAGACATTATTTAAAGGAAGCACATAAGAACAATATGCATTGTTGCACTGCATTTCTTGCTGGAGAGGCTTTTCTTGCGTTCACCACCATCACCATCATCTGCCATTTCCCAACTATTTTTATGGCGGGTTTTAGTCTAGCTGGGTGAAGCTGAATACCACTAGTTTACATGGAGCGATTCCCTTGTGACGTGTACAACCCTGGTACTTACGAATCACAATACCTCTTGGAAATACTGGTTACCGGGTACCGAGCTTCTGACTACCAGTAACGTCTGTGAAACGGTCAGCTTCCAGTCGAACCGGAGGGACTGCCTATCTGACCTCCACAACACTACTGGGTAACACGTTACCTCTTACCTATACTGGTTGTCAGACTTTCGACATTCTGACTCGGGTAGTGGACTGTCCAACAGTGCTGCTGCAGCTTACAGTCTAATCTGGAGGTCTAGGTCTATTCCCTAAGCACGAATTCCTTAGTTTTGGCCGAAATTACGGGTGTTTCGTATCTATCTGTATCACTTACGGACATACAGCTTGGCAAAAAAGTCTAGAAACGGAACTAATTTTTTGTCTGTTGGCAACATTCCCAAAATAATGACGTTTCATAATAAACAAAGTTCATGACTTTGTAGAGTTTTTATTTCGAATTTTCGACCATCAAACAGTGATTAAAGTGAAAAACAATTAATAAAACCATTCCAAGTGCTGGCAGGGAGGTTATTTATAAGGTGTACAGGCGATGTCTGGCGGAACATGAGGCCCAAACTATTCTTTCCGATCTTAACAATGTTTACCAAAGAACCGCTGATATGACAGGTATGTAAGAGTTTGTTTTGTTGTTTTTAGTTAAATTAAGTGTTAATTGATGAACTCAAAGCTGTTTTAATTTGCTTGCATACGGAATCAGTAGAAATTTGAATCAATAAACATCGAGCACATAGGTTATGTTTACATTTTGTTTGCATTACTCTGGTATAGCGCGCCTAGATTAATTGATACTTTGGTGAACTTTACCTAAATGAAAACTCAATTTCTACTTAACTTATACTTTGAGTTTGATAACAAGGTATGGTAGGTGATGTATTTGTTGTAGCTTTTGCATTAGAAATTTAAAAGAAATTACCGTGCCATAGACTAAATAACAAAATATATTTATTCAATTCAGGTAAATCTGTTAGCACTATAAGAAGAGTCCTGCTGGAAGGAGATAGAAACAAAGGGGTATTTTCTACACCCGGAAAACACAGAAAAGGTCGTCACAAGCCAGAGCCAATTTTTGAAATCGATGAGCTTTTAGGTGCACACGGTCACACTGTGGTAAGACTTCCACCTTACCACTGTGACCTCAATCCAATAGAGCTAATCTGGGGGATAGCAAAACACAAGATTGCTGCCCAAAATGTAGGATCGATCGACATAAAGGTATGGCTTAATAACAGTATGTGATAAAAAATGTTTTACTTTTAATATTGATAGAGGTATATGAATTATTTCATCTTTTCAGGAAGCAGCTGAACGTGCATTCCAAGCTATTACCGAGGAGGATTGGAAGAACTCATGCCAGCACGTAATAAAAATAGAAAAGGAGTACTGTGAAAGAGAACGAACTATGATTAGTCATAAACACTGAAGATGATAGCAGCAGCACCTCTGAATCTGAACAAGACTCAGATGAGTTTGCGGCCAGCTCTAGCCAAGATATGTATGTCGCGGGGGTAGAATATTTAGAGGAAGATATGTTAGAATAAAAAAGAATAATATTATACAATATCGTCGTTGATAGTCCAATTCCGCGTAACTAACGTTGTTAAATACCGCGAATGTACACTTCCGCTAATTTTACATGGGGGTCAAAAAACTAAATTTCTACAAAACTAATAGGCCGAATTTTGAACGAACTTGAATATAGGATCGTTTCGTTCTCCTTAATCCAATATACTATTTATAAAGTCAATATTCCCAATAGTTTACTTACGAAATCACTTACGCTGTTTAGTTTCAAACGATTCTGGTTCATAGACAGTACTTACGCGAAATTTTCAATGAAATAAAATAATGCCACAACCTCAATCAATCATTTATTTAATAATTATCAAATGTAGGGCCATCTAGGCACTTAAAAAAAATTATTCAAATAAAAATATATAATTATTATTAAATAAAAATACTTTTAAGCAACTAAGAATGAACTGATGTCATTATCATTTAGGAACAGATCAAACAGTCCCAAAATTATCACAACTAAAAACATCTAGAACTAGAAACAGTCTATAAAGTCTTGTCTTCTATAATAATTTTCTTTGTAGTTAACAAATTGACTTAGTAATTAGATCTATTATCTTTGTAATTAAGTGATTAAAACTAATTAAACCTACAATCATGCCCAACAAAACAAAAACGTTGCTAAAATCACTATTTCTTTTTAAACGGCAAATTATCATAAGATGCATGACTATCACGGGGTATGACATTTTTCAGTTGTGCAAGTGTTCATATTTTGCTTCCTGAATAGGTAATTTCGATGAATAAAGTAGAGCAATGCTGAATAAAGGAGAAGAAATATTTTTAGGCCTCCGAGGTAGGGGGCTAAAATCAGCTTGAATATGATTTTTGTATTCGATTGTTCCATTAGGGTTGTACTTTAACACGCGCAGATCAACAACACAGCCGTCACCAACTCCTCGTCCCGGTCTTATTAATTCGTATATTTGGTGGTTGGATGACGGTGTATGGAAATGATCATCTCCTAGCTTCTTTTTTTATGGATACATATTGTGACGGCAAAAAAATCTCGAAATTTTTTCATTTCCTCTCGATGACAGAGTGTACTGAGTCCACCTCCATCTGCGTGTGGCCTAAATACTTTTGAGTTATAGTCACGTTCTTCTCCATTGCTAATAGGAGTGTGTTTGTTATATAATCAGCATAAAAAGATGCATACGTGGCAGCTTTAAGATCACACGCTGTCCGTCAAACCAATAACAACCAACATGGTGTATTCGGTCTGTTCCAAGGTCCTAAACAGTAAAGTTATGTACTGCTAATTTTGTTTTAAACTACAACGCACTAGCATTCAAAGGAGGGCAAACTTCACCGCCGGCAGTCAGCAGTAATAGCATGGATTATTTGTAGTTTTTTCTTCTCTTTATCTCTTTTATTTTCTTCACGTGTGAAAATTTTTGCTTCGTTATGCTATTGGTAGGCTTCTTCTTCTACATTATCTGCCTTATAGGAGGAACAGAAATCACAAACGTCTTTTTTTGGTTGGTATAGCCCTATAATCTCCTCTTCAAAGACATCGTTAGAGCTTTCGTGATGCGGCCAGCACGGAGTTTGATGCTGTACAGTATTCTACGTACATTCCGTAAAGCTCAGAATTAGATTGAATGATAAGTTCTAGATATTGTTTTGAGCTAGATTGACGACAGTAGTGTGATGGTACTTAGGTAAACTATTCAGTTAACTTTTTAAAGGATGTCTTTTAGTCTCAATGCTAAGCGAAATATTTGAATTTTCGGTATTAAGCTGTCTTTGATTTCTATCTCCTTTATAGCCAATAGTGTAGAGAGAAATGTTAAATGTTAAAATAATCCAGTAATTACATTTAAAAACAATTTTTACCCGGAGTTTCACATAAACACTGAACAAACCAATAGAAATTGGCGCGGATACGCGGTTTTCGTGTCATAATTTGTTCGTCAAAAGATCCGCGGTATTGTTATTTTTGATATACTCATCTTTCTGTTGGACGATTCAAAAAATTGTCATAAGGGTCGACGCCAATCACAATCAGTTACCTACAACCGCGAAATCTCATTTTTGCTTTTTTTGTACATTCGCGGTTTTGGATAATGTTAGTTACGCGGTATTGGACTATCAACGACGATATGTTTTTTTTAATGCCTAAAAAATGTTGTAAAGTCAGGAGTATTTCTCTAAATACTTATTTTTAGGTAATAAGTAATCAGTTGCATTTCGAGACGACATTCTTGTTCAATTTAACAATACTTACTGATTTGAAAAGTTACATATGAAGTGGGAATAAATTTGTCTAATTAAAAAAAAACAGCTAAGTATCAAGATTAGGTCGATGCGCTATTCGCTTGCAGCGGGTTGCCATACGAGCAGCACAGTGGCGCCTCCATTATTTTCTACTCTTTTTTGCCAAGCTGTAAGATTAGTTCGAGGCCCGAAATAAGAATGAATGATAACCCGATTTGACAGCCTGTCGTCCGTAAATCCCCGATAAGTTTTTCTCCCGTCCGAAAATTGAATTTGTCACTTGTTTTGAATAATTATTTACTTTCGGAAGGGCCCGTATTTTCGCTGACGGACTTATAGCCGATTACGGTAATTTATGCACAGTTGTAGGTTAAAATGAAGACGCTTTGTATCTTTACCAAAAATGAAGCAAAGACCTAATTAATACCTCCGTATAGTAGACCACGCATAACTTTTTACAGAGTAGTCCGATTTTGATAAAAAAAAATTAAGTATTGGAAAGAGTATACCCCGAAGTTGGTCCCATACAAATTTGAAAAAATAATCCAACCCTAAGGGTAGGAAAACAGGGGATGATTGATTGTTCACTCACAGATTTTAATGCTGAGTTGTGTATTACAAAAAATAATCAAAAATTAAGCATGTAGTGATTAGTAGATTATAGCCACAAAAAATTATAAAATAAAAACTTTTTAACAAAAAAATTACACCGCCGAAAAAACTGAAAACATATCCAAAGTCACCGACTTCCGAACTTAGAACTTATTAAGGTTAAACAAAAAAGGTTTATAATTTTTTTGCTTTTCAGTTTTTTCGGCGGTTTAATTTTTTTGTTAAAAAGTTTTGTTTAGAGGAACCGAGCATAAGAGGGTAGAGCTCCAGGTGCTGCTGAATACCGGTAGACCGATTAGACTGGAAGCCGTCTCCCTCTCACACTGTCCCAGCAGTTATATGCTGCTGATGTATATGTGGAATCCGACTCTGACATAATTATGAAAAGTTAAGCAGATGGATGAATGTCCAGCATATTTTAAGAAACGTAGAACAATGGCCGCTTAGGTTTGAGACAATGAGTACGAGCGAGTGTTATCAGCGCTCGAATATAAAACCTTATCAATGAGGTTAGCGAGCCGTATGTGGTACTAGCGGTGTGTGGCGTACAGAGAGCGGGATTATAGCTTTGAAAACTTTAAGAAGGAAAAATGGCTTCATTAGTTGCTTCTGGGGCATTGCGTGCCTACAGTACAGAGGCTCTAGTGTGAGTTTGTTTTGCACTCCGATTCGTCCTTCACCAATCCTGGGCCAATCGCAGCGCCGAACGCGCTAGATGCGTTCGTTCGATATGTCACACTAGGGCCTTTGATATGATCGTCACAGCTTTAAAACAACATCAAGTAAATGTGTAAGTAAGCAACATACAATCGATACCGTATTTTGTCGCTCGCCACTGTCGATTACTTAGCATAATCAGCGTCTAATGCCCACTGATGGGACACGGGCCTCGTCTCAGTAAGAAGCAGTGGGAAAAACCCCAAAATCACACAATCAAAAATCGGTTGAACAAAATGCATTGTGTTATTTATTTACCGACGACGTTGAGTTTTTTGAACACATGAAGCAATGGATTAGTTCCTTCAAAATAATTCAGACTATGATTAATTGTGATTATTCTGTAATTAGGGTCTTGGGGGAAGCCTATGCCCAACAGTGTACGAATTCGAAGTCAAATAATAGGTATAATCAAAAGGACTGCGGAACCCTAAAAGAACGATTGCAAAACTTTAATAAGTTATCATATTTTATAAGATTTTCGATTATAAAAATGTTAATTTATCGTTTACTTTAAGCCCTTTAGAGAGTTCAAAGTTTAAGGCTTGTGTGGCCGTGAAGAAGTCTTTATTTTAACATAACCTCACACCTGTATTTGCTTGGCAGTCTGATGTGTGTACGACAACATTTCGTCAGCTATGTTG
The DNA here is from genome assembly GCA_947359405.1 of Antitype chi. Lineage (NCBI taxonomy): Eukaryota > Metazoa > Arthropoda > Insecta > Lepidoptera > Noctuidae > Antitype > Antitype chi. The sequence goes on along the minus strand of OX375834.1, from coordinate 12,308,525 downwards.
CAATGTAAGTTGTTATGGACAGGGGCGAGCTTGTAGCCATCACCCCGGAAGCTATCTAGATTGTGAAAACTGTTCTTCCTTCATCATCTGCCTAGCCTGTTCCCAAATATGTCGGGGTTGGCTTCCAGTCTAACCGGATACAGCTGAATACCAGTATTTCTCATGGAGCGACTGCCTATCTTGACCCCTACAACCCAGTTACTGGGTAATACGATACGTATAAGACAGGTTGTCAGACTTTCGGGCTGTCAAAGATCCACGAATGACAGCCGGGACCAACGCACGACGCACGGAGGGGTCTTATGTAAAGATGGTCACCCATCCACGAACCAACCTCGGCAAGCGTAGCTTAACCTGATCGATCGACCCGTGCGGCTATTATCACTTAGCCACAAGCCCTATTTGTTTGCGGTCGGCGCAACATTCTCTTTTTCTCCCACACTTCTCTATCAGTCGTCACCTCCGTAGTCACACCCTTTCCAACCATATCATCATTCACACAGTCCATCCATCGTTTCTTTGGTCTCCTACGAGTATATTCTCCCTTGGTCTTGTCCTTTGTAACTCATCCCCGTATAAATGGCTAAACAGATTAGGTAGATTAAGACACAGATTGAAATATAGTATACTTTAAACCCGGGCACGGAAACCATGACATTTCCCTAGGATGCGAGTGAAACCGCGAGCAAAAGCTAGACTATATATCTCCTGCAGTATGTTAGCTTGTGGAGTGCTACATGTATGCTTGTTTCAACTATAAACCTTATTAACGTACTTGTAGAGGTAGTTTCAATCATCATAATATATATGTTCACGACTGTAGATGGAGGCTTAGCAGATATGTAGGTAATACGCAGATTTTGTTTGACAGTACTGCAGGCTTAGCACGAGCATCGATTAGTCGCCGGAAGAATAGACATGACTATTAACTAAATGATGTACAACAGGAAAAGATAGCTATGTTCTTCTAGTAGGTAATTATCTCTGTTATGTCATTATGTGTTCTAAACGAATCATGATTTTGTCGATAATCGTATATACTTTGTGGCCGTCGAGTAGAAAGTTTGTTGTCAGTGTGATTTTGACAGTTTGGGAAGAAATATTCTTCTGAAATAGTCTACATATAAAAGGACCTAGACGAAGATCGTTAGAAACGAAAGACAGAATGACAGATTGTAGAAGGATATCTACGGTGCGATGTCAAAAATGGAGAAACGGAATGAGACTTTGTATAGAACAAGCACTGTCTATTCTTCGTAGAAATAGAAAGCGTCATGCTAAGCCTGCTGGTGGCTCAGTGGTAACTGCCGCGACTTAGGGGTCGAACCCAGACAGGCCTTGTGTAAATTATTTCATCACCACTGCTCTCAAAACGGTGAAGGAAAACATCGTGAGGAAACCGGCATGTCCTAGAACCAAAAATTCGAGTCCACCAACCCGCACTGGGCCCGCGTGGTGGATTACAGCTCACTCCCTCTCACAGAGAGGAGGCCTGTGTCCCAGCTGATTATGTATAGATAATAATATAATAACAGCCACAAGAGTTGATCGATCTGGTTAAAGTCTGTTTGCCCGGCTGTTATTCGTGGACAGTCGTTACGGGTCGTCAGAAGCCCGTAACTCTGACAACCAGTCTTACCAAGGGGTATCGTATTACCCAGTAACTGGGTTGTGGAGGTCAGATAGGCAGTCGCTCCATGTAAAATGCTGGTAGACAGCTGCATCAGCACCCTCTTTGCGGAAGACACTTTCAATCAGAATATGAATCCATTGCTTTAAATGTCCGGAAAATGTATTTGCTCAACAAAGTAAATAACGCAATTAATGTTGTTTATCAAAATAAAGCGATTCCTACTATTGGTGTGTTACGCAATTAACCCCGGTCAGACTAGAAGCCAATCCCAGCATAGTTAGGATAAGGCAAGGCAGATGATAACGTACCTCACCTTGTACAAAGCCCCCTAATATTCCAAATAATCGATGACGCGCTCCCACAAAAAGCATCAATTGACATTTATCAAATAATAAAACAAATAAAAATAAAATACTCAACAGTCAGCTACTTACATAAACGCTACTTTAAACCCTTCGCGAGTGCGGGAGCGAGACGGAAGATGTTCCATTGAAGGCGTAGAGACGACGACGGATGTTTGTTACTTGTAAAAAAAAACTGTGAAAGTGATTTTATATTCGTGTTTGAATAAAATTATTTTATACAAGATTATGCTAAAGGCTTTGTCCGCGTGTAGGTTGGAAATTATCCCATCGGAACGCACTATGGACTAAAAAGTATTTTATGTATTAATCCAGGTTAAAATCTATTTGTGCCAAAAAAAATATCCAATTCTGTTCAGGTGATTTTGCGTGATTGAGTAACAAAGTGTCAAACATAACAACATTTACATTTATTTATCCGTTACATAAAATTAGTAGGATAACATAACACTACGCCACCCCTGTATTTACCAAAGTGTTACACAGATATGTACAGACGCCAGCATATCAAGCTACCCCAATCTGTCAAATTTCTTTGATACATTTTCAACTTTATTAGAATAAAATAAGGTTCATGTTGTCGTGGTCATGCCTGACGGTATTTCTAGATCTAAAAAAGGCCTTTGACACCGTTTCTGTTCCAACCCTTGTGACCAAGCTGGAAAGAGCCGGAATAAGAGGAGCTCCTCTCAATTTTTTCAAAGATTACCTCTCAAATAGAAAGCAGAGAGTTAAGATTGGCACATATATTAGTGATGATGCGGACGTATCATTTGGCGTGCCCCAGGGAAGTGTACTGGGCCCCACATTATTTTTAGTGTATATTAACGATCTCTGTAACTTAAAAGTCAATAGTGCAAACATTTTTTCTTACGCCGATGACACAGCTATTGTTTTTTCCGGAAAAGACTGGGCCGATGTTAAACAAAAGGCAGAGTTGGGAATGATTGAAATAACCAACTGGCTCAACGACAACCTTCTCACACTAAATACTGTAAAAACTAACTTCATTTGCTTTACCATCTCAAATCGTTCACAGCCAAATGAAACTTTTAGCATCAAAGTACACTCATGTGATAAACCTTCAAAAAATAACTGTGGGTGCCCTTCAATTAGTAAAGTCTCACAGACTAAATATTTAGGCGTCATGATTGACCAAAAATTATCATGGTATGCTCATCTTGAGCACGTAACGGGAAGAGTTAGGAAACTTGGATGGATATTTAAAACATTACGACAAGTCATCCCTACAAATATAAATAAAAAAGTAGGGCTTCATAGAAACCTTCTTAATGAAGTTTATGTGGCACTAGTCCAATCAGTTATAGTTTACTGTATCCCCGTATGGGGCGGCGCGGCTAAATCAAGATTTATAGATGTTGAAAGAGGACAGCGAGCATTAATCAAAATTATGTATTTTAAAAAGATAAGATACCCTACTGAGAGTCTATACCAGATTAGTGGCCTACTTTCTGTTAGAAAACTGTACATTATACATATGGTCCTGAAAAAACACAAGACACTTCCTTACGACGATAACATAATATCTAAGAGACGAAAAGACTTGATTGTTCATGTCCCACAAACTAAAACTAAATTCGCTGCTATACAATACAACAGACGTTCTGCTCAACTATATAATAGGGTAAACAAAGAGATATATATATACACTAAACAAACTCATGAATGTAAAAAAAATCTAACAAATTGGATAAAATCAATTACTTATGAAGATACTGAAGCACTATTGCGAACCACAAATTAACTCACTCATTTCTCTCTACACACACACTCACCTACCCACACACGCATGACACACACGCAAACCCACTCTCATACACACACACACACCTGCACCTTAATATTGTTTACTTGTTTTATCTTATTTTTAATTTGTATTTTTTGTCTATTTTTACCTTTTTTTACCTTTATTTTTTATTTTACCTTGCTATGGAAGAGCGGAGTCTCCTAATACAGGCATTGTTTGCTTAAAAGGAGGCTCCAATCACTAACGTGTTACTTATATATAGTTACGCAATAAACAATTTTTAATTTAATTTTTTTTTTAATGTTCAATTGGGAAAATTTGACAGTTTGGGATAGCTTGACCTGCTAGCGTCTGTACACCCACATTTCGCCAGTTACGCTTAAGTCACATGTAATAGGGGGCGAGTATATTGCCATCAACCGGACACAAATCCAGACCAAAATTATTTTTTTATAAATAAATATAAAGATAATTCATAGATATTGATCGATAGTTATACTTATATCATTTGATTGATAATTTTAGTAGATCCTAACCTATGAAAATATGAATTAATGGCGGCTTAAATAAGATCTTAAGGTGAAAGCCCGCCAAATTACAATGAAATTAAAATGTATGAAAAAAAAAACACCTCCTTTTCTTCCGTTTTTTTGTCATTAGCAGGTCAGTGGTCAGGTCAGGCTATAATTATGTTGATTAAAATATGACTGCGACCGTAACACGTATTTATTTACAGAATTATAATAATTAAAATCATCAGCAGAACCCTCTAGGTTCATTTAATTTAATTGAATTACTATTTTATGAAACAGACTGAGAATACTGCTGATGCATATTACACCCAAGTCTAGCAATATTAATAAAGCTTTAATAAAAACCTATAAAAATAATTATCAGTCACAAAAAAATAACAAAGATAAAAAAATAAAAAGTCCTAAGTTGACTCCATTAGACATTTGTTCTAGCAGTGAAAAAATATCGGGCGCATACTTGCTGCGGCTTCAGGGGTGTCACGCGGGCGTTATTATTATTGTTACTTTTAATGTTATTTTAATTTATTGTCTAAAGAAATCCTTACGGGTCGATCGAAGGTTAAGCTACGCTTGGCTAGGTTGGTCTAAGGATGGGTGCCATTACGCACCGATGTTAAGCCGTTGTCAGTCGTTACGGGTAATCACAATTCTGAGTTTAACAACCAGTTTTGCCAGTGGGTATCGTGTTACCCAGTGGTTGTTGAGGTCAGATTGGCAGTCCTCCCTCCATGTAAAGTACTGGTATTCAGCTGCATGCGGAAAGACGGAGCCGATCCCAACATATTTGGAAAGACCTGAAATTGCTATTAATTTGAAGTGAACTAAAAAAAATTAAAAGAACAAACGGAACTTTTTGCTTTAATTAATAACAATGTTTTGGAAAACCAGTTAGTTTCTTAAACTGCATATACATTACGACGATCAGTGGTTAATAACAGGATAATAATACTTCAAACTTCTAACTAAATTATTTATTCCGATTAATGGACTTCATCATTTTGCTGTCCCCCTATGTCGGGGTCGGCTTCCAAAATAAACGGATCCAGCTGAATAGCAGTATTTTACAAGAAGCGACTGCCTATGTGGTCTCCATAACCCAACTGGGTAACACGATACCCACTGAAGATTGGTTGTGAGACTTTTGAGCTGCTCTCGAGTTTTACTGCAAAGAAATGTATTCCTTTTTTCTAAGTTTTTAAGCTTTTATACCCCTTGTTTTTGCTCTGAATGGACTTAAGATTCTGACCGTCAACTCTCTAAGTCCCTCAAAGAAGATCGGTCGAAAATAGTGTCAAATTCAATTTTCAGTCGGGCAAAAACACAACGCGAGTTGCTGGCACGCAACGACACTTGTCAAATCGCGTTGTTGAAGTAATATTATGTCCATAAATGATATGTAGTTGGAAACGCGTGTAGCTTCGGCCGAAACTAGGAACTTCGTGAGGGAGTTGACGCCCAGACATGAGACGTTACTTTTATAGTTCGATAAACTAGACATACGACTTCAAAGAATGTTATGTTTCGACCCAATATTTTTTTCAATATTTTAATTTGTCCCTTTTCATGTATGCAGTAGGCCCGCGTGGTGGATTATGGCCCACTCCTTCTAATCGTGAGGAGACCTGACACCACGCAGTGGGACCATTACAAGCTGTTATGTTTTTATGTGTCATGTGGGTATGTATGTCCATGGTGTAGGCATGTGATACGGAGGAATGAGGAAAATGTCGTGAGGAAAGTTTTGAGTTTGAATGTCGATATACTAGTAGAACGATGGATGGACTGTGTGAAAGATGATATGGCTAGAAAGGTGGTGACTACTGAAATGACGACTGATAGAGAAGTATGGAAGCAAAGACCTGCGCCAACCAGAAATAAATTGAAATAAGTGTAACAGAAAAAAACAGTGGCACTCCGGGAGTGCTGACAGAAGTGAAAACTTGAACAATTACGTGTGTATTTTTTAAATCGTCAGTACAGGATTTCACATTGGGTCCTTGGGTCCTGATTGCTCTCGGTAAAAAATGATAAATTAGCGATCGACTTCAGCCATTAAAGCTAACAGCACAGATTTTTACGACAAAAATACAAAGGGAAAGAAAGGGATAATAGAATTAGAATTTCCTAATGAAAGAAAGGGACTTTTCCAAAAGACATCAACGTGCGACTCATCCGTGTGCTCAAGCGTTCGGTGAAGATGACGCGAGTTCCATGATTTTTGTTCACCCAAAAAGTGTTCAGCGCGCCTAAAGAAGTTTTCACTTCAATAATGATGAATTTGTTCCTTATCGTAGGATTTAAGATATAGAAAATCACACTTTTGCAACAAAAAAGAACTAAGCATGAATAAAAACAATATGTCACCTAATCTAAAGCTTACGTCATCATTAAATGAACGAGTGATAAGACCGTCACATTATAGCGACGCGTCATGATAGCGGTGATAACAGAAATTATGCTTATTAACCGATGACTTACCGAAATTGACATTGTCATCATTGTTAAGGTTCTGTTCTTGGAGGAACTGAATTTTATAAATATATTCTAATTCTGTTTGGCTTTCATTTTTTTTTTGTGATTTAATTTAGAGTTACAGTATGTCTGCCTACAGTAGGTCCGCAGGAGAACCAAGGTTACCGACATAGTCCGAAGAACTTCCAATCTTAGTGGCAGTGGGCAGGGCACATTGCTCGCAGAACAGATGGCTGATCGGGCCGAAAGGTTCTGAAGTGGCGATCGCGTACTGAAAGACGTAGGGTTGGAAGGCCTCCCACAAGACCGCAGGCATCCGCTGGATGCGGGAAGCATAGAACCGGTCGAAGTGGCGGACCTTGGGGGTGGCCTTTGTCCAGCAGTGGACGTCTTTTGGGTGAAATGATGATGATGATGAGTATGTCTGCTCGTGGCTATATAATAACAGTCTGCTTGCCTGCGTGCCTCGGAAAGCACGTTAAGCCGTTGGTCCCAGCAGTCATTCATCGATCTTTGACAGTCGTTACGGGTCGTCAGAAGGCCGAAAGTCTGACAACTAGTCTTACTAAGGGGTATCGTATTACCCAGTTACGAGTTTGTGGAGGTTCGATAGGCAGTCGCTACATATACAAAAACCGATTTTCAGTTGCATCTGGGTAGCCAGTTGGCAGAACATCAGCATACCTACTTGAGAATACGTAATTATGCTTACGGAACCACAGCAAAGAATGACTTGCATTGACCAGCTTTTAACGATAAGACATACATATTTCTTTCATGATGATTTTAATAACAATATCTTTATTTATCACTACGCAATGGTGGATAGACGATGAGATGTAAGATACTGTGGATATATTTTGTCATTAGGTACTTACGGACTCAATCATAAAAAAATAAGGAACTTCGTTCCAATTATTCGCGTACTGGATCTACAACGCACTGGTTATCGCCGAGTGTTCAAAATCTAACAGTGTTTTTTTTTTCGATGTGCGAGATACACTCTGTTGGATTCTCAATCTTCGGTTTAACACCGAGAGTTGACAGTCCACTGCGCGATGAAATCCCGTTGCGATATTTTTTTTGTCGGTTTGAACGTCAACTTACAAAGCAGTTTTTGTCACATTCGCAAAAAAAATGTTTTAATAACCTCTTCTTTTTAGAAGTCGGTTAAAAATAGATATTATTTATCTTATTTAACTTCTGCCAGCCCTATCTCCACAAATGTTCGCTTGCGACTGAACGCTGTAGCCGCAAAAGTGAGCTAATACATATTTGTGTTACGTTATTTTTTGTTACTTTCTTCTTTTTGCTGGTGCATTTGAAGTTTTAAGTGAACAAGGGTAATTATGAACAAGTATTTATTAAGTTATTAATTGATTGAGCATATCGGTATGCAAAATTATGACTCGCGGTAAGTACTTTGATGAATGACAACGTGACCTTATTGGTGACGTTGTCAGAAAGGTCAGGTGCGTAGTACCTACCTGCAACCGGCGGCGTGCGTGTATGTCCAGATGTATGAACATAAACGAGGAAAAAGGAGTATGTATGGATCGTAGCAGGTGGCGTTCTGTAGTTTCTGCATATGGGAAAAAAGCGTTATGTATGTCAGTAAATGACAACTAATACAAAAAAAAACTAATTTATTTTATACCATAATCTAAACTTAAAATATTAATAAACAACACAGCAACAGCTTCAAACGTATACCTCACAACTATTATTATACTTAAACATGAGCGCAGTATAAAATAGCTGTACCTAGATATAAATTTTGCCGTTACGTGGTTCCTCACTTCCGCTGCAAATGTTTCGTAAGCTGCGCGACGTCACATTCCGGCGGCGACGGCAAGTGATCTTGATACTTGGTTTATTTTTACACGAAAATTACAACTATGCACAACTTATGTGTATTTTAATGCCACGCATCTTCTAATACATGTAAATGTACATAATAAATAAATAGCAGAAACAATAGAACGTTACCTCCTACGATCCTTTGGAGACAAAAGGAGTTGTTAACGTTCATACATCTAGTTATTGATTTAGTTTTTCAAAAACATAAACGAATGCTTTTTTTTTAACTTAGCTTAGTAAATAGGTATTCAAATTCTTTTTGGAAAAAATATGATAGTAGAAAGTGTTATAATTATGCCTAAAAGTGGTTTATCTTGATCCTATGATATGCATGTTGATACTAAAACCAACGAAACTCTGTTGTTATCTTTGGTTAAAATAAAATTCTTAATCTCTTTATTATAAAAACAAATCGTAAACTTAATTTTAATCCGAAGCTATTAAGCAGTCCATAAATCTATTAACAAATAATTAAATATTAATCGTTTAAACTCTGGCCTTCCTTTGCATCTAACTTATAACTCTCCTCCCCCTATCGAATTTATTTGCAGTCGGCACAACATGTCTATTTCTCCCACACTTCTCTATCTGTCGTCATCTCCGTAGTCACACCCTTTCTAACCATATCATCATTCACACAGTCCATCCATCGATTCTTTTGTCTTCTCCTATTCTTAAAGCCATCCACTTATAAACTCAAAACTTTCCTCACGACATTTTCCTTATTCCTCCGCACCACATGCCCATGACAACCATACATGATATGGGACTAATTAAGATTATAGCATATTATTATTTCCTTTATTTCATTAAATATATAAATATAAATTACATTTTTAAATATTGGAATATAAAATGTATAAAAACATAAAAAATAGTAGCCCACCGGTCGGGAACCGGTCCAAATAAGCATATTTATTATTATATTACGAAATTCTTACTAAATAATAATTAGACATTTGCCTTTTGCCGTCTTAATTTATTGACATAAAATTGTGACATTCAATCAAGTAATAGACTTTTTCTATTTTTATTTTGTTAATTGACATTCGATTACCTACCTACGCTATCGTGTATGTTGTCTTGTGGGACATAGTATGGACAAACATGTTTTATAAAACATCTTTATAGTTTAACCCAATGTTCACAAAATGAATTTGAATTTAATGATATTGAAAAATCTTTCCTCACGATATTCGTCCTTAGTTATTCCTAGTAGAAAACTACAAACATACTAAGATTAGTTACCTAAATTACCAAAAACGTAACATACAAGTATAACACAAAACTCAGCATTTTAGTTAGCATATAAAAATGTGCAGTTACGTCCTTCGCCCCAACCTCGACACGACATTACATCAAGTGTACTGCGACCGCTCGCTCGTGATACTTCGGTTTATAATTCTTTTACTGATTGTTACCAGCACCCTAATTGCGTAACACGCGACTAATCATAATCGGTTTCATTTTGACAGTTCCACAATATTCATTGCGTTATTTACGTTGTTGAGCAGACACATTTTTCGAACATATGAAGTAATGGTTTAGCCATCTGTTTCAAAACGAAACAGATTATGATTAATCGTGAGTTACGCAATTAGGGTGCTGTTCGTCTGTGAAGACTATTGTCTCATTAATGAGAATATATTTTAAACCGTTATAACGTAATCTGGTGCGTGTAGTACCTAACTACTGTTCGCCCGAAAATGGACAGAAAACGAAAATGATTTAGACCAGTGGTTCTCAAAGTTGACTGGACCGCGACCCACCTAACAAAACTTCCAAATTCGGGACTCACCTCTTGGCTGTCATGGAGAAAAGAAGGGGCATAACTAGGTATGAATGAAGGACTATTCAAATAAGAAAATAACTAATTAAGTACAAGGAGTGCTATTTCAAAGAGAAAGATGTATGTGTTTCCTATTTTTTGTTGTCACTACTTATAGCTTTAGCTTAAACTTCAATTTCAGGCAACAAGCAAGGATAGTTGTCAGCAACTGAGACCCAGTATTTCACGGCTTGCCATTGAATACATTTTTCTGTGACGTATCTTCTGATAAAGCAATGTGTGCTTGCGACCCACCAGTGGGTCGCGACTCATAGTTTGGGAAACCCTGATTTAGACATTAAAAAGGATTTAAATATTTATGTAATAAACAGGGTCAAATTAAATTAGCTGGCAATCATTTACCCACGTGTTGGGTGCGTATCGATAACGAAAACGAATTAAAAAAAGTTTTCGGGCAAAGGTAGGTTTATAGCTGTTTTAGTAATTTTTCGGGGAACGTGGATTTTAAAACAACAGTCGTTTGGTTGCTTTAATGTCACTGTCATTTAAAGATTTTGAACTAACTTGGAATTATGAAACGATTTTCTTTAATTCTTGTTTGATAACGTTACCCAACACGTAGGTAAAGTATTGCCAGCTAATTTAATCTGACCTTGTAGGTGTAGACGACCAATTGTAAGAAAAAACGGCCTTTAAAAGATTTTATGTTTCACTCAATATGAAATGTCATCATCCTAGGGGTCAAAACAATGTATATTTATGCGATCGCAGCAATCGCGGTTGATTTGCCGTCATTTTTTTAAGCGTTCCGTTGTCTGTCTCCGAAACGCATCAGCAAGATCTATATGAAATTTAAATGGGCACATTTCGGAACAAACCCCTTACGAAAAGAAAAGAATTTTGCAAATCCGTCTGTATATGACGGAATTATGCCCGAACATACAAAATAAAAACTAAAAAAAATATGAACATTTCGAATTGATAACCTCCTTCTTTTTGAAGTCTGCTAAAAATGCGTTCCGTTCTTTAGAGGTGCCCAACCAGCACCGTTGTTACGTAACACACTATCAATCAGAATCTGAATAATTTTGAATATTATTGCGAATCTAGTCTGCTTATGGCCGATTCCTATAATTTACGGACAGCTGTTGGTCAAAATTAAAACTCTTGTTTCTTTACCAAATATGAAGCAAATGCCTCATAGCTTTGCAGAGTAGACCGTTCTATATGGCAGTAGCTATCACAGGTAAAATTAGCTTACGAACCTATTTATTTGCCCAGTTTGGAAATAAAAAATGCTACCATTGGTAGCAAAACGATCCGTTTTTGCACGCTTTATATTAGCTTCACCTGTATGTTTGTTTGTTAATGACTCCTTTGGAATTGATTTTGACCCACTTCAAACGGTCAGATTTCATTTAAACTTTGTAGACTTATCGACGACCGACAATTAAATAATTAAAGAAAAATCACGCTTTTGTAGTCTGCAGAACTAAAAAAATAGAAAATAAATTAATTGTATTAAAAAGCGTGAGGGTGCTTGATATTAATTGATTATAAAAATACCTCAAAAAGCACCCCACGGTTTTTACTAGATTTAAATAATTTTCTACTTTTTAAGTTTGGTTTTTAAAGCGTGTTTTTTAGTTTTTTAAACTATTGTTTTGTTAATAAGAACCGAGCATTGGTAATGGAAAAACGCCATGAATGTTGTCGAACTGTCAAAATGAAAGCGATTGAACTGATACTGTAGGTACCTACGGATTCATCCATAAGTTAGTTTTAATAATCAAAGATTACCGGTAAACATCAGGTGGGATCTTAATTTGACGATATAAACCAATTGTATAACACGAAGAGCGAACCAGCGCACATCCTACACTGTCCACAAATGGTCAATTTCCTTTAATTATGTGACGTAACTATGGTCTAAGAGACAACTTATTGAAAGTGGGTTAATTCAGAATAAACTTATTAAGGCGGAGGAGACTGTGTTTGTCTATGGAAGAATAGCTCAGACCATAGCATAAACAGTCTATAATGCTCCCACTGGGAGTATAATTAGACTATAATGTTCCCTTTGCTGGCACACAGTCCTCTCTGTGAGCGAAAGAGCCATAATCCACCACGCGGGCCCAGTGCGGGTTGGTAGATGTCACCTGTCTTCGAATTTTTGGTTCTAGCACATGCCGGTTTCCTCACGATGTTTACCTTCACCGTTTTGAGAGCAGTGGAGATAAAATTACATACACAAAGTAATGTGTCTGCCTTGGTTCCTACAATTAGGCTATTTGACTCTATACGAGAAAAAATCTAAAAATATATTATTGAGATAGTTTAGGCAAAATGCAGTCGGAAAATGTTAGTTTTAGTTCATGAAACAACAAAATACATTTTAAAATACCATTTAAAGATTTCAGTTTTTTTTAATCTGTGTTTGAACGCCATGAAATAGTAGCCGCCATGTTATTTCGTCATACGGCATGTCAACTGAGCAACTTTGTACTTTTATTATGTTCGTAACCAAAGTAATTTTTATTTAAATAATATTTTGCATTCAGGAACAGCAAACCAACGATAAGTAGAAAAATAACTAAGTTTTAAATAATAAACAATTGTCATACAAAATATCAGCGCATTTGTTTTTAGCAAACTGACGTCATACCCACAGATAAATAAGGCGTCTACTGCGTCCAGTGTTTTCGTCAAATTACGCGCGAAATTTGAAAATGTAAAATTTTAATATATTTTTATGGCACTAATCGATTAAATAAAAAATTTGTGTTTTTTTTAGTGGTTTATTAGCACTCTAGAATCTAATTAAGATCCTTTTCAAAAATGAGTGTAATACCCTATTGCGGTTGTTACCACTAGAACTCCATTGCTCTTACCATTTACATAACAATCTACTAATAAAGAGTTATTTTCTATCGATGGATTTAATGTAGCTAATTTAGCACAAACGAGTGATTAACTAGGGGTCTAGTTAGTCAAATACTGGTATCATATTACCTCCCAACTCCCCATGCCCCCTACTTTAGGGGGATCTGTTTACCACTGAAATTCATCCGCAGTAGAATTATTTCCACGAATTTCAGAAACAAGCTTTTGCATTCGGCTTTGCTGTAATGGTAAATTGGCCAACAGAGACATTGCACGCACTGGGCCCGCTCAGTGGACTATGGTCCACTGCCTCCCACAAAGAAGAGACCTGTGTCCCAGCAGTGGGACCTTAATAGGCTGATTATGTAGATGTATGGGGGGTGTCAACAAAAAATTGATTTTTTCACTACTTCTTTAATAAATGAATGATAAATGATTTTATTTCTGCACGTAGGTTTGAACAAACACTTACATGTCAATCATATTTTTTTTTAAACCCGACTGCCTCAAAAGTGAACTTTCATTAAAAAAATATGAAGAATATTATATAAGAAACACGAAACTGGTTTTAAAAGGATGACTATTAGACTGAATACTATAAGCATGCAGTCGGAGGGAATAAAGGGTCAATTTTGATGTACCACTCTCACAATTAAGACGAATCTAACGGCACCTCTCAAGCTGAAATCGACCAAGCCGTTTAGACTACAGAGCGTGCCAAAGAAATATACATACATACATACACTCGAAAAACATAACCCCCTGGCGCAGTCGGGTAATAAAACTAGATGAGGTCGGCCTTTCTTATCTGATCACTCTGGGAAGAAAGGCCGAAACAAACTCTGAGTTTTATAAATAGTCTCTTTTAAAGTCCAGACATAATATTGGTCAGATCATGTGAAGACCATGTAGATTGGTGTCTGAAATGGTCTTTTGAGGAATAAACCACACGGATTGAGTGGACCTGTCCAGTCAGTGCATGCATTTATCAGTAATCATGCAGCTCAACTCTGAACTTGAGAAGCTCAACGATTTGACGAACAATACCAAAGAGGGGATATTTGGGTAGGCCGCATAAACTACTCAAACTGGCAGACCATGATCAATTGTGAAAATAATGATCCAAATTATAGACCTCACAATAATATTAAAGTAATACAATACTTCATACACTGAATATTCATGTCATTGGTTACTTGAGCACAGAATACACCTTCTTCCCAATACTCATCGGTATGAAGCTCGAGATTTCTTTACGATCCGAGTGAAACCGCGGTCAAGACATGGTTAAACGTAAAAATACCTGAAAATAATGCATATTTAACAACGACTGCGCAATATGGCCAGGAAATTGCAAGAGGCAGCCATTTTCTTTGAATTTCAACAAAATAATACTTTGTTGTGTTATTGTGTTACGTCATCGATCACTGCAATACTACAGGTGATGTTTTTTAGTAGTGTTCTATAAAAAATTGCTAGGGTTGGATCGAGGTGACACTAGAAAGAGATGCCTGGAAGGAGTTGAAGGGGGGGGCTTTGCTCAGCTGTGGGACAGTGTAAGCGTTTGTAAAATAAAGTTATTTTAAAGGAAAATCCAGTTTTTGTATTCTCTGAATTCTTCCTCAGCTTTTTACCTCTACCTATAAATCTGAAAGTTTGTATTCTTGGATGTTTGTTACTCAATCACGCAAAAACGGCCGAACGGATTTCGGTGTAATTTGGCAAACAGATAGTTTTAAACCTGGATTAACACATAGAATACTTTTTACTGGGTAGTACGTTCCGGTGGGATAATTTTCGACTTTCACGCGGGCGAAGCCGCTGGAAAAAGGTAGTTTGTCATAATACGTACGTACGTACATAAAGTCACGCCTTTTTCACACGGGGGTAGGTAGACCACCTGGCACGATCCTTAAATACTCCTTTTGTCATAATTTCAGTTATTATCCCTCCGTACTCCAATCGCCATAACTCACTGTATGTAACCTAGTTTACAGCATAAGAATCATATATTATTCAGTCCATTACTTACTTATGTCAGTCGTTATACCCAGTTTCAATCTAGAAAGTTCTATATTATTGAATAGCGTATTTTTTTCCTACAAGCCTTGACGGGTTCGTGCCTAATTAATTAAAACCATAAGGTCGATCTTCAAGGTTAAGCAACCCTTGCTGAGGTCAGTCCGTGGATGGGTGACCATCTATTATATTCCGTGACCTCTCCGTGACTCGGTGATCCCGGCTGTCATTTGTAGATCTTTGACAGTCGTTACGTGTTATCAGAAGCCTGAAAGTCTGACAACCAGTCTTACCTAGGGGTACGTGTTACCTAGTAACTTAGTTATGAAGGTCAGATAGGCTGTCGCTCTATGTAAAATACTAATTTTGAGCTGCATCTGGTTAGACTGCAAGCCAACCCCAACATAGGGACAAGGCTAGGCAGATAATGATCGTCCACATTCACAAGAGTAACAAAAACAAAGTGTAAACACACAACCTATCTCTTGGAAGTCGGTTATCCAACTGAGCGCTACACAAGTACGTACTGTCACATTTAAACTCCGTATATCGATTGGGCCACTATTATTAGACCGGGTAGACACTTGGGGCAAGGCATGAGCGGAGCGATATTGTTTCTCGCTTGAATTTCGACGAAGATATCATGGAGGTAACACTACATCACACCTGGGGGCCGATTCTACTAATTTGCAACGTTACACGTTAAATTGTGTTTCCACAACAGTTCGATTTCGATCGCCGTTCGATAGTTACATAAAAAGTCATTCTACTATTTTATAAGCAAAATGGAAACTAAACTTAAAACGAATTGCAACTGAACTGTAGCGGGAACACAGCGGGTAACCCGCGTTACCAACATGCCAAAATAATATGTTTTATTAATACCACAAAGAAAAAAGTTGAATCTAAAAATGTTACTAAACACGAATATGTGGCACTAAAAGTATTTTCTATAATTAAAAGACATAATGATCATAATTTTATCATTAACTTTGTCCTATAGTAAACGTCACGCTCATGTTCGATTTTGTTAGTAGAATAGGTTTTGACATTGTTTCAATCGATCGTTGGCGTAACTAAAACGTAACCGCAGCTGTGTCGCAGCTGGACCGTTGTTCATTTTAGTAGAATGCGAAAACGCTTAAAAGTGGTGATTCGGTTGCGGTTCTATTGCGTTTTTTTAACAAATTTGTTAGTAGAATCGGCCCCCTGGGCCTCAAGTCTGCTATTTTTATAAATTCGTCATTCCAACACGATCTCATTGTCCTTTTGCTAAAAGTTCGTAATCTGCTAAATTCATAATGGTCGATCATTGGTCGGTCAATGGTGTCGTAATAGAACTGTGTTATAATACTTATAATGGCATTGTCGTATTGCCATTATTATAAAACCCGTTAGTAGAAATGATTTTCGTAAAACTACTACTAAATTTGAGCATTTATTCATGCCAGATTTCAATTATATATATATTTACATATTATTTATTAGTGTTATCATTATGTACGAGATTACCAATAAATGCCATTTCTTTCAATGGAGTGTCAGTGGCTGACCATTGGAAAGTAATAATGACGCCATTATATTAGTAGATTACCAAACTGGTCAAAATCAATAATTATGAAATCAATGATAGACCATTCTGACACTATTGTAATAGCAGACTTGAGGCCCTGGACTGCCCGAAGGATTAAGCAGAGCTGTAACTTTAATACAAACACATTTCGCCAGTTATGTTACGTCGCATTTAATAAGGGCGAGCTGGTGAACTGGGCTCGTATCCAGACTACGGGTTGCTATTTAGAAATTCCTAATACAAAAACCCATTAGTATACTTTTCAGTAAGGACCAAGCTCGGGACGACGGCGCGTTGTGTTCCACGCGCGCCTCAAAGAGATGTCAGCACCAACTGGTGGGGTCCGCAAGGACCGATGCCTGCCAGGGGTGCGGGTTCTTAGAAAGAGATACTGCAGCTCCTGGCACACAGGCAACTGAGGGAACACGGGTGGGTTTTAGTCAGTAAAAGTCTGACACGCCCTCCTGCTCCACCCAGAGCGGGAGAAGTTATTTGATGATTTCCCACCATCAAAACAAACCTGGGTTTCGAAACCAGGGCCGCATGCTCAGCATTAGCGCTTGGGACCACTAAAATAAGTACACGTACATACATAAGCTCACGCCTCTCCCCATAGGGGTAGGCAGAAACTAAACAGTACGCCACCTATGGTATGCTATGACTACGATCTTTACATACCCATTTTAATTTCGTAGTAACGAAAAATTATATATAATGGAAAAAGACGGAGAGAAAGCTATAGTTATCATGGTTTTCGAGGATGCTAAAGCCGATAGTGAGGCCAAAATGAAAATCCATGATGGCAGCTGTGAAAACTTTCAATTTTTTATTTTTTTTGTAATGGTTGTCGTTTTCATAGTTTTTGAGGGTGCTAAAGCCGATCTAGCAAGGTCAAAATGAAAATACAATATGGCGACAAGTTTATGAGAGCTTCTTAAAACTTATACTAGGTGGCGCGATGACAGGGTTCACGAATGTTATACCCTTTACGACTTTATCTATAATTATCGATTCTACCACGCGTTATCAAATTTCTTGAAAAAAAGAATTGGTCTTTATCAGTATTTGACATCCTACTAATAATATTATAAATGTGAATGTTTGTATGTTTAGATGTTGCCATTTTTGCCTAATTAAACATCTAAGTTTGTTACTCACTCGCGCAAAAACGGGTCTACGGATTTGGATGAAATTTGGCACACATAGTTTGTAACCTAGACTAACACATAGGATATTTTTTTATCCCGATGGTATATTCCCGTGGGATCATTTCGATTTCCAGGCGGGTGTAACCGCTGGCAAAAGTTAGTGTATTCATAAATTTATTTAGTTTTTCTTTTCACCCATTTTAAGTTTGTCAGATTACTTTTCCCAACCGTTTTTGTTTTTGTTTAATTATTGAAGTCAAAAGCTAATCAGAACCGGCTTAATATGGAGCTAGTGCCATCTGACGTCAAATGAAACCGTATGGTTACGAAGGAGTCAGAAATTGACAACACAGTGAGCAAGTTGGAGCAGTGGTGACCCAGTGGTAACGGTGCAGACTTACGAGTTGTAGGTTCGAACCCAGACTTATTTCATCACCACTGCTCTCAAAACGGTGAAGGAAAACATCGTGAGGAAATCGGCATGTACTAGAACACATTCGATGACATGTGACATCTACCAACCCGCAATGGGCCCGCGTGGTGGCTTACAGCCCAGTCCGTCTCACAGAGAGATGGCTCGTGTCCCAGTAGTGGGAACTGGGGACATTATAGGCCGACTATGCAGTCAGCAGCTCGTCCCTTCTCTGTATAAGAAGAGGTCTTTGGCCTTCAGAAGGTCGATAACAGGTACCTACCTAATATTGTTCCAAAAATCGGTGACATTATTTGCGAACACAAACTAACTCCATACAAATTTCAGAAAAAAAAAACTGAACAAAAAGTACGTTTCCTAATCTATGTAAGCTAGGCTTTATTAATAAGTTAAACAAACAACTTTAGTAATTAAGACCTTCTCTACTCAAACTTACGGTTCAAAATCGATCGGCAATTAATGTAGTATTCGGTTTATACGCCCTTTTGAGAGTAGCGATTGAAACTTCGTGAGCAGTTGTTTACTGAGCTCGGGAAGTTTAGATACTTTTATTTTTATTATGAAAATCGGAAAAAATATTTGCGTTCGTTATTTGGATGTATTTTCTTGATTCGTTGGAGGAATGACGTGGTTTTATTCTTCCTTTTCCGATTTCGCATGTACTCGTAAGTAATCAATCCAACCAAAGTAGGTTGCCAAGACTTGGGTACATCATAACGCTTTCACGGTTAAAAAGTTTTCAGATCTAATGTCTACATTAGATCTGAAAACTTTTTCGGCTCTAGCCGAGCCCCAACTCCACGAGGCCTAAATCTACAAACCTGACATCTTGATCAAAATGTATGGTCCTGCCTTTTGTTTTTGACTCGTCTTGGCGGCGTTACTACCGTGTCTTAATGATACAATTTTTTGTTTTAATTACTTTTTTTTAATCACGGGGAGAAAGAAGACTTTGCCCAGCTGATGAAGGCTAACAGTTACTTTTGTCAGATAGAACGTCAAAAATATTTATTTATTATGGATTTTAATTACGAAATCTTATTACTAGTAACGTGGAAGTTACAGAAAACCCTAACATATTATGTTTTTTCTCAATATTTAAAAAAGTTTTAAAATAGACGTTGAATTTTAAATACATCCTTGATTTTTTTTAATAAGCAGCATTTTATTACTCAAATTAATTATCATCGCGTGTTAACACTGTTAACCATAAATCATTGTTAATTTCTTTATTATCTCTGTAGATGAATATGAAGTAATTCTAAGTAGGTTAAATACTGACTATATTTATTTCAATATTAATTTTATTAAAACCTTTAACTGCCTTGTCAAGTGCTACTACTGAACATGACGTCCTGGCTCAGAATTCCAGGTTGAGAAAGAGTTATTGGGGTTTACCATCACAAATATCTCAGTAGAAGGCCAGAGTCAGGATTTGTGCCCAGTTGATGGAATTAGGCTTGCTCCTATTACATGAAACTTAAACATAACTGGCAAAATGTGGGTGTTCCTATTGTAGGTAGATCTCTGCTTAACACCCCGGGGAAACAAGGCGTGTCAATTATGTTATGTGTTAAGTGGTACGTTCCCTTGGAATAATTTTCGATCACCATACACGGACGATGCCGCGGGCAAAAGCTAGTACGTTAAAATTATGCAAAAGTTATATTTTCCACTACACCCTCCTCAAATGGTGAGTTACACACCTAGCCAGCACCTGTGACTTCAAAGGGAATCCTGCGGGGAATGTACGTAATACACTATCGGTAGGAATGGCTTTTCATTTTGACAGTTCAACAACGTTCATTACGTTGTTGAGCAGATTTTTTAGATTTGAACATATGAAGCGAAGGATTAGCAATGTCCTTCAAAACGATTCAGATCGTGATTGATAGTGTGTCAAGGAATTACCCTTTATTTTTAGACCTTGCTTAAAGTTAAGTAATGATTACCGACTGTTTCACTATACATTTTTGACGTTTAAACATCCCTTAACTTTAATCATCGTATATAATAAAACCTTAGTGAGTGCAAACTAACCTACTTCTAATTCGCTTAGAACACTGTAATTAGAAGTTTGTGCGCATTTCAAAAAATTGTAAATGATTGCAAACATTGCCATTTTACGTATCATAGAATTGTAATCTATTTCGCACGGTGATTCGAAGCAATGAAAGAGTTACGTAATAGATGCAAGTATCAAGATTGTCACGGCGCAGTCTGCGACCCGACTCTCATCTTTCACTGCTTTCCTTCGGGGACGGACTTGGCCGAGGGCTTTGAATTGTTTTTTTAATACGTTGCAAAAATTGGAGTTTGAAATTGATTTTGGCTTGTATGACGTGGATTTTTTAAAATAAATATGGAAGACGGTTTTAGGTACCTATATGCAATTGTAGAATTCAATCAATTGTAGTTAGTGCTAGTCACTAATTATGCAAATAAAAATAAATATTAAGACAGAAAAAAAGTGATTATTCGTATTAAAAAAAAAATGCAAATTTGCAAAATAGGAGTGCATCTCGACATTATTAGTTTAGCGATTCTTTACTATTCACATTAACATATTTTCTATTTATATTTTAGCCAATAAACTTAAATGAACTCTAATTATTATATGTTATATAAATATTGGCTAGGATCAAGTTAATACTAGTTTAACTGAATTACTGTTATATATAAAAATCCACTTAATTACGCTTAATTTTTGCACTGCAATTGCACTTAATTTTTTTCTCTTTATTAAAAAACATTTCTAAAAGTAATTTGTAAAGATTTTACAAAAGTACATTAAAATGCAAATAACATTCCAAACACTACTAAACATATTTTTCTGGTTTCCATGCAGCTACAGACTTATTGGTGAAAACTTTTTCTTTAAATTTATCTATTTTATCAAACTACTTACGTCACTAATTGAATACCTAATCGTTCAATAGATAAATAGGATTTAACGTGTGTTTGTAGCTAAAAATAATTATTGCATAAGGGTTTTACTCGTAGCTCTTTGCTGTTTGATAATTACTACCGATCGAAGAACTAGTTATTTTAGAGGTAGATCGAGCCACACGGGTTGATCGATCAGGTAAAACTACGCTTGTCCCGGTTTGTCCGTGGATTGGTGACTATTATTTACATACCAAAACTCCGTTGGTCTTGGCTGTCATTCGTAGATCTTTGATAGTCGTTACGGGTCGTCAGAAGCCCGAATCTGACTATCAGTCTTGCCAAGGTGTATCGTATTACCCAGTAACAGGGTTGTGGAGGTCAGATAGGCAGTTGCTCAATGTAAAATTCTGGTATTCAGCTGCATTCGCAGACTGGGAGCTGACCGCAACAAAGTTGGTGAAAGGCTAGCCAGATGATGAATTAATGATGAACGTGGACTTCTGTTCCTACGTTGATAACGAGGATCAAACTCATAACATAATCATGCATCTGTTATCAACATAGGCACAAAAATCTTCGTCGTCTCTTCTATACGATAGAAGATATGCATATCTAAAAGTGGAGCAGCTGTAAGCTAATAAAATCATGTGCAAGACAAAAAAATGTCACAAAAAAATGTGTAGATATCACAAAAAAAGTGACCAACTGCATTTATTCATTCCATCAATTCTTGTGTTAAAAGCATTCATGTCACTACAATAGAAAAAAAACATATCCCTTGTTCAGTGTAGTCGAGTAAATTAAATAGCTATAACCGATAAGATTTATTATTAACCTTTGTGTATGCCTAGTTTTATAATGAGATGATTTTATAATTAGTTCTGGTTCTATGTGTACATCTTTACTTTTAATAAAATAGTAACGAAGAATGTTTGTCTTTTTGTCTGTTTATCTCGGATTGGCAGAAAAACGACTGACCGGATTCGGATAAAATTTGGCACCTACATTGTTTATAAGCTGGATTAACGCATAATGATCCCGGTAGTATGTTCCCGTGGGATATATACCGACAGCCACGCGGACGAAGTCGCGGTGAAAAGCTAGTTAGTTAATAAGCTGCAAAGAGTCTGAGCGTGTGACGTAGATAAAAATAGAAAATGCGGATAGGAATACCAAATAAACAATGAAGTGAAAGATGATGATTCTGGCTAGAAAATGAGTGACTACCAAGATGACGACTAGTAGAGATGTGTGGAAGACTGCTGTGCCGACCACAAATAAATGGTATAAAACCAGAAGGACGTACATGTTTGTAGTTTTTATATATTAATCTATTTATATAAGCTAATGATACCGATGTATTGATCCCACACAGTCTCACAGTTAATTGAAAGATAAAGATGTCGATAAAATGATGTTTTGTTTGACCTTGAAGAAACCCGTTCACGTTTATACATAATGTATGAATTTATGACAGAGTTCATCTAAATGAGAATGTAAACTTGAAGAATTGGTCGTTCTAATATAAAAACAGACCTCTATTTAAATATTTTTATTAAGCATAATTTTTATTTACTGCTCGGAAAAACGAAATGAAAAAAAAAAACATTAAAATAATTTTAAGGTATCGATGTTAATTGTACAATAATGCTGGATATTTTAATTCCTAACTGTATAACACTTTACAGTCAAGGAAAATTCTATTTGTGGCCATCCCAGTCTATGCCTACTTATTTATTATGTAGCATCAGTTGGATGTAGGTATCTATCATCATATTTTTCCGTAAAATGAACTTTTCTTTGTCCAATTTCCTCATCTAAGTTCTATCAAATAATTAATTCTGTCTTTTCTATAAAAAAAAACTAATAAGAAATTAAAATTCTCAGTAGTAGGTCTGTATAAATAATAATAAAAACAAAACAAACTATTTCAAAAAATACACAACTTTAACTTACCTGCAACAATCATTTCTAGCATACCTCATAAAACAAAACTATAAATAATAAATAATACAGGCATTGTTTGCTTAAAAGAAGGCTTTAATCACTATTACGAAATAAACAATTTTAATTTTAAAAATAAAAAAATATAAGAAGAAAAATTACAATAGCTACTTAAATAATAATACTGCTACGTGCGGAGTGCGTCCCTGTGTCCCCCCGCCCCGCGCCCCGCGCCGCCATTTCGTGTTATTGAGAATTTATGTCGCTTAGGACGCTTGCACACTGCCGACGATAAGCCTTAAACATTAAATTGACAAATATTTTAATAAGAGATTATTCTTCTTATATCTGATTTGGATGTATTTTTATAGTTATGAAAATTGGTTGTTTTGTGTAAAAATAAATCTAAAAATTCATTGAAATATATGGATGTCTTTGTCTCTTTCAATTCATTGATATAACAACTAACAAACTATATCCAAACGTTATTAGTGAATGTTTATGCTGTAAAAATATAAATTGACACTATTGTTAGGAGCGAAATAAAGTAAATACTTATTAAACTTTTTTTTTCCATGGAAATAATTTATTTGTTCGAAAATATACGCTACTTAACTATTAAAAATAACAAAATTAAATCCTAACTTAACTAAAAGTACATATTTTCAAATTAAACTATATAGCGTCGAAAAATTAATCGGCATCGCTGTCGACTGGTAATGTTCCCAAGAGACTGGCGGCATTACCATGTTATAATTATGACAATGCTTAGACTCTGGCCAAGATAAAAGCAGCCCTTGGGTCACGATCACTAATTTAACTAAAAAAAACTAGATATGAAAATAATGATGGATATCGTTGTCATTGTATAAAATACAACTTTATTTTGAACATAATAATTATAACAAAAAAAATGAAAGTTTGCAAATATTACAAACTAGTTTTTGACTCCGGAATTTATTTTAATCAGTGTGACCTTATAAACCTGATTCTTTTAATTGTGAATCGCTATTTTATATTGATTTTGGATAAACAGGAAACGTTCAGAATCGTTTTAGGCTTACTTTATCTGTAGGGTAATAAATCTAGTATAAATAAATTCAAGGATTATTATATTTGGATCATATTTGCGTACTATTTTTATATATTAAATATTAAAGTTACTCTGTCTGTAACCTATTCACGCCTTAACGGCTGGATGGATTTGGATGGAATTTGCCTTTTATTCTCGGAAGTACGTTCCTACGGGATAATTTCCGTCCTCCAAGCGGGTAAAGCCGCGGGGAAAGTTTAGTAATTAATACTTCACACATTTAATCAAAAATATTTTCATAAGTAAACGTCCCTCTTAGGCATAAAAGTTTAAATCCCACCAATTTACAAATACTCACACATAAAAAAACAGTAAATTTTTTTGCTATCTCATTTTTACCTCGAAGAATACTGTTCCCTTTACGTATAAGCAATAATTTATCAGTTTGTCGCGCTCACAAACAAAACACTAAAAAATACTTATTTAGCATAATTTGCAACAAAACTGTTGGCGAGTGTGAACGCACCCTAAAGGCCGGGGCGTTGCACCGAATAGATCCGACGAACGCTATCAATTGTACATGTGGTTGTGTGCGTTTGTATGTGTGTGTCACATGTGGCGCATACAGCGTGTTACTTATTTGTAGGGACATTAGTTAGGTTTTTTTTGTGATAGAAAAACAGCGTTTTGAATGTACCAAATTCACATCATACATGGGATGGGGGCTGGTAGTACACACGATAGAATTATACATTTCTTCAATTGAAGGAAATGTTAATTTATTCTTTGTAATATCCGTAATTTTCTTTTGTCTTCCCTGTAGCTGAATTTAATTCGATGAATCTATACATCTATTCAAATAAATTGAATTGAAGTGTCTGTTTGTAATGTCAAAATAACAGCTTACTAAATGTTTAAGATAGTATACTACACAACGGTATCTATCACAAAATCAATTTTTCAAAAAAAAATGTGTCTGAACGTCTGTTTTTCCGGCTAATCTCCGAAGCGGCTGGACCTATTTAAACGGGAGTTCTATTGGCAGATAGCTAATATTATATTATTTTTGCTCTGGTAGCAAGTTTCCGTGGGACAATTTAGACATAAAACATACTTTTACACACTGTTTATGTAATTAAAAAAATTGACATTTCTATATTCATTGTTTTTGAAGCTAATGTTTGTTGCCTTAGAAAAATAGCGATTACAAAATTAAGTAATAGAATAATTTTATGTTGGTGTAGAAAACGAATTTCACACACATATTATCTTTTAAAACTACAAAAACACCACCCGCCCTCATCCACCCACAACTTTAATAAAACAAACAAGCAGAAAGGCAACACGCTGTATAAGTTCACCTTGTTTCCACACACGCATAATCTTGGTATTATATACTTATGTATGTACGTGTACATGTGTACAGTATCGTGTCGTAGTTTAGTCCAAAATATTGGATTTTAGAGTGCAATGCTATTTATTTTCAGTTATGGGTTAGTTTAAGGAAACTTAACTTTGGCTTTTTGTGTTTGAAATTGTCGAAATATGTTTATTGTACTTAGTAGTTTTGTGTACAATATTGTATTAATATACATTATTATTTTTAAAAGCATAAAGTCATGACTACATGCCCCGAAGTGGTTAAGCAGAAGTGTGCATTTAGTACATCCACATTTAGCCAGTTATGTAAATAAATATTATTATTAATCATTATTTTATTTTAGGATTTATTTATTTATTTTATTGTAAAGGCTAGTAAATGTTAATTAGTTACTGGATTCGAAGTTAAATAAATATTATGATAGAAATGCATCATTTAATAAAAACGAATATTATTTTATTTTAAGATTTACTTATTAATTTATTTAATTGTAAATGCATGAATAATTATTAGTTATTTATTTTATGTCAGTATTAGGTGGATTCGAAGTCAACTTATTCTTTTTAAAAAACAAATATGGCTCTACTAATTAATGGTGTAAAGAAAAATAATATCATATTATCAAAATTGCCAGACAGCTGAGTGATAGGTGTTATTATTTGTAGATATGAGTAAGTATGATAATGATAAGAGATTACACTGATATCGTACATGACATTGATATTTTTAACCGACTTCAAGAAGAATTAGTTTATCAATTCAACAATGAAATAATCACGAAAAACCGCCATAAATGCGCCGTTGCCAGCCCGCGTTCAGAACGCATTAGAATCTAAATAATTTTCATGGATATTGCTAATCTATTGCTTCGTATGCTATCTGCTCAACGACGTAAATAACGCAATGAAAGTTGTTGAACTGTCAAAATTAAAGCCATTCTTACTGTTAGTGTGTTTCGCAATTAATTCGGATGCAACACAATATTTTGATTAAAATGGGTCTCCATGGACTTTCTCGCATGTTCTTCTTCATAGGTACCTACTACAGAATGGGCAACTAGCTTAATATTTCTGATTGACCGACTCCTTGACAATACAAAAGTGCTTGTAATTGGTTTAATTGAAATAAATGCTTTGAAATTGAGTTTGGTGCAGCTGAATACCAGCATTTTACATAAAGCGACTGCTTATCACATCCCACTAACTGGGTAAAACTCTGTGCTCGGCTTCTAGTCGTAACAAATGAAACTACATATTTAACTTCTTTTGTTTTTCAAAATATAGAATTTTATTATGAAAATATTTTATTATTCGTAAAGTATCAAGCTGTGGCCTTCGTACTATTTTTAGAAATGTTAATTGTTACGCAAATATGAACTTTAGTTCAATGGGAAATAATTGTATTTCTATTGAAAGGGGTTGAGTTACGACTTTTAGTACCTAGTAAGTACTTATATAGTTTTTTTTAACTATCCGATGGATTTTTTTTTATGGTTGAATAGTTTGTAATTTGGATTTGAATAGTTTGTAATTGAGATGTTTGTTACTCGATCATGCTAAAACGGCTGAACGTCTTTCGATGAAATTTGACACACAGATAGATTATACCTGGATTAACACACAGGATTAATCCCTAATAATTAATGATAATTCTCTACCCCCAAACGGGCGAAACCGCTGGCAAAAGCTAGAGTTTTAATAGTTCTTTTGTGTCTTCTTTGTTATATGTAGGTGCCAGGTGCAATAGTCTGCACGGCAGTGAAAAAATAACCAGTATAAGCTGGCATCTTATTCTACTGAAACTTAGTACTATGCTAGGCTACGTACTATGCTAGGCCACCTCAAGGTCATAGAGACCCACTGATGTGTGGTCTACTGTACAAGCTGAGTTTTCCGTTGTTTTGTTAAACCACATGCGCACCGAAGTTAAAATATCGATTTGGTCTCACACTGTCTGCGATCACCCATCCATTTGCCAAGTTTATTATAGATATCTTCCATTTTAACCGTTTATTTTTAAGAAAAACCCCAGAACTTAAACTAAGCACAGAAACCTATTAAAACAAATTGATATCCTAAAAACAACAACCTGTATATAAACACACACACAGTATTCACAACAACACACACACGGTTATCTTAAATTTAATTGTAAATGTACACCGCGTTCTGTTCTCGTGTAGAATTGGGTTCTGTACACATTCTAAGGAGGAAGATTAGGGTTCCGCGGATAAGGTAAAATTGTAACTTTATCTGATAGCTTAAGGTCACGGTTGTATTCCTCAAAAGGGGCGGGCAGAGTACTTAGTACACACACATTTCGCCAGCTATGTTAAGGTTTAATGTAATGGGGGTTTGTAGGCTAAGTAGCCTAGCAGCCGCTCAAATAGATCGATCAGTTTAAGCTACGCTTGCCGTATTTGGTCCGTGGATGGGATGCCATCCATTGCATATTATGGAGACCCCTCCGTACCTCGAAAAGCACGTTAAAAGCCGGCTGTCATTCGTAGATCTTTGACAGTCGTTACGGGTCGTCAGAATTTGTAAACCAGTCTTATCAAGGGGTATCGTATTACCCAGTAACTGGGTTGTGCATCTGGTTGGAGTGGAAGCCGACCCCGACATAGTTGAGAAAAGGCGAGTTTTAAATGACCAACCATCTGACCTCATCATAAAATTCAGAATCCGTACAAGCAGAGCCACAGGAAAAAAGATTATTAACTAAATTGCGAATTACTACGAAACATTCTTATGAAGGGGCTAAAATAGCTCGCGGGCGTATTCTGAAAGGGCGAATGGATTTCACTGATTTAAAATTGTTCGGTTCTAGAAAGTTCTCGGGAGTATTCGCATTATTTACGTTGGTATTAGGAACAGGATGTAAAGTTCACTCACCTCTATAGGAAAGGGAGGATCTTTCGTCTAGACAGGTGTTGTGTCTGGTGGGCAACTGCCCACGTGTTGAGTATCCTCATCGAAAAGTAATTAAATAAAAAAGAAACAGAAAAAAAAACTTGAGAGGTGTCAAGGGACACCCGGTAAAAAAAAAAAAAACAAAAAAAAAATATAGTAAATAAAATAATCAAAATAATAAATAATATAAAAGACGAAATGAAAATATCTGGCTTGCTTTCTATAAGAGAGAGAGAGAGACAGACAGAGAAACATGCGCACGCCGCACAGCTTACAATAGCTTACTATAGCAAAAAGTGTCGTTACAACTTTTCGTGTGAATTTTTTCCGTCTAGCCCCCTTTCACAACGCGCGATAAGGAACTTCGTTCCAAAAACATCATTCCAACTTTGTTCAAAACTTTAAATGTTGTCATTTAAAGTTGACATTTGTACAATAAGCTGACCAAAGAACTGTTATGTATTGGTTTTTGGAGATTCCACGAAAAATTACAAAAACAGCTGATCGATTTCGGGCATTGACCTTCGCCCATCGTACGACGATTTTATTTTGTTTCTTTCATTTGTTTTCGATATCAATACTCAACATGATCTACATTCTCCTGCCGCTAGCCCAATTAATTTCTGGTCAACGCAACATTTATTTTTCTCCCACACTTCTCTATCAGTCGTCATCTCCGTAGTCACACCCTTTCTAACCATATCATCATTCACACAGTCCATCCATCGTTTCTTTATAACCATCGACATTCATACTCAAAACTTTCCTCACGTCATTTTCCTCATTCCTCCGTATCACATGCCCATACCATGACAACCGATTTCCACACAACTTTTTAGTTATCAGTGCCGTTTTCAGGCTTCCTCCTAAGTACTCATTTCTTATTCTACCCATTCGTGTAACACCACACATCCCTCTTAAAATTCTCATCTCAGCTGCATGCAATTGCCTTTCATTCATTCCTTTTGTGGCCCACGTGGGTAAAGTATTGCCAGCTAATTTAATTTGACCAAAGTGCAGATGGGATTAAAAGCATAACCCCATGTCCCAAGTCAGCTGATAACTGTCAAAGTCAGCTGGCCCATAGTCCTCAACTAGTGCTAGTATGATACCGTGTCGACATAGAAACGAGATCGCGACCCCCTCTCGAAATATCCGGGGGTCGGTTACTTATTCGAAAGCAATTTTAGTTCAACCCCCACCCACCTTCATTTAGAATGGTGCAGGGACGGAGTGAGGAAAAGGTTTTCTGAATATTGGTTAATAAATACCGAGGTTATTCATTTTGAAGTGAAAACTTCTTTAGACGCACTTTGCGCTTTTTTTGAATAAGGATTGAAACTGGGGGTCTACTCGCAAAGCACGAAGTTTGTGGTTTCGGCTGAAGTTACGGGCTCACCACTTATGGACCTAAAATAAGTTCGGTTCCTGAACTAAGAATGTATGACAAAACGATTTGATTTGTTGCGAAACCCCTGGCAGAACTACCTTTTGCCAGCGGTTTCGCAACAATTTACACAAAACCTTGATAAGTTATACACCTAAATCTTCATCGTGAATCACTCTTGTCTATCGGTGAAAACCGCATGAGAATCCGTTCAGTAGTTTTTGAGTTTATCGCGAACAGACAGACAGACGCGGCGGGGGACTTTGTTGATTAATAATAATTTATGATACCTATTAATTAACTAATCGGTAGATAGTCGTACGTAACTCACATTTTTACACCTTTATGGACTGTTTAAAATCACCAAATCATTATGCTAAATGATTTTATTTCTGTAAGTTTATACAAATACTTTTACACGTCAACAATTTTTTTAGAACCAGATGAGGAAAACATAATAAGCTATTAAAATAAATCTCGCCCCTAACTCCCCAAGTCCGTTCCCTGGCAACCTCCCCACCCGGCTCAAACTCGGGGAGCTGCCCCCCTCCGATTTATTTGTGCCTGCTTTAATTATGTACACATACTGTGGTAGCGTCAGCATTCTAGTAACCATGTAGCGTCAGCAGCGTTACTGACTTTATGGGGTAGGCAGCTCCTGTAGTTATGATCAATAGATATTAGTGATGTACTGAGTAGTCGGCCATATTTTTAGTCGGCGACTAGTCGGCTAAAACCAGCGACTAGTCGGCCCATTTTTTATTTGTATTAATATGCTTAAAAATTTAAAAGACGGTGATTGAAATGAAAATGAAATCTTTACTGTTATATTTTTTTATTATATAATCAGTTTTACAGTTTACTTTCTGTGCCGGACGGGCGTGATCGCATGGATGCGAAGGGTGTGTAGGGAGGGTGTAAATCTCCCAGTCCACGCGGCGCTGACGTCCTGCACCGATAGATTCCAGATATCTTCAGGGTGGCTACCTTCTTCCGTTCTTCATGTTACCATACCAACGTTTTAGACTTTCTGCCCCTCAAGAAACAGTTTCCAGACATTCGTCTAGGAAAGGGGTGTTTTTTGACTATTTACTGAAGGGGTTACTTTACCTGATTAATAACACAAGTTTTTTATAATTCTTCAGGAAGCAATTTCGGAACACTACTTTGACTATATCTATATATTTAAGTTAATTAAAGATTTAAATAAGAATCTTGCCGATGACTACAAATTACTCGAAATTACATGTTTACTATCGTACTATGAATCTTTACCGTAACGAGGACCGCTAATTACTTCCTGTTTTAAAGTTTTATTTGTTCTAAGTTCTATTATAGTTTTGTCGGAAATAAGCATATAACACGTTAATTTATTAAAGTACATATGGCATGTTACATATCCCTGAATTCCCCACAAAATTCCCCATCTCCTGAGATATCCATATTTACTATATCTTTCTATACTGAAAGAATATTTCGAGAAAAACCGAAAAAATCTGAAAAATGTTACTAAACTTTATTTTGTAAGTTGTTTTTCTCGAAAACTAGTGAAGCTATGCGAAATCTAATTATAGATATCTCAGGCTGGTCTATAGACCTACAACAATCTGATATTTAAAACCTTACATCTATAGTATTCAGGGCGTGACGCGCCCTGAAAGAGGGTTAACAAAAAACATAAATCTTAAATATCGCTTAACTAAAGCAACACGACATACAAACTCAATTAAGTGGGTTTTATATTAAATTTACGATATTAAAAGTTAGGTCCAGGGCTAGGTCTCGGTACTAGGTTACCTGGACGCACTATAAAACTATAATCACGACTATATAGCCCACTCAAATGAGGTTTGCAGAGGTGGTACTTACGGTTTTTTCTATACTAGGCACTTATTCACCACTGTTATTGGTTTAACTATCACTCTTATCACTATGAATTTAAGTTAATGTCAAAAACAAACTAAAACACTATGTAGTGACGCATCGTCGCGAACATCTCTCCCGCCGTGCAGTGCAGTGACGACTCGTAGCGATGTCGGTGCGGCGCTGCATAGCACCGGTGAGCGGCGACCGGAGTCGCGGCGCTCGCCACCGCGACGCCTGTTGTCACGCCGCCCGCCGCTGCGATGCTCGCTGCCTCGGCTCTTGTCGCCGGGGCGCTCACCGCCACGACGCTCTGCTGTTGCTCCGCCGCTGCGGCGCTCGCCGCCAGGGCGGTCGCCGCCACGGCGCTTGCCACCCGGGCGCTCGCCACCCGAGCGCTCGCCGCGTCGGCGCTCGCCACCAGGGCGCTCGCCGCCTCGGCGCTCGTCACCATGGCTATTTGGGTAGTGGGACGAGTTTCTTCACCGGACGCTTCAAGGTGCCGCCGGCAGTGCGCACCTCAGCGGTCCGGACTTCTCCATCGGCCCCGGGAAACAGGGCAACTATACGGCCTCGCGGCCACGTGTTGCGAGGCAGCTGGCCGTCTGCGATGAGTATGGGGTCGCCCACCTGCAGTTCGGGCCCGCGGGTGCGCGGCTCCCGCCGGTTTTGAAGCTCCGGCAGGTACTCCCTGACCCAGCGACGCCAGAACATATCAGCGAGTATCTGGGATCGTCGCCAGAGTCTCTTGCTGTCCACATCTCGCTCGGTGAACACGCCGGGTGATGGTAGTCTCGCCGATCCACCGAGCAAGAAGTGATTCGGTGTGATCGACTCGTCGTCTTCGCTGTCTACAGAAACATGTGTTAGTGGCCGGCTGTTTACAGTGTACTCTGCCTCACACAACAGTGTGGACAACACCTCTTCGTGCGGATGTTTTTCGAGGAGCACAGTGCACAGCGCGGACTTCACGCAGCGAACAAGGCGCTCCCAGGCGCCTCCCATGAATGGCGCTGATGGCGTTATGAAGCGCCACACGACGCCTCGGCGACTGGCCTCCTCTCGGAAGGCCTCTCGGAGCTCCTTGTCGGCACCGTGCATGTTGGTACCGTTATCGGAGTGTATCTCGGCGGGGCAGCCCCGACGAGCAGCGAAGCGGCGCAGCGCCAGTATGGCGGCGTCTGCGCTGAGGCTGGCGGCGATCTCGAGGTGGACGGCTCTGGTGGTGAGGCACGTGAATAGGGCTACGTACCTCTTCTGACGCTGTCGTCCGACGGTTACGGACAGTGGGCCGAAATAGTCTAGCCCGGTGTATGTGAACGGCCGCTGGTGATGTGCCAGGCGCGTTCTCGGATGGTCGCCGGTCGCAGGCACGGTTGGTTGCGCCTTGCGAATGCGACATTGCAGACATCGTGACAGCACCTTCTTTGCGGTTGGTCGCATCTTTACGACCCAATAGTGCTGTCGGACCTCGTTGATAGTGAGCTCTGTCCCACTATGCTGCAGGCTACGGTGTGTCCAGTCTATGTATAACTGGGTGATGTGATGGTCGCCGTGTAGTATCGGCGGACGCTTCACATCGTCTGCTATTTCTTCGGTAGCGGCTATACGGCTTCTCAGTCGTATAACGCCATCTGTGACTTCTATTTGTAGCGGCCGCAGTCGACTGTCCTTGTCCAACGTCTTCTGTTCTCGCAGTCTAGCGATTTCTAGTGCGAACGATTGCTGCTGCACGACCTGCACCAGTAGCTTCTCGGCTTCGTGGAGAAACTCTGCTTCTATGATCTGTTTCTTTTCTTGAGAATCAGTCGTTTTCACTGCTCGCTTCGGGGGAGGGGGCGCCGTTTTCTTCTGTTTACGCCAGTCAGGATCCTGTTCAGCGTTCTTCCTGGTTCTTTTGTAGAACGTTTTCTCTTTCGTTGCTCTACATAAAGATATGAAGCGTAGAACGCTTGCCGTCGCACGGAGTAGTCGTTCCCACCTAGAGAACCTTGCTGGATCCGGTATGGCTTCTGTAAGCTTTCGGTTATCGGCTTCTTCGACGGCGGTGAGCGTTCTCTCTTCCCCTGTCTCCTCTGTGATTGGAGGGCTCTCTGACGGCCATGACGACGGTTCTCCGTACAGGAAGTCGGGACCACGATACCACTCATGTTGTGAGTTAAAGTGGCGTGGTACGTCACGAGTAGCTATGTCGGCGATATTCATTTTCGTAGGTACCCATCGCCATTCTTCGATTCTGCTATTCTCTTCTATAGCAGCTATGCGATGAGCTACGAAAGGCTTGTATACTCGCGCTCCTCTTCTTATCCACGTCAGTATGGTCTTACTGTCTGACCAATACGTCACCGATGCGGGCTTGATGTCGTGCTCACGTATAACAGCTGCGGCTACGCGGGTTCCCATCACCGCTGCCTGCAGCTCGAGGCGCGGTATTGACTGCAGCTTTAGTGGAGCTACCTTCGCCTTTGCCATGACGAGGCTGACTCGCTGCTGACCATCTATTGCTGTGGTTCGCCAGTACACTGCCGTCGCGTACGCCATCTCGCTCGCGTCGGTAAACACATGAACCTGTGTCTCTATAGCTTCGCTGTACCCCGGGTAGCATCTTGGTATGCTGACTTCTCCGAGCTGTAGTAAATGCTGTATCCAACTTTTCCATTGAGTCGCTAAGTCTTGGTCTAGCGACTGATCCCAATCGACTCCTCGCCTCCATGCCT
The DNA here is from genome assembly GCA_947359405.1 of Antitype chi. NCBI lineage: Eukaryota > Metazoa > Arthropoda > Insecta > Lepidoptera > Noctuidae > Antitype > Antitype chi. Next base: position 12,273,926 of record OX375834.1, on the reverse strand, counting down.
CTTGCAGTATTTGCTTGGCTCGAATGGTTACTGGTGAAGCGAGTCCGAGCGGGTCGTACAGTGACATCACTATCTTGAGCGCCTCTCTTTTTGTGGGCGCCTCTTTTTCTAATATGCCTTTTGGTAGGCGCGCAAGCGTCAGGTTGAAGCCCAACGTATCTTCACTCGGTCTCCATATCAGGCCGAGTATCTTCTCTGTGTCATCTGTATTTCCGATACTGACAATTTCAGTTCGGATCTGTGTCGGATCTATGTTTTCTATTAACTCTGTGCTGTTCGACACCCATTTTCTGAGTTCAAACTTCGCCTGTAGGTGAATATTTTTCACTGTTGTTGCAATGCGCGTCGCTTCTTCGACGGTCTTGTAACTATCGAGGTAATCATCCATATAGTGATTCTGTATTATGGCTTCCACTGCATCTGGATGCTCATCTATATGCCTTTTCGCGTTCCAATTCTTCGCGAAAATGGCCATGCACGGCGAGCTTGCCGCGCCGAATATGATGGACGTCATACGGTATTCTTCTGGCGCTCCCTCTCTTTTATTGCCTCTCCACAGGTACCGGAGCGCGTCTCTATCCTGACTTCGCACTTTCACCTGCATAAACATCTCCGCTATGTCACCAGAGATGGCTATGCAGTGTCTGCGGAATCTCATCATGACGCCGGGCAGTGACTGTAGTAAGTCCGGTCCAGTGAGAAGGAAGTCGTTGAGTGACAGTCCTCTCGATTTGGCAGCTGCGTCATGCACGATGCGGAGTTTTTTGGGCTTCATGGGGTTGAACACGTCGAAATGTGGTAGGTACCAAGTCCTACCCGGTGTGCTCGTCTTGGGCGCCTTCTCTGCGTATCCCTTTTGTACGAGAGAGTCCATCTGTTCTGTGTATCTATCTCGAAGAGCCGGTTTGCTATCGAGTTTCTTCTCTATTGAGACAAGCCTCTTGAGAGCCGTCCCGTAACTATCGGGCATTTCTATGCTTTCATTCTTCCACAGCATGGCTGTTTCTATATGTCCATCTTCTAACTGTTGAGTGTGACGACTCAAGATATCTTCTGCTTTCTTCTCGGGATCGGAGTCTGGCCGTTTCGGGTTGATGACCAGCGATTCTAAGGCGAAAAACTTGCGAAGCTGTTCGTCTATGTCTTCATCGCCCGCTATGATTCGGTTGCAGTAGTGCACCTGCTGACCCAGAATTCTGGTGTGTGCACCGTGTAGAGTCCAGCCCATCGTTGTGAGTGACGCGACAGGTTGATTCTTCGGACCTCTGCGGATCTCACTGGCCAATAATAGATGCCAGTTATCTTGACCGATGAGTATTTTCGGCGCGCCAGTGTCGTATATCAGCTGTTGCCTCAGGTCATCCAGATGTTTGCAGTGTGCGACGTCTTCTTCACTGACGGTTTGTGGAGCGAGGTTTAGCTTCGGTATGGTGCGCGCTCTGAACGGCACCTTATTCTTCAGTTCGCTCGCGAGTGTGACCGTGATTCTTCGTGAACTTGGAGTGTCGATCATGGTGTTACCGATCGCACCTATCTTCAGAGGGTCGATTCGGCCTTCTGCCCCGACTTGCTTCGCTACGTCCTCGTCGATCAAGGAAACGGTTGATCCATCATCGAGAAGTGCGAATGTGGACACTTCTCCCGCCGGTCCAATCACTCTGACCGGTACCATCTTGAGGTAAGCGTGGCTTGAAGTCGTTCTTGAGCTGGCCACTGTTTCCTTCGACTCCACGTTGTTCGACTGCTCCTGAGTAACGGGTTTTTCGACACCCTCTGCAGCAGGCTTCTTGTTATAATGAAGAAGCTGATGGTGCGTAGCTGTACACCCCTTTACGTCACACTTCTTCGTCTTGCATGTGTGACCAGGACGACGTGTGCGCAGGCAACGGAAACACAGGCTGAACTTCTTAGCGAGCTCCCATCTCTTGTCGCTGGATCCCTCCTTGAACTTCTTGCACTCGAGAGTGTGATGTCCGTCTTTCTCACAGATGCGGCATTTCTTATCGGATTTGTCCACAGCTGTGTGGGTCCTCTGGGTGACACGCTTGCTCGAGGTTGCCTCAGTAGGGCCGATGTTCTCAGGCGGAGCGAACGCACTGCAGAAACGAGCTTGCTCTGTGATGAACTCGCTGAAGAGTGTGAGGTCTGGCAGCGACTGGTGTTTCTCTGTGTACGTTCTGTACCACTGTACACGTAGGGAGTTCGGTAGCTTCTCGGTCAGCAACCGCATCAGCTCAGCATTGATCAGGTAGTGATCTTTCTTCAGCGCGCGCAGAGTGACCACACCGCTTCTGACTCTGCTTGCAAAGTTGCAAATGTCCTTGGGTGCTTCGCCGCAGCGCGGCAATCCTCGCAGTCTGTCTGTTTCTGCTTGAGCTATTGAATCTGGACGGCCGAACTGCAGCTCTAATTCCCTCATGATGTCATCTGGCTTTGCATGTCCGATGAGTTCTGAGCTCACTGTCTCTAGTGCTCGTCCCCGCAGGCTTCTTCTAAGCCTTGCTGTGTTTTCAACATCGTTGAAATATCTTCGAGTTGTCTCGTAGATGGCACGAAATGAAAGCCATTCTGTATGGGCCCCATTGAAGTTCGGTAAGGTCATGATGACCTTCGACGCCGAGGGGTGGTTCGGTGTCCACTGTTCTGTTTTCCTGTCGGCTAGCGACGCTATAGCGGACGTCAGCTCCGTTATGAAAGGACGGAGTGAGTCTTCCCCTTTGGCTTCTGTTCCCTTTGGTGGGATTCGATTGTTCACTTCATTCACTGTAGGATGCGACAACGGTACTTGCTTATCGAGATCCACTATAGTTTCGAAGTCCACAGGGGGGGGCGGTGCCTCATGGCCTATATTACTATTGTCCCCCTCGGCGGCGTTGGCTTTCTTCTCCGGCTCAGGCTTCGGCGCCTCTTCAAGCCAGGAGCGCACGTACTCATCGTTCGAGTCTCTGTCATCCATATAGCCGTCGGAATCTTCTTCCTCGGCTCTTTGAAGTGCTAATTGAGCAAGTTCCAACTTAATCTTCAGTAAGTCTTCACGTGCTCTTGAAATTTTCTTATTTGGCCGCGTCGTCCTATCTGTAGTCGACTGCGGCCTGCTATGTTCGGTACGGGCGTCACCCCGGGTAGTCATCGGTAAGTTTCGGCTGTACGTCTCATCTAGTGTTTCCCTTCTGTCTGCAGGCTTCAATGTTCTAACTGAAGATTGCAACGTTCTATCTGATTGCTTCAACGTTCTATCTGAAGATTGCAACGTTCTATCTGAAGATTGCAACGTTCTATCTGAAGATCCCTCTCTTCTGGTTCCCTTCTTAACTGTAGATGGCTGTTCCATCTCTTCGGACCGTGCTCGTGCAGGTAAGTCTTCACTTCTCCGCGAAACAAGGGGGCGCTGCTGTGGCGGGTCGGTCCCTTCAGTGGTGGAGGGTGAACGCGGCGATTGCTCGTAGCAGATGGCCGGAATACCGTGTCTTCTGCTCACCTCCACTGTCCATGCTTTAGGGGCCCTGCCTTGCGATCTTGTTACCGGCATGTTGACTTCGGTATGCGGGTCTCGAATCTTCTATCTTCGAAGGTCAGTATTCAATCTTCAAATTGAATTCAGTATCTTCAAAGTTCAATCTTGAATCTTCAAGGCGGATCTCGACCGAAAAAATTCTTCTAAACTGGTGTTCAAATCTTCAAACGGGATTCCAAAAATCCGGATCTTCAAAGTCGAATTTCAAACCCAGTTTCCAAAAAAAACCGGATTCCAAATCCGAATCCTCAAACCGGATCTCAAACCGGATCTTCAACGGAATCTTCAAACCGGATCTCAAACCGGATCTTCAACGGAATCTTCAAACCGGATTTCAAACCGGATCTTCAACGGAATTTTCAAACCGGATCTCAAACCGGATCTTCAACGGAATCTTCAAACCGGATTTCAAACCGGATCTTCAACGGAATTTTCAAACCGGATCTCAAACCGGATCTTCAACGGAATCTTCAAACTTCAAATCTTCTATGTTGAAAGATAATCCTTCAGGAACAAAGCTTCAGGTCCGGGAACGATCTTCGGGAACGGGGCTCCAGGTCCGGGAACAAATCTTCGGAAATAAGACTTCAGGTTCCGGGAACAAATCTTCGGATATAAGACTTCAGGTTCCGGGAACAAAGCTTCAGGAACGGGAATAACTCGTCAGTCATAAGTCTTCAGGCTTCTGATATCTCTTCAGTAATAACCCTTCAGGCTTCGGTAACTTCCTCTTGAATAAGGCTTCAGTCTCTGACGTCACTCTTCCTTCATAAGTCTTCAGCTATCCAGACATGTCCCGGACGGGTCCACATGTATCCCTCCTGAAGAAATCCGGCTCGCAAGGACCAGCAGATGTGCCGGACGGGCGTGATCGCATGGATGCGAAGGGTGTGTAGGGAGGGTGTAAATCTCCCAGTCCACGCGGCGCTGACGTCCTGCACCGATAGATTCCAGATATCTTCAGGGTGGCTACCTTCTTCCGTTCTTCATGTTACCATACCAACGTTTTAGACTTTCTGCCCCTCAAGAAACAGTTTCCAGACATTCGTCTAGGAAAGGGGTGTTTTTTGACTATTTACTGAAGGGGTTACTTTACCTGATTAATAACACAAGTTTTTTATAATTCTTCAGGAAGCAATTTCGGAACACTACTTTGACTATATCTATATATTTAAGTTAATTAAAGATTTAAATAAGAATCTTGCCGATGACTACAAATTACTCGAAATTACATGTTTACTATCGTACTATGAATCTTTACCGTAACGAGGACCGCTAATTACTTCCTGTTTTAAAGTTTTATTTGTTCTAAGTTCTATTATAGTTTTGTCGGAAATAAGCATATAACACGTTAATTTATTAAAGTACATATGGCATGTTACATATCCCTGAATTCCCCACAAAATTCCCCATCTCCTGAGATATCCATATTTACTATATCTTTCTATACTGAAAGAATATTTCGAGAAAAACCGAAAAAATCTGAAAAATGTTACTAAACTTTATTTTGTAAGTTGTTTTTCTCGAAAACTAGTGAAGCTATGCGAAATCTAATTATAGATATCTCAGGCTGGTCTATAGACCTACAACAATCTGATATTTAAAACCTTACATCTATAGTATTCAGGGCGTGACGCGCCCTGAAAGAGGGTTAACAAAAAACATAAATCTTAAATATCGCTTAACTAAAGCAACACGACATACAAACTCAATTAAGTGGGTTTTATATTAAATTTACGATATTAAAAGTTAGGTCCAGGGCTAGGTCTCGGTACTAGGTTACCTGGACGCACTATAAAACTATAATCACGACTATATAGCCCACTCAAATGAGGTTTGCAGAGGTGGTACTTACGGTTTTTTCTATACTAGGCACTTATTCACCACTGTTATTGGTTTAACTATCACTCTTATCACTATGAATTTAAGTTAATGTCAAAAACAAACTAAAACACTATGTAGTGACGCATCGTCGCGAACACTTTCAGTGCAATCAGGAAATTAGGATAATAAGGAATAGGAACCCTTAGTTTGGTCCATTAATTAATTGTACTTAGATCCAGAAATTAAGTACAAGTAAAATTAATTAATACTTCTAACAAAAAAGAAGAAATTCTATAGCAAACAATTCGCAAAAAGTAGGTTTGCCATTTTGTACATAGCCGATGTCACCCGAACTCAATCGAAATCAACGATCAGCTTGGCCGACTAGTCGGCCATTTTGCAGCCTAAGTCATAGTCGGCCCATCTCTAATAGATATTATTTATTTGATTTAACCATTAATGTGTATGGGGCCTTGTGGCTAAGGAATAACAGCCGCGCGGTTGATCTATCAGGTTAAGCTACGCTTGCCGCGGTTGGTCTGTGGATGGGTGGGTGGCTTTACATCCTAAGGCCCCTCCATGGCTTCGTGCGGTGGCGCGTGTGTTGGATCACTCGGTTCCCTACAAAATGGTTGAGCTGGATGGTGCTGATCCTCGCGCCAAGTTCGTGAACGGGAATCTTCGGACGTGATTTTGTTTCTCTTCAATCAGTTTGGGATAGAAAACTTTCTTCTGAAATAGTCTACATAAAAAGGACCTAGACAAGGTGTTGTAGGATCTCTACGGTGCGATGTCGAAATAAAGAAACGAAATTTCACTTTGTATACAACCGTAGTTTTAGTATAATTGCGAATCCCGAAATACGTGTCTAGTATTTTTATGTAGAGAATCTACTTAATTACAAAATTTCAAAACTGTATCATGAAAAATCACAAAGTTATTAGCTTGATATGTTACCTAGTTGTCTACACAGACATGGTCACCCACCACACACCACGCGCCGCCCGCGCGTCCAGCGTCGTATTGTGCTCATTAATAAATAATTAGGCAGTACCTAACCGTACGGCGATAGTATTGTAATTAACTGGTGATACCATTTTCCATCACACCGGAAAAAAAAATTGGGAAGAAATATAGCATGGTATAAAAATTATTGGAATCGATTCAGTTAATTATTCTGAACAAACTGTAGCGACACTACAGAAAAATACTTCGCAACAATATGTAAAAATACAAAAAGAGAAGTGGCGCCATCTACAATGCCACAGGCGAACTACGCAAGACGCACGTCATAGAAATTCTAGATCGCACAGTTAAAGTTTACCGCGCGATTTGGATAGGTACAACATCCCGACATCAACCGTCGGGCAGTTGCCCACCAGACACAATACCCGTCTGGTCGGAGGATCCTCCCTTTTCAATAGGGTATGAGTGAACTTTACACCCTGTTCCTCATACCTCTATACTGGCACTCAGCCTGGCCTGGTTCAGGTTTCGCATATGCTAAAAATAATGTTGTATTTCTACAACATTATTTAAAAAAGACACACACATTATTATAAAATAGACACACCTTTTCGTAGAAATAGAAAGGGACATGCTGCTGATGTAGAAGTCACAAACTAGGTATTCCAGAGTCTTCAATTAATTTGACTTAGGTAAACCAAAACTTTAGATGACGTAATGCCTACTGTGATTGCTTATATTAATTAAGTTATTATTATTTTAATTCGCTAAAGATTAACCGTGTCTAGCGACCGTCAGTCAGTTTTTTAGCTCGTGTTAAAAGTAAACCAGTTTTAGATCTTTTTCTATATATCTACTAATAATAAAGCTGAAGAGTTCGTTTGGATGTTTGTTTGTTCGAACGCGGTAAACTCAAGAACTAGCATTCGGATTTGAACAATTCTTTTGCATTTAATAGCCGAATTCTTGAGGACTGTTATAGACTACTTAACATAACGCTACGATGCTTAGGAGCCGAGCAAAGAGAACGAACGCGGAGCGAAAATCAAGAGCATTCATTCCACGCGGGCTGGCACAATGGCGCATTTATAGCGGTTTTTCGTGATTATTTCATTAAATACAAACAAAAATACTATTGCTCTTGCTCTCTATAAGGTAATCTCAAAACGGCTGGTTGACACTTCCCGTGACCCAAGGGCTGGTTTTTACTTTGGCCAGAGGCTGAGCATTGCTATACAACGTGGTAATGGCGCCAGTCTCTTGGGTACATTACCAGTCGACAGCGATGCGGATGAGTTTTTTGACGCTTTGTTTTAGTTAAGTTAGGTTATAGGAAATTTGTTATTTTATTGATTCATTTGAACTACATTAAACAAGATTTTGCCTAAAAAAAGCACTATTTTTTTTCAGCCAAGCACTACACGTTGGTATTTATTATTATTTTTAACATTTACTCTTTAATAAAAACATCGTGTTGTTGCCAGCCCACGTGAGATGAACGCTCTTAAGTAACAGCGTGGCCAGGCCATGCGATGCAACGCAGTGAGTTGGGGGAAGTTGCGGGCAGAAGTTAGTTTTAAAATAAATCGCTAACTACCCGTTTATTCTGTAAACGTTTGAGAACGGATATTAAACCATTAGTGAGAGAAACGGGTTTTAGGAATATCTCTTATGATTGTCATCTCCGAAAGGATTTAAACGATTTAAGAGGCCGTATACAAAAAAATGCAAAAAATTATAAAAGAATTGGCAGTAAATCATCTTTTCTTTTTTTTCATCTTTTTCTTTTTTCATGTTTTTCTTTTCACGCATGTTTCGCTCAACCATTTCTTATTTTTTTTTTGTGTTCCTTAACTTTTTGCGTCATGTTTACCGCAAATAAACGTTTTTTCTTTCTTTCTTTCTTTAAAACAACCCAAACCTCAGCAAACCTCGCAGTATTATATTCGACAAAAAATAAAAAAATTAGCTCATTCATTAGATAATAATTGAAACGATCTTTCGTATTGTGCATTAAAACTGACGGAAATGTAGTATTTTAACTGTAAATGTACGTCTTAAAATCGAGTAGGTAAATAAGCAAAATCAACAAATTTTCGTATACGGCCTCTTAACCCAATGGTTTGTACCTATATTGTAAGTGAGGGAAGAGAAATAGCACATTGACGGATTGACTTGACCATCATCTACCTAGCATTTCCCCAACTACGGAAGCCGACCCCTACATGGGGTCAGCTTCCAGTCTAACCAGATGCAGCTGAATACCAGTATTTTACATGGAGCGACTGCCTATGTTCATGAAGAAACCATACTAATTAGTGTTTTTAAAAAAAGTTTGTTATCAAGCTCGATAGATGGCGTTGTCGCGAAATGTACATCACGCTATGGTTTCGTTACAACGATTTGGTTGGGTTCGTGTGAATTTTTTAAATATATTGCCAGCTATAGAACAGTATACAGTTTGTTTGTTTTATTTCAACCTTATAAGTATACACAAAAGGTCAAAATTACAATACTGTGTGCCTCTCTCGGTGTTCAGTATTAACAGCCTATCTGACCTCCACAACCCAGTAACTGGATAATACGATACATGACTAATACTTGATAAGAAAAGATAATCATTTATTTGCTCAAACATGAGTAACATATACAACACAAATACCTACTCAGCATGCAAGAGATGTTAAAAGTAATGATAAAAAAGTTAGTTAAAAAACAAAAAAAATCGTCTCCTAACAAATCACGAAAAAAAGAGACCGTCGGTCGTATGCCATCTAAACAATACATTCTTGGGCACGCCACGATTGCGGCGGTAAGTCCCCTCTTTGAGGAGTGGCCTGAGAATCGCCACGGCGTCCTCACCTTCCGCCTGACGCAGGTACTCACCGCACACGGGTGTTTCGGAAGGCTCCTGTTTCGTATAAGTCGGAAGGAAACGCCTGGGTGTTTCTACTGCGTAAATCGCCCTGAGGACACAGTGGAGGTCTGCCCGGCTTGGGTGGAGCACCGCCGTGTCTTCGTAAAGGCGATCGGCGGCGGCGATCTCTCGCGTCCGGCTCTGGTCCAGGCCATGGTACGGAGCGAGAGTGCATGGGTAGACGTCACCGTGAAGGGGCAGGTGTGCCGGGGGACTGTCTTATGTAATTTTGACGTTCAAAAAGACCTGACTCTCAGGGGTTGACTTTTGGTTTTGATTGTAGGACAAGATGGCAACGACCAAGACTTTTTGAGATGAGGATATTTTCTTGCGTGATTTTTTTTTGTAGTCGGGTTTCAGATTTTTAACTTATACTCCTTCCACAATTAAAAACTGCCTGTGAATGGTATGATTGAATGAAATGCTTTGAGTTTGTGACGCGATACCATGGTATCGTTTTCGATTATTTGTAAACACGCAAATGACGAGATTAAGAGTAGGGGAAGACCATACAAACGGTTTTTTTTTTGGGTGGAAAATCATCAAATAACTTCTCCCGCTCTGGGTGGAGCAGGAGGGCGTGTCAGACTTTTACTGACTAAAACCCACCCGTGTTCCGTCAGTTGCCTGTGTGCCAGGGGCCGCGGTATCTCTTTCGAACAACCCGCACCCCTGGCAGGACCATAGAAACGGTGGATGGACTGTGTGAAAGATGATAAGGTTAGAAAGGGGGTGAATACAGAGATGACTACTACTTAGAAAAGTCATCATCTGGTTAGCATTTTCCTAACAATTTTGGGGTCAGCTTCCCGTCACAACGGATGCAGCTGAATAACAGTATTTTACATGGAGCGGCTGCCTATCTGACCTTCACAACCCAGTTGCTGGGTAATACGATACCCCTTGGTAAGGCTGGTTGTTGGCGTTCGGACTTCTGACTGTTAAAGATCCACGAGTGACAGCCGGTACCAACGGCTTCAAAATTGAGGAGGTTCTCAATTCGAGTGTATTTTGGTTTTCGTACATGTGTTACGCGATATCTCCGGCAATTGTGGATCGATTTCGAATTTTTGGTTATGGATAGGGTATCTCTAAGGGGCCATATAAACTCCAAGAAAATGTTCCACCTCTAAAATGGTGGGTGGAAAATTAATGGATGACTTAATTTTATTGATTTTCTCGTTAGTTAAAAACAGTTTTTTTTTTGTTAAAACCTTTTCTTAATTCTCACATTTTAAATCATATGTCTATCTTTCCAGGACGAGGTACTTGCCATCAGCGACAAAGTGGTCCTCCGCGCAGATGACCTGCTCTCCTGGATGTGCGTGGGCACCGAGTGGCGTTGGGGCTTGCGGGCTGTGTGGCGCGGCGCCTGCGCACCCTCCGCCGACTTGCCACGCCATGCGCCACTCACTCACACCAAGCTAGACTTCAGTGATGTTGATAGTGAGAAAAGTTCTATTGGTAAGTTGATGGGCTGACCATGTGTACTTTTGATTGTCTGACTTAAGAGGGCCCGTATCTATCGTCCACGCGAGCATGATTCCTCTTCATATCGTGTCGATAGCAATGTAAATGCAGTCAGCCCAGAATTTGGCTACGAGTTGTGCTTGACTGAAAGTGTCAAGGCCAAGCTCGTAGTTAAAGACTCCTGTAGCGTGCAGACATCAAGACCCGCTAGATACGATATTAAGAAAAGCTTATTGTTTTATCCAACGCACTGCAAGCGAGCAACAACAAGTGAGCAACTGGGAACGCGATAATATTTAACGAAAATTGACGCGCCGAGATTTCACAAAACTTGTTCCAGGAAATACGTGTTTTTTGAAAGAGTAAATCGGAAAAAAGTATTTGTCAAAATCAAAAGTCATTTATTCAAACTAGGCTGAGAGTCAGCTCTTTTTGAACGTCAAAATAAAATTACATAAGACAGTCCCCCAAAAACGCCCACCCTTCACCACTTCCTAGTGCTTTAGCTGGGAAGAAGAAGTAGCGGAACAAACTCCCCAGCAGCACAGCTGTCTGTTATGTTATGTTATATTAGAAGAACTTGATTTTTTACAATAATAGGTAATTAAATTATGGAAACACAAAAAAAAAAACATTAAATTTGCCATATGTCAGCTAGCACACGCCAATATACCATCAAAATTTTAAAACTAAAATTATTAAAATAAATGTCAATTAGAATCTCCATTACATGTTTAAGAAGATGTTTTCTTTATTTTTCCTATGTATGAGTACGTTATGAACGGCTATGTAGAGTTCAGATAAGAAAGCTGATTTACAGACTTTCAGACAGTTTTTTTTTTATTACATAGAACACTAGTTATAAACCACAAGATACCTGTGTGTGCAATACCTGCCTTGTACATGTGACCACGTACATCTGCCTTGTAACTACCTTTTGTTAGCTAACCTTCCATTTATTCCCTCAACATGCCCAAACCATCCAAGCATACTTTTTTCAAAATAACCCCTTCTTCTGTTACAGTGGTGGACGAAGATGCTCCCGGCGTCGTAGTCTTCTCCTACCCGAGGTACTGCCGCTACCGGGCACTCATAGCCAGGCTTGAGGGCATCCAGGCCTCATGGCTGCGTGACTCTTTGGTGGCAGCTCTCGGAGGGTACGCGGCGCCGACCAGCAACACCAGGATTCTGTACTGCAAGGTGGGGAGTCGTTCCGATAATGTACGGTATCGAAGGTATACAGGTCTCATGGCTCCGACACTCTCTAGTGGGGGCTCTGGGCCCCGACTAGCAACACCAGGATACTGTACTGCAAGGTGAGGGCTTGTTCTGATTATGTAAAGCATAGCTCGAAGCCATCCAGGCCTCATGGCTGCGAGACTGCTTGGTGGCAGTTCTGAAAGGGTATGCGGCTCCCACTAGTAACACCAGGACACTGGACTGCAAGGTGAGGAGTTGTTCTGATGATGAACGGCATCGGTTCTAAGGCATAAAGACCCCATGGCTGCGAGACTACTTGGTGGCAGTTCTGAAAGGATATGCGGCTCCCACTAGTAACACCAGGTTACTGTACTGGAACTTGAGGAGTTGTTTTGATGATGAACGGCATCGGCTCTAAGGCACACAGACCTCATGGCTGCGAGACTACTTGGTGGCAGCTCTGAAAGGGTATGCGGCTCCCACTAGTAACACCAGGACACGGTGCTGGATGGTAAGGGGCTGTTCAGATGCTGTAAACCATTAGCTCAACTAAACGCCACTGGAAGCAGAGAAACGCCAAGTACAAACAACCACCTGTGCGGCGGCAGATAGTCGAGCACATCCACAGTAACGCCGGGAGCAGCAGACTTATTTCTAGACAGACCCTACCCTAATATAGCTCATATTATAGGATAAGTGGAGTTCTTGCAATTATAGTGTACAAAATGTTCCCATTGCTGTGACAAAGTCCTCTCTGTGAAAGAGTTGGCTGATATCCACCACGCGGGCACAGGCATTGTATACTTCAGTCGATTTTGGGAAACACCGGACTTGGTATATAAGTACTCCTGAAGACGGCTATTGATTGAGAGCCTTAAAACTCTTGCCTTCTAAGCAAGCGAGCTACATCGTCGACCCCATCATCATTACTATTTGCGGGGTGATTGCGTAACTTACGAACAGTAGAATTGGCTTTCATTTTGACAGTTCAACACATTCATTGCGTTATTTACGTTGAGCAGACGTATTATTGGAACATAATTATATAGGAATGGATTCCTTCAAAATCAATCAGATTGTGATTGTCTAGTGTGTTACGCAATTGAGGGTGAAATAGTGCTCGATTAGGTATGTACCAGCCTCTCAATTAACAAAGCCAACTTCTTTACGTATTAGTGCATTCGTGAATGGTAGTTATGTGACGTAGGTGCGTCAACGATGAACTCCGCAGTTTGCAGTGTGCATCTTCACAGCACATCTTATCCGCTCCGGTACACCACTGTAGTAAATACTTAGTTTCGTATTTTAACCAGAGATGTGCGATCACCGCTTAGCGACCTCACACACTGGTGGCAAGACAGCCAGTCTCTGATATGTGTGATATCATCATTATAATTTCAGCCGAAAGACGTCCACTGCTGGACATAGGCCTCCTTCACCGGATCGGATCGGATATTCGGATGCATATTTACCTAAAGATAATTTTTTGCTATGAAAGTATGGAAGTGGCTTTATAAATTATTTGTAATATTTATTAAAAACTCCGGGATTCTTGGATCGCATAACTATGCAGATGTGTATTAATTTAAAATTAATGTTTAACCCGATACAAATATGTGTATGTACTGGAGGAGGGGTGGTTTGTATTAAATAAAACAAAAAATAAACTAATCACTTACCTAAATTAAGACTTTTTCGATACAAAAGCGCATTCCATGTTAGCCAACATCTCAACTTTAGGTGAATATGCATCCGAATATCCGATCTCTGGTCATCACAGTTCACACGCACTGGTCAAAGACTTTCGTCTGCCGAGAAGAATTTGCTTAGCTTTCGGAACGCTGTATACACAACACCTATCGAAAGCTATGATTTGCAGGACACATTCGAGTACCCCGAGCTGGAGGGCCACGAGTTCGTGTGTAACCACCTGGCGCCGCGCCTCAAGGGCCGCCCGCGCGGGCGCCGGCGCCGCGCGCACACGCCCGACCGCGCGCACAACGACGAGCGCGGCTCCGACAGGTCGGACTCCGACGACGCGCCGGCTACTGGCCCCACCCACAGCAGTGACCCGCCGGTGAGTTACTCAATTGTATTTAAATCTGTCTTCCTTACCTTTTGGGTCCACATTGGGAAGGTAAATGTCCAGCGTGCACTTCTTCTTCGTCACCATCGTCGCGATCATCATCCTTTATGACCTTGGAGCCTTTATTCCGCTCTATCGCGTTTATAATACGTTCTGTATTAAGCGGTGGAGGTCGCTTTTCAAGGACTTAGATATCTGTCTATTAAGCTGCCGGTACACGAGCGCATCGTCTGAAGACTGCAGGACCATCTCGCGCCTCTCCTTCATGAGCTGCAAAGTAGGATCAGAGAGCCTCTTATTTTTAATGATACGACGGGTCTTGAAACACTTAGACCCCACCGTATGGATAGTTTCCACGAACCCATCGTTAAAATCGTCCACAAAGCTTCCTAGACACTCGAAACGATTCTGAAGCTCGAATTGAAAGCTTTCAGAGTTTTGGACTTGAATTGGTGCTGGACGGAGCGTAGACTTCATCAGCCGACATCTTTCCAGCTTGATATTGATATTCAATGTGCGTCTTACCATGCGGTGATCGCTTCCGGTTTTCAGCGCATTGATCACGGAGACATCATTGTATGTGTGCTTCTTTGTCGACATAATGAACTCAATCTCGTCTTTAATTGCACCATCTAGGCTCAACTTTTTTTTTTTTTTACGTGGAGAAATGCTCATGCATACTGCGCTACCACGGGGAGATAGCGCAGTTATGTGGGACTCTAACCCACTAAAACTCCACGGTGTCCTCCAGTGCCGCTTATGGCGGGAACACGGGAACGCGAAAGCCATCCGCGAACCCGCCGCGGCTGTCCGTCACCGGACCCTCCTCTTAGGGGAATGACCCCCATCACCGGCGCACCAGAACACACGGCACGCCGGACCACCCCGGGCACCAGACAGCGCATGGGTGCCAAACGACCCCGTGTATGGCACCCTTGGTCCCCCTGCGGCGGGTCAGGATAGTGGCCCCGCCGCCTACCACTTTTCGGCCGCAGGAGATAGGGAGAGCGGCCTACGCAATACCGACACTCCTCCTCCCCTGCGGCCCCACTGCGTCCGCCATCCAACGATGGCAGCTCCGTCCAGACCGTGGAAGGTGAGGAAAGTGGCGATCTCCATACTCCACTCCTCTCCCGCCGCGGCCCACTACCCCCAGCACCAGTTGCTATGCCGCCCCGCGGCACCGCAACTGGTTGGCCGCTACGTCGTCGGCTTAGCGGACAAAGCCCTGACGAGCGGCCCCTCCTCGGGTTCCTCTTCGCTTCACCGTGGGTGGGGAAAACCACGGCTACTGAGCCCCCCCGCAACGACAATGCGGGAACCCACCGGGGGGGATCTAGGCTCAACTAGGTCAACTCTCAGTGCTCACGTTTTCTGAAGAAGAGCAGCAGATTATATACGCTCCAGCCCAGTCTCCTCTCTGATTTAATATTGTAAACATGATTTTAACTAATGTCCCAGGTCTTTAGCCTTGTTATGTTAAAGTAATACAAATAAACAACATGTTCATGACCTCAGACCCGCCGCCGCCTGTCCCTCCGCAACGGCGCGCCCGCTCCCAGCGACGAGGACGACGAGGAGTACAAGAGGATAGAGCAGACCCCCGAGGACAGAGCCTTCCTGCAGGCGCTGAAGATGTTCCACAAGACCAGGAGCGAGCCCTTCAGGAGTGGACACACTCTGAAGCACTGTGAGTACATCGATAACTTTACTTTATAAAAATCTTAGATTCACTCACTCACAGACAATGCACAGCTTACACCGCTTTGTTTACAAACGTGAAGTTTTGCACAAAAGATACTTATACAGTGTAAAGCATAAAAGCGTCTGTCGAAGCGTCTGGGTTTGAACCGACGACCTACAACTCTTAAATCTTGGCTGATATCCACTGGGCCACCAGTGCTCTCACATGCTGTTTAGTAAAAAACTATTTTCCAAAAAAAACACAACCGACTTCCGGAAAAACACTAAAAAGTGAAAAATAACTTTTATTTCGGAAGTCGGTGATTTTGGATATGTATTTGAATTTTTTGTCACCGCCTTCCGAAGTTAAAGTTATTTTTTACTTTTTAGTGTTTTTCCGGAAATCGGTTGTTTTTTTTTTGGAAAATAGTTTTTATTTTTCACTTTTTAGTTATAGTACCTACCCCACACCAATTCGAAATTTCATCATCCTTGGGGTCAAAACAATGCATGCGATCGCAGCAATCGCGGTTGATTTGCTGTAATTTTTTGAAGAGTTCAGTTATCTGTCTTCGAAACGCATCATCAGATCTATATGAAATTTAAATGGGACCACACGGGAAGCACCAGCTTTCAAATAAAAAAAGAACTATCAAAATCTACCCAGTCGAAATTTCAGAGCCAACAAACATAAAAAAAACAGTCGAATTGAGAACCTCATTCTTTTTTTTAAGTCGGTGAAAAAGCAACAGATACGAAGTTGCCCTCACACATGCTATTCAAGCGCGGGGGGGCATCCACGGTCTCCAAGGCGTGGTAGAGATCTCCTACTCCTGATTCTTGGAGAATAATGTTGATCAACAACATTTTCCTGTCCTTGTCCTAATGTATTACTATTTTCTCACTCAACGAATAGTTTATTACGCACCAACTTCTCTGATCCTCATTCACACACTCTCACTCTCACACACTTACACTCGCTCACACTGACACAATCATTCACCATACGAACACTTCTATATATATCAAATGTAAATGTATTATTGTCTAGTTTTAGTTTACGGGAAACCATAAACCATAACCATAGTGGGGCCGAGACCTGGTGGCTTGAAATACTTCGGCTTAGCTTAGGCATCAGTCTCCCATAATATTATTCTATGTAACTCTTTTTTAGGGATATTGTGCTGAGAAATAAATAAATTAAATTATTATTATTTGCAGTCGTCGCAACATATCTTTTTCTACCACACTTCTCTATCAGTCGTCATCTCCGTAGTCACACCCTTTCTATCCATATCATCATTGACACAGTCCATCCATCGTTTCTTTGGTCTCCCCCTACTCTTATAGCCATCGACATTCATACGCAAAACTTTCCTCACGACATTTTCCTCATTCCTCCGTATCACATGCCCATACCATGACAACCGATTTCCACACAACTTTTCAGTTGTCAGTGCTATTTCTGACTGGAGAATAATGTTGATGTGTGTACGTTCCAGTATCTCTCCGCGCGCTGTACGTGTCGGTGGTGTCGCGCGGCGGCTACGAGGCCGTGTGTCGCCACAAGCTGTGGCGCGCGCTCGCCCGCGACCAGCCCGCGCGCACCAGGCGGCACTACGAGAGGTAGGTGTTACATACATTACATATAGCGGCATCTACAACGCCACATACAAAATACGCATCACACTGACATCGCGCAAAATCCTGCATCGCGCAAGCAGAATTTTCCTTGAAACTAGCATATGGAACGACCCGACAACAATCGTCGAGCAGTTGCCCACCAGACACTACACTCGTCTGGGCGGAGGATCTTCCTTTTTCTGTAGAAGATGAGTGAAGTTTACACTCTTTTCTTCATGACTGTTTATATACGCTGTTGTACACTATCTTTATCTCACGAAGCGACGCGCGCTGTACTTGTGGTAATCAAATGTACAAACCCACTGTGAATGTATGTGAAAGCGCTGGAGCTATCAGTTTTCGGCAATTTGGATATCAAAAAAATATTGACACAGGAGACGCTATATACCTAGTCTTGTTAATACATGTTATCAATAAAATTGATAATGCTGGTGTATTTTTAGATTTGAGCTTAGCATTCGACACTAATAACTACGACTCCTTATAGCTTAAGGTGAATGCGCAGTGGTAGCCCGCCAAATTCAAATTTTCTTATGTTTTTGGCAATTTTCAGGTCAGTATCAGGTTGTATCCTGATCAAAATGTGATTTGCGAATATAACAGGTACGTGTTTACAGAATTTAGTCATTAGAATGTCTAATATATCTCTTATAAGTTAGATTTCTTCCACAAGCACTTTTCCATAAGAAATTTGTTCTTATGGAACAAATCTAACTTAGAAAGATGTATTAATGATTCTAATGATTATAAATCTGTAAATACGTACATGTTATAGTCGCAAATCATATTTCGATCAAGTAACAAGCTGACACTCACCTGAAAATTGCAAAAAACGGAACAAAATTTGAATTTCGCGCTCTACCACTGCGCATTCACCTTAACTAAATTACTAGGGAATGACAGACAAAACCTCCCAACTTTTGTTTTCCTACTTAAAAAATATAAAAATGTTTGTAATAATCAGTGAGATGCAAGATATAAATTACTTTCCTTTTTAATATTTGTTTCGGGATCCCACAAGGATCGATATTAGTGCCTATATTGTTCATTTTGTTAAAAAAATGACTTAATAAATTGTATAAACAAAATTCTACCAGACATACAACTTGTGGTTTTTGCGACACAAATGCCATTGTTGGGGCAAATGATACAAAATAACTTACGAAAAAAAAAAATGCAGCTATAAGTTATCTTTATTTAAGGTTTACTGTGCAAGTATTCAATAAGTTACCACTACACTTAAAAAGATGGGTTTATGCATCTATATTTAAAACAAAGCTTCAAGCATTTCTACTAAATAAGTGTCTCTAATCCGTTGGCGTCATTTAATATTATGACCATGCCTTTTCTACCTGTGTTACCGAAGTCGACTGAACTGATTCCTATATGTTTTGTGAGTTGAGTGTTTATTTTTTTACTGATTTCTTTTCTTAATGTTAATGAGTTGACATTCAATCATTTCATTGTATATTTTTATTATCCTGATGTTAATTAATTTTGATGGTGTTCTGAGTAATGTTGTTTAGAATATTATGTTACTTGTATTATGAATGTTTTTTTTTAAATTAAATTTAGTGTACACAACTATTTCAAACACAATGTAAACGGTTTGTGAATAAAATCAATTAATACATCTGGTCATACATGCACGCCCATTTAACAGTACTACGCACCTCTCTTTTCTGAAGAACATGACCAATAAAGTAACGCGGGCGTCCCTTCCCGGAATTTCCTCTCACATCTTATGTTATTTGCAATAAACAACTTTACAATCTACTTCCAGATTCCTTCTCCCGTTCGAGAACCACGAGCGACGCAACGGCTCGTCCCTCAAACCCAACGGCAAGCTGGACGCGGAGCCGCGCACCATCGCCACCATCGACGTCACTGACTCTCCGCGACGAGACGACGACAATGTCCTGCGCACTCCCTCTCCCTCCCCCAAACTCGACAATTACGACAAACTCGAAACTTTCGACAAACTCGGAATCGACTGTGAAACCGGAGAAATTACCACCAAAGATGAAATTATAGTCAAAAATGCCGAAGAGCTAAATAGGGAATTTTTAGACTCTCTAGCTAAAGAAGAGAAGACGGTCAAGATCTCGGTTAAGCCGGTCGAGAGTCTGATCGAGCCGGTGAAGGTGTTTGAGGGGGGGGATGTGGCCAAGGTGGAGGGGCGGAAAGAGGAGGGGAGGGATTTTAGTCTAAGTTATTTGAGTGATATGCAGAAATTTAATATGGGTGAGATTTGAGTTTATTTAATTAGTTATTATTACATGACAAGGAATTATGATCGTCATTATAAAGTGCAAGAAGGTGGGATAGGCAGACACTCCATGTAAAATACTGGTGTTCAGCTACATCCGGTTAGACTGGAAGCTGACCCCAAAATAATTACCAAAAAGCTAGGTAGACTGATTTTAAAGTGCCAGAAATGAAGACACAAAATAGTACTTAAATACAGAATTAGTAAGTTAATTCAGAAATACTACTGGACTTATTTTAAAAATACAAATGAATTAATAGATCAGAACCAGAGAACTGTGTCATAAATAAATAACCATCGGTTCATAAAATATATATCTTTTGCACTAACTAAATATTCGAAAAACAAAAGCAGGAATATAATTATGTGTCATTTGAAATACCACCATCCTTCAGAAAATAAAGTATTGTAGAAGTAAATAATTAATAGAGAACTGCAGAATATTAATACGTGAAAAACTTTGTACTCCATTTTACGAAAAATGAAATTCAGCTCGTTTAAAGTTTGTCTAATAAAATGTTGTATGTTTTTGAACGGAATGCTAATATTTTTTATATAATAATGTCTTTCTATTTAAATGAATTACGGTCGAATTTCGATCACTGAGCTAGTCACTAGTTATTGATAATTTGAGCTTAACTAACAGATGGAATATAAAATTAATAATGTTTAATTGTTGTAACTTCAGGAGCGGAGTCCCTATCGTCTTGTGCGACGCCACTCAACGGTCACGCCGCGCCTGCACCCACAGACCTTGTAAGTTATATACCTATAAATTTTTAAATCACTATTTATATCTCATTAAAAGTTTAATTAATCTATACTTACTTCTATACTAATATTATAAAGAGGTAAAACTTGTGAGTTTGTGAGGTCGTGAGGTTGTAGGGGGTCATTTCTGGATCTACTGAACCGATTTTTAAAATTCTTTTACCAATAGAAAGCCACGTTATTGTGAGTGTCATGGGCTATATATTAACACGAAAAATGAAAAGATATTTTCGTGGTAGTGGGATTTGCAAAGTAAGTCTGAGAAAAAACGGTTGAATGAAAACGTTTCTTACGAACGCTGCCTTAACGATGAGAGATATAATATATATGATTGAGTTTTAGAGAAAAGTTGTAGAGCTTAATAATGCCTACAAAAAAGTCAGTAACAGCGTATGTCTAATTTTTATATTTAACTCACAAAAAGTAGTTTTTTTATATTAAAAAAAATAATTTAAATCGTTAGGTCATGTTTATTGGTCATATTATTAACAATTATGAATTATTATCAAAATAAGTAAATTTATCGTCTCAAGTGTTTAAAACAAAAGACTTTTTCCTTCAAATGCATATAATTTGGACGAATGGTTAAAGAGATAATATGACATAGGTATGGTAATGCATTTAAAGTAATATTTGCTCGACATATAGTCTAAAAATATTGTCAATAGTCCACTAGCGCCAATTACTTTAAATGCATTACAGATGAACAAATAATGTGAATGAACGACAATCCTATAATTTTAAGCACTTTTTGTATATGATATTCTCATGTCAAGTAACTGTAGTCTTTTATGAGAATACATTTATTTAAACCGAAATGTCGCAGATGGATTGTCAAATCTCCGCTGTTTTAAATAACCGCTAGCTGTTTAAAAAAATAACTCTGTTATGTAAAACAGCTGCAGCTTTTAGCTGGATTGTCATTGCGTTGCGTTTAACAAAACTGCTACCCACGGTTAGACGTTATGTAGAATGGCTTATCTGTAGTCACAATAAGTTTAAGTGGCTTCTAATGCCGAATTGGTCGCAAGGGCAGCTTGACCAATTGGTTTAGGTTAAGTTAGAACTGTGACCAATCGCGCGTGGTGAGGTGCTACTTCCAAGTTGGTTGCAGTTACTTGGCTATTTAGTAGGTATTTTTAGGACTGACTTTTATAAAACTCTGTTTATTGTATTCAAATCTTCCTTGAGTGAGGACCATTTTCACTAATTTACTCGTTTTATTTATTTCTGTTTCTGCCACACGAGTTCCGACCGTTAAAATTTCAAGTAAAACCTACAATCTGACGTTTCTGTTCATGTTTTTTTACATAACGTCTAATCGTTGACTTGCTGCATTGATAAATGCAAACATTTTATGCAATGCTGTGTGTTAAAAAAATCCAGAACATATTATGTAAAATCGCTAAACGGTCAGTTCAGTCGCTAGCGGTTTTGTAAAACAGCGGTTCACAACACAATATAGATGTCTAAGAACTGAACCCCCCCCCCCCGCAGCCCCCGCGCCCCCTGCGCAGCTCGCTGCGCGCCGTGCGCGTGAAGCCGGCGCGCACTGCGCACGCGCAGCAGCGCACACCGGCCAGCACGCGTGAGTCACTTTTCTTTTCATCTATTCTAAATGTACTAATTTCCATTCTCCATTTCCTGAATTTGAACACATTCACACAACTTATCCAATTTTATTTTCTAATCAAATTCTGACAATTACGAACATTTTTTAAAATAAAATATATATTGCCAAATCGGTGAAAATAACATCTGTAACCAGTAGTTGCGTATACGTAGGTCACTGTTGTGTCGTCTCTCATGAAATGTCGCAACGATGACCAACCGTTATTTCTTGTATTGTTTTCCTTGTTTTGTGTATAATCTGTGCTTACTAAAATAATCGTAAGTTTTATTAACAGTCTTGGTGAGTCATGATTACTCCAATAAATAAATATTCTATTCTATAATACATCTTTACTATCTTAGATTTTGAAATCAAAATAAATAACAGCATCATCATTTGGTATCTGTTTCATTTTCATAACGACCACACATAAATATTGTATGAAGGGGCTTGTGAATAAGTAATAACAGCCACACGAATCGATCGATCAGGTTAAGCTACGCTTGCCGCGGTTAATTCGTGGATGGGTGACCATCTTTACATACCGAGACTCCTCCGTGTATCGGAAAGCACATTATGCCATTGGTCCCGACTGTCATTCGTGGATCTTAGACGGTCGTTACGGGTCGTCAGAATCCTGAAAGTCTGACAACCAGTCATACCAAGGGGTATCGTATTACCCAGTAACTGGGTTGTAGAGGTCAGATAGGCAGTCGCTCCATGTTAAATACTGGCATTCAGCTGCGTCCGATAAGACGACCCCAACGTAGTTAAGAAAAATCTAAATAGATGAAGACATAAATATTAAATGTATATTTGCAGCGCCCCACCCTCTGCGCCCAGAGTCAGTCCCGATTTCTCCACCGGTGACCAACTTCGGCATCCACCACCCGCCTGCGCACGCGCAGCACGACGACGACATCGTGGAGGTAACACTACATCACACCTGTACTGCCCGAAGGGTTGGCCAGAGCTGTAACTGTTATGTTATGTCTCATGTAAAAGAGGCGAGCCTAATTGCTATCAACCTGGCTGAAATCCAGACTCAGGGTTGCCACTGAGAATTTTTTATTAGAAAAACTCAATATTATTTTGCCTTAGCGCTTTGCGGCCATTTAACTATACTCCATTTGAAATAAGATTAGACATTTAAACAAACCTTTTTTACAGACAGTTCAACTGATTCTGACTTCTATACCGTAGGCATAAGAATGGCATTAAAAGCAAAAAAGTAGTTACAATACCAACTGTTTACTGCAGCTGCCATTTGTTATGCCACTAACGCAATAGAACTCAAAATCGGTTGATCGGACTGTAAAAAAGGTTTAGTTAAATGTCTAATCTTATTTCAAATGGAGTATAAGTACACATACACACATAATTTCACGCCTTCTTACGGAGATATGCAGAAACAAGAGAACGCCACCTGATACGATCCTTACATACTCCATTAGCCTCGTTTATGTTCATACATGTGGTCACACACGCACGCCGGTTGCGGGTACTGCGCACCTGACCTTTGTGAAGAACTTCACCAATAAGGTCTTTGATAGCCGCCTTTATTCATCCTCTCAACATCATTCTAGCCGATAGACGTCCACTGCTGGACATAGGCCTCCCCCAAACTCCGCCACTTCGACCGGTTCTGTGCTTCCCGCATCTAGTGGACTCCTGCAGCCCTCACAAGGTCATCGGTCCACCTTGTGGGATGCCTTCCAACGTTACGTCTTCCAGTACGCGGTCACCACTCCAGAACCTTTCAGCCCCATCGGCCATCTGTTCTGCGAGCAATGTGCCCTGCCCACTGCCACTTAAGTTTGGCAATTCTTCGGGCTATGTCGGTTACCTTGGGGATCTCTTCATTTCTGCTTCGTTAACATAGGGAATCCTCCCATATAAACTTAATATGTACTAATGAAAATCTCTCTCGCCCACAGGTCCCATACAAACCGAAAACTCCAGAAATCATCGACTTAGACGAGTACCCAGAGAGTCCCCAAGCGGTAAAAAAGAAGAAATTGGACATCTTGAAGGAGCGAGGCCTGGAGGTGACGGCCCTGCCGGCCCCGTGGCAGGGCGTGGGCCCGCACATCATGGGCCCGCCCATGCTGCTCAACCCAGCAGTACAGCACCAGATTATGACGCAAGCACAGCTCTTCCAGATGTACAACATCATCCCACAGAATTATGCCAACGGGATACAGCCTCCGAAAGTCATTCAAGCGTCTTCTATCTTCGGTAACGCTGGGCCTGAAAAGACCGTCTACGGCAATCCTAAGGATCCCTTCATGCCGCCCCCTCACGTTCTTCACGGAGTGCCAGTCAAGCCTTTGAAGACTGCCCCTCCTCCTACCATTCCTCAGGATATCCTTGACCTGACCTGCAAGTCTTCTAGCCCCCCTCCGCAGAAGCCTGCAGTCGAAATCGTAAGAGTACCCCCCTCTCCGTCTCCAACGGCACAGAATTTAACAAAGAATTATACTTTAGTTGACGGAAAAGCTGTTGTTGGGTCGAATTTAGAAATTACTTTAGTCAATAAAGCTTCCAGTCCTGGCAAAAACAGGCCTCCGCAGAAGAGGTCGAGTAACGGGAAGTTTATGTCAGTCAAGACTCCCACTCCGCCTAAGGAGCCCTACCCTAAATACACTTCCCCTACCGCAGCCCAGAAAAAACCACCAATTAATATCCCGAACTACCAAATCAGAGAAGATTCTTCTCCAACCCAGAGCCAGGTTCTCCAGAACGCAATGAAGAATCAGAATCTAGCTCAAATAATGGATTTGCAAAAGAACTCAGTTCCTATGACGTCATTCATGGACCCTTACGTGGCTCTATACAGCAGTCTGGCCGGTCAAATGGACCAGAGACAACTGGCGATGTACAGAGATCTAATGACCAATCAATTTAGATACCCAGGACTACTGAACCTTGGCGTAGGGACACCGACAACGAAAAATTAGATTCTAGTCTTTGGTTATTTGTGATATACAGTTTTAATGGTGGCTTAGTGTTCTTGTAAGGTCAAAAATCTATTTAAATGGGGGAAAGTCGCTGAAATTGGCGAAAATATCGTCTATTTCGGGGATTTTGTTGACTTTAGTAATAAATTTTGTATACGATTGTTGTATTTTTTAAATGTGACCTACTGGAATGGACTCCGTGGACTATTAATGAGTTCAAGAAGATTTAATTAGGATTGTTAAAGATTCCAAGACCCATATGAGACTAAAAAATATACCTATGACCCTATGAGCGTCTACGAAAGACAAAAATGGCTTTAAGATGCTCTATAACGAATCTAGGCGACTCTAGCATAGCTCTAGGATACTTAAATGGTTGTAGGGCACTCTATAACGGATCTAGATGACCTTGGCACAGCTCTAGGTGACTAATATGGTTCTAGCGGAATCTACATGAATCTAGAGTACCCTAAATTGATCTCCCTTGAATTTAGGAGAATCTTATATGGTTCTAGGCGACTACATGAATCTTAAAGTGATCTAAAATTGTTTTAGGGGACTCTAAATGGTTCTAGGATATTCGTAAGGGATCTATGACGATTTAAAATGTAGGAGACTTCAAAGACCTCTAGTGTTAAAAAGAACTACAAAAGCCACCAAAATGATCTCCGGGGAATGATTTATTATAATTATATTGAAAAAAATTATGGGAACAATTAAAATATTGTTTCTTAATGAAAATGATAAAATTTTGTAAATATTTGTTTGTAAGTAATTATTAATAAATAATTGTCGATAGCTATTATTAATATTGCAATGTTTTTATTTGAGTGGGTAGTGATTTTATTTCGTTTCTCTGTTTGTGTGTGTTTATCTACGAAACCGACTTCGACCCTCACATGTACTGATAAATAAATAATAAATTGGTAGATTCACCGGATTTTTTTTAAACATTCTTGTTGATTTTGTCAATTAGTTGGTTATTTAACGAACACCAATTAATATTTATTTTTAATTTTATAAAAAAAAATCTTTTATTTAAAATTTTATCAAAATCTGACAGTCAGTTTCATAGATAAACACAACATACAAGTTAACATTACTACACACTTGTTACTGTAAAATAATTTGTGTTATAACTATTAGCTGAATTTGTAGTTTAAATACATACTTCTTGTTAAACGTCTAATTTACCTCAGGATTCAAGGTTTGGATAACGATGGGTGTTCAATAACATATTATGAAACAATTTTTTCAAAGTAATACCGTCTTTAGGGAACAGAACAGTGGTGGCCAGTGCTAGCAGTCCCCTTACCCAGTTGTTGGTCGTGAGTTCGAACCCACGGAGGAACCTTACTTTTTTGTATTTGTTTTCATCACCCTTGCTCTCAAAACAGTAAATATGAAAATATGCCATATTAGATGTTTATTATATTATTCTTTTCTTTAAGCACTACATCTTTTTTTAACACGACAAGTTATAACGGATTAAACGTAAGTCCTGAAAGTAGTTTGTTCATAATTGACTGCTGAATCGATTTCAGTAACTTTCAATATGGGTATTTTTATCAAAAATTATTTATTTGGCCACACTTACCGCTGATTGAGCCAAATAAAATTAAATCTTATGCAAAGGGAATAAGACTCAATTTTAAATGCATAAAATCAACATAATTTTCTGAATAATAAAATAAAAGTTGTGGTCATAGTATAAAGCTTTTAAGCTACGCTCGTTGATGGGTGTCAATCTTACCTGCATACCAAGACCCCTCCGTAACTGGGAAAGCACGTTAAGCCTTTGGTCCCGGCTGTAATTCGTGGATCTTTGACAGTCGTTACGGGTCTTCAGAAGCCCGAAAGTCTGACAACCAGTCTTACCAAAGGGTATCTTGTTACCCAGTAACTGGGTTGTGGAGTTCCTTGTAAAATACTGGTATTCAGCTGTATCTGGGTTGACTGGAAGCTGACCCAACATGGTTGGGGAAAGGCTAGGCCAATGATGATGTTGAATATGTATCCGTTACATATCCACTGTTATTTTATCAGCGACCTCTGTTCTAGCCGTTTCTGTGACTGAATATAACATTTTAACCGCCACCGTTGGGTAATGCCGACAAGAAAACAACATTGTAGGGTTAAATTAAATAAAAGAATGATGTTAAGACTAATATTTTATTTATGAAATATGGGACGAAAAGAAATGATTAATTGGTTAATGATAAAATTTTGGAATCCCTATTCTTTTTTGTAGGTATTTGCGCGCCGAATTTGTGTTTGTTTACACTCTGGCGGTCAAAAGATTAAAATGCTAGTTCACTCTGTTCGAGTAACTAAAGATATGTAAACAAACCATGTGTTAGTTAAATACAATCCTGATGTACTTTAGACGTGTTGAAACTACTTTCTGATACAAAAAAAAAACCACTTAACATCGGTAACGTTGTAATTTATCTTCTCTTTATAGTATTTAATACCAAAGTTTATATGTATTCTTCCATGGGGTGGGCAGAGATGTAATAGGGAGCGAGCCTATCAAGCTTGTGATTATTTCATCACCACTGGCACAAAGCATCGTGAAGAAACCGGCATGTATTAGAACCAAAAATTTGAAGACATGTGACATCTACCAGCCCGCACTGGGCCCGCGTGGTGGACACGGCCCACTCTGGAAGAGAGATGGCTGTGTCCCACCAGTGGGAATATCATAGGCATATTATGCTTATGCTATCTCCGGGCTGTTACTGAGAATGAAAACTTTGCCCAACCCAGGAATCGAACCCAGAACCAATGGAAGTGGTTTTAATAATCTAAAAGTAGTTTCACAATCAATGGTTCCCATTAGAATAATAATTGTCTTCGCAATTTGTAAATATATAATAATGTTGCAATGTTTGTGCGAACGCCGTACAAAATAAAATTATTAAAATTTTCTACCTGAGTATCATTTATACCTGACTACCTGAAATCGTATTGTGTCAAAATCAAAACTCATTTATTCGAACTAGGCTGAGACTTGGCACTTTTTGAACATCAAAATTACATAAGACAGTCCCCCGGCACGCCCGCCCTTCACCACTTCCTAGTGCTTTAGCTGGGAACTAGAAGTGGAGCAACAAACTGTCCAGCTGCACAGCTGTCTGTTTAGTTAGAAGAACTTGATTCTGTACAATAATAGGTAAGTTATTAACATTACTTAACACAACATAAAATTATGTCCGCTAGCACACGTCAATATACCAACAAAACATAGTAACAAACTCAAGCAGAAAACAAAACAATAAACGTAAACGGAACTCAATACCCACATAAAAGCCACCAGGCATAAATGGTGTGCCCGCTTACAAATGCAATGCTGCATGGTTCATTTAGATTTGACTTGAAGTAATAAATGTTAAGTAGGACCTTCGGAGTAAAATAAATGAACAGTTAATTCTAATAAAAATTACAAAACCATGGTCAGCAAGACGACCAGTCACCACAAGCAGCACCCGTTCACGAGCATAACGCAAGGATCAGCCATTACTCCCCTCGCCATATTTGAGGGAAGGAGGCATCCCGACCCCCGACGCGCAAGCGGTAACATCTAAGGGAGCATGACGAACTTGCTGCTGGTTGCTCAGGCAAGAATAATATGAACAATTATCGAGGTCGCTAGCTAACCACATGTTGCAACACATCTCATTAAAAACATTTTAATGAGTAGATTATGTCAAAAATAAATAAAAAAATCATTAATAAAAAACCAAATGATTTTTATACAGTCTAATAAAATAAACAATTGAATGAAGTAACTCATATAACCTGTCGGTAGGTAAGCTAATTCTGGTGAAAGAACATAAACATTGTCATGAGCCAATCACAGCGACCAACTATTCTTATCGTTTAAGTAGGTAGCCGTTAATAGAATAGTATGCCTTAGAAGCGTGTGTCCTAGTAATTGGGTTGTGGGGGTCAGATACGCAGTCGCTCCATGTAAAATACTCTGTAACAATATTTTTGTCTCACGAAGCGACGCGCGATTTACTTTTTTTTTTTTTTTTTTTTTTATTTATTTATTTATTTAATAGTACACATACATTATTTTGCTTTAGTTTGGTGCCAACATAAACTCATTAGAGTTTTACCGTGCACCAAGGTCATCGACTACATAATATTACTTAAAATCACTTAAGTAGGGAGTTAGCCTACAAACAAACGAAAAATAAAATTACTTCGGGCTTGTGGTTGCCAAGTGTACAAACACGGTGTGAATGTGTGTGTAAGCGCCGGAGCTCTCGGTACCGACTGAGACACAGGCGAAGTCGGAAATGTGTGTGTGTATAATATGTTGACGCTACTCAGATTCGTGTAAGGCGTACTACAGAACTACATATATTAACAGTCCCTTGCATATAATAATATTGTAGTTCTACTCACAGACACTGGAGTTTCTTGCCGGCTCTTCTCCACTGGAAGCGACAAATTGGAACCGTGCACCTAGCTTCTGACGCTTCATAAGTGCCCATCAGGTTTATGTGAAATAAAATATTTTGATTTTTTGATTTTGAGTCCTCATTCAAAACCTAATAAAATATAATTTTGAAACACTCGACGAAAGAAATTAGCGGGAAGCTACAAGACGTAAGGACTTACAAAATAAAATTCAACCACATTTAAAAGTAGTTAAGTCAGGCTGCAAGCTAACAATCAATTAAATTGTTTAATGAACTACCTTTAGCATTAAAGTCCATTTATAATTTAAATCAGTTCAAGAACCAGCTAAAGTCATTTCTGTTAGAAAAATGGTATTATACACTTGATTCATTTCTAGGGAACGTACTGACCCGGACGACGTGCCTGATTTCGTGGCAAAGAAGCTGAGTAAGCTACCCCCCGGCACGTTCGATCATGTCGACGTTACACGGCTGCTAAAGGACATCACTAACTAGAAAGCGGAGATGGCCAAGATGCAGTCCAGAACCAGAACCTCCATTTCTGAAAAACAATATTGAACTACGTTCAGAAATAGCATTATTGCGCAACGTTGGTTCGGTAATTGGGTCACCAGAGCCCTTAAAGGTGAAAACACGTCAAGGGAGCCAAAATGCATTTATCGGCTGTTTTGAATCGGCGAACGCAAGTGTGTCACCAGCTGCCGATAACGCTGAGCAAGCGTCGCCCGCACAACTACACCGGCTGCGGTAACGTCACACGTAGGTACGTCGACCCCTAAACACATCTACGCTGCTATTGTCGCCACCGGCAAATCTGATGCGTCGCAGCTAAAGCGAAAAACCAGAAAAGGGGACAAACTGTAAAAGGGTACTCAACCTGCCCTGACTGCGGTCTGTAGCTCCTTGCCAAGAACCGGCCTAGTTGATGAGGAGGGTTTCACGAAGGTAGAAAAGAAGAAGAAGAAGCCCTGCTCTTGTAACTTGTACGGTACCGCACCAAGTAGACCCCACATGCGTTTTATTTTGCTTTTGTAAGTTTATGTAATTACTTGTTTATTTATAAGTATAAAATTATGTATTAGGTACCAATGTTAAAACTGTTTTGTACTCCTCGTCACTTTTCCCTAAAGGTTTATTAGAAAACCAGCGTCAGATAGCATCAGTCTGTCTGGCATTAATGCTGAAATGAACCTTTTTGGCGCAGCCGTGAGGCACACACTGTTGTAGTTATTTATTTATTGTCACTTTTCTATTTGTTATTGTATTTTGTGTTTCACGGACTGTGTCCAAATAAACGGTATTCTTTCTTTCTTTTCTTTATGTTGCTGCGCCCTGCTGTACCTACGACGCAGCTGTACATTTCGCGTCTGCATCATTCCACGAAGATTGAGGAAGTTGTGCAGTAGGTACTTGAAAGTGAAGACAAACTGGACTCTGAGGTTCGAAAATTTGGAATCGCGCCACGACATCAACTTTAAGTCATTCGTGGTACGAGTTCCAACCCAGCATCTACAGACCTGCTTGAAAGGACTTTTGGCTGAAAGGTGTCGAAGAGCTTCGTCTATTTTAAAATAATGTTTTTTTTTAATAATGTAGAAATACAACATTATTTTTCGTATACGCGAAACCTGAATATAGTTTATTCAGAATAAGTAATTCGCGGTTGATTTGCTGTAATTTTTTGAAGAGTTTCGCTGTGTGTCTCCGAAACGCATCATCAGATCCATATGAAATTGAAATGGGACCACACGGGAAGCAGCAGCTTTCAAATAAAAAAAGAATCATCAAAATCGGTCCATCCAGTCGAAAGTTATGAGCTAACAAACATTTAAAAAAAACAGTTGAATAGGGTATTTTCCAATTTAATAAAAACTATTTTAATTTGATGATTGGGACGATATATTTATCAGAAAAATATTAATAATTGTATTTATATCCGATTTTCTCAATTAAAAACCATTAAAATCAAAGTTGTTTTGAATTTACCGCCAAAACGCTATGTTCTTTGTTATGGGTTTGGTTTCCGCACTTAGTCCTTCAAGTGGACCATTTTTTTTTTTTTTTGGGTGGGAAATCATCAAATATCTTCTCTCTGGGAGGGCGTGTCAGACTTTTACTGACTAAAACCCACCCGTGTTCCCTCAGTTGCCTGTGTGCCAGGGGCCGCGGTATCTCTTTCGAACAACCCGCACCCCTAGCAGAAGTGGACCATTGTGCGTGAGCCATGGCGGCCTTCGGTTGTCATTCCAGCCATTCCATTCAGTTGACGTCACGTGTGGTCACGTGATAAAGTCATAGTAAGGAACGTTTTGGCGGTAAATTCAAAACAACGAAAAATTAATTTGATTCAAATTGTTTTTAATTGAGAAAATGGATTTAAATTATTTACTTTTATTTTTCTGTTACATATTTCGTCTCAATCTTCAAATTAGAATAGTTTTTAATAAATTGGAAAATACCCTATTGAGAACCTCCTCCTTTTGTTAAGCCGGTTTGTGGAAAACCAGGTTTGTATATGTAGGGTGTACAAGACCGATCACGAACTCTGGAATACTACTAATAAGCATGTTGTTTCCGTCTCAATAAAAGAACTGAAATATTTCCAAATTGTTTTATTTCTTACACACATACGTACAGAGTGGCAGGGACATCCCCGTACAAACGCCGTGTAACTATGCATTCAGCACATAATTCTAGATCCCACCGTAGCGTAGAATTTTTTCATCGGTTATCCAAAAAATATCTGCTGTTTCATAGAAAATAGGGTATTACACTCATTTTTGAAAAGTGTCTTAATTAGATTCTAGAGTGCTAATAAACAACTAAAAAAAACACAACATTTTTATTTAATCGATTAGTGCCATAAAAATGCATTTAAATTTTACATTTTCAAATTTCGTGCGTAATTTGTCAAAAACGCTGGACGCAGTAGACGCCATATTGGTCTGTGGGTATGACGTCAGTTTGCTAAAAACAAATGCGCTGGTATTTTGTATGGCAATTGTTTACAATGAAAACAAAACTAGTTATTTTACTACTTTATCGTTGGTTTGCTGTTCCTGAATGCAAAATATTATTTAAATAAAAATTACTTTGGTTACGAAAATAATAAAAGTACAAAGTTGCTCAGTTGACATGCCGTATGACGAATAACATGGCGACTACTATTTCATGGTGTTCAAACACAGATTAAAAAACCTGAAATCTTTAAATTGTATTTTAAAATTTATTTTGTTGTTTCATCAACTAAAACTAACATTTTCCGACTGCATTTTGCCTAAGCTATCACAATAATGTATTTTTAGATTTTTTCTCATATAGAGTAAAATACCCTATTGCTATTCCTACGCGGTCAAAACATATGGAAGAGCTATTTTTTTATACGAGGAAAAATTTCAAAGTCAAAGCATTTATTTCAAATAAGCACATAGAACGTCAAAATTCACATTATAATATAATTAATTCTAGTCGCCCGCTCTAAAATGTAGTTTCGCATGGAGAAGAATGGGCAAGAAACTCTACCGATACTCTTTTAAAATGTTTTACAATATTTGTCATCAATATAATAATATGGACACAATATTTAAGTTAAGTCAAATATTTCTGTATCTCTATTTTGTACAGAGACCAGCGCATCAATCTACCCCAATCTGTAAAATTTATTTGATAGAGTTTCAACTTTATTACAAAAACATAAGGTTTATGTTCAATTGGGAAAATTTGACAGTTTGGGATAGATTGATGTGCTGGCGTATGTATCTAGAATAAAATAAACTCAGGATCATGTGCTGAATCATTAGTAGCAGGTTCCGCGTCATGTCTCTGCTACCCTGTGTACTATTACTAGTCTAGGCGAGGTCGGGGGCCCACAGCTTGAACGTCCTGTCGTACGAGCACGTCGCTATGAACTTGTTGTCGAATGAAATGTCCGCGCTCATCACCTGGAAATATATTACAAAGTACTATTAAAATAATACAAAAAAAAATACTAAACTACTAATATTATAAATGTGGAAGTTTGTATGTTTGTTACTCAATCACGCAACAACGGCTGAACGGATTTGGATGAAACTTGGCACACAGATAGATTAAAACCAGGATAAACAAATAGGATACTTTTTATCCCGGTAATAAGTTTCCGAGGGATAATTTTCGACAATCACGCGGCCGAAGCCGCTGGGAAAAAGTAGTATTTTATAAATGTGAAACTTTGTATGTTTAGATGTTTGTTACTCAATCATGCAACAACGGCTGAACGGATTTGGATGAAATTTGGCACGCAGATAGTTTATAACCTGGAGTAACATATTGGACACTTTTTATCCCGCTACTAGTTTCCCGCGGGATGAATTTCGACCTCCGATGCGAGCGGAGACGCTGCCGCTAGTAGTTTATGAAACTGTTGCATATTGAGGGACTATGTGCAGTTTCATAGACTACTTTCTCTACCCTCATACATTGGGATTGAACCTACTAAATAAATGATCAAAGTTAAAAGAGTAAGAAATAGTTAAGTAATGCGAAAAAAATGGAAGGCCTCACACGCATTCCAATACAAAAAAAATAAAATTACAGTTATTCTGAGCAAGCCCTTTCATTTGATACCCATATTGCAGGTGTGCATTAAAAAATAATAGTCCGCTATCTTAGGTGTTCCGCCATGTTGGATTTAGAATGACGTCACACAGCTAACCATGCATTGTCATCCAAACTAAACGTGTATACAAAATTTCAGCTCAATCGGTTGAAGATATCTGCTTCAAAATTGAGTTGCAAGATTTCACCCGAACAAACATAGTTACATAGATACATTGCAAGTTAAATAAAAGCTTGCTAAGCAGGATAAGGCGAGTGAGAAGATCATGATGAAGAAGCTACCTTGTTGTCGTGTCCGGAGAGTGTCCGCAGTGGGTGCCAGGCGGGGTTGGACCACAGCTTCGCTGTCTTGTCGTATGACGACGTCAGCAAGAAGTGTCCGTGACTCTTCTGGTAGCGCACGTCTGGAAAGAAACGTTTTGACATCACGCTTATGTTTCTCGAAGGAATATTCAGGCTGGACTTCTCAGCCACAGGAACAAACACACTTTCAGCCATTCTCTGTTATCTCCATTGTTTATAACTAAAGTACTACGTAATACAAATACGGTTTACAATTTATATTATGGTCTGTTTATTCAAGAACCCAATACAGTTTACTTTAAGTGGCTAGAGGGAATAAAAACTTGAGGAGACCTTTTTTTGTGAGCAAGGTCATAAACATGTCAGCTGTCAGATATCGGCGCGGAAATTTAAGTGTAAACTTACCACTTAAAAGATGTGTATGTGAAGGTATTGTGTACAAGGCTGATCGTCTTCTGAGGTCCCATATTTTAGTCTGAAAAAGAAAACAAAAAAAAAAACATCAAACAAATTGACAGAGGAAAAAGTAAAGAAACTCATCATCATTTCAGCCGAAAGACGTCCACTGCTGGACATAGCCTCCACCAAGCTCCGCCACTTCGACCAGTTCTGTGCTTCCCGCATCCAGCGGACTCCTGCGGCCCTCACAAGGTCATCGGTCCACCTTGTGGGAGGCCTTCCAACGCTACGTCTTCCAGTACGGCCCCATCGGCCAGCTGTTGTGCGAGCAGTGTGCCCTGCCCAACGGTACTTAAGTTTGAAAATTCTTCGGGCTATGTCGGTTACCTTGGTTTTCTTGCGGATCTCTTCACACACATTACATGCAAAACAATAATTTTTCCATCCCATTTTTTTTTTCGAAATATTAATCTAATATCTGTTTCTGTATCCACTAGCT
Source organism: Antitype chi (assembly GCA_947359405.1). Classification (NCBI taxonomy): domain Eukaryota; kingdom Metazoa; phylum Arthropoda; class Insecta; order Lepidoptera; family Noctuidae; genus Antitype; species Antitype chi. The sequence continues at coordinate 12,238,780 of OX375834.1, read as the reverse complement.
GGAATAGCGCCACCAGATATTTGCAGAGCGGTGACAAGCTCAAGTGAAAATGCCAAGATGGCTTCCTACACACGACACCCTTTGCACGATAACATCCTCGTGTCACAAAGGCTGAAAAGCCGCAACAGCTTTTTAAAGTGTGTCCCCCACTCAGTGGCGAACGGTTTAAGGAAACGCTAAGCCTGTGGCGAGATGGTGCTTCCCTACCAAACCCATTCGTTCCACCTGCTGAAAAACCTGTTTGGCTTTCCTGGAAATAATAATAAAATAGACTTCGGACTCAGGTAAGCTGAAGTAAAGAAAACCTGCTCAGGTGGAGATTCACAGATGACTCCGCCCTGCAGGCTTAGCACGAGCACCGGTTTGTCAACGGAAGAATAGACATGACTATTAACTAAATGATGTACAATAGGAGAAGATAGCTATGTTTTTCTATTAACTATCACAGTTATGCGTTCTAAACGAATCATGATTTTGTTGATAATCGTATATACTTTGTGGCCGTCGAGTAGAAAGTTTGTTGTCAGTGTGATTGTGATGATGATGATGATGATGATGATGAAAGACCCTCGAATGGCCCCAGGTGCTCCAGGAACATGACGCAGTGCTCACCTGATGGTCTGCGGCCGCGGTGGCCAGGTGATGCCCTGCGGGCGACCAGTCCGCGCCCAGCACGGGCCCCAGGTGGCCCTCCAGGAACATCACGCAGCGCCCAGTGCGCAGGTCCCACACGCGACCAAACGCGTCCATGCCACTGGAACAGATGACAAAACAAAATCAATGCATTTACTTCATCAAAAGTTGTGCACCCGATGGGACTCTCGCACCACACAGGTTGGTCCTTCGAGCCGGATCTTCATCCGGACCAAAATTATGTCTGGATTTTAAAAAACTTTTTCCAAAAAAAAAAACAACCGACTTCCAAAAAAACACTACAAAGTGAAAAATAACTTTAATTTCGGAAGTCGGTGTCTTTGGAGCTGTATTTGAATTTTTTGTCACCGCCTTCCGAAATTAAAGTTATTTTTCACTTTGTAGTGTGTTTTTGGAAGTCGGTTGTTTTTTTTTTGGAAAAAGTTTTTATTTTTCACTTTTTAGTGGTGCACATGTGCTTACCTCTTCACAGCATACCGGCGTGATGTTATGTTATGAACTGGTGTAAGCAATAGACAGAGATGAGATTTCAGCAATCCCAGTCCATTTGCTATCATTTATTGAGGAGTTCCGTTGCCTATCTCCAAAGTTCTTCATCAAATCTTCACCAAATTGAAATGAGACCACTACGAGAAAGTATTCTTCCAAAAAATACCTAAATCGCTTCGTGTGCCTATAAAATTTGAAGAGTTCTCTCTATTCCTCCAGGATCCCATCATCAGATCCTGACTTGATGATCATGGGACCACCTGGGAAGTATACCCTTTCAAACAAAAAAAAACAAAATCCAAATCGGTCCAGCCATCTTCGAGTAATCGGGGAACATACATAAAAAAAAATAAAAAAAAAAACAAAAAAAAAAAGGTTCCGACGAATTGATAACCTCCTCCTTTTTGAAGTCGGTTAAAAAGAGACTGTGACCTCTGAGTTTGTTTCGGCCTTTCTTCTCAGAGTAGTCAGATAGGAAACGCAGACCTCATCTAGTTTTAAAAATATGACTGACGTATAAGGTGATTGTATAATCTGCGTACAGAAATAAAATCATTTATAACTCACCCGGTGACGGCGAGGGAGCCATCTCCCTGGAAGGCGACGCTGTACACCGGCTTGGCGTGTCCTTCTTGATGTAAAACTTCTGTCGCTGCAACATAACCGTTGTTTCATAAGAATCACTAAACTTCACTAAATTTTGCCAACGGCTTGGGAATCGAACCGAGAACCTCATACTCAGCAGTAGCGCTTACGACTACTACACCAACGAGGCAGTACAATCATATATTTATTTAATGACCAGTTTTATCCAGCGGTTTCGCCCGCGTGAAAGTCGGAAATTATTCCGCGAACGTGGGTAATTAAAAAAAGTATCGTATTTGTTAATCCAGGTTATAACCTATCTGGGTGCTAAATTTCATCTAAATCCGCACGGCCGTTTTTGCGCGATTGAATAACAAACATCTAAACTTTCACATTTATAATATTGCGGTTATTAGGGTTATAAAGCTTTTTCATTGCGCTGTTTTAGTCTATGTTGAACGATTTTGCTTGAGAGCACTTACCAGTCTGTAGATCCCAGAGCCTCCAGGAGTGGTCGAAGACTGTGGTGGCGAGGAAGCGGCCCGACGGGTGGAACTCCACCCGCGACACGCGCGACGGGCCGTGGCCCTCCAGCGACGCCATGGGCGCCTCGCTGGAGACAACAAAGATCATTTATTAACCGATTTAAAAATAAGTTTATTTTTTTATTTTGGCAATCTGCCCAGCCTTTTCACAACTATGTTGGGGTCAGCTTCCAGTCTAACCGGATGCAGCTGAATACCAGTATTTTTCATGGAGCGACTGCCTATCTGACCTCCACAACCCATTTACTGCGTAATACGATACCCCTTGGTAAGACTGGTTGTCAGACTTTCGGGCTTCTGACGACCCGTAACGACTGTCAAAGATCCACAAATGACAGCCGGGACCAACGGCTTAACGTGCTTTCCGAGACACGGAGGGGTCTTGGTATGTAAAGATGGTCACCCATCCACAGGCCAACCCTGGCAAGCGTAGCTTAACCTGATGAATCAACCTGTGCGGCTGTTATTACTTAGCCACGAGCCCCTGTTTTTTATTTTGTAATATTAAATAAACCCCAGTTCTCGAAAATTGAAATGTCACACTGTATTGGGATCGATCCATCATCACTGACAGGACTATTGTTGCCAATAAGCTTGATATAGTGGTGGTGGATCGAAACAGGAATGAAGAGATCCGCAGGAGAACCAAAGTAACCGACATAGCCCGAAGAATTGGCAAACTTAAGTGGCAGTGGGCAGGGCACATTGCTCGCAGAACAGATGGCCGATGGGGCCGAAAGGTTCTGGAGTAGACCGATGACTTTGTGAACGCCCCAGGCATCCACGGGAAGCACAGAACCGGTCGAATTGGCGGAGCTTGGGGGAGGCCTATATCCATCAGTGGACGTATTCGGTTGCATTGATGATCATGAGTGCTGGTGGATCGACTAGAGCAATGATCATTGATATAACGGTCCCGCATAAAGGGAACCTCGTGAAAGCCGACAAAGATAAACAAATCCAGTATCTTGACTTGGCTCGCGAGGTTGTCGACATGTGGGATGTGGACTCAGCGGTCATTGTACCGATAGTCGTTACAGCCAATGGTTTAATAGCCAAGAGCTTCGACCAGCATCTGAAGAGGCTCTCGTTGGTACTTCTGGACACGGCCCGCATTGTTAGGAGGTTCCTGTCTCTGGAGCCCTAACCACCGGTTGCTTGGACCCTGCTCCCAATACCGGCGGCCCACTATTTTTTTTTTTTTTCTTATGTCTCTTTTATGAAAATATTTAAAAAAGGAGATCAAAATAATTATTATTATCATCTCTTGGCGCACGAACCTGCTAAAATTCCACAGATGAACAGACCCGTCGTACGCGCACGTAGCCATTGTGACCGCTTCTGAACCTTCTATGCCTTCTGATGTGTCCATGGGCGCCAGGGCATCCTCAGGAGTCGATTCTTCTTTCTCTTCTGACAGCTAAAAACGTACAGCCAGAATGTAATTCGGACGAAGAAGGCAAAGATAAGTAAAAACTTTTTAACAAAAAATTCAATCGACAAAATAATAAACTAAGAAAAATATATATTTTTTCACGCTTTATATTAGCTTAACTTGTATGTTTGTTTGTATGTAACCGACTCCTTAGAGCGAGATTTTGACCCATTTTAAACGGTCAGATTTCATTGAAACTTTGTAAACTTATCGAGGACCGATGACAATTCAATAATTTAAAAAAAAGGAAAAAATATATAAAAAAAACACGTTTTTGTAGTTAGCAGAACTAAAAAATATAAAATAAATAATAGTTTAATAAACAAAAAAAACACGCTTTAAAATCCAATCTAAATAAGTAGAAAATAATTTAATTCAATTAAAAAGCGTGGGGTGCTTTTTGAGGTATTTTTTATAATCAATCAATGTCAAGCTTATTTTTTAAATCAATATCAAATTATTTTTATTTCACATAAGCCTACATGGGCACTTATGAAACGTCAGAAGCTAGGTGCACGGTTCCAATTTGTCGTTTCCTATGGAGAAGAGCCGGCAAGAAACTCCACGGTTACTCTTTTAAAAATAATTGGCTTTTACAATGTTTTCAAATTACAGTGATAATAAGTATAGGACAGTGTTTTGTCTAAGCTCTTAAATTAATGTAAATTACTAATTCTTAACGCCTTTTAGTTTGTTCGGGACCGACTCATAAAGGGACGAAACACAGGAACGTATACTTGTCTCTTTCGCTCCCTAATTAGGGAATACAATCTAGAATCGAGATTGGCAACTTGGAATCTCGCGTGTTACGTCTGGTGTCGAGATCGGCGATTTCAGATCTCACCAAGGAACATTTGAACCTTGTTCCTCGTACCTGTAACTTACTTTTTTGAAGAAGTGATCAGGCATGGCCGCCTGCGGGTGGAAGGCGGCCCCGCTGACGTTGCACTTGTGCCCCTTCAGGACCTGCAGCGGCCGGCACTCCGGCACAGACCATATCTTGGATAGACCTGACCTGGAGTTGTGGAAAGGCAATAGGGTATTTTACTCTATATGAGAAAAAATCAAAAAATATATTATGGAGATAGCTTAGGCAAAATGCAGTCGGAAAATGTTAGTTTTCGTTCATGAAATAACAAAATATATATTTTTGACGTGAATACGTCTTTAAATTTGCTACCATAAGGGGGCAATCCAAAAAACCTAATGATAACAAAATCGGAGGATACAGTTTGGCGTTGTAGTTTGGAATCTATCCTCTACATCCAAAATTAAATTATACCACTGGATAGCTAAAGGATCAAAGAATTCATCACGAAAAACAAGAACAGTGACGCATCGCGCGCGGTGGAGGGAGAAAGCGCCGCAATTTTGAGATTATTTTGCTGCGTATCGAGATTTTCAATTAGTATAACTTTTGACTCGGAGAAGCTACGATGTTCGTTTAAGTTTTATTATTGTAACAATAATTTATTTGTTTCCTTGCTATTATCCTAAATACATAAATAAAAAAAAAATATTTTATTAAAAAATATAACCCGTTACATAAACGTATTTAGGTACAACACACGGCCGTGTCCATGACACAGCCACACACAATTCAAAAACCATAACAAAATTATGTATTTTGCCACACCTACCGCCGATTGAGCCAAAATAAATTCAATCTTATTTGATGGCAATAAGACTCGATTTAAAATGCATAAAGCAATGAATGGTCAACACCATTTTCTTCTTAATAATAATCATCATCATCATTTCAGCCGAAACGTCCACTGCTGGACATAGGCCTCCCCCAAGGGGGGATTTGCCATACACGCCACGCTTGGCAGGCGGGTTGGCGATCGCAGTATGGTGTTAAAATGCATAGAGAACGCTGCTGCCCATTTTCTAGTAAGTCCCTTAGTCGCCTTCTACGACACCCACGGGAAGAAATGGGATGGTGCTATTCTTTTACGTCCGGCACCATACGGAAATAATATTAGTTAGCTTAATCCATAGAAAATAGTTTTTTCAACGCTCAGTCCCAAACCCTTGGACCTAGAAAGCTGAAATTTTGCACAGAGGTTCCCTTTATAATGTAGACAAACAATAAGAAAGGATTTTTCGAAATTCAACCCATAAAGGAGTTAATTAAATAGGGGATTAAAATTTGTTTGGAAAATCGTAATTTTTGTAGTTGCCCTGGCACACAGGCAACTGAGGGAACACGGGTGGGTTTTAGTCAGTAAAAGTCTGACACGCCCTCCTGCTCCACCCAGAGCGGGAGAAGTTACTAGATGATTCCCACCCAAAAAAAATAAAAATGGTGTTTATCATAGGGTACTTTTAATCCCGGTAGTACGTTCCTATATTGTCCGACATACACGCGGGCGAAACCGCGGGAAAAAGCTAGTTTATAATATTTGTAGAGATCAACTAATTTAAAACTGAACTCCCCTCCATTGATTGTTGAATACACATTTCAAATGCATGCATAGATAATTTAGTGGAGGAGGGGGGGGGGGGGGGGCGTTCAGTTTTAAATTAGTTGATCTCTAGAAAGTATGATTTATGAAACTCACCAGCTCGCAGTAATTAACATCTTGCTGTCACTACTAAATCTGCAAAAGCTTATAGGACGCGTGTCGCCGATCTGAAAGTTGAACATAGTTTTTTTTTTTTTACCAAGGACTGTTGTTAGCGGATACTCCCGTTAGGGCGAGCCCGCGATATTTCTAACTATCTTACATTGCTCTCGAACTTATATTTGATGAAAATTAGACTATTTCAATGAAATTGATTGATTTGCAGCAAATATAGATGATGTAAATAGAGTTTTTTGTTCTTAGCTTGTTTGTTTGAACGACCTAATCTGTGATACTACCAGTCGGATTTAAAAAAAAAAAATCTCATATCTCAATTCTTTAGAAGGGCTACAGACTATTCAACATCACGCTATGGTCTTTAGGAGCTGAGCAAAAATAAAACAAACTCAGAAAAAAAATCACCAACTAAGTAAAATTTGGCGCAGACTCCCTCAGCTCTCAATGTTTAATTAATCCCATTGAATGGATATTTTCATAAAAAAGAAGAAAGGAAAATGCGTTTATTGGGATTACAAACTCAAACTCAAAGCATTTACTGCCATTAAACCATTTACAGGCACTTTTGAATTGTCAAAAAGTCGATCAGTTGGAATGTTGAAGATAGTTGCCCATTCCAAAACGTAGATCTCTATGGAGAAGAACGGGCAAGAAACTCCAAGGACACTCTTTTAAATCAAGTTAGGTATTACAAAATCTTGGGAACATTATTATTGTTGCTTCTATATGTGAGAACAATGTAAAAAAAAACAATTCTAAATGTAAGATAAAAAATAAGCCCTGGAAGTTAGGAGATGATTAGTCTCAACCTACAGCGTCTACTGCTTAATATAGAACCTTAAAACTATAAATAAAACAGAAAATAATCCCAAAAGGGCTTTGGCTCAGCATTATGTCTGATGGCAACACTGTAAGCACCACCTGACGCTGATTTTCAGCTGCAACCCACGAATAGTAATTTCGACTTCACAGCCTGCCGTGGCGCTACCCCCTTCATTATTAACTCACCTGACTGCAGTATATGGACATGGCTGAAGCTTTCCTCTGTGACTCTTGCTTCGCAGCAGCACGCACACTGCCAGCTAGCTTCAATTCCTCCCTCGCCTTACTTAACCTGCGAGAACAAATGATATTGAAGCGATATCTATACTGTCACATCCTCATCATTTCCGCCGAAAGACTGCTGGATATAGGCGTCCCCCAAGCACCGCCACTGAGACCGGTTCTGTGCTTCTCGCATCCACCGGATTCCTGCAGCCTTCACCACCTGGTGAAGGCTGCAGGAATCCCTCATCCTCCATGGACCTCATCGGTCCACCTTATGTGAAGACTTCCAACGCTACGTCTTCCAGTAAACGGTGGCCCCATCAGCCATCTGTTCATGTGCCCTGCGCACTGCCACTTAAGTTTGCCAATTCTTCGGGCTATGACGGTTACCTTGGTTCTCCTACGGATTTCTGATCTCCACTCTCACATACGAATGTATAATCCCACAACTGGGACACAGTTCTTTTCTCGGTGAGAGGGAGCAGGCTGTCATTCTTGGATCTTTGACAGTCGTTACGGGTCATCAGAAGCCCGAAAGTTCAACAACCAGTCTTAATAAGGTGTCGTTCTACGTTAGAGAGTTTGGTTTCCGCAATTCCTCCAAGTGGAACATTGTGCGTGGGTCATGGCGGCCGTCGGTGGTTATCCCAGGGGTATCGTATTACCCAGTAACTGGGTTGTGGATGTATAGAGTCATGTAAACCTTTCTTTATTAAATGTAAAATACTGACATTACCCTGTTTGTACATTTTCGAAGTTGCAGTATTTGTAAAAACCGACCTAAATCTATTTACCAAGCTGTCAGATAGAAATGACCGGAGTCGACGTTACGTCAATATGTTGTGTTCGAGACAGTCCAAGATAGTAGTGATGCGTAATAGTGTTTTTTGTATGGCATAAATGATTACGACCATATACCGGAATCAATTAAAATGTTCAATATACAAACACACACACACACAACAAACATAGTGCACATTTTTAAAAATACTAACTGTAACCATACCTATGTTTAACAAAATAAATGATTGATTGATTGATTGAATATTCACCTATTCAAAAAAACATTTAACGAAGTTTCTTGTGAGTTTTTGAAGGATAAAATATCACTATATATTTAATTATTGCCATGTCTGTAAAAAAAAGATAAAAAAAACAGTCGCACTCCGGGAGTGCCGACAGAAGTGAAAACTTAAACAGTTACGTGTGTATTTTTTTTTCGTCAATACAGGATTCCACATTGGATCCGTGGGTCCTGATTGCTCTAGATAAAAAATGATAAACAAGCGATCGACTTCAGCCATTAAAGGTAACAGCACAGATTTTTACGATAAAAATACAAAGGGAAAGAAAGGGATAAAAGAATTAGAATTTCCTAATGAAAGAAAGGGACTTTTCCAAAAGACATCAACGCGCAACTCATCCGTGTGCTCAAGCGTTCGGTTTCGATGACGCGACACCCATGATTTTTGGTCACCCAAAAAGTGCTCAACGCGCCTAAAGAAGTTAAACTTCAAAAATATACTCTTATTCTCACTTATTCAGGTAGGCAGTCGCTCCATGTAACTTCTGGTATTCAGCTGCATCTGATTAAACTGAAAGCCGACCCCAGCATAGCTGGGAAGCGGCTAGGCAGATGGTGAGAGAGTGGGCCATAATCCACCAGCGGGGCCAGTGCGAGTAGGTAGATGTCACAATGTCTTAGATTTTTTGGTTCTAGCACATGCCGGTTTCCTCACGATGTTTTCCTTCACTGTTTTGAGAGCAGTGATGATGGAATAATTTCCACAAAGTAAAACGCCTGTCTAGGTTCGAACTTATGACCTACAAGAACTCTTAAGCAGCGGCTGTTACCACTGGGCCACCATACTGTTCTCGTCGAATCGTTGAGCTCCTTAAGGCCCATAGTATCCTCATCTCCCGTTTGTATGCTAAAGCACGACTGCCGCCCGCGCCCGCGCCCGCGCAGGGCACCTCTGAGCCTTTATCTCAAAATGGGGATATTCCTTTGATTAATTTACATTTGTGCTTCGGCGATTCTGTGGTACCTCTAACTATCTATTTTTCAGTGTATTTTTTTTTCCAAATAACGAAGCCGTTTAGTAGGAGTATGGAATAGAAGCCAAAATATTGCGTGTTGGAAAATATTTTTTTACAGCAAAAGTATTAACCATACAAAAAAAGTACTTCCGGCAAAATGATCTATATGAATCTATAGCAAAATCATATATTTTTCAAATCTTCAAGACAAGCCGTTAATGAGCCCAGCAGTGGCAACATAATTATGATATGATATTTGCGCGGTGCTTTTACTGAACCCTCGTCGTTCAGTAAAAGCACCCTTGCTAATAATATCTTTGGCGTGTAAGTCTTTTCTCACCTGAGTTTGGCCTTCGGTAGCGAGTACCGCGCGATCCAGAGCCTCGCTTCCCTCAGGTCGGGCGGCCCCTCGTGATACCACGTGCCCTCCCGTCCTCTGTCTCTTTCTATCCTAGCTTCCTCTTCTTCTAGCTTTTTGTGTATCGCGTCTTCACCTAGACTGGAATCAGAATTTATATGAAGTCGTCAGAACATGTAGTTCTACCGTGTTCATAATTTTGTGTGTGTGTGTGTGTGATGTGTGGGTGTTTGTGTGTGTGATGTGTGGGTGTTTGTGTGTGTAATGTGTGGGTGTTCGTGTACGTGATGTGTGTGTGTGTGAATTAATTATGGAGTAAGTAACTACAAATATTGTCTTTACTGATATTTTGTTTATATTTTTTTATTACCAAATGGGTCTGCTCTTGACCTCGATCACGCCTGATGGAAAGCGATTGATGAGGTCTATGATGGATCGAGCGTGCCCAGAAAATGCCTGCCCAAGGCACTGGTACTCCCACGCATCGACGAAACACAGCAAGCTGCTTGACGCCGGACTACGTGGGAGGGTGATCCCGAAACAGGCGGACGTTAGCCCTACCACCGCAAGGGAAGAATTGGCCAGTTATCAAGGTATTGGGTGTGACTGTCCAGGATGCGCCGAGCGCTCTGTTCATTCCAGTTACTGGTGGAACAAATTGCGCTACACGAAGAGGCTTCTTCATGCATCCCCAATATTATAAAGCTGAAGAGTTTCTTTGGTTGAAGGCGCTAATCTCAGGAATTATTTGGTTCGAATTGAAGAATTCTTTTAGTGTTGGATAGCCCATTTATTAAGGAAGGCTACAGGCTATTATAATTAAACGCTACGACCAATAGGAGCCGAGCAAAAAGAAAAAAGTCACGAATACGAAGTACTTGCACAGGCAGCCGATTGGATGCGACGGGGTGGGTCGGAGAGCAAGAAATTTGACGTGGACGAAGTCGCTGGCATACGCTATTTAAATTATATTATGTCATACATAAGTCCAGTAGTAATTAATATATTATTTTTAAGTGTTAGCTAATCACTTCAACATTAATATATATTTTCACTACGGTAACAAACCAATCATTGGATTTGTTATCATTTTAACTTGTAACAGTTCAATAGACTTTAAGTTAATCTGGAACTTCGCTATCTATTAACAACTTTTCAACACTCAAAGACCTCGCAACCTTCCTCGTCCTTCGAGCCGGATCTCACGCATTTTGATCGGTCCTCGCACGGACGCGCGACTTAACGTAAATTTTAACGATTTTTTTTTATCGAAAATACAACTATCCTATAGCATGTTGGTTGTTTTTTTTTTTGCGACAAGCATGATAAGGTAGTATTACCCATAGATATGAATAAAGACATAAAACCATATAAATATTATACGCGAAACGAATATTTAAAAAATTTTAATCGTTCGTATCTACATTACAGTATTTTTATTTCACGAAGCGACGCGCGCTTTGCTCGTGTGGTAAACTGTACAAACACGCTGTGAATGTGTGCAGCTCGTAATACACGCACACACGCATACTTCCGACTTCGCCATCGTCTGGGTCCGTACCAACAGCTCCTGCGCTTTCACATATTCACAGCGTCTTTGCGCGCGGCGGCGCTTCGTGAGAAGCTAGGGCCTATAGAAATAGTTAAGGGAAAAGTTAAGTGAATGAAGGGCAACTATTAGAAACATTGGTAGAAGATTAAACTAAACTCTACGTGGTATACTTACTAGCTCAGCAGATCTCTGAGTCGCACCCTCCTCTCGGCCGGTCCCTCTCCGAAAAGACACACTGGCTCGCCCAGCTGACGAAGACTCCTGCGTACCTGCGGATGATATTACATTTCAAAATCAAAATTAAAAACAAAAGTCATTTATTCAAATTAGGCTGTCCCCCCAAAAACGCCCACCCGTCACCACTTCCTAGTGCTTTAGCTGGGAAGAAGAAGTAGCTGAACAGACTCCCCAGCAGCACAGCTGTCTTTTTAGTCGGATAGACTTGATTTTATATATACATAGACAAAGTAATATAAACATTACGAGACACAGAACATTAATTAAATAATTAGTCATACATAATTATGTCAGCCAGCCATGCCAATATACCAACAAATAAAATGAAAACTTAACTCGAGCACAAAGAACAAAAATGTAAATAAAACATAATACCAAAATAAGAGCCTCTTGGTATTAAGGGCGTGATAGCTTACATATACAATGCAATGTTCATATAGCTGTTACTACCCGAGTTATAACTCGAGGCCATAAATGATAAACTAGGACATAACTAGGATTTCGTTGTAGACACAGTATTCTCTTAATTTTATATTAAATTTAAACGTATAACGTAAGGAATGCAAACTCGATTCACCATTGCGCAAGATCTCGAATCAATCTTGTGCGAACGACAATCTCGTTGGGGATCTCAACCGTTTTGGTCGGAATAACGAATGAGATTTCGAGACCGATCGCGCGCGAGTACGCACATGTTCTTGAGAAGCTATTTGAAAAATAAAAATTTGTGGATTTATAGCGTGCTTGATGTGTGTATGTTTGATTTGTTGCCTTATGTATTGCATAGTGTAGCTGATTATTACTATAAAAAACGTTGATTATCGAGATTCAATCACAAAATATGTATAAAACGAATACCCTATGTACGTGTAGTTTTAATTTTCATCAAATTTAAGCGTTTTTAAGTTAGAAAAACGAATTCGTTTGATAAGTATGCGACATCACGTTAACGAAATCGAAATCTCTCCGGGTTTCCGAGCGAGATCTCGAATGGCCAATCTCTAGACCCCAGGCTTAGCACGCGAGATCTCGAGTTCCCAATCTCGACTCAAGTTAACATCACAGGTAGGCCTTTTCGTGCCTTTTTTAATTTAAATTCAATTTTCATGGTCACTATTCAATTAAGTGGCCCATGGGCCTAGTTTGGAGCAAGACAAGGTGCCTTACTGGCAGCAGCGTTCTCTATGCATTTTACCACCATACTGCGATCGCCAACCCGCCTGCCAAGCGTGGTGATTATGGCAAAACCTCCCTTTTGGGGGAGGCCTATGTCCAGCAGTGGACGTCTTTCTACTAAAATGATGATGATGATAAAGGTGCCGCATTGTTGTATATCGGGCTGGTTGTCGCAACTCCACATCAAAGCGCCTATTTTGTATATGGTGGTAAAATTGACCATTACATCAACCCCAGGTCCTCAAGAAAGGCCTGCAACACCTTGGTGTTACTCACAATCTTACAAAGAGTACATAGGTTAACAAAATACTTTGCCATGTATGTGGAGTTGCCCCTTAACCCACCTGAACTACACCTTACCTCATCATCATCAGTGGACACATTCAGCTGGCGAGCCTTCCGTCTCCTCTCAAACTCTTCAAGCAGCGCCTTCTTGTCTCGAGACATTTCTTCTTCGAGTTCCATGTATTCTGCACACAGAAGGTAATGACTGATTTATGAGAAAATAAATAGCAACAAAATAGGAGGGGAATCCTATTTCCTACTAATATTATAAATGTTAAAGTTTGTATGTTATTTTTTTTTTAATGTTGCCCCACACTAGGAATTTATCCTGTATTGTGTGTGCGTTTACAAACATTTAAACTCACATACACAAACAGCCAGACCCAGAACAACTACTTGTAGGTCATAGAAATATTTGTTCCGTGTCGAACCCGCGACACGCAGCGCAGCAATCAATCGCTTAACCACTGCGCCAACCGTGCGTCATGGATGTTTGTTACTTAATAATGCTAAAACGGCAGAACGGATTTGGATGAAATTTGGCACACAGCTAGAAGATAGCCTGGGTTAACACATAGGATTGCAGGGTGACTTGGTGAGGACGGTTGGACAGACATGGACTAGACAGGCAAGGAACAGGGAGAATTGGAATGGGTTGGAACAGAACAGGCCTTTGCCAAAGGGCACACCGATACTCAGAACTGTTATTGAATGTTTTGTACTAAAACTATCACTGTGATAAAAGGCTATAAATAAATATCATGTATTTAAAGCATTTGAAATTATGTGTATTTCTGCTCCAAAAATCAATAAAAATTAAGCCGAGACTCCAAACTATGCTTTGCATTAAGTTTTTCCTTTCAAATAATTGTGAACATTCTATGCCTATAGTCTGGATCAATAATCATAATCACCTTTAGAAGTATAGAGACCTAATGCGAAATTAGCCGCAAGCAAAATTATTTAGAATTCATTTATTAGAATTATAGAGACCTATTTTGGTTGCTGCTAATTTCGCATTAGGTCTCTATACTTCTAACGGTGCGATATGTTCTTTCTTCTAACTTTACTGCAAATTTCCTAAAGAAATTCTTGGTCAGAGGGCATCTAAGGGCCATCAATTTTAATCTTAACTAATACTAGCCTAGCTTATTATTGACCCACTGCAGAAGTTCCTTCTCAAACAGAAGGAACGAGCATTGATCACCACACTTGCTCCAAATGGGTTGGCGATTGTAAACTTTTTTTGACATAAGTCTAGGTGTTCTCACTATGCTTTACTTCACCAATGTCAGTAATGTCCAAGATGAACTCAACTTTCAAACATGAAAGCACAAATTAAAACTCAAAATCATTTATTTGCAAATATGGGTAAACAACATGCAGATTTTTTACATTCATGTAATAATTGTATATCACAGTCTTGGTCACCTTTCGGTATGCAAACTACATAGCAAGAAAACCCTTTTTTTAACTAAACAAAATTATATTAAGAATGATATCAATAACACTGGTTTAAAAAGAAATCTTAAAGTTTATTTTGCAAATATTCTGATACACTACAATATGCTTTATTTATCAAACACCTTGTTAGTTTTCTTTTGAACATATTATGCGATGACGCCGTCATTAAATACTAGGTAGGTGATTGTATACACATGGAGTCATCCATAATAATTATTAATCAAAAAAGTAATTTCATCATTTTTTAATTGTACGGATTGAACACCCGACATCGTGCGAGCATTTAACCAGTAGACCATGACATCCTCATTGCTTCAAGAATTTAATTAATAGCAAAAAGATTTCAAAGAATCCTTACCGCTGGAGATTTGTATGTCCCCCAATTCTTTCCCGCCAAGTTCGTCGGCACCTTCCTTGGCAGCAGCGGCCAGGGCCGCCAGCCGGGCCTTCTCCTGCTCTTCCAAAGACCCATAGTGGACATTTTTGGGCTTCTTCACTAGGATAACATCATCATCATCAGACATTTTGAGGTTATGTTTTGATTTTCTGGTTTGAAAGCTGTTTCTTAGCACTTTAAATTAATTGGTTTTAGGAAGATCTAACTTGACTTCACAGTTATATATCTTCAACTCTTCATTAGTGGCTTTTGTGGAGTTTAAAATAAACTTCTGTAAACACAAACAATAACCAAAAACAACCAACAAAACGTTTTTGTTGTCAAATGTCAATTTCTGACAGAGACAGCAGATACAGAAGTGAAGAAGTGATCACAGATAACTACAAACTTGTCAGAACAAGGTGATCACAGACTGAAGTGATCATAATTATTCGTACGAGGTTCCGTAAGAATAATAATGATCTGACAGAATAATGAATAGAAATGATTGACTGTGTGTCAAGAAGCGTGACAAGTGACAACAGACAACAATCAATCAATCAAACCACCGAAATATCTAAGCCAATTAGTGGTTCGGTAAATGGGTTATTTCATTTAATCCATTCAATGAATATATCGTTCTATATGCGCCAGGATAGTTCACGTTTGTTCGTAGTTCGCGTTGAAATAATCAAACGGGCATCAAGCCCTAATCTATGAGCTTACTGCTTAATCGTCTTCGCATAACTTATTATGCTGTATTGCATACCAGTACAGTATAATATTCACACTGTTTTATATGTCTGTGTAATTTACACGCAGTGACTTTGTTCGCCGGTGACTCGCAGGCATAGAGAATAACAATATGTATTTTATACTCTATGGTCAGTGTGCTCTTTATTATCTGTAAAAGTTCTAGTCCTTGTTTACGTCAGTGCTGAATGGAAACAAAACTATAATATTCCAAAAAATTCCAACTAAAATGTGAAAATACATGACGAATAAAATTGCAATATTAATCACTTTCGTTAGTCCTTAGTTTTCGTGTCAAAACATATTATTGTGTATACTTTAGTGACATAACCTAGAAGTGCGTAATAATTGCGTGAATATCTTTAAACCATGGCTTTCCAGTTATCACGGCGGGAGGTTGAGGACCTGAGGTCTTCCCTCGACCGCGCGATTTACAGAACTATAGGAAAATCTGATAGTTCCTTGCTATCCACGGTTTCCGCTTGTCTTTCTAGCGGGTAAGTGAATTGGCATCGAAACGATGTTTAAAAACAGTTTACACACATTGTATGATATATATAATACTGATGGAGCTATAATATCATTCAGGGACTATTCTAAAAGCGATGTAGCAGTTGAAAAGATAACAAAACAAATTCATAATACCCCATTCATCGTTATTCCTTGGCCCATATCCCAATTCGGCGCATCATATTATCTTCTTGTTCCATACTTCTTTATTATTCGTCATCTCGGTAGCTACCCACTGTCAAACCATATCATCTTTCACACAATCTATCTCTTCTTTGGTCTACTTCGCGTTCCATATTCAAACTCAAAACTTTCCTCATTTATTTCCACATAGTGTATTGATATTCAACACAATATTTTAAGACAGCATTTCCCAAACTATGGGTTGCGACCCCCTGGTGGGTCACGAGAGAATATTGGGTGGGCCTTGAAAAATAGGGAGATAGGTCCAAGTGAAAAACTTATTCATTTATCAGAAGATACGTCACTGAAAAATGTATTCGATGGCAAGCCGCGAAATACTGGGTCTCAGTTGCTGACAGCTGTCCATGCTGGTTGCCTGAAATTGAAGTTGAAGCTAAAGCTATAAGTAGTGACAACAAAAAAACCCGACTGCCTAAAAAGTGAATTTTAATAAAAAAAGATGGAAACAAGAAACTTGTTTTAAAAGGATTACTATTAGACTGAATACCATCTTTTTTAATTAAAATTCACTTTTTAGGCAGTCAGTTTTTTGATTTTGTATTTTTTTTTAATTCACAGTTTTTAGAGTTAATATAATTATTTTTGATGTTAATAAGACCTATTTACGAAACCCTTTATTTTGATAGCCCACTCAATAGGTATTGAGAAAAAAAAATTCAAGACACAATATGGCGCCAAAGATTGGGCATTTTTTTTAAATTTTTATATACCCAGTGTCACTCTCACAATTAAGACGAATCTAACGGCACCTCTCAAGCTGAAATCGATCAAGCCGTTTAGGCTAAAGACCGTGCCACAGAAATGCACATACAAACATACACTCGAAAACATAACCCTCCTTCTCGCAGTCGGATAAAAAATAGGAAACAAAAACATCGTTCTCTTTGAAATAGCACTCCTTGTAATTAGTTATTTTCAATTCTTACTGAATGTGTTTTTCTTATTTGAATATTTCTTCATTCATACCTAGTTATGCCCCTTCTTTTCTTCATGACAGCCAAGAGGTGAGTCCCGAATTTGGAAGTAGTGTTAGGTGGGTCGTGGTCCAGTCAACTTTGGGAACCACTGGTCTAAGATGATAATCTGATATTTATGATACTACTACTATTATTCATCGTGATAATCAGCCTATAATGTTCCCACTGTTGGAACACACGCCTCCTCTCTGTGAGAGGGAGCAGGCCACAATCCACCAAGCGGGCCCAGTGCGGGTTGGTATATGTCACATGTCTTTGAATTTTTTGTTCTAGGACATGCTTGTTACCTAACGAAGTTTTCCTTCACCGTTTTGAGAGCAGTGGTGATGAAGTTATTTATACAAAGTAAACTCAGGGCCGTTCCCACTGAGCTACCAGTACTCATACTTGCTTAATGTGTTGTTGATTTCTGATTTGACAAGATGCAGGCCGTAGGTTCGAATCCAGACAGCCTGCGCGTTACTTTATGTAAATTATTTCAACTACTATTATTACTACTGATATTCTCCACTACTTTTAATGCCTATTTGATACATACAGAAGAATCTCACTAATCTGGCACTATTAAAAACCAGAGGGTGCCGGAGTATTGGGATGTTCTGACTATTGGATTATAGAAAAATTCATAATAAATAAAATAAAGAATTTTATAAAGAGTATAGCGGCACTACAGAAAAATACTTCGCAACAAATATCTAAAAAAAACAAAAAGAAAAGTGGCGCCATCTACAATGCCACAGGCGAACTACGTAAGGCCACGTCATAGAAATCCTAAATAGCGCAGTTAAAGTTTACCGCGCGATTACCTTAAGTACAACGTCCCGACATCAACCATCGGGCAGTTGCCCACCAGACACAACACCTGTCTGGTCGGAGGATCCTCCCTTTAACTATAGAGTATGAGCGAACTTTACACCCTGTTCCTCATAGGTACCTCTGTAAGAGAATAACATACTCGTATATGTTCTAAACGTCTTTTTTAACTGTAACATTATCTCACAACAAAACAATTACATCGTTTTAAAATAATCCTTGATTAAGGTCTGTTTTTTGCAACTTTTAGTCCTTGTTTGAAAATCTTTTGCGTGGTCGGAGTGTGCCGAATTATTGGACGTATCCGTCTATTGAAGTGCCGGATTAGTGTGATTCTACTGTAATTATTTTCAATTTATTATTGCCTCATTGGTGGAGTGGTTGCAAGTGTTACTGCTTAGCATGATTTCCTGGGTTGGATTTCCATGTCAGGCAAAGTATAATTTCTACAAGCATTTCTCACTAGCAGCCCGGATCTGGTCCGGATTGGTGCCCAGTTCATGGCTATCGGCTCACTCCCTATCACGTGAGACTTAAACATAACAGAAGAAAAATTTGATGCTGATGATGTTTTCTTGTTTCAGTCAAACTTAAATTTTTCCTCTTCTTTTATCTGCAATCGGCTTTCAGCCTTATTCAGATGTTTCTGGGATTAATTTGGATTGGGTGCGATTCCATTAAACAGCACTATATGAGTTGGTGGAGACTAAATAGTTCGTTTCTCTGGTCTATATCTATCTACGAGTTATATCTTCCTGTCGAGTTACATCTTCCTGTCGAGTTACATCTTCCTGTCGAGTTACATCTTCCTGTCGAGTTACATCTTCCTGTCGAGTTACATCTTCCTGTCGAGTTACATCTTCCTGTCGAGTTACATCTTCCTGTCGAGTTACATCTTCCTGTCGAGTTACATCTTCCTGTCGAGTTACATCTTCCTGTCGAGTTACATCTTCCTGTCGAGTTACATCTTCCTGTCGAGTTACATCTTCCTGTCGAGTTACATCTTCCTGTCGAGTTAACCAAACTAACATTTAAAATGATAATCTTTCCAGCTATGAACGCAGAAAAATTATTGACAAGATATCGTCCCACATTGACTCAAAGAAAGCAAGCAAGCTCGCAGACAAAGTGATAGCGTTGGCTCAAGAGTTGATCTCCAGCTCCAAGTCACAGAAACGGAAGCACGAGTCCAGTGACCGAGATAAGGATGTCAAGCGGTCCAGACATGACGAGGTTATTATAATTAATTATTGTTTTACCATGTCCTTAAATAGGAATCATACCATCAGACCACTAATATGAAAAAAGTGCAAGAGAAAACTAAAAAAGAAAAAAATGATTTTCAATCGCTTTTTGTTTGAAAATATTATAATACATCGTACCTAAATCTTGAAATAATTGAGTGAGGTTTAATCTATTCTATATATATAAAAATGAATCCCTATTTCCCTTGGTCACGGCATCACACTTGAACGGCTGGACCAATTTTGCTAATTCTTTTTTGTTGTGTTTGTTATTGTCAGGAGAAGGTTCTTATGAAAGAAAAAAATAAAAAGTTATGCGTAATATATTATGTATATAAAATGCGAATTCAATATTCATAGTTAAGACAGGACTACGTCTGTCGGGTCAGCTAGTTATCAGTAAAAGTTTAGAAATATGCGAGAAACAGCAATTTTTCTGCAGTTTCTAAATTTTCGTGCTTTTATTTCTCAGAAACAAAACTGTTGGTATTAGCCGAGAGTGTACATTTCTGCTGAAAATTGTCGAAAAACTAAAGTGAAATTCGGTCCGACTCTCATACTAACCTGCTATGGGCCTGAAAGCCTGTAAAGTAAAGGTTTTTAATATTTTTTATTTGTAATAATATTTGAATTTTAGGTTAAAGAGGAAGAAAAGAGAAGAGACGAGGGAAGAGATGATAAAAAAGAGGAGAAAAAGAACGGAGTAGATGTACCAACAATTTTGCAGGAGGGAGAGACGGTTGGGTCCAAGATGGCGGTGCTAAGTGCCGACAGGATAAAGGTATTTTTCTTTTTGAACTATAACAGGAATGTGATACAAAAAAAAAACGGTAAAAATGGTATGAATGAATGTGTATTTGGAAAAACAATTTAAAAATCCACTTTGAAAGTTCAATTTACACTACAACTTAAATAATTTATAAAGAAAAAAACAAAGAAAAAATGTTTATTCTGCACAAACAAAACGCACATTACAAAAAATATAATAAAACAGATTCACATACAACACACACACACACACACATACGCATACGCATACTTTTATCTACTCTCATATCGTAAAATTCGAATTTTAAACTGCAAAACGAATTTATGTTGACATCCTTGATAAACACAGTACCGAAATATAAAAATCATTTAACCTCAATCATATTACCTATAACACTTTTTCTTTAAAAAAAAAAATAATGTCATGAAACAATTTGTTTCTTTACCAATTATGATACAGGGTAAATCCAAGAAGTTATATCACCGAGAAGTTTCCATCAATAATTTTTTTTTTTCTAATAGAACGCTTGCGGTGCGCGCCATTTTTATAGAATTATGAAACTATTTCTTACTGTTTTAACTTTGATCTTTTTAACCGTTATCAATTCAACATGTTTATATGTATATTTTTTTATGTATGTTCGGGCATAACTCCGTCAGGTATAGACGGATTTGCAAAATTATTTTTTGTTCGAAAGGGGTTTATTCCGAAATGGTCCCATTTAAATTTCATATGGATCTGATGATGCGTTTCGGAGACAGACAACGGAACTCTTCAAAAAATTACAGCAAATCAACCGCGATTGTTGCTATCGCATAAATATGCATTGTTTTGACCCCAAGTATGCTGAAATTTCGAATGCGTGTGGGGTAGGTACTATAATTAAATTGTTACAAATAAAAAAATCCAAAAAAAAAACTACCGACTTCCGGAAAAACACTACAAAGTTAAAAATTACCTTAATATCGGAGGGCGGTGATAAAAAATTCAAATACATATCCAAAGTCACCGACTTCCGAAATTAAAGTTATTTTTCACTTTGTAGTGTTTTTCCGCAAACGGGTTGTTTTTTTTTAATGGAAAACGTTTTTATTTATTAGGTTCAATCTCAATGTGAGTGCAGATAAACTAGTGTATGAAACTGCACATATCTAAGTATTACAACACTCGTTAAATACCCTTCATTATGCAACAGTTCAATGAACTACTATTTTCTTCTTCTTGTTAGCATGTCGATAGCAATCTAAATACAGTCAGCCCAGAATTTGGCTACGAGCTTGGCGCTATCAGCAGCGTCCATCAACTGTAGCGTACACACAACAGCACACGCTGGACACGATATTAAGTACCCCATTGTTTGTGGGACAGCACCACGTTTACACTCCAGGGCGGAGTCATTTGTGAATCTCCACCTGAGCAGGTTTTCTTTTCTATGGCCTATTTGAGTCCGGAGTCTATTTAAAGAGTTCCAGGAAAGCCAAAGCTACTCATGTCCTACTATTTTAGTAACACTTGTAATTCTAAAATCAATTTAATTAACACTACCATAAAGTTAGATGTTCATTAACATAAATTGTAGACAAAGATTTAACAAACTTTTACCTTTCCAGCTGATGATGGCAAACGCTCAGAAAGAGATAGAAGAAAGGAAACGTGCCTTGTTAGCGATGAAGGGAGACTCCAAGAGTGGAGTGAGTGCTGCTGCCGCGGCCGCTCAGCAGCTGAAGATGCAGGTCCAACAGACCAGCTCTATCGCACCCCCCAGTGTTATCAAACCTGTGCTGTATTCTAAACCAGGTAAGTTTAAGTCAGCAACAATCTTCCTAGCCGTTTCCCAACTATTTTGGGGTCTGCTTCCAGTCCAACCCGATGCAGCTGAGTACCAGTGTTACGTACCGTTCTCTTTCAGATAGGTATTACCTACCTGATTTAATTTTAGGAATTTTGGATAGTTTTTCACCCACACAACGGGTACGCAAGCATTTCTGTGTGGTAGAAAGGGTGTGATTTGATTAAGTTGCCGACTTGCTTCTTCCCTATTCGCTGAAGCAACACATCCGCGTGTTTTTAAAAACTTAAAACTGATCGTACAAAAACTGAACAATGTGTTCCTGGTGATAGATAAACCCTTTTTCTCATACGAGATGATTCTTCTGTGATTTTGGGCTTAAACCACCTTCAAGATACGAACAAGAACATAATCAGCACCTGTGGTAATATATGTGCAGTGAAATTGAGATGGATTTAGGACCCCTGACCAAAACGCGGATCCCGTCGGTGCGTGAAGCAATGGCAGAAGTTCGCATGTAAGCTTAGTACAAATCCCCCCCAGTGGGTTCCCGCATTGTCGTTGCGGGGGGGCTCAGTAGCCGTGGTCCACTCCCACGGTGAAGCGAAGAGGAACCCCAAGGTGGGGCCGCTCGTCAGGGCTTTGGTCTCCAAGCCGACGACGTAGCGGCCAAAAAGTAGGTTGCGGTGAGGTGCACCGCAACTGAGGCGGGCCGCGATGTCGAATGGGAGGCATCGCGGCTGAGGGTTACAGGCTGCGGCAGAGGAGGAGTGCCGGTACTTTTGAGTAGCGCTCTTCCCTTCCGTGGCCTGGACGGGGCCGCCACCGTTTGATGGCGGACGCGGTGGGGCCGCAGGGGAAGAGGAGTGTCGGTATAGCGTTGGCCGCTCTCCCTATCCCCTGCGGCCGAGAAGTGGTAGGCGGCGGGGCCACTGAGCTGACCCGTCGCAGGGGACCAAGGGAGCCAAGGGTGCCAGGGTAGTCTGGGGCCCTTGTGCTACTTGTTTCCTGGGGTGGTCACGGCGTGCCATGTGTCCTGGTGCGCCGGACTGGTGGGGTCCGCAAGGGCCGATGCCTGCCAGGGGTGCGGGTTGTTCGAAAGAGATACCGTCGCCCCTGGCACACAGGCAACTGAGGGATCACGGGTGGGTTTTAGTCAGTAAAAGTCTGACACGCCCTCCTGCTCCACCCAGAGCGGGAGAAGTCATTTGATGATTTCCCACCCTGAAAAAAAAAAAAAAAAAGCTTAGTACAAATCCACATCATCAATTGTCTATCCAACCAGTATTGTACATGGAGCAACTACCTATCTGACATACACGACGTCTTGGTAAGAAAGAAAGAAAAGAAAAGGTATTTATTGAGACTCGCACAGGAAGATCACTTACTAAAATAAACATACGTGCAAAAATTATAAAAAACAAATTTCTCGGAAGAAAAAAAAAAAAATTAAATATAACAGAACCCTGCACGAGGCCAAAAGGCTCCGACCGACCCTTGCTTGTTAAAATCGCCAGCCCGCGCTGCAGCTAAGCCAATAGAGTTAAATTCCCCGACTAATAATAATAATGCCAATATTTTGATCCAGCCTGTCTCCCTATCAGTGACGCCCTGAGCCGAGGCCCGTACCCCACAGGGGGTGCCCTCAGCGTGCAGTCGCCTAGTGTATTTAAGTAGTTTTTAAGCCCTGGCTGGAGGCGTTAAGTTAATTCTTAATGGCAACCCCAGGAAAGACCGGTTAAGTAGTCACGGCCTCTCAAGGTCAACAACGAGATGCCAATAAAGAAAAAAAAACGAGGCCAGAAGGCTCCTACCTCAGCATGATGCTGCGAGATTTAAAAACTTTTTCCAAAAAAAAAACAACCGACTTCCAAAAAAACACTACAAAGTGAAAAATAACTTTAATTTCGGAAGTCGGTGTCTTTGGAGCTGTATTTGAATTTTTTCTCACCGCCTTCCGAAATTAAAGTTATTTTTCACTTTGTAGTGTTTTTTTGGAAGTCGGTTGTATTTTTTTTTGGAAAAACTTTTTATTTTTCTCTTTTTAGTGGTTCACATGTGCTTACCCCTTCACAGCATACTGGCGTGATGTTATGTTATGAACTGGTGTAAGCAATAGACAGAGATGAGATTTCAGCAATCCCAGTCCATTTGCTATCATTTATTGAGGAGTTCCGTTGCCTATCTCCGAAGTTCTTCATCAGATCTTCACCAAATTGAAATGGAACCACTCCGAGAAAGTACTCTTCCAAAAAATACCTAAATCGCTTTGTGTGCCTATAAAATTTTAAGAGTTCTCTCTATTTCTCCAGGATCCCATCATCAGATCCTGACTTGATGATCATGGGACCACGTGGAAAGTATACCCTTTCAAACAAAAAAAAACAAAATCCAAATCGGTCCAGCCATCTTCGAGGAATCGGGGAACATACATAAAAAAAAAAGGTTCCGACGAATTGATAACCTCCTCCTTTTTGAAGTCGGTTAAAAAGTGACGGTGACGGTTTCTGTCTACCCGTAAAGACCGTCAATGATCTACGAATGAATGACAGCTGGGACCAACGTGCTATCCGACGCACGGAGGGGTCTCCATTTGTATTGGGTGGTCACCCATCCACGGACCGACCGCGGCAAGCTTAGCCAAACCTTTGATCGGCCTTTGCGTCTGTTATCTAAGCTTAAGGCGTGCTCTTATGTTATAGTTGCAAGCGTTTTATACTTTCCTTTTCTTCTCCGCAGCTGGTTCTAATGCCATCTCCCAGGAAGAATTAGAGAAGCAACGCAAAATAGCTGAACTGCAAGCCAGGATCCAGAGGAAACTGGCTGGTGAGTTCCTTTAGAGTAAATCTATGGTTTATCATCATCATCTGCCTGCCTTTTCCCAACTATGTTGGGGTCAGCTTCCAGTCTAACCTGATGCAGCTGAACACCAGTATTTTACATGGAGCGACTGCCTATCTGACCTCCACAACCCAGTTACTGGGCAACACGATACCCCTTGGTAAGACTGGTTTACTTATATGTTTTTTTTATTACTATGGTTTATACAGGGTCAAATTAAATTAGCTAGCAATACTTTACCCACGTGTTGGATATCGTTATGGAAAACTAATGCCGAATAATAAAGGCGGGGCGCTAGTTACTAAGGCTACGTTCCGAGATACAATTATATCGATTTGAGCGTGCTCACACCCGTTCCGAATTGGCGTGAGCGCGATAACGATGTCCCGTGAATCGTCATAGATGACGTCATGACATGCGCCATCTTACGATAACGCCGACCATGCTTATAACTACGATCACCGTGAGCGCTGTCAAAAATGACAGTTGTGCTGTTTTGTTTTGAATCGTATCATATCTTTAACTAACTTAGATATACTGCTTCTGGCTAGAGTCACCACCTAACCAAATAAGAAGACGAAATTTGTGGTGTACACAAGTTTTATATGGTGTAAATTGGTGTTAACATTGAGTAAGCACTGTTAGCGCGTTCACGAGCGTTCCGTATTGTTAACAAAAATGACAGTTCTTAGCTGCCATAATCGTGATATCTATCTCGGAACGCAAATTATTGATGTGAGCGCTCACAGCGCTATTTTTCTTATTCGGAATGTGGCCTAAATAGAGTAAGCGTCTTGAACGAATATAACTTTATTCGTATAATTTTAATGCTCATATTCATACGAATCACTGGCTCACATTTGCTTAATAGAAACCGTCAACCGACGACATCTTGACAATTGAAAAAGGTCTGTACATGGTTAAATTTAAATTAATGCTATTAAGTCAAAGTTTAGTCTGTAAATCCTGCCCTCATTCCGACCCAGCCCGTCTCTAGGTACCTTCCCCCAGCGATGCCCAAAGGCGTGGTCCGTACCCCACAGGGGGTGGCCTTAGCGTGTAGTCGCTTAGTTTTAAGTTATTAAGAGGGGACGGGGCCTGCGAAGAATTTTAAAATTAGGTATTTGAAGAAACTATTGCCGTCGCGCTGTCAGTAAGTCTGCCCCCGTAGTGTGCGATAGGGACAGCTGCAGCTCAGACCGAAATTATCACAAAAAATTTGACGAGATCGACGTTTGCTATTCCCCTTTTTTCTCCTCGAAAACTGAGCCGATTCAATTATTTTTTACATTAACATTTTAAGAAAGAGTATGTTTAGGTTCCTATCATTTTTTTCATGTTAAAAACTTTTATAATTTGTCTGGTAGTACTCTAATCACGGCGGTAAAATTAGGGCATTTTTTGTAATTTTTAGAGGGTCATATTTTCTTTACTAATTAGTTGCTGAAAAAAAGAAAATGACAGCGACGTGTTTACGGCAGACCTTGATTTTATATTTAAAAAAAATATAGCTCTAGAGGCATTAATCAGGAAGAAAAAAGGGGAATACATTTGTATGGAGAATCGCACGCGCTGTTCCCTCTTAAGCCCTGACTGGTGGTTTTAATTTATCAAGGTAGCCACGAGCATGTCCGTTTAAACAACCGACACCCTCCTAGGTAGATCTGCGAGACATTATTAAAAAAAAAAACATGCGGGACAGTCTTTGGGGACTGCTAATAGAAGTAAAAACTAAGTAACTTGTGAATTTTTCACGCTTTCAAAACAGTTGAAGTTTTCACTTCAATTGTTTTGAAAGCTTTCGGTGTCGATGGCGCGAGTTCCATGATTTTTGTTCACCCAAAAAGTGCTCATTGCGCCTGAAGAAGTTTAAAAAAAAAAAAATGTTAATCCTGCCTTTCTTCTTGTTAGCATGTCGATAGCTCTAAATACAGTCAGCCCAGAATTTGACTACGAGCTTGGCACTCTCAGCAGCGTCCATCAACTGTAGCGTGCACACAACAGCACACGCTGGACACGATATTAAGTGCCCCATTGTTTGTGGAACAGCACCACATTTTCACTCCAGGGCGGAGTCATCTGTGAATCTCCACTTGAGCAGGTTTTCTTTCGGCCCACCTGAGTCCCGAAGTCTATTTAAAGACTTCAGGAAAGCCAAGAAGAATTCTGCCCTTATACCATGTTTAAAGCCAATAAAGACTATATCTTATGCCCTTAATCTCTGTATCTATAGGTGGAGCCCTAACGAGCACAGCAGGCAGTGGGCCTGCGCCCCTGATCTTGGATCGAGAAGGTCGCACTGTGGACACCAGCGGGAAGCGAGTGCAGCTGACTCATGTCGCTCCCACCCTTAAGGTAAGCACATCACATAATAGTGTATTTTCCAATTTATTAAAATTTTAATTTGAAGATTGGGACGAAATATTTAAAAGAAAAATAAAAGTAAATTTATTTATATCCATTTTCTCAATTAAAAACGATTTAAATCAAATTTAAGTTTCGTTGTTTTGAATTTACCGCCAAAACGCTCCTTACGATGACTTTTTATTCAATTAGAAAAACGTAAATTTAAAATGAGCCCTCCGAGAGGCCCTTCCGGCAGTTTATATGCGATTTCATTGAGCCATCCTGGAGGGGTCCCGGCATTGAACGTGTTCCCCTTAAAAAACGAAGATTAGCTTTAAGTAAAAACTAAAATTGATGATTAATATTTAGTAAGTTCTAAAATTTCAATCGTGATTGATTATATTAAAACTAATTTAAACACGAATTTGTTTAGTTTGATTAATCAATTTGTTTTGATTGAGCTAAAAACTAAACTTATGTCATGGTTACTAGTAAAGAAAAGAAATAAAGAAAAAGTATTAATTGTGATTTGCACAGGAAGATTACGTACTAAATTTATCATCTGCTTAGCTTAACTGGTTGTAGCTGAACACCAGCATTTTACTTGGAGCGACTGCCTATTTGACTTCCTCAACCCAGTTACTGGGTTAGTAAGGGGCCATCCATAAATTACGCCACACAAATTTTATCGTTTTATGACCACCCCCTTGTCCTTGTCACAAGTGGTTACATTTGTAAAACCCTTACCCCTTGTGTGAAGTCACTTATTTTTTAATTTTACATTTAGAAGTAAGAGTATGTAAGTAGGGTTTTAGTATTTTATGTTTTCAACATGTGACGTCACAAAGCTTTTGACACCCCTGGCTCTTGTCACACAATGTTACATTTCGTTGACCCCCCCCCCCTCCCCCCTAACGTGTGACGTAATTTATGGATGGCCCCTAAAACTGGTTGTCAGAAACTTAATAAATAAACACACAATCGTACAAAAATAATAAAATCCATATTTCTTGGAAGTAAAAATTAAAACATAAAGTCTTGTGCGAGGCTAAAAGGTTCCTACTTCAGCATGATGCTGCGGCATTTAAAAAATTGTCGCAGCGCTGGTGAGGTTGTTCGTCCTGTTGAAGCTGTTTAACATTATTTTTGCAGGCCAACATCCGCGCCAAGCGCCGCGAGGAGTTCCGCCTGCAGCTGTCGGGCACGACGTCGGCGGAGCCCGTGGCCACGCCCTGGCACGACGCGCGCGTGCCCGCGCGCCCGCCCGCGCGCGCGCGCCGCCCGCTGCGCTTCCACGAGCCCGGCAAGTTCACGCAGATGGGGGACCGCCTGCGGATGAAGGTACGCGCGGCTCTACACTACCCACTATCTTCTTCGCCTATTCCTATGTACAATTTCTAAAGAAACTATGTACTTCGGAAATCATCGGCTATCTTCGGAAACACGAACGTCACTCCTCTCCTCTACTACTTCCACCTATGTACTTACAGTTTTCCAAAGAAGAGTATGCGCTTCGGAAATCATCGTCTAACTTCGGAATTACAAACATCGCGTCCCTACGGTCCTTTTAGCTTTACATAATTAAAATTTTCCAAAGAAAGTCTGCGCTTTGGAAATCATCGTCTATCTTCGGAAACAAGAACTTCACATCCCTACGATTTATAATTTTTTACTTATACATAAGTACAACTGTCCAAAAAAAGTTTGCGCTTCGGGAATTATCGTCGATCTTCGGAAATACTAACGCCCCGCTTCCCTATGCTCCAACTCCTACCTATGTATAGCTTTCCAAAGAAAGAATACGCTTCGGAAATTGTCGTCTATCTTCGGAAATCCTAACATCGCTCTCCTACGTTCCCACTTCTACCGATACCTTTGTATAGCTTTCCAAAATAATGTATGTACTTCGGGAATCATCGGCTTTCTTCTGAAATACGAACGCCACTTTCCTACGCTCCCTCTTCCACCTTAACCATGTGCAAATTTCCAAAGAAAACATGCACTTCGGAAATCATCGTCGAACTTCGGAAATACGATCGTCGCTACACGCCCTATTTCTACCGATAGCTATAATAGCTTTCCTAAGAAAGTATGTGCTTCGGGAATTATCGTTGGACTTCAGAAATACGAATGTCACTTCCCTAAGCTGTCACTTCTACGTATACCTATGTACAGCTTTCTAAATAAAGAATATGCTTCGGTAAGCGTCGTTGAACTTCGGAAATACGAACGCTGCATGCCTACGATCCTACTTCTACCGATACCTATGTACAGCTTTCCAAATAAAATATGCGCTTCGGGAATCGTCGTCTATCTTCGGAAATACGAACGTCGCTTCCCTACGTCTCCAGTTTTACCTATACCTATATACAGCTTACCAAAGAAAGCTTCGGAAATTATCGTTTGTCTTCGGAAATACGAACGTCGCTTCCCTACGATCCCAGTTCTACTTACCTATAAACAGCTTACCAAAGAAACCATCGGAAATGATCGTCTTTCTTCGGACATACGAACGCCGTTTGCCTACGTCCCCAGTTGTACCTATGCCTATATACAGCTTACCAAAGAAAGCTTCGGAAATTATCGTTTGTCTTCGGAAATACGAACGCCGTTTGCCTACGTCCCCAGTTGTACCTATACCTATTAGTTATAAAGCTTACCAAAGAAAAGTTCGGAAATGATCGTCTTTCTTCGGAAATCGAACGCCGCTTACTTACAATCCTTTCACCTATACCTAAGTACAACTTTCCAAAGAAAAAATGCGCTTCGGAAATGATCGTCTATCTTCGGAAATACGAAGGCCGCTTCGCTGTGCTCCTACCTTCTAAAGAAAGGATGCGCTTCGGGAATCATCGTCGATCTTCGGAAATCCGAACGGTCGATCACAATGATGAGATCTAATATAGAGTTTTAACAACCATGGAAGGTCCTGCCTATTTTACAATATTGTAAAATTTTATTTGATGTCATTTTAGTTTTAACGTAATTAAAATTACATTTTGTTTATTAACAGTTAATTCTCTCATACAATAGTAAATTAGTATTCATCTAGGTTACTATTTCAGTAAGTACTAAACTATTAAGGGCTGATTTTCCAATAGTCAGATAACTATTATCTGAGGAATAAATTTTGCGGTTTGACAATTTGTGTATAGAAAATATGTCAAACTGTCAGATTTATTCTTCAGATATAAGCAGAGATCGGATATTCGGATGCATATTCACCTAAAGTTGAGATGTTGGCTAATGTGCAACAGGTTTTTGTATAGAAAAAACTTAATTTAATGTAAAAACAAAATTGTTCTAACTAACACACACCACCCCTTCTCTTACAGACTTACACCCTACATATACATATGTGTATAGGGGTTCATTTTAAATAAATATGCATCTAAATAGTTATACAATTCTAATAATTTAGAAGTCGCTTTCATACTATACACCCGACTAGTTATGCATTCCCGGTGTTGCTGGCATACCGTGATTATTTTACAAAAATATTAAGGGCCTAAGTCCCGTTTGGTAGCGTAACACGGTCACTTTATGAACCGTGCTGCTCATTAACGGCTTGTCTTGAAGATTTGAAAAATATATGATTTTGCTATAGATTCATAAAGATCATTTTGCCGAGGGTACTTTTTTTGTATGGTTAATACTTTTGCTGTAAAAAAATATTTTCCAACACGCAATATTTTGGCTTCTATTCCATACTCCTACCAAACGGCTTCGTTATTTGGAAAAAAAAATACACTGAAAAATAGATAGTTAGAGGTACCACAGAATCGCTAGAGCACAATTGTAAATTAATCTACATTTGTCAAGGAATATCCCCATTTTGAGATAAAGGCTCAGAGGTGCCCTGCGCGGGCGCGGGCGGCAGTCGTGCTTTAGCATACAGACGGGAGATGAGGATACTATGGGCCTTAAGAAGTATTCGCTTCCATACTTTCATAACTAAAAAACAACTTTAGGTAAATATACATCCGATTATCCGATCTCTAGATATACATTATCTGAGTATTGAAAAATCAGTCCTGAATTAAATAACTAACTCTACAAATAAAAACAAAAGGATTTTGTACCGTCGAAGATTTGAGTAAGTAATTTATAATTAACTTTCCAATTCTAACTTTCTCTATAAATCATTCCATTTGTTTTCCAGGCACAACTTGAAAAGTTACAGAACGAAATATCTCAGATAGCGCGCAAGACTGGTATCTCATCGGCCACTAAACTGGCGCTGTTGGCTGCAGACACACCAGACTCAGACAGAGTGCCCGATATTGAGTGGTGAGAAGAATATAATATAATTTATTTGCAAATATGGGTAATACATAAGTAATAGTAGGTATCACAATAGAGAGTTCTGCCATATTTCACCATTCGGCATGCAAACATTTTCATTATATAAAATTTCAATTCTCTTTTAAACATAACTTAATTATTACACTCTCATTAAACAAATTATTAAAGGGAACTATATTTTCTATCACCAAAATTTATATTTGTCATCAAGTTGTATCACCTAATAAATAGATCTATCGCCACGAAATATTTTCGTTCTCAGATAAACAAAAATTGTTCCCAGGTATGAATTATCAAATTAATGTTAATATATGTGTAAAATAAGAGATCGATAACCAATAAAATTATATTGCATTACATGAATATAAACTTCGTTCTTATAATAACAGTTTTGTTACTTAAATAATAGCTCTGTGCTCAGAATGGTAGATCTGTCACCAAATAAATCGATTATTGATCCCTGACTGCGACTCCTTTCTGGCGACACCGGTCTCGCGAAATCCACACGCTTTTGTTTTACTACGGAATCGTACGATTCCGTGTTCAATTCGCGTCAACTGAGCACGCTTTTGTGATCAAGCAACGTTAAAAGAAGTTTTACAAAACAGTGTGTAATAATGTTAGTAGGATGGCAAAGATAATATATCACCAGTCTAGTTAGAGTAGGTTATTTTTTTTTTTAATGGTTAGGTTAGGTTAGGTTAAAACTGTGACTTCTTACGCACGAGCCGAGCGAGCGAAGCGAGCGGTGCCGCGGCAGCGGCCGGCGAGTGCCAGAAACGACTAGATTATATAGAAAATCTAAACCTGCCCTAATATTACAGTAATAATATATTTTTATGAATGCCCATTTTCTATTTTATTTTCGCC
The DNA here is from genome assembly GCA_947359405.1 of Antitype chi. Taxonomy (NCBI): domain Eukaryota; kingdom Metazoa; phylum Arthropoda; class Insecta; order Lepidoptera; family Noctuidae; genus Antitype; species Antitype chi. The sequence goes on along the minus strand of OX375834.1, from coordinate 12,206,531 downwards.
ATTAAGTTCCCGCTTAGATATTAATTCTGTTCCCAAAAGAAAAATATTTTTTTATTTGAACTTAATGCAATTTTCTAGTAACATAATATGATTTATTGGTGATCTCTTTAAATTAGTTTGCTAAATCTAAATCTCAGGATTTTAGGTGATTTATTGTGGAACTGATTTTGCATTGTTTGGTGACTACATTTTGGTGACAGATCTACTATTTTGAGGACAAACCCTATTATTTAAGAAACACAAAACTAATTAAATTGGTGATAGCTTAAATGATACCCATTATTAAAATTCAAATTTTCATTAAAACATTAACTTAATTATTACATTATACCTACATTAAATAAAATTGTCATTAAAACATAAAAATAGTGGTCAAACTTATATAAACAAACAAACATTAAAATTACAGGTCATAGATATAACATTCCTGAAGTAAAATAATAATTAATTAATTAAAAATTATGCAGAAAAACAAAAAAAAAAATTGTCCGTTAAAAACTCAGTTATACTGTAGTATGTTTTATCTATTAATAATTTTCGAAGTCTACTTTTGAATTGCAGCGTTTTCAAGTCTTTCCAAGCCCTTGGTAATTTAGTATATTGTAAAGATGTCCACCGCTGGACATAGGCCTCCCCCAAGCTCACAAACCCGCAATATTTTTGTAACAGCTATCTCAACGACACACCACACCACTGTGCAGACGAGAAAAAGAAACATCCCCGCATTTAAAAAAAATACAAGTGGCAATTTTTTTTTGTCGGCGTGGCTAATATTTTTATCCATGCTAAATTACAGCAATCTAGTAGTCTCTGAGCGAGGCTAAAAATATGGCGTAAATTAAAAAAATTACTTTCAATTTCCAGGTGGGACAGCGTGATCCTGATGACACCAGACGAGCGTCAGGCCAAGCGCCCGGCCGACGTGCCCGACGTGCCCGCCGTGCCCGACGCGCCCGACGTGCCGGACGCGCGCACGCACGCGCAGCGCGTGGACGCGTGCCACGTGGGCGCGGACGATATCGTCGACAATCTCAACGAAGCCGCCATCACCAACCTGGTAGAGCATCCGCAGCAGTTGAGGCCACCAAGTAAGTGCCAACTCCATCATCAGCTTATCCTCAAAAGACCATTTCTGACACCATCATCATCATCTTTCCCAACTACATTGGGGTCAGCTTCCAGTCTAACCGGGTGCCGCTGAATACCAGTATTTTACACGGAGCGACTGCCTATCTGACCTCCACAACTTACTGGGTAACACGTTACCCTTGGTAAGACTGATTGTCAGACTTTCGGGCTTCTGACGACCAGTAACAACTGTCAAAGATCCACATATGACAGCCGGGACCAACGGCTTAACGTGCTTTCCGAGGCACGGAGGGGTCTTGGTATGAAAAGACGGTCACCCATCCACGGACCAACCGCGGCAAGCGTAGCTTAACCTTATCGATCGACCCGATTTCTGACACCAATCTACATAAAGAAATGAAAGAAAGAAAATACTTTTATTTAGCACTAACTAAAAACGCACACCTTAAAAAACCACCCAGTCTTTACATGATCTGACCAAGATTATGTCTGGACTTTAAAAGAGACTGTGGCCTCTGAGTATGTTTCGGCCTTTTATTCTCAGAGTAGTCAGATAGGAAATGCCAAACTCATCTAGTTTAAAAAATATGATTGACGTGTAAAAGTGTTTGTACAAACCTGCTTACAGAAATAAAATCATTTATCATTTCAAAACTGTTTCATGTAATCTTCTTTAATGGTCACTTTTTACGCAGCATGTTTTAAGATTTTTTAAATTAATCAAAAGTAGATGTGGTCGGCGTAAATGATACAATTAATATGCAATGTGAACAGTGTATCCAGTTTATAAAACTTTAATTAGTTTAAAAATGGGATTTACTTTGACCAGAGGCTGAGCATTGCTATGCAACGTGGTAATGCCGCCAGTCTCTTGGTTACATTACCAGTCGACAGCGATGCGGAAGGGGTTTTGACGCTTTGTTTTAGGTTATTCGCTGTAGTTATATAGTTTAATTTGAAATAAATAATACCTACTATTTGTACTATGTTTAAAAAATGTTAAAAGATCGATTATTATGGTGTCCTTTTAGTTTTCCATGATTGGATTTTTATTGAAAACACGAAGGTGAAAAACTATCATCACATCGTTCAAATCGAGATCTAAATCGATGTTTTAGATCTCGATTTGAACGATGTGAATCGATTCATCAGATCTCGATTCGGATCGATCTTTTTTGGAAATAATCGCTATCCCTAGAGGCCTATGTCCAGCAGTGGACGCCTTTCGGCGGCATAATCACCCCACAAAGTATGTACACATGTATTATACATACTGTGTATACATAGTTCATACTAACAAATACTTTCAAGTATTTTAAAACATGGTTTTCGACCCTGGTATTTTTACGTACTTGTGCTGAGAAGCCCTGGTATTGAATTTTTCAAGCATATCTTGATCCCTAACAACGACCCATGATTACAAAATAACTAATAAAAATTTCACTATGCTTGCCAATGGTAGCATTTTTTATTGCCAAACCGGGCATATATAGATTCGTAAGCTAATTTTACCTGTAATAGCTACTTCCTTAAGGGAGCGTCTACTATGCAAAGCTATTTGCTTCATTTGCATACATTACATATGCAATTTGCATTTTCATGCAGAATTGCATATGTAAGCGGGCATGCCCTTTATGCCTGAAGGCTATTATTTAGATTGGAAGTTCTGTTTACGTTTTATTTTAATTTCCTATTATTTTTAGTTTTCAATTTTTGATGGTATATTGGCGTGTGCTAGCTGACATATTATGGAAAATTTTATGTTTTTTTTTTATGTTTCGTAGTTTTTATTACCTATTATTGTATAGAATCAAGTCTATCCGACTAAACAGACAGTTGTGCTGCTGGGGAGTTTGTTCCGCTACTTCTTCTTCCCAGCTAAAGCACTAGGAAGTGGTGAAGGGCGGGCGTTTTGGGGGGACTGTCTTATGTAATTTTATTTTGACGTTCAAAAAGAGCTGACTCTCAGCCTAGTTTGAATAAATGACTTTTGATTTTGTTTTTGGTAAAGATACAAGTCTTCTTTTTTACCTACAACTGTCCGTGAATTGATGTGATGTGATCTTATACTCAATAACTCAACAAACGGCTGATTTTTGAATAGTTAAATATAATGGATTGACAACTTTTGTATAGAAAATATGTCAAACTGTCAGATTTATTCTTTCTTCAGTTTATTATTGATACAGTAACATTTTCGCTCAGCGCATCTCTTCTATGTACAGTAGGAGTGGGCGATACAAATCGTATATAGATACAATATCTATGTATCGGCATAATATCCAATACCCATATATCGGACGGCACTGAATCTATACGAGTATATCAGCGCGATGAGTCGCAGAACTACACACTATACCGATATCGTATCGCATGATCTATGATATTCGAATTTCTTTATTCGCTTATTAGTAATTCAGTCAGTCTTAAGCCTGAGAAAAGTATGAAGGAAAGTTCAATTCACTGATAAAATAATTGATAAAAATATAAATCTAAAAAACCGTGTATTACTTTCATTTCAGTGTCATATTATCAACACTGCCAAAAAATACATTCACTGATTTCGAGTATACAGTTACAAATAAAATACATGCATGTATGTAGAAATACATGAATTGAACAAAACCGAAACCTGAAAATCACAGTACCACTTTCGTTTCCGAGTTCCACACTGATTCAGCCAATATATAGATACTGAAATATATATATTTATGTATACATACGATATCCGATATTCTAAACCGATACATAGATACGATTTGATACAGTGTAAAAGCGATATTACCCATACCTACTTCTGCCAGGGGTGCAGGTTTTTCGAAAGAGATACCGCGGCCCCTGGCACACAGGCAACTGAGGGAACACGGGTGGGTTTTAGTCAGTAAAAGTCTGACACGCCCTCCCGCTCCACCCAGAGCGGGAAAAGTTATTTGATGATTTCCCACACAAAAAAAAACACCCATGCCTACTTTCTTCAGTTTATTATTGATTAGACGTGAGGCATAAATATTGGATTAGGTATGTGGATTAGGTATTTTTCGATGCGAGTCCGTACCTAATCCAAAGAGTCGAGGATTAGGTATGGCACAAAAATATTCGTCCACAGTATACTCAGAAGGTACCTTAAAATGTAGGGGTTAAGTTTCAAGTTTAATTAGCACTGCCGCCAGAGCCATCTATGTAGAATACCACTGGACTAGTTAGTGCTCTAGCGATGTACCTGTTGTAATGCCGAAGCCACACTAACGGTCAACGTCAATGTCCAAATCGTTGATAATATTCTGATAATTAAAGCGATAAATTCAGTGGCCACACTTGACCGCCACCCGAGTTATCGCCTAACGTCAAATTGCAATGTGAATGACTGAATGCCGTTGTAAAATTATCGCGATAAATTGTGGCTACACCTACGGTTAACGTCTATCATTGCGATAATCAACGGCGTTTCTCGTTGGTGTGGCCCAACGTCGTCGTTAGGTGGCGTTATTTTTTTAAGATGATACTCTCGAAGAAAAATAACAAAACGTTCACGTCTTTTATTAAAAATAAATGTATAAAAATCAGAAACTCATGTTATGGGTGAAATTAATGTTAATATAATAATGCTTTGGTTTCTACACGTAGTACACCAGTTTTAATTTTAAGCCATTTTTCGGTAAAAAAAAACAGAAAAAAATGTCGTTTGAGTTGTTTTAAAAGAGTTATTCTACAATGAACTTTAACCTTTACCTAACACCTAATCTCGTTGACTTTAAGTACCGTTTGCCCATAAAAAAACAAAATATAATCCACCGTTCCACAATATATTAGAAACGAAATGTCCTTAATCCATTCCGAATATTTCTTACCTAATCCACATACGATACATAATATCGGTAACAGGCCAGTGGCTATATTGAATAAATATTCGGATTAGGTAAATGGATTAGGTATTTTTAAATACTAGGATTAGGTGGATTAGGTATCGTTATTACCTAATCCGACCCATGTCTATTATTGATATAGTAAAATCATCGCTCAGCGCATCTCTTCTATGTACAACTCTGACTAACCCTTCCGTATACAGTCGTGATGTTGTCATAATTACTTGGCTATTTACAATTATTAAGGTTATAGACACTTGCGTGCCCAGAAACCTTCTCAAAAATATGGATTAGTGATCGCAGTATGATCTTTGTTATCGACTTCAGCATTTTCAAGCCGGCCTACTTATACAATCGCTCGTAACGAAACCATAGCGAGATCTAATTCGATCCCAACGCCATCTATCGAGCTAGGCGACAACTCGCGGCAAAATGTTGAAGTTATTTTTTTGGATTTTTTTGTTGAATTCGTATGTGATTTTGTTTGTTATTTATGGTTTATTTATGGGATATTTTTTTTTGTTGGGACTTTTTGATTTATTTGACTTTTTGTGCTGAATAAAGAAATGGTCGTATGGCAGAATTCATTTCTTTTATGTAGTTCTTTTTCAATGTTTTAGTAATCTTCTGTTTTATTTTATTGTTAATTATTTTTTTAATAATATTAATGAGTATTTTTTTCTTAGAAATTTTACTTTTTTTAAATGTTTTTTGACCTACATAAATATGTATGTCAGGGCGGTGTATTGATAAATTAATTTACCTATACGTATTTTTTTTATGTTTAACTTGTCTCTTAGTAAGAACAGCCACACGGCCCGAACCATCGACCAGATTAAGCTACGCTTGCCGCGGCTGGTCCGTGGATCGGTGACCATCTTAACATACCAAGACCCTTCCGTGTCTTAGGAAGCACGTTATGCCGTTGTTCCCGGCTATCATTTGTGTATGTTTGAAAGTCGTTACTGGTAGTCAGAAGCCCGAAAGTCTGACAACCAGTCTTACCAAGGGGTATCGTATTACCCAAAAGTAACTGACAGACAAACAGCTTTTGCATTTATAATAATACTAGCTGCTGCCCGCGGTTTCGCCTGTGTGGATGTTGAATACTATCCTGGATTGACCTGCACGATTACTGACAAATGCGTGCACTTAACAGACAGCAGTGCAGCTGTACAGTTAGTTGCTCCACTTCTTCTTCCCAGCTAAAGCACTAGGAAGTGGTGAAGGGCGGGCGTGCCGGGGGACTGTCTTATGTCATTTTGACGTTCAAAAAGAGCTGACTCTCAGCCTAGTTTGAATAAATGACTTTTGATTTGATTTGACTGACTTGACAGGTCCCCTCAATCTGGGTGGTTCTTTCCTCAAAACCATGTCAGACACCAATTTACATGGTCCTCATATGATCTGACAATTATGTATGATCTAACGATTATGTCTGGACTTTAAAAGAGACTGTGACCTCTGAGTTTGTTTCGGCCTTTCTTCTCAGAGTAGTCAGATAGGAAACGCCGACCTCATCTAGTTTTTTAAATTATTTTGACGTTGAAAGTGTTTGTATAAACCTACTTTGGGGCGAGCGCCTAGAATCAGTTCTATTTTCTTGTAATTTTTTACATTCAAAGGTGCCTTTTACTGGCCTGCATGCTAAATGATTTAACTTAAAAAATAAATTTAATTAATCATAAAGACGTTTTCGTGGTCATAATTATGATAAGTAAAATAATCTATACGACAATTTATTATTCATTTATTTAATTACAATAAACGCAATTGTTTAATTAATATCTTACATATTTCCTTATAACTATGATTAAAACTAATACAATTATAATGAAAACAGTAGGACAAACAGGAAACTTTTTCAGTTACAGTCCGTAGCGTGGAATTGTATTTATTTATTAATAGGAGAACCAACACTTTTAATGGATGTTACGGTTATGTCGGTTATAAAAAAATATCTGCTGTTTCATAGAAAAAAAAAGTTAAGTAGTATTTTTTTTAAATAACCGAGTGTAAAATTTATTGCCCCCTGCGTTGAAATGTTTCAGTTCAGAACCAGGCACAGAATTTATAGTGACAGGTTGCGCGTCCCTGATATCCTGTAAAGCATAGAAATCTTGATGCTTTGACATAATACTAAATGCACCAATTTGAGGCTGATGTCAAGCGCTATTTTAAAGCGTCCGATTTCAGCCTGTCTCAAAATCTAAATAAGTATTTTATTTCACATAAGCCTGCATGGGCACTTATGAAACGTCAGAAGCTAGGTGCACGGTTCCAATTTGTCGCTTCCTATGGAGAAGAGCCGGCAAGAAACTCCACGGTTACTCTTTTAAAAATAATTGGCTTTTACAATGTTTTCAAATTACAGTGATAATAGGTATGGGAGGACAGTGCAGGCCTGTCAATAAGTACCAGGTACTTAGAGGAATGAAAATACAGAATAGAAAAACGTCTACAAATCTAGTCTCTAAGGCCTACAACGTTCTCTCATTCACAATATGTAAAAGAATCTACCTATATAAAATGCAGAGATGTACAAGATACCTTAAATAAAGTATCTGGAATACAAAATGCAAAATACTTTTAAATTAAGTATTTCAGATACCAGATGCAAATAACTTTCTGTAATGGTATCTGAAATACTAGATATAAAGTACGTATCTTTCGAATACTTTTTATAGATAAGATACTGTTGTAAAAAAAAAACATTTTTATTAATGAATGTTTATTTTTTTACATGTAAATCGCGTTGATTGCGCAAACGTTACACAACATAATATTATATTTTTAAGGTTTTAATTGAGACTTAAGTAAAACTAGTTCATCAAAGAGTTTATCACTAATTCGCTATTGTTCATCAATTACTAAAAGTATTTTAGCAAACATAGTATCTACAAAATACTACGATACCAAACAACAGGTATTTAAATACAAGATACAAAATGAATTTCAAAAAAGTATCTGAAATACAGATACAAGATACAAAATACGTATATACTTGTATCTTAGATATGTTACATCTCTGATAAAATGAACCTATTTGAACCAAGTGACATGATTTCCATGACAATCACTAATAATAAAGAACACTCTTAAAAAAAAAATCGTTACTACATAAATACTTCACGGAAGGTATATTTCTTAAGAAAACTTTTTTTATAAATTCTTTGAATGTTCGAGTGTACAAAAAGGTCGTTGACCTCCGCGCGATATTTATTTATTTATTTATCACAAACACTGCTATCATAACAGGAAATTCCTAATGCGGTAGCGTGATCCTTAATTAAACTATCTTAAATAACATAACACATACAACATTATTTTTGAGAATTCATTCAGAAAACACGTAAATTAATCGATCCTGTCAGCCGATAAGCCTGTAAGGCGCGCGTCAATGGCGCTTTGCTGAGCAAGTTGGTTAGTTAGTTGATATGAAATTTGAGTACCAATATTATGTAAATGTTAAGTAGGATTCCCATAAAAAACTGCTGTTCGATTATTAGTCTATTCTACAAGAAACAAGCAAAATTTCGTGCAAATGAACATTGTAATTTTATCAAAAATCATCATAATACGGGAACAAACACACTTTCAACCACTTTTCCGTTTTCAACATTTGTTTTCGAATACAAAATGACGTAATTTAAGTACGCCTTAGGATTTATAATATGGCCTGATGATTCAAGAGGCCATAACATCTTACTTCAGGTACATGCAATAGAAACTTGAGTGGACCTTTTTTTCTGATGAAATATCTCAACTGTCAGATATTGCCGCGGGGTCCTAAGGCTTTTGCCGTCCTAAATAAAAAGAAGTACGTGAGCGGTTACAAAATAATAACTAAATTACGTTTTTTCTACAACGTCGCTATAAAATATAAAGCTATAAAGCTCTGTGCGCCCTTATGTGAGCTATCAATCGTATCAATCCCAAGCACCAAGTGGAATGGCAGCAATTTTTAAACTATTTCTCGCATGTTAACCAAGGAGGTTGTCAGCAGCTTAACCGGACTTCCCTGTGGCTGCCTCAATAAATTAAGGCCTCCAGCCAGGTGAAAACTTAAAACAAAACGATTACACGCTAAGGGCACCCCCTGTGGGGTACGGACCTCGCCTTTGGGCGTCGCTTGCTGGCAACAAGGGACGGGCTTTAAGGTGAATCTAGTCGACATGTTTTTCATACAATCTTCGGGAGTGTATTACTCCACTGTTCGACAATGTACATAAAAAATTAAACATGTTATGGTTTTGTCTCATTATTAACATTGTCTGTACAGAAACGGAATACAAAAATAAAAAGCCATTAAAAAGTGTTGAGCCAACAAAGATTAGTTTTTGTTGCTAATTTAACCTAACTTTGGGCGCGTTTAAGTAATAAAAGAAGTGTAAAATCTCCAAAACCAAGTCGGTACCGACAAAGTTCTATTATCGAAAAGTTCAATAAAATTTATTGATCATTGATTTATGCAGTGGTTTTTTCATAAAACCCCATCTTCCGAAGGACTTTTCTTAATTTTTTACGCATCTGTTTTTACAAAAAAATATCCTGCATCTCCCTCAATAACGTTGTGCGTGTAGACTAGCGTCTAACTGCTCATCACTGATATTACCTTTGTCGGACATGAAGCCTGGTGAGACAGCGCGCTTTTTAGTCAGGCCCACTAGTGAGTTCGAGCCAGCGACTAGACTCCCCTTAATAGCACGTTATCTAAGTTATCACGGTGAGCATTTTACAGAATCGACAGCTTTATCAATAATCATCATCGTCATTTGCATTCACACATAAACTACCAAATCTTCGCATAAACTGAGGACATGGAATATTGCAAATAACACAACCAGTCGCTATGATCATTTTCTCCGTCGTTGTAACTGTCGAATTGATATTACTAGGAGTAACGTAAGTGTTGTTGACAGGAGAATAAGGCACTAAAGTGTTGTTGGCAGAAGAATAAGGCAAAAAAGTGTTGTTGACAGAAGAATAAGGCACAAAAGTGTTGTTGACAGGAGAATAAGGCACAAAAGTGTTGTTGACTGGAGAATAAGGCACGAAGTTGTTGTTAGGCGGGGCAGACCCGTTGTTGAAGTTAGGTGCATAAGGAGATAAATTGTCTTTCTTAAAAGGTGTCGGTATGCTGTTAAAATTGTTGTTGTATACTCCGTTGGTTGGTGCGTAAGGTAAGTTGTGGATTCCTGCGTTGTTGTTGATGTTGTTGGTTGTTGCTGGTCCTGGATTTTGAGTGTAGTTAGGAGGATATGCAGCTAAAGGGTTGTTCCATGGAGCATAGTTGTTGTTGGGCCTTGGTGTATATGCAGGAGCATACGGTAGCGGAATGTTGTTATATCTGGGCGTTACTTGGTTATATCCGGGTGTATTTGCGATATAACCGACATATCCGGCAAAGTTTTGTCCGTCCGGATTTTGATAGTTGTAGAAATACGGTGTGATGTTGTTATTTTGATTTCTATATCCGGGTGTAGTAGGTATTACGTTACTTACGGTTGCTGGATTTGTTTTCGGTCCATACCCGGGAGGATATCCGTATGGATAAGATCTTATAATTGGTCTATTATTATTAAAATAGCCATTCTTTACTGCTGAATTGTTACTGTTATTTTTCGTTGTGTTAAATAGGAAATTCCAATTCGGATTAAAAATATCATACCGGTTTCCATTCCGACTTTGGCTTCCATTAGTATTATTATTCTCTTGAGTATTATTAAATCGATGTAAATCGTTATTAGTGATTCTTGTTTTTTTGTAATAAGCGAACCGTTTTTCCCTTTTTAAAACATCAGTTTTAAAATAATTCTCTACTTTATTGTTTAGACTCAAATCTTGTGGTTTTGGAGTATTTTCTATATTTCTACGGACTCTTATTTCAAAGTTTGGATCTTCAATTTTGATTCCATAATTGTGGTGTTGAGAAAAAATGTTGATTAGACCAACTATAAAAAAAACTGGTAGCATGTTTTATTCGCTAGCGTAGCGTGGTACAATGACCTTCTAAAGATGGCTAGGACAGTCCGGCTCAATAAGATTTTCTTTTTCACTGTTGCGGCATTCTTCTTGCTTAATCCCCTACAAATAATATAAATGCGAAAGTAACTCTGTCTGTCTATATGTTACGCTTTCACGCCTAAACCGCTGAACCGATCGTCATAAAATTTGACAGAGATATAGAGAAGGATATAGGCTTCTTTTTTACGCGGTAACCGACATACACGCGCAATTTATAGCTTCAACAAAATAGTGGTTGTCATTCTTGAACGATACTTGAAATAGTTTTCAAGCAGTGATGCTGTTGTACAAACAATGGGGCTCTTAAAATATTTTCCAGTGTGCCAAGCTCGTACCCAAATACTGGGCTAACTGTATTTGATTGACTGTAATTGAATATGGTTGTATTTTATGTCATTTATGTAAGGGAAGTTTTGTTTTTTCACTCTATATTCACTAATTTGATTGTTTAGTTGTTTTTGTTCACTAAAGTTCTGTAAAACTCAAAGAATTAATGTCCACAGATATTCACTGTAATTTTAAACACTTTTCGATTAATTAATATCATTTCCTTCACTTGGATTTCTTTAACTAGTAACTGAATGTCATTCACTTAATAAAATCTCATGTAATTCTTTTTTAAGTCTTCTTACTTTTTTGGTCACTATAGATACAATAATAAATAGTTTTTAATATCCACAAATGTGTTCATAAAAAAACTACTTTTCATTTAACACTATTTTATTTCAAACTCGACATAATTATATGGTTATGTATTTCTTATAAACGTTGTGTTACGGACACACATCGATTATGTACTAACTAATATGTCATATATAACTTCAGTATAGAATAACAATGCTTCTCATTTCAACGAGATGTACAATAATAGCTATATTTAGTAGATGAGGTACCACTGGGCTTATCAATAAACTGAATATGACGTAAGTCTGCTTAATTAATTCTTAGTAATTGTTAAGATATAAATTGTTTGTTCGTCATTGTGTTCAGTGGTATGCTTTATTTATCTATTATTTTATTAATTAGCGATTTTACAAGAATCGGACTTCAGAATACAATCATCATCTACTTAGCCTTCTCTCAACTATGTTGGGGTCAGCTTCCAGTCTAACCGGATGCAGCTGATCAGTATTTTACAAAGAGAGACTGCCTATCTGACCTCCACAACCAAGTTACTTCAAAAAATCAAAATCAAAAGTCATTTATTTAAAATAGGCTGAGAGTCAGCTCTTTTTGAACGTCAAAATGACATAAGACAGTCCCCCCAAAACGCCCGCCCTTCACCACTTCCTAGTGCTTTAGCTGGGAACAAGAAGTGGAGCAACAAACTGTACAGCTGCACAGCTGTCTGTGAAGTTAGAAGAACTTGATTCTATATAATGGTAGGTACGTAATTAACGTTACGAAGCATAAAATTAAAATATTTGCCATATGTCAGCTAGCACACACCAATATACCAAAAAATATCATAAAAAATTTACTCAAGCAGAAATAAATTATAAAAACATAAACAGAACTTAAAACCTAAATTAAAGCCTCCAGGCATAAGGGCGTGCCCGCTTATGTATGCATTATGTTCATATAGCTGAACAATTAACTAGAAGTAACAATTAAACTAGGACCTTCGGAGTAAAATAAATATCATCCTTATTCATTATGACGGGTGCTCTTAACATTGTTATTAGTTATGTATAACTATTAAGGGCCATAGTATCCTCATCTCCCGTTTGTATGCTAAAGCACGACTGCCGCCTGCGCCCGCGCAGGGCCCCTCTGAGCCTTTATCTCAAAATGGGGATATTCCTTTGATTAATTTACAATTGTGCTTCGGCGATTCTGTGGTACCCTCTAACTATCTATTTTTCAGTGTATTTTTTTTCCAAATAACGAAGCCGTTTAGTAGGAGTATGGAATAGAAGCCAAAATATTGCGTGTTGGAAAATATTTTTTACAGCAAAAGTATTAACCATACAAAAAAAGTACTTCGGGCAAAATGATCTATATGAATCTATAGCAAAATCATATATTTTTCAAATCTTCAAGACAAGCCGTTAATGAGCAGTAGGGTTCATAAAGTGACCGTGTTACGCTACCGAATGGGACGTAGGCCCTTAAATGTTATTATTTGAGATATTTCTCAGTAACGGAAGTTTAAAGTCCGGTTCTATAACTAAAAATAATATTAATAAGCTATTTCAAGGAATGAATCGATGTGTCATTGGACATTGAATAGTAAAAATAAAACAATGGAATTTATTTTATACAGGAAAAGTTTTTATTCAGTGCGCAAACTGTAACCAAGAATGAATTCAGCATATCATTCTAGACCCTGCAGCGCAGGAATTTTTCGTTGGTTATACAAAAAAAAAAATCAGCTGTTCCATACATTTTGACCGCGTAGGTATTGCACTTTTCTATGAAACAGCTGATTTTTTTTGTATAACCAACGAAAAGTTTCTATACCCGTTCGTAACTGGTCAGATGTTCGGGCTTCTGACAACCCGTAACGACCGTCAAAGATCCGTATAGTAAAGATGGTCACCCATCCACGAACCGACCGCGACAAACGTCGCTTAACCTGATCTTTCGACCCATGCGGTTGCTTTTACTTAGCCTTAAGCTCCTTTCACCAAATAAATGATAAATGATTTTTATTTCTGTAAGTAGCTTTTGCATACGGCTGCAAAAATTTTCAAATTTTTCGTAATTGGTGTCGTTTTCAAGGTTTTTGAGGGTTCTGAAAAACAAGGGGTCAAAATAAAGTTGTGAGTATTTTAAAGAAAGCGTAAACGGTACCATACATTTTTAGACAAACTGCTAGGAATTTCGTTTCATGGGGGTCGCTCCGGCGCCACATGTGTTTTATGTAATTACTAGCATAACAATGGCTAGTAATATTAGCGGCACAGGTCGGTCGATCAGGTGAAGCTACGCTTGCCGCGGTTGGTCCGTGGATGGGTGACCATCTTTACATAACAAGACGTTGGTCCAGGCCGTCATTTGTAGATCTTTGACAGTCGTTACGGGTCGTCAGAAGCCCGAAAGTCTGACAGCCAGTCTTACCAAGGGGTATCGTGTTACCCAGTAACTGGGTTGTGGAGGTCAGATAGGCAGTCGCTCCATGTAAAGTACTGGTATTAAGCTGCATCCGGTTAGACTGGAAGCTGACTCCAGCATAGCTGGGAAAAGCCTAGGCAGATGATGATACTAAGATTACATTTAAAAAATCTTAGGTAAGCTAATAATAACGCATCCTATACCAGTTATCAAGCCAAGCAAAGTCTTAAAATAAAACTATATCACATTTATCTGTAACTTAGGTTATCACTGAGTTGTGAATGTACAATATATATCTTAAATTCAACACAAAATTATTGTTATAGATTGCTTGGAACGCAATATCTATTCTTATTTAAATTCATTGGAATAACACGATATCACGCCTGTGTTCTTCCTATAGGGGAGGCAGAGATGTATGTACCTACATACAAATACCTACACACAATTTTCTGACCATGACTTCATCCGCGTGAAGTAAAAAAAACAAAAAAAAAAACACTTGTTTTTTCGAAAGTCGGTTGTTTTTTTTTTGGAAAATGTTTTTACGTTTCACAATACCTACCTCACACCAATTTGTTTATCACTACTTAACTTAATCAGCTGTTCCATACATTTTGTCGATTTAAGTGAACACATATGTATGGAAAAGCTGATTTTTTTTTCGCGATTTCAAGTTTGGTCCCATAGAAAAAAATGTTCGAAATAATGAGTACAATGACCTCTTTTCGGGTTTAGGGTAAACAAAAACTAACGTTGTACAGTAATCAACATCACACAACCTTATTTAAATGAAAGAACAAATTAGTGCAACTTCTGGTATCTGGTATTGCGGTCATATGACATATAGAATAGAATCATGTGACGGTACGGTTTCTGAAAGTAACGACTCGGGTTTAAGAAGATGAACTTACCGTACGGTAAGTTCATCTTCTTACGAGTATTCGTATCATACTGAACCTACCGGGTGCGCAGCCTCCATACAACCTGATTCCTATCGGCTTCCCTTTGGAAGAAACACTCTTCTTAGTGTCTATTATTGCCAAAAAATATGTAACACATGTGTGTATATCAAATCACATTACAGATATTTCATACTAGCTCAAAACAATGATGTTTTGAGCTAGTATGAAATATCTTATATATTATTTGATATACACACATCTCCAGTTCAGTCATTCCTTGATACGGAATATGGATCAAGCATCAACCCATGTATTATATTATTTTAACAAGTATTATAAACTCCGCCGAAGCAGAGTATTTCAAAAATGCATAAGACTCATTTGAGTGTCCCCCTCCACGGAAATCTTTAGTAAAAGGCGAAAGATTTATACGTTTTGAAGGGAAACCAGAGATACTGAATTAACCCTATTCATGAGACCCAACCAAACAGCGGAGAATCTTAACACCGCGACTCAGAAACGTGACGTAAATGTACAGCGCCATCTATTGAAGCAATGTGAACTAAACAAGTTTAAAAATACAAAGCTTATAGTAGGGGGTTTGTGCTGCCTTTTCTAAGGGTGCAGTGTTACTGGATGTCGTTACAATAGGGAGCGGTGTATAAGATTACAAAAAAGCCATTTTTTATGTCTGAACCAAGAATTCCGACCATAGCTGCCGTTAAATTTAGAGAAAGTAAAGGAATTACTGAACTTTGATGTTATCGAGAACTGAACATTTTTTATTTATTTAACCATTTATGCACACACATATAAACAGACAAGAAGAAAGGAACAGAAAAATACGTACAAAGGTAATGCTTATTTCTACAGAAATCTCTTCCAGCACACCTGCGATAGGAGAGTAGATAA
Organism: Antitype chi; assembly: GCA_947359405.1. Taxonomy (NCBI): domain Eukaryota; kingdom Metazoa; phylum Arthropoda; class Insecta; order Lepidoptera; family Noctuidae; genus Antitype; species Antitype chi. The sequence goes on along the minus strand of OX375834.1, from coordinate 12,190,678 downwards.
CAGAGATGTAGACAACGCGTGTAATAACGCGCGTGTATGAGAACTGCTGGCCTAGACAAAACACATTTCTGCTGTGTTCAAAGGTTACGTCGTGTCCTTTCCGCAGGTAATGTCATTCCCATACATTTTGGCGTAGCGTTTGGCGTGAACGCTAACAGAAATATGTTTTGTCTTGACCTCCAGAACATTTTTTTCTTCGGCTTCCCTCTAATAAAAATTGTAGCTTCGCCACTGGAACCTACCATACTGAGACTTAGGCTCAACTCAGCCTATCGCAGTCCACTGCTGGACATAGGCCTCTCCCATGCTGTGCCACAGCACCTTACGTGCCACTAAAGGCACGCGTGCCATTGGTTCGCCATCCCAGTCCCAGCCTTATGCATTGAAAAAATAATATTCGAAATACATCCACAATTGACGGAGATATTGCGTAACAAAAGAACAAAAAAAAACATACAGACGAATTGAGAACCTCCTCCTTTTTGAAGTCGGTTAATAAAATATATCCTACAGCATCGCATTGCTCGCCCACAATTTTACTTCCGTTTTCTCGTTGCGTTCTTTCTCCAGCTCTGTACACACAAGTTTGAGAAAGAAACTGACAGAAGAATCCAGTTGGGTTGGGCAGCGTTTGGGAAGCGTCGTCAAGTCTTCTCGTCGCCTATCCCGCATTATCTGTACACTAGGGTCTTCAACTGGTGCGTCCTGCCCGTAATGACATACGGTTTCAAACCTTGGACACTAACAGTTGAAGTGGTTCACAAATTTAAGGTCGCTCAGCGCGCTATAGAGCGGGCTCTGATCCGAAAAAAGTCGAAGTTACCGACATAGCTTGCAGACTAAGCAAACTGAAGTGGCAGTGGGCTGGCCATGTTTGTCGAAGGACCGATGGACGGTGGAGCAGACGAGTCCTGGAGTGGAGACCGCGTATCGGCAAGCGTAGCGTGGGCCGCCCCCCAGCTTGGTGGACCGACGGCCCAAACAAGGTGGCTGGTGCAGACTGGATGCGGAAGGCGGAGGATAGAGTGTTGTGGCACAGCCTGGGAGAGGCCTATGTCTAGCTATGGACTGAGATAGGCTGAGTTGATGTTCTGTCTGCCTTTTTGAAGTGATTCTTCAGGCGCGTTGGGCATTTTTTGAGATGGGAAATACAATTGAACTCGCGACACTTACCGACACCACTGACAAAACGAACTTACGAACGAACAACGTTGAACGTTGTTCCATCTGACGATTCAAAAAATATTTCCTGACAATTCAAAAATGCACACGTAATTGTTCAAAATCAAAAATCAAAATCAAAATATTTTATTTCACATAAGCCTGCATGGGCACTTATGAAACGTCAGAAGCTAGGTGCGCGGTTCCAATTTGTCGCTTCCTATGGAGAAGAGCCGGCAAGAAACTCCACGGTTACTCTTTTAAAAATAATTGGCTTTTACAATGTTTTCAAATTACAGTGATAATAGGTATGGGAGGACAGTGCAGGCCAGTCAATAAGTACCAGGTACTTAGAGGAATGAAAATACAGAATAGAAAAACGTCTACAAATCTAGTCTCTAAGGCCTACAACGTTCTCTCATTCACAATATGTAAAAGAATCTACCTATATAAAATGAATCTATTTGAACCAAGTGACATGATTTCGATGACAATCACTAATATAGTCGAAAGTAAAATTGATGTATAATGTCAAATAATGACGAGAATATGTCGAACATTGTAAAAAATAAAAATAATAAAAATTAACATTGCAAGTTGGGAGCAGTTAATAATAGACTTCAAGTTTTCACTTCTGTCGGCACTCCCGAAGTCCGCTGTATTTTTTTCTTTTTTTTCTCGACTTCTTAGATTTTATCCTTCGCCGTTTTGAAAACAATGGGGATGAATTTTTTACCCATCTTGCACCGCATGCCCTGTCACCTGCACACGTGAGGACCTAATGGCTGCGTCAGTGAACGGTATTCGCGTTTTGGGGGTACTGAAGAATTCCTAGGCTAAAATCTTAATATTACTTTTCCCAACCTGCGGATCGAATCCAGGATCAGTCACCAAGGCAGTCAACAAAAAAAAGCATAGATTGACATTTAAAAAAAAAAACAAATACTAGAGATGTGCCGACTAGGACTTCAGCCGTCTAGTCGGTCAAGCCGACCATTGCTTTCGGTTGAGTTCGGATGACATCGGCAATGTTCAAAATGGCAAACCTTCTTATTACCAATTGTTTGCTATAGAGTTTCTTCTTTTTAAATTTACTTAATTTATTAATTTTACTTTATTTAATTTCTATATCTAAGTCCAATTTATTAATGAACCAAACGAAGGGTTCAGCTTCGTTCCTATTCTAATTAATTTCCTATCCTATTCTAGATTGCATTGAAATTGAACTGTAAAACTGATTCAATGTAATAAAAAAAATAACAGTAAATTTCATTTTAATCACCGTCTTTAAAAATTTTAAGCATATTAATAAGAGTAAACAATGGGCCGACTAGTCGGCGGTTTAAGCCGAGTACAAAATATGGCCGACGCCTTGCCTTTCCAGTAACAAATACACATTTATTTTAGAAAACATTTTTAATACTTACTAGAAATAAAAAAACAATTCAGTTTACGTTTTCTTAAAACTATTTAAAATTAACATAAAATAAAACACGGCTTTTATATTTTCAAAAATACAATATAGTATAATATATATGGCACATTGACCTTCAGACCAAGTTCGCAACGGACGTAAAAATATCGCAGAGGGATTGTATTGTGCACTAGATTTTGAACTCTCGTTGTTGAACCGAGCGTTGAGAATCCTACAGAGTGCATTTCAGCACGTCGAAAAAACACACTGTTGGATTCTCAACTCTCGGCGCTGATCTGTGCGTTGAAGATGCAGTGTGCGCAAAAATCCAGCTGCGATATATTTACGTACATGGGAACCTCGACTGATATACGGGTATGAGTGACAGAGACGAAGCTACAAAAACACAAACTTTTACTAACATTCAAACTCAAACTTAAAGCATTTTTTTTTGAACTGTCAAAAAGTAGATCAGTTATTCGGAAAGTTTTTTAAGGAGAAGAACGGGCAAGAATCTCCAAGGACACGATTTTAAATCAAGTTATTAAATTTGATAAGTCATAAATGCAGATACAGCAGAGGGCTAAGTGCGTCTCAAACGAACAGTAAAATAGCTTTCATTTTTACAGTTCAACAGCATTGCTGCGTTATTTACGATGTTGAGTAGATTTTTTTTTGACCAGTGGCCCTAGTCTTCGGCGCTCCGATTGGTCCGTCTCCAATTCAGGGCCAATCGGAGCGCCGAACGCGCTCGATGCGTTAGATCGAGATGGTTATAAGAAACTCAGACTAGGGCCACAGTTGTATGAACGTACACGCGGCGAAAGAAGTATGTAAGGATAGTAGCAGTTGATGTTCTGTAGTTTATGTTGACCGCCATTGGAAGAAGGCATTCGTTTATGAATGTTTACGAAATTTCCACAGGTTTGGGAACCAGAAGTCTCTGGCAAAGAGTTAATTACTATTCATCATCATAATCTAGATCTTTGACACATACACCGAAAGCCGACATTTTCATTCCAGTTGGGCAGTTATTGCAGGCGATCATACACGCATCCATAGTGGTTTCTTCCTTGGTTATAGTAGAATTTGCTCTAGGCAGCTTACATTTACAATTTGCCAAACTTGCTGTATTATTAAAACCGCTCACGTTATTATTAAAACCGCTACTGTTATTACGATGCACTACGTCGTATATTGTGACTCCTGGGATCGGTTTTGGTACAAACCCGGTTATGTTTGTTTTTGGTAATACGAAGCTCGGTGGTGGATAGCCACTGGTTGAAGGATAGCCGGTGTTTGTGTACTGGGTATTCGTAGCTGGGTAACCGGTATTTGGTACTGGGTACACGGTATTCGGTACTGGATTAACGGTCCCCGGTGCTGGATACCAATAACTCGCCGCTGGGTACCGGGTATTCGAAGCTGGGTAACTGGTATTTGGTACTGGGTACACTGTATTCGGAGCTGGGTAACCTGTATTGGGTGCTAGATTACCCGTATTTGAAGCTGGATAACCGGTGTTTGGTACTGGGTAATAAGGATTATTGCCGGGTGTGACACGGTTAACCGGCTGAACGCTATACCCAGAAGGGTTGCTATTACTAAAATTATTATTATTTGCGGGTCTTACAATAATGTTGTTGGGTTTAGGGTATACGGGTCCGGTTGCATTGTAACCTGGATAAAGCGTATGCCCGGGTGTGGCAGGGTTGACCGGGACCCGAGTATACCCGGCAGGGTTGACCGGGACCCGAGTATACCCGGAAGTATTATTAACATTTCTGTCTCTTAGATGAATGTAGTCAGGGGTGACGGGCCGAGTCACATTTGTATTCTGCAACTGATTGAAGTAATTCTCTGCTACATCTGTCATATTTCCAAACGGCCTAAACAGTCCGGTGTTATTTTGCAACGGATTCACATATCCGGGTTGTCCCGGATAAATAACTGTAACGTTATTATTCGGACGTGTTCCTGTATTCAACGAATTCTGTTCGAGATTTGTGATGGTATTTGCTGGTATATATGTCATATTATTTCTTGTAATGGTGAAATTGCCCCATGCGGGTTTGTTGGTAATATTTTGAGGCACAAAATAACCTGTGGCAAACCTTTTTACTCTTTGATCATTGGGAGCTTCTTCGGTATCCGTGTTTGGTATAACTTCGGTGTTCGTGTTAGGTATGACTCCATTATATCTTGACGGCCGGTTTTCATATTGGAATCTGGTGATATTTGCCACAAAATCTCTGCTACTATTACTGCCCCAACTCGGACGGTTTGTCCCGTTTTGGGGCACAAAATATCCCGTGATATGCCTCTTTTCTCTCTGATGGTTTATATACGCTCCCTTATCAATATTTTTAACTGTTTTATCGAAATTCTGTGCGCGGAATGACACTCCATAGTCACTATGTGCTGTTGTCAAGCTGAGTCCCAATAAGAAATATATTAATAACATTTTAAAGAAGACCTTTTTGGTTTTTTTCACTTTGAGGTTATGTCCCTGTCTGCGTGACAGTTGACAGGTATAGGTTTTTTTTTTCACTATCTTCACTTTTAACACTGATATGTTTGTATTTTAATGATACTATGTCGACTGTGATATTTGTTAAGAGACTATTGAACAGTTACTGTAAGATATATACAACGCTTATCACAAAATGTTGACTTGAGTTTGAGTTATGTTTTCTTAGTAGTCGTTATTATACTTAAATGGAAATAGGTTCGTCTGTCTGCCCGTTTCTTTGTTGTTTTATAGAAATACAATCAGGAAAATATATTTATAAGCCAATTGACATCCTACGTCAATTAGTCGTGTTATAGCTGTAGACACCATTCATCACAGCACACAACCACGTTTTTGACATCTCTTAAAGAAACACGGAAACAAACAGTCCTGAGAAGAACTGACACCTCGTTTTGACAATCGTTGAAGAGACAGGAGTATCAGGACTGCAGAGCCCACACGCCGTGATCGTGTTCTTCAGGAACACCAGGGTTGTCCAGTTTCGGTTCGCGGCGTCCTCCATCTTCTAATCGCCGCACCCGACAAGTTCACTACTCACCCTGACATGTTCACACGATGGTGGCTGCCTCGAAATGGTAGCGCGGATTACCTATGTTTGGCGCGCACGGTGCGCGCGCGCCAAACACAGGCGACACCGCGCGGAATTCATTCGACAACATTATGCCATGACGTGATTGGTTAAAAATGCGCTAATATTATTCGTTATATTTTTGTAAGACATTGATTTAAAAAAAAAAACAAATCAAAAGTAATTTATTCAAACTAGGCTGAGATGACTCTCAGCCTAGTTCAAACAGCTGACGCTCTTTTTGAACGTCATAATAAAATAACATAAGACAGTCCCCCCAAAACGCCCGCCCTTCACCACTTCCTTGTGCTTTAGCTGGGAAGAAGAAGTAGCGCAACAAACTCCCCAGCAGCACAGCTGTCTGTTAAGTTAGAAGAACTTGATTCAATACAATAATAGGTAATTAAAATTACGAAAACAAAAAAACAAAAAACATTAAATTTGCCATAATATGTCAGCCAATATACCATCAAAAATTGAAAACTAAAAATAATAGAAAATTAAAATAAAACGTAAACAGAACTTATAATCTAAATAAAAGCCTCCAGGCATAAAGGGCATGTCCGTTTACATATGCAATTCTGCATTAAGCAAATATAGCTATAAGTAACTTAAAGTAACAAAAGTTAAACTAGGACCTCTGGACTAAAATTAATAAAAACTTAATACAATTAACAATAACAAAACCATGGTCAGCAAGACGACCAGTCACCACGAGCAGCACCCGTTCACGAGCGATTTAATTTAATTAGTTAGGTCACATATTGTAAATAGTATATAAGTCGCGTTATTTTATCAAATATACCGGCTGTATTTTTAGTCACCTTCCAAATTTTTCAGGGTGATAGTACCCGTTAAATTGAACAACTTTCTCCAAGGAACATGGGTCGAAATATGAAAAAAAAAAATCGACCTCCCATGCAAAATCAATAGTTAGCTGGTCGATTTTGTATGGGAGGTCCGATTTTTTTTTTCATATTTCGACCCATGTTCCTTGGAGAAAGTTGTTCAATTTAACGGGTACTATCACCCTGAAAAATTTGGAAGGTGACTAAAAATACAGCCCGTATAATATGCTCATTCACATTCATACATCAACAAGTGTTTTTTATGTATACATCCTATAGTTTAATCGGATAGAGATGGAAACCAGTATTTTACTTGAAGCGATTGCCCATCTGAACACCACAACCCAGTTATTGGGTAACACTGTATACAGGGTGTCCCGAAACTCAACGTCAAGCGGGTACGGGGCAATAATCTAGGTTGTACCAGTTCTAGCAAAAATAAAAAATGAAATCCATGTTACTTGGTTAAGTGATAATAGGTATTCTTTTGAAAATGTTGAAAATCAACACCCTAGATCAGATATTTAGGTACTGTGATCACAAAATTCTAAACTGTTCAGTGTTTTTTTTTTTAAATGTAATCCTAAATAACTATGCTATTCATTGCAGTCACAAAACCAATCATTAATAGTGTGAGTCTAGTACAAAAAAATTAAGTTATGGTTAAAAACGTTTTATCACGAAACTTTGACGCCTTGTCTTTAAAAAAAAATGTACTATATTTTTTTATTTTTGCTAGAACTGGTACAACCTAGCTTATTGCCCCGTACCCGCTTGACGTTGAGTTTCGGGACACCCTGTATATAGCCTTTGGTGTACCCCGTGATTTAAATATACGGACAATTTAAGTTGATAGTCAATTTGCTTAGCAATAAATTTCCTTGAAATTATGTGAATATATGAATTTATGGAAGTGAATATTAATATATTCACTTTCTCATCTTTTTGCTATGGGGGGTATAAGGTTGAAACTGCAGAGTCCTGAACCCTATATGTAAATGGTGTGTCATCATCACCAAAGATCCACGAATGACAGCCGGTTTTGTTATGTTAAGATGGTCACCCATCCACGGACCCACCGCGGCAAGCGTAGCTTCACCTGATCGATACAATGATATATAAAATTAAAACCGAGCAGGAGTCGAATTAAATTCTAGATTGATTCAGACAGAATGTATTATTTAAGAGGTTATCAGTATAGGCAGAACAGCTATCTTTCTACAGCATATTCATAATAATCGGTTAATTAGCAATTAGACTGTACCTACCATTTTGTCAAATAATACTTAGATTTGATCTACAAAAAAAAAACACGTGAATACGTATTAATTTTCATTTATAAATCAAAATAAGTCTTACAACGGACATGCCAGTTTCCTTACGATGTTCAAAAAATTCATCGTCGTCTTTTCGTGTCGATGTTACACGTTTTTTTTTTTTTCATATACATATTATAGCCCAGTGGGTGACCACGTTTATTGCGGCATCAGTAATTAATTAGTCATGAAGTAATTTTTTGCTCCAATTGTGTGGGCTGCACCCTAATTGCGTAACACGCGATTTATCATAATCGGTTTCATTTTGACAGTTCAACAATATTCATTGCGTTATTTACGTTGTTGAGCAGACACAGTTTTCAAACCTATGAAGCAATGGTTTAGCCATCAGTTTCAAAACGAAACAGATTATGATTAATCGTGAGTTACGCAATTAGGGTGCTGATTTTGAAGTTGACAGTTGACGCTTTATACTTTACGCAGCTGTATGACGTAATAACATGGGGCTACTATTTCATGGTGTTAAAAAACATATTAAAAAAACTGAAAACTTTGAATAGAGTTTTAAAAAAAAGTTATTTTATGAACTAAAACTAACATTTACCGACCGCTTTTTGCCTAAGCTATCTCAATAATGTATTTTTAGATGTTTTCTTTTATAGAGTAAAATACCCTGTTCATTTATGTTGCTAATATTCACCTCATAAGTCATTCACTTTGTTTCCTTAGGGTCTGTGTCCTGGCCCTGGAAACATTTTATGTAACGTTTGGTAGTGCTTCTGTAAGTCTATTCCCTGTTAGTCTAAAATAGAACCTCTGTTTGTCCTCAGCCGAGCCCCTAAAGCCGACATACATGCCAGTGTTCCTCACAAAGAAAGAGAGGAAGAAGCTTCGCCGCCAGAGTCGCAGGGAAGCATGGAAGGAAGAACAGGAGAAGGTCAGACTTGGCCTGGAAGCGCCACCGGAACCCAAGCTCAGGTAACTCATCTGCCAAGTCTTCTGCTAAGTATGGTCGGGTCAAGTTCCTGTCTTAACTGGATATGGCTGAATGTCTCGCTGGTGCTGGCGTGTGTTGGATCATGAAGTTCCCTTCAAAATGGTTGAGCTGACTGGTGCTGATCCATGCGTTATGTTTGTGAACGAGTGCCGTCAGTATGGACTGGTCATTTCGTAGCTGCCACGGCTTAGTTTATTACTAACTAGCTGACCCGTGCCCACTTCGTTGGGCAGTAAACATTTTTATATCACTCTATAGATTACGACACGGTCGCGGTTCCATACTTATGTCGTATTATCTCTTTAACCATTCGTCCAAATTATATGCAGTAAAAGGGAAAAGTGTTTTGTTTTAAATACTTGAGACGATAAATTTACTTATTTTGATAAGAATTCATAATTGTTGATAATATGACCAATAAGCATGACCTAACGATTTAAATTATTTATTTAATATAAAAAAACTACTTTTTGTGACTTAAATTTAAAAGTTAGACATATGCTGTTACTGACTTTTTTGTAGGCACTATCAAGCTCTACTTTTCTCTAAAACTCAATCATATATATTATATCTCTCATCGTTAAGGCAGCGTTCGTAAGAAACGTTTTCGTTCGACCGTTTTTTCCCCAACTTTGCAAATCCGACTATCACGAAAAAGCCTTTTTATTTATAGCCTATAATACTCACAAATAACGTGGCTTTATATTAGTAAAAGAATTTTCAAAATCAGTTTAGTAGATCCAGAGATTACCCCCTACAATCTTACAAACTCACAAACTTTACCTCTTTATAATATTAGTAAAGATAACAAAACCACGGTTAGCAAGACGTCCAGTCACCACAAGCAGCACCCGTTCACAAACATAACGGAAGCATCAGCCATTACCCCCTCGACATAGCTATGAAGATAGCTAAGATAGCATCTCGCAGGTCAACCTTCTAGGTTGACCTGCGAGATGCCATTCATAAAAAAAAAACTTGATTCGAATAGATATATCTTATCACCAGAGATCGGATATTCCGATGCATATTTACCTAAAGATAATTTTTAGCTATGAAAGTATGGAAGCGGCTTTATAAATTATTTGTAATATTTATTAAAATACCCCCGGGATTCTTGGATTGCATAACTATTCAGATGTGTATTAATTTAAAATTAATGTTTAACCCGATACAAATATGTGTATGTACTGGAGGAGGGGTGGTTTGTATTAGTTAAAACAAAAAATAAACAAATTACTTACCTAAATTAAGACTTTTTCGATACAAAGGCGCATTCCATGTTAACGAACATCTCAACTTTAGGTGAATATGCATCCGAATATCCGATCCCTACTTATGACAATACATCAAAAAAAAAACTTTTTCCAAAAAAAAAACAACCGACTTCCAAAAAAACACTACAAAGTGAAAAATAACTTTAATTTCGGAAGTCGGTGTCTTTGGAGCTGTATTTGAATTCTTTGTCACCGCCTTCCGAAATTAAAGTTATTTTTCACTTTGTAGTGTTTTTTTGGAAGTCGGTTGTTTTTTTTTTGGAAAAAGTTTTTATTTTTCACTTTTTAGTGGTCCACATGTGCTTACCCCTTCACAGCATACCGGCGTGATGTTATGTTATGAACTGGTGTAAGCAATAGACAGACATGAGATTACAGCAATCCCAGTCCATTTGCTATCATTTATTGAGGAGTTCCGTTGCCTATCTCCAAAGTTCTTCATCAGATCTTCACCAAATTGAAATGAGACCACTCCGAGAAAGTACTCTTCCAAAAAATAGCTAAATCGCTTAGTGTGTCTATAAAATTTGAAGAGTTCTCTCTATTTCTCCAGGTTCCCATCATCAGATCCTGACTTGATGATCATGGGACCACCTGGGAAGTATACCCTTTCGAACAAAAAAAACAAAATCCAAATCGGTCCAGCCATCTTCGAGTAATCGGGGAACATACATAAAAAAAAATAAAAAAAAAAAAAAAAAAAAAAAAGGTTCCGACGAATTGATAACCTCCTCCTTTTTGAAGTCGGTTAACAAAGCAGACTAAAATCATGGGGATGACGGACTGGGCTATTATCTTTCCCACTGCTGGGACACAGGACTGTGAGTGAGTGGGCCATAATCCACCACGCGGGTGGTAGATGCCACATGTCTTCCAAATTTTTTTTCTAAGACATGCCGATTTTCCGACGATGTTTCCTTCACCTTTTTGAGAGCGATGAAATAAATTACACAAATTGAAGCGCCTGTCCATTGCTCTTTGGCAAACCTCAAGACGGAACTTTTGCGACTCGGTAATCGACCAAGGGTCTCCCCACATTTATCGACGCGGAATCGGCTTAAACCGAGTGCGTATCACCACACTACTCGACTTAGCGCCGTACGGATGCGATCAGCTAATCGACAAACGGCTCGTTTCGCCGTCGGCCAGCGTCGCGACGCGTCATCCGAGCCGAGCCGATGCGAATGGTATTAGTAACACCCTTATTACGTAGACATAAAGGCTTTTTTGACCGGTGCTAGCCGATTCCGCGTCGATAAATGTGGGGAGACCCTAAGTCTGAGCACCGTAGCTTAGGAGGGGCAGCAACGGGACAATACGAAACACCACACCGCGCTCCGAAACGGGAATCCTAGACGAAGGCAAAAAGACTGCCAGGCTTAAATGTGGCTGGGCTAGTCACGCCAGCTGCATGCACAGAGCCTGAGGTTGAACGGCGCCGCCGAGGTCGGCCCAGGGAGCGGTGGCGAGACGACCTCGACGAGTATTGCAAGGGTTGAAGCGAGGTGGCCCTGGAAAAAGATGCCTGGAAGGCTTTAGGGGACGCCTTTGCTTAGCAATGGGACAGTGTAAACTAATTTTAAAAAAAATGTGGGTTCTAACCTACAACTTGTAAGTCCTCTAATCTTACTCACATACTCTAATCTCATGACTACTCACTTCTGCCCAGGATATCAAACCTGATGCGTGCTCTCGGCACGGAGGCTGTGCAGGACCCCACCGCTATAGAGGCGAAGGTGCGCGAGCAGATCGCCAAGAGACAGAAGACGCATCTCGAAGCCAACAAAGCGCGCGCTCTTACCAAGGACCAGAAGAGGGAGAAGGTACGGATCACTTCTAAAATGTATCCTATCTAATATTGTAAATGCGAAAGTAAGTTTGGTTGTTGCTTTTTCACGTCTAAACCACTGAATTGATTATCCAAAAAATTTGCATAAATCGATTTCAGTAACTTTTAATATAAGTATTATTTTATTAAATTAAGTATTTTGCCATACCTACCACTGATTGAGCCAAAGAAAATTCAATCTTATTTCAGACGAAATAAGACTCAATTTTAAATGCATAAAGTAATGCTTGGGTCGGCACGTTTTTCTTAATAATATCAGTTAGCTTTAAAAAAAATAGTTTTGGTCATTGTATTATGCTTTTAACTCAATACTCTAATTGGGGTGTATGAGGTCTTGCGTTAATTATGTTACTCGTTGTATACAACATCCCAACAGCAACCGTCAGGCAGTAGCCCACCAGACACAACGCCCGTCTGGTCTGAGGATCTGGTCTTTTTTATGGAGGAGAAGTGAACTTTACACCCTGTTCCTCATGCCTCTTTAGTACTACTGAAAAAGTCATCAACAATGGTTGTTCCAGAGATTACCCCCTACATAGAAACTTATAAACAAATTTTACTTTTTTTATTATTATTACAGAAAGCTTACAGACTAATAACAAAACTAAAAAACATTTGTAGGCAAGAAAATTTGCTAAATTACAAGCTTCCACATATATACATCTGGTTACAAGTACTACGTTGACTATGTTAGTTACAGCGATTTACAAATCAAAAGAACAAAATAAAAATAAAATAAATTAATTAATTAGTCGGGTCGTGCAACATCAAATCAGTTAAATATGAACAACCACAAAACATTATAGTTTATATTCCTAATATTTCATGATTTATATGTATATATTTATAATATTGGTTTAGATTTATCTTGGTTTAATTTCAGGTTGACAGAAAAATCCGAGAAGATACGACGATGGCAGTTCATGTTGCAGTCTACAGGTAAAATACTTGCTTTAAATTCCTCTAATGTCTGTTCGCCGAGAGTTGATAAAATCAGGGTTTCGTAACTCATTACAAATTGCGGCCCGCTAATTATTTAAAAACATAGACACAACATATTTTTTGTTACCTGTCGGGTTTCGAACTGGATGAGTAAGACTAAGAAACTTTTATTAATCTACTCTACAAAAACTAAATAGCTACACTCATTCAGTACCCACTCGATCACTCTCTCGAAACGAATTCCAGAACGGAATGGCAATATGGCCGCCGCGTCCGCTCGCCATTCGGGCCGCAGTTCACAACATATGCGTGCCTCGTACCACGAAAACGGCGAAATCGGGAATAAGCGACAGCCGCCATACAGTTTGCGATATTAAAGCGACAGTCGCTATTCGGAGACGTATCATAATATTTATCAACTCTCAGCGGACAGAATTTATATTTAATTAATAATATATATTTATATTTATATTTCCTCGGGCCGTGGGGTCCGAATGCTCATGCCCTCTATAAGGAAATGTCAAAACGGCTGGTTGACACTTCCCGTGACCCAAGGGCTGGATTTTACTTTGACCAGAGGCTGAGCATTGCTATACAACGTGGTAATGCCGCCAGTCTCTTGGGTACATTACCAGTCGACAGCGATGCGGATGAGTTTTTTGACGCTTTGTTTTAGTTTATTCGTTGTAGTTATATAATATCCATAAGTCACGCGGGAATATTGTATAATGTATATATCATTATATAAATATGTATAATGATAGTTTCCAACTTACATGCGGGCGAACCCGCGGGCGGAAGCTATTATTTTATATAGTTCCCAGAACTACCATAGACGCGAGGTGCGTGCACGACCTGTACCCGCCACTACCTCCAGTCGTACAAATTGCGTACACCTCTTTGTCGCCTTACGAGCAATTAATAAGAATTTCTGCAGTTTGGATCTGTTTGCTTTACCGCGTAGAAAGTTTCGACTCATGTTACTTAACATACTGAGAAATGCATGTGCAATCTGTTGTTCCATTTACACGGCACAGCTTTATGTTTTATTGATATTTTACTACTGATAATTTTTTTTGTTGTTTTTGTAAACAATAACAAAGACTCTGAGTCTAGAAATAGTATTAAAATTTACCAAATTGTCTCATTGTGTATCTGTGGAGAACGTAGTTGATTTCACATTTGTATCATTTCTGTATCCAATGTTATTGTTTGTTTTCCCGAATAAATAATAGTATATTTTATATAGAGGGACTAAACGAAGCCATAATATACCAGAGGTGGTTTGACTCCCGAGCGTGCGAGGGAGTCAATGAAACCGAGGGTATATTATGTTGACGTTTAGTCTCGAGGTGCAAACTGTACTTTTCACTTTGAGTGCGAGAAAAATAGTCAATTTAGTACAAAAACATTTAATAAATATTACTTAATAAAATAAAAATCACAATATCTATTATGTCTTTTGCTCTTTGCTCGACGTTAAACTCTTGACTGACACTGGACTTAATAAAAAAACCGAACAAATTTACACTCGACAAAAATTATGAAAACTTCGCGGTCAGTTTTTGTCTTCTAAACCAGTCACAGATTAACAATTTAAAACACATGGCGCCACCTTCTTTGCGGAGAAACCATGAAACTAAAACTCTAAACATTTTCGCAATGAAGATGGTCCACACTCCACAGATAATAGTATATTTACTGGCTGTTTGAGTTTGTCTATGTCACATGAAGGAAATTAAAAAACTAATTACTTTCACTCCCTAGAGACTAAAGTGGTCACTTTAGTCCCGCTTCGTAGGGCTATATTGACGTACTTTTAGAGCATGAGAAGTGAAAAATAAAATAACATCACGCCTTGTTGCCCCAAAGGGTTCAGCAGAGGTGTACGTATGTATAATACACTCACATTTTGCCAGTTATATTTTAGTCCCATGTAACAGGAGGCGAGCTCATTGCCACCTATGCAGTCCTCCGCCTTTCGCAGTCCACTGCTGGACATAGGCCTCTCCCATGCTGCGCCACAGCACCCTGTCTTCCGCCTTCCGCATCCAGTCTGACCCAGCCACCTTTCGGTCCATCAACCCATGCGATATCTTAAGATTTTAATTATTCTCTTACAGAGTAAAAGACCTCTTCGAGTGTGCTTCAGCGAAGTTCAAAGTCGAAGCGAACGCGCAGCAGCTCCACATGACAGGCTGCGTCGTGCTGCACAGAGGATGCTGCATCGTTGTCGTGGAGGGAGGGCCTAAACAACACGCCAAGTACAAGAGGTACGTGACAACAACAACTAATGATTGGCAGCCTCGTATGTGGCGGCGTGATACAAGGTGTTACAGAATAAACGCAACATCTGAAAGTAGTTTGTTCATACTACTGAATCGATTACAGTAACTTATAATATGGGTAATTTCTCCAATAAGTATGTATTTTTCCATACCTACTGCCGATTTTCGATTACTATTTTTCTTAATTATAACAGGTAGCTTTAAAAAAAGTATTGGTCATTGTATTATACTTTTAAGTCAATACTATAATTGGGATGTATGAGGTCTATTTAATAAAAACTATTGTAATTCGAAGATTAGGACGAAATATGTAACAGAAAAATAAAAGACAATTGATTTATATCCATTTTCTCAATTAAAAACGATTTAAATCAAATTAATTTTTCGTTGTTTTTGTATTTACCGCCAAAACGCTCCTTACGATGACTTTTTATCACGTGACATCGTGACGTCAGCTTGTCAAGTCGGTACCGACAAAGTTCAATTATAGAAAAGTTCAATAAACTTTATTGGTCATTGATTTATGCATTGGCTTTTTCATAAAACCCGATCTTCCAAAGGACTTTTCTTAATTTTTTCGCGAATTATCCTTACTAATATTAGAAACACGAAAGTTTGTAAGTATGGATGGATGGATGGATGTTTGTTACTCTTTCACGCAAAAACAGCTGAACGGAGTTGGATGAAATTCGGCACACAGATAGATTATAACCTAGATTAACACATAGGATACTTTTTATCCCGGTAGTACGTTCCCGCGGGATAAATTCCGGACCTCCACGCGGGCGAAGCCGCGGGCGGAATCTAGTTTACTATAAATGATCCTGCATCTCACTCAATAACGTTGTGCGTGTAGACTAGCGTCTAACTGCTCATCACTGATACTATCTCAGTCGGACACGAAGCCTGGTGAGACAGCGTGATTTTTAGCAAGGCCCACCAGTGAGTTCGTGCCCGCGACTAGGTTCCCCTTAAAAACCAAACTAAAATAATTTAATTCAGTTAAAAAGCGTGGGGTACGCTTACATTACATTATTTTTTAGTTTAGCTAGTCTAGCTGACCCGGCGAACTTCGTACCGCCAATAAAAGTTACCTGTTATTTTTAAAACTTTCCCTGCAGAAAAAGAATTTTCTGAATGCACGCATAAAATATTTGACAGGTAGAAACAGTTTGTTTGGGAAAATAAAACTGTTGCTATTTAAATTTTCCATGCATTTTTTCCATAATTTCTCACCGTTTAAATCTTCCCTGGACTGCCACAAATATTTTAAAATCAAAATTTGCCAAATCGGTCCCGAGTTTTAGCGAGACTAACGAACTGCAATTCATTTTAATATATACAGGGTGTCCGGTAAATAATGGATAACCTTGAAATGGTTCATGGTAGAACTAATGGCCATTCAGAAAAAAACATTTATTATTATTATTATTTTCAGGAAAAATATCCAAAAAAAAAAACAACCGACTTCCGAAAAAACACTACAAAGATAAAAATAACTTTAATTTAGGAAGTCGGTGTCTTTGGATATGTATTTAAATTTTTTGTCACCGCCATCTGAAATTAAAGTTATTTTTAACCGACTTCAAAAAGGAGGAGGTTATTCACTTTGTAGTGTTCTTTCGAAAGTCGGTTGTAATTTTTTTTATTTTTATTTACCGATTAAATACAAATAAAAATGTTTTTTTCTGAATGGCCATTAGTTCTACCATGAACCATTTCAAGGTTATCCATTAATTTCCGGACACCCTGTATATAGATTGAATTGTCATCGGTGCTTGATAAGTGTGCAAAGTTTCAAATCAATCCGACGTTTTCAAGGGGGTGAAAATTACATTCAAAGATTCAAGCCAATAAAAGCGTGTTAATAAAAATCTGCATCATTAGAAGCCAAAATAGTTTTTAGAGAAACAATTAAATATTTCCCTATAACAAATATCTCATTTCTTACAGACTAATGCTCCACCGCATCAAATGGGAGGAAGACATGATCAAAGACACGGACGGCAACGAGGTGCCCAACACGTGCCACCTGGTGTGGGAGGGCACGGTCAAGCAACGCGCCTTCGGGGAGATCAAGTTCAAGGTAACACACCAACACGCTTGGTGGAACTTAGTTCCTTTAAGTGGAAGCGTCATATAGCTAGCGAAATTTTCTTAAGTTTTTTGCAATTTGGCGATTTCGCTGATTTACGTGATTGTACTAGGGATGGGCCGAAATTCGGTTCACATTCGGTTTAACCGAATTTCGGCAGCTTGAACCGTGAATCCGGCCGAAATTCGGTTCTGATGCCGAACATTCGGCACAAGAAAAATAATACCCACTTGTACTATTTTGACTGAAATTTAATAGAATTAGAGTATAGCATTACTGTAAAATAAAATTATGTCTTTTACTCACTCATGGTCATTTATTTTAGTTAGGAACATTGTGAATGTAATCCTTTAATGAAATCAGGTCTTATTGTTATTCTTGAAAATCTCTGCCGAATTAATTCGACATACTATTACAAAAATTAAATAAGCTTAGTATTCTTCTAACAAACATCTGAATACAATTCGTAAATTGAAAAAAAAACACGTTTTTGATTCACAAACTAAACATTCATTTACATCAAGTATTTTTTATTACAATTAAAGGGTATTGAACCGAAGTTCGGCCGTACTTTTCATTTTAACCGAATGTTCGGCCGAAGTTCGGATTCGGTTCAAACCACATTCGGCCCATCTCTGGATTTTACAGTTAAAATACTGTAATTCCTATAAGTTCTGTGCTGTATTATATTTAATGAAACATATTTCCTTCTTTTTTTAGGTGATGCCAACCGAGAAGCTAGCTCGCGAACACTTCCAGAAGCACCGCGTGGAGCACTACTGGGACCTCGCCTACAGCGGCGCCGTGCTCGCGCCCTCAGACGAGCCCTAGAGCCCTACAGCCCTAGGGCTACACTACCTAATAAATACGATATGTACACAAGATATAGAGAGAGTTTTATTTATCGAGTATCAACGAATCTGTCCCTGCTTCATACGGTTTTTACGACTCGATAAAATATGTTTTTTTTTTAACTATTTGTCAAGTTTAATATTCATTTGCTATAGATGACTCCACCCTGGAGTGTAAATGTGGTGCTGTCCCACAAACAATGGGGCACTTAATATCTTGTCCAGCGTGTGCTGTTGTGTGCACACTACCGGAGCTGATGGACGCTGCTGAGAGTGCCAAATTCGTAGATAAATTCTGGGCTGACTGTATTTTGCTATCGACATGCTAACAAGAAGAATTTAGTATACAGGGTCAAGTTAAATTAGCGTGCAATATACTTTACCTACGTGTTAGGTAAAGAGCGTGCCCGCGGCTTCGCCCGCATCTATGTCAGCAATTATACCACGGGGACGTGCTACCGGCAAAAAATAGCCTTTGTTACTCCTTATAACATCAGCTATTTGCCTGTGAAAGCCCCATCAAAATTCGTCCAGCCGTTTCGAAGATTAGCCGTACAAACAGACACACACAGACAAAATAAAATAACAAAAGTTTTTTCTGTAAGTACCTACCGTATATACTTTCATATGCATTTAATAAAAACTTGTTATTTGATTGACATTACATACACACATTTTAATTTTATTTAATTGTACCATTGATAGACAACAAAACCCAAGATACACAATCAGAGTCTCAAAAAACGTCCGCATAAATAGAGCGCAATGTGCGCAGTGTCAAATGGTACCGTCAGTAATCTTTAGTCTTTTTGGACATTGCTTTGTAAAAACTACTTTAAGTCATGCATGTAAGGTTGAATTTGCAAAAAAAATGTGTTTTATCAATAACTATAACCACTGACGTATAATTGGGGATAGTTTTGAGTGTTAGGTACTTTTGTTCGAGACTGTGCATCTTGGGTTTTCTGTAAGTATATCAATGATTTGTACAGATTTATCTGTCTAAATATCTACAACATTTATAATATGAGATCAACTTCTTAATAATGGTCACCCATCCGCGGCAAGCGTAGCTTAACCTGACTGATCGACCCGTGCGGCTTATATTACTTAGCTGTGGCCAAGCCCCTCTAAAATATGCCTCGCGACTATTTCATAAAAATAAAATAAAAAACATTCAATGGAATAACTTGGTGTAATAAGGGTTGCACACACACACACACACACCTAACATCACGTCTTGTTTCCCCTAGGGGTTGGCCAGTGTCCCTTTAGAACACCCACGTCTCGCCAGTTTCAAGTCACATGATTGCGACCATCTTTACATACCAAGACCGTGCCTCGGAAAGCAAGTTAAGCCGTTGGTCCCGGCTGTCATTTATGGATCTTTGACAGTCGTTACGGGTCGTCAGAAGCCAGAAAGTCTGACAATCAGTCTTACCAAGGGGTATAACCCAGTAACTGGGTTGTGGACGTCAGATACTCAATACTTTATTGCATTCCACATGTAGGTATTCTTAGGTGGTAAATTTATAGTTAGATCATATGGACCCTGTGTGTGCTCCATGTAGATTACTGGTACCTATTTAGCTGCATCCGGTTAGACTGGAAGCTGACACCAACATAGTTGGAAAATGGCGGCAGATGATGATGATGAATGGGTGGCGAGCATCAACCGGCACAAATAGAGGCTTCAGGCTGCTATTGAGAAATTTCAGATGGAAAAAACCCAATAACACTGCCCGACCTGGTATCGAACCTAAGGCCTCATGCTCAGCAGTAGCGCTTCCGACCACTACACCAACGAGGCAGACGTACGTGACGTACGGGATTTCATTGATGATGTCTGGACTGACCGAGCCTCGTTCGGTTGTTTTATTTTCGTTTTCTAAAAATGAAACCTAGCTAGATCGATTTATCGCCCCCGAAAACTCCGGCCATACTAACTTTTATGAAAATCGTTGAAGCCGTTTCCGAGATTAACCCATATCATCCCAGTGTTCCATTTTTGAAACGGTTACTTATTTATTTTTTTATTATAATTTTTGAACGCATTTTTAAATCAATGTTTTTATGTTGGTATTACTAACATTTCTAGCTGTCAGTTTAATAAATGTCATTTCACTTCGCGCGGTTTTTTCTATCTATATAAAATATTTTATTTGGAAGTTTTTAGTGAAAATTATGGCGAACAGAAAAATGTAAGTAATTATGATGTTTTATATTATACTATTGACAATTTAGGGTTTATATACATGTAATAATGTTATATCATTTGTCATTAAATGGTTTTAGAAAAAACATTACAAATTTTTGGGTAAGTGTAAGTTTTATGTACTGTTCCATTATTGGAGCAGTAGGAACATACGCACATGTAATTTTTATACATTAGGATTTTTATTTTATCAGTATTGACATGTAATTATGATATTATTTTATTATAGACTGAATGTGAATCAGATAATCTCGCACTTAGAAGAAGATGACGACGTGTTCGCGGCTGATATTTTCATCACACCTCCTGATAACTGGCAAAATAGCGACGAAGACAGTGGTGACGAAGAGTTTGCAAGTATAAATAATTTGTCAAGACATCAGTTACTTGCAGAAGCTGAACTCCGGGTCACCAGATCATCACAACCTGAGTCTAGGATAGTGAATGAGCTCGTTGGAGATGAAGAAAAAGTGCACTCAATACCTTCCCCATCGTCAGTGTCGCAGCCTCCACAGCCCATCTCCTCGTCGACGGTGACACAGCCACCGCCAAAAAGAAGACGTGTTGAAGTCACAAGAAAGTGGAGGTTTGTAGATATTCCAGAAAAGGCTGAGAAAGAGTACTGTGAACCGGATTTCCTGGAAAACCTTGAAAACCCTGTTCAGTTTTTTGAACTATTTTTTGATGAAGAAGTGTTTGAATTACTGCGCTCAGAAACAGAAAAAAATGCG
The DNA here is from genome assembly GCA_947359405.1 of Antitype chi. NCBI lineage: Eukaryota > Metazoa > Arthropoda > Insecta > Lepidoptera > Noctuidae > Antitype > Antitype chi. The sequence continues at coordinate 12,169,632 of OX375834.1, read as the reverse complement.
ATTCAGAAGGGTAAACATGCTTTTCGGGTTACTACGACGGATATCAAACATTTTATTGCCATTTTATTATTGTCGGGATATAATAGTGTATCGAGATACAGAATGTATTGGGAACAAAGAGTTGATTGCAGTTTTCCAACAGTGGCAACTCTTATGTCGAGAAGTCGATTTGAAGATTTGTTGCGTTATTTCCATGTTGCTGACAGTAATAATCTTGACCCCAATGATAAGTTCGCTAAAGTGCGCCCACTATGGAAACTGCTCAATGCATGATGGGTAAAGTATTATCCTGGAGATAAAAATTTGAGCATTGACGAATCTATGATTCCCTATTATGGGAAACATGGCACTAAGCAGCATATCCATGGAAAGCCAATCAGATTTGGATACAAAAATTGGTCAATTTGTACGCGACTTGGATACTTGATTTATGGTGAGCTTTATCAGGGAGCTAGTACCGGAAATACCCATCCTGATTTAGGTGTTGGTGCCTCAGTTGTTCTGGATCTAATATCAAAGCTGCCGCAAGGTAGCTACAGTTTTTATTTCGATAATTTTTTTACATCATTACCGCTGCTTGAAGAGCTTCAAAAAATGGGTCACGATGGAACAGGGACTATACGAGCTAACCGAACTGAGAAAGCACCTCTCAAAGATCCGAAAGAAATGAAAAAAACAAGTAGAGGATCTCATCATCAATGTACTGATATACTATCTAATATCACTCTTGTCAGATATAACGACAATAACATTGTCACAGTGGCCTCGACTCAATGTGGTTCAGAACCCATAAGCAAAGTCAAACGATACTGTCATAAACAGAAGAAGGATGTTGACCAACCTCGTTGCTTCGTAAACTATAATAAATTTATGGGCGGCGTGGACCGACTTGATCAAAATGTGGGTTGTTATCGAATCGCGATTCGGCTGAAGAGATGGTACTGGCAGTTACTTATGTTTCCACTAAATGTTGCAGTCAATAACGCTTTTCAGCTGTACAAAATATCTCCAGCTGCAAAGAAAAGTAACGGTACGCCACATGATCTTTTATCGTTTACGAGGAATATTGTTTGTACATATTTTCTAATGAAAAATTCAGCCCTTAGTACTTCAACCATATCAAATCCTAAATCTTCACTAGCAGTAAGAAAACGTGTGCCTGATGCTATTAGATTGGATGGTAAAGGACATCTGATTGACAAAAAAAATAAACAAACTCGATGTGGTTTATGCCACAAAAATACAACTATGAAGTGTATCAAATGTAATGTTGCCTTACATAGCAAATGTTCTATTATTTTTCATACTGAATAACATACCTAATAATATTTTTTTATGTAATAATTATAAGATTTAATAAATATGTTAATTTATCTAAGATTTAATAAGTAAAAAGGTGAAAACAATAGTTTTATTTCCAAACGGAATCCATAGTCACTAAAAGTATCTTACATGCATGTATAATCCTAGTGTTCCATTATTCGAACGGTTACGAAACTAAAAATCTAAATGAGATATTTTTTTTTTTGATATGTCGGTCTCATTATACATCTATAAACGTGCCCTGATCCGATTTTCATAAAAAATGTATTTGTTTTACTATGGTTGGGATGATACGAGTTAAGATTATATTTAAATATATAAATACAACAGTAGCTTGTTTAAAGGTATTAGATACTTTAATGATGATGTGATGACTCTGTGGATGTTTTTTTGTTTAGTTTCTTTTTTTTCCTCATTTAGTCATGGTCTGGCAGTTTGGAGTAATTTATGCGGCCTACCCAAATCTCCTTTCTTTGGTATTGTTCGTCAAATCGTTGAGCTCCTCAAGTTCTGAGTTGAGCTGCATGATTACTGTTAAATGCGTGCACTGATTGGACAGGACCACTCAATCTGTGTGGTTCTTTCCTCAAAAGACCATTTCAGACACCAATCCACATGGTCTTCACATGATCTGACCAAGATTATGTCTGGATTTTAAAAAGAGACTGACCTCTGAGATTGTTTCGGCCTTTCTTCTCAGAGTAGTCAGATAAGAAACGCCGACCTCATCTAGTTTTAAAATATGATTGACGTGTAAAAGTGTTTGTACAAATCTACTTACAGAAATAAAATCATTTATCATTTAGTAATATTATTCTATAAAGCCATATTTGTTTCGCTCGCGATTCATATCAACCTGCAAATAGGTTATTACACCCATTTTTGAAAAGTGTCATAATATTCTAAAATGCCAATAAACCTCTTAAAAAAACACATTTGAAATCGATTAGTGCAATAAAAAAACGTTTAAATTTTACTGGACGCAGTGGACGCCATATTGCTCTATAGGTATGACGTCAGTTTACTGTGTAAACAAATGCGCTGATATTTTGAAAAAATTAGTCATTATTCTACTTATCGTTGCTGGTTTGCTGTTCCAGAATGTAAGATATTATTTCAATAAAAATTACTTTGGTTACAAAAATAATAAAGTACCAAGCTGTTCAGTTGATTAGTTTAAACAGCGGTATGACGTAATAACATGGCGGCTACTATTTCATGGTGTTCAAAAACATAAAAAAAACTAAAATCTCTGAATTGAATTTTATAATTTATTTTGTTATTTCATGAGTTAAAACCAACATTTTCAGACTAGTTTTTCCCTAAGCTATCTCAATAACATAATTTTAGATTTTTTCTCATATATAATAAATAGTAAAATATCCAATTGCAAAAAAAACAAGAAAGTTTGAATTTTGCGCGGATTGTGATAAAAGTAGAATGGTAGAAATCGTCACGTAACAAAATTGCGTTATGCCCCCTCTATGCGACTTTCTGTTTTTCTCTCGTCTCTTTCTATTAAACAGGGTGGCAAGGATGTCGATGCGTTAACTGTAACCATGAATTCTGCACATAACAATACTTACTACAGCACAAAAGTTATAGGAATACAGTATTTTATTAAAATCACTTAAATCGTCAAAATTTCGTAAACGGCCTCTGGGAATTCAGTTAGGTTAGGTTAATACATACTGAATGAAACATTTCCTTCTTGCCGCAGGTGATGCCAATTGAGAAGGTAGCTCGTGAACACTACCAGAAGCACAGCGTGGAGCACTATTCTCACAGAACACATATACTCCTAACGGAGACTATTCTGTCGTCTAGCAACATTCAGGTTAAGTTTTAATGTCGGAACTGATATAAATTCAATAGAAAAAATATTAATTATGTTTTCCAATGCTAGGGGAAAGAACATGTAAAAATACGACTTAATTTTTGAGAAGTAAATAGTCTTGACGCGGCACCAAAACTAAGGAGCCCATTGGTGGACTTTCTCCTTTGAGTTACATGATTTAATTTGATTTATTAAATAAAATTATTTTACTATGTAAACATACACTAAACTAAGTAAACTTAAGGAAGAAAAATAATAAACATTATTCATGGAATAAGTTATTTTATTTTATTCGTACATATCATCCTAAATACCTACTAACCTGTTACACATAACATCAAGCTTGTATTCACTAAAGGCGTAAGCAAAAGTGTAAATACCCACATTTATGGTCTCTTTATTAAGTACACAGATTAAAAATATTTGTATTGTAAGCTTATGCTTCAACATATTTGTAAAAATTGTGGCAGTAGAATGAACACGATACTAAATATAAGCTACTTATTTCAAATAAATGTTCATTTAATATACATTCACATTTATAAATCTTGATAAAAATCAAAAGGTTAAGTACAAAGGTGTTGCTTATTTCTAAAGTAATAACAATCTCACATTCACATGTATCAAAATAGAAGGTGAATGATAATAATAATAGATAATAAATAATAATAACCTAATAATAAATGGCACGGTTGACATATGTCGGGCATGTCACCGTCCGGGAGAATCAATCAGACACATAATCTCTGGGTGTTCTCGTCTAGCTAACGAAGAATACTTGCATAGACATAACCTAGTAGCCAGGATTATCCACCAGCAACTTGCTCTGAAATACAATCTTGTGGAATCAGAAGTGCCGTACTACAGGTATGTGCCCGACCCAGTTCTCGAAAATGGACATGTCACACTGTACTGGGATCGATCCATCATCACTGACAGGACTATTGTTGCCAATAAACCTGATATAGTGGTGGTGGATCGACTAGAGCGGCGTGCAATGATCGTTGATATAACGGTCCCGCATGACGGGAACCTCGTGAAAGCCGAGAAAGATAAACAAATCAAGTATCTTGACTTGGCTCACGAGGTTGTCGACATGTGGGATGTGGACTCAGCGATCATTGTACCGATAGTTGTTACAGCCAATGGCTTGATAGCCAAGAGCCTCGACCAACATCTGAGGAGGCTCTCGTTGGGCAGCTGGGTCAAGGGCTTGATTCAGAAAGCGGTACTCCTGGACGGCTCGCATTGTTAGGAGGTTCCTCTCTCTGTAGCCCTGACCGCCGGTAGCTTGGACCTTGTTCCCGATACCGGTGGGCTACTATTTTTAATGTTTTTATATTTGTATACTAATATTTAAAAATATAATTTATATGTATATTTAATTGAATAAAGGAAATAATAATAGTACAAAGATGCTGCGTATTTCTAACACAAAACATTTACAAACGTTGATAAAAATAGAAAGGTGAAGTACAAAAGTACTGCTTATGTCTAAAATAATAATAAAAAAACATCTATTACACATTCACACAATTTTACATCCCACAATCTCACATACAGTTTTATAATTAAAAAAATAACTGCCAGCAGAACTGCAAGAGGATTATAAACACAGAAAAATATATGGAAACAGGCTACAAAAAAAATATAAAATACAAAGGTGGTGCTTATTTCGAAAGTTCAATCACATTATTTTATAAATCTTGATACAAATATAAAGAACAGAGGTGTTGCTTACTTCAAAAAAAAAACTGCCAACAAAAATAATGTGGACTCATGATACAGTGCGTAACTTGAAACAAAAACGCTACCCTAGGCGAGCTTCTGACAAGCCTCAAGCAGTTAGCTGCAGTTATTTTTACGTTTTGATGACCCCCAGTCTAGCACACGTCACACACACAAACACGGCGCTTAGACAGAATAGATTGTATGACCGAGGAAAAGGAGTGAATTTACTAAGTGCGTCTGTCTGTCAGTTAGACTTTGTGGCAAAGCTATACTCTTCCATGAAAACTGGAAATACATACGTCAGTCAGTCTGAATGTCCACCAAATAGACTACGTATAAATAAATATGTGTGTGTGTGTATATAAAATAAATAAATATTCACTAAATAACTGCTAAGGTCGTCTGTCTGTCTGTACACTGGAAATAAAAGATGCTCAAAATGTACTAAGCATGGTATAACTTGAAGCAGGGATCATAGCAAAGGGCGACCTCACAAACTGTGCACACGTAAATACTTCGTGAGTGTTTCTTGTGCCGGGTGCACCAAGCACAACGCCGACGACTATGGCGACCGTTTGAGAGCATGTTTGTCAGCTGAGGGAAATGTAGCACCTGAGGCTGTCGATGATGGCCCATACTGCTAGACACGAGACGGGTGGAAGTGACTTTAGGGACAAGTGTGAGGTGGTGCCGCAGAATTCGATCGACTAACTCCAATCGAAATACTAAGTGCTCTTTCGGAGCAGCCGACGAACTCTGCAGATGGATGCGGGCATTCAAAATAGAGCAGTTGAGCAGGTGTTTGAAGAACTTGATATACCATTTTGAGCCTCTTTTTCTTTCCAGCTGGTATGGTTCCAGCATTTGATCTTTACGATCAACACCTCCCATATTCTTGTTGTAGTCCAAAACAACTTGAGGTTTGTAAAGTGTCGGGCGATATGATTTCGCCACCATCTGTCCTTGTGAAGTGCCGTGGTAGGTACTGATGGTGGCTATCTTACGCTTCTTGTCCTGAAAGGCCAAGACCACCACATCGCCGGAATGACGTGCTACAAACTGGCCATCTTTCAGAGAACACAGCGATATGAGTGGAGGTACATTGGCGCGGGTAGCACGCAAGGTACCTACACAATCGGTTTTGCGTGACTTCAGATATCTGGCCAGTAGGGGGCTATTGAACCAGTTATCCATAAATAAAGTATAGCCTTGGTCAAGGAGAGGACGGATGAGTTGGATCACGGAGGATGTGCTTTTCAGCACACCGGAAGGGACACCGGGACCGTAGGAAGTTCCAGCACCGAGGTAAACAAAGAATGACCAAAGGTAGCCTGTGGAGGACTCGCAGAGTTCAAAGGTCTTCACTCCGAACCGGGCTGCCTTGGTCTTGATGTACTGGCGGAAGGAGAGGTTACCTTTCCACAAAGTCAGGGATTCGTCAATACAAATATTCTGGGATGGGATATAGGTTGACTTGAACCGGGCATTTAAATGGTCCAAGATTGGGCCCAAGCTAAACAAAAGGTCAGTGGAGTCTGTCGGTCTGCTACTATTGTCATTTAAATGAAAAACGCGGCAAAGATTCTCGTAGCGCGTCCTTGTGAACAACTTCCTGAAGATGCTCACCTGCAACAGAGGGTTGACAGTGAAACAAGACTTGATGGTGGGCATCCGGATGATTCCGATCATCATCCAGAAGGAAAACAGGACAAAAAGTTCGTGAATGTTCGTGTCATACCAATCTCGGGCGAACGACGCGGACGAACCAGCAACCCTTTCGGCGTAGCGGTTCGTCTCAGTCACGATGTGCGACATGATGCTGTCATCCCAATACTGCCTAAACGCCTCATACGCGTTTTCAGATCGGACAACCGCCCCCGTTTGCTGAGGAAGAAATTGCTCCCTCTCACCTTGATAATCACCCATGGGTGACCATTCAAAATGGTTCGGAGTTCCTTCGGCAGCAAAGAAGGCCTCCACCTCACCGTCATCCGCATCTGCCCATTCATCCTCATTCTCTTCCCTTATTCTCCTTGCGCTATTCGTCACCCGCACTCTCGCTACTTCTCTCATTCGGACAATATGCAAGATCTTCTCTCGAACGTCCTCAGGCACATCATCGTCATTTATATGTACCTCGACATATCTTTCTCCTTGTACCCACTGGGTGTCACCGCCCGGACGCCCACTCCGCCGCGCGGCCCGGGCCCACCGCGCGGCCCGGCTCCGGCGCGCTGTCCCGCCGCGCCGCGCACGACCCTGCTGCTGCTCTGCCGCCACTTCTCCCGCCTGCTGGAACAGCTGATGTTCACTAGCAAGGTGGAAGACGTGGTCCTCTTCGATAGCGTTGTCGCCGTCGAGTGGGGCCGTGACGACGACATCGCACCTATAGAGAATAAAAGTAGTTAATATAATTACAGTTAAAATCTCTTATAACCACATTGAAAAGGGACTACTCATATTTGGTCGTGAAACCAACTATAGTCTTATCAACCGGTAAGGTTTTTAAAGGTACATATACGCCTACAGATATTACTAGGACTAATACAGGATGGTATCAAAAAAAAAAAAAACTGATTTTTCTTAGAAAAGTGCTATACCTACGCTAAGGGGCCATTATAGTTATGAGATCATACACTGCCACAGTTGTAAACCTATATTCTGGCAAATAAATTAATTTGAATTTGACCAAAATATATGGATCAGCAATATTATTATTTTTTAATAACCGACGACAAATTCCTACGTAGGGGATGGGTAAAATCCTAATAATGTAATATTTCGACTTAAAAAGAGATCAGGACCTCTGTAATTTGTTTCGGCATTTCTTCTCAGGGGTCAGACAACTAGGAAATACGCATTTAATTTTAAAATATTGACCAAAAATATATTGACATGTGAAAGTGTATTATATGATCCACTTACATAAATAAACATTACATTTCAACATATTCTGTAATTTTAGTCTGGTTTGGAAGAGTTTTATCAAAACGTATTTTTTGTTGCCGCCGAGAATTACATTAGACCCAAAACTCGACACTTTTCACTTGGTTTTCTTTTAAGATGTTATTTAGCATTTCCTTTGAGCATACTTTGCCTGTGCCATATAGTTGTGTTGTCTACCTACTAAAATTGTTAAAAACACAGTCGGTTCTTGTAATGGATATAACTCCTAAAATATTAGTTAATGTGGTCGCTTAATGCAGTATGTTGTTTTAATTATAATCAATGTCGTTAAAAGCAGTGTTCTTTATAATATAAACATTATTATTAGTGTCAATATAAACATTATGTTGTTCTAACTAAACGATGTTGCCGTAAACGGTTTTCACTATACGTGTAACTCACCAAGAAAAGGTACAAGACTAATGAATAAAAGTTTTAACACTTACGTCATAAAGTCTTCTCGTTCAGACGAGCCTGAGCCAACAGCAGCAGAGGTGTCAGGATCCACCTCCAACGGTGTTGATGTAGACCTATCAAATAAAACGTTTTCATTTATTATACAGAAAAGCATTCTAACCAACATACTCATTACTACTCACGTCATTGCCAATGGGTTCAAATCTTCGTCCCACATCGCCAGGACAGTAGTAGTCTCGGACTGAAAAATAAGAGCTGGGATAAAATAACTACTATTGAAAACATAATAAGATTAAACCTCACATAAAATTGCACCGACATTATACAAAATATGGGATTCTTGGCCAAAAACACCCCTTTATGGTTTATTTCCCGATTTTTAAACTTAAGGGGAACCTAGTCGCGGGCTCGAAGTCACTGGTGGGCCTGGCTAAAAATTACGCTGTCTCACCAGGCTTCGTGTCCGACTGAGATAGTATCAGTGATGAGCAGTTAGACGCTAGTCTACACGCACAACGTAATTGAGTGAGATGCACAATCATTTATAGTACAAAAATCGCGAAAAAATTAAGAAAAGTCCTTTGGAAGATCGGGTTTTATGAAAAAGCCAATGCATATAACCAATAAAGTTTATTGAACTTTTTCCAGAATTGGTTTTGGAGATTTTACACTTCTTTTATTACTTGATCACGCCCAAAGTTAAGTAAAATTAGCAAGAAAAACGAATCTTTGTTGGCTCCTAACTTTTTAATGGGTTTTTATTTTAGTATTCTGTTTCCGTACAGACAATATTAATAATGAGACATAACGATATCATATTTTACTTTGGATGTGCCATGTCAGACAGTGGAGTAAAACACTCCCGAAGTTTGTATGCAAAAAATGTGGACTAGGTTCAGCTTATAATAATAATAAACAAGCTACAATTGACACATGCCTCGCTTAAATCTGCGCAACTGTGCGTACGTATGCTTCCCGCAGTGAAGCTAGTTACTAATTTATCCTCATTCCTCTTTGCTACTCGATCATCAGACCCTGGACCCCATCTATCTATCACCTATTCATTGAGTCCTTTCCAATGAGCCCAAACACGATACTTCTGCTGTTTGTTGGTAGTTGCGTATCATGCAAATTCCAGGTGATGCTGCAGCATCAGTTCAAGGTTACTTTGTAGTAATAGAATACCAAATTTCGACTCGATCATACCTGTGGAAGATGCTCACATCCCTTCAACTAGAAAGGAGCAAATAATCTTCAAACAGCTGAACAGATTTCCTTGAATCATAGCTAAGAGCACTCTCGATTAAGGAACCTTACAGGCAAAATAAAAAATACATAAACCGGTCAGCCGTTCGGGAGCTACCTACGATGCCAGCGAAGCCGCTGGTAAAACCTAGTAGTACATATTTACCTCGGAGTATGGCTCGGTTTCGGGAGCCGTCTCCTCGTCGGAAGCGTCCTCCACCCCGATGAAATCCTCGGGCTTTTCGAGGCCTTCCTCCTCGTCGATGCAGTCTGACTCAGATTCTTCCAGCTCCGTTTTCACGACAACCATGCCCTCCGCGTCGTTGAGAATGTCGTAGAAGTCTGGATTGACCTCCACATCTCCACCAATGTCTGATGATGCCATCTCTACGTGTATAAAAAAAAACAATTACGTACCGAGCGTTAAGTCTCGCAAAAACTGAAAAATGGCGCGACTGATTACGATGTAGCTTTGGTAAGCCGAATAAAACCACGAGCGGGCTCGAGTCACCCCGAAGTTAGCTGAACGTCACCTCAGGCTTGTTGAAAAAATATCGAAACATCGATATTATTTGTTCGATGTATTGATATTTCTGAGAGATATTAATTTAACATTCCTATACAGGAAAAGCTTTTATACAGTGCACAAACTGTACCTAACCATGAATTCAGCATATAATTCTAGACTCCCCAGCGAAGAAATTTTGCGCCGGTTTTACAACAAAAAAAAACAGCTGTTCCATGCATTTTGACCGCGTAGGTATTGCACTTTTCTATAAATAAAATAAATAATCGTTTATTTCGGAAATCAGGTTCCATTTTGTTAGTATTAAACAGCAACAGCTGATGAAACAGCTGATTTTTTTGTAAAAACCGACAAAAAAATTGTTCGCTGGAGGGTTTACAATTGTATGCTGAATTCATGGTTAAAGTTTGCGCACTGAATATTTTTTCCCTGTATATTGATGTATCGATATAAAATTCTAACTATCGAAAAGGTACTATAAAAATAATAGTTTTTAACACGCTTTAAAAACCAAACTAAAAAGTAGAAAATAATTTAATTCTATTAAAAAGCGTGGGGTGCTTTTTGAGGTATTTTTATAATCCATTAATATTATTTTCTACTTTTTTAGTTTGGTTTTTAAAGCGTGTTTTTTTTAATTTTTTAAACTATTATTATTTTTTATTTTTTTAGTTCTGCTAATAAAAAAAGCGTGATTTTTCAGTTGTTTTCCTCAGTTTTTTTTTTTTTTTAATATTGAATTGTCATCGGTCCTTGATAAGTGTGCAAAATTTAATCCGACGTTTTGAAGGAAGTCAAAATCATGTTCAGTTTCCGTTACATACATACTAACATACGTATGAAGCTAATAAAAGCGTGTTAAAAACGATATTATTTTGAGACCGACATAATTATATTACTAAAGTTATATCAGGCCACTCAGAAGTATTGAGAAAAAAGTTTTTATGTATGAGAGACTGGCCAGTTTTATTATATTTTGATAATATGATTATTTGTAAGAAAAAGTAGGTACGTTCCAATTTCAAAATTTCCCTCCACATTGTTTGCGAGGTAATTTAAATTATCATGTTTCATTTAAAAAAAATGAATCTGCGCCGGGAACATTTTCGCGCGAATTTTTTACGATTTCAAGTGTCGATGTCGCCTGATACCGGACGAGTCGTACGATAGACATCAAATGGCATTCATCAAATGGCCCTTCTAAGGCAACCGTGTATCGTTGGTATAACATCATTAGTCTTGGATTTATCAATACGATCCAGAAACGAAGCGCCAGTCGACGGTTTGAGAGTTTCAAAACGAATCAACGCCTACCAAAGTGAAGGGATCTATAAGCGGGGGGAAGATTTTGATCACAAGCTTTTTCAATTTGACTGGCTACTTGGTGTTAATTCCTTTACGGAACCAAAGAAGCATCATGGAAAAACGGTATACTACCAAATGCTTGGCAGAAGTTTTATAAGTTGTGAGCAACAAGCGAGCAAACAGTGCTCCGCGGGCTACTGCTCCACCACGACAATGCGCTTTCGCACACCGCGCTCAAAACGAGGGCCTTCCTGGACAGCACGCCGGTCAAGCTTCTGGGTCACCCTCCTTTCAGCCCTGACCTAGCACCCTTTGACTTCTTATTCCCGAAAGTAAAAAATCTGCGCAATGGGATTACAAATTTCGTCGCCGGAAGATGCGCTGTCAGCGTTCAAGCAGGCTTTAAAACGAGGTGTCTGCGGCGAACTGGAAAAAGCGTTTCGAAAACTGTTTCAGACTCATGAAATATAGAGGCTAGTGGACAGTACTTTGAAAAGATTTAATAAAAAAATATGTACATTTACATTTTTTATTTTTATTTTCGCAAAACTTTCTGAGTGTCCCACGTACTGACAAATAAAATTTATAAAATTAAAATTTTATTTTTGTCACTTTTTTGAAAATTTAGATTTATGTTTAAAAAAAATAAGTGGTTAACGTATGTCGGATGAATAATTATACTATTTTTTAGAGCGCTTAAACACCAAAAACGGTTATTTTAAGCTTTGTATTACAACAAAAAAAAACACAAAATTAATCCGGCGCCAAAACTTTATAATCGGGAACTAAAAATTCATACAACAGCGATCCCGTATTTCAATTCAGATCACGTGGCACCGCTTTGTATCGACGAGAGCAACCCGGCGGCTGTACAACGGGTTGACAGAGACAGATAATATCTGCCTGTCATATTATAGAAAAAGGCGTCAGCGAGAACGAGATGGAGGAATTTTGCACATTTCATTTGGTTTTCAGCTATTAATTTTTTTTTGTATTTAATTCTTAACATTCCTATATTAATTTTAGAATGATAGTAAGTATTCTTTAATGATAAGTCAGTAAGTTAAATCAGACTTCAATTCAGCGTCTCTATTAGAAAAATTGATACCTCGCCGCTGGTGGGTTGTAAGTGTTGTAACAGCTACATTTGCTTATCTGTTATCTAGTAAATAACAGTTCCAAAAACTATTACAAAATAACAGGCTGTTATTTCACATGTGGGAACAAACTATATAATCGCATATCTGTTCTGTCTGTCCCTGTTCCATGTACACATAGTAGGTACTTCTCTGTCTAACTAAGGTGCTAAACCTATGCGAGAAAAGGAGAGAACTTGTGAAAATGTAACAGGGTTACACGGTGTAACAGTAACAGTTTTTATCTCATTCTAAGGTAACTGTCATAAGCAGAGGTCGGAGTAGGTAGATTGATTTTATATACTTGCGTCAAGATATTATAATATGGACATGCCATTTTATCCATAATGTGCGGGAAGTACCGGAAAAAGTTCCGGAATTGGAATTATGGAATAAAATAAAAAACATAAAAAAATATCGATACATCGATATTATTTGTTCGATGTATTGATATTTCTGAGAGATATTAATTTAACATTCCTATACAGGAAAAGCTTTTATACAGTGCACAAACTGTACCTAACCATGAATTCAGCATATAATTCTAGACTCCCCAGCGAAGAAATTTTGCGCCGGTTTTACAACAAAAAAAAACAGCTGTTCCATGCATTTTGACCGCGTAGGTATTGCACTTTTCTATAAATAAAATAAATAATCGTTTATTTCGGAAATCAGGTTCCATTTTGTTAGTATTAAACAGCAACAGCTGATGAAACAGCTGATTTTTTTGTAAAAACCGACAAAAAAATTGTTCGCTGGAGGGTTTACAATTGCTGAATGCTGAATTCATGGTTAAAGTTTGCGCACTGAATATTTTTCTTTTTGAAGTACCGGAAAAAGTTCCGGAATTGGAATTATGGAATAAAATAAAAAACATACAGATAGGCTAACAAAATCGTTTATAATATGAATGATTGATTGAATTCAATGAACAATTATTTTTAATTAAACAAAAACATAAATAAATTATTTTGAATCCTCATCGGATAAAAAACAAAAGGCCCTGTCTAAGTTTTGTCTCATACTGTCAAGCGTCATTTCGAATTCAACAGTAAGGGACAAAATACGGTGTAACTATTCCAAGGTATTTTTGTATAAAATAAAATACTGATTTCTTTCACCATTAGCTAACACTGGTAGCGTAGATTTATATTATTAATACGTTTTTCACCTTAAACACAAATTCGTGCCAATTTCAAAATTCCGGAACAAATATCACAATAAATATGAAGTTCTGGTATTTTGGAGGCAAATCTCTATTATCCTCTACGTTTGACGTCAACAACCTTAAATCAATCTACCTACTCCGACCTCTGGTCATAAGCATGACAAGAGACAAGCCTGTGACTATCATGTGTACAATAAGGGATTTTATTATTTCGAGGAACAGTAGCTGTTATTTCAGTTTGTTTGTCACAGTTACAGTCTGTTATCATCAGATACCTGTTATATTTAGCTGTTACGATAAATACGCCAAACTCCTAGTCGTGATGAGGTCAATGTGCTGATGCCAGCCGAGCTGTTCATCTACGGTGGCTCAGCACTGTACGAAGCTTTGTACACTAATTATAATGTACACATATCAAAATGAAGGAATTTGTGCTTAATTTTATTGCCTGAAAAATATTTAAAAAATCTAAATTGTTTTTTTTTAATAAGGAATTGAAAAAAAAAACATTCGCTGTGAGCTTACACTGAGGTTGCAGTACTCACAGTAGCCAACAGCGGCAGTCGCTCCCAATTTTGCTACAAACAACATGTTTATTTTCAATTAAAGGTAGTTTTTATACCACAATTTTAATTTTATGAGGATGTCTAATTACTTCCAATCAATTGGGAGTTTGTTTCATCGAGATAGATCATTTAGTTTAAAGGTTACACCGTTTTGTTTACACGGGTCACAGCAACGAACATTTGTCCCTAAGACGACCCGCTGACTGAACTTTTTTTTTTCCATAAAAAATATACATACATATTTAGGTTTTTTTAAATATTTTTTCCGGTATCTAAGAATAATAAATTATGCATAGATAGATTCCCTCATTTTGCTATGTGCACATTGTAAAGACACACTGTATTTGTTTGATGTATTGACACTGTACTCTACTGTACTGTACAAGACTTCTGCTCGCTAATATTTCGAAGCCGAGCTAAAATAACAGATACGCCAGGCACGCGTCAAACATCCGTTCATTCTCAGAGAACCTTTAATTAAATCGGATGCTTGGCGAAGTAACGATTTGAAGTGTTTCAACTTCAAACAAAGTGAAGCGGTGACATTTTGTAGTAGGTACATACAAAATGTCACCGCGTCACTTTGAACGACGACGCGTCGAATTTCGACTCGGCATCGTGCAACATGGACAACTGCAATCCAAATTCGACCCCTTTGACGAAAAATAATACTCGTCAAAAAATATATTGTTATTAAGAGTTGCAGACAAAAATCATCACTTTTGAGCAACGGTATTTATTTTGTTCTTAGTATTTAAATAACACGTGTATTTGCCCAAAAAGAGAATTTACGATGTTATTTCGTGCAAATATTATCTACAACGATGTAATAACTACTTTTAAATGAATATCCATCCACTTACCGTCGACTAGACACAGAAATACTTAATTTTTAATTCAAAACTTAGGAGCACTCATTCAAAATATCACAACTGAGCTGACCAGTTGACCACGAGCGGGGAGCGGAATGAGCGGATCTTGAGCAGTGTTGCCAACTCCAAAAGTTAAAATTATCGAGTTTCGACCTGAAAAATATCGTAATCTGGGCAAAATTATCGTCCAAAAAAAATCATGAAAAAAAAACCTATTCATCAAACATTGAGAACAAACGAAAATGACTAGTCAAAGGAGGAGCATATGCAAGGTTTCAACACTCGCTAGCAGCACAAACCGTCAAACTTTCCATACGACCATGGAGTGTATCACAGGTCACAAGAGTCTTTGTTTAATTTTTACAGTCTGTGTTCATGCGTGCCCCCGAAATATAAAGCTAGAAAACCTAGAACATTCATCAAACATTGAGAACAAACGACAATGGTGCCGATTCTGTTGTACACCGAACTAAACTAACTAAACTATCACTAAAATTCCTTACTTTTGGCTATGAGAATCAAAGCTATTCTGCAAAAAAAATCTCTAAACTTAAAAATTATTTTGACACAACTAAAATCGAATTTGACAATCGCAACTCCTGCAGGCTTAGCATGACGCTTTCTATTTCTATTCTACTGTAGAATAGTAATCGCTTGTCTACATTTCTCGAAGAAAAACTGACAACTGTCTACACGGAAACGTCATTTTTGTCTTGTCTTCCGTCGACAAAACGCTTCTCTACGGTTGTCGTGCTAAGCCTGCAGGTGGTATTTTTTTTTCTTTTGGCTTCGCAACGTGGTACTTGTGTGCCCTACGCAATTATTTTTTTAAGATCTGAATGAAGCGTGCGCAGGGGCCAGCCTCGACGTTTTTATATGGAATTTTTCACTTTTTGTATGAAAAAAAAAATATTACCTACATGTTGAGATTATGGGGCTTATGCGTTTGTTAAAGGGGGTCCAAATTATCATCATTTTTGCGATAGGACACACCATTTTCGAGACATAAGCAAACGAAAAGAAAAAAAAGATTCAATACTGTTTTTGCACCTGAAGTCGAAGTGTTGGTGTGAATTTTTGTTCATGACCACTAGTTTTATTCCACACTTTTTTAATCGCGATTAAAAATAGTCAGATTTAGTTAGAAAAACTAATAAAGTCAAAATTTTTGGTGAAAAACGACAAACTCAGAATAGCAAAATTACCATCTTCACTAAATTAATAATTCAGTGCAACCTTAGTGCTGTCAAACTAAATTATAGTTTAAGGTGGAAGCGCCAAGGTAGCCCGCGAAATTCAAATTTTGTTACGTTTTTTGCAATTTCCAGGTCACTGTCAGGTTGTATGGTGATCTAAATATGATTCGCGACCGTATCAAATATGGCTTTACAGAATCATAATCATTAGAAGCAGCAATACATCTCTATAAGTTCATATTACTCTAAAGAATGACTATTTCATGAAATTATGACATTTGAGGGCAATTGTAACTTATGGAGTTGTATTACTGATTCTAATGATTGACGAATCAATCAATCAATAATGACGTACTTCTGGGATAGAAATTATCCTATGTGTTCAGGTTATAAACTATCTGTTTGCTAAAGTTCATTCAAATCCGTTCAGCCCTCCCTAGAGTATATATGTTCTGTGGTTTAGCCATTTTTGGGTGATTGAGTAACAAACATCCAAACATCGAAATATCCAAACGTTCACATTTGTAACATTACTACCTTCCGCCCGCGTGGAAGTCGGAAATTATCTCGTGGGAATGTACCACCGGGATAAAAAGGATCCCATGTGTTAATCTAGGTTGTAATCTATCTGTGTGCCATCCAAATCCGTTCAGCCGTTTTTGCACGTATAGGGAACGTGCACGACGAAGGGTGTGCCATCTGGTGGCGCAAATCGGAAGTTTTACGCAATCATTACTTGAAATTGACATTACACGTAATTATTTTATTACGTGAATTATTGTCTTCTTCCACGTCAAAGCTTTTTACACGCTTTATATTAGCTTCACTTGTATGTTTGTTTGTATGTAATCGACTCCTTTGAGCGCGATTTTGACCCACCTTAAACGGTCAGATATCATTGAAACTTTGTAAACTTGTCGAGGACCGATGACAGTTCAATAATTTAAAAAAAAAATGAGAAAAAAAACACGTTTTTGTAGTTAGCAGAACTAAAAAATAGAAAATAAATAATAGTTTAAAAAACTAAAATACACGCTTTAAAAACCAAACTAAAAAAGAAGAAAATAATTTAATTCAATTAAAAAGCGTTGGGTGCTTGACATTATTTGATTATAAAAATACCTCAAAAAGCACCCCACGCTTTTTAATTGAATTAAATTATTTTCTCGTTTTTTAGTTTGGTTTTTAGAGCGTGTTTTTTAGTTTTTTAAACTATTATTTATTTACTAGAAAAAAAAGTTGGAAATGTTCATTCTTACCATTACAGAAGGTAATTTATCAACAATTTTTTAAACAAATTATAAATAAAATTGATGAATAAATGTAAACAAATTGATACTTAAATAAAAATATCTACAATTTGACGGTAAAAAAATACTTTACAATTTTTCAAGTCAAATTAATAATAAATTGAAATACTTTGCCGGAAAATTGACGACAAGTTTTCTCTAGTCAACTTTTGAAGTGAATTTGCATTCTAATTGGGGTAGTAAATTTACGTCAAACTGTATAGCAAGTTGTATACAAATTGTCGTAAATAACGGGAAAACCCGAAGTTGACGGACATTTTGACGAAAAATTCAAGGAAACTTTTGTAAAGTAAACTTTTGCTAAGCAAACTAAGGGTAAGTTAGGCTAGGCTATTAGGGTAAGTTTTTTTTATTTTTTACTAAAAAAAATCCAATCCAATTTGATACTCGGCAACTCATATCGGCGACATTGAGAAATGTGAAATATAAAGGTAAAGGTGCATTTATTTGTATAAACGTATGTAACATGGTACATAAATGTGCACATTGATGGAAATTCGTTTAAAATTGCTGGTTCAACATGTTTTGCCATATTCGGCGTACAAAATAGTTTATAATATTTAGTTAAAATTATAAATGAGAATGTTTTTAATAATAGTCAAAATTCAAGCAATTTCAAATACATAATCAGTCAATATTCCCGAAAAAATTGCCCCATTTTATTGTTGTTGCTCCAGATTGCTCCACTTAATTGATCTAGATTGATCCATCCATTAGTGTTGCCGAGCAATAATTGCTCAAAAAATTGTCCGTGTAAGGCACCTTTAGTGAGTTTTATTTCATAGTCTAGCTGTGCCCGCGGCTTCGCCCGCATCTGTCAGCAATTATACCACAGGGACGTGCCACGGGCAAAAAGTAGTCTTTGTTGCTCCTTATAACATCAGCTATCTGCCTATGAAAGTCTCATCAAAATCCGTCCAGCCGTTTAGGAGATTAGCCGTACAAACAGACAAAATAAAATAACAAAAGTTTTTTCTATTAGTACCGTATATACTTTCGTATGCATTTAATAAGAAAAATTGTCATTTGATATTACAAACAGACACTTTAATTTTATTTATTTGTACCATTGATACACATAAAACCCAAGATACACAATCAGCGTCTCAAAAAACGTCCGCATAAATAGAGCGCAATGTGCGCAGGTGTCAAATAGTACCGTCAGTAATCTTATTTATTTATTTAACCATTTATGCACACACATATAAACAGACAAGAAGAAACGAACAGAAAAATACGTACATAGGTAATGCTTATTTCTACAGAAATCTCTTCCAGCACACCTGCGATAGGAGAGAAGATAACAGAGATGCAGACAACGCGTGAAATAACAGTAGATCTTTCAGTCTTTTTGGACATTACTTTGTAAAAACTACTTTAAGTCATGCATCCACCTTACATGCATGCATACATTTGCAAAAAAAATGAGTTTTATCATAATTATAACCACTGACGTATTTAATCGGGGACAGTTTTGAGTGTTACTTTGTTCGAGACTGCATCTTGGGTTTTCTGTATTTCAATGATTTGTACAGATTAACTGTCTAAATATCTACAACATTTATAATATGAGATCAACTTCTTAATAATAGTTACATAGATGAAATCAGAGAGGTAAGTGCGTAATACAGTATCAGCAGGAATCGTTTTAATTTTGACAGTTCCACAACATTCATGGAGTTGTTTATGTAGCTAAGCAGACAATTTTTTCCAACATATAAAGGAATAGATTAGTAACAAAAACATTCGGAGTTAAGTTTTCATTTTATTTGTTAGTATATTGGCATGGCTAGCTGACACATGTATGACTAATTATTTAATTAATGTTCTGTGCCTCGTAATGTTTATATTACTTTGTCTATGTATGTATAGAATCAAGTCTATCTGACTGGACAGACAGCTGTGCTGCTGGGGAGTTTGTTCCGCTACTTCTTCTTCCCAGCTAAAGCACTGGGAAGTGGTGAAGGGTGGGCGTTTTTGGGGGACTGTCTTATGTATTTTGACGTTCGAAAAGTGCTGATTCTCAGCCTAATTTGAAGAAATTCAGATTCTGATTAACGCAATAAGGGTGGACTTGGCTTTCTGGAAGATTTTAAATAGACTCCGGAGTCATGTAGGTCGAAGTAAAGAAAATCTGCTCAGGTGGAGATTCACAGATGACTCCACCCTGGAGTGAAAACGTGGTGCTGTTCCACAAACAATGGGGCACTTAATATCGTGTCCAGCGTGTGCTGTTGTCTGCACGCTACAGTTGATGGACGCTGCTGATAGCGCCAAGCTCGTAGCCAAATTCTGAGCTGACTGTATTTAGATTGCTATCGACATGCTAACAAGAAGGGTGCAGTTCCACAGAACCTTGCAAAAACATTGTTTTTTTTTTTTATCAGTCATCCTTGTCACTGCTTCTAGAATGCCTCCGATGTATACCCGGTAGGCTCGCAATCCTTCCCTATCTTAAAGAAACGTCTTCTCTATCATTTCACCGCCCCCCGGTCTACTCCTTGGTATGCAATGGTCTCTGTAGCATCATGAGACATGAGGCTTCAGGGGCTAGTGAAAATCTTGGGGTTCATTCGATTAATCGAGTCTGGTCACACCACGCTGCGGTCTGTGGATTTCATTCAGTCATTCACTCTTGTCACAGCTTCTGAAAAAAAAAGAAAACAAGCGCCATTATGTTTTTGCCCAAACTAAACATAAATTTAAAAAAAAACTAATTATTAAGCGTCTTGCTCAAAATTGTTGATTGTTTTGTAGTATTAACTTTTTGCTATTTGGTTTTGAGTTTACCAACTAAATGTAAGTATTGTTGTTATAGGTATATTGATTGTATTTAATTTTAGCAATTAGATTCGTATTTAAGCTAGTAACACGTGGAAACGTAGTGGATTGTACATTTACTTAGAGCATACTGTGTATCTAGATATAATATACAATGTACGATTGTTTGTTTTCCCAAAAAAAAAAAAAAAATATGTACCAAACTGCTTTCTGCCAACCTAAAGCTAAAAGTATAGATTATGTTTATACCATTACTCGGGCCACATTCCGAATAAGAAAAATAGCGCTGTGAGCGCTCACATCAATAATTTGCGTTCCGATATAGATATCACGATTATGGCAGCAAAGAACTGTCATTTTTGTCAACAATACGGAACGCTCGTGAACGCGCTAACAGTGCTCACTTAATGTTAAAACCTATTTAAACCATATAAAACTAGTATACATGACAAATTTCGTCTTATTTGGTTAGGTGGCGACTCTAGCCAGACGCACTATATCCAAGTTAGCTAAAGTTAGGAAACGATTCAAAAAACAAAACAGCACAACTGTCATTTTTGACAGCGCTCACAGTGATATTAATATTACGCATGGTCGGCGTTATCGCAAGATGGCGCATGTCATGACGTCATCTATGACGATTCACGGGATATCGTTATCGCGCTCACGCCAATTCGGAACGGGTGTGAGCACGCTCAAATCGATATTATCGTATCTCGGAACGTAGCCTCGGTTTTGCCCGCGGTTTCGCTCGCGTTAAGATATTGATAATTAGTTTAGGTTGTACTCTGCTTGTAATAATAGAATTCAAGGGGTGCGGGTCCTGCCAGGGGTGAGGGTTGTTCGAAAGAGATACCGCGGCCCCTGGCACACAGGCAACTGAGGGAACACGGGTGGGTTTTCCGACTGTTTTCACACCACAATGCGCAAGCGGTGCGCGTCCATGGTGCGCAGGGTGCGGGTCAGCTCCAATGCTGTCCTGGTGATGATTGCTGGACGATTGGACTGCCCTTATATTAGGAAGTGTTGTAGTAGGCATATAGCCAGGGCATGTCAACGAGCGTCTTGATATTTGCCGCTGTTTTTATTAATTTATGTTATTATTGTGATCCTGATTTTGCTCTAAACTTTTATTTTTATTTGTATTCCATATTATTAATTTCCGATTATTTTTAAATTTTTATTTTATTTGACATTTCACTTGATAATTTTTATTTAACATTGTATTTTGATGATATTGTATTTATTTTTATATTGTGATTTGTATTTATTTCGTATTTGTAACTTGTGATTGTGAGAATATGGGAGTACCTACCTGAAATAAATGGATTTTATTTTATTTATTTATTTATTTAGTCAGTAAAAGTCTGACACGCCCTCCCGCTCCACCCAGAGCGGGAGAAGTTATTTGATGATTTCCCACCCAAAAAAAAAAACATGATTCCAAAGACACGTGGCGCCATCTATTATCAATTTTTTTTTGGTGGGAAATCATCAAATAACTAATAATTTCCGATCCCGCATTTTGCCTAAGCTATCTCAATAATATATTTTTAGATTTTTTCTCGTATAGAGTAAAATACCCTATTAAATGAGTTTTATTATGTAGAAGATAGACCTTCTCCTAGTCTTGACACATTTGATGGGCAGCTGTTGATTTCTTGGCACTCCGTGTATGTTCACCAGATGTTTCTTTACTGAGGCTGGTCGCTTGTACCTGGAATAATAGGGTATTACACAAATTTTTGAAAAGTGTCTTAAATATATTTTGGAGTGCTAATAAACAACTAAAAAAAACACAACATTTTTATTTAATCAATTAGTGCCATAAAAATGCATTTAAATTTTATATTTTTAAATTTCGCCCGTAATTTGACAAAAACGCTGGACGCAGTAGACGCCATATTGCTCTGTGGGTATGACGTCAGTTTGCTAAAAACAAATGCGCTGATATTTTGTATGACAATTGTTTACAATGAAAAAAATGAGTTGTTTTACTACTTATCGTTGGTTTGCTGTTCCTAAATGCAAAATATTATTTAAATAAAAATTACTTTGGTTACGAAAATAATAAAAGTACAAAGTTGCTCAGTTGACATGCCGTATGACGAAATAACAATGAAGATATGGGAAGACAACCGACTCGGTGGACGGACGATATCAGTAAAGTGGCCGGAAGAAACTGGATAGCCACGACACAAAACCGCCAAAAGTGGAGAGATTTGGAAGAGACCTACACTCAGCATTGGGTGGCCAAGGGTTGAAGAAGAGAGAGAAGAGAGAGATGACGAAATAACATGGCGACTACTATTTCATGGTGTTCAAACACAGATTAAAAAAAACTGAAATCTTTAAATTGTATTAAAATTTATTTTGTTGTTTCATGAACTAAAACTAACATTTTCCGGTTGCATTTTGCCTATGCTATCGCAATAATATATTTTTAGATTTTTTCTCGTATAGAGTAAAATACCCTATTAACAACAACATCACGCCTGTATTTCACGAAGGGGTAGACAGAATTGTAGCATAACCAGCCCACAGTCCCACAGCTGGGACGCAGGCCTCTTCGAGAAGAAGTGGGCTGTAATCCACCACGGGGCCCATTGCGGGTTGGTAGATGTCACAATATCTTCGAATCTTTGGTTCTAAGACATGCCGGTTTCCTCACGATGTTTTCCTTCACCGTTTTGAGAGCAGTGGTGATGAAATAATTTACATAAATTAAAGCACTTTTCAGGATTCGAACTCACTACCTACTAACTCGTGAGGCGGGGTCGATACACTGGTGTATAGTACACCAATTTTGTATATGATCATCATCATTTCAGCCGAAAGATGTCCACTGCTAGACATAGGCCTCCCCCAAGCGACCACGTTTCAGTACCATACGTCATCACTGGCAAAGACTTTTGTCTTGAGTCACTGCGGTATGTGGGACGAGAAGATATTGCGTGGCTTCCCGAACGCTGCCCAGCCGAGTCGGATTCGACAATTGACTTCTTTCTTGAAGTTGAACCTAGACCTACCTAACTGGACAGTTTGCCCTAGATAAACATAATTGTCTACAACTTCGAGTGTAGAGTCTCCGATCTTCATGAGAGTGGGAGTATTTTGTATATTGCCTAAGCAAATGTCCTGCAGATCTGGTAGCGTCGGGTGACGGATCGTTGAGTTCTCTGAAATAGGGTTGAGCTACACAATGACTGATGCATGCCGTTTGTTTGGGCAGGTCAGCTCAAAGCTGCAATGGCTCAATAAATTAAGGCCTCCAGCCAGGGCTATACTCACGCTGAGGGCAAGGTCATCCCCTGTGGGATACGGATGGCTTAGGGCATCGCTGGAAGAGAGCAGCAAGAGACAGGCTGCATTGGATTAAATACGAGTACTAAAGAATGAAGTATTGTTACATACTTACGTCTCAGGGCATAGGTAGCACAGATAGGTGTACACAAGGTAATGTACTCTGTTCTGATGACCAGTGAGCTCCGAACGACTACGGAACATGGCAGGACAGCGCTCACACTGAAACAAATGTATTCGTTGAATTCAGTAAAGTCACAAGTTAAAGTATTTATTTCAAATAGGCACTTAAAAGGCACTTTTGAACGTCAACATTTACATTAAAATAGAATTGATTCTAGTCGCCCCTTCCAAAATGTAGTTTCGTATGGAGAAGAATGGGCAAGAAACTGCACACGTATCTGTACATACGGGTATTCAGTTGCATCTGGCTAAACTGGAAGCTTGGGACAAGGCTCGCCCGGTTGGTTGGTTGATTGGTAGGAGTATAAAATAAAGTAGTTTTTCTGTGTGGCTGTGTAGTGTTCTAAACTTATAACAACTAGCATTTGCCAGCGGCTTCGCCCGCGTGCGGGCGGAAATTATCCCGCGGGAACGTAGTACCGGGATAAAAAGTATCCTATGTGTTAATCTAGGTAATAATCTATCTGTGTGCCAAATTTCATCCAAATCCGTTTGGCCATTTTTGCGTGATTGATACATTGATAAACAGATCATACAGAGATCGGATATTCGGATGCATATTTATTTACCTAAAGATAATATTTAGCTATGAAAGTATGGAAGCGGCTTTTTAAATTATTTGTAATATTTATTAAATACCCCGGGATTCGGATGTGTATTCATTTATGTTTAACCCGATACAAATATGTGTATGTACTGGAGGAGGGGTGGTTTGTATTAGTTAAAACAAACGACGTCGTTAGTTGACGGCACGGTTGGCGCAGTGGTTAAGCGATTGACTGCTGCGCTGCGTGTCGCGGGTTCGATTCCCGCACGGAACAAATATTTGTATGACCTACAAGTAGTTGTTCCGGGTCTGGCTGTTTGTGTATGTGAGTTTAAATGTTTATAAACGCACCCACAATACAGGACAAATTCCTAGTGTGGGGCAACGTTTTAAAAAAAAAAAAAAAGTTAAAACAAAAAAATTACAAATTACTTACCTAAATTAAGACTTTTTCGATACAAAAGCGCATTCCATGTTAGCCAACATCTCAACTTTAGGTGAATATGCATCCGAATATCCGATCTCTGGTGATAAACATCCAGACATTTATAATATTAATTAGGATCATCATAATGCCGAGCCTTTCCCCAACTAAGTTGGAGACGGCTTCCAGTCTAACTGGATACAGCTGAATATCTTTATTTTACATGGAGCGACTGCCTATCTGACCTCCACAACCCAGTTACTGGGTTAAACGATATTCCTTGATAAGACTGGCTGTCAAACTTTCGGGCTACTGACGACCGACTGTCAAACATCCACGAATGACAGCCGGGACCAACAGCTTAAGGGCCATAGTATCCTCATCTCCCGTCTGAATGCTAAAGCACGACTGCCGCCCGCGCCCGCGCAGGGCACCTCTGAGCATTTATCACAAAATGGGGATATTCTTTTGATTAATTTACAATTGTGCTTCGGCGATTCTGTGGTACCTCTAACTATCTATTTTTCAGTGTATTTTTTTTCCAAATAACGAAGCCGTTTAGTAGGAGTATGGAATAGAAGCCAAAATATTGCGTGTTGGAAAATATTTATTTACAGCAAAAGTATTAACCATACAAAAAAAGTACTTCCGGCAAAATGATCTATATGAATCTATAGCAAAATCATATATTTTTCAAATCTTCAAGACAAGCCGTTAATGAGCAGTACGGTTCATAAAGTGACCGTGTTACGCTACCAAACGGGACGTAGGCCCTTAACGTGCTTTCCGAGGCTCGGAGTGGTCTTGGTATGTAATATTCTTAGCTTAGATTTAGCACAAAAATCTCAATGCTTTGACATGTCCCCAGTTTAGATAACTATCATGTTTTGGAACCGCAAACTCAAAGTTCAAATTCTATTGCAATAATATTAAGAAATCTTTACCCGACTGCGCCACAAGGATGGTTATGTTTTTCAAATGTATGTACGTGGATTTCTTTGGTACGCTTTGTAGCCTATATGGTTTGATAGATTTTAGCTTGAGAGGCGTCGTTAGATCAATTTCAATTGTGAGTGACACAATGGCCAATTTTTACCTTAAACTGTTTTTTAACCGACTTCAAAAAGGAGGAGGTTCTCAATTCGTCGGAACCTTTTTTTAATTTTATTTTTTTTTGTATGTTCCCCGATTACTCGAAGATGGCTGGACCGATTTGGATTATTATTATTTTGTTTGAAAGGGTATACTTCCTAGGTGGTCCCATGATCATCAAGCTAGGATCTGATGATGGGATGAGAAATAGAGGGAACTCTTCAAATTTTATAGGCACACTTGAAGCGATTTGGATGTTTTTTGGAAGAGTACTTTCTCGGAGTGGTCCCATTTCAATTTGGTGAAGATCTGATGAAGAACTTCAAGAACTTCGGAGATAGGCAACGGAACTCCTCAATAAATGATAGCAAATGGACTGGTATTGCTGAAATCTCATGTCTGTCTATTGTTTACACCAGTTCATAACATAACATCACGCCGGTACGCTGTGAAGGGGTGAGCACATGTGAACCACTAAAAAGTGAAAAATAAAAACTTTTTCCAAAAAAACACAACAAAGTGAAAAATAACTCTAATTTCGGAAAGCGGTGACCAAAAATTAAAATACAACTCCAAAGACACCGACTTCCGAAATTAAAGTTATTTTTCACTTTGTAGTGTTTTTTTGGAAGTCGGTTGTTTTTTTTTTTAAAAAGTTTTTTTCTCAATACCTATCGTGTGCTGTATCAAAATAAAGCGTTTCATAAATAGGTCTTATTAACCTTTTGACCGCCACCGTCGGATATAGTTGACAAACCAAAACGTGCCCAACACGCCACCGTCGACTAAATGCCGACAAGAAAACAAAATTTTAGTGTGAAATTAAATAAAAGAATGATGTTACGAGTAGGTAATATTTTATTTAAAAAAAAAAATAATAGTTAAAAAAAACTAAAAAACACGCTTTAAAAACCAAACTAAAAAGGAGAAAATAATTTAATTCAATTAAAAAGCGTGGGGTGCTTGACATTAATTGATTATAAAAATACCTCAAAAAGCACCCCACGCTTTTTAATTGAATTAAATTATTTTCTCCTTTTTTAGTTTGGTTTTTAAAGCGTGTTTTTTAGTTTTTTAAACTATTATTTATTTTCAATTTTTTAGTTCTGCTAACTACAAAAACGTGATTTTTTTTCTAATTTTTTTTTTTTAATTATTTAATTGTCATCGGTCCTCGACAAGTTTACAAAGTTTCAATGAAATCTGACCGTTTAAAGTGGGTCAAAATCGCGCTCAAAGGAGTCGGTTACATACAAACAAACAAACAAACCAACAAACAAACATACAAGTAAAGCTAATATAAAGCGTGTAAAAATAGGGGCCGAAAAGCAATGATTAATTGGTTATCGATAAAATTTTGGAATCCCTATTCTTTTTTGTAAGTATTTGCGCCGAATTTGTGGCTCGGCGTGGGAGGGACGCCGATGCGTTAACACTCTGGCGGTCAAAAGGTCAAAAACCAGAAAAGTGAGATTTTTTTATTATTTATTATTATTACAATTGTTAGTCAAAAATCAACTTAGACTACCTACATAACGCTAAAGTAGATGTTAACTAAGCTCTCATCTATTTTGGGTTTGCAATTTATTTTACAAGAATAAACATACATTTGTATTATAACTTTAATACCTACGTCCTACACATAAGGTACAATTTGCACTACCACTTCCAGCAAATTTGACTATAGCAATTGTTTTAGTCATTCTAAAATCAACTTAATTTACACTCACATACAGTTGAAAATTGTTTAAATTGATTTGAATAGACTAAAAACGGTTATTTTCCATAATTTTTAATTTTTTCTTGTTTTTAATACCTACCTTTTTAATACAATAGGTTTTTTTTAATCGAATTAAACCGATACTTTTATTGAAAACTCCGTTCATAATCTTGAATAGTAGATTCCTCATAATATTATTAGGTATAGTTATTAAAAATAAAACAATAAACTCATTGTGCATTGTTTCTTAACTGCCATAAAATCATAATTGTTACACATTTTAAAATATTGGAGCATAAAAATAGATTTGTTTTTAAATATTTTATACTTACTAAAAAATTAATGTGACAGTTTAGCAACTTTAATTACCATTATATGCATTCAAAAATGATTTGACTGTCTGTCTGTAATTCTATTTCGGGAAACATGTTGCCGACAACGAATATAATGTTGCTGTGTTGCTAGCAACATTTAGCTATTCTACTAACTGGATTACAAATATTCAATCCAGTTACTAAACTAAATATCTGCACTGCATTCCATGAGAGCACTTACTGCAAGTTTTAATAAACTGTCTTTTGAACATGATTTGGATATATTCAATACCAGTGTTTCTCGGCTTAAGCAGATACTGGTGGAAAGCTTCTTTAAGGGGAACCTAGTCGCGGGCTCGAACTCACTGGTGGGCCTGGCCAAAAATCACGCTGTCTCACCAGGCTTCATGTCCGACAGAGATAGTATCAGTAATAAGTAGTTAGACGCTAGTCTACCCGCACAACGTCATTGATTGAGATGCAGGATCATTTATAGTAAAAAAATTGAAAGTTCTTTGGAAGATCGGGTTTTATGAAAAAGCCAATGCATAAATCAATGACCAATAAAGTTTATTGAACTTTTCGATAATTGAACTTTGTCGGTACCGACTTGGTTTTGGAGATTTTACACTTCTTTTATTACTTAATCACGCCCAAAGTTAAGTAAAATTAGCAAGAAAAACGAATCTTTGTTGGCTCCTAACTTGTTAATGGGTTTTTATTTTAGTATTCTGTTTCCGTACCGACAATATTAATAATGAGACAAAACGATATCATATTTTACTTTGGATGTGCCATGTCAGACAGTGGAGTAAAACACTCCCGAAGTTTGTATGCAAAAAATGTGGACTAGGTTCACCTTATGGAAAAGTAATTGTTTGCTGTTTTTTTTTGTTTGTTTTAATTTGTATTAGATATGCGTGTATTATTTATTTCCTAAGTTAAGTCATTATTAGTTATTTTGTACCTACCGACCTTTTTTGTTGTTGTTTAAGTAAGTGTTTATCAGTGGAAACTTGTAAATGGCCGTCAGCTTCATATTGTTTAATAACATTGTTTATGTTAGCTGTAAATTTCTCGAATAAAATAAATACAATAGATTTTAAGGCTGCAAGATCTTCCCTTGTAAAACTATGTATTTTGTTGCAAATAAACATTTTAAATTGCCTGCCACATCCATGCCGGATCTAACGGCAGGAAGCCAATGGCTATGCTAAATCTGTAAGTTTACCTGTAAGTTTCTAACTCCGAAATGCTTCCTCATGTGCTGTGCTACGTTGGCGCGCATTCTGAACGTGTCGCCACAGACGTCGCACGTGTAGGGTCTCTCTCCCGTGTGCTCTGCGCGCTCGTGGTTCTACAAACATACAAATTAAAACATTTATAATCATCCTATAATAGGTATTCCCACTGCTGGGCCATATGCCTCCTCTCTGTGAGGAGTGGGCCGTAATGGAGAGCCAGCAAAATTGAAACTATGTACTAGAGATGTGATATACCTGCCAATCTCCATACCCGGCCTTCAAGGAACGGGTATCGCTAAATACCTGGTACAAAAACCGGGTTTCAAAATACTTATAAGTATTTGGGTGTGTTTGCGATAAGTGTGGTATGCCTTCAATATAATGTAGGTACGAAGTTTTAAGTATACAATATGCGTTATGAGATATGGAATCTACAACTGACGTAAAACATCAAAATATTGTCGACCTACGTACGTGCGTACTTACACTAAACATCGTAAATTTACTTTATACACGCAATAATATTCTCTAACTTCAACAAACATAAGGAATTCTTTAGTATGACAAAAAAATATTGTTAAGCAATAACATTATTACGCAATTATGTTTCATAAAGAACGTAGACATATGTATATTTTTTTTCTAACTGAATTAGATCGTCCGAACGTTTCTAAAGCACGAATGACGCTTCGGGACCTGCCGTAAGCTATCGGGTAGCTTCCGGTGGCTTCGGCGGCATGCCGATGCCGCACGTACTGGCCGCTACCTTGTGGTACCGGTTCGTATCGTACGTTAGCCTATACGTATGACGTCATACCTTCAAGGTATTTACCCAGTATTTCGGTCTGTACCCGGGCTGCGTACTGGGAAGCACATACTTAGTATATATACCTGTACCAGTATATACGCCTCACCTCTACTATGTACCTACTTAATACAATATAAAAACGTTTTTACAAAATAAAATAATGGAGTTCCACAAAAAAAAACACTTTATAATGAAAAATAACTTTAAATGAATTTCGGAAGCCCCGGTATCATTGGTTTTGTTTGTTTTTTTTTTTTGCCACTGGCTTCCGAAATTAAAGTTATTTTTCACTTTGTAGTTCTTTCTATGATCTGAGCTTTGTAGTGTTTTTTTAGAGGTCGGTTTATTTTAAATTTTTTAGTTATGGTACTCCACACCAATTGCCGAAGATTATCGCGTAACAAACACGAAAAAACCGACGAATTTAGAACCTATTCAAAGTTGGTTTAAATTGAATGCAATTTATTTAGACCAATGAAGATTAGGCAGTTTTTTACACCATAATCAGCCTATAATGGCCTCTCTGTGGGCCGTAATCCCTGCAGGCCCAGTGGAAGAAGGGAGGTGTTTGTCCGATAGCATCTAGGCTGCCTTCTGCCGACTATGTTGAGGTCCGCTTGCAGTCTAACCGGATACAGCTCAATACCAGTACTTCGGGGCCATTCAAGTATTACGTAAGCTCTACGGGGGGGCCGGGGGAGTCTTTGCTTTGCTTATTTTTGATGACATGGGGTATGGGGGGTCTGGATGCTGATTACGTCAGCAGAATTTATTTATTAACTTTTGGATTTTCTACAAAATTTAGTCGATTTTGGTTTGAACACATATGGCAACCCTGCTTGTCTATGAATGGCTCGAAGAAAACGATGAAAATATTCCAAAATCACACGAAAGTGAGCAGACACGTTGTGTGTCTGTTACCAATATTTACGTGAGCATGGGAGGGAGGGGGAGGTATGAGCTGACGAGGGGTGGGGGGTCAATAGTTGCAAAAAAATCTGCTTACATAATACTTGAATGGCCTCTTTACATGAAGTGACTGCCCATCTTACCTCCATAACATAGTAACTGGTTAAAAATCTATAGAATTCACGTAACGTTTACGTCGCACCTTCGTGCTAGATTCGTGACTCTGGCCATAGATTTATTTATTTATTTAAGGAAAAATAAACAGTAGCACAATAAGAGATAGACATATTATCTTAAATATTACATTTTAAACAATTATGCTACCCACTACGTTCTCCACAGATTACAATTTAAAGTATTTAAAACTAGCTAGTATAACACAGATACAATACCTATACAACAGTCATTGTCCTATACTCATAACTGGATTTTTGAATTTATAAATAAATAATAGTTTAAAAAACTAAAAAACACGCTTTAAAAACCAAACAAAAAAGGGAGAAAATAATTTAATTAAATTAAAAAGCGTGGGGTGCTTTTTGAGGTATTTTTATAATCAATTAATGTCAAGCACCCCACGCTTTTTAACTTAATTAAATTATTTTCTCCTTTTTTAGTTTGGTTTTTAAAGCGTGTTTTTTAGTTTTTTAAACTATTATTTATTTTCTATTTTTTAGTTCTGCTAACTACAAAAACGTGTTTTTTTTATATTATTGAATTGTCATCGGTCCTCGACAAATTTACAAAGTTTCAATGAAATCTGACCGTTTAAAGTGGGTCAAAATCGCGCTCAAAGGAGTCGGTTACATACAAACAAACAAACATACAAGTGAAGCTAATATAAAGCGTGTAAAAATAAAAAGTTTTGTGTGCGTACATTATTAAATATTGCGCTATTTTAAATTACTTTGCTGATCCTTTAGGGTTGCTTGGATTTGCTTCTTAAATGCATTTTTACTAAGAAAAGAATGTTAATTGAATTAAATTCATTGTTATAAGCAGAGATCGGATATTCGGATACATATTCACCTAAAGTTGAGATGTTGGCTAACATGGAATGCGCTTTTGTATCGAAAAAGTCTTAATTTAGGTAAGTAATTTGTTTATTTTTTCTTTTAACTAATACAAACCACCCCTCCTCCAGTACATACACATATTTGTATCGGGTTAAACATTAATGTTAAATGAATCCACATCGGAATAGTTATGCAATCCAAGAATCCCGGGGTTTTTTATAAATATTACAAATAATTTATAAAGCCGCTTCCATACTTTCATAGCTAAAAAATATCTTTAGGTAAATATGCATCCGAATATCCGATCTCTGGTTATATGTCTCAACCAAACGATGAAGTGGTGAACGCGAGCCAGCGATGGACTTATAGAGGCTAGTAACAAATAGACGTCGAGTGCGTACCTCACGTACATGAACTGTTCGAGGAACCAGGTAACACAGACTCCTAACTAATCTAAGAACCTCAGAAATAAAGCACAAACCAATTGTATTCAAAATATGTGTATTGTAATTGTAACAAACAAGACCAAATTTATCAGCTACCAAACTTATTGACGAGGTAATCACACAGTTACAAAACTTATTAAGAACCAAAACTTATTTTTACACACTTTATATTAGCTTCACTTGTATGTTTGTTTGTTTGTATGTTTGTATGTAACCGACTCCTTTGAGCGCGATTTTGACCCACTTTAAACGGTCAGATTTCATTGAAACTTTGTAAACTTGTCGAGGACCGATGACCATTCAATAATTTTAAAAAAAATGGAGGAAAAAAACACGTTTTTGTAGTTAGCAGAACTAAAAAATAGAAAATAAATAATAGTTTAAAAAACTAAAAAACACGCTTTAAAAACCAAACTAAAAAAGGAGAAAATAATTTAATTCAATTAAAAAGCGTGGGGTGCTTGACATTAATTGATTATAAAAATACCTCAAAAAGCACCCCACGCTTTTTAATTGAATTAAATTATTTTCTCCTTTTTTAGTTTGGTTTTTAAAGCGTGTTTTTTTAGTTTTTTAAACTATTATTTTTCTTGCCACCATTCGCGTTCGCTTCGCACCCCACGCCACGTGGCGTATTGCCAACCTAAAAAAACTCCCGCTTACGTCATCAACACGGTCAGTGCAGCCAACCTTTTATAATTCTTTTATTAAACCTTACACTAAGTCCGGACAATCAAAATGATTTCGGCACACATTGAACAGAGTCATAGATTACCTGTAATTGCAGTGGGTCTACAGCCCTGTAGGAACACTTGCTGCAAGCCAACCGCTTCTTGCGACCATGCACGCGTTGTTGATGATAACGCATGTGGCTAGGGTTCACGAACTTTTTGCCGCATTCCTGAAACATATACATAATTACAATTGCTTATGTAAGCGGGCATGCCCTCTATGCCTGGAAGCTTTTATTTAGATTGTAAGTTCTGTTTAGGTTTTTTTTTTTATTAAACTCAAACTCAAAGCATTTATTTCAAATAAACCAATTACAGGCACTTTTGAATTGTCAAGGTCGGTGAGATAGAAAGATGAAGCTAGTTGCCCATTCCAAAGCGTAGGTACCTATGTAGAAGAACGGGCAAGAAACTCCATGGACACTCTTTTAAAATCATGATTTTGTTACAAACAGTTGGTTACATCATTGTGTTGAAATTATCAATGTGAGAACGATGTAAAAAGACGTGCACATTATAGGCGTCCGTAATTAAAACAAAACAAAAATAAAATAACAATTTAGAAATTAAAATAAGCCGTGGGAGCTAAGAGATGACCAGTCCCTACTGGCGGCGCCCGTTCACGAACATGACGTATGGATCAGCACCATTCAGCTCAACCATTTTGAAGGGAACTTAATGATCCAACACACACGCCACCACCAGCGAGACATTTGAGTGAGCATGACATACTCTCAGCTGCCAGGGCACATTCAAGTCAATGAAAGACGTACCCTGTAAATGTTAGCTATATATGTAAATGTTAGCTATATAATTATTAATTTAGGTTTTAAATTTTTGATGGTATATTGGCGTGTGCTAGCTGACATATGGCAAATTTAATGTTTTTTTTTGTGTTTCGTAATTTGAATTACCTATTATTGTATAGAATCAAGTTCTTCTAACTTAACAGACAGCTGTGCTGCTGGGGAGTTTGTTCCGCTACTTCTTCTTCCCAGCTAAAGCACTAGGAAGTGGTGAAGGGCGGGCGTTTTGGGGGGACTGTCTTATGTAATTTTATTTTGACGTTCAAAAAGAGCTGACTCTCAGCCTAGTTTGAAAAAATGACTTTTGATTTTGATTTTTGATTTCATACCAAATCTACCATCAGTCACCCCCGGTCTACTCCTTGATATGCAATGGTCTCAGTAGCACCATGCGACATGAGGCTTCACGGGCTAGTGTTAATCTTGGGGCTCATTAGATTCATACCTGAGCCTGAGCCTTGGTTTTTTAAATTAAGGTTTTGTATGTTCAGTTTTTTATTCTTGTATCAATATGAAATGCGAATTTAATGTTATACTGTAAGCGATGGCCCGGAACACAGGTTTGAATAAACCTAGATCGGGTGGGTCGCTATCTATCATTCTAATTACCGAAACATTACCACTTGCACTTTCAGTAAAAATATTTTAGAAATAGTTTATTTTTAGGCACTATAATTGTATGGGAAATTTACTACTGTTAGCTAAATGTACTCTTTTTGTATAGGTACGTTTTTATTAAATAAATTATTATTATTATTATTTTGTCATTTATTTTGTATTCTCGGCTCATTATTAGCCGGAAAAAGCTGATAACACGGGCCTAAGCCAAGTGCTTACCAGTTGGATTAACTGCGGTGGCGTGCAGAAGATTGCACAGAAGATGGTAGAGTATTTGTGTTTTGATGTGGGTTTTCTGAGTCACATTGCAGAAACTTTCTCACGAGTCTGCATGTGTTTAGTATCGCTGCCTTCTGCAGCAGATGGTAAGTATTTGGAGGTAAGTTAAGGGAATTAAGGGATTGGTGAAGTTGTTTCGGTATTACTCCTGTTGTAGACAATACTATTGGTACTATTATGACTTTTTGCAAATGCCAAAGTCGGGCTACTTCATCTTTTAATTCAATGTATTTGCTCAGTTTTTCTGCTATTGTTGTTTGCAAGTTATGTGTATTTGGTACAGCAATATCTATTAGGTATCCAGTTTTGTTTAACTTGTTAATCAGTGTAATATCTGGTCTATTAAAATGAATAGTTCGATCGGTAAGAATGGCGCGATCAAAGTATAGTTTTGTTGAGGGGTTTTCTAATACAGTTTCTGGATTGTATTTGTAGTATGGTGTAATGGAATCTATAAGTTTGAACTGGTGTGCTAATTTTTGATGTATAACGTTGGCTACCTGATCGTGTCTGTGTTTGTAGTCCGTTTGGGCTATCGACTTGCACGCGCCTGTGATATGCTGTATCGTTTCTGGAGAACTGTTGCATTTCCTACATGTGTCATTATTTAAATTCTTTATGATAAACTTTCTGTAATTTTTAGTTTCAATTACCTGGTCCTGTATAGCCAGCATAAACCCTTCAGTCTCCGGGAAGAGTTCGCCTCGATTTAGCCACGCGTTCGACGCTTCTTTATCGACATTTATGTGGTTTAAGTCTTGGCGGTGTCTTCCGTGTAGAGATTTCTGGGCCCATTCTAAAAGCTTCATTTTGTCGTCAATTACTATCTCATTTCTCTGTTCAGATGTATCTTTTAAATTTAGGGGTGTTAAGTTTTGGTCGTTATGTGTTATCATTTTGTGCAGTATAGAGGTTTCCATTTTTGAAAAAAAGAATTGTCGAAGTGCTTTTATCTGTCTATTGTGTAGGTTTAGAATGTCAACTAGTCCTCTACCTCCTTCTTTACGTGGCAGTGTTAATCTCTGCGGACAAGACCGTGGGTGGTGTTTGCGGAATTTGGTCATTGTGGTATTAATTTTACGTTGAAGGTTTTTCAGGTCGGTTTTGGTCCAGTTGATTATCCCAAAAGAATATGTGAGAACCGGTATGGCGAAGGTGTTAATCGCTTTGATAGTATTTCGAGCATATAGTTGCGTTTTCAGAATTGTGTTTAATCTGTGTTGAAATTGAAGTGTTAATTTTTGTTTAGTTTCTTTGTAGTGTATTTGTCGTGATTGTGTATAGCCTAGGTATTTATAACTGTCTTGTTCATCTAATGGTTCTATCTGTTCTCCTGTACCTAAAGTGTATTGGTGTTGGTAATTTTGTCCTGCTCTAATCGAATTTATTTTACATTTATCTATGCCGAATTCCATTTTAATGTCGTTTGAGAATTGTTCTGTCAAGTTTGCTAATTCATACAGTTGAGTCTCACTTTTGGCGTATAGTTTGATATCATCCATGTACAACAGATGATTTAATTCTATTTTTTGAACCTCAGTATGTCCTTCGGTACTTGAATGTTTTAATGGGATTCCTAAAGTAGTTGCGTTTAATATATTAGATAGGGGATTTAGAGCAAGACAGAACCACAGTGGGCTTAAAGCATCTCCCTGAAAGATCCCTCTCTGAATTTTTATTGGGCTGGTATCTATTGTTTTAGTAGGGGAAGTTAATCTTAGGACAGTGGTCCAAGACGTCATCGTGACCTTTAGGAATGTTACTATAGTTGGATGTATTTTGTATATCTCTAAAATGTTTACAAGCCACGAATGGGGTACAGAGTCGTAGGCTTTTTTGTAGTCAATATACATGCTAAAGAGATCGCTTTTGGATTTTTGAACGTTTTTAAGAATGACTGAGTCTATGATTAATTGTTCCTTGCAGCCTTGGCTGAATTTACGACATCCTTTCTGCTGTTCAGCTAAGATATTATTAGTGTCGATGTGTTGATATATTAGTTCAGAAATACAAGATGTGATAATTTTGTACAAGGTCTGCAAGCATGTTATAGGTCGATATTTTGCTGGATTTGAGAGATCATTACGATCTTTTGGTATCATAAAAGTTGTACCTGAAGTTAAGTAGGATGGTATTGTTTTAGGGTCCTGGATGAATCTATTTATGTGATTATATAGAAAACTATGGATAGATGTAAATTTTTTGTACCAATAACTATGAATGTTATCTGAACCTGGTGCTTTCCAGTTATGTAAACGAGAAAGTACTTTATGGAAAATTTCTGGGGATATGTGGTCAAATGTCATTGCTTGAATACTTTTTTGGCTGTTGGTCACTTCTGTTTGTATCCAATCTGCTTGGGCATTATGTTCGACTGGTTGTTCCCAAATTCCTGCCCAGAAGTTTTGTAACGTCTCTGAGTCAGGGTTGTTATGATCATCATTTGGGTTATCATCCTGAACGTTAGATGTCGCCTGTCTAATATTGCGGTAGAAAAGTTTTTCATTGTGGGTGAATTTAGTGTTTTGTAATTTCCTTTGGGTACATGCTTTGTATCGTTGTAGTCGGCCTGTTACGACTGACAGTTTTTGCTTAAGTGTGTCTAATGTGTGAGGTGCTTGTGTATTTGGTTCTTCATGAACAGTGTGAATTTTATATTGTTCTATTATCTTGTTAACGTGTTTAACTATTTTCCTACTTCTATTACCATTGATGAATTGGGTCATTCTAGCTATCTTTGATCGTAAATCATTTAATTTTCGTTCTAGTCGTGTCTCCCAGTTAGGTTTGTATTCTTTCTTTGCCCTTTGGGTGACTTCTCTTGGTTGAAGGTTCATTTTTGCTCCGTTAACTTTTGCCGCAGTCCATGCTGCACAATATATAGTAGTCTGTAAAGTGTAGAAGTCAGTTTCTTTATTGACGTTTTCAGGTAAAATTATTTTGTTTAGGTAGCTGACAATTCGGGCAAGTTTTTTAGAGGGTTTTTGTTTGGGAATAAAAATTCTATTTATAGGGCTAGTAGCTTTATAATATTGGAATGCTTCTTGGAACGAGTCATCTATAAATGGGTCCCTATCTAGGTTCTCATGTTGGTTAGGTAAGATTTCTTCTGTGCAGTTAATTTCAGTATGATTTACAGTAAGTGAAGATTCTTGGGTGGAGTTAATGTCAATGCTGTTTATAAATTGAGGTTCAGAATGACTATCGATCGGATTAACTATCGTCGTTTCACTTGTGAAGTTGCTAAAGTTAAGATTATCTAGTGGTAATTCTTCAGATACTTCTAGTTTTAATGAGTTTAATCTGTCAGTAGTTGGTGTCTTCCACATCTCATTTTTGGTTCTAGGACATGCCGGTTTCCTCACGATGTTTTCCTTCACCGTTTTGAGAGCAGTGGTGATGAAATAATATACACAAAGTAAAACGCCTGCCTGAATTCGAACCTACAGCCTACAACCCGTCAGTCGCGACCGTTATCTATCAGCAGGCTTAGCACGAGCACCGATTTGTCGACGGAAGAATAGACATGACTATTAACTAAATGATGTACAATAGGAGAAGATAGCTATGTTTTTCTATTAATTATCACAGTTATGCGTTCTAAACGAATCATGATTTTGTAGATAATCGTATATACTTTGTGGCCGTCGAGTAGACAGTTTGTTGTCAGTGTGATTTTGACAGTTTGGGAAGAAATATTCTTCTGAAATAGTCTACATTTATAAGGACCTAGACAAAGATCGTTAGAAACGAAAGACTAAATGACAGATTGTAGAAGGATATCTACGATAAGATATCAAAAATGGAGAAACAAAATGTCACTTTGTAGTGAAAAAGCACTGTCTATTCTTCGTAGAAATAGAAAACGTCATGCTAAGCCTGCTGCAGGTTTAGCATGACGCTTTCTATTTCTACTCTAGCGTAGAATAGAAATCGCGTGTCTACATTTCTCAGTTCAAAACTCATTCAACGTCATTTTTGTCTACTCTTCCGTCGACAAAACGCTTCTCTACGGTTCTCGTGCCAGTCTGCAATGGGCCGTCACTGGTAATTTTTGGAACACATTTGAAACTCAACTAGACTCTATTTTACTTGAATGAAAGACGTGACATCTACCAACCCGCACTGGGCTTGCGTGGTGGACTATTAGCCCACACCCTCTCAAAGAGACGAGGCCTGTATCCCAGCAGTGGGAACGTTGTAGGCTGATTATGAATGGACTAATAGAAATTAATGATTCGCCTTGTTTTTGAAGAAAGAAAGGAAAATAGATTTATTTGTCACAGAAACACGCCATGACTGTGACAAGAGGGCCTTGGTTGTTTGAAGCCTTGAGTTCTAACCTACCCTTAATAATGTAGGTACTCACTTCACAAGCATTCTGTGGTTCAAAATGTGTTTTAGCATGGCACTTAAAGTTCTGCATGTTCCTCATCTCTTTACTACACAGGGTGCACCTCACTGGACCTTCGCTGTCATACGGTATAACTGCTAACGATAACAGCTTCGCGTCTTGCTCCTGAAAAATAATTATGTTAAAATAAATATGTAGTAACCTGCTCAGGTATCGGGTATTCCGATGGGCCGCAGTGCGACTGTGGCGCCACATTGCAAACTAAGCCCCACCTCTTTTGGGCACACCACGATAGCGGCGGTAAGTCCCCTCTTTGAGGAGTGGTTTGAGAGAGCGTCCTCACCTTCCGCCTGACGCAGGTCCTCACCGAACACGGTTGTTTCGGGAGGTTCCTGTTTCGGGTAAAGCGGGAGGAAACGCCCGGGTGTTTCCACTGCGAAGATCGCCCTGAGGACACGGTGGAGCATACGGTGGAGGCCTGCCCGGATTGGGCGGAGCACTGCCGTGTCCTCGTGAAGGCGATCGGCGGCGGCGATCTCTCGCGTCCGGCCCTGGTGCAGGCCATGGCACGGAGCGAGAGTGCATGGTTAGCAGTCACCTCCTTCTGCGAAGCAGTAATGCTCGCGAAAAGGGAGGCGGCGCACGTGAGGGAGAGGTAGTATATGCGCCCTCACGGCCGTAGTCACCGCGGGAGACGTCCTGGGCGTCGGGAATACCAGGCTGATTCCCGGCCACCGTAGGCGCGGGCTTGCGGACGGTGTTCTACGCGCGCCTCAAAGAGATGTCAGCACCAACTGGTGGGGTCCACAAGGGCCAATGCCTGCCAGGGGTGCGGGTTGTTCGAAAGAGATACCGTGGCCTCTGGCAACAGGCAACTGAAGGAACACGAGTGGGTTTTAGTCAGTAAAAGTCTGACACGCCCTCCCGCTCGCGCTTTACCGGCAAAACGCTTCTTCAAATCAAATCAAATCATTTATTTTTGCAAACATGGGTAATTGGTACATAGATGCGACGACGATGACGACGATGACTTAAACAAGTGAATGTCGAGTTTATAATTAACAAGATTTTTAATGGATAGAAAGTGATGTTACTGGTGTGCGGTGCCTCTGTGCACAAATACTTCTAAAACTGCGCCAAACTAAGTATTTGTACCGGTGCCGTTTACACAAAGCTGACGTCACGATGTCACGTGATAAAAAGGTCATCGTAAGGAGCGTTTTGGCGGTAAATTCAAAACAACGAAACATACATTTGATTTTAATCGTTTTTAATTGAGAAAATGGATATAAATAAATTTATTTTAATTTTTCTGTTAAATATATCGACCCAATATTCAAATTAGAAGAGTTTTTATTAAATAGGAAAATACCCTATTATATTAGTATAGATTATTTACTCTGTGAACAAGACTAAGGTCTACACAAAAGCTTATTTCCATAGATGACGATGATGATGATGTATTTTTGTTTATGAAATAAATGAATGAATGATGTTATTTCCAGTTAAACCAATATCAACTTTATAGTGTTTAAATTTAAGTTGATTTTAGAATGACTAGTACTTACTACTGATAAACTCATAAACAATGTTGAAG
Organism: Antitype chi; assembly: GCA_947359405.1. Lineage (NCBI taxonomy): Eukaryota > Metazoa > Arthropoda > Insecta > Lepidoptera > Noctuidae > Antitype > Antitype chi. Next base: position 12,128,882 of record OX375834.1, on the reverse strand, counting down.
TTTCAGTGCAAACTGAACTTTAAGAGTCAAACTCAAACTCAAAACTCAAAGCATTTATTTCAATTAAACCATTTATAGGCACTTTTGAATTGTCAAAAAGTCGACCAGTTGGAAAGTTGAAGCTAGTTGCCCATTCCAAAACGTAGATCTCTATGGAGAAGAACGGGCAGGTTTTAAAGTTGTTCTTCCAGAAATCTACTATTTGTTTATATGTTTGGAAACTAAATTGTGAATACAGATTACAGACCTGTTCAAAAAATATAAATGACGTATAATTCGTGGATAAAATTAAAATCCAAAGGCATTTACTGGGTTTAGGCTGAGAATCAGCACTTTTTAACATTAAAATGACATTAGACTGTCTCCCAAAACGCCCTTACAGTTTACCCTAAGGAGATATGCAAAAAAATATTAAAATAAATAAATAAAAATATTTAATCAAACAGCAGGTAAAACCGAGGGTCACAGCTAGATGGTAATCATCATCATCATCATCATCATTTCAGCCAACAGACGTCCACTGCTGGACATAGGCCTCCCCAAGCTCCTCCACTTTGACCGGTCTTGTGCTTTCCACATCCAGCGGATTCCCGCAGCCTTCACAAGGTCATCAGTCCACCTTGTGGGAGGCCTTCCCGCTTTACGTAAGAAGGTAATAAAGTAAAAAAAACCTACCTGAAACAGAAGCTTTCTCCTTTCTCTCTCTAATAACTCTTTCTCTTTCAAATCCCAGTTTATTTTGATAAAATCTTTCGATTCATTTTTAATCATACTCTTAAAATCCTGATCCAAACTGTCGCTGGATTCTAAGTCCTCTATACAAATATTAGTCTCATTATCACTCTTAATTGAATCTAAATCATTAATTAAAAAGTTATTCATAAAATCAGAATCATTGCTTGATTCATAATCTTCAATTCTGACTGTGTATTCATTTTTTATTTCATTGCCATCTTTTTTTATATCAAACCTCTTTTGTTTAGGTTTTTTTTTTCGTTTATGCCTGGTGTGATTTTTTTGTTCTTTATTTAAATTTTGTGTATCAGTTTTATTTTTCTGTTTCTTAATATCATTTTGAACAGTTGTAACTTCTGATGGATTCGATATTTGACTATCATTGTGGTCAGATTCGATTTTTATTGCTTTGAATGATTTTTTGAGTGTTTCTTCTGCTTTTGAACTTGACTCTCTTAGTTTTAAAGCTCCGTTGACTAGATTTAAACAAGGTTCGCATATTAGCTGTGTTAGGCCATCATCTGGCTCAATCTGAAAAGGAAAAACATTTTTTATTTATTATAATTAAGTAATGGGTAATGTATTATATTATATAACACATAACATCACGCCTGTACTGTCCAAAAGGTTCGGCAGAGGTGTACCAACAAACCCACATTTGCTATCTATGTTAATCACATTTGAAAGAATCCAGACTCCGAGCTGAAAGTTCCAGGAATCGAACCCAGTACTTCATGCGTAGCGTAACGCTTAACCACTTGACTAACGAAACAGCAATATATTTGAATTCAAGAATTATTTCAAAAATACATGTAAAAAATTTAATAAGTGCATTTAATTAGGTACTTACTTACTAGAAATTAAACGGCCTTCCTGTTTACTTTTTTTTCTACATTTCCTCCTAGATAAAATCTATAATTTCAAATGTTTTTTTTTTATCAGTTTAGGTACAAAAAACAAATGAGTGTTTACCTTGATTCCACACACCAAATGGAGCTGTTTGCTGCGTAAACTAACAAGATTCTTATCAGGAAATAATTGTTTTAGATTGTTTTTAGATAAACACGTTCTACAAATTGTCATTTCTATACAATTTATTAATAATTAATGATAAAATCTATGAAAGTGAATTCGTACGTAAATTGTAAATAAATTATCGTTTAAAAGATTGCTATCAGTTTATTCCCCAATATCAGAGAGCTGTTAATTAAAATTATCTTTAGCCAACTTGTTGAGATTTTATCTTCGCTTTTAGTGTACTTTAGAAAATTATGTTATCTCAATATTCGATTGTAGACAACTTGCTTGTATCCTTATAAAATTAACTGTTTTCAAAGGGAATCGTTAATAAAGCTATCTTTGTAAACGAAACTGTATTTTTTTATTTTGACGTTTAAGGGTTGCTTACAGGGAAAAAAAGATTTCCTCACAGAGAAAAAATAATACTGGGTCCCAGACTCCCAGAACCAATTTTCAATTAATCATTGTCCATTGTCGCTTCGAAAATGATTCGAACGACATTGGTTTTAGATCGAGCATGCAATAAATTATTGAAAGCAAAATAAATTATTGAAAACAAAAGAAATATTTGTTAGCCATTTCAGCATAAAATTTTCATGTTTCAAATTGGTGACAGTTTGACACATTTTTACCTTCGGAAGAACGGAGAATTATACGGAGTACTTTCAACACTGAGCAACTTCACTAGTGTTGTGCATCGTATCGTATTTGACTTGAATCTAGAAAGGAAGAATCTAAATAAAAATATTACTCGCATCACGATGATAAAATAAACATTAAAACTGTAGGTCCTAAGTCCGTAAACAGGTAAACCATTAAAAACTAATATTGATCACTCAGTCGGTATACTCAAATATCAATGCAACGACTTTGAACATTGATAAATGTGTGCATTTTTTCACCATTATCACGATTTTGACTATTGTTAAGTATTATTAATCGTAATCAAATGACATCATCCCGGTATTCCACGTAGGATAGGGCAGAGGTGAATGTACCTAGTTATAGACCTCCTCATTTGTAGCTAGTTTTATAAAATTTCCTTCAGCAAGCCATAAAACTTTAGGTGATGTACGAGGTTTCCTCAGTCACCTTAGTGAAAGAGAACCTTTTCTTGATATTCTTGACTGCATTTCGGACACTGGAGTAGTGAGGCGGCTAAGACTCAAGTGACGATGCTACGGGATTAGCTTTACTAGCTAGACCTTTTAATATAGTCCGCAAGTTCCCACGTTGTTCTAAATCAGTCCAGACGACACTTTTCAGAGTCAGTTATTGAACCTACAAGGCTCAATTCACTTATACGTACAGCCTGCGGATGAATCACATCCAAATATCATATAACGGAGGGCACAATCAATTATCACAAAATTTAATCGTAATTCCTATACTAAAGTTTATTACTTTATGCTTAGTTCAATATAAACTATCAATTTTACGCAAAGATTTATTTTACTGCATCAATAACTGTTCAATGAAACTTTATTATTACTCGTAAAACGCGATAAGACTGCCAATTGAATTATTCCTAGAAAGCAAGTTTCTAAGGTACTATACAATAAAGTATAAATACACCTATCTCCGCTAAATAAAATCTTTACAACTTATTTAAAATCTATCAATTGTAAATTCCAAGAATAAATTAACGTAACATTTCTGTCAGACGGCATTCCCATCCCTAGGCTGAAATGTCATTGACTCCATAGTCGGACTCGATCGCCGAGGGCCGTTCGTCGTACAATAAAAAGCTCGTGAACGCGGCGCAAGCGATAATTACAGTTCATCCTGCAGAACATTTGGTCGCCACATGTGTTAGCTGTAATATTATCACTAAAACGCGATACAGATCAATTAAAAACGCCGCTGTTCGATAAAAATCGCCGATCAAATCTCGTTTCGTGATTAATACATACTTGTTAGACATAAATATATCGTGTTATAAACTGTTGTGTGAAGTTCTACTTCCGTGGTGTCTCGCGAGTGTATTGTTGAATCAGGAAGATGGTTATTGAGAAGATTTGCTGCCTGGGAGCTGGCTACGTTGGCGGTCCGACATGCAGTGTAATAGCCCTGAAATGCCCTAATATACAGGTAACAGTCTGTGACAAGAGTGAAGAGAGAATAAACCAGTGGAATTCTGATAAATTACCCATTTATGAGCCAGGTTTAGACGACGTAGTGCAGCAATGTCGAGGTAGGAACTTGTTTTTCTCGACTGACATCGCAAAAAGTATTCAAGAAGCCGATTTAATTTTTATATCTGTGAATACGCCCACCAAGACCTTTGGTAACGGCAAGGGTAGGGCTGCAGACCTGAAGTATGTCGAGAGTGCAGCCCGCATGATCGCAGACTTAGCTACAAGCAACAAGATCGTTGTTGAAAAGAGTACCGTACCAGTTAAAGCTGCAGAAATTATTATGCAAATATTGAGAGCGAACACTAAACCTGGCGTTGAGTATCAGATTCTGTCTAACCCTGAGTTTTTAGCTGAAGGCACCGCTATTGTTGACTTAGTCGAGGCCGAGAGAGTGTTAATCGGTGGTGAGGAGACACCTGAAGGTCAGAAAGCAATTCAAGACCTCTGCTGGGTGTACGAGCACTGGATACCAGCGAAAAACATCCTTACAACAAACACCTGGAGTTCAGAACTGTCTAAATTAGCAGCTAATGCTTTCCTTGCACAACGCATCTCTAGTATCAACTCCCTCTCAGCGGTATGTGAAGCTACTGGTGCCGACGTGTCAGAAGTAGCCAAGGCTGTGGGCAGAGATTCTCGTATTGGACCGAAATTCCTTGAAGCGTCAATAGGGTTTGGTGGCAGCTGCTTTCAAAAAGACATTCTCAACCTTATTTATTTATGTGAATGCCTAAATTTGCCCGAAGTTGCAGAGTACTGGCAGCAAGTACTGAACTTGAACGACTATCAAAAAGCGAGATTCTCAAGAAAAGTCATAGAAGCATTATTTAACACTGTCACGGATAAGAAAATAGCTATACTAGGCTTTTCATTTAAGAAAAATACAGGAGATACACGTGAGTCCCCATCTATTCATGTATGTAAAACGCTGCTGGACGAAGGAGCAAGACTTCACATATACGACCCAAAAGTTGAACAGGACCAGATCTTCTACGAGTTAACAAGTCCCTATTTGACATCAGAGCCAGAAATTGTAAAGAGTAATGTAGAAATCCACGCCACAGCAGTCTCAGCGTGTACGGGGGCCCACGCGTTAGTTCTCTGTACGGAATGGGATGAATTCAAGTCTCTAGACTTTAAAAAGATCTACGAAGTGATGATGAAACCAGCGTACATATTTGATGGGAGGAAGATCTTAAACCATGAGGCGTTACAGAACATCGGGTTCCATGTACAGACGATTGGCAAGCGGTTGAGCAGAGTCGGCAGTATAAGAGCACAAGGAAGTCAAACTATGCCGTAATGTGAGTATTTTTAGGCATTTTTTATTAACCAGGCAAAAAATTTAAGGACAGCATTCGTGGTTGCGCCAACATTCAAAATTTGATTGACATACGCTTTCCTAGACCCCATCCCTTTCCCGCTCATACCTCGCGAGTGAATAAGAATATTCGCCCCGCCATTTTTTTCACTTCCGAATCGAACGCAGTGCGAGCGTAAAGGCGTCGCGTCGGCCCGCTCCGCTAGAAAATATTGATGACTTTGGAATCACCGCATTCTCGCCTGTATAAAACTTACAATCAACAGTTTGTGTTTAACGTGTGAGGACAGTAACTTGAAGCCTAACTGCCCCTGAACCTGGAAAAGTGAACCGGTGCACCGGCTACGACGCGAGCATGTGGCTCCCGTAAAAAGTTTGTGCTTCCCTCCCCTAATTATTTCGGGTTGTATTCCATTGTCCTACACCCACCGCAACTCGAACTACCTATCGCCAAGCGTTTGTCAATCGTTTTGTTCCGCATCGCAAAATACAGTCCACTAAATTAGCCCTTCGCGCCACCAATTCTAATCTGTCAAAAATTACTAAAATTATCCCTACATTTTTGAGAAAACATTGAGTGTCGATTTTAAAAGTTTTTAAGTTCGACATTTGGCCTTCAGTTTAAAGAATATTATGCTTGGTATTGAAGCGTGATGTTTAAATAACCTTCCTCAAAATTTGGGGCTGTCAAAAACAAAAGGAATTTTTCAAATCCGACTTATAGGTAGCTCTAAAGATTAGCGCGTTCAAATAAACAACCTTTTCAGCTTTATTATTAGTAAATAGACGGTATGCAAGGTGGTATTCATCTTACTTTATTATAGGAATAAGTGAATCAAATAATATTCATTGGCATTTGAGCTTTAGTCGATATTCACACGGATGATTAAAATCGTGGCGTGTGTTTTCGACGCCCTGAGACTTACTCGCATTGCAGTCTTTTGGATCTGATTTTTGTGGAACCGGGCATTGAGAATTCCTTAGAGCAGGGATGCACAGACCGCGGCCCGCGGGCCGCATGCGGCCCCCCGGCTGTACGCAAGTGGCCCGCCAGCAAAAATATATCGTCGTACATTTGAAGGAAAAATATTGCTGAGGTTTACAAATAATATAAATTTTAATCTGGGGCAATTTTTATGTTTTTAATTTGTGCTGGTGGCCCGCCATTAGTTCAGCATTTGTCCAAGTGGCCCATGATCTCAATAAGTCTGTGCATCCCTGCCTTAGAGTGTATACCAGTGCGTCGAAAAAATACAATGTTCGATTTTCATTGCCGACCCAGTGCGCGATAAAATCACGCCTCGATATTATTACATCCCGTGTGAATGTTGACTTAGAAAGAGACTGTCACATAAGTATGAGTAAAAGAGACGATGCTCTCATCGTCTCTTTTACTCATACTTTTTTTTTTGGGTGGGAAATCATCAAATAACTTCTCCCGCTCTGGGTGGAGCGGGAGGGCGTGTCAGACTTTTACTGACTAAAACCCACCCGTGTTCCCTCAGTTGCCTGTGTGCCAGGGGCCGCGGTATCTCTTTCGAACAACCCGCACCCCTGGCAGGACTCATACTTATGTGACAGTCTCGTCGAAAAGTTTCGTCTTTGTAGAGACAAAGACGAAACTTTTTTTAAATATCGATGTGCCATATTAACGGCAGCGAACTGTAGTTATTTATTATTTCTTATATCCTTACATATGAGTGTACATTAATAAGAACCAAAAATTAGGTAATTATTTTACTGAAGCACATGGAGAGTGCGAGTAATTTTGAGCCTTAAGGTGAACCTAGTCCACATTGAAACAGAGTACTAAAATAAAAACCCATTAAAAAGTTAGGAGCCAACAAAGATTCGTTTTTCTTGCCAATTTTACTTAACTTTGAGCGTGTTTAAGTAATAAAAGAAGTGTAAAATCGCCAAAACCAAGTCGGTACCGACAAAGTTCAGTTATCGAAAAGTTCAATAAACTTTATTGGTCATTGATTTATGGATTGGCTTTTTCATAAAACCCGATCTTCCAAAGGACTTTTCTTAATTTCTTCGCGAATTTTTTACTATAAATAATCCTGCATCTCACTCAATATCGTTGTACGTGTAGACTAGCGTCTAACTGCTCATCACTGATACTATCTCTGTCGGACACAAAGCCTGGTGAGACAGCGTGATTTTTAGCCAGGCCCACCAGTGAGTTTGAGCCCGTGACTAGGTTCCCCTTAACACGTATGAATTAATGGTCTAAATCTAAAAAATGCAAAAATTCGTTTCACTTTTGTTAATTTCTGATGTCATGCCATTGTTAAAATAAAATATATTTTAACAATTGCATGACATCAATAACGTATCATTAATTGTTGGAACAATTGTGATTTCTATTCAGCAAAACAGCATTAAATTATTCAAAAGATATATAAAACCATGCTTAGACCTGCTGTCTTGCATGGGTCGGAATGTTGGGCCACAAAAGGGTTGAATGAAAGGCAATTGCATGCAGCCGAGATGAGATTGTTAAGGTGAACCTAGTCCACATTTTTTGCATACAAACTTCGGGAGTGTTTTACTCCACTGTCTGACATGGCACATCCAAAGTAAAATATGATATCGTTTTGTCACATTATTAATATTGTCTGTACGGAATCAGAATACTAAAATAAAAACCCATTAAAAAGTTAGGAGCCAACAAAGATTCGTTTTTCTTGCTAATTTTACTTAACTTTGGGCGTGTTTAAGTAATAAAAGACGTGTAAAATCTCCAAAACCAAGTCGGTACCGACAAAGTTCAATTATCGAAAAGTTCAATAAAGTTTATTGGTAATCGATTTATGCATAGGCGTTTTCATAAAACCCGATCTTCCAAAGGACTTTTCTTAATTTTTTCGCGAGTTTTTTTACTATAAAAATGATCCTGCATCTCACTCAATAACGTTGCGCGTGTAGACTAGCGTCTAACTGCTCATCACTGATACTATCTCTGTCGGTCACGAAGCCTGGTGAGACAGCGTGATTATTAGCCAGGCCCACCAGTGAGTTCGAGCCCGCGACTAGGTTCCCCTTAAGAGGGATGTGTGGTGTTACACGAACGGATAGAATAAGAAGTCAGTACATAAGAGGAAGCCTGAAAGTGGAACTGATAACTGAAAAGTTGTGTGGAAATCGGTTGTCATGGTATGGGCATGTGATACGGAGGAATGAGGAAAATGTTGTGAGGAAAGTTTTGAGTATGAATATCGATGTCTATAAGAGTAGGGGGAGACCAAAGAAACGATGGATGGACTGTGTGAATGATGATATGGTTCAAAATCAAAATCAAAATATTTTATTTCACATAAGCCTGCATGGGCACTTATGAAGCGTCAGTAGCTACATAGGTGCACGGTTCCAATTTGTCGTTTCCTATGGAGAAGAGCCAGCAAGAAACTCCACGGTTACTCTTTTAATAATAATAAATAATAAATTCATTTATTTCAGGTAAATAACACCCATTGCCAAACATAAATTAATATAAATTTTACAGATACAAATTTAATATATAAAATGCAATTAATTAAACCAAATAAAATAAAATAAGTAATGTCAAATAAAATAAAATAAAATCAAAATAAAACAACGTAATTTAAACAATAAAATTAATACTTTCTCTCCGACACTGGTACAGCAACATGTCTGCTGGAACAGTGCCGGATGAAGGGGCAGTCCAGCCTTCCCGCAATCATCGCCAGTACCGTGTTGGGGCTAACCCGCACCCTGTGCAACAAGGACGCAGCGCGTTTGCGCATGGTCGCGTGAAAGCAGTCGATGCGCGCCTCTGCGAACATACCCGAGGCACTGCAGTATCGGGGTAACCCCATCACCGCCCTGAACGCGTTATTGTACTGGACGCGGATGGCGCTGTAACTTCTGTTAGTGTAGTGAAAAAAAAAAATTAAAAAAAATAATTGGCTTTTACAAATGTTTTCAAATTACAGTGATAATAGGTATGGGAGGACAATGCAGGCCTGTCAATAAGTACTTAGAGGAATGAAAATACAGAATAGAAAAACGTCTACAAATCTAGTCTCTAAGGCCTACAACGTTCTCTCATTCACAATATGTAAAAGAATCTACCTATATAAAATGAACCTATCTGAACCAAGTGACATGAATAGAAAGGGTGTGACTACGGAGATGACGACTGATAGAGAAGTCTAAATAAATTGAGATAAGGGTAGGAGAATGACTATTCAGCATTACATGCTCATTGACATCGACTGGCAGGGACATTGACGCGAAAAACTGTAACCATTAATTCAGCACATGGTTCTAGATCCCTTTTTTTTCGAGGGGAAACCTTCAAAAGACTCCCGGGCATTGGGGATAAGACCGGGAAGTGTGGGATTTTTACCTCACTTAAACCAGCCCGGTGGTCGCTATCTACACATGGAAGGGGCACCGTTACATCTAGAAAGACCAATCCGAAACCCCGGTGTGCAACGTCTGTGTGTGACTTTTCCATGAATTAGTCATTCAATGGGACTTTGTATTGATGATTTTAATGAATATGTATGTCAGAGATAATAATTTAATAGTTATTCAATTCATTCGAATAGCAACACCGCGCAAACGTCATAGACGACTGATGGCTTGTCAATGTCGAAGCAGTCAATGTCAATGTTGTGCCTGTCAGTAGTGCACTAGTGCGTTCGATTTTGGAGAACTTCTTGCTCCCGAGACAGCGCCTGTGCCGGTCGTGCGCAGTGATTGAAAATAAAACAACATGACGGACTTCAGCGTCTGGCGCGCGGACAATAATCAATTTGAATCTGCGACATGTACCTATTTATTAAAACTTAATGCACAAAGAAAAAATAACTGTACAAAGGCGGACTTAAGGCCTGAGGCATTTTCTACCAGTCAACCTTAGGTGATGCAGAGACAAAACATGGCAGGTGCAACATAGGGGATAGGAAACTCGAAAAATAATACAGACTAAAACATAGATACATACATACATATATATAAAACGAAAATAAACTGTGTCTTGAGAAATAACGATAGGAACATCGTCAGTTTAAATCTATCTCGCGAGATTGTGAACTGCAAAAACCATTTACAATTTAACGCACTATTTTTCGATAGTTTATAATCTGTCCGACAAATTTTGAACTGCACCCTAATTGCGTAACACGCGATTAATCATAATCGGTTTCATTTTGACAGTTCTACAATAATCATTGCGTTTGCGTTGCGTTTACGTTGTTGAGCAGACACATTTTTCGAACATATGAAGCAATGGTATACCACTCTGTTTCAAAACGAAACAGATTATGATTAATCGTGAGTTACGCAATTAGGGTCTGGTATCAAGACGGGGAGTACCTTGCGCTATTACTAAATAGTCAAGTAACTGCCACTAACTTGGAAGTAGCGCTCGCCGGCGGCGGCGGCTACCGCGGCACCGCTCGCTCCGCTCGCTCGGCTCGCGCGCGGTTGGTCGCAATTCTAACCTAACCTAACCTATTCGGTCGGTAAGCAGTATGGTGCAGTTCACAATTTATCGACATTTTATAATCTCGCGAAATAGATTATAAACTAACGGTGTCTACAATCATACGGTGACAAATATAACTTTGTAAATACATACGTGCTACGGTACCTAACCATATTTTATTCAACAAACAACCTCACTCTGATGAACTGCAAATAGCAACAAAAAAAAAATTACGGTCTACCCAACGCTTCCCTTGATCGAATAGTGGGGCTGTACATAGCCACGAGCCCGTCTAGGTAACCTTTATTATATGGCTATAACCTAGGTATATCATTCGGCCAAGTGTAACACATAGTTATCAATAAAATCTGATAAGAATTTCCACGGAATGAATTTCCTTACAAATTTATCATTGACCCAATTCCAAAATTCATTCAAATCAATAAAAGAGCGGCCAAGTGCGAGTCGGACTTGCAAACTTAGGGTTCCGTTCCGCATCACCGTACAGTATTAATAAATTCTAGTTTTTTTTAACGTCGAAAAGCGACGCGTTTATTTTATGGGACCTTTTAAAAAAAATATTTATTGTTCTTCTTTTTCGTATAGATGATTCCATTTGTTGGTTTTGAATAAGCTTCGATTAGAATTCATCCACTTTGACAGCGTTATCGTTGGCCTTGCAAAGGTCTTGTTGTTAAAGCAGCCTTAGTTACACACTACACTCTGTGAAATTTTCAAGTGTCTACCAGTTACTGTTCACAAGATATGGAGACAGACAGACAGACAGCGGACCATTAGTAATAGGGCCCTGTTAAATAATAAATCATATTAATTTATGTAAATTCGTTTAAAAAAAACTTTGACACGTCAAAATTGAATAGATGTAGTTTTAACTAGATCCGTCTTATTAAAGCAGGTGAAATTTGGTTCGAGTTTAAACTACCGAGACAGTTTTTTTAATAATAACCCAATATGTAATAGAAACGCAGTTCATTTTACAAAACTGACAACTTAGTCTGGTGCTAAGTGGATATTTTTGTATTAAGAACTTTATACAAATCGAAATAAAGTCGGAAATACGAAAACTGGCTCAGATCTTTAAGCTAGAACTATAGTTAGATCGCGTTTTGTGACAAGTCGGGATGATTTCGGTGAATCCTAACTAACTAGTTTGAGATAAAGGACCGAAACAACTTAGCCTATGAATACGGAACCCTAAAATTGTCAGTACCTCTGTGTTGTTGTTTACAAAACAATGTTAGGTCATCTTTTCTTTGTTATTATCGATATCTATAGATAAGCGTAATATTATAATCCACGTCTCGTTTTATAAATACTTATGTATTATCCTGTAGAGTGTAGGTTAATAAACCAAAGAAGATTATATTTTTATTTACCGGAATACGGCGAAGCAAAAAAGAGGGTTATTATTTTAACCGGTATTTATGTATGTTCATCTGTTGCCTCATAACTTCTAAAATCCTTACCAAAATTTGACAAATGAGGTATCGTTGGAAGCGTGTTGGTCGTCTGCTTCCCCTCGGCTGTTAGGCAGACTCATTGAGTCCGATAACAATAGAAAAGGTAATTTTCTTGACACTTGACAGTAAAGCTAGATTGTAGACTTCTGTGGACAGAAAGTGATTAACTGTTTTTATTTTTTCAATTGTATCGTGTTGGGTATCAAATGAATTAGCAAATCTCAAAAATATATACATACAGAAAAAGTTTTTATCCAGTGCGCAAACTGTAACCATGAATTCAGCATATTATTCTAGACTCCCCAGCGACGAAATTTTTCGTCGGTTTTACAAAAAAGTCAGCTGTTTCTTAGAAAAGTGCAAAACCTACACGGTCAAAATGTATGGAACAGCTGTTTTTTTTGTATAACCGACGACAATTTTACCGGGTCTAGAATGATATGTTTAATTCATGGTTATAGTTGCACTGAATAAAAACATTTCCTGTATTAAACGATTAATTTAAGGCGGTGATTACTTGAAAACGCTCAAAAAGGTGGTTTTTTAAACTAGTGTATCTCTTTAACCGTAAATAATTCTGAAAGCAAAAAAATATGTGTACTAGCTGACCCGACAGACGTTGTCCTGTCCATACAAAATTCCCATAGAAAATGTAATTTAAGTTTTCCCGATTTTTTGGCAGTTTCCTAATGCACAAAAAAAAAAAGATGTTGGCCGATTCTCAGACCTACCCGATAAGCACACGAAATTTTATCAAAATCGGTCAAGCCGTTTCGGAGGAGTATGGCAACGAAAACTGTGACACGAGAATTTTATATATTAGATATTCAAGTATTTTTTGCACACAGTGATTTCTTTGAAATTTTCGTTAAAACCAGTTTATCCCTTCAATAACGATTATAATTAAAAATATACCATAAAAAATCCAAATGCCAAACTGCATCCAGTGATGGATTATTTTTATTAAATAGTTAATATCTAATTTTATACGATGTTATTTGCATTTTTACGACAATGATTGCTCATTTATAATTCGAATTTACTACAACAGACTTTAACCCGTACCTTTAAGGCCCATAGTATCCTCATCTCCCGTCTGTATGCTAAAGCACGACTGCCGCCCGCGCCCGCGCAGGGCTTTATCTCAATAAATAATAGTTTAAAAAACTAAAAAACACGCTTTAAAAACCAAACTAAAAAAGGAGAAAATAATTTAATTCAATTAAAAAGCGGGGGGTGCTTTTTGAGGTATTTTTATAATCAATTAATGTCAAGCACCCCACGCTTTTTAATTGAATTAAATTATTTTCTCCTTTTTTAGTTTGGTTTTTAAAGCGTGTTTTTTAGTTTTTTAAACTATTATTTATTTTCTATTTTTTAGTTCTGCTAACTACAAAACGTGTTTTTTTTCCCATTTTTTTTTAAATTAGTAATTGTCATCGGTCCTCGACACGTTTACAAAGTTTCAATGAAATCTGACTGTTTAGGGTGGGTCAAAATCGAAATTACTCACGGAGAGTTACATACTGACATACTGACATACAAGTGAAGCTAATATAAAGCGTGTAAAATGGGGATATTCCTTGGCAAATGTTGATTAATTTACAATTGTGCTCTAGCGATTCTGTGGTACCTCTAACTATCTATTTGTCAGTGTATTTTTTTTTCAAATAACGTAGCCGTTTAGTAGGAGTATGGAATAGAAGCCAAAATATTGCGTGGTGGAAAATATTTTTTTACAGCAAAAGTATTAACCATACAAAAAAGTACCCTCGGCAAAATGATCTATATGAATCTATAGCAAAATCATATATTTTTCAAATTTTCAAGACAAGCCGTTAATGAGCAGTACGGTTCATAAAGTGACCGTGTTACGCTACCAAACGGGACGTAGGCCCTTAAGAACTATTATCGCTCATAACGACAAAACGACGAGTACATTTAAAATGACCAGGGCCTTAAACGAAATATTAATATTATAACTATAATATGAAATGTAATGGCAATAATATTGACTCAAGTGCTAAGAAACGAGTGTCATGCTTACGTCTATAATATTATTAAAATGTTTCTGTCATTATCACAATAAAGTAGCCTTTGTCATTTCCTAGGATTCAAAGTATACCAAATTTCATGCCAATCAGTCCAGGCATTTCGGAGATCGCCCCCTACATAAAAAACAATTTTACCTCTTTATAATAACAGTATAGATAAAAGCCGTACGGTTCGATTGAATGTGAAGCTACGCTTGCCCAGCCCGGTTCGTAGATCGGTGACCATCCATAACATGGCAAGACCGCGCCGTGGAGGTCAGATAGGCAGTCGCTCCATGGGGGAATGGCCTGGCAGATGATGATTATAATATTAGAAGTGGCGGGTCATTGCCTAGCAGTCCGGTGTCAGAGTTGCTACTGACAATCTCCCAAAGGAAAAACCCGATGACTCCTAACTTAATTAAGCAGAATAAAAATAAAACTTATCCCATGTACAAAAAGAAGCGGCCAAGTGCGAATCTGACTACTACACAAAGGGTCCCGAACCACCTGACAATATTTACATTACATATTTTACACGCTTTATATTAGCTTAACTTGTATGTTTGTTTGTAACCTACTCCTTTGGACGCTATTTTGACCCACTTTAAACGGTCAGATTTCATTGAAACTTTGTAAACTTATCGAGGACCGATGACTATTCAATAATTTAAAAAAAAATTGAGAAAAATGAAAAAAAGGGAAAAAAAGTACGTTTTTGTACCCCACGATTTTTAATTGAATTAAATTATTTTCTCCCTTTTTAGCTTGGTTTTTAAAGCGTTTTTTTTAGTTTTTAAACTATTATTTATTTTCTATTTTTTAGTTCTGCGAACTACAAAAACGTGAGTTTTTGTAATTTTTTTTTTCATTTTTCTAATTTTTTTTTTAATTATTGAATAGTCATCGGTCCTCGATAAGTTTACAAAGTTTCAATGAAATCTGACCGTTTAAAGTGGGTCAAATTCGCTCTCTAAGGAGTCGTTTACATACAAACAAAAAAACATACAAGTGAATAAATAATTTTTATTATTGGGAAGAATGTTTTTCTTCTCAGCTCTTTGGCTGGTTTTGAGCTACAATTACGGGCCAAAACCAAGTAAAGATAGCATGTGTGTGTAAAATTTTACCTGTTTATGGGGTGCTACTTTGTTCCTTTCTATCTGCAATAACTTGCTCTCGATTCTACATCTTATTAAATTATCGTTACGGCATACAATATAAAACCCTGTGACAGACGAACGAACAGACGGCGCGGCGGACTGCGGAGTCATACCCATTAGGTGTCGTTTTCACCGTTTGGGTACGGAACCCTAAAAAGAACGTTATTTAGCCAGCCGCTCACATATTATATATAATAATGACGGTAGTCAGTGATTAAGTTTCCAAGAAGCGTGCGTTTAATACAGACATACGCACGATTTTGGCATAACTTTGCAGTTCGGTAACCGACGGAAAAGGAACGGGTTATGTGTTTACATTAGTAAGGAGCGTCTCATGGCTATGTAGCGGTCTTATGTATCTGTTTGTATGTGAGGTTAGTTTCTCCGATTTTTTGTCTTAAAAAGAGTCCGTGGAGTTTCTTGCCCGTTCTTCTCTGCAATGTATGACTGGATTAACACACACACATTATGAAAGTAATTAGTTCAGAATCGTTTACTGAATCGATTTCTGTCATTTTAAATATGTATAGGTAGTTCATTTTTATCCCAATAATATACGAGTAATAAGTAGACCCCTATACGTACGTATTACTAGGGATCGGATAATCGGATGCATATTTACCTTTTTTTTTTGTTTTTTGGTTGTGAAATCATCAAATGACTTCTCCCGCTCTGGGTGGAGCGGGAGGGCGTGTCAGACTTTTACTGACTAAAACCCACCCGTGTTCCCTCAGTTGCCTGTGTGCCAGGGGCCGCGGTATCTCTTTCGAAGAACCCGCACCCCTGGCAGATGCATAATTATTTACCTAAAGTTAATATTTAGTTATAAAAGCGGCTTCTTGAAATATATTTTTTGTAAAAAAATCCCGGGATGCCAGGAACACCGGGAATGCTTAACTAGTCAGGTGTATATTTGTATAGTATAGTATCTTAGAGTATATAATTGCAGTAGTGTAATTATATACTCTAAGTATAGTATAGTATGTATGTTATACATATTTATTTAAAATTTACCCCAGTGCAATTGTGTGTATGGAGGGTGTGTAAGTCTGTAAGAGAAGGGGTGGTGTGTGTTAGTGAACACATATTTTTTTTTACATTAATCAAATCAAGATTTTTCGTTACAAAAGCGCGTTCCATATTAGCCAACATCTCAACTTTAGGTGAATATGCATCCGAATATCCGATCTCTGGTGATTACGTATGCGACTGTGTGCGTGCGTTGATTTGTATAATGTGACCACAATTTTCTCTCACAATCAGTATTATAACTAATTAGAAAATAAACAATACTTTGTACATAATAATAAACTTTTGTGTATGTACTATGAACATAACATTCTAATTGGGGTGTTTGTGCGTTAATTCCAGGACATGTTGTATAGGAACGTACTACGCTTTGATGTTTAAGTCCCATATAGACATGGGTCGTACTTGCAAAATCGAGTACCAGGGCTTCCAAGTACGTCCACCTTAAGAAACCAGGGCCTAAAACCAGGGCTCGAGATACGTACAAGTATTTTCTATCTGCATCGAAAATTGATCCATGACCTCATATAAATAAGAACTACAATCCCGTATTCAAAAGCCCTGTTGGAAGTAAAAATACTCGCATAGGAAATTGACCCGTTAGTTGCTATAAATAAGAAGCAAAATCGCGTTTACAAATCAATACTTACAAACCATTAAAGTAAAAATACTTGCATACGAAATTGTTCCGTAGACTTACTGATAACAGACATGATCGCAGCAAAAACTAACGCGGTTGAGTACCTACGTAGTTGAGCGAGTAGTCATATAAAATACCTTGAAGTCTTGCAAGTATTTCGGATCGTTACTTGATGTGTGTACTTGGCCTCCTTGCCGGATTACCGCCATGGGATCTGGAGGCAAAGGTCCTCGCGCACATCTGGGAGTGGCGCGAGGAGGCCAAACGCCGGGGCGTTACTCCGCTGCCGCGAGAAATCGAGGTGCAGCGGACAGAGCTCCGGCGGGATCTCATGGCGACATGGAGAGTGCGATTGTCGCAACCCAGTGCTGGGCACGCCACGATAGCGGCGGTAAGTCCCCTCTTTGAGGAGTGGCTTGAGAGGCGGCATGGCGTCCTCACCTTCCGCCTGACGCAGGTCCTCACCGGACACGGTTGTTTCGGGAGGTTCCTGTTTCGTATAAGGCGGGAGGAAACGCCCGGGTGCTTCCATTGCGAAGATCGCCCAGAGGACACGGTGGAGCATACGGTGGCGGTCTGCCCAGCTTGGGCGGAGCACCGCCGTGTCCTCGTGGAGGCGATCGGCGGCGGCGATCTCTCGCGTCCGGCCCTGGTGCAGGCCATGGTACGGAGCGAGAGTGAATGGCTAGCCGTCACCTCCTTCTGCGAAGCAGTAATGCTCGCGAAGAGGGAGGCGGCGCACGTGAGGGAGAGGCAGTATATGCGCCCTCACGGCCGTAGTCGCCGCGGGAGAAGCCCTGGGCGTCGGGAATCCCAGGCTGATTCCCGGCCACCGTAGGCGCGGGCTTGCGGACGGCGAGTAATGGGTAGCTCGCTGTCCGGTAAGGACCAAGCCCGGGTCGACGGCGCGTTGTGTTCCACGCGCGCCTCAAAGAGATGTCAGCACCAAATGGGGGGTCCGCAAGGGCCGATGCCTGCCAGGGGTGCGGGTTGTTCGAAAGAGATACCGCGGCCCCTGGCACACAGGCAACTGAGGGAACACGGGTGGGTTTTAGTCAGTAAAAGTCTGACACGCCCTCTCGCTCCACCCAGAGCGGGAGAAGTTATTTGATGATTTCCCACCCAAAAAAAAAAAAAAAAATGTGTGTACTTGGAAGCAAATACCTGGGCCTCAAGTCTGCTATTACAATAGTGTCAGAATGTTCTATCATTGATTTCATAATTGTTGATTTTGACAAGTTTGGTAATCTACTAATATAATGGCGTCATTATGACTTTCCAATGATGAGCCACTGATACTCCATTGAAAGAAATGGCATTTATTGGTAATCTCGTACATAATGAATGACAAATGAATGACTGACTTAATTTACGAACTTCCTATTACTTTAGATTGCATAAAACGCTAATAAATAATATGTAAAATATATTTAAATGAAATCTAGTAGGTAGTAGTTTTTCGAAAATAATTTCTACTAACGAGTTTTATCATAATGGCAATACGAAAATGCCATTATAACACAATTCTATTACGACACCATTGACCGACCAATGATCGACCATTATGAATTTAGCAGATTACGAACTTTTAGCAAAATGACAAATGAATGACAATGGGATCGTGTTTGAATGACGAATTTATAAAAATAGCAGACTTGGGCCCCTGGTGTAAAAAGCTGGTCGCGTAAATACGTACCTTCCCTAGTCCCATATAATAGGCTCGCCCCCTGTAACATGAGACATAAACATTACTGGCGAAATGTGTGTGTACTTTATGTGCGCCACTGCCTTACCCTTTGGAAAATACAGCCGTGATGTTAAATATTCTGAAAAAGAGAGTTTCGGTAAACGCAAATTATTCTATATCACCATGTAGAATTTTTCAAGGCTTCACATAGTTGCCGCATGCCCAGACGCATATTTTAAATACGATAAGTATGTTTAAACAGATGCCACTCTAAATAAATACTACTAAAGTTTACTTTGTAATGCATGTCGGACCATGCAATATGAAATAATTGAACTTCAAAGTATCATCATCTGCGGACGGCGAGTAATGGGTAGCTCGCTGTCCGGTAAGGACCAAGCCCGGGTCGACGGCGCGTTGTGTTCCACGCGCGCCTCAAAGAGATGTCAGCACCAAATGGGGGGGTCCGCAAGGGCCGATGCCTGCCAGGGGTGCGGGTTGTTCGAAAGAGATACCGCGGCCTCTGGCACACAGGCAACTGAGGGAACACGGGTGGGTTTTACTCAGTAAATGTCTGACACGCCCTCCCGCTCCACCCAGAGCGGGAGAAGTTATTTGACGATTTCCCACCCAAAAAAAAAAAAGTATCATCATTCTGTCTAACAGTTTCACAACTATGTTGAGCGACTGCCTACCTGACCTCCACAACCCAGTTACTGGGTAACACAATACCCCGCGGCAAGATTGGTTGTCAGACTTTCGGGCGTCTGACTACTCGTAACGACTGTCTTTGTGCTTTGTGTTTACCGAGGTTTTTTCTTTTTTTTGGTTGGGAAATCATCAAATGACTTCTCCCGCTCTGGGCGGAGCGGGAGGGCGTGTCAGACTTTTACTGACTAAAACCCACCCGTGTTCCTTCAGACAGAGAAAGAAAGAAAGAAAAATTGTTTATTCTGCACAAACAAAACGCACATTATAAAAATAAAATAAAAAATTAAACATAAAATGCACCCATACAAAAGCCCCGTATTCACGTAGAAAAAGTTTACAATTTTGTCCATTACTTGTTGATGTCAGGGCTAGTGACCCAGAGGGGTCTCGTTATGTTATGGAAGGTCAACCAACCACGGACCGACCTCAGCAAGCGTTGCTTTACCTTGAACATCGACCCGTAACTGTTTCTATTTAATCACGAGCCCACCATGCAAAATGAAACAATTGAGCGTTAAGGTGAACCTAGTCCACATTTTTTGCTTACAAACTTCGGGAGTGTTTTACTCCACTGTCTGATATGGCACATCCAAAGTAAAATATGATAATAATATCGTTTTGTCTCATTATTAATATTCTCTGTACGGAAACAGAATAGTAAAATAAAAAGCCATTAAAAAGTTAGGATCCAACAAAGATTAGTTTTTCTTACTCATTTTACTTAACTTTGGGCGTGTTTAAGTAATAAAAGTAGTGTAAAATCTCCAAAACCAAGTCGGTACCGACAAAGTTCAATTATCGAAAAGTTCAATAAACTTTATTGGTCATTGATTTATGCATTGGCTTTTTCATAAAACCCGATCTTCCAATGGAGTTTTCTTAATTTTTTCGCGATTTTTTTTACTATAAATGATCCTGCAACTCACTCAATAACATTGTGCGTGTAGACTAGCGTCTAACTGCTCATCACTGATACTATCTCTGTCGGACTCGAAGCCTGGTGAGACAGCGTGATTTTTAGCCAGGCCCACCAGTGAGTTCCTTGAAACATTGAAATCACTTACTCCAAAGCACTAAAGATTTAAATACGTGATTTGAAAGTTACAGTACAGTAGACCAAATCAATCAACTCAGCCTATCGCAGTCGACTGCTGGATATAGGCCTCGCCCAGGCTGCGTCACAACATCCTGTCCTCCGCATTCCGAATCCGGTCTGTCCTTGACACCTTTTTAAGGGCGTCGGTCCATCTAGCTGTGAGGCGTCCCACACCGTTTACCGAAACGCGGTATCCACTCCGGAACTCGTCTGCTCCACCGGCCATCGGTCCTTCTATATACATTGCAGCCATGGAATGCCAAAATACCAGCTTGCTGCACTTGACTCATTGGAACGCAGAGCAAAAAGGCTTATAGGTGACGAGACGTTGGTGGCTGGGCTTCGCAGCCTGGCTCATCGGCGTAATGTAGCTTGCCTGTCGATCTTCTACAGACTGTACTTCAGAGAGCCTTTACTACCGGTCTACCAGACGTGCTGCAGGGTGCCATCCGCACTTGGTTGATATCCCGACCAGTCGTTCTCAGCGCTTCTCCACATTTATTATGCGCACAGCCAAAGTGTGGGAATCTGCCAGCGTCTGTGTTTTCTCCCACATTTAACCCGTCTTCCCTCAAAGCAAGAGTGAACAGGCATCTTCTGGGCACATTTGTTCCACCATAAACCACATCCATCAGGCGGGATTGAGGCCAAGAGCAGGACCAGGTGGTAAGCCCACTATCACTTCAGTTTGCATACTCTACAAGTATGTAACTCCGGTTAATTTACGGATGATTTTATTCTTCAAAGAAACTCGGAGCGTGTCCCGTTCCAAAGCGCACTGAGCGAATTTGTGAACAAGCCCGACTGTCACTGACCTCGTTTCGACACCGTATGCCAGAACGGGCAGGATTCTCAGCCTCATTTGAATAGATGAATTTTAATTTTGAACAAGCTTATCATTTCGTCATGGCTTCAGAGAGTGGTTGCTCCGACCCTCGAAGATGCAGAGATCTTGAACCGTAACCGCCACACATGGCGGCATTTTGGCGCAGCCGTGAGGCACACACTGTTGTAGTTATTTATTTATTTTCACTTTTTTATTAGTTATTGTATTTGGTGTTTCACGAACTCTGTCCAAGTAAACGGTATTCTTTCTTTTCTTTCACATGGTACAGATTTTGTTGAGGTCAGATGAAATTAAAGGTAGAACAATCAAATCTATGCTAGACCTGAACATGTATCCTCGTGTATACTTGGTTACTATCCTGGCTTGGTACAATGGTAGAGCTAGGTTTCAAAATGAGGACCGTTCTGTAGACACGACGCTAGATTGACCAGTTATTGGCCATCATCATCATTTTTGTCGAAAGACGTCCACCGCTGGATATTAGGCCTCCCCTAAGCACCGACACTTCGACAGTTTCTGAGGTCTTTACAAGGTCAACGGTCCACCTTGTGGGAGGCCTTCCAACTCTATGTCTTCCGGTACCTACACGCCGCCATTCCAGAACCTTTCGGCCTCATGGGGCATCTCGTAGTTACTTGCTATCCTAGCCGGAAAAACTAGCTTCGGTTGACCCAGGCATAACAGGTACAGGTCGGAAGTTTCATTGGGAACGAAGACGCAGCAATAGCTTCAGCTATTAAACAATGTCAAAAGATAATTACATCATTGGCTGCCGAGCCAAAATCTCGTTTATTTTAGACTACCTATCCGTGGAATTGCATTAGTACATAATTTAGATCAAATTTAGAATATTTATTAGCTAATACAGACTCGATTGGTAGTTTAAAATCTGGTCAAAGGTTGCAAAGTATTGAGATTTAACGGTTATCGTGATACCCATTAACTGGGTTGTGGAGGGCAGATAGGCAGTCGCTGTATGTAAAATACTGGTAATCAGCTTCATCCGGTTATAGTGGAAGAACAAAAAAAAAACAACCGCATTCCAAAAAAAAAAACACTAGGTACCTACACTAAGTTAAAAAAAAACTTTAATTTCGGAAGTCCATACTAAAATACGTATTTTTACTTTCACGCAATCACTGTCCATTCGAAGGTTGCCTGGAAGAGATTGCAGAAAGCGATAACGCCGCCCATTGTATGTTTTAGTTTTTAAATGTTTTATTTTTATTATGTTTTTTTTTTCTGGTGTACAATAAAGCTTATATGAATATAAATAAATAAATACAGATCCAAAGACACCGACTTCCGAAATTAAATTTATTTTTCACTTTGTAGTGGAAGTTACTTGTTGTTTACTTATTTTTTTGGAATAAATCTCTTGACAGTTCTACAACATTCATTGTGTTATTTACGTTGTTGACTAGTCACATTTTTCGAACATATGAAGCAATGGATCAGCAATATCCTTCAAAATGATTCAGTGGCCTTAGTGTGAGTTTCTTTTTACCATCCTACCAATCCACCCTGGATTGGTCCTTCACCAATCCAGGGCCAATCGGAGCGCCGAACGCGCTCGATGCGCTTGATCGAGATAGTTAAATGAAACTCACACTAATCCCTCTGATTAATATTGCGATACATAATAAGCGTGCTGGTGAGTGAATTTAGACGATCCTCTAACAACTCACTCCATGATTAAGTAAAGCAGACACGTAAGGTATGTTTAGCATTACTTCAGTTTAATATAAATATTTATATACCGGAGAAACGGTGCCGGGTGTTAACAGTATTTCACATCGCACGCATATAATATAGACAGTACACATATCATCATGCCTTGTTTCCGCGAAGGGTTAGGCAGAGGCTTGGCGCAGGAAGCGCAAGCAAGAAGGTGGGCACACATACAGCCCCCTTGCTTCAAAATAAAATCATCAGCCTAATCGGATGCAACTTAAGGGGAACCTAGTCGCGGGCTCGAACTCACTGGTGGGCCTAGCTAAAAATCACGCTGTCTCTCCAGGCTTCGTGTTCGACAGATA
The DNA here is from genome assembly GCA_947359405.1 of Antitype chi. Lineage (NCBI taxonomy): Eukaryota > Metazoa > Arthropoda > Insecta > Lepidoptera > Noctuidae > Antitype > Antitype chi. Next base: position 12,105,478 of record OX375834.1, on the reverse strand, counting down.
TAGCCATATTAGTGATGAGCAGTTAGACGCTAGTATACACGCACAACGTTATTGAGTGAGATGCAGGATCATTTATAGTAAAAAAATCGCGAAAAAAATTAGAAAAATCCTTTGGAAGATCGGGTTTTATGAAAAAGCCAATGCATAAATCAATGACCAATAAAGCTTATTGAACTTTGTCGGTACCGACTTGGTTTTGGAGATTTTACACTACTTTTATTACTTAATCACGCCCAAAGTTAAGTAAACTTAGCAAGAAAAACGAATCTTTGTTGGCTCCTAACTTTTGAATGGGTTTTTATTTTAGTATTCTGCCCGTACAGACAATATTAATAATGAGACAAAACGATATCATATTTTACTTTGGATGTGCCATGTCAGACAGTGGAGTAAAACACTCCCGAAGTTTGTAAGCAAAAAATGTGGACTAGGTTCACCTTAATACCAGTATTTGACATGGAGTGACTGTCTATCTCCACAAACCAGTTACTGGGCAATAACAAAACCCTTGGTAAGACTAGTTGACAGACTCGGTCTTCTGACGACCTGTAACGACTGTCAAAGATCCTCGAATGACAGTGAGACCACAACGGTTTAACGTGTTTTCGAGGCACGGAGTGTACTGAGGCCCTAGTCTAGTGTGAGTTTCTTTTAACCATTTCGACTTTACGCATGTTCAGCGTTCGGCGCTTCGATTGGCCCTGGATTGGTGATGGACCAATCGGTGCGCCGAACGCAGTCGATGCGTTAAGTCGAGATGGTTAAAATAAACTCACACTATGGCCAGTGATTATGTGTAAACCATGTAGATTGGTGTCTGACATGGTCTTTTTACACGCTTTATATTAGCTTCACTTGTATGTTTGTTTGTTTGTAACCGACTCCTTTGGGCGCTATTTTGACCCACTTTAAACGGTCAGATTTCATTGAAACTTTGTAAACTTATCGAGGACCGATGACTATTCTATAATAATTTTTTTTTTTTTGAGAAAAATGAAAAAAAAAGGAAATAAAAAAGTCACGTTTTTGTAGTTAACAGAACTAAAAAATAGAAAATAAATAATAGTTTAAAAAAACTATAAAACACGCTTTAAAAACCAAACTAAAAAAGGAGAAAATAATTTAATTCAATTAAAAAGCGTGGGGTGCTTGACATTAAGTGATTATAAAAATACCTCAAAAAGCACCCCACGCTTTTTAATTGAATTAAATTATTTTCTCCTTTTTTAGTTTGGTTTTGAAAGCGTGTTTTTTAGTTTTTTAAACTATTATTAGGAAAGAACCACATAGATTGAGTGAACCTGTCCAGTCAGTGCACGCATTTGTCAGTAATCATGCAACTCAATTCAAAACTTAGGGAGATCAGTATACTATACTTCTAATTACCTAGCACAAATGTGGATACATATTACTTATGTTATCGGTGTAGTTGAGACAATTCGACTGACATAGGTACCGGTTTCTTATCTGCACGGTACGTGGTAACTACCTATAGTATGGATTCAGTTGTGTCCACATTGATGGCATTTCAAACTAGAATACACTACAAAATATGTATACAGGGTTACAGGTTAAGTCGACCTCGATCCTTTAAGAGGTTGTAATTGCCATCATTCCTGACTGTTTTAACTATGAAACATCGTACCCCAAACTACCTTTTTCAACATATTGGACAATAGGCGCAAGAAGGATCTCAAAGAATTATTGTTATAATACTACTACTTGAAAGCCTTTCATCAAAGTTTTTTTCTCAGAATTTTGAAAATACCCGAGCTTATTATACCTTGTTTGATAGCTAATGCAACGTAGATATTTTTAACAGCGCCGGATCTAGGGGGGGGGGGGGGTAGGGGGGCGCAAACCGGGGCACCCGCCCCGGGTCGCAGTTTCAGGGGGCGCCAAAATCAAAATATAGTACCTATAATTAAAACTAATAAACTTGCTCCACAAAGCGCCTAGCATACGAAAGCCTGGTTGGCTCACCGTCGACTTGTAAGAATAAAAACTCTATAAAACTTCCAAAAACATCCAAAATTTATATGATATAAAAGCTTGTCGCAACATTTAAGTACTTTATATCTAAGTAAATACGAGTACTTAAATCTTGCGAAAAGCTTTTATATATCATATAAATTGTGTAATGACGTTATAAGTTTATAGTAAAAAGTTCAAAGGAAAAGTTTATTTTATTATTTTTAGCGCATTTACATAAAAGCTTAATTTAAAAAAAAGTTTTTATTTTTTATTTTAAAATATGTATACATAAGGTCTATCTATTCATACACGAAATATCTGAAGGGGTCATTGTACTCATAATTATGAACAACTTTTACTATGGGACCAAACCTGAAATCACAAAAAAAAAACCAGCTGTTCCCTACATTTTGACGAGTTATGCGAACATAAATGTAGGGAACAGCTGATTTTTTTGAGCAGCTCTCGGCGGGCGCTAAACAGTCCGTTGGAGATTCAGTCTGAACGCGGGCCTGGGACATCAGTCAGTTGTTTTATTACTCGTTCGCAATTTAGGGAGCACAACGACCCGACGTTACACATTGTATTCATTTTAATTAACCGCCTCGATGGTTCAATGGCCGCAAGCGTGACTGCCGAGCATACGGTCCTGATTTCGATATTTAGATCGGATAAAGCGAACTTCTCAGTAACAGACGGGTTAGAGCCGATGGAACGCAGCTTACTGAACTTCAACCTGAAAGACAAAAAGAGAGCTAAAGATTTGAGGAAAATATTACCAAATTAAAGATGCTACCTTTCGTACAAAAACACAGTAATGGAGATGGGCTGGTCAAATGCTCCGAGATAGGAACAATAAGTGGTCCAAAGCTATAACGGATGGCAAATAAGAGATGAATCTAAAAGAAGTAGAGGAAGACAACGCAAACGCTGGAAGACTATATAGTCGAGAACGCTGGTGCCTGTGGCTCCAGTCTAAGCACACTCCTTGCAATTTTTGTCACTACATCTTTTAACTCACAACGTTCTCTTAACGTCATTAACGACGAACAGTCTTATTTAAGCGGAACCTAGTCGCGGGCTCGAACTCACTGGTGGGCCTGGCTAAAAATCACGCTGTCTCACCAGGCTTCGTGTCCGACAGAGATAGTATCAGTGATGAGCAGTCAGACTCTAGTCTACACGCACAACGTTTTTGAGTGAGATGCAGGATCATTTATAGTAAAAAAATCGCGAAAAAATTAGGAAAAATCCTTTGGAAGATCGGGTTTTATGAAAAAGCCAATGCATAAATCAATGACAAAGAAAGTCGATTGAACTTTTCGATAATTGAACTTTGTCGGTACCGAAATTTTACACGTCTTTTATTACTTAAACACGCCCAAAGTTAAGTAAAATTAGCAAGAAAAACGAATCTTTGTTGGCTCCTAACTTTATAATGGGTTTTTACTTTAGTATTTATTCTGTTTCCGTACAGACAATACAAAACGATATCATATTTTACTTTGGTTGTGCCATGTCAGACAGTGGAGTAAAACACTCCCGAAGTTTGTATGCAAAAAATGTGGACTAGGTTCACCTTAAGGCGGTGATTTCTTGAAAACGTTCAAAAAGGTGGTTTTTAAACCAGTGTATCTCTTTAACCGTAAATAATTTTGATTGCAAAAAGATATATGATATTTTCAGGTCTTTTTGGCATAGAGAGATGGAACTCAAAACATAATTAAACATACTTTAATGCATCAAAAAAATCATCAAAGTCACCACTTAATAATCTTAAAAACTAGTTTATCTCTTCAATAACAATTATAATTAAAAATATACCATAAAATTCCAAATGCCAAACTGCATCCAGTCATGGATTATTTATTATTAAATAGTTAATACCTATCTAATTTTAGACGATTTTATTTGCATTTTTACGACAATTATTGGTCATTTATTATTAGAATTTATTACAACAGATTTTAACCCGTATCGGATTGCAATAAGTACTATTATCGCTTATAACGACAACATCTAGCTCCAAATAAAATACTGGTATTCAGTGTCATTCCTTCAGGACAGTCATTCCTTCCAGTCTACCAGAATGCAGCATTCTGGTAGACTGGAAGTCGACCCCAGCTAAGTTACGGAAAGGTTATGATCATGTCGATAATCATTTCATCACCACTGCTCTCAAAACGGTGTAGGAAAATAAATGACTAAATCAGAAAATCCGACTGTCTAAAAAATAAATGACTAAATCAGAAAATCCGACTGTCTAAAAAATAAATGACTAAATCAGAAAATCCGACTGTCTAAAAAATAAATGACTAAATCAGAAAATCCGACTGTCTAAAAAATAAATGACTAAATCAGAAAATCCGACTGTCTAAAAAATAAATGACTAAATCAGAAAATCCGACTGTCTAAAAAGTGAAGTCAAAGTCAAAGCATTTATTTCAAATAGGCACTTAAAAGGCACTTTTGAACGTCAACATTTACATTAAAATAGAATTGATTCTAGTCGCCCCTTCCAAAATGTAGTTTCGTATGGAGAAGAATGGGCAAGAAACTCCACCGTTACTCTTTTAAAATGTTTCAAGTACAATATTTAACATAGTACATTCACTAATTGAAGCAATACAGATAAATTAATTCTGTGATAGATACATGGTGTTCACACATTTACAAACATTGTAAAAGTAAGTATAGGTACGATTTTCCTACAATATTAACAAGTAATGAGTCAGTGTGTGAGTTAAAGTAATCACTGAGTGTAAATCAATGTCATAAATATAATTAATTATACAATTCAATTAGCAACCAGTTTGATTTTGTCTTTTTGTCTTGTCGAAACTTGAACTTTAATTAAAAAAGATGGAAACAAGAAAATTGTTTTAAGGCCCATAGTATCCTCATCTCCCGTCTGAATGCACGACTGCCGCCCGCGCCCGCGCAGGGCACCTCTGAGCCTTTATCTGAAAATGGGGATATTCCTTGGCAAATGTTGATTAATTTACAATTGTGCTCTAGTGATTCTGTGATACCTCTAACTATCTATTTTTCAGTGTATTTTTTTTTCCAAATAACGAAGCCGTTTAGTAGGAGTATGGAATAGAAGTCAAAATATTGCGTGTTCGAAAATATTTTTTTACAGCAAAAGTATTAACCATACAAAAAAAGTACCCTCGGCAAAATGATCTATAAGAATCTATAGCAAAATCATATATTTTTCAAATCTTCAAGAACGAGCAGCACGGTTCATAAAGTGACCGTGTTACGCTATCAAACGGGACTTAGGCCCTTAAAAGGATGACTATTAGACTGAATACTATAAGCAATCTCATGCAGTCGGAGGCATCTTCTTAAATGTAACAATAAACACTTTTATTGCCTCCGATTGCATGAGAGTGCTTGCTACTCTCACAATTAAAACGAATCTAACGGCACCTCTCAAGCTGAAATCGATCAAGTCGTTTAGGCTACAGCACGTGTCAAAGAAATATACATACATACATACACTCGAAAAACATAACCCTCCTTCTGGCGCAGTCGGGTAACCCTCCTTCTGGCGCAGTCGGGTAAAAATGTCGTGATGAAACCGGCATGTCATAGAACTAAATTTTGGTTGGCATGAATAAATAATTTTGATTTAAATCATGAATGATTTAATTAAAAATGTTTAATTTCACTTTCTTTCACAGAAATCTAATATTAAACTTTTGTGGAAATTATTCGGTATTGAAAAATTATCGATGCTGGGACCTGATGTTTTACATCGAATATAAATCGATAATTCGATATTTTTTTTAAGTGGACACCTATTTCAGACAAAAGGGAAATCCCCGCGCTGTGTCCGTGCAATCCCTTGAGGGCGCGTTCCGTTTTGCGCAAAAATATAGTTAAATTAAATAATAAAATCAAAAAAATCGTGATTAACTAGGATTTTTTTTAAATCGCACTTTACTTGATTTTTTGCAACTCTGGTAACATCTACCAACCCGCACTGGGCCCGCGTGGTGGATTACAGCTTTACAGCCCACTCGCATCTCACAGAGAGGACGCCAGTGTCCCAGCTGTGGGAACATTATAGGAATATGCTATGATGATGATCCGGAACTTATTAATTCATACGAAGCCATAGTTGTTTAAAATTTCATTCACGACTAACCTTGCTAATTAAGCAAGGCTAATTCGTGATTGATCAATTAAGGCCCCCACAATCAATTATTTCGCTGTTCACATACATTGATGTGTAGACAAATACAAAATGTAGGTCATGGGTCATGTGTTTGACTGACCACGAACTTCCTCTTTGGAAGGGAAGAGGCACAATCGTTTTGCCAATTTACTTTCCTTCTTACAACTTCGGTAGTATATATAGCACAAAAACATAAGTAGATATTCTTACCAAATGTAAAGTAGTCGAGTGATTGAAACGTTGAAGAAAATTCTTTCTTCAATGTAAAATGTGTAAAAAATTGTGTGTTCTCCTTTAGTTCCGATATAGAAGTACCTTGGGGGCTTGTGGCTAAGTAATATTAGCTGCACGGATCGATCGATCAGGTTAAGCTACGCTTGCCGCGGTTGGTCCGTGGATGGGTGACTATCTTTACACACCAAGACCCCTCCGTGCCTCGGAAAGCACGTTAAGCCGTTTGTCCCGGCTGACATTTGTGGATCTTTAACAGTCGGGTCGTCAGAACTCAGAAGCCCGAAAATCTGACAACCAGTCTTACCCAATTACTGGGTTGTGCAGGTCAGATAGGCAGTCGCTCCATGTAAACACGTATTCAGCTGCATCCGGTTAGACTGGAAGCTGACCCCAACATAGTTGAGAAAATGCTGTGTAGGTGATGATATGGAAGTAGCAATTTTCTTACGAATCTATTGATATGCCCGGTTACGACTCGATTTTGTTTATTGAAACCAAGCATAATTTTGCCGCGAGTTGTCGCCTAGCTCGATAGATGGCGTTGGGATCGAATTAGATCTCGCTATGGTTTCGTTACGAGCGATTGTATAAGTAGGCCTGCTTGAAAATGCTACAGTCGACCCTGGCTGGAGGCGTTAAGTTAATTGTTAATGGCAGCCCCCAGGAAAGCCTGGTCAAGCAGTCATGGCCTCTCAAGGTCAACTGCGAGATGCCCGACAAAAAAAAATGGTACAGTCGATAACAAAGATCATATACTGCGGTCACTAATCCATATTTTTGAAAAGGTTTCTGGGCACGCAATTGTCTATAACCATAATTAATTGTAAATAGAAAAATAATATAATATAAAGAGTTTTTTTTTCCATCATAATCACAACCAGCCTATAATGTCCCCACTGCTGGGACACAGGCGTCCTCTCTGTGAGATGGAGTGGGCCGTAATCCACCACGCAGGCCCAGTGCGGGTTAGTCGATGTCACATATCTTCAAATTTTTGGTTCTAGCACATGCCGGTTTCCTCACGATGTTTTCCTTCACCGTTTTGAGAGCAGTGGTGATGTAATAATTTACACAGAGAAAAGCGCCTGTCTGGATTCGAACCTGCGACCTTTATATCTCGTAAGTCCCGTCAGTTACCACTGCGCCAGTACTGCTCTCAACTTTTAATTTTATCTACAACTTTACAAGTAATTCAACAACAGCACTTTTAGAAGTTTGCCTTGTGTCTGTGTTTTTATACAAACCTGCATTTCCGCGAAACGTCTATGTATGTAGGCCAAATACCTAGTTTTCGAAACAGTTGTTACAACACACAACCGTGTGAATATTTCTTTGTAAGTATTACGTCTGAGCTATTATATTCTGAGTGAAAACTGAGGCTAGAATACCTGCTATGACGTAAGACATATCATCACGCCTGTAATCCCCAAAGGCATAGGCATAGTTGTACCAACCACATTTGATAAATCATGAATGATTTCTTTAAGGGCCTAAGTCCCGTTTGGTACCGTAACACGGTCACTTTATGAACCGTACTGCACATTAACGGCTTGTCTTGAAGATTTGAAAATTATATGGTTTTTTGCTATAGATCCATATAGATCATTTTGCCGAGGGTACTTTTTTTGTATGGATAATACTTTGCTGTAAAAAAATATTTTCCAACACGCAATATTTTGGCTTCTATTCCATACTCCTACTAAACGGCTTCGTTATTTGGAAAAAAAAATACACTGAAAAATAGATAGTTAGAGGTACCACAGAATCGCGAGAGCACAATTGTATATTAATCAACATTTGCCAAGGAAAATCCCCATTTTGAGATAAAGGCTCAGAGGTGCCCTGCGCGGGCGCGGGCGGCAGTCGTGCTTTAGCATTCAGACGGGAGATGAGGATACTATGGGCCTTAAGTTTGTACGAATACTTTTACACGTCAATAATATTTTTTTAACTAGATTAGGTCGGTGTTTCCTATCTGACTACTCTGAGAAGGTAGAGAAGGTTCCGTGTGGTGCCGGACGTAAAAGAATAGCACCATCCCATTTCTTCCCGTGGGTGTCGTAGAAGGCGACTAAGGGACTTACTAGAGAATGGGCAGCAGCGTTCTCTATGCAGTTTACCACCATACTGGGATCGCCAACCCGCCTGCCAAGCGTGGCGATTATAGCAAAACCCCCCTTTTGGGGGAGGCCTATGTCCAGCAGTGGATTTCTTTCGGCTGAAATGATAATGATGATGATGACTCTGAGAAGGAAGGATGAAATAAACTCAGAGGTCACAGTCTCTTCATAATCTTGGTCAGATCATGTTAAGATCATGTAGATTGGTGTCTGAAATGGTCTTCTGAGGAAAGAACCACACAGATGGAGTGGACCTGTCTAGTCAGTATGCACATTTGTCAGTAAAAGTACAGCACAACTCAGAACTTAAGGAGCTTTACGACATGAATTACTGTTGACCAATTTTGCGTGGCAGTGGGCCTGTCACGTCGGTTGAAATAGCGATCGTGAAACATAATTAGTAGGGCCTCGTGTTATCACATAATGTTGTATTACAATATAACTAATCAGCCCATAATGTGCCCACATTGCTAACGATGCCCACAGCTGGGATACAGGCCTCCTCTTCGAAGAAGGAGTGTCTCGTAAATGTCCTACGCGGGTCCAGTGCGGGTTGGTAAATGTCACATGTCTTCGAATTTTTGGTTCTAGGACATACCGGTTTCCTCACGATATTTTGTTTCGCCGTTTTGAGAGCAGTGGTGTTGAAATATATTGCACAAAGTAAAGTGCATGCCAGGAATCGAACCCACGACCTACAACTTGAAGGACGGGGCCGTCGCCGCACCGTAAGGCCGTTTGCCCACCGCCACGTCAACGGGACGTCACGCGTCAGTTCAGGGGCCCTAGTCTGCTATTTCTATAAATTCGTCATTCCAACACAATCCCATTGTCATTCATTTGTCATTTTGTTAAAAGTTCGTAATCTGCTAAATTCATAATGGTCGATCATTGGTCGGTCAATGGTGTCGTAATAAAATTGTGATATAATGGCATTGTCATATTGCCATTATTATAAAACTCGTTAGTAGAAATTATTTCCGAAAAACAACTACTCAATTTGAACATTTATTCATGCCAGATTTCATTTATATATATTTTTACATAATATTATTTATTAGTGTTATAAGCAATCATTCATTTCAAGTCAGTCATTCATTTGTCATTATGTACGAGATTACGAATAAATGCCATTTCTTTCAATGGAGTGTCAGTGGCTGACCATTGGAAAGTCATAATGACGCCATTTTATTAGTAGATTACCAAACTTGTCAAAATCAACAATTATGAAACCAATGATAGACCATTCTGACACTATTGTAATAGAAGATTTGAGGCCCTAGGTTTGCACGGACGTCGCAATATCGCGCCGAGAGTTGAAAATCGACAATGTGATTTTTCGATGCGCTGAAATGCACTCTGTTGGATTCTCAATGCTTGGCTCAACACAGAGAGTTGAAAATCGTGTGCGGGATAAATCCCGCCTCGATATTTTTAACATAAGTGCGAACGTGTTCTAAAAAAGAATGAGATGACGGCGCCGAAGTAGCGATACCATAGATATAAAAAAAAACTTTTTCCAAAAAAAAACAACCGACTTCCAAAAAAACACTACAAAGTGAAAAATAACTTTAATTTCGGAAGTCGGTGTCTTTGAAGCTGTATTTGAATTTTTTGTCACCGCCTTCCGAAATTAAAGTTATTTTTCACTTTGTAGTGTTTTTTTGGAAGTCGGTTGTTTTTTTTTGGAAAAAGTTTTTATTTTTCCCTTTTTAGTGGTTCACATGTGCTTACCCCTTCACAGCATACCGGCGTGATGTTATGTTATGAACTGGTGTAAGCAATAGACAGACATGAGATTTCAGCAATCCCAGTTCATTTGCTATCATTTATTGAGGAGTTCCGTTGCCTATCTCCAAAGTTCTTCATCAGATCTTCACCAAATTGAAATGAGACCACTACGAGAAAGTACTCTTCCAAAAAATACCTAAATCGCTTTGGGTGCCTATAAAATTTGAAGAGTTCTCTCTATTTCTCCAGGATCCCATCATCAGATCCTGACTTGATGATCATGGGACCATCTGGGAAGTATACCCTTTCAAACAAAAAAAACAAAATCCAAATCGGTCCAGCCATCTTCGAGTAATCGGGGAACATACATAAAAAAAAAAAAAAAAAAAAAAAAAAAAGGTCCCGACGAATTGATAACCTCCTCCTTTTTGAAGTCGGTTAAAAAGTAGGAGATTTGACCGGTAGATGAAAATGTATCGGACCCCGGTGTCTCCAGTTTATCCCTATTACGCGCAACTACTATACATGTATTTGTGTCGCGAACACACTCGCAATAGATCAGCACGTACTACACAATCAATTATAAACCTTATCTCAACCAATACAGCGTGCATTTACCACGCACCGAAAATTTACTCACACAAAAACATCGGCCGCTATCGTTGTGCTGTGCAAAAGCCATTTATTTTTCATATACGCTAGTAATTGACTAAATCGGATAATTATTAATTCTTCCATTGTATGTACTGACGCCACAGCACATCAAGCTACCCCAATCTGTCAAATTTCTTTGATAGATTTTCAACTTTATAACAATATGATAGGGGTCATGTTCAATTGGGAAAATTTGACAGCTTGGGATAGTTTGACCTGCTGTCGTCTGTACTAAAAAACGTTATTTATATTACTATGAGCGCTACATTACTTTTACTATGGCCGCGGTCGTGTCCACCGCACGTCCGTCACTCTGACGTCACGCTTGCTTCGAATTAAGTCGTTTCTCGTTGACGTCTCGTTGTTGAGCGTGGCGGTGGACAAACAGCGTTATTCGACGTTACACGGACACAGAGTGTATCCCAGCGCGTCGAAAATACACACTCTTCGACTTATGACTCTCGACGCTAAGGTGTGCTTTGAAGGTCCAGTGCGCTAAATATCCCGCCGCGATTTTATTAAGGCCCATAGTATCCTCATCTCCCGTTTGAATGCTAAAGCACGACTGCCGCCCGCGCCCGCGCAGGGCACCTCTGAGCCTTTATCTCAAAAAGGGGATATTCCTTTGATTAATTTACAATTGTGCTTCGGCGATTCTGTGGTACCTCTAACTATCTATTTTTCAGTATATATTTTTTTTCAAATAACGAAGCCGTTTAGTAGGAGTATGGAATAGAAGCCAAAATATTGCGTGTTGGAAAATATTTTTTTACAGCAAAAGTATTAACCATACAAAAAAAGTACTTCGGGCAAAATGATCTATATGAATCTATAGCAAAATCATATATTTTTCAAATCTTCAAGACAAGCCGTTAATGAGCAGTAGGGTTCATAAAGTGACCGTGTTACGCTACCAAACGGGACGTAGGCCCTTAAAAAACTAGGCAATACGCCCCCCACCGCATTCGCCGCCGGCCGGTTCCTCTCGCAAAAACAAGACGTAGTTATACGTACTTGTACGTATAACTACGTTTATTATAATAATATATAATCGTTTTTTTATCTCGTTTGTAAACGAGATAGAAAGAAAATTGACTAAAATTTTCCAAACCGATTAGATATTCGGCAACTCATGAAATATATGGAGCAATCAGAAGTCATATTCCCGAAACACATCCGCAATTTATTGTTGTTGCTCCAGATTGCTCCATTAGTGTTGTCGAGCAATAATTGCTCAAAAAATTGCCCGTGTAAGTTCACCATAACAACTTTGACTAAATTGAGTTAGGTTAGGCTTCCAGACTAACGAGATGCTAGTATTTTACATAGAGTGATTGCCTATCTGACATTCACAATCCAGTTACTGGGTAACACGATACCCGTTGCAAAGATTGGTTGTCAGACCTTCGGGCTTGAAACTACCCATGACGACGGTTTTATCCAAAAACTGCAGAACCAATTTTGATGTTTTTTCTTTGGTGTCAGAATATTCTAATTTATGTTTTTATTTTTTTATTTTCAGGTACTGAATTCGAAGTTAAGAAGTAAAATAGGTAGGCTCTGCCAAGCACGGTGGAGGCGAGCCAAGATCTAATGCTATGGAATTTATTTATTATAGGTACAACATGTAACATAATTATTGCAAGACCTCATACATCCCAATTAAAGTATTGAGTTTAAAGCATAATATAATGACCAGAACTTATGTCTTAATACCTTTAAAAGAGCAATTCTTGTATATATGTATACAGAGTGTCCGGTAATTAATGGATAACCTTGAAAAGGTTTATGGTAGAACTAATGGCCATTCAGAAATAACATTTTTTATTTGTATTTAATCTGTAATTTATTTTTTATTTTAAATCAATCGACTTCCAAAAAACACTATAAAGTGAAAAATAACTTTAATTTCGGAAGTCGGTGTCTTTGGATAGGTATGTATTTAAATTTTTGTCACCGCCTTCCGAAATTAAAGTTATTTTTCACTTTGTAGAATTTTTCGGAAGTCGGTTGTTTTTTTTAATATTTTTTTTACAGATTAAATACAAATAAAAATTGTTTTTTTCTGAATGGCCATTAGTTTCACCAAGAACCATTTCAAGATTATCCATTAAATACCGGACACCCTGTATATAATATCTGGACGGCTCCAACGATTTTCATGACATTTAGTATGCAGCGGGTTTTGGGGGCGATAAATCGATCTAGTTAAACTCCATTTGAAATAAGATTAGACATTTAAACAAACCTTTTTTACAGTTCGTTCAACCGATTTTGACTTCTATTCCGTACGCATAAGGATGGCATTAAAAGCATAAAAGAAGTATAATATCAACTGTTTACTGCAGATGCCAATTATAAAGTAAATATATACTACCAACGCAATAGAAGTCAAAATCTGTTGAACGGACTGTGAAAAAGGTTTATTTAAATGTCCTAATCTTATTTCAAACGGAGTGTTTCATTTTTAGAAAACGTCAAACCAAAAAAAAAAACCGAGCAAGGCATCCAGATATTATTTTTTAAAGTTCACTGTTATTGTTAAGAAAAGTGCATTACTTTATGCATTTAAAATTTAATCTTATTGCCTTGAAATAAGATTGAATTTTCATTGGCTCAATCGGCGGTAGGTAAGTAAAAAGCATTTTTTTTTAAAGCCTTTGTTAAAAGTTACTGAAATCGATTCAGTAGTCAATTATGATCAAACTACTTTCAGGTCTTGCATTCATTCTGTTATACCTTGTATATTATTATAAGTTAGATAATATTACGATTGAAATATTATGTGGGTGTACAGATGCCAGCACATTCAGCTACCCCAAACTGTCAAATTTTCCCAATTGAACATGAACCTTATGCGTAAGTAATAAAGTTGAAAATCTATCAAAGAAATTTGACAGATTGGGGTAGCTCGATGTGCTGGCGCCTGTACTATACAGGAAAAGTTTCTCCAGTGCGCAAACTGTAACCATGAATTCTCCATATCATTCTAGACCCCGCCAGCGCAGAAATTTTTCGTCGGTTATACAAAAAAAAAAAAAAACAGCTATTCCATACATTTTGACCGCGTAGGTATTGCACTTTTCTATGAAACAGCTGAAACACTGAATAAAAACTTTTCCTGTGTGTATGTACACCTTTGCTTAACCCTTCGGGAATTACGAGGCGTGATGTTTGTATTATGTTATAATTTATTTAGTGCTGTCGAGAACTTCTTGTGAAATTATTTTATTTTGAACGAAACATATTCTTTTTCTATTACAATATTTTTATCTCCCGAAGCGACGCGCGCTTTTCTTGTGGTTACCAAGTGTACAAATCCCGCAGTGTATGTGAGGGCAGGAGCTCTGTGTACCCTCCAAGACAATGGCGAAGTCGGAAGTGTGTGAGGTTCCGTGTGTTGTTTGCTGATGCTACTCGTCTCCACGCACTCATTGACAGAGTGTTTGTACACTTGGTTACCACAAGTAAAGCGCGCGACGTTTCGTCACAGAAAAATACTGGTCTGTAAAAATCGCCTCTTGTCTTTTTAGTATTGTTTTAAAAACTTTTAAATATAAATTGTTTGGTTAAATAAAGTACACACGGCTACACATCAAGCCATACATTTCCAGTTTACGCTGATCTCGCACTGTACGGAAATACTATACAATACGAGATCAGCTTATACTGGAAATGTATAGCTTGATGTGTAGTCGCGTGTACGTAAAGTTTTTTATAGAAATAGGAATAAGTATGCCTTTTTCTCAAAGAATTGACTGAAAATCTTGAAAATTAGTCAATAATAGTATTTTTTTGAGTTCTCGGCATCACATAACACTGATTATTTTAGGAACTATACTTTTAATGGGTCACAGAAACATCTAAGAAATAATGAATTCATTTGGGGTCGACGCAGCTTGTCTTTCTTTCCATATCTACCAGTGGTGAGGGGTGGTATTATGGCCACGGCAAGCCGTTCCAAAAAAAAACACTCACCGCGTGATGCAAGCTTACTTTCATCAGAGGATAAAGCCCCACCTTTACTCATACTGAGTTGGAATCAGAGAATTTTGTACTGAAGACATTTGGTTTTCTATGCAAGCAGGCGTTTATTCAGTAAAACTTAGAAACACACAAAAATTAATTGTATTTTGAGATAATGGTGGTTCGGATTTTTTAAAGGTAAGCCGATGCGAATCGGATTGTATTGACCCTTCGCCACTGATACCTACTTATATTTTAGTCATCATCGCGGTAGTCGCTTTCTTTCTAGCCATATCATCTTTCTTACAATTACAAATAAAATATTACTTATAACTTGCTTAAACTTTAAAATTTCACAACTGTTGTCTTCGACTGTCGAACAAATAATAATCTGCACTCCATTTTACCATATCAAATTACATTTTTGTCCCCACCCTTAAATAACGTCACCTAGCCGTTATTTATAAGTGTTGCCAACGTACAATAACACATTCAATTGCCTGAGTTGTCGTAATGAAAACATAACTAAAAATACCGTTACAATTCATGATAATAACTTAACAGTGCTGTCACAGTGGATATTGTAAAGCGGTATTAAAATAATACACTTTTCCAAACTAAATCAATGAAATCACGACACAATCTATAGTTGTTAAATTATCAATTTATTTGAAGTCGTCGTAACATGTCTTTGTTATCAACAGTGTCTCCATTTCTAACCATATCATCATTCACACAGTCCATCGATCGTTTCTTTGATCTTCCCCTAATCTTAGAGCCAGACGAATTCATACCTTTTTCGTATACCTACGGAAAACCAAGTCTCTTTACTTTATGAAACTGGAACTCTGCCAGCGTCTGTGTTCCCTTCCACATTTAACCCGTCTGCCTTCAATGCAAGAATGAACAGGCATCTTTTGGGCACGCTCGTTCCATCATAGACCTCATTCATCGTTTTCCATCAGCCCATTCAGCAATGAAAAATGGCTATTAATACTATTAATAAAATTATTAAAAAAAATAGGAAATATTTCACATTAAAGTGCCAATTACTACGGTTTTCGCTTTGTTATTGATAAAACACTATTATTTATTATCGCCAACATTTATCTAATTAAAATTAGTTCCTATTAAATTATATTTGAGCGTAAATAATATAGATTAGGCACTGTATTGTGTATTTAAATTACATTAAAAGCTACGGAGAACGGCTAAGCTACCATCATCTGTTATTCTTTCTGCTAATTATGTTGGAGTCAGCTTCCAGTCTAACCGGCTGGAGTTGAACTCCATTGTTTTACATGGAGCGACTGCCTATCTGACCTCCACTACCCAGTTACTGGGTAACACGATTACTCGTTGGTAAGACTGGTTGTTAGACCTTTGTGCTTCTGACTACTTAACCGTTACGAAATCAATTTGATAGAAATTGTAAAAAAAGGTCCTTTGGGTTCGTTCTCTAAAAAAAATGTATTAGTTCCTTAAATAATCAGAGATATTTGTAATTATTTTAAGCGCTAAAAGCATAACTGAAATACAATTAACAGCATTAAGTAATTAAAGAAGATTTATTCGAAAAAAACATGATGCGTGTACTTTCTCGATTATTGGAGCAATATTTGGAAATATCGAACGCCACTTAATTGTAACCCCCATATTTATATAGGTAAGTTACTTAAAGTTAAGTTATTAGTAGCTTTTGCTTGACCATACACGTTTTTTACATTTCAACGTCTCTTAACTTTAAGCAATATTAAAAAGGGGGTTCTAATTAACGTTGACTTAAAATTAAGTTACATTTTGGAATTAGAATGTAAGATCGATTTACACATTTTAGTTAGCACTGATTCCATTCTTAATTTGTAATCATTATGTTATTTATAAGCTGTATTAATAACTGCCGTTTTAAGTTAAATAGTCTATTTGAGGCTAGAAATGTAGCCAGTAAATTCTACATATTTGTCAGTAAACTTTTATTTGGATTATTTTTGTCCATAATGTGGGCTTTTATAACTTTTAACGTCGTTATATATTTTGGACGTCTCTTTTCTCGTTCATAAAATCTATGGAAATACGAGCACGTTTTACTTAAGGTGAATGCGCAGTGGTAGACCGCGAATTTCAAATTTTCTTACGTTTTTGCAATTTTCAGGTGAGTGTCAGGTTGTATCCTGATCAAAATGTGATTTGCGAATATAACAGGTACGTGTTTATAGAATTATAGTCATTAGAATGTCTAATATATCTCTTATAAGTTAGATTTGTTCCACAAGCACTTTTCCATAAGAAATTTGTTCTTATGGAACAAATCTAACTTAGAAAGATGTATTATTGATTCTAATGATTATAAATCTGTAAATACGTACATGTTATAGTCGCAAATCATATTTTGATCAAGAAACAAGCTGACACTCACCTGAAAATTGCAAAAAACGTAACAAAATTTGAATTTCGCGCTCTACCACTGCGCATTCACCTTAAGCTGGATACGCTAATGCAGACCGCAACATTAAAATACTTTTTACGTTTTTTGTAATTTGCAGGCCAGTGTCAAATTGTATGTTGATTAAATTGACTGTCATTTCATGGAAAAACGCGTGTCCTACTTATGTACGCACGTAAGAAGTTTTACTTCTTTGGCGTAACAGAACAAAAATAGCTAAAGATTTCATCGCGTTTGTCACAACTCTCTGTTTGTAAAAGGAATGATAAATTAATGACAGTTATCAGCTAACTTCATCATGTTGCATGACAGTTATCAGCTAACTTCATCATGTCGCTTTTTGGCTGTCGTTGTGCGCGCGCATTGTAAAAATTGTACTCTCATGATTTTTTCCAAACATGCTAAAAGAAGTGTAACTTTAAGAAGTCATTGAATGGCTATTTCATGAAAAAGTAATTCAGAACGACGGTTGTATTAATAACTCTATGATTATAATTCTGCGAAGCCATATTGGTTTCGCTCGCGAATCGTATTTATTCAACATACAATCTGACACTGACCTGAAAAAAATTGAAAAAACGTAAGAAAATTTGATTTTTTCATTTTAAATTTGTCGTGGGAGGAAATTTAAAAGCGTCTTCATATATAAAAATGATAAAACTGCACGATGTCATCAAATTTTGAAACATTGAAAAGCTGCTATTTAAATGTTTAACAGAAAATGTCCTAAAGTGCTG
The DNA here is from genome assembly GCA_947359405.1 of Antitype chi. Classification (NCBI taxonomy): domain Eukaryota; kingdom Metazoa; phylum Arthropoda; class Insecta; order Lepidoptera; family Noctuidae; genus Antitype; species Antitype chi. Next base: position 12,087,433 of record OX375834.1, on the reverse strand, counting down.
TTAAAAAGGTTTCTTCGTAGAAAAAAAATTTCATTAATTTATCCATAGTCAATATATTTTATTTGGTTTGTTCAAAGAATATTTCTGGAGTGTAAAAATAGCAGCCATATTAAAATGCTAAATAAAATTCAAAAATTCGCTAATGGAGGCATCAAATTCTCATATTTATTTCCTATTTTTTGTTTAAGCTAGCTGGTAGACTAACAAAAATATTAACATCTGTACAATATTCTAAGATTATAATACTTGACCGGTTTTTCATAAAGACTGTTTGACGCTGAATCGGTAAACCCGGCTCCACTCGGTCGGTGACACTAAATCTAGTATACTTAGCTCCAATCGGTCGGTGACGCTGAATCGGATAAACTCGGTTCCAGTCGCTCGGTATCGCTGAATCGGGTTTTTTTTTTGAAGGTGCGAAATCTGTTACTGCCTGAAACCCACTCGTATTCCTTCAGTTGCCTGTGTGCCAGGGGCCACGGTATCTCTTTCAAACAACCCGCACCCCTGGCAGGCATCGGCCCTTGTGGACCCCACCAGTTAATGCTGACATCTCTTTGAGACGCGCGTAGAACACAACACGCTGTCGACCCGGGCTTGGTCCTTACCGGACAGCGAGCTACCCATTACGCGCCGTCCACAAGCCCGCGCCTACGGTGGCCTGGAATCAGTCTGCGGTATTCCCGAGGCCCAGGGCGTCTCCCGCGGCGACTACGGCCGTGAGGGCGCATATACCGCCTCTCGCTTACGTGCGCCGCCTCCCTCTTCACGAGCATTACTGCTTCGCAGAAGTAGGTGACGGCTACCCATGCACTTTCGCTCCGAACCATGGCCTGGACCAGGGCCAGGGCCGCCGCCGATCGCCTCCACAAGGACACGGCGGTGCTCCGCCCAGCGGCCCAAGTCGGGTAGACCTCCACCGTATGCGCCGCCGTGTCCTCAGGACGATCTTCGCAGTGGAAACACCTGGGCGTTTCCTCCCGCCTTATGCGAAACAGGAACGTCCCGAAACAGCCGTGTCCGGTGAGGACCTGCGTCAGGCGGAAGGTGAGGACGCCGTGGCGCCTCTCAATCCACTCCTCAAAGAGGGGACTTACCACCGCAATCGTGGCGTGCCCATCGCTGAATCGGGTTATACTCTGCTCCAGTCGGTCGGTGACGCTGAATCGGGTATACTCGGTTTCAGTCGTTGACGTTAAAAACGCATACTCGGCTCTTATAGTATTCACTTATATCGCGTTGTCATTATGTACATTCTCTTTTTTCCTTACGGAACATCCTGTGAATTCGAAAGAATAGTCTATAGGTTTTTTCGGCAATATTTGGGTACCGGAGTTCCAAATAAAACCCTGTATAATAGTCACAAAGTTCAATGTCCGACACATTTGTCGCTTATCGAAATAGTAATAAAGTGCACATAAAATAACCTAACGACATAATTTTATGTGTACAACATCGTTAAAAATCCACTTCATACTGAATTTTATTGCGAATATAAAATTTTAAATAAGACTTTTAAATTACAAATTCTGCAATAAAATTAAATTGCATCATTTTCAAAACAAATATGCAATATTATAATTTTGACAGAAGATGCATCTGGTCGGCTATTTTGCATATTTCGTAACTGTCACATTAAATGTCAAAATAATAGAATGAAGCAATAAATTCGTGATTTTTACCACGAATTTATTGCTTCATTCTATTATTTAAGTGTCTGACTAGACTAGCATTGCCATTTCGTTCGTCCCGCTCAGGGTTAAGAACAATTCTTAGTGCTTCTAGACGAACTGAGGCTAACCCCGGGCGGGATGCGGGACGAAGTCGCTATCGAAATTCGTTCATTTGTATGGTGTTCAAGACTTCCTAATCATTAAAACAGTCGAATCCTATATCCATGTGTGTGACAATCTTCATCCTATAATGTTCCCACTGCTGGGACACAGGTCTTCTCTTGGTGAGATAGAACGGGCCGTAATCCACCACGCGGGCCCAGTGCGGGTTGGTAGGTGTCACATGTTTTCGAGTTTTTGGTTCTAGAACATGCCGGTTTCCTCACAATGTTTTCCTTCACCGTTTTGAGGGCCTACACTCTAACTCCGTCAACGAAGATACGGGCCCGTCCGAAAGTAGTTCGAAACTTCTTAGTGAATCCTACAGCCAATTAACTAACTTTTTTAGACGGGCAAAAACATATCGCGAGTAGGGACAGCTGTCAAATCGTGTTGTCATTCATTCTTAGTTCGGGCTCCAAACTAATCTTCTATCCGTAAGTGATACGGAGTTGGAAACACCCGTTACTTCGACCGAAACGACGGACTCCGTGCTAAGGGAGTATGCCCCCAGTGAAATAATTTACACAAAGTATCTGGGTTACGACACGTTACTTGGGGCCGTTACCTCTGGGTCACTACTACTGTAGTCAGTGACTAAGTTATTTAAAAAAAAAAACAAGGAATGTCAAATTCACCAGTCTGTTATATAAAACTGGTCGACTATTTACTAGCTATAATTTACTAATACAAGAATTTATTTTATCATTTTAAATATAGCATTTATTTTAAATTATCGTATGAATATTTCGAATTGCAATCTAGATTTAAGTGCAAATCCTTATATAAGAGTATTACAATTAATTTAAATCAATAAATTTTATTGTTTTAGTTTTAAGGACTTGGCTGGTTGCACTGCTGTGCAGGTTAAAGTTATTTTCCTAAATGTATTATTCCCAATTATTTTTAGTAAATAAATAAATATTTTATTTTAGTGCATTTGGTGTTATTTATTCCTAGCTGACTGAAAGAATATTAATAATTACAGTTTCTTTACTTAAGGTGAACCTAGTCGACATTTTTAGCATACAAACTTCGGGAGTGTTTTACTCCACTGTCTGACATGGCACATCCAAAGTAAAATATGATATCGTTTTGTCTCATTATTAATATTGTCTGTACGGAAGCAGAATACTAAAATTAAAAACGCATTAAAAAGTTAGGAGCCAACAAAGATTCGTTTTTCTTGCTAATTGTACTTAACTTTGGGCGTGTTTAAGTAATAAAAGACGTGTAAAATCTCCAAAACCTAGTCGGTACCGACAAAGTTCAATTATCGAAAAGTTCAATACAATTTATTGGTCATTGATTTATACATCGGCTTTTTCATAAAACCCGATCTTCCAAAGGACTTTTCTTAATTATTTCGCGATTTTTTTGCTATAACTGATCCTGCATCTCGCTCAATAACGTTGTGCGTGTAGACTAGCGTCTAACTGCTCATCACTGATACTATCTCTGTCGGACACGAAGCCTGGTGAGACAGCGTGATTTTTAGCCAGGCCCACCAGTGAGTTTGAGCCCGCGACTAGGTTCCCCTTAAAGTGTCGAAACTGCAGTTGGTAAGGTGTAAGCGCCAGGGTATCTATCGGGCGCCAAAGTTTTTACGTTTTGTTGCAATCTGTACAATGCGATTAAATATAGCTAGCGTATTGTATTGAAATGTTAATGATTATATTTGAATCGAATGATATTTAGTTCAATTTACAACCTAGCACTGATTTGCAAATTGCATTAAATGCAAGAAAATTTGTACTTCGCGGGCTAGCCCGGAACTTGCACCTGCTATGCTATTCTCTAACCATCTCACCGGGTGAAGTGAGCGTGGATGAGCTGTCAGTGTCATTCCACCTGATGCTATGGATGAGCAAGCATTACATTTACAATCATAATCGACATTAATAATAATAATAATCTTTATTACACAAGAAAGTGGTTACAATAGTGTGAAGTCCCTGACTCTTGTGCTAGGTGATATACCTGTGTTACAAGAGCCAGTGCCCTCTCCCAGTAGGAGATGTTACAGAATCTTATGCAAAAAGATTAACAAAAATAAAAAGAATATGGTGTTAACAAAAAAAAAAGTAAAATAAACTAAAAACGATTAAAAGAAGCCTTTGATGAGTTTGCGAGTGTTTGTGTGTATGTTTGTGTCTCAGAGTGAGCATAAGTGTGTGTGCGCGTGTATGTGTGTGGGTGTGTGTGTATGTGGATGAGAGGGTGTGTGTGTGTATGTGGATGAGAGGGTGTGTGTGTGTATGTGGATGAGAGGGTATGTTTGTGTAAGTGGGTGAGTGTTTCTGTGTGTATGAAATGTCCATTAAATATGGATTATGATTGTATGCTAATTCTATTGATTATTTTATTACGATTTCAAAGCAGTGTTTAAGTGTGCGTCATGCATTACATTTTGGGAGGTTTCTCAAATAAAGTAGCAAAACAAAAACTCAGTCAGAAACTCAATGCTGTTTCAGTCTATTTTTTTCTAGACTAGTCCTTATATTGCCAGAGGCGTGAATGCGCGTATAATGTAATGTAATGCATGATGCACACTCTAACACTAGCTTTGAAACCGTAGTAAAATTATCAATAGAATTAGCATACCTACAATCATAATAGAGATTTAATCTAGATTATTTGTTGGTAGGGAAATAATATTATTTCCCTACCAACTTTATTCATTTTGGTACGCGAAAAAGAATTGAGAATTAAACTCAATAAGCTTTGAAAAGTAATTCCTATTGTTTCAATTATTAACTCAAATGAACACAACTTTTTACAAAAAAACAAAGCTGGCAACTTGAAAAAGGCTCGTCACCATGACAACGTAACAAACAACAAAAGACTGTTTATATACAACCGTGACAACTTAGAAAAACATCTCTTTATCATAATTGTTTTTAAAAATAATACCAAAATGTCTGGTTTAAGTGGATTCGACGGGGAAGCCGTCGGTTTCGACTCCGTTAAAACAAATAAGAGTGAAGGAACCGAGTCCTCTACACAGACAACGGAATTCCGTGAATCTGGAGTGTCATCTCAAACCAACGTTCTCAAAGACACAGGTTCCTTAGCTACTGCAGACGAATTGAACGCTCAGGATGACATTCTAAAGGAATATCCTCCACCTGGGCTGAGCGAATTCCTGAAAAGAGTAGTGCCTTCGATGATGGAACAGCTCGATCACAGCGACAGGGAACTGCTGTACAACTCCTCAGATTCCGATGAAGAGGAGGTGTTAGAAGCAAAACTGTTCCAAGAAATTAGGCTGACTGACTTACCTGGAATGGGAGCGGGTGATGATTCCCGCTGTGTTCTCGACATGTCATGGAGTAGTGCTGGGAACTCTCTAGCCGTATCGCTAGGCAAGAACCAGCACAAAACTTGGTGCGTCGACGACGGATTGATTAGGATCTTTACACTCAAACGAACTGCAGGAGATACATTTGTAAGAAGCCTGGACATGGCTGAAAAAAGCTGCGTAACTAAAGTCAAATACCATCCTTCTGTGTCTGCGCTGTTAGCTTACGGCACAGCATCAGGAGAAGTAGTTTTGTGCAATCTAAGGAATCTAGATGCCATATTGTTGACTGCACCAGCTGGAGCACACAGCTCCAGACGCGTCAGTGGCCTGCAGTGGGCTGACGCGGCACTTGCTAACACGTTCTTAACCATGCACATAATGAATACGGGTAAAAGACGCGGCGCCGCTGACCACATCCTCATGTCGTCTGGCTTCGATGGCACGCTGAACGTTTGGCGAGTCAACGCGAACCAGAAAATATTCGAGAACGTGATTTCTTACACCATCAATGGCTCCAGGAATTTGAATACTGTTATCATCTCTTGTTTTGACTTTATAAAGTCTTATCCTCTTCGTCCGAGCGACCAGAAGGTTCCGGACGATATATTTGTCGTTGGATCGCGTACCGGTCCTATTTATCTTTGTAAGATCAAGACTATTAAACCTATCGAGAATAGCAAGAGGTCGGATCCTGTGTATGACGTGTTACAGGGACACACAGCATATGTCCTGGATATTGCATTCAGTTTCCAGAAGCCTGGGATCTTTGTGTCGGCTTCTCTTGATTCTGAGCTGAGGGTTTATGATATAAATCAGCCCAGTCCTTTGAAGGTATGTTGTGTTGATGTTTAAATCTCATCTTATTTTTAACCGACTTCAAAAAGGAGGAGGTTATCAATTCGTCGGAACCTTTTTTGTTGTTTTTTTTTATGTATGTTCCCCGATTACTCGAAGATGGCTGGACCGATTTAGATTTTTTTTTTTGTTTGAAAGGGTATACTTCCCAGGTGGTCCCATGATCATCAAGTCAGGATCTGATGATGGGATCCTGGAGAAATAGAGAGAACTCTTCAAATTTTATAGGCACATGAAGCGATTTAAGTATTTTTTGGAAGAGTACTTTCTCGGAGTGGTCTCATTTCAAGTCAGTGAAGATCTGATGAAGAACTTTGGAGATAGGCAACGGAACTCCTCAATAAATGATAGCAAATGGACTGGGATTGCTGAAATCTCATGTCTGTCTATTGCTTACACCAGTTCATAACATAACATCACGCCGGTACGTTGTGAAGGGGTAAACACATGTGAACCACTAAAAAGTGAAAAAAAAAACTTTTCCAAAAAAAAAAAACAACCTACTTCCAAAAAAACACTACAAAGTGACAAATAACTTTAATTTCGGAAGGCGGTGACAAAAAATTAAAATACAGCTCCAAAGACACCGACTTCCGAATAAAGTAATTTTTCACTTTGTAGTGTTTTTTTGGAAGTCGGTTGTTTTTTTTTTGGAAAAAGTTTTTATGATAGATACTGGTGGTATCCCTACGTGGTCGAATCAGAAATGAAGAGCAGACGCAGGAGATAGAACATAGCGCGAAGAATTATCAAATCTAAGTGGCAGTGGGCAGGATATTGGATTCTCAATTCTCCGATCAACACCGATATTTAAAAATGCAATGCGCGACAAAATCCCGCCGCGAATTTATAACGTGGATTAAAAAGCACTTGAACTTGGAAAAACATTAACAAATTGGAATTGATTGTAGTCGCCTCGTCCAAAAGGTAGTTTCGTATGGAATTTTTGCCATGTGAATGGGCAAAACAATGTTTGCCATGTGAATGGAATTTTTGCCATGTGAATGGGCAAAAACATTTTTGCCATGCGAATGGGCAAAAAACTTTTGCCATGTGAATTTTGGCAAAAAACTTTAGCCATGTGAATGAGCGAAAATTTTTTTGCCATGTGAATGGAATTTTTGCCATGTGAATGGGCAAAAAACTTGTGACACGAGTTATATCCCTTCTCAACTGCGGACGGCCCCTATTCGGTTCAGGATTGTCTGCTTGGGTTTATACTGAAAAGGAAAACTTTCTATCTTTCAACTGTTTAAGTCATTCATCTTCACATCCACACATTCATCACATACTCACACTTACACTCATCACATAGTCGTATATACACTCATCACATGCACACATACTTTTGAACGTTGTGTTTTAGTGAATTATATGAAACCGTTACTTTTGTTAACTTATCTTTCATAATTTCATATAATCTGTCGAAAGAGACTGGATTCTGCCACACAGGTTAACCTAGTGTCGGATCCAGTGTCACACCTCAATATTATAACACTTTTTATGAACCATTAAACTAAACTAAAGTATTACATATTATTTTGGAAATGCAGATGTGTGTGGTTATATTTCAGGTAGTAACCCTAGACATGTCAATAACCTGCATGGCGTGGCTTCCAAACAACCCGTGCGTGGCTATCCTGGGGCTGCTGAAGCCTGAGGGGCAGCTGGCGCAGGTCTTCAATGTGAACAGCGGTCGGCGGATCCCCGTGGAGGGGCTAACTGGAGTCGGGGGCTGTGTCACCTGCCTCACGGTTAACCATAGCGGGTTGGTATTGGGATATAATATTATAATCAGCCTATAATTAATGGTCCTCTCTGTGAGAGAAACTGAGCCACACTGGCCCAGTGCGGGTTGGAAGAAATTGGCCAACGAAAGCTGAACACGAATTATTAATTCAACTTTTTCTTTCTAATGCCAAAAATGCCATATACCAAGGTTATACTGATGTAAATATCGCATAATAATATGTCTTGAATAATAATTAGTATCAACTCCGTTTAAGGGGAACCTAGTCGCGGGCTCGAACTCACTGGTGGACCTGGCTAAAAATCACGCCGTCTCACCTGGCTTCGTGTCCGACAGAGATAGTATCAGTGATGATCATTTAGACGCTAGTATACACGCACAACGTTATTGAGTGAGATGCAGGATCATTTATAGTAAAAAAATAGCGGAAAAATTTAAGAATGTCCTTTGGAAGATCGGGTTTTATGAAAAACCCAATGCATAAACCAATGACTAATAAAGTTTATTGAACTTTTCGATAATTGAACTTTGTCGGTACCGACTTGGTTTTGGAGTTTTTACACTTCTTTTATTACTTAAACACGCCCAAAGTTAAGTAAAATTAGCAAGAAAAACTAATCTTTGTTGACTCGTAACTTTTTAATGGGTTTTTACTTTAGTATTCTGTTTCCGTACAGACAATACAAAACGATATCATATTTTACTTTGGATGCGCCATGTCAGACAGTGGAATAAAACACTCCCGAAGTATGTTTGCAAAAAATGTGGACTAGGTTCACCTTAAGCAGTGTATAGCCAGGGTTGACAGCTCTTGATTTTTTTAAATTCCCGCCTTTTTTCTTGGACAGCTTTCGTTGTTCAGGCTCTAGATGTCCCATGTGTCCGAATTTTTGGTTAGCTAAGATATGCCGGTTTCTTCACGATGTTTTGAGAACAGCGGCGATGAAATAACTGAAGACTTTATTTAAAAAACCACCTTTGTAGTTTGTCAAAAATTCCATGTTATGAGTTAGTTATGCCACGTAATTTGCTTTTATTCGTTAATAAATAATAAAAGCAAATTTCTCGTGACTAAACTTGTGTTTGATGAAATACAATCAGAAAGCTTACAAATTCCTCTACAAGATGGCGTAACTAACTCATAGCATGAAATTTTTGACAAAGGTGGTTTTTGTAATAAAGTCTTCAATTTAAAGTAATTCGCCTGCTTGGGTTCGAACTTACGTCTTAGGTACGTTACCCGAAACCACCGGGCCACCTCTGCCCTGTTCAAATCTCTGCTCAAATATTATAAATCCTAACTAATATATAAATGCGAAAGTAAGTTTGTTTGTAACGCGGTCACGCTAAAACTGCTAAACGGATTTGATAGGAATTTGGCACACACATAGACCACGACCTGGGTAAGGACTTAGGCTACTTTTCATCCTGGATAGCAGACGAAGTCGCGGGCAACAGCTAGTAGTCCAATCTTTGTGAAGGAGGTTATCTAGAGAAGAAGTAATAAGAATCCACCTATCCATGTTAGTGTCAGTTACTTGACTATATTTTAGTAATAGCGCAAGGATGAGCCTTGTCGGCGAAGAGTCCTGTCGGCGAAGTGTCTTGTCGGCGAAGTGTCCTTTCGGCGAAGAGTACCGTCGAAGTAAAGTATTGTCAGTGTTCAGTCTGTCGGCGTTTAGTCGTACATTCAACTATTAAGATTCTCTATGTTTTATCAATGACTCTTTTTTTGTTTGTAGCGTATGTCGCATCGCAGCCGGAGATTCTGACAGTAATCTTCACATTTGGGAGCTTCCGACGCGTCGCATCAAGCTCACTCAGGAAGAACTAGACTTCTAGATGACCTAGCTGTTAATAGTACTAAACTTGAATGCAGAATTCTTAAATAATGAGTAGTCTGCCAGTAGGAACTTTCCGTCGCCAAAAATTTCAAACTTCCATACCTTATTTAACCCTTAGGGGATGGATTTTTAGAAATCCATCCTTAGTGCCCAATGTCGTTTTAAAATGAACTCTTGTAAAAAATGACATGCTTTTAGACCTAGTGATTTACACTGCTTGATGTCATCAGTAAATATGAATTAATTAATTTAAGATTCATAGAGGGTCAAATTAAATCAGCTAGCAATACTTTATCCACGTGCTGGATATCGAAAACATGGAACAAAAAAAACCCATCATTCGATGGGCGAACGTCAATGATCGTAATCGCTCAGCTGTTTTTTTAATTTTTCGTGGAACTTAGATATTTTTTTTATGAATTTCCAAAAACTTTAACAGAACATCGTTTAGTTGCCATTATACATTTAATTAAAAGTTTTGTCGTGGCCACAGACTCGCCCCTAGTAAATGGGATTTAAATATAACTGGCGAAATGTGGGTAGGTACTCTAGGTACAGACGCCAGCACATCAAGCTACACCAATCTGTCACATTTCTTTGATAGATTTTCAACTTTATAGCATATGCATCATGCATATGGTTCATGTTCAATTAGGAAAATTTAACAGTTTGGAGTAGTTTGACGTGCTGGCGTCTGTACATCTTTGTTGTGTAAACGTAGGTACAGACTCCAGCACATCAAGCTACCCCAATTTGACAAATTTCTTTGATTGATTTTCAACTCTATTACAAACTAGCTTCCGCCCGCGGCTTCGCCTGCGTGGAAGTCGAAAATTATCCCGCGGGAACGTACTACCAGGATAAAAAGTATCGGGATAAAAGTAAAAGTATTATATACAGGGTGTCCAGTAAATAGTACGACATAGTGCAGGAGTTGATAGCTTTGTTCAATACCTACCAAAAAAACAATATATATGTTCCGCAAAATGTTACGGATTTACAGTTTAGGTAGTGTTAAGCGATAAGAAAATTGTTTAGTGAAAATTTTAACAAATAACAGTATTTCTTGAAAACATTCCTGTTTTTGATACAAAAAAGACTTATCTATGAGTAGAGTAACTATTCACGAATAGTTTGATGTAAAAAAAAATACTAGAAAAGATTTTTGGAGGAAAATAAATTTTGTATGACTGTAAATCCGTAACATTTTGCGGAACATATATAATGTTTTTTTGGTAGGTATTGACCCAAGCTATCACCCCCTACACTATGTCGTACTATTTATTGGACACCCTGTATAAATAAAAGTATGTTGCAAGTATCTATGTATGTTCTGACTATCTAAAGACAACAAATACAAAACAAAATTGTGACCCTACAATATCGAACGCAATTATAACTTTCCAACAACACCCAGAAAGAAAACACAGTCGTCAGTCGTCACCTCCATTCGCTCCAAGTCAGCACCATATTTGCGTAACACGCGATTAATCATAATCGGGTTTCATTTTGACAGTTCAACAATATTCATTGCGTTATTTACGTTGTTGAGCAGACACATTTTTGGAGCATTTGCAGCAATGGTTTAGCCATCTGTTTCAAAACGAAACAGATTATAATTAATCGTGAGTGACGCAATTAGGGTGCTGTTTATTAAAGGATCACGCGCGCGTTATCGTCTGGCCTATTAGCTAAACAGTAGGCAAGATGGTGCGTGGGGAGGGGCGGCGATTGCATCAAGCAAAGCGAGGCGCTTGAGTTTTATTCTCGCGTCCGTAATTTTTTTACGATTCCTCCTAAGATATTCGTTTAAATTCTATAGTGTAAAAGAGTAAAATAATGTGCATGACATGCTAAAAGCCTCTAACTTATTTAAAATGCCAAGGATTGATACCGTATTTGTGTAAATAGCTTTCCAATTACCGCTTATAAAATTGCCCATTTTTTTAAGTATTAAAATGGATATAGTATGTTATCCTTAAGAGATAGACATGCCATCACGGACTTTTCTGTAGACCTCTATAAGATACACAATTCCACCATACATCATTTTGTTATATAAAGGGTTTAGGCAGCGTTTTCGTTGAAAGCTCCCAGACGTCTTATTTTTTTCCGACACCTCCAACAAATATCATTATATTTTAGCCAATGTATACAAAAACTTGACAAATTATATAATTTACAAGTATAGGTGTAGTGTAGGTTTTAGTATATACTAAAACCTTCCTCGAGAACCACTCTATCCATTTGTGTAAACAGCATGAAAATTGGTGCAGTCGTTTTTGAGTTTATCGCGAACAGACATACAGATGCGGCGGAGGACTTTGTTTTATAATATGTAGTGATAGTGAAGAATAAGGTTCATTATCAATTGAGAAAATTGTACACTTTGGGGTAGCTTGATGTGCTGGCGTCTAGTACATATCGATCCGTAGTCAAACGGCATCTTATTGACTATGTATTTTGTAGTAATTATGTTTGTTTTATTATGATTTAAAGTGTTTGACCAAATATAGGATAGAGATACCATTTTAGTTAGTTTATTATGATTTACATTTAGTTGTTCTCTTTTTAATATAAATAAATAAAACCTTGAATTTAACCTGTTTTTTATTTTATTAAAAATATCGACCCACCCCTGTTTTTCATGGATGCAATGTAGGTAAGGTGGAGGCAGAGCGTGGGAGAGCAGTGGAGTCCCAGTTGTAACGGTCGCGACTTACCACAACCAGGGTTCAATGTCAGGACGTTTTCTAGCTGACACAACTATGTTAGGTGTACCTTTACCGAGTTATGACTTCCCAGCCCAAAAAAAAAAAAAAAACCATGTTAGGTGAGCTTCCAAGGTTATTATAGCAATTAAAATTGATCTTCAACTGTACCATTAAGGGAACAATTTTTGTAGGTTATAAAAAAAAAAATTGGCTGTTCCATACATTTTGACCTCGTAGGTATTCCATACTTTTCTATGAAGCAGCAGTTTTTAACCTACATATTTTTTATTATTGTATTAGTTCTAAAATCATATGCCGAATTAATTCATGGTTACGTTCCGCGTCGTTGTTCCTGTATAATAATAGAAGAATAGATAAATAAAACGAAATATTAGACTTAATATTTTATGTCATTTCATTTAAAAATTACAATATCTAAGGAATCATTTTGACTAACTCAACATATACAGTTTGTAGTTTCTCCGTCTCTTCTTATTGCATGCTTGAGTTCTTCTTATTTTGGTTAACGGCTTCTGGTAAAGAGAAGAAAACATTGTCAATGAACAAAAATAAAACAGGCAGTTATGGTGACTGCCGATCGAACTGAAAAAAATCAAGTAAATGGTTCAGTGTTTTCATCACACGAAGAGACGCGCGCTTTTCTTGTGGTTACAAAGTGTAAAAACACACATTGTTTAAGCGCAGGAGCTTTCGGTACCCTCCGAGACAATGACAAAGTTGGAAGTATGTGCGTGTGTATATGCTGATGCTACTCGTCTTAACGCAATCATTCACAGCGCGCTTGTACACTTGGTTACCACAAGTAAAGCGTGCGTCACTTCGTGAAATAAAAATGTTGTAGCAACAAAAATTTTATTTTCATAATTTGTAAATTAAAATTATTGACATTAGTCTGATTTTCACATTTATCGACATTCCGACACAACATAACGTCATACTCATAGCTGCAGATGTTATGGTTGTCATGTGACACGGACGAATGAGGAAAATGTCTTGCGGAATGTTTTATTTTATTTATTAAGGGGTAATAAACAACTACAACATATATGTAATATATATTTAAAGATAAGACATATTTAAAAATCATTGGTTGCCACCAGACGAGCAATACCAAAGTTCACAATTATCTTGCAATAATTAAAAAGTAACTATGAAGCTAGCTTAAAGCTACAAAATAAATTAGATCAAAAACAATTTCATTTAGTTAAAATTATGCAATAAATAATAACAATAAGGTTACAATTAGGATAAAACATTCATAATCTTAGATGTTCTGAGTATGAATGTGGATGGCTATACGAGTCGGGGAAGACCAAAGATGGGTGGGCTGCGTGAACGATGATATAGCTAGAAAGCCCCCCCCCCCGGGCTACCGAGATGAGCAATTAAATTGGAATAAGCCCGAGAGAGTGATGATCCTTAATAATATTATAAATGCGAAAGTAACTCTGTCTGTCTGTTACGCTTTCACGCCTAAACCGCTGAACCGATCGTCATGAAATTTGGCAGAGATATAGCCTGGGATATGGAGAAGGACATAGGCTACTTTTTTTTACATATACGCGGGCGAAGCCACGGGCAAAACCTAGTTTAAAATATGTGTAGGTAGTCACCTGTCACTGCTTCGATCTCCGCGAGGGCTCCGTCGCCGTGGGGGGCGGAGGGGGGCCCTTCTTCTCCAATTCCTCGAGGTAGCTGGTCAGGATCTGCTGTCTCTCTTCGGGGATGTGGTCCAGTGCTGCGTACCTGGAAATTGAGGAAAACATACGTTTGAGACAATCTTACTAACCTACTAATGACTGAACGGATTTGGATGAAATTTGGCACAACAAGTTTATAACCTAGATTAACATATCGATTGTTTTTGTTATCCCGGTAGTAAGTTCTTGTGTTAATAAGACCCCCCCCCCCCCCCCACGCGGACAGAGCCGCTGAGAAAATGTAGTAAATATATTTTTTGTCGAGAAATTGAAATGTTTAGTCTTGACTTCTGTCGGAGTGTGTAACGTGTCTGTATGTCTTCGCGTTGTGTATTCCACCACTGGGCAGCACAGCTTCCCTGCAGGCTTAGCACGAGCACCAAATTTTCGAAAGAATAGACATGATTATTAACTAAATGATGTACAACAGGAGAAGATAGCTATGTTTTTCTATTAATTATCACAGTTATGCGTTCTAAACGAATCATGATTTTGTAGATAATCGTATATACTTTGTGGCCGTCGAGTAGAAAGTTTGTTGTCCGTGTGATTTTGACAGTTTGGGAAGAAATATTCTTCTGAAATAGTCTACATTTATAAGGACCTACACAAAGATCTTTGGAAACGAAAGACAAAATCACAGATTGTGGAAGGATATCTACGGTGCGATGTCAAAAATGGAGAAACGAAATGTCGCTTTGTATAGAAAAAGCACAGTCTATTCTTCGTAGAAATAGCGTCATGCTAAGCCCGCTGTGGGACATAGACAAAGCTGGTTTAGTGTTATCTCACCTGGCGTCGTGCTTGAGCGCGTCGAGCACGTGCTGCAGGGCGCCAGGGTTGTCCTTGACGGCGGCGAGGCTCTTGTGCGTGATGCTGCGCGTCTCCTGCAGCAGCTGTCGCATGGCAGTCTTGGCGCACGACTGCTTGTCGCGCTGGTAGTCGCGGAACTCACGTTCCATCTGTAACGTAAATAAGATTTGTTGAAGAAAACAGTTTAATTAAGTTAAGCGCGACGGTAGCATTTTTTTCAGGTTTTTGTTTTGTATATTGAACAATTTGTCAAAGTCGTATGTATCCACAGAGTGATAATAATTAAAATCATTAATATGACCCTCTAATTTTTCTTTTAATCCTATGGGAGTCATGTAACCAAACACAACGTGCCCGCGTAGCGGCGCACGATATACTGACGAGATGTTTTTTGTTTTTTTTTTGTTTCGCATCTCGTAGTTGACCTTGAGAGGCCGTAATTACTTAACCGGAGTTTCCTGTGGTTGCCTTAAGTAAACTTAAAGCCTCCAGCCAGGGGCGTAAAATTACTTATACTAGGCGACTGCACGCTGAGGGCACCCCACCCCCTGTGGGGTACGGGCCTCGGCTCAGGGCGTCACTGGTAGGGGGACAGCTAGTGAGGACAGGCTGGATCAAAATATTTGCATTATTATTATTAATCGGGGAATTTAACTCTACTGGCTCAGCTGCGGCGCAGGCTGGCGCTTCAACAAGCAGGGATCGGTCGGGGTCGAGATGCGCCCGTGTCGTAAATATTTATAGTGTGCGTACAGGCGACGCTATACGTCGCGCACGCGCCAGAAGGAGACGGGTGGCCGTTCATCGTGGATCACTGTCACAGATTGTAGGTTAATTGAGCCTAGCTACTAAGCCTAGGTCCAAATAAATACAACGAGTAACATAATTAACGCAAGACCTCATACACCCCAATTAGAGTATTGAGTTAAATGCATAATGCGATGACCAAAACTATTTTTTTAAAGCTTATTGATGTTATTAAGAAAAACGTGTCGACCCAAGCATTACTTTATGCATTTAAAATTGAGTCTTATTTCTTGTGAGATAAGATTGAATTTTCTTTGGCTCTATCAGTGGTAGGTATGGCAAAATACATAATTAAAAAAAAAAACATTTTTCTCATTTTTTTTTTAAATTGTTGAATAGTCATCGGTCCTCGATAAGTTTACAAAGTTTCAATGAAATCTGACCGTTTAAAGTGGGTCAAAATCGCGCTCTAAGGAGTCGGTTACATACAAATAAACAAACATACAAGTGAAGCTAAAAGGTATCAAGGTTTCCATAGTACGAAAACCGTAATTCGCGAGTACGACTTATAAATGATCGATTTCGGTCGATTGCACTTCTGTGGCGCATCATTATCGCAGCGACTAGCGACTAGACTAGTCGTAATAGGACCAACGACATAACATATTGCTGAAAACCACTATAAATGAAATATTACGACTAGTCGCAGCGAATTGAGTTACTCGGTCGTTCAGTAGAGAGACTGATCGATATGACAGTTACAGTTTCTTTTTATTGCATCTAATCGCGCCAAAAAAAAAGAAATGATTTATCAAAAGTATAAACAAAAAAAAAAACTTGCGACTAATCGCACTAATTAATCGCAGCGACAAATCGATTTTTCCTTACCTGAGAAGCACTATTATAGACGGGCGCAGTGGGCTCCTCTGCCAGTATCGCGCGCACTTCTCTCCAATGCGCCGTACACGAAATACCTCGCTCGTTTAGTAGCGCGCGTAGTTTGTCGCGCCGTTTTGTCGCAAGTGCGCTCGTGTGCTGCATGAATAACCGCTCCTGAAATGACAATGTTTGAGAGGCACGTTTGTATGTAGGGGGTAATCTCTGGAACTACTAGTCGGGTTAGACAAATTATTATTTTTGCAATTGATAGCGCAATAGGGTATTACACTCATTTTTGAAAAGTGTCCTAATTTGATTCTAGAGTGCTAATAAACCACTAATAAAACACTACATTTTTATTTAATCGATTAGTGCCATAAAAATGTATTTAAATTTTAAATTTTCAAATTTCGCACGTAATTTGACGAAAACGCTGGAGGCAGTAGGCGCCATATTGCTCTGTGGGTATGACGTCAGTTTGCTAAAAACAAATGCATTGAAATTTTGTATGAAAATTGTTTATAATTTAAAAAATGAGTTATTTTTCTATGTATCGTTGGTTTGCTGTTCCTGAATGCAAAATATTATTGAAATAAAAATTACTTTGGTTATGAAAATAATAAAAGTACAAAGTTGCTCAGTTGACATGCCGTATGACTAAATAACATGGCGACTACTATTTCATGGTGTTCAAAAACAGATAAAAAAAACTGAAATTTTTAAATTGTATTTTAAAATTTATTTTGTTGTTTCATGAACTAAAACTAACATTTTCCGACTGTGTTTTGCCTAAGCTATCACAATAATATATTTTTAGTTTTTTTCTCGTACAGAGTAAAATACTCTATTGTTAAGGATCGCTTTACAACATAACGCATGACCTCATACACCACAATAAGGTATTTTACTCTATATGAGAAAAATTCGAAAAATATATTATTGAGACAGCTTAGGCAAAATGCAGTCGAAAAAATGTTAGTTTTAGTTCATTAAATAACAAAATATGTTTTTAAATTTAATTCAAAGATTTCAGTTTTTTAAATCTGTTTTTGAACACCATGAAATAGTAGCCGCCATGTTATTACGTCATACGGCATGTCAATTAAACAACTTTGTACTTTTATTATTTTCGTAACCTAAGTAATTTTTATTTCAATAATATTTTGCATTCAGGAACAGAAAACCAACGATAAGTAGAATAATGCCAATTTTTATCAATTACAAACAATTATCATATAAAATATCAGCGCATTTGTTTACTTAGTAAACTGACGTCATACCCACAGAGCAATATGGCGTCCACTGCGTCCAGCATTTTCGTAAAATTACGCACGAAATTTGAAAATGTAAAATTTAAATGCATTTTTACAGCACTAATTAATTAAATAAAAATGATGTGTTATTTTAGTGGTTTATTAGCACTTTAGAATGTAATTAGGACACTTTTCAAAAATGAGTGTAATACCATAATAGAGTATTGAGTTCAAAGCATAATACAATGACCAAAACTTATTATTTTGAAAGCAAATGTACTATTATTTAGAAAATAGCACTTAACACTTTATGCATTTAAAATTGAGTCTTATTGCCTCAAAATAAGATTTGAATTTTTTTGCCTCAATCGGTGGTCAGTATTACAGAAAACGTAAATTTGATAAAAATACCCATATTAGCTACTGAAATCGATTCAGTAGTCAATTATGACCAAACTACTCTCAGGACGAGTGTTTTTTCTCTTTATACCTTGCATAGAAATCTTCATCTGCCTAATGAAAAGTCAGTTTTTCGTTTTGTGGCGATTTCGAAATGGCGAAAAGTTAGAAGAATTAATGGACAAATTAATAATTAAATAATAAGATAATTCATCATCATCATCTGCCTACCATTTTCCCAACTATGTTGGGGTCAGCTTCCAGTCTAACCGGATGCAGCTGACCAGGGGGCCGATTCTACTAACAAATTTGTTAAAAAAACGCAATAGAACCGCAACCGAATCACCACTTTTAAGCGTTTTCGCATTCTACTAAAATGAACAACGGTCCATCTGCGACACAGCTGCGGTTACGTTTTAGTTACGCCAACGATCGATTGAAACAATGTCAAAACCTATTCTACTAACAAAATCGAACATGAGCGTGACGTTTACTATAGGACAAAGTTAATGATAAAATTATGATCATTATGTCTTTTAATTATAGAAAATACTTTTAGTGCCATATATTCGTGTTTAGTAACATTTTTAGATTCAACTTTTTTCTTTTTGGTATTAATAAAACATATTATTTTGGCATGTTGGTAACGCGGGTTACCCGCTGTGTTCCCGCTACAGTTCAGTTGCAATTCGTTTTAAGTTTAGTTTCCATTTTGCTTATAAAATAGTAGAATGACTTTTTATGTAACTATCGAACGGCGATCGAAATCGAACTGTTGTGGAAACACAGTTTAACGTGTAACGTTGCAAATTAGTAGAATCGGCCCCCAGTATTTTACATGGAGCGACTGCCTATCTGACCTCCACAACCCAGTTACTGGATAACACGATACCCCTTGGTAAGACTGGTTGTCAGACTTTCGGGCTTCTGACGACCCGTAACGACTGTCAAAGATCCACGAATGACAGCTGGGACCAACGGCTTAACGTGCTTTCTGAGGCACGGAGGGGTCTTGGTATGTAAAGATGGTCACCCATCCATGGACCACCCACGGCAAGCATAGCTTAACCTGATCGACTGACCCGTAAGCCTGTTATTACTTAGCCACAGGCCCCTCTAGAGAATTAAAGAGAATGTTCTTTGTGCTCGAGTTAAGTTTTCATTTAATTTGTTGGTATATTGGCATGGCTGGCTGACATTATGTATGATTAATTATTTAACTAATGTTCTGTGTCTCGTAATGTTTATATTACTTTGTCTATGTATGTATAGAATCAAGTCTATCCGACTAAACAGACAGCTGTGCTGCTGGGGAGTTTGTCCCGCTACTTCTTCTTCCCAGCTAAAGCACTGGGAACTGGTGACGGGTGGGCGTTTTTGGGGGGACTGTCTTATGTATTTTGACGTTCGAAAAGTGCTGATTCTCAGTCTAATTTGAATAAATTACTTTTGATTTTGAATAATAGACAATTCTTACCTTATCATCCTTAGTCAATAACTCAGCTAGACTGTATCTGTGGTCCTTTTTGAGCTGTTTCTTCGCGTCTCTCCAAGATAGGTCGGGGTTTCTTACCAAATCTGCTAGTAATGCGTTGAAATGCTGAAAAAAAAAACATATAATTTTCGGTTAAGGCTGATTTTTCAATCGTCAGATACATTTTAATGGAGGGATAATAATAGGGTATTACACCAATTTTTGAAAAGTGTCCTAATTAAATTCTAAAGTGCTACTAAACCACATTTTTTTTATTTAATCGATTAGTGCCCTAAAAATGCATTAAAATTTTACATTTTCAAATTTCGCGCGTAATTTGACGAAAACGCTGGACGCAGTGGACGCCATATTGGTCTGTGGGTATGACGTCAGTTTGCTGTATAAACAAATGCGCTTATATTTTATATGATAATTGTTTATCATTTAAAAAATGAGTAATGAATGAATTCTAGTTATCGTTGGTTTGCTGTTCCTGAACGTAAGATATTATTTAAATAAAAATTATTTATTCATTATTTATTATTATTTAAAGATGTTTAATTGACACGCCGTATACTATTTCATGGTGTTCAAAAACAGATTGAAATACTGAAATATTAGTTTTTTTTTTTGTTTTATTTGTTAATCTTGAACTAAAACTAACATTTTACGACTGCATTTTACTATATGATATCTTCTCATACAGAGTAAAATACCCTATTGGGTATCGATATCCAATCATGATAAAAAAGATTCATTCCTGAACTCATAAGTTCCAATAACTAACGGTTTTCACCATCATTTACTGGAGAATATATACCAGAAGGTTTATATGTCTAATTTGTTTATATTAAACTTGCATCAATCTCTCTAGCATTTTCCAGTGTAACCGAATGCATCTAAATACCGGCATTTTACATGGAGCTAATGTCTACCTGACTTCTACGACCCAGACCTCCAAAAAGGGGGTATCTTTCTACCCTGTAGTAGAAAGATACCCCCTTTTTAGGTGGGAAAAATGACGTCAGACTTTAACTGGCTACAACCCATCCGTGTTCCTTCAGTTTCCTGTGCCAGAGCCACGGTAACTCTTTCGAACAAATCAGCGACCCTGGCAGGTAATAAGATACCCTTTGGTAAGGCTGGTGGTCAGACTCTCTGTTAGTTATGAAAAAATATGATTTCTCTGGTACTTTCAAACTCAATTAGCAGCTAGGGGGCAAATTGTAGGCTTTCTTTGTAGTATTAAAAAAAAATGTTCAAAATGTAAATTTTCTTAAAAAACAGCTTATGTCTGGCACTTACATTTTTGGGTACTTACGAAATTACTCAAAATCAAAACATTTTATTTCACATAAACTTTCATGGGCACTTATGAAACGTCAGGTGCACGGTTTCAATTGGTCGTTTCCTATAAAGCAGAGCGGACAAGAAACTTCAAAGTTACTCTTTTAAAATAGTTCAGCTAAAAAACACGCTTTAAAAAAGGAGAAAATAATTTAATTCAATTAAAAAGCGTGGGGTGCTTTATGAGGTATTTTTATAATCAATTAATGTCAAGCACCCCACGCTTTTTAATTGAATTAAATAATTATTTTCTACTTTTTTAGTTTGGTTTTTAAAGCGTATTTTTTAGTTTTTTTAAACTATTATTTATTTTCTATATTTTAGTTCTGCTTACTACAAAAGCGTGATTTATTATTTTCCTTTTTTTCTATTTTTCTCTATTTTTTTTTTTAAATTATTGAATTGTCATCGGTCCTCGATAAGTTTACAAAGTTTAAATGAAATCTGACCGTTTAAAGTGGGTCAAAATCACGCCCTAAGGAGTCGGTTACAAACATACAAGTGAAGCTAATTAAAGCGTGTAAAAATAATGAATGGTGTCCTTTGTATAAAATATTTAAAACTAAGTACAAAGGCAACATTGCTCACCTGAACAGCCTCATCCCTCTTATGGTACTCCCGCTCCTTGTCCCTGTCTCTGAGACTGGTCGCCAGCGCCCTCTGTACTTCCCTCTCCCTCTCCTTGATAGAAGCCTGTGCCCTCGCCTCCTTCTCTCTGGCAGCTGTCTCACCATCGCTGGCGGCTTCTGGCTCTTCTTGTTCCACTTCCTCCATCTCCTCTGGTGGCGGCTCCTGGTGGGAAGGGTGGGAGCTTGAGATATGTGGTGGGGAAAAATGGTTCGTGAAGTGGCGAAATAAAATCGCTGCGGGTATTTTTTCTCGCTCCGGTTCTTCAAGGCACGGCATAGCGCCGAGGGTTGAAAATAGAACACTGTTTTTTCGACGCGCTGCAGTCTGTTGCATTTTCAATGCTCAGTTCAACACAGAGAGTTGAAAATAGAGTGCGAGGAAAAAATCCCACCGCGATTTTATTACGTCCGTGTGAACATCAATTAATTCTTGTACAAATCGGTATACCATTGAAAACGGCCGGAAAAATAAGATCTATATTGTGGTCTTAAGTAGCAATATAGCATTTTCAACCTTATCTTTTAGAAAATATGTTTTAGTTTTCCAAAAATATATTTGTTCTGATATTGAAAAAAATTGTTTTACTTCTCAATCGAAGTAGTGAATACATTGCTTACGATTATAAACGTTATGTTTGAGTGTTAAGGCTTATAATCAAGTTATATGTAATCGCGGCCACTTGAGCGTTGTGTTTTTGTTAGTGACGGACCGAAGGTTCGTTTTAGTTTTCGGCCAAAACAACATTTTTCGGCTAAACACCTGCCGATGTTTCGGCCAAGCTGAAAATCAGAAGTTGTATCGATGTATCGTCGCATCATTATCGAATAGAATAGAATACATACTCGTATACAGTCTTATTTAGAAACTTTGCTTAAAGTTAAACCTCAAAAATATATGGTTAAAAGACGCTAATCAATACTTAACTTTAAGCAACGTTTGCAAATAAGGGGTTTATTTGCTTACGTTCGGCTAACTTCGGAGTGAATCGTGTCCGCTCGTGGTTTCAGTCAGCTGACATAAACAGCTGGAATGGATAAGTGTGGCAACTTCTACATCATTACATAATTTCAGCCGAAAAATGTCCATTGCTGGTTTGCCACAATCGCCACGCTTGGCAGGCGGGTTGGCGATCGCAGTGTGGTGGTAAAATGCATAGAGAACGCTGCTGCCCATTCTCTAGTAAGCAACTTAGTGCCTTTTACGACACCCACGTGAAGAAATGGGATGGTACTATTCTTTACGTCTGGCACCAAACGGGACACTTTTGCATGGACAGTGTGTGACATGTGAAATCCGATACCAATTTGGATTGTTTGTACTGAATAAAGGCGTATATATTCCGTAGGTAAGTTCACTCCGATCCAGCCCCTCCGTTGCTGTGCTGTTCCAGCGACACCCTAAGCCGAGGTCCGTACCCCACAGGGGGTGCCCTTAGCGTGTAGTCGCTTAGTTTTAAGTTTTTAAGCCGTGGCTGGAGGCCTTAATTTATTAAGTTTTTAAGTCGTGGCTGGAGGCCTTAATTTATCAAGGTAACCAGTCTGGTTAAGCAGCAGACCACCTCCTAGGTTGACCTGCGAGATGTCATGCCCAAAAAAGAAAAAAAAAATAGCAGTAGGTAAAGTCTGGCTTTCGTAGATCAACTGTTCCCAGAGCAGTGTTAGATTTTGCCAATTTCACCCAGTTTGTCATACATTTGCTGCCGGGTACAGCTAATATTTTTTGACCCTGTATAATCCTATCCTACTAATGTGAAAGTGTGTGAAGATGGATGATTATAACCTGGATTAACACATAGGATACTTTTTATCCCGGTTGTATATTCCCGCGGGATAATTTCCGACCACTACGCGAGCGAAGCCGATGGAAAAAGCTGCTGAATAATATGGACACGCGAAATCTTAAATAAATAAATCTTCAGATTCTCACATAATATGGTGCTCAAACCTGGTCTTTGAGACTTCAGCAGAGGTCCAAGCTCGAGGTTTTGCTAGCGAGCCATGGAGCGCAGTATCCTGAGGCTTAAAATTTCAAACCGTATAAGGAACACAAAGGTTTTTTGCAAACTTATACTCTTCGACATTTGATTATTATTATATACACTTTGACATGGATATTTACTTTGAGAAGTATAATATTATTATTGTTTTGTGTTTCATCTCTTTCTCAGTTAGTTATAATGTTAATCTGGCAGTTTGAGTAATTTATGCGGCCTACCCAAATGTCCTTTCTTTGGTATTGTTCGTGAAATCTTTGAGCTCCTCAAGTTCTGAGTTGAGCTGCATGATTACTGATAAATTGGACAGGTCCACTCAATCTGTGTGGTTCTTTCCTCAAAAGACCATTTCAGACACCAATCCACATGGTCTTCACATGATCTGACCAAGATTATGTCTGGACTTTAAAAAAGACTGTGACCTCTGAGTTTGTTTCGGCCTTTCTTCTCAGAGTAGTCAGATAGGAAACGCCGACCTCATCTAGTTAAAAAAAAAAATATGATCGACGTGTAAAAGTGTTTGTACAAACCTACTTACAGAAATAAAATCATTTATCATTTATCAACACTGCCCGCCAAAACCAAGATCACAACCGTTCTGCCGTTACCCAGAAAACTGCTCAGCAGACATGTCAAGTGACAAATGGCCTAAAAGGACAAACCATTGGGCGACACTAAACGCACGACGCCATCGCGGCAGGCCGAGACGAAGATGGTGGGATAAACTTGAGTCCTACCGAAAGGACTGGCCAGCACTAGCAACTTTGCGCTGCAGTAGGCAAATACGGGCTAGATCAAATAATAAAGAAATCACCACGTGTAGTCTAGTCGTGGGAAGCAGGGTCGGTAAAAGGTATAAGGTAAGACAGGCTGTTGCCCGCAACTCCACGTCAAAGCGCGTATTTTGCGTGCGGGTGGGAGAATCAGTTATTCGATACACCCCAGCTCCCTGAGACAGGCCAGCAACGCCTTGGTGTTGCTGACAATCTCTCGTAGGGTACCTGGGTTACCGAAGTATTTAGCCCTGTAATTAGCTACCACCGGGCAGTTTAGCAGCACATGAGCCGCTGTCTCGTCGTCCCCCATGCAGGCCCTGCACAGCGGACTGTCTATTACTCCTATGACAAAGAGATGTTTGTTTGACTCATGGCCAGTTACAGCTGCTGTAACTGTACGCAGCTGTGGTTTAGTTAGATGGAGAACCTGTTTCGTGAGGCGGTCATCGATCGTAGGAAGTGCTTCTTTAGCCTGCCAAGCAGGGTTCAATATAATCAATCTATAAAGTTCCCACAACTGGGACACAGGCGTCCTCTGCGAGTGGGCTGTGATCCACCACGCGAACCCATTGCGGAATGGAAGATGGCACATGTCTTCGAATTTTTGGTTCTAGGACATGTTTCCTCACGATGTTATCCTGCACCGTTTTGAGAGCAGTGGTGTTGAAATTATTTACACAGAGCAATGCGCCTGTCAGGGTTTAAACCTATGACTCACAATTTGTTAGCCGCGGCCGATTCCACAACTCTTCTGAGGGACGGGTCGTAGGTTATAAAATAAAATAAACAACATACACAATTATCAATTTATTCACAATAATTAATTCTAAAGTTTCAATCATAATTATTAGTTATATAAAACTTATGTACAGGTTACATAATTATATTAAAATGTTGATGGGTACAAATGTACTTATCAATTAAAAAATGCTCTAAGTCAAAAAGTCGAGAAGTCCAGACAAAGTCAAAATTAAGTTATAACGTTTATACTTGGAAACTATTAAGACATGTAAGGTTGTTTATGCGCCAGGACATTCATTTCATTCCTAAAAATTGACACAGTATAGAAAAATGTAGTTAGGTAATCTATTCGACAGGATAATTTGATTCAGATACGGGAAGTATTGAAACTTTAATTATAAAACGTTGCTCGTTTACTTTTACTTTTAGGGTTCTTTAATGTAATTAAAGAAATTAGAAACTCGAAGCAAAAAGTTTATTGAGTTAAAAATAACAACTGTGTATCAAAAAAATCACTAAAAAGTGAAAAAAAAATGCTGTTTTCTTAAGGAAAATGATACTTATTTTGATTTTGTTTTTAATATTACTGGGAAAGTCTACAATTATCCCCCCCCTGGCTTCTATTTGAGTTAAAGTACCAACAACATTTTAAACATTCGTTTGCAGACGCAAATATGTTACTCCCCGGTATAAATCGACCTGATAATATTATGAAGATTTTTAATATTTTCACACAAATAGCAGCGGAAGGGTAATGTATTCTCTTGCTGCTGTAAGAAATGTTGATGGTGTATTTCCTTTAAGAAAAAGGTTTTTTTTTTCTGAACTAATTTTTGGGTACAAAATGTTCGAATCCTGGTTGATGTCTTTTGAAATAATAATGAATAGTCAGTTACAAAAGATAGTTGGTTATTTGTTTTTATATTACTTTTTGCAATGCCGTACAGGGTCCGTAATTGTGTACTTTAGCATTAAGCCATTTAAAGATCTTTTTAAGGCGGACGCAAAATTCAAATTTTCTTGTTCTTTTTTTTTGCAATTGTCTGTCTGGTTGTGTGTTGATTAAAATATTATTCGCGACTGTTACAAATATGGTTTTATACAATTATAATTATAAGAATCAGCAATACAACTCCTTTAAGTTAGAATTGACGTCAAATGTCATGATTTCATGAAATAGTCATTCAATAGGGTAATTTGAACTTGGAAGTGTTTGCTATTGATGATTTTAATTATTAGAATTATGTATTTACATACGTGTTACGATCGCGAAACAAATTTAGATCAACATACAACCGCCTATGGATCTGGAAAAGCAAAAAAAAAACTAAGAAAATTTAAATTTCGCGAGGCGCCATGACGCTATCGCCATAACATTATGGACAGCAAATAAAGATTGAATGAATTTTAATGACTTTTAATTTTAGAACCTAATTATTGTTTGATTTATAAAACAAGCTATAATCGGACAGTTTAGTTCATATTTCTGTACTGAAGATTTTCGCTGACTGAAAAACTTTTTATAGAGGATTTATTGGTACCGATTTTTAGGGTTCCGTACCCAAAGGGTAAAACGAGACCCTATTACTAAGACTCTGCTGGCCGTCTGTCACCAGGCTGTATCTCATGAACCGTGATAGACAGTTAACATTTTCACAGATGATGTATTTCTGTTGTCGCAGTTTAAACAGAATAAAATAAATATTGAAGGGGGGCTCCCATACAACAAACGTGATTTTTTTGCTTGTTTTTGCTCGATATGGATAACGGCAACAAGTAGACGCTTGAAATATTCACAGAATATTTAGTTATATATTCACTTTAAAAATAAATAATTAAATTAAAATAAAACAAATATTTAAGGGGGCTCCCATACAACAAACGTGATTTTTTTGCCGCTTTTATAGATAATGGTACGGAACCCTTCGTGCGTAAGTCCGATTCGCACATGTTTTGTTAAAATAAAACATTATTATTTTGTAAAAATAATAATTCTTTCATTTTAAGATTACATTAAAAGGTAGCTATAATAATTACCCCAGTCTTATTAGTCTCCAAGATTATAAACCAGATCATAAAATGAGGGAACTAAAAAAAAAAAAACATTTTTCATTTTTTTTCGTCAAGTCAGATCATAGTCAAATAATAATAAATCTTAACCCCCAGTACAAATAATATTATCAATTCACAGTTATTTATATCTTAGACAGCAGCAACTCAATAGCAATCTTATGGTAACGAGAATTAAGTTCATTTTGATTTTGACAGACTGGTCGGTGGCAGCAAGCCACCAGCAACCACATTGCAATGAAAATAAAGATAATTTTGATTTTGACAGACTTGACTGTGCCAGCAAGCCAAAAGCAACCGTATCAAAATGGTGACAAAAATCAGTTTTGATTCTGTCTGACGTAAAATAACTGTGAAAAGACTGTAATGTCATTTAAAGTTGCCATATGATATGTAAGTGTTGCCAAATGTAAAACAAAGGAGTCAAAAACTATAATGATAATACTTAGGCGGAGGGTCGTATTGGTGAATTAAATCAGTATTTTATTTTATCCATATATTAAACAGTTGCCAAATATACTTAGACTTACTACACTGCACCGCGCTCCGTCGCGTAACGCGGGGCAGCTAAGTCCGTGCAAACATGGAATAAGGGTATGAAATTATGGTTAAAAACAAAATCATAAGGTCACAGTCATATCTATAAGTCATTAGAGTACTTGGGCGTAAATATGACACTTCGAGCTTAAGGTGACACGGGTCACGGGCTCAAACTAACTGGTGGGCGTGGCTAAAAATCACGCTGTCTCACCAGGCATCGTGACCGACAGAGATAGTATCAGTGATGAGCAGTTAAGAAGATGAGCGTGCCCAGAAGATGTCTGTTATGCCTGAGAATATATAAATATATGTATGCATATCCTTTGCTGGAGCTATCACAGTACAAAAAATAGAATGTGTCATATCTACGACCAGGTTCTGTATGTCGTATCGTCAGTCAGATGCCAAACTTTAGAATCGAAACCGAAATAAAACCAAATTGCAAACTTCTGCTTGAAACTTTAAATTTTAAAATACTTATTGTGGAACATACTAAGCTAACAGTTGATGACAATACACTAACTTCGTGACACGTTCGTTGATTATCTAAGCTAATAATAAAGCTGCAGTTTGTTTGAACGCGCTAAAATTACCGGTCGAATTTGAAACTTTTGTTTTGGATTTCATAGCCCAATTGTTGAGGAAGAAAGTCTATTTAACATCACGCTATGGACTCGCTATCATTCTTGTGCCAGAAAATACGTTTAACCGATTTTTTTATTCTTTCACCTATACAAAACACGACTTACGTAATTGCACCTACCACTGTTTGTCTCTGCATCACCCAAAGGTCGACTGGTAGAAAATGCCTTTGGCATTAAGTCCGCCTCTGTACATTTCTGTGCGTGAAGTATTAAATAAATAAATAAATACAGGTTTTTTCGCGGGCAGACACTAATGAAATAGACTACAAAGTTCCCACCGATCTTACTTATTTTATTAGTCACAGAAACCATAAAAATCACATTACATTTAAAAAAAAAAACCTGCCTAAAACACTTATTAACAACTAGCATGATTGTCAGAAAGTCGGTTAAGTCTACGTACGCACACACGTAAAAATATCGCTGCCAGATCTTCACGAAGTGTGTTTTTTTGATTGGGATGCACTCTGTAGGATTCTCAATGCTCGGTTTAACACTGAGAGTTGGAAATCCTATGCACGATCATATCCTGCCGGGATATTTTTACGTACGTAACTGCGAGCGTAGTCTAAGTCACAAGAGTCGATACAGTCACAGTCAAATGATAAACGGTAGCTTAGATTGGGACATTAACTGGTAGCTTACATCTATACACATTTGTGATTTAAACACATTAAAAAGCATATGCGCAGTACATACTAAATTAAATTTTGCATCATATTTTTATTAACAGCTATGTTTAAGGAGATAATATTAATATTAAAATGTCATAAAAAATAAACACACGTAGACATCCAATATCAGGGACAAATACTGCTATATAATTATCTGTCCCGACGCGGGAATTGAACCCGGACACAGAGGCTAAGAGCCCAACAAATACTAAAACACAGACAAACCAAGTCGAATACAGTTTGTATTGAACTTAGGTGTGTATAACATCTACTACAAAAATATGATACAATACTAGTTAATACGACACATCGATTATTAGAAAGAGATGTCACATATATATAGTGACAGAGAAACATATACACGTCTCTGCCGAATCCTAAAGGATCAGGCAACAAAAAAATGCCCGAGCGTTAACTGGCTCCATTTAACCTTTAGATCCCGGCTAATGAACGCAATAGATTTTCTATTGTTTGACCCGGACGTTATTGGACCGTATTACCATACTATAAAGTAGAAAATTGTATGAATATCGACACAGTTGTCATTTCGCATGCTCGCAACTCGGTTTGAATTGCAACCAGAAATGGCTCGAGCTCGACCCTAAGTCCCATGTAATACGTATATGGGGCGAACTTAAAGCTATTAAACGGTCTCAAATCTAGACTCCGGGGTGCAACTAAGAATTTCCTAATTGAAAAACTCAAATAGCACTTTGCCCGACCCGGAATGGAAGCCAGGATAAGCGAGGCAGTTAAACACCAAATTTTTTACTCGATGTGCCATATTTAAAAACAGGTAATGTAGTTAATACACATTGTGCTTGCTCCACTTACAGTGGCAAGACTTTGTGAATACATTAAATAACTTAAATATTTATAATATAAAATATGTACAATAAGCGTCGATACTAGTCATGCAGAAACAATTGTTGAACGACGAAAATTAATAAAGAATTTTCGTTTCAAATATGACCTATAGTCACCTGATTTTTGTCAACCATGTTGGGGTCAGCTTCCAGTCTACCCGGAAGCAGCGGAATATATGAAGCGACTAGCTATCTGACCTCCACAAAATAGTAACCTTGGTAGAACATTTCTGATTTACACAAAACATTTTTATTTAAATGTTACTTAATTTACAGCTTATAACCCCCGAATGGTTAAGTAGACGAGTCTATTATTGTATCATGCAATAGGGGACGAGCCTATTTCTATAAAACGGGGCGCAAATCGAGCCTCCATCATAATCAGAGATCGGATATTCGGATGCATATTCACCTAAAGTTGAGAAGTTGGCTAACATGGAATGCGCTTTTGTATCGAAAAAGTCTTATTTTAGGTAAGCAATTTTTTAATTTTTTGTTTTAACTAATACAAACCACCCCTCACATACATATATTTGTATCGGGTTAAATATTAATTTTAAATTAATACACATCTGAATAGTTATGCAATCCAAGAGTCCCGGGATTTTTAATAAATATTACAAATAATTTATAAAGCCGCTTCCATACTTTCATAGCTAAAAATTATCTTTAGGTAAATATGCATCCGAATATCCGATCTCTGATCATAATAAATCATAATTTCCTTTAATAACTCCGTCGTTCAATAAATCTTACTGTATACTTTTAGTATCATTAAAAAAAAAACGCTGTTGCACCGATACAAAATGTTATTCTCCTTGTACTTGAATACAAACAATTTACAATATTATTGTTTTTGTATTGGGAGAAATTTTGTATCGGAAAGCAAAACCCGGCGAAATTCAAACTTTTATTTACTTTTTTTGTTGCTATGTGCTGCTCAGTGTCAAGTTGTTGGTAGGCAGAATATAATTGTCTACCGGGGTCTCGCCCGTCAGGATGTAATTGATCGTCAAAACGAGTGTCTAATAAAAACATTCGGAAGGGCAAAAATACATCGGGAGTAAAGACAACTAGTGTCAAATCGTGTTCTTAGTTCGCACCCCGAACTAATGTTATGTCCGTAAGTGATACTGAGTAGGAAACGCCCAAATCTTCGGCCGAAACTACAAACTTCGTGCTTAGTGAGTAAAATAATGAATATTAAATCACCATCAAAACTTTTTTCCGTTTCAATGTGAAGTTCTCACGAAATAGTTATATTTTCGACTTGAAGTTGTTACCCAATAAAAAACCGGTTAGACTGGAAGCCGAAAACAAGATAGTCGGGAAATAGCTAGGCAGATATAATTGAGCTACAAATTGCACACAACGTAATAACGTTTAAATTTCGCGGGTTACATAAGCGCATCCCTATGTTAGTGTTGTCACAACTCATAGTGTTGTATAGTATCTTCAAATTAATTATCCAATCTTCGAATTACGATAAAAACGCTTGCTTAAAAAGTTTTTCATATGGTCCTAGGGTATACAAATCACTCTAAACCCTGACCCAATCTTATTAAACCAACTGGCGACACTAACACCATCTGTTGATAACAATCACCAATAACTGTCACTGAATGCCAATTTTTCTGACATTGTATCTTTTGCGAGTATTTTAAAGTACACGAGCGTTAGTTTGACGCATCGAGCTTAAGATAGAGACGACACTATACAAAGCCGAAGCTAAAAAAACTCGATTTTACATACTAACGCTTGCGTACTGTGTTCCAATTCTGTTAGAATGACGTGCAGCATACTTGCACGTCACTTTATGAAAATCCGTGTGGAAATATCGATAATTGTATCGATTAATAGTATCGATATCGATATCATTTAGTCATTTAGCTTCGTTATGACTATTGTACTCTATACAGGGTGATTCGAATAGCATGTATGCTGTTTAATGCCATTTGAATCACCATCGTTAATACTACTTAATATTAAAACTTACAACTAGGCTTATGAGACAATTTAAAATTTACATGTTTTTTTTTTCTTTAATATTTACAATGTCCAAAAGGTTTAGTTTAAAACATACAATAGGAATAGCAGACTGACGGACTTTGAATCTATTTTTGCCTTATAAATAAAAGTGAATACTCAATTTATTTTAACCGACCACAAAGTAGTATTGTTTTTTGGGCGTGGGTAGATATGAATGGATTGTATTAATTACAGCTTTATCAGAAAAAAACATCGTTTTATTTACTTCCTAAAAGGTAAGAAAAACTTTGCAAAATTGTGAAATATCTGATGAAATAATTAATTTTATAAGGAGTTTATTAAAAATGCAATGCAAAATTTTTAGTTGAACACCGCTTTAAAACTGCTTATCAATCAATCAGAATCTAAATCGTTTTGAAGTATTAGTGCTCCATTATAAGTTTGACAAATTGTCTGCTCAGCAACGTAAGATAAGATACTAATTTATTTGCCCAAACATGAGTACAGGACATACAACACAAATTGTCAGCATGCAAGAGATGTTAAGGCCCATAGTATCCTCATCTCCCGTCTGAATGCTAAAGCATGACTGCCGCCCGTGCCCGCGCAGGTCACCTCTGAGCCTTTATCTCAAAATGGGGATATTCCTTGACAAATGTTGATTAATTTACAATTGTGCTCTAGCGATTCTGTGGTACCTCTAACTATCTATTTTTCAGTGTATTTTTTTTTCCAAATAACGAAGCCGTTTAGTAGGAGTATGGAATAGAAGCCCGTATTGCGTGTTGGAAAATATTTTTTTATAGCAAAAGTATTAACCATACAAAAAAGTACCCTCGGCAAAATGATCTATATGAATCTATAGCAAAATCATATATTTTTCAAATCTTCAAGACAAGCCGTTAATGAGCAGTACGTTCATAAAGTGACCGTGTTACGCTACCAAACGGGACTTAGGCCCTTAATAGTAAACATAAAACAGATCACGTTTGCCTTAAGGGGAACCTAGTCGCGGGCTCAAACTCACTGGTGGGCCTGGCTAAAAATTACGCTGTCTCACTAGGCTTCGTGTCCGACTGAGATAGTATCAGTGATGAGCAGTTAGACGCTAGTCTACAAGCACAACGTTATTGGGTGAGATGCAGGATCATTTATAGTAAAAAAAAATCGCGAAAAAATTAAGAAAAGTTCTTTGGAAGACCGGGTTTTATGAAAAAGCCAATGCATAAATCAATGACCAATAAAGTTTATTGAACTTTTCGATAATTGAACTTTGTCGGTACTGATTTGGTTTTGGAGATTTTACACTTCTTTTATTACTTAAACACGCCCAAAGTTAAGTAAAATTTGCAAGAAAAACTAATCTTTGTCGGCTCCTAACTTTTTAATGGGTTTTTGTTTTAGTGTTCTGTTTCCGTACAGAGAATATTAATAATGAGACAAAACGATATCATATTTTACTTTGGATGTGCCATGTCAGACAGTGGAGTAAAACACTCCCGAAGTTTGTATGCAAAAAATGTGGACTAGGTTCACCTTAAATAACGAACTGTCAAAATGGAAGCTATTGCTATTGTTAGTGTATAACGAATTTACCCTTCTTTTTAACGTTTTGACCGCCATCGTCGGGTATAGCCGACAAATGAAAACGTGCCCAACACGGCACCGTCGGGTAGTGCCGACAAGAAAACCACATTTTAGGGTCAAATTAAATAAAAGGATGATGTTACGAGTAATATTTTATTTAAAAAACAGGGTGACGAAAAGCAATGATTACTGGTTTTAGATAAAATTTTGGAATCCCTATTGTAGGTATTTGCGCCGAATTTGTGGCTCGATGCGTTTACGCTCTGGCGGTCAAAAGGTTAAAGTATTGATGTTACCGGAAATGTATGAAACCTAGGAATTGTACACAATTCCTAGGAAATATATGCACTTCCGAGCCTACTTAGGAAATGTGTGAAATAATGTTTCAAAGATTCTTTAATACACACATTTCCTGTGAAATATATGTATTTCCTAGGAATTTTATGCAATTCCGAGAACATGCTAGGAAATGTGACAACACCGGTCACAGCGACGAGCGTTAAAACCACCTGCTCCTCAGCACGCGGGCCACCTCGCCCCTCCGCGCCTACTCGGATTTAAATTACACTCTAGGGGTAGGGCAAACAAGATTACGTGGAGTCGGTTTTGCAGCGATTCGTTTCTGTCACTAACTTTTAATACATTTCCGATTGCTATTTAGCAAACGCATAGATTTCCTAGGAAAACTGTGTGTTACAAAATATATCATAGATTTCCTATCTATTTTAGAAATTGTACACATTTCCTAGGAATTGTATACAATGACGGATTACACACTTTTCCGTTAAAATTGACACTATCTATGGTAGTAAAAAATTGCACTTTATCGTAATACTTTGACGTATTCACGAATAATAACGGTGTCAGAAAACTAGAACCTAACCACAATACTTTTAGAACTGCTGTCTGTTGGGCCAGGTCAGCTCAAAGCTACAATGGCTCCTTCAAAAGGCTGTTCCAGACATGGCCCTGCATTGTTCCTCACATAAAATCTTAATATAATAATGTTTGGAGACCTTGACCTCAGTTTGTTTCGGCATTTATTCTCAGAGATCAGTCGGCTAGGAAATATTGCCGAGTAAAAGTATCTTAAAATATCGACTTACAAAATAAACATTAGTCATTCAGTCTGCTGCTCCATACAATACAAAGAACATTAGTTTCTATTGTAATAATCACACTGAAAGAGTCTATGTTTTGATGTGTGGGTAGTTTTAAAAAAATATTCCATCTGTCTGTTCGTTGCATGTTTTGGAAAGAAGTTATCGCGGTTAGCAGTAGGAGTAAAGAAGAGAGAACCAGCGCTATGCGACCTTCTCTTTGTCTCTTTCTATTCTACAGGGTCAAATTAAATTAGGTAGCAATAATTTATCCATGATGCACACTAAGAAAAAAAAATATTTTCATAATTCCAACTTTATTCAAAACTTTAAATGACACTGTGACTTGTACATTAAAGCAACCAAACGTCTGATTTGCTATGGTTTTTGGAAATTCATAAAAAATATCTAAGTTCCACGAAAAATTACAAAAACAGCTGAGCGATCTACGCGCGAACGGCCGACGCGGTTCGCTGACTGATTACGGGCATTGACCTTCGCTAGACAAATTATGTTTTTTTTTATATCATTCGTTTTCAATACCGAACACTGGGTAAAGCATTGCCAGCTAATTTAATTTGACCCCATATATGAGTGCGTGTTTGTGTTTCGAACTTTGTTCTTGAAAAGGGTCCCTCGACCGTACACATTTTTTTAGTTAGTGTAGTGTCAAATTAAATACCCTTCCAAAACGCCATAGACATTATGAATATGGATATCTTAACACTCATCATCTGCAGAGTTTTTCCCCAACTACGTTGGGGTCAGTTTCCGGTCTAACCGGATGCAGCTGAGTACAGTATTTTACATGGAGCGACTGCCTATCTGACCTTCACAATCCAGTTACTGGGTAATTCGATACCGCTTGATAAAACTTTCGGGCTTCTACCATCTGTAACGACTGCCAAAGAACCACTAATGACGGCCGGGACCAACGGCTTAACGTGCTTTCAGAGGCAAGGAGGGGTCTCGGTATGTTAAGATGGTCACCCATCCATGGGCCAACCGCCCGTATGGCTTTTATTACTAAGCCACGAGCCCCTTTAAATACAAGGGCAACCGGTGAAGAACCCATTTCATTGAGAACATTACTACCCGACTAACCCAGGTGGACAGCTGTATTTCTTAACAACATTACACCGACAAACAAGGGGTCAACGGCTCTATTTATATAGGGTGACTGGTAATTAGTGACCGATATTTAAACACATGATTGTACTCATCATAACAAATAAGTTTCCCAAAGAAACTATTTTTTTAAATCTATCTTACTAACCCCAATAGAATATTGACTACCTAACATAACAAGAATAATACACCATCAGCTGTAATTTAATTTAGTTACCTACAAACAAAAAAAAATATCCACTTTTAGCATGCGTTATTCCTTTGTCATTAATTTAACCACCATACGGATCGCTTACGCGCATCAGCTGTGAGTTTGCTTGACCCCGGGATCAGCTGATGCGCGCGCGCGATCCGTACGGTGGTTAAATTAATGAAAAAAAAAATGCATGGTAAAAGTGTTTTGTTGTTTATAGGTAACTAAATTAAATTACAGCTGATGGTGTATTATTCTTGTTAGGTACTCAAAATTCTATTGGGTTAACAAAATTGGGGTCAAGAATATTGATTTTAAAAAAATCGTTTCTTTAGGAAAGTTGTTTGTTATGATGAGTACAATCATGTGTTTAAATATCGGTCACTAATTACCAGTCACCCTATATATTTCAAATTATATTATATTTTTTTGGTTGATAGAAACTCATTGCATTTTCAACACTGTAAACAGTGCATGTACGTGTAACAGAATAAACGCAAGTCCTGAAAGTAGTTTGTTCATAATTGCCTACTGAATCGATTTCAGTAACTATTAAGATGGTTTTTTTTAATTACGTATTTTGCCTTACCAACCGCTAATTGGGCCAAATAAAATTCAATCTTATGTTTTAGTTAATAAGACTCAACTTTAAATGCATGAAGTAATGCTAGGGTCAATACGGTTTTCTTAATAATCACAGTTATCTTTAAAATTATATTATTATTTTAACTCAATACTCTTATTGAGGTGTTTGTAGGTCTTGCGTTAATTATTTTACACGTTGTGGAAAAATATATTGAAGCACAATTTTTCCATTGCAAAACATTTAAATTTAAATATCTTTTAACCGACTAGCCCTATCCAGCATTCTTCTAAACATTAACCCCCTTATTTATATACGTTGCTTAAAGTTAAAAGATATTTAAACGTCAAAAACGTATGGTTAAACAGACGCTTAACATACAGCCATACAGTTGATTTCGTTTTTTCACAGATAAACCAGCCATTTTCAAATAAATGCTGGCGATGTCAAATTGACATTAAATAAAAACAGAGTTTCGACATTATAATCTTAAGACAGGAAAATTAATAATTAATAAATTTGCCGTGGTATAGCCATTTCATGAATGACAGTTATTATTGGCATAAATATACTGACAATTTAAGTAAATTGTCAATTTGTTATGCAATTAATTAACCTGAATTTACACAGAACAAGTATTGCATTGAACGTGAAGCCGTAGCATCCACACACGGTTTGGGTTTTCAAGAGTTGAACCATTGGTAAGAACTTAAGAACTAGACCCCACAAATCAGTTTTCAACATGAAATATTTGTAATTTCCGACATTTCTACACCAAGTTGCACAAAAGACAAACATTAATGCCACGCTACATAATGGATCTTTAATTCTCTAATGATTTTATCAATTAATGATGTTGCACAAAACAACTTTAAGGCGCTAATGGTGATTACTTTGGTGCTTACAAAGTTTGACACTTGATTGTTTAAAATTAAAGAACCATTAAAGTCGAGCCCTATGTTATTTTCTGCAACAATTTAATAGAAGATTGCTCTTCAATGACGGTATTAAAAGTTAAAGTTCGTTTCTGCAACTGGCTGTTAGTCACATTTTTAAAACGAAATATGCTTTGAAAACCATGACTTAATTTAACCTCATATTGCCACACGAACCATAGACTATATTCAAATACAAACTCAACCAGCAACGGACAGACACTTCCAATTCGAAAAAAAAAAAAACCGAACAAAATGTCAAACTACCCACACATCAGGGGAGGCATGAACCAAAGTCTAGCACTTCGAGCGCAAAGCTCGGTGCCCGCCAAAGAAGACGTACAGTAAACACTAATCTTTTTCAGACTTCTTCCGCTTCCTCTTCTCTGTCTTCTCAACCTTCTTCTTCTCGGACTTCTTTGGAACTGCCTCCACTACTACATCTGGCTGAATCTCCTCCGGTTTCCGCTTCTTGGGCGGTGGTTTTATCGGTGACTTCTCAGGTTTTTCTGGAGTAGGTGCTATTTCTTTCTTCGAGGATCGTAGTTGCTTCGGGGACGGCATATCTTCTTCGGATGTGGATTGTGACTTGCGTTGACTTGGGTTCCTGCGTGTAGCTTTGAGCGGTTTCTTCGGGTCATCCTCTCCTGGTATGCCCAGGATCTCCGCCCATTGGTCGGGGGGCGGGGTCGGCTGTTTTCGCTCCTCTTCAGTTTCAACCGGTTTCTGGGGGACATACGGAGAATGTGAGGTTGTTGCTAATGTCGTGATGTTTATATCCACAATATTTTGGTACTGTTTTATAGGGAAGTATTTATTTGATCATAGACTTCAGTATTGTTGTTCAAATCAAGATTCATTCGTAGAAGTTGAAAACTTGAGAATGTTTTATCTAAATATTGAAATTACAAAAAAAAAATCCATGATCTAGTTTGCTTATACATGGGATCAAATGAACACCCAGTTTATCATAACGGCTCGTTAAAATGACTAATGCCGCCGTTAGTGAAAAACTGCGTCAAATCTCCGCTCAGCAGAACATATAAGTACAGCAACAAAATATTGTGGATATAACTCATCAGAACAGACATTTAGAAGCGATTCTGCATCGGACATCAATTTACTGACTGACACGGCCTTAGAATTAAAAAAATAAACTCAAAATGAAAAGAAAAAACTTATTTTTATATAGATATAGGTACAGATTAATGTTATTTTTAAATTAAATTATTTTTCTCGTAGACGAGGATCATCTGCAGCTCTGAATTAATCCAAAAAAAAATAATAATAAGAAAAAGACAAATGAACAACGCATCGCAGAACAGACAACCACAAGTCACACTGCAGACATTATTTCGAAACTGCAGAGTTATTTTCAACACTGCAGAGATCAACGTCTTTATATTATTTTTCACGTGACATTTTTGTAGAAGCAAGTCGACGTTCGAAGCCACATTGCAGAGCTGCAGATCAGGTGTCCCTAAGGCCGTGTGTCATAAACTGCGGGCGTTTACTGCCGATAGCTACTGAGCGCGTAAGGTCACATTTTAGTTTAAAATAAGAAAAAAAGAGATTATTCCAAGCTGCAGAGTTTAGTCTGCATAAGTTTTTGTGGATCGTTGTTTTTTTTTTCGTCTAAATTATGCTTGACAAGAGTGATAATTATAATGACTGAGAAATAGATGACAGAAAAATAATAATTAGCATGTATACTCGCAAAGGCTGTTTTCCTATCCGTTTGGGATTAGCCCACGATGTTGTGCGGGTAAAACGCATATTTGAGTTTGTTCGTGCGAGCTATTTGAGAGATATTTTTTTAAACACCTGTTAGATCTTCAAAGACTATCCACCAACAGACTAACACATTCTCATCATCGTCATTATTACAGCCTTATTCCAAGCAACATTTAAAAAAATTATATATGTAATTATTATTATACGTCTGTTTTGTCACACTACAGGGCAAAGGCTTCCCTGTCTATCCTTTCACTGTCTTTTGCAATAAGAGCGCAAATATGTAAGATAAGATTTTCAAAGTATTTATCATTTAAAAATACTGTATTTTCTTGACAATTTCCAGTAATTGAAGAGAAAAGTACAATTATATTTATACATATTTTAGGAGTAATTGTTTTTTTTTAATGTCACATATTATTTAGCTAGCCAACATTACAATTACTTAAATTTAGGTGTAATTGTAAGTTTACCTTTCTAAATAATTACACACTAATCAATTTCGCTTAAAAAATATGGATTAAACTTGTTGTTGGTTTCAGACGTAGAGATCACAAGATCGCCAGCAGATTTTTTTATTTTATTGTGCTGTCCTGTTTCTGGGTACGGTATTCCCTGCGCTCTTTACATTATACAGTGCAAAGGTTTCTAAATATTTTTTTCATAAGTGAACCAATGATCATTAACGAAAGTCCAAGCTGGTATGATGATGATGAGATTTAATATCCACCTAATACACTAAACCATTCCCATTGAATTTAGAATACCAAATATTTAAGAAAAAGGCAACAATCCACAAAAAAATAAAGGCGACGTCACACGAAACAAACTCTGCATCGACAGAGATATGGGAAATCAAAGCCGCTGCAGAGTTGGGTCGTGTGTGACGGTCTTAATAAATAAAATGTGACCCTAAAATTAAAAAAAATGAATACGCCCGCCCCTGTGACTGAGAATGCACTGTAGGTGATGTAGTATAAATTAATTATTTTTTATAACTGTATGATTTTAATTATCCAATAAAAATCGACACTCCCTACTGCGGCATGTGCAAATTTAAAAAAAATTTAATAAATTAATACATCAGATTTATTTTTATCTTGCAAAATGATTCATTATTTTACAAAAAAAAAAAACAAGGAAACATGAGGAAAATCTCGCAATTCTTCTTGTGTAAGATGTTATTTAAGTTATTTGAAATTTTCGAATAATCGTTAGGCCTTGTAATTATTGCGAACAACAGGAGGACAACATTTCATGTTAGAAAAGTTGTCGAAACAATATCAGGCAACTTTTTTTTGACATGAATAGGAGACTTTAAACATCGGGCTTCAGAGTAACCATAGGAAACGATCAATTGAAACCGAGCACCTAGCTTTTGACGTTTCATAAGTGCCCATTAAAGTTTAAGCTAAATTAAATACTTTGAATTTGATTTTGGGCTGTAGGTACGTAGGAGTTTCTCAATTCGGTTGTTTTTTTTTTAATTTATATTGGGCTGTATGTAGGTAAGGAGTATCAAATTATATTCGACTTCATTGCAAATTATTTAAAATACATAAAGATCTACATCACAAACTACAGTGCGCCCTCAGCCTGTCCGATGCAATTCGCCGCAACCACCGCACGTCGCTCCGTCTGTCCGCGCCATTCTCAAAAACTATGCAATTCTGCAACCAACACTTAACTGTTTTAGTAGTTTAAAAGTTTCGCCGCCCGCAGCTTATGACCCATTGGCAAAAAAATAACACTATTCCGGAAATTGCTTTTTGAGTACAGGCACGTTGTAATTCACAGCTGTAAAAGTGTTTTTTTTTTATTTCTGAATTTGTGGTTACACATTTTTTTTTTTTAATCTGTATTAGTGGTGTTACACATTTGTTTTTAAATCCGTACACTTGGTGTGACACATTTGTACGGGTCGATTGTAGCATGTAGCATTTTGGTATAAATGTTCAGGAAAAAGTCGCTTGAATTGTGACGGAGCCGACCCGAACATAACTCAGCGAGGATAGACTTGCCGATTGGCACGACCCGAATAAAAGCCGAATATGTGTAGTAACGGCTACGGGTCGGCTTACCGCTGAAACGAATAAGTGTGTAACACCCATCATGTTTCAGGTTTTTTTTTGTAAACTTCGGATTAGCGACCAAGTAATCTTAAAATTAAGTAATTGAAAAATTATGATTTAGTATCTACCAAATCGAACTTCAATTAAAATAAAAAAATCCGGGCACACACACAAACCCAATAATTTCGCCGTTAAAAATCATTGTGAACTACTAAATACAAAAAAAAAATCTAGTTCAAGTAAAATGCCAGTAAAATAAATTCATTTAAAAATAAATAAGGTACCTAAAATACAGCATAATATCAGAAGGGTGTCTGTCAACTGTCTCATACAAAACTTTAATACCTAGTCGATCCAAATATATGGGTCCAGCAATTACGAAGTTGAGTAGTCTGTACCAAAACTTTAAATATTACCACACCTTCCTGATACACCCTGTACAGTCAGTATAATTCTGATTAAAAACTATGTACGCACCTGAGGATCATTGAAGACGGCGACAAAAAACAAATCTTCCTTATAATACAGGATGTAAGGGTAAACACCGTTGTCACTTGGGTAGTTGACTTAAATATAAAATAAACGAGCGAGTTAAGAAAAAAAAAATACGCGCGAGAAATAAGCGACGCTACGACGCGGCGTTACGTCTACGACCGGGGTCGCGACCCGTGCGTCGGAGTCGGGCCACGCGGCGTGGTCCCTGCGCCCCCTCCCGTATTGAGACGTAAGTTTATTGCCCTTGCGCTTAGGGTGAAATGTTTTTGTGGAAAAAGCAATTTTCTTTTTAGAAGACGTTGTTTTTTTTTTTCATTGATTTTACGTTCTATAAACAAACCAAACCACTGGTTTCAAGGATAACGGTGTTTACCCTTACAGCCTGTATACATAGTGGGGGAAATAAAACATGTTATTTTCTTCATTTTATTAACATCCTAGAATAAAATACACGATAAAATTACTTATTATTTAGATTTCACATAATTTTCTTTGATGTGTATAGTAAAAATAACATACAACCGTAACGGGAATAATTTATATATTCATTGGAGAAAATATCTTTAAAATAAATAATAATAATATCGAAAAATTCATGGAAAAAAAAAATATTCTTAAAATTAAATCGACCGTGAACTGAATATTTATTTAATATTTTAATCAAAATGTCCGATGCAGTATCGCTTTAAAGAAATGTTAATTAGAAACTATCGCACAGCAATCTGTCAAAATATGACATTTATCTTTTAGCTAATACTCACGACGCCTCTGTCGTTATATTTGCGACAAAATGTCGGAATGATATAATAGCGTAATCCTAGAAAAAAATAAAACTTTACATTAGAATTCCCAATGATGGCAAGTATCTACTAAAATCAGGGAGAAAAATCAAAATAAATTTCCTTCTTTAGGTTGACACAAGGCGAAAGCAAAACGAAAACGAAATACCGTTCAGGATTCCATTACGTGGGAATTTATGAACCAAAAAAAATCACACAACTTTATTAAGAAAATGGCCTTAAAATGTTACAAACCACGCTCTAACATTAACCAGAGCCTACGCCTTTTTTTGCCGACCTATTTTCAAAAAAATAGGCTCGATGGTTTAAGCCATGCCTATAGAAAAACTACCTTGTTTTGTAACAAGAAAGAGACGGATCTATAGAAAAGATAGTGCCATCTCTTTCTCATCAGGAAAATGCTGGTTTTAGGGTTTTTACTGACAGAAGTTGGCGTCGTGAGCAAATTGTAAGAAAATAAGTAAAGTTACATTTTGAACAGTGCACAATTCATATGAAATTGAGAACGCAATTTAGTTATAAATCTATGCATATATTAATACGTGAAGCATATATTTGTAGCTCTTTTAACCTAACCCGTGTACCTCCATATACAGGATGTCCCGAAACTGAACGTCAAGCGGGTACGGGGCAATAAGCTAGGTTGTACCAGTTCTAGCAAAAATAAAAAATAAAATCCATGTTACTTGGTTAAGTGATAATAGGTATTCTTTTGAAAATGTTAAAAATCAACATCCTAGATCAGATATTTAGGTACTGTGATCACAAATTTCTAAATTGTTCAGTGTTTTTTTTTTATGTTATCCTAAATAACTATGCTATTGATTGCAGTCACAAAACTAATCATTAATATTGTGAGTCTAGTACAAAAAAATAAAGTTTAATTAAGTCATGGTTAAAAACGTTTTATCACGAAACTTTGACGACTTGTCTTTAAAAAAAATGTATTATATTTGTTTATTTTTGCTAGAACTGGTACAACCTGGCTTATTGCCCCGTACCCGCTTGACGTTGAGTTTCGGGACACCCTGTATACCTCTAACCTCAGTTTAATATTACAGAATGTTATTTTCAAAGCGTAAAGATTACAATGAGTTACGGTACACCATGGTTGGCTTGATCAAAAACACTTTTCTATTTCTGTTTAAAATTAAGCAGATGGAGGAGTATGTAACTTGGTACAGTTACAGTTTATATCGAGAAGGAGGGCAAAAAGCTGAGTGTTAATTAATAAAAAATATAGTCGTATTTCAACCAGTGGCGACCACTGGTATATACATTAAAAACGTATACAATGTGTAACTGTATTTAATACACATCATGAAAGTAGCTTGTTCGGAATCGTTTAAAGAATCATTTTTTTTAAATAGGTAATTTTATCATCCCAAAAATAATTAAAATTACGTAGGTAAATTACAGTCACATTTCCGCTGTTAAGTCAAAACTAACCAAAATAGATAATGTACTTTTTTTTTTTTTTGAGAATAGCAACATATGAGGTTGTCTGGTGCTTAACCGGGTGGACGATGTACAATCACCAAAAGAGATCAGTTACCAGGGTCAACGGATATAGTTGAAGTATTTTTTTATTAATTATATTATATTTGACTTTTAGAACAATAAATGTTTATATTTTATTTATTTTTTGAGGGGAGTTTAATTCCTACTTTATAATTAATTATTGGTTGAGGATATAAATCTGAACGAAATCAAGCTCGAATATATTTATTATTTTATACTTCTGTCTAATCCCGGCTAATCAGACACAATTAATTTTCAAAATTCGGGTGGTGCCCTCTATAATATTAAGTAGCTAAATTTTTGTAATGTTTAAATGTAATACGAGTAGCTCAATTTGTACAATAATTAATAATTTTACTAACGTAGTTTTAAGTATTTTTACTAACAAGTTATGGAATGTTATAATTAATTCTGAATTAAAATTATTAATAATAATATGGGGTCCGAGTACCCACTTAGCTTTTCGAGACCTCGCCAAGCGTTTAGTCGACTCATCACGAGACCAGGGAGCTGGCTAATTCTTTGGCCAAAGAATCAGCATCGCCATACAACGCGGCAATGCTGCCAGCCTTTTGGATACTTTTCCAATTGACAGCGATGCGGACGAATTTTTTGATACCCTGCTATTTGCTCTCTGTGTTAATGATATTCATGTACTATTAATATTATTTTATGTTTAATGAATTTAGTTAAAAGAACTTATCAAATTAAATTTCATTCGAAAACATCCATCGGTTTCTTTCTATAGTTCAAATATATCTGACGACCCTGTTTACTTATTTCTTTTGGTGACTGCACCTACCGCCGAAGTTACTTGTTTTTTTTGGCATCTCGC
Source organism: Antitype chi (assembly GCA_947359405.1). NCBI lineage: Eukaryota > Metazoa > Arthropoda > Insecta > Lepidoptera > Noctuidae > Antitype > Antitype chi. Next base: position 12,042,595 of record OX375834.1, on the reverse strand, counting down.
AGTTGACCTTGAGAGGCCGTGACTGCTTAGCCGGACTTTCCTGGGGCTGCCGTTAAGAATACTTAACGCCTCCAGCCAGGGCTTAAAACTGCTTAAATTGCTAGGCGACTGCACGCTGAAGGCACCCCCTGTGGGGTACGAACCTCGGCTCAGGGCGTCACTGTTAGGGGGACAGCTAGTGGGGACAGGCTGGATCAAAATATGGGCATTATTATTATTTGTAGGGGAATTTAACTCTACTGGCTCAGCTGTGGCGCGGGCTGGCGCTTGAACTAGCAGGGGACGATCGGGGGACAGTAGGTACATCGTCCACCAGACTTATATACATGTGCGACTGTGCGAGTGCTTAGATTTGTAATGTGACCAGAATTTCTTCCCACAATCATTATATCTAAATATCTGGATGACCGAGATTTGCTGGCTTTGTTTTTTTTTTTTACGTTTTCTAAAAATAAAACCTAGCTAGATCGATTTATCGCCCCCGAAACCCCCTACAAACTAAATTTCATGAAAATCGTTGGAGTCGTTTCCGAGATTCAGATTATACACCGAGAAATTTTAATGGTTGTTTTCCCGCGGCAGAACAACTTACCATAAGGAGTACTATCGAAGCATAGAGTAAAATTAAAAAAAAATAAAGATATTTTTGTTTTAAAATAATTAAAAAAATATTCATCAACTCGAAAACGTGAGAATCAATAGTAACAATAAGAGGTAACTTGTAGGTACTACTCGAATCGCTCGCGCCGCCGACAAAGGGAACAGCGATGCATTAATGTTCAAAGCAAAATAAACTCTCGCACGTGGTGATTTTTCACAATGGTTAATCTACGTTTTTATGTTTCTAATATTATATTTGTTTATAAAACGATTGTATTACCAAGACAAACCATTTCGCTGCGGGAAAACAACCATTAAAATTTCTCGGTGTATATATACAAGAATTGCTCGTTTCAAGATATTAGATTTAATGAATAAACAATGTTCAATTCTTCTCAGGGAGGTGGGGGGGAGGGGGAGATAGGATATGTCGCCTCCATCTAGTTATTTTTTTATAATTTGACGTGTTATCTAATTTACAGAATAAACAATTTAATTTCATTAACACAACTACCCCGCAGCTCCACAATGTAAAATAAAATCTGCAAAGCAATAAAATTGTGCACCGTTCAACCGTAAATAGGGTTAAAGTACTTACGTCTCCCTTCTCCTTCTTCTTGTCTTTCTTCACTTCCTTCTCGCCTTTCTCCTTGTCCTTGTCACGCTCCTTCTCTCGCTTCTCCTTCTTGCCGCCGGTGCGCTCTCGCTCTGTAATTATATAGAGTTGTGTGATACTCTTCTATAAAGATGGTGGATGAAAAGATGATAAAAAGTCATCGTTAGGAGCGTTTTGGCGGTAAATTCAAAACAAAGAAAAATAAAATTGATTTTAATTGAGCAAATGGATATAAACAAAATTAATTTTTATTTTTCTGCTAAATATTTCGTCCCAATTTTCAAACTAAAATAGTTTTTAGTAAATTGGAAAATATCCTATTTGCCGGATATATCGTGGAATAAACATACAAAAAAAAAATACAGACGAATTGAGAACCTCCTCCTTTTTGACATCGGTTAAAAGAGGTGATGTTGTGTAGGTATGGCGAACCAACCGAGAAAATAATTTGGGCACGGCATCATTTCATGGCCCAGCACGGCCGCAACTGACGTGTTTTAGGCCGTGAGTTCAAACCCCCGTAGGCACTTTACTTTGTGTATTTAATTTTATCACACTGCTCTCAAAACGGTGAAGGAAAACGTCGTGAGGAAACTGGCTAATTTGTTGGTTGGAACTAGGGCATTCTAGAACCAAAAAAATCTAAGACATGTGTGTCATCCGCCAATGCGCACTGGGCCCGCGTGGTAGATTGTGGCCCACTCCGTCTCACCTAGAGGTGGCCTGTCTCCCAGCAGAGCGAACATTATAGACTGATTCATGCATGCATTATGCAGGTACCGATTTACCAAAAACCGGTTAAGTGCGAGTCGCACACGACGGGTTCCATAACACGAGGACAGTATGCCAAAAAAAAAAATACGTTCCTTGTATAGTAGCCCTTTAATTTTGTTTTTATTATTTGTTGATAAAGCGGCAACAGAAATACACACTCTGTGAAAATTTCAACTGTCTACCTTTTTTCGGATTATGAGATACAGCCCGCTGAGAGACAGACGCGAGACGGGCGGACGGACAGCGGAGGCTTAGTAATAGGGTCCCGTTGCTTACCCTTCGGGTACGGAACCCTAGAAATGATGCCGTGCCCAAATAATTTTGTTCCTTCGTCTACCTAGTCTGGCCATAAATTCTGTCTCTACCTTCAAAAATCGCATATTTCATCAATTGAGTGACTTATGATACTCATTTGTTGCATTATGATATTGTTACGCGCTACAAATGATGTCTGGATTAGTTACCACTAGCGCCATCTAGTATCGAGTAGCAGAATTAATTGAGTCAAGATCTTTCTAGAAATTTTGATGCTAGAACTTTCTAGAACTATCGACATCTGTTCTGTCGGGGCCGGTGTGTACTCGAACATTCTAGGTGCTTCTACGGTAGAAGGTTCTGGAATGTTTTAAGGGCCCGATAAAAGGCCGGAACGGATCAAGACCCGACCAGTATTGAACAAGCGATACATGCTAAAACATCGAAAGCGGTCTTCAAGTGTGATTTGTAATTAGTGTGTTTAATTAAAGTGTCATTTTTGATAATTTATATTGGCAGTTTTTAATTGTTACGAACCCCAAGCTCGTATCAATATAAATAGGATTTGGTCTTCTATAAAACCTTACTTGGTCAATAAATCCTAGCTAAAAATTATGTAGTGTATGTAACAAAACGTCCGCGTCAGTCGAAATTTTCAACCTGTTAAAGTCGCTCGGCATAACAAACAAGTTCGTCTATCGTACTATCAAAAGATTCACTGACATGTCTTCTGTCGACGACAGACCTAGGAGCGGCCCCCACGTGATTCAAGGATCCCAGCAGCAATCAAAGCCGTTGGTGAGTGAATTCGACGAAATCCTCTCCGCAAACCAAAAATCATGGCCAGAGAAGTGAAAATTCTAGCTAGGACTATGTCTCGCATCAATAAACAAGACCTGAAGATTAGCGTTTATCGACGAAGCATTGGACATTGCTTGACGGCTGTAGCATCAGTCACCAGAGCAAAGAAGTTGTTGCAGCAGCACGCAAAAAACGGATATCGACAACGGATAAAAAAATCTTCACCGTAGAGGAAAAATTCAGCCGCCAAAATGACAGGGTGCACACAGCTCCTAAGAAGCTTCTTAAAAGTTTGCTAAGGTGGAAAGAGACCCGGCCTCAGTCATGGTTTGGTGGAGAGAGTCGTATGAGGGAGTTACTAAGCTTAATTTTTGTCAACAAGGAGTAAAAACCAATGCAGCAGATATTTCAACAGGACTCGTCACCGGCACACAAAGCGCAAACCACGCATTGGACTACTGACTGTGGGAAGTTTTACAGGAGAAAGTCTGCTCAAAGCCTCACCGTAATATTGAGTCACTGAAGCGTGATTTGGTGGCAGCAACAGCATCGTTACCTCTAGAGACAGTGCTTGCGGTGATAGATGAGTGGCCGGATAGATTGAAAAAGTGTAATATTATGTTTCGTTTACACATTCAAATAATATTACATATAGAACAAAGATTGTAGACACTCAAATCAATCAATCTGTGTGGTTCGTTCCTCAAAAGACCATATTAGACACGAATCTACATGGTCCTCGAATGATCTGACTACGAATTTTTTTTTTATATATACAGGAAAGTTTTTATCCAGTGCGCAAACTGTAACCATGAATTCAGCATATCATTCTAGACGCCCCAGCGCAGAAATTTTTCGTCAGTTATACAAAAAAAAATTCCTCGCCGGGGGTTCTAGAAAGGTATGCTGAATTCGTGGTTTAAGTTTGCGCACTGAATAAAACTTTTCCTGTATACACATTGACATTGATGAATTTTATTTAAATAAGGACATGAATATTTACTTTATAAAGTATTATATTGCTTTAATTATTGTGAATGTGATGAATGTGTGGGTGTTTTTATTTTTGTTTAGTTTCTTTTTTTTTCTCATTTAGTTTTAATCATGGTCTGGCAGTTTGAGTAATTTTTGCGGCCTACCCAAATGTCCTTTCTTTGGTATTGTTCGTCAGATCATTGAGCTCAACAAGTTCTGAGTTGAGCTGCATGATTACTGATAAATGCGTGCACTGATGGGACAGGTCCACGCAATCTGTGTAGTTATTTCCTCAAAGGATCATTTCAGACACCAATCTACATGGTCTTCACATGATCTGACCAAGATTATGTCTGGACTTTAAAAGAGACTGTGACCTCTGAGTTTGTTTCGGCCTTTCTTCTCAGAGTAGTCAGATAGGAAACGCCGACCTCGTCTAGTTTAAAAAAATATGATTGACGTGTAAAAGTGTTTGTACAAACCTACTTACAGAAATAAAATCATTTATCATTTAAATGTGTCCTTATCAAAAAAGCATATTATAAGATAAAAGACTATGTTGAAGAAAGGGAAATTTGGCATTAATTCCTTCTGCACATGTGGCTTCCCTGGTAAAGTCTATTAACTGCTCCCAAATTACAATGTTAATTTTTATTATTTTTATTTTTTACAATGTCTGACATATTCTCGTCATTATTTGACATTATACATCAATTTTAATTTCGACTATTTATTATTAGTGATTGTCATGGATATCATGTCATTTGGTTTAAATAGGTTCATTTTATATAGGTCGATTCTTTTACATATTGTAAATGAGAGAACGGTGTAGGCCGAACCGTGTACCTAGCTTCTGAGGTTTCATAAGTGCCCATGCAGGTTTATGTGAAATAAAATATTTTGATTTTGAATGACCTATCTGAAATCGTTTTTAAGCTGACTATAAAATAATAAATAAAACTCACTCTTTTCCTTTCCGTCTTTCTCCTTCTTCCGTTCTTCTTTAACAAGCTTGCAGTACTCCTTGAAGTAGTCTTCTCTCATATTGCTGCTCTCGACAGCCTTGTACCGAGGGTCCGCGTCGATCTTCTTCTTAGAGTCGATCCAGCGCGCGTGTCTGTCCACGAGCTTCTCTTTAAGCAGCGCTATGAACTCTTTTTTCACCTATAATGAGATATTTCACCGTTATTCGAGGAAAGGGTTTTTCAGATTTTTAAAAGTGGGTTTTTCACAATTGGTTTTTAGGAATTGTTGGGTGTTTTTTTAAATTTCGTATGGGCTGTTGTTGGCGAAGAAAGATTAATCTTTAAATTACACGACGCCTGTGTTTCCCGAATACCAGGCAGTGATGAGAATTAAAAGTCAAATAATAATTTAAAATATATCTTGTTTGTTTTTGTTATAAAATAATACAAAATATTTGATTTCCCCCCAAGAAAACCATCAAAATGAAGACTTTGTGATTTCTGTGTCTCTAAAACAAAATATCACGCTTATATTGGCCGAAGCGTAGGCAGATTTGTATACTATAGCCACATTAGACCAGTTACGAAATAGTCCCAAGTACTAAGGACTCAAAGGGCTCAATCAAAACGATTTTAAAGAAAATAAAAAAGCCATACATCAGCCCAAGATGTTACAAAAAGAAAATCGCAGAGCAAACTCCTAAAGACCAGTCGTGTCCACCCAACACGCACAGAGCTCGCCGTCATGAAGCTGAAAGAAATAGTTTCAAGATTAGAAGCTGAAAAGTTGAAAAGTTTTATTAGAAACCTGTGGAGCGAAAAAATGGTTAAGTTCTGAAAAAGAAGTTTGATTAGTATTATTCGGGTTTTTTTTGGTAGACGGAAGCTAGTTTTTTTTTAAACTTTATTATTTCGGTTATAAATCTGCCATTGGTTTTTTTTTAGGATTTTTTTTTTGTGTAATTTTCTTAATATCATTATGGTTTAAGCCATTGTATCAGACTATGAAACAATTTTTTCATTATATTTATTAATTTTTTGCTCATTAAACCTATCCATTGAGATTCATCACTTAAATAGGGCAATTTTAAACGCACAATATATATGGTATACTGTTCGTTACCAAACGGAAAAGCACTTATGTACTTTTGTACACAATTGTTTAAAATCGTAATGTGTTAAAATCAATCTCATTTTTATATTGAGCATATTGCCATACATAGGAAACAAAAAAAAAAATTGCTCGATTTGGGACTCGAACCCAGGATCTTCGCTAACTCAAAGACCAAAATTACAGAGTCATTACAAACAGGAAAACCCAGAAAAATCACACACGTTCACATCCTAGGCATTGAACCTAGACGACCAGTCTATAATTCTACAGTTGATAACTCATTTCCAAACAGTAATAACCAGGAAATTGAACCCTGTCCCAGACGCTACACCAAGAAATTAGAAACACCACTACCGATTCAAAAAATAAATATTTACAAATTGAAAAGTCGACGTCCTCAGGGACGTAAAAATATCGCAGCGGAATTTTATCGGGCACTAGGTTTTGAACTCTCGGTGTTCCACCGAACATTAAGAATCCAAGAGAGTGCATCCCTGAGAGTCTAAAAACACACTGTTCGATTTTCAACTCTCAGCGCTAAGCGTTAAAAGATTGAATTGCGGTAAAAAATACCACTGCGATTTTATTACGTACACTTTGTAACCGGGCTTCGAACCCAGATATCTGCATACACCATTGGCATTAGTTATCCTATGATGTAGGTATGTGTAATATGATATTTTTATTTAATTTTAAATACTATATGATGAATCATACTGAAATCACCAACCCGGCTTCTAAAAAAGGTGATTTAATAAAAAACAACATCGGTTGATTTGAATAACCATTTTTGAAAAGCATTGGATACATAGATAGTTTGAATAAACGTGGCACTATTTTTCATAGGATTAGAAAGAAATCATTATTTTACTCGACGCAGGGTTCGAACCTACGCGAGTGTAGTGTCTAAGTATTTTGATTTAAAAAAAATTGAAAAAACTTCCGTTTACCAATTCCTAAATCTCATATTCACTAAATTCAGTCTCATTTTGAAATTGAACCAATGTTACGGGCGAAAATTGCAGGTTAACGTTTCTACTGTTTTTTTACAATAATAATACCAAATAACATTTTCGAGTAACCTAGGAATCGAACCTAGGATCTCGGTCAGCGGTCGCGCTTGCAACAAGGTCACCAAGACCACCAGTCACTTTTTTTTTGCTTTTATTAAATTTAAAATAAAATTCGCATTAAAAAAATTGTATGAACTTGTTAATGTATGTATTTGTCTACGACATTAAATACGAAAAATATATTTCAAAATGTCTAAACACTTTTGAACAATAAAAAGGGTGTTTATAATTAGGGCCAGACACTTTGCCCGACCTGGGCATCGAACCCAGGATCGGTCGTTCTATTTACGACATGAATATTATATTTAGAACTTAGGCTAATAGGTGACCATAGACACCATAGTACTAAATATGGCTATTTTAAAGAACCGTTAACTTATCAAGGAGAAAAATACTCCTCCCGTAAAATTGACCCAATTTCATTCCTTCAAAATGTTCTATTATTATTTCTTACAATTATAATTAATTACTGAAACAATCGAAACTCTTAGTCTTTACAACAGTTAAATATTAACTTCAAAACTTGAATAATATTATCATCCATAAAGAACATATATAAACTAAAAACGATTCAGTTTTTGTCAAAAAAAAAAACTGCAAAATGGACGCCCAGAGTAAAAATAAAACAGAAAAAATGCTGAAAAAGAAATGATTAGTATGCCTATCATTTTTTTTTACTAATTTCCATTATTTATTTACATATAGTGACGTTTTTTGAACCCATCACCAATACTTAAGGCTGGCAGCACAGTTGACGCCTGTGTTGCCAGCACACTAAATTATTTTCGTCCACTTTAAGCGTGGCAACACTGCCTGTATTTAGCATCGCATGCATGATATCTTGAAGCTCGTTGTGGGGGAAATATTTTTCTCTATATAATAATAAAAGAAGATTTTCAACACTAAGCTGGGAAAAGAGGATAAATTATTTAAAAAAAATCGAATACCTTAAAAACAACAATCTTTACTATTTTAAAAATACAGCGTGTAACATTTTCAAAGTTTTAAATTAAATTAAATTTTAAATCTCTACTTTTTAGTCTCTTGTTCTCAATCTTTCAATCGCCCCTGTTCCCAACATTGAAGGCAGTGTTTCCAAACATAGTTTGATATCTATTTGATTGTTAATTGTACTGTAATCATGACTGATTGATTGAGCTGCTTAAAATATGTCTAACCTTTAAATTTTTCGGTCGACGTGGGGTGGCCGATTGACGATTTTATTGAAATTTCTATATTTTCTCAAATTATCATGCTAATGGTATTTTAAAATACCGATACTAGGAGCATTTCTGGTCTTGTAAATAATACTATAATTTAACAAAACATACTCAATTCAATTATTTAATATTAGTTACTGTATTTTTTATGTAATCGCATTGAGTTCACATAATTATTACAGTTGATTAAGACCCAAATAAAATCGTTTTTTTGTGATTTTCCTTAATTTAAAAGAATTTCGCTCAACGTACCGCCCATAATAGTTTCTGGGACCGCAGAAAAGACGCTTATTATCAAATATCCTTCAGAGCGGGCAGTTTTTTAACCAAATAGCCCATTTTAAAGTGTCTAATAAGACATCACTGGCTTGTGTTCTAGCCAAACAGCCTCAATTTCTGTATATTAAAGCACAAATCGTCAATAGGCCACGACCGCGGCCGCAGTGCGAAGTCCGCTCCGCTCGCTCGCTCCGCTCCGCTGCCGCTGCACCGCTACCCACAAACAACGGTGCTACTATTTGCCTTTTAAAGCTAAAGGGGGAGCCGCAGTCGTGTTGTCGTGAAGAGCCTTTTGTTTTGATAATATTTGTAACATAAACTATTATTTATATCAATTATTTAAAAGATTTGAAATTTTTGAACAATCTAAATATTTTTTTTCTTAATTTTAACCGAAAAAAATAGTTTAAAATTATAATATATTACCATATTTGAAGGCTTACGTCAAGAAACACAACCGTCATTAAGAAAAAAATGTTTAAAAGATAAAAGGTCAGCATCGTATTAATAAATATTTCTCATTATTATAGATTTCTTCAATATGCTTCATTATAAATACGCACATCTTTGATATTGTTTCAGTTTTTTTTTTAACTCATTAAATAAATGTTCATATTTCATTTCCCTGATCAGAAAAAGATTATTTTGCTTTACTTAAAAAAGCTTTAAATAATATATGGAATAAACATTATTTTCTGCACAGGTAAATAAAGAAGCACATTTTTGATAAAAAAAACAATATCAGAGATCGATCAAAATTCAAAGAAAAAAAAAAGCTATAAATTAATTTTATTTCAAAATCCAATGTGTATCCGTAAAATTAAAAATTGTTTACAAGAATTCGCACAGCAGATTTTTAATTTTAAAATATCATAATTTTTATCACGGGAATCGAACCCGGATTGAGAAAAAAACACACAAATCTTCATCAGGACTCGAACCTGATGAAATCTCGAAGAAAAAATCTGAAAATAAAACGAAAAATAAAAAAAATCGCAAAAAAAGAAAAAATAATTAACCATTCGGGAATCGAACCCAAATATTGAAGATCATATTCTGTCATAAAAAGCATAATTTTAAAAATCTGCTACTACGATTCTGATTGTTATATAATTAAGTTTCCAAAAAAAAAAACTGTACACATAATTTATGCCTAAAATTAAAACACAAAAAAAAATACTAATTAGATTATAAAGCAATCCTGGAAATGATTTTACGAGACCAAATCGATCAATTTTTTATGCCCACAGTACTACCCCACGCTGGACAAAGGCTTCCTCAACACACGCATATTTAAAAGTAGCTCCTACAATGCATTTTGCTCCATTTGGCTTATAAACTCCACACTAGGTCAAGCCTGTCTCGTGGAGTCCATGGGTGGTATTACCAGATGATCAAAACCTTAATACTCATGGATTGCTATTATCGAGAGGCACATAATTTTTATTTTAAGTTAAGTAAAAGATCGAGTAGTTAATTAAACATTGTCTAAGCTTAAAACAGTAAAATAGGATGAAGGAATATTTTGAGTGTCATTGTGCAGTATTGCCGAGAGTCATAGAATATAACGCTTTATTTCCCCGAAAGGAGGCGCAGTGGTGTATCTATACCCCATAGGTGTACCCACATTTCGCCAGTTATTTTATGTAATAAGAGGGCGAGCCTAGTGTCATCAATCGGGCACAGATCCAGACACCAGCTTGCTACTGAGAAATTCCAGACAGAAAATTCCAATAACACTTTGCCCAACCCGGGAATTGAACCCAGGGCCGTATGCTCAGCAGTAACGTCTGCTACGAAGCAGTCTATATCATAAAATATATTTTATGTAAAACAAGACATTTTATGCGGACGAAATCGCGAGCAGAAGCTAGTTAGTATAACAAGTTTGGATCGGCTGAATGGATGAACTTGGGCAAACATGTATGATCTGAACTATTTTCCTACATACAGGGTAAATTTTTAACCAGTGCGCAAACTGTAACCATGAATTCAGCATATAATTCTAGACCTCCCCTAGCATATACATTTTTCGTCGGTTCTACAAAAAAACAATCAGCTGTTTCATAGAAAAGTGCAATACCTACGCGGTCAAATTGTATGGAACAGCTGATTTTTTTTGTATAATCGGCGAAAAATGTCTACGCTAGGGGTCTAGAACAATATGCTGAATTCATGGTTACAGTTTGCGAACTGGTTAGAATTTTATCCTGTAATATAAATCAAAGTCGCTTTTCGTGTCTGTACGCTTAGATTTTTTAAACTACGCAACAGATTTTAATACGGTTTTCATTAATAGACAGAGTGATTCAAGAGGAAGGTTTATAGGTATAATACACCGACCTCCATGCGGGCGAAGCCGGAATAATATTTGATCTCGCACACCTAATGATTCATCACGACACGAGACGGTAAGTCAAGTGTGCAACTGCCATTCAAATGATTTTATTTTCATATCAAAACATGAATTTGAAATTTCTTGGTAATTTAGAAACAGGAGAAAATATTGCCAAAGACTTTGTAGGAATTACTGGGAAAATGACATAACATCACGCCTATCCTAATCTCGAAGGTTATGGCAGACGTGTACCTATTAGTGCAACCACATTTCACCAGTTCTGTTTCATTCATCATCACCATCGTAATTACAAACGAAAGGTTGAGCTGAATGGTGCTGATCCATACGTCATGTTCGTGAACGGGCGCCGCCAATAGGGACTGGTCATCTCTTAGCTCCCACGGCTTATTTTAATTTCTAAATTGTTATTTTATTTTTGTTTTGTTTTAATTACGGACGCTTATAATGTGCACGTCTTTTTACATCGTTCTCACATTGATAATTTCAACATAATGATGTAACCACTGATTGTAACAAAATCATGATTTTAAAAGAGTGTCCATGGAGTTTCTTGCCCGTTCTTCTCCATAGGTACCTACGCTTTGGAATGGGCAACTAGCTTCATCTTTCTATCTCACCGACCTTGACAATTCAAAAGTGCCAGTAATTGGTTTATTTGAAATAAATGCTTTGAGTTTGAGTTTGAAAGATGTCCACAGCTGGACATAGGCCAATAATGTGTAAGTCCTATGTAACAGGTGGCGAGCCTAATCAACCGGGCAAAAATGCAGACTTCTATTGAGAAATTCCTGAAGACAGACGTCATGGTCAGCAGTGATGACCAGAGATCGGATATTCGGATGCATATTCACCTAAAGTTGAGATGTTGGCTAACATGGAATGCGCTTTTGTATCGAAAAAGTCTTAATTTAGGTAAGTGATTTGTTTATTTTTTGTTTTAACTAATACAAACCACCCCTCCTCCAGTACATACATATATTTGTATCGGGTTAAACATTAATTTTAAATTAACACACATCTGAATAGTTTTGCAATCCAAGAATCCCGGGGTTTTTATTAAATACTAGCTGACCTGACAGACGATGTCCTGTCTTAACTATGAATATTGAATTCGCAACTTTCTTTATTTTTCTTTCATAAGAACCTTCTCCTGACAATAACAAACACAACAAAAAAAAGAATTAGCAAAATTGGTCCAGCCGTTCACGTGTGATGCCGTGACCAAGGGAAATAGGGATTCATTTTTATATTATAAGATTACAAATAATTTATAAATCCGCTTCCATTCTTTCTTAACTAAAAATTATCTATAGGTAAATATGCATCCGAATATCCGATCTCTGGTGAAGACTATTAGAATAGGTCCCGTCGGTTGAGACTGGTCATCTCCTAACTTCCATGGCTAATTTTAAATCTTATATTTAGAATTGTTTTTTTTTTTTTACATTGTTCTCACATATAGAAGCAACAAGAATAATGTTCCCAAGTTTTTGTAAAACTTAACATGATTAAAAAGAGTGTCCATGGAGTTTCTTGCCCGTTCTTCTCCATAGAGATCTACGTTTTGGAATGGGCAACTAGCTTCAACTTTCTGACAATTCAAAAGTGCCTGAACATGGTTTAATTGAAATAAATGCTTTGAGTTTGAGTTTGAATAAAACCTGGGTTAGACTAGCCGTCTTGCCTTAGACTCTTTCGATGCCAGAGCACAAAAAGTTTATTTTATTTTTATTATTACTAGTAGGTCGCCTAGTGGTCGGAATTCGACGATTATTCATTTGAATTTTAATGTATTTCTAATGCATTATTATATGCAAAATGTAGCTTTCTCCATTCTTTCATATAAACTTTAACTGTGTTAAATTGCATATTGCTCTGTCCGTCTTATTTATGTATAAAGGATACAAAGTTTTTGCTGCACGTATTAATAATATATAGATTTCACAACCATAAGTTGTGTTCTAATAATTTGACTCGCGAATCTTTCTAGTGCGATGGCGAGTAGCACTTGTCTATTTAAAAGTTTGAGATTGTTACTTTTTTGGTGCTGAAATCTATTAAACGCAATGAGCTAGCGTGGTGATAAAATCATTAATTTTACATCAATATAATTTTACCTAATTTTCGATAGCCATATTTAGTCTGTTGATATTAATTTGACTCAGAAATTCTTTGCACTACGCAAGTCATCAGCTGCTAAGCATTTCCCCGACTATGTTGGGGTCGGCTTACAGTTATCATGGAGCGACTGCCTATCTGACCTCCACAACCCAGTTACTGGGTAAAACAATACCCCTTGGTAAGACTGGTTGTCAGACTTTCGTGCGTCTGACGACCCGTAACGACTGTTAAAGATCTACAAATGACACCCGGAATCAACGGCTTAACGTGCTTGCCGAGGCACGGAGGGGTCTTGGTATGTGAAGATGGTCACCCATCCACGGACCAACCGCGGTAAGCGTACCTAGAAACGAACCCCTCAAGCTTTTGCAATACGCAAGTGATTTATTAAAATCGCCAACACGCTATGAGCAAGCGTGATCATCGATACTTCTGCATTCCTATGAAACTTTACTAAGCCATATAAAAAATGTAGCCGCCTCCCTCGCACCCTCGCAGGACTCACCTGTTCTCTGGCCTTGTCTTTCTCTTCCTTCTCTTTCTTGCGCAGTTCCGCCAGGTACTCGTTGAAGAACGTCTCCCTCTCGCGAGCCTTGTCGATACCTTTGTAGCGCTCGTCGCGGCTGTGCTTGGAAGTGAAATCGTTGAATGATGACCTGTGGGAGAGATTTAAATATAGTATTAGAAGAATAAAGAAATTGGAGGGAACGAGGGGCGTGGTCAAGATAGCCGCGTCAAGAGAGGGGATAGTATGCGGCATTGCAATTGCAAAAAAAAAAAAAGCATATTATAAGATAAAAGACTACGTTGAAGACAGGGAAGTTTGGCATTAATTCCTTCTGCACATGTGGCTTCCCTGGTACCTCATTAACAGCAAAACCGTGTGAAAGTCTATTAACTGCTCCCAAATTGCAATGTTAATTTTTATTCTTTTTACTATTTTTTTTTTTTACAATGTCTGACATATTCTCGTCATTATTTGACATTATACATCAATTTTACTACCTACTATTTATTTTCAGTGATTGTCATCGAAATCATGTCACTTGGTTCAAATAGATTCATTTTATATAGGTAGATTCTTTTACATATTGTGAATGAGAGAACGTTGTGGGCCTTAGAGACTAGATTTGTAGACGTTTTTCTATTCTGTATTTTCATTCCTCTAAGTACCTGGTACTTATTGACAGGCCTGCACTGTCCTCCCATACCTATTATCACTGTAATTTGAAAACATTGTAAAAGCCAATTATTTTTAAAAGAGTAACCGTGGAGTTTCTTGCCGGCTCTTCTCCATAGGAAACGACAAATTGGAACCGTGCACCTAGCTTCTGACGTTTCATAAGTGCCCATGCAGGCTTATGTGAAATAAAATATTTTGATTTTGATTGGCAGATGGCGAGGAGCGCTCGGTCTCTTTTGGCCCCCGACCGACCCTTGCTCGTTGAAGCGCCAGCCCGCGCCGAAGCTGAGCCAGTAGCTTTAAATTCCCCGTCTAATAATAATAATGCCAATTTGATCAAGCCTGTCCCCAATAGTGATGGCTGTCCCCCTATCAGTGACGGCCTGAGCCGAGGTCCGTACCCCACAGGGGGTGCCCTCAGCGTGCAGTCGCTTAGTTTATAAATTTTAGTTTGTAAGCCCTGGCTGGAGGCGTTAAGATTAACTTCTTAATGGCAGCCCCAGGAAAGCCCGGTTGAGCAGTCACGGCCTCTCAAGGCCAACTGCGAGATGCCCAATAAAAAAAAAAAATCTCTTTTGGGATCGACAGCCGACGACGACGGACCTCTCTCCACCTCAGTGTACCGTTTTCTTGATGCTAAGTGATTTGCTCATTGTATTTAATCAATTTGTTCTATAATCTTTGTTTGTTTAAATAATAAATGCAGTAGATTGGTGTTGCGTATTTTTATTAATGAAACCTGCTTCTGATAGATAATAATCAGTGATAGGAATAGGTAGTGCCTATTAGCCTAAACTTCGAAGAACAGAGACAAGAAACGGAGACTTCCTTAGGACTAAATTATTTCCGGCACATCTGTCTCGAAATTTCGAGACAACACTTAAATACATTTAAAAAAAATGTTATTTGGAATAAGTAATTCGTCTATATTTACCTACAGTTTGCGACTAGATATATCATAATAAAATAATAACATACACAGTCGTTACAACCATAAAATTTTCTGAATTTTTTTTTGGAGAACATTTTGTAAATGACTTGTTGATCGTAATACACAATGAATCACAATGTTTGAATAAGAAGCAGTACACGTTTCGAAGTAAATATCTTCTTTCTAGCTCACTCTCGGCTACGTTTAATGAGATTTCTAAAGTTCAAGTGTAAAAAAGTTCTAAAGTTCAAGTGTAAACTATCACATTTATAGACAAACTTTAGATAAATATAGACGAATTACTTATTCCAAATAACACATTTTTTTAAATGTATTTAAGTGTTGTCTCGAAATTTCGAGACAGATGTGCCGGAAATAATTTAGTCCTAAGGAAGTCTCCGTTTCTTGTCTCTGTTCTTCGAAGTTTAGGCTAATAGGCACTACCTATTCCTATCACTGATTATTATACTATATTTGTTCTGTTGTTTCTGCCTACCCCATGTAAAAAAGGAGCGAGTTTATGTATGTATGTTTATTATTACATACACTATTATTATTGAGAAAAACGCGTTGACCCGAGCATCAATTTATTCATTTAAAATTGAGTCTTATTGTCTTAACACAAGATTGAATTTTCTTTGGCTCAATCGGCAGTAGGTATGGCAAAATGAATAATTTAAAAAAAAATACCCATTTTAAAAGTTACTGAAATCGATTCAGTAGTCAATTAGGAACAAACTACTTTCAGGTATAGCGGTTTATTCTGTAACACCTTGTATTTAAAATCAGTTCTCGGCCAGTGAAAGTCACGTCAAATTCGGTCCAGCCGTTTGGGGTATTAGCCGGAACAAACAGACAGAATGCCAAAACATTTTTTTTTATCTTAATGGTTGTAACAGTTATTTTAACATTACAAACAAGACACATACCCTCTTACTAATAAACACAGAATAAAGTTATTCCTGATATAACATTACTCCGTATTTATCAATAAGGGCAAATTTTTACATAGCTAGATAAATTTTTACTGAAGAATAAATCTGACGATAAAAATTGTTGGTCGCTGTGATTAACTCAAGACAATGTTTGTGTTCTTTCACCAGAATTAGCTTACCCACTGACAGGTTATATCATTATGTTATTTCATATAATTGCTTTTTTATCTGACTGTATAATTCAGTTTTTCTTCTTTTTTTTTTTTTTTCATTTATTTGTTGACTCTACTCATTACAATGTTTTTTTTTTTAATGAGTAGTATTGCAATATTATGTAGTTAGCTAGCGACCTCGACAATTCATGATTATTCTTGCCAGTGCAACCGGCAGCAAGTTCGTCATGCTCCCTTAGATGTCACTGCTTGCGGTAGCGTCGGGGGTCGGGTTGCCTCCTTCCCTCAAATATGGCGAGGGGGGTAATGGCTGATCTTTGCGTTATGCTCGTGAACGGGTGCTGGTCGTGGTGACTGGTCGTCTTGCTGACCATGGTTTTGTTATTGTTAATTGTATTAAGTTTTTATTAATTTTAGTCCAGAGGTCCTAGTTTAACTTTTGTTACTTTAAGTTACTTATAGCTATATTTGCATAATGCAGAATTGCATATGTAAGCGGGCATGCCCTTTATGCCTAGAGGCTTTTATTTAGATTGGAAGTTCTGTTTACGTTTTATTTTAATTTTCTATTATTTTTAGTTTTCAATTTTTGATGGTATATTGGCGTGTGCTAGCTGACATATTATGGCAAATTTTATGTTTTTTTTTTGTTTCTTAATTTTTATTACCTATTATTGTATAGAATCAAGTTCTTCTAACTTAACAGACAGCTCTGTGCTGCTGGGGAGTTTGTTCCGCTACTTCTTCTTCCCAGCTAAAGCACTAGGAAGTGGTGAAGGGCGGGCGTTTTTGGGGGGACTGTCTTATGTAATTTTATTTTGACGTTCAAAAAGAGCTGACTCTCAGCCTAGTTTGAATAAATGACTTTTGATTTTGATTTTGACATTTTGGCATATTTTTTATACAATAGCTGTGAAACCGAAAGGCCCAATTCACACCAAGACGCGACGCGACGCGCAATTTTTTTAACACGTCGCGTGTGTAATTAGCAGACACAATAGAAAGTCTATTGCTATCTGCACACATATATGATGAATGATTTGCGATCTTCACTGTCCGCGAGTTTATCACTGATGAAATGCTGGGCAGCAGGTATTTTGGGTTTGTGTACACTTGACGTGCGAGAGGTTAAGATCACGATACAAAATAGATCTTATTTACATCACAATAAGGTATACATACGGGCTGCACAACACGGTGCATCTCTGCGTTCTTCGATACGCTTTCACGCTCGTAGTGAAATTATACCTTTTCGTGTTGTAAATAAGTTAGATATTCTGTTACTATCTTAAAAAGGGCGCGTCGCGTCGCGACTCCGTGAGAATTGACAG
The DNA here is from genome assembly GCA_947359405.1 of Antitype chi. Lineage (NCBI taxonomy): Eukaryota > Metazoa > Arthropoda > Insecta > Lepidoptera > Noctuidae > Antitype > Antitype chi. Next base: position 12,024,890 of record OX375834.1, on the reverse strand, counting down.
GCCTGGCCAGTGCGCCGCTTGCGACCTGCGCGCGTGCGCAGGCCCTGCGCCGCCCGCACCTCGCCCCATATTTAGTTGTAACGCGAAAGGAGCATGTGCGCACGCGCCACACTTACACCTTGCCGGAGCACGGCGCACCAAACGTAGGCTGTAACCGCACGCGAGCAACTCGCAAGCGGCACATTCGCCAGGTCTGCCCACACCCTTAGAGGGTTGAATTTCATTTATTTGTAGTACAGATAACAGTTTATACTAACTTGGAGTGCAGCTTGGCCTCATCCATGAGGGCTCTGTAGGCTACCTTCTTCTGCTGAAGCCTATTCTTCTTCTCCTTACGTTCTTCCTCGGCGCGGTCGCGGACGTATTGGTCGAACACCTGTAGAGTAACATAATTATATAATAATAATATAATAAAAATGTTTATTTGCACCTTAAAAAATAGCATATAGAAACAGGTTCAAATAAAATAGGCCGAAAGGTAGTTATATTATTTTAACCCATTTATGCCCGCTGTCCTCATTTGGGGACATTTGCTTAAGTACCCACATTTTTTAATTTATTTTATCTATGTTTTCTTTGAAGGCGAATTTGTAGTGTCAACAAGTGTGGCTTTCTAATAAAAATTGCAGTTTTGTGAGTTTATGTATAAAGTGGCCAAAAATAGTGATTTAATTTACTTCATTTAGTATATTGGTGTTTAACCATAGGTAAGTCATAATATTTTATACTTATATTGAGTTTTATTATACATTTCCTGTATTTTTCATTAGACCATAGTTTTTACTAGTAGCTAATCACATTTTGTTGGGTATTCTCTTGTATTTGACAACGAGCATAGGTAATTTAGTATGGTGTCCCCAAATGGGTCCAATGGGCTAATGGGTAAATTTTCTTAAATTTTTTTGAAAGTTTTTTTTGGCGTAAACTATGACTAAACGAACGTTTGATGTTGCAAATGAGTATCGAGGGTTGGAGGAAACTATCGAAAATACTTTGCATGAAGAGGAAGACCCTGATGTCAGTTACGATAGAGTAGCCATCCCTCCCGAAACGAGTGTTCTGACGGATGAAGAAGGCAATGAAGATGATGTCCAGCAAAATATTCTTCTACGTGATATTCCAGGTTGAGTTGAAGTTTTTGAGGTCCGGAACATGAAGAAGAAGAACACAGCAGAATTTGATTACCGATTCGATACGGTGAATAAGATTTTATTCGTGCGATGGCTTGACAACAGTGCTTGCACCATGGGTCCAAACTATGACTGTTCATCCTCTGGGTAAGGTAAAAAGATGGAGCTCTACGGAAGGAAGGAAGGTAGATGTGGAGATCCCTTTTGTGTTCCAGAATTATAACAATGGCATGGGTAGAGTTGATCAAGCTGATCAATCAATCGCAGTATACTGGACAGCAATACGAGGAAAAAATGGTGGTGGGTTCTATTTACCTACATGCTCGATTTGGCTATGGCTAACGCTTGGCGTCTCCACGTCCTGGCCGCTGAAGATAAAATAGATCAACTCCAGTTTCGCTGAAGTGTTGCCCGACTTTATTTGTGGAATATAACCACAGAGAGACCGGATGGAAGACGCCGTAAACCTTCATCGATGGTGCCATTTATGATATGAGTCAAGACGGCGTTCGATACTTCCCTCAGAAACTGACGAGCCAACTACGAAGCCTAGTATGCCACATGAAAGCACGTTGGTAATGTAAAAAATGCTTTAAAACATTGTGCATCGAAAATTATGTTTTGTAAAATACTACTCATAAGCGCCCATTGGCCCCATTTGAGGACGGTGTTTTTTTGTATATAAGGAAGATTATTTTTTTTAGTTTTTTCTAATAATATGTCTTACTAGCCTTTAATAGTTACGCCAATAAAGATTTTTTCAAAAAAATATCGTTATTTTGTATTTGGGTCTAAATGGGTTAAATAGAGTTGCTACTAATACCTAAGCTAACTTAATATTATAGAGGTATGAGGAACAGGGTGTAAAGTTCACTGATATTCTATGGAAAAGGGAGGATCCTCCGACCAGACGGGTGTTGTGTCTGGTGGGCAACTGCCCGACGGTTGATGTCGGGATTTTGTACCTATGAAAATCGCGCGGTAAACTTTAACTGCGCGATCTAGGATTTCTATGACGTGCGTCTTGCGTAGTTCGCCTGTGTCATTGTAGATGGCGCCACTTCTCTTTTTGTAGTTTTAGATATTGTTGCGAAGTATTTTTCTGTAGTGCCGCTACAATATCTTGTGATATAGGTATCAGCACCCACCCTATACATTTAGATATTATTTTTTTTTATTTTGGCTTCGCACGGTTTGTGCATTTAGCTAGTGTCAAGTAATTTTTCTTTTCGATCAAGTAAATGCCCCGACATCGGGCACGAAGTTACGAAACAGTCATAGTCGACTTTAGTTAGTCAAATCAAAGTTATTGTAAAGCGGTAGTAACTTTACAACAACCTAGTAGGAGTTTTTGGGGGGAACACGAAAAGTCCACGTTAGTCACTTATTTGCACTTTCACTACACTTGTGCACTCACACGTAACTAAATTGAATAATTCACTACCAAAATTATACAATTTAATTCGCTATTTCACTAAATTTAATGAAAATGAAAATTCGTGCGACATGTTCCAACGCGATCCCGCCAAAAACTCATTTAGATTATTTAACGTCAAACGGATATAAAAAATCCGGACAAATGCGAGTCGGACACACACACGAAGGATTCTGTACCACAAGGCAAACACGCCGAAAAAAAAAACAACACGTTTGTTGTATTGTTGAGACACACATTCTGTGACAATTTCAAATGCCTACCTATTACTGATAATGATATACAGCCCGCTGACAGACGGACATATAGATAGACGGACGGCTTAGTAGTAGGATTCCGTTGGTAACCCTTCGGATACGGAACCCTAAAATAGTTATATTTTTGCTAAGAATATTCATCCCGAAATCCTAAAAAAAAAGTACTTTGATTTAAACTTAATAAGATTCACGTGGAACCCACTTGAAATGCGACGTTGCCAGTCCGCGCCGAATGAATGCTCTTACTTGCTTGAAGTTAAAAGAGACAATGACGTATTGATGACTTCGTGATCACGACCACGACCAGTGGGCGCACCGACCAGGGCCTCAAGTCTGCTATTACAATAGTGTCAGAATGGTCTATCATTGATTTCATAATTGTTGTTTTTGACAAGTTTGGTAATCTACTAATAAAATGGCGTCATTATGACTTTCCAATGGTCAGCCAATGATACTCCATTGAAAGAAATGGCATTTATTGGTAATCTCGTACATCAAGACAAATGAATGACTGACTTAATTTACGAACTTCCTACTACTTTAGATTGCATAAAACACTAATAAATAATATGTAAAAATATAAGTAAATGAAATCTGGCAGGAATAAATGTTCAAATTTAGTAGTAGTTTTTCGAAAATCATTTCTACTAACGAGTTATAAAATAATGGCAATACGAAAATGCCATTATGACACAATTCTATTACGAGACCATTGACCGACCAATGATCGACCATTATGAATTTAGCAGATTACGAACTTTTAGCAAAATGGCAAATGAATGACAATGGGATCGTGTTGGAATGACGAATTTATAAAAATAGCAGACTAGGGCCCCAGGTTATAATAACTGTTGAAATCGAACTTGCCCACAACGACTAATGGCCGATTCCTATAATTTAAGGACCGTTATTGGTTAATCTTTACCATTAAATAAGCAAATTCCTCATAGCTTTGTATAGTGAAACCCATGGAAGTAGCTATCATAGGTAAAATTAACTTATGAATCTAATTATACTAGTGTGGTCGAAATTCGATCATAATTCTTTTTAAAAAACTGTACTTCTCCATTATAAACTTTAAGAGGGCTATTACAAATTGAAGTATTTAGTTTTAGGTAAATTTAACGGCGCGTGGTAGCTGATCGTGCGTGCGTGTATAGTGAAGTATGCTACTCAGATATGCTAACTATTATGATTCGGACGCCCAGGAACAAACCGGCGCGGACTTATAGCTAAAGCCCGCGCGTCCCGATATATAATTACTGATTCATAGCGTTGCATTCAAAAATTGTTTAAAAATATTATTATACTTGTAAATAGACTTGTTTCTTTTTTTTCAAGCAAGTTGACTTAGTCAACTCAGTTATTAAATACTTTTTGTTTGAATTTCGATTAAACATACATAGATAAAAAATATGATTTCAGACGAAAAATTATCATTAATTCTCTGTTGTACGGAATTATTTTTGGGTTATTATTGTATGAAACATAAAAAAGCCAAATAACAAGCTACAGTCCTACCACAGACATTTTTATAATTACTAAACTATTATATGTTCCATGTAACAGAGCATCAAAAGATGCCCGAAAGTAACATTTTACGAAACATCCTTTGCCGAGACAAGGTTTTTACTGACTTATGTAAACAAATTGAAAAATTTGTTTAGAGCGCTCCCTAGACAAATAACGAAATTTTCTCGGACATATTTTTATTTTTTGCCTATATCTAAACCATAATCACTCATCAAATCTCGAGTCAAACGGTCAAATTCAAGAAAAAATGTGTAAGTTATTAGCTGTTAATGTCCGAGGAATAGGTGACTTGGAGTGTGCAACTGTACGGCAAGTGGAACAGCCAGTAAGCGGTGTTTCCTGCCACGACAGTAATCGTCTGGGACAAATAGATTGCAGATTGCGTTATGTAGATCAAGAACATCAATAATCCCCCTAAGAATTTTAAATATTACAGTCATCTGCCTACACATGCTTTGATGGTATTTTTACAGAATAGCCAAGCAGATCCATATGTCATGTTCGTGAACTGGCGTCGTCAGTATAGTTATAGTTTATTACGGAAGCTTTTAATGTGCCCGTCTTTTTACATAGTTCTCACCTGTTTAATTTCAACATGAATGATGTAACCAATTTATTTCAACAGTATTTTGATTTAAAAGAATTTCCTTGGAGTTTCTTGCCTCAGGTACAGTCATCAAAAGAGATGAGCAACAAGGGTCGTTGGATATACTTAAAATTTTATAAGAAACCGATGGATGTTTTCGAATGGAACGAAATTAATAGAAAACAAATAGTTCATTTATCAAATTAAATTACATTCGAAAACCTCCATCAGTTTTTTTTTTTGGGGTGGGAAATCATCAAATAACTTCTCCCGCTCTGGGTGGTGCAGGAGGGCGTGTCATACTTTTACTGACTAAAACCCACCCGTGTTCCCTCAGTTGCCTGTGTGCTAGGGGCAGCGGTATCTTTTTCGAACAACCCGCACCCCTGGCAGAACCTCCATCGGTTTGTTACAAAATTTTAACTATATTCGATGAACTTGGTTACTGTACTTATTACACCTGGGCAATAAGCTTTATCTTTTTGATTGACCAATCCTTGACAGTTTAAAAATGCCTGTGATTGGTTGGATTTGAAACTAGTTTTTGTCAGTGGTTTCACCTGCATGGAGGTCAGAAATTATCCTGAAATGTAGTACTATCAGGATAAAAAGTATCATATGTGTTAATCCAGGTTATAAACTATATGCGTACCAAATCCGTTCAGTATTTTTTGCGAGAATCATCCTGACTTCACATTTATAATACTAACTTTCGCCTGCGGCTTCGAATGCGCGGATGTCGGTTATAGCGTAAAAAAAAGTAGCAGGCTAGATTTTTGTCAAATTTCATGACGATCGGTGCAGCGGTTTAGGCGTGAAAACGTAACAGACGGGCACAGTTAACTTTCGCATTTATAATATTAAGGGTTGGTCGCAAGTTACCTGGCGGCGCTCCTTGGAGTTGAGCATGAGGTACCGGGGGTCGAAGACGATCTTGTGCAGCTCCTTCTCCCAGGTGGAGAAGGCGGACACGTCCTTCTCCTGCAGCATGTGCAGGAAGGCGGCCAGGCGCGCGGCGTGCGGCAGGGCGCCCCGCTCGCGCGCCGCGCGCACCTCGGCCTCCACGGCCGCCGCCGCGCCCACCAGGATGGTGCCGCCGCCCGACAGGCTGCACTGCTGCACCGGGGTGCTTTTCTTCTCTGTTGGCAGTATGGTGTGTACACCTCACAGAATTACATACGCACGGAGTCGGTCTGCTGCAGCACAGGACAGTACAGACTGCCAAGAAACGGAGGTCTTTAATTTCTTTAATTAATCTGTTCGTATATTTTTTTTTGTTAACTTTTTTTTTATTATTAAAGAATAAAGAGGCTTCATTATTTCCATTTTTGATCTTCCTACATTTTTTTTTTAATAGAGACCCATCGGCATCAGCTACGTTAGTATTATTATTAAACTTGACAGAATTATTAAGCCTATTAAAAGAGTTTCCACTTCTCTTAATAGAACCTGATATAGTAAAACACAAATTGCGGTTATCTCGAGAAGTTCTACAGAAATATACCTATAGTAAACCCACAATTCGCCAGTTTAATAGAGGCCGAACCTATCACTATCAACCGAACACAAATACAGACTAGTGCTTGTTACAGTATTTGCATAATTACTGCTTTTACTAGTGTCTATCAATAAAATATTTATAACAATTGAAATCAAACACCCCACAACGAGAAAATATTTATTTATGTTTAATCACTCTTTTCTTTATCATCATTTCAGCCCAAAGACGTCCACTTCTGGACAAAGGCCTCCCCCCCTTTATGTTTGGTATGCTTAACAAGCGGATTAACGGATTAGAAAAATTGTTTCACTGTTGGGAAGCTACACTATCCCCGGGTGACATAGGCTATATTTTATCCCCGTATTCCCACGGGAACGGGAACTACGCGGGTGAAACCGCGGACCGCTGCTAATTAATAATAAACCCTTAATGACCTGATTTAACTATGAATAAGAGTGTGCTTTGCTGAACTGTGCTTTTTTAGCGCAACCGTGAGGCACATTTTGATGCTAACTTTCTGACATGCAGGCAGTTTTTGTTGTGTTTTCTTTTATTCTTTTGCTGTATATTGTGTGCCTTTTATTGCGGGATGGCGTGTGGTATGAGAGGGGAGGGGGGTGTTAGTAGGGGGATATTTATCCCAACCGTTTTTTTAAACAACCAATATCACTAATTTATCACCCACCTTCATCGACCTTCGCCTTCTTGGCTCCGTCCGCGCCCGAGCCATCAGTGCTGGAGTCAGCGGGTCTCTTCATCTCCCCGTTGGCCGCCTTGCCGCCTGTAGCGTTCGCTGCGTCCTTACGCTACGAAAAAATATTAAATAAAATAAAAAACAAAAAAAAACTGATACAATCAAAAACTTTCAAAAGAAATTAGTGGACTTGCTACTAGAAAATAAAATTCATTCAAATTAGTATCAATTATTTCATCACCACTGCTCTCAAAACGGTGAAGGACAACATCGTGAGGAAACCGGCATGTACTAGAACCAAAAATTCGAAGACATGTGACATCTACCAACCCGCACTGGGCCCGTTACCACAGGGCCAGCACTGCTACAATATCACAACAAATATTGAATAACAAAATCAAAAAACAAAATATTTTATTTCACATAAGCCTGCATGGGCACTTATGAAACGTCAGAAGCTAGGTGCACGGTTCCAATTTGTCGCTTCCTATGGAGAAGAGCCGGCAAGAAACTCCACGGTTACTCTTTTAAAAATAATTGGCTTTTACAATGTTTTCAAATTACAGTGATAATAGGTATGGGAGGACAGTGCAGGCCTGTCAATAAGTACCAGGTACTTAGAGGAATGAAAATACAGTATAGAAAATCGTCTACAAATCTAGTCTGTAAGGCCTACAACGTTCTCTCATTCACAATATGTAAAAGAATCTACCTATATAAAATGAACCTATTTGAACCAAGTGACATGAATACAATTAAAAGTCGTACTATAGTGGTCGCAAGTGCACTGGCAGAGTGTATCTGGCATTTCGCAGTAGCAGCCTGGATTCTGGTTTTAAGTCCGGTTGATGGCAATGGACTCGCCCCCTATTAAGGGGACTTAAACATAACTGGTGAAGTGTGTGTACTATTAGACCAAGGGTCGATAATTTTTAAAACCACAAAAATATACAAGGTGTAACTTAAATAACGCACAACCTCTTAAGGGGTCATTGTACTCATCATTATCAACAAGTTTTACTATGGGACCAAACCTGAAATCGTAAAAAAAAAATCAGCTGTTCCCTACATTTTGACGATTTATGCGAATACAAGTGTATGGAACAGCTGATTTTGTTTCGCGATTTCAGGTTTGGTCCCATAGTAAAAGTTGGTGATAATGATGAGCACAATAACCCCTTAACAGGATGTGCGCTATTTAAGTTACATCTTGTATAGTAGCATGAAACCCATTGGAAAAGGCAGAGAATATAACAAAAATGAAAGGAAAAATATATTACAGGCGATCTGTGGTCGGTAAGTGGATGGGGGTGAGTTTTTTATGGGTAAAAAACGGGTTAGATCGATTTCCGGCAAAACTACAAGTCCTATGGAAAACGTTAAATTGCAAAGTTGTAGGTAATAAATAGATCTACAACTTTTGTGTTTACACTTTTTTAACATAACCTCAAAGTTTATGTGAAAAATTCAAATAACCAAGTTTTTGGTTTTTTATTTTTATAATTTACTAAAAACACGAAATTTGGTGAAAACTTACCATTTTATGTCCCAAATACACTGTAATTTTTTTTTATTTAAAATATTAATTTTTAACCTTATTTCGACTTAATATCGAAAAAGCACCCTAATTTTCAATCGAAATTTCTCCCGTCAAAATATCTGCGTTTTAAAAAAAGTCGGCGGGGTTTTGTTCGTTGAAATCTCTACTTTCTGATGGTGTAAAAAAAAATACATAACCACGGTAAATTTTCTCAGAAAATGCAAAAAATTATGGTTTTTTGATGGGCTGAAATTTTTCACCTCGCGACCTCAGATCGCCCGTAAATTATTTTTCGTTTTATTACACGCTTTATATCAGCTTCACTTGTATAAGTATTTGTTTGTAGGTAACCGACTCCTTAGAGCGCGATTTTGACCTACTTTAAACGGTCAGATTTCATTGAAACTTTGTAAACTTGTCGAGGACCGATGACAATTAAATAATTAAAAAAATAAAAATTGAGAAAAATAAAAAAAGATAAATAAAAAAAAAACACGTTTTTGTAGTTAGCAGAACTAAAAAATAGAAAATAAATAATAGTTTAAAAAACTAAAAATACACGCTTTAAAAACCAAACTAAAAAAGGAAAAAAATAATTTAATTCAATTAAAAAGCGTGGGGTGCTTGACATTAATTGATTATAAAAATACCTCAAAAAGCACCCCACGCTTTTTAATTGAATTAAATTATTTTCTCCTTTTTTAGTTTTTTAAACTACGAGTATTATTTTATTTTTGTTATATTCTCTTCCTTTTCCAATGAGTTTAATCCTACTATTATTTTTTTTTTTACCTTTTTACCATTTTCAAAGGCTTTTTCAGCCCTGGTCTATACAGGTACACACCTCTGGAATGCAAGCATGAAATTATGTTATACAACATGTAACATAACTAACGCAAGACCTCATACACCTCAATAATCGAAACCTACAATGTTAAATTAGTGACATTATGTGATTGTTACCTGTCGTAGTTGCCTTGTGAATAAATAAATAAATAAATAAATAATTAGTTAAAAAGCAATGAACAATCTTTTCTTTTTTAAAGCTAGCTATTATTATTTCGTTTATTCATTTAAATACATATTTAGTTACATTTTTAAATATTTTTCTAAAATAACCTTATAAAAAACATTTAAAAATATAAAAAATAGTGGCCCATCGGCATCAAGAGCAGGGTCCAAGATGTCGGTGGTCAGGGCTCTAGAGAAAGGAACCTCCTGACTATGCGTGCCGTGTCTAGGAGTACTGCTTTCTGAATCAAGCCCTTGATCCAGCCGCGCAATGAGAGCCTCCTGAGGTGTTGGTCGAGGCTCTTCGCTTTTAGGCCATTTACGATTATCGGTACAATGATTACAAAGCTAGCTATTATTAAGAAAATCTTTTTGACCCTGGCATTACTTTATGCATCAAAAATTGAGGTTGCCGTGAAATAAGACTGAATTATCTTTGCCTCAATCGGCGGTAGGCATGGCAAAAATTGGTATGAAATCGATTCAGTAGTCAATTAGCAACAAACTATTTTCAGAACTTGCGTTTATTCTGTAACATCTTGTATCCCATTAATATTATAAATGTGAAAGTTTTTAGGTTTGGATGTATAGATGTTTGGATGTTTATTACTCAACCACGCAAAAACGGTTGAACGGATTTGGATGAAATTAGGCACACAGATAGTTTATAACCTGGATTAACACATAGGATACTTTTTATCCCGGTAGTACGTTCCCGCGGGATAGTTTTCAACCTCCACGCGGGCGAAGCCGCGGGCCAGTAGCTAGTGTATTATACAGACATGCTTACTTCAAAATACCCCACACAACAATACCCCATTGCTATCTGTGGAGGCTTGTAAATGGCTTTTCGTAAATTATCTTACTATTCCTTTTGTACTGATAGCTGTAAGCCACCCAAACACAATAAAATAAAATAAAATTATGGTCACGAGAAGTTTGTCGTTCTGTAGGCACCGCTGTTGTATGAAACCTAAAGTGGTTATTACGTTATCCAATTTGTAGAAACTCTATTTCGGAACACTAATTAGGAAATTGGAAGCTACTGATCACACTAAACTAAATTGAATTCTAAATCGGACAGACTTAATAGTCATGAAGTAGAATTACATTGGGTTGCAACAATTTTATTTTTATTTATTTATTTAGTATTCAGGGGAATCTAGTCGCGGGCTCGAACTCATTAGTGGGCCTGGCTAAAAAGCACGCTGTCTCACCAGCCATCGCGTCCGACAGAGGTAATACCCGTGATGAGCAGTTAGACGCTAGTCTACACGCACAACGTTATTGAGTGAGATGCAGGATCATTTATAGTAAAACAGACGCGTAAAAAATTAAGAAGGGTCCTTCGGAAGATCGGGTTTTATGAAAACCACTGCATAAATTCAATAACCAATAAAGTTTATTGAACTTTTTCGATATTTGAGCTTTGTCGTTACCGACTTTGTTTTGGAGATTTTACACTTCTTTTATTATTTAAACACGCCCGAAGTTAAATTGAATTAGCAAGAAAAACTAATTTTTGTTGGCTCGTAACTTTGTAATGCCTTTTTATTTTAGTATTCTGTTTCCGCACAGATAATATTAATAATGAGACAAAACCAAACCATGTTTACTTTTTGATGTACATTGTCGAACAGTGAAGTTTGTATGGAAATAATGTCGACTAGATTCACCTTAAGTGTCACCCTCTGGAATTCCGCCCAAGAGCAATTATATCTTATCGTAGAGATATGCTGTTGAGTACCTTTATGTTTTTTTTCTTTTTTTTTTTTTTGCTTGAGTTAATTTTTCATTTAATTTGTTGGTATATTGGCATGGCTATCTGACATATGATAAAGTTATTTAATAAATGTGCTGTGGCTCGTATAGAATCAAGTCTATGTAACTAAATAGACAGCTGTGCTGCTGAGGAGTTTGTGGCGCCACTTCTTCTTCCCAACTAAAGCACTAGAAGTGGTGAAGGGCGAGCGTTTTGGGGGGACTGTCTTATGTAATTTTGACGTCCGATAAGTGCTGATTCTCAGCTTAATTTGAATAAATTACTTTTGATTTTTTGCTTTTCCTACAAATTGGATAGTGTAATGAGCACCTATTGGGAATAGGGCATGAAATGGAGCCAGTGAGCAGAGCCCACGCCCCTGCAGCTCGAGCAGCGCGGCAGGCTGCTGGCACACCTTGTCCACGTGGGCGCGGGCCTGCAGCTCAGCACAGTACCTGCAGCTCAGCACAGTACCTGCAGCTCAGCACAGTACCTGCAGCTCAGCACAGTACCTGCAGCTCGAGCAGCGCGGCAGGCTGCTGGCACACCTTGTCCACGTGGGCGCGGCCCTGCAGCTCAGCACAGTACCTGCAGCTCAGCACAGTACCTGCAGCTCAGCACAGTACCTGCAGCTCCAGCAGCGCGGCAGGCTGCTGGCACACCTTGTCCACGTGGGCGCGGCCCTGCAGCTCAGCACAGTACCTGCAGCTCAGCACAGTACCTGCAGCTCCAGCAGCGCGGCAGGCTGCTGGCACACAGCCTTGTCCACGTGGGCGCGACCCTGCAGCTCAGCACAGTACCTGCAGCTCCAGCAGCGCGGCAGGCTGCTGGCACACCTTGTCCACGTGGGCGCGGCCCTGCAGCTCAGCACAGTACCTGCAGCTCAGCACAGTACCTGCAGCTCGAGCAGCGCGGCAGGCTGCTGGCACACCTTGTCCACGTGGGCGCGGCCCTGCAGCTCAGCACAGTACCTGCAGCTCAGCACAGTACCTGCACCTCCAGCAGCACGGCAGGCTGCTGGCACACCTTGTCCACGTGGGCGCGGCCCTGCAGCTCAGCACAGTACCTGCAGCTCAGCACAGTACCTGCAGCTCCAGCAGCGCGGCAGGCTGCTGGCACACAGCCTTGTCCACGTGGGCGCGACCCTGCAGCTCAGCACAGTACCTGCAGCTCCAGCAGCGCGGCAGGCTGCTGGCACACCTTGTCCACGTGGGCGCGGCCCTGCAGCTCAGCACAGTACCTGCAGCTCAGCACAGTACCTGCAGCTCGAGCAGCGCGGCAGGCTGCTGGCACACCTTGTCCACGTGGGCGCGGCCCTGCAGCTCAGCACAGTACCTGCAGCTCAGCACAGTACCTGCAGCTCAGCACAGTACCTGCAGCTCGAGCAGCGCGGCAGGCTGCTGGCACACCTTGTCCACGTGGGCGCGGCCCTGCAGCTCAGCACAGTACCTGCAGCTCAGCACAGTACCTGCAGCTCGAGCAGCGCGGCAGGCTGCTGGCACACCTTGTCCACGTGGGCGCGGCCCTGCAGCTCAGCACAGTACCTGCAGCTCAGCACAGTACCTGCAGCTCAGCACAGTACCTGCAGCTCGAGCAGCGCGGCAGGCTGCTGGCACACCTTGTCCACGTGGGCGCGGCCCTGCAGCTCAGCACAGTACCTGCAGCTCAGCACAGTACCTGCAGCTCAGCACAGTACCTGCAGCTCCAGCAGCGCGGCAGGCTGCTGGCACACCTTGTCCACGTGGGCGCGGCCCTGCAGCTCAGCACAGTACCTGCAGCTCCAGCAGCGCGGCAGGCTGCTGGCACACAGCCTTGTCCACGTGGGCGCGACCCTGCAGCTCAGCACAGTACCTGCAGCTCCAGCAGCGCGGCAGGCTGCTGGCACACCTTGTCCACGTGGGCGCGGCCCTGCAGCTCAGCACAGTACCTGCAGCTCAGCACAGTACCTGCAGCTCGAGCAGCGCGGCAGGCTGCTGGCACACCTTGTCCACGTGGGCGCGGCCCTGCAGCTCAGCACAGTACCTGCAGCTCAGCACAGTACCTGCACCTCCAGCAGCACGGCAGGCTGCTGGCACACCTTGTCCACGTGGGCGCGGCCCTGCAGCTCAGCACAGTACCTGCAGCTCAGCACAGTACCTGCAGCTCCAGCAGCGCGGCAGGCTGCTGGCACACAGCCTTGTCCACGTGGGCGCGACCCTGCAGCTCAGCACAGTACCTGCAGCTCCAGCAGCGCGGCAGGCTGCTGGCACACCTTGTCCACGTGGGCGCGGCCCTGCAGCTCAGCACAGTACCTGCAGCTCAGCACAGTACCTGCAGCTCGAGCAGCGCGGCAGGCTGCTGGCACACCTTGTCCACGTGGGCGCGGCCCTGCAGCTCAGCACAGTACCTGCAGCTCAGCACAGTACCTGCAGCTCAGCACAGTACCTGCAGCTCCAGCAGCGCGGCAGGCTGCTGGCACACCTTGTCCACGTGGGCGCGGCCCTGCAGCTCAGCACAGTACCTGCAGCTCAGCACAGTACCTGCACCTCCAGCAGCGCGGCAGGCTGCTGGCACACCTTGTCCACGTGGGCGCGGCCCTGCAGCTCAGCACAGTACCTGCAGCTCCAGCAGCGCGGCAGGCTGCTGGCACACCTTGTCCACGTGGGCGCGGCCCTGCAGCTCAGCACAGTACCTGCAGCTCCAGCAGCGCGGCAGGCTGCTGGCACACAGCCTTGTCCACGTGGGCGCGACCCTGCAGCTCAGCACAGTACCTGCAGCTCCAGCAGCGCGGCAGGCTGCTGGCACACCTTGTCCACGTGGGCGCGGCCCTGCAGCTCAGCACAGTACCTGCAGCTCCAGCAGCGCGGCAGGCTGCTGGCACACAGCCTTGTCCACGTGGGCGCGACCCTGCAGCTCAGCACAGTACCTGCAGCTCAGCACAGTACCTGCAGCTCCAGCAGCGCGGCAGGCTGCTGGCACACCTTGTCCACGTGGACGCGGGCCTGCAACTCAGAACAGTACCTGCAGCTCCAGCAGCGCGGCAGGCTGCTGGCACACAGCCTTGTCCACGTGGGCGCGACCCTGCAGCTCAGCACAGTACCTGCAGCTCAGAACAGTACCTGCAGCTCCAGCAGCGCGGCAGGCTGCTGGCACACCTTGTCCACGTGGACGCGGGCCTGCAACTCAGAACAGTACCTGCAGCTCCAGCAGCGCGGCAGGCTGCTGGCACACAGCCTTGTCCACGTCGGCGCGGCCCTGCAGCAGTGCCGGCCGCTCCCACACCGACGAGTGTGCCGCAGAATTGTAGAAGAACACGGAGCCTTCGCCCGTCCACACCACGCACCTGCGGAAAGGACAGGTTGTAGTATAGATGGACCAGTTCAGACACCAATCTGATCAAATGGTCTGACCAAGATTATGTCTGGACTTTAAAAGAGACTGTGACCTCTGAGTTTGTTTCGGCCTTTCTAAACGCGATTCAAAATATTGATCAAGAATTTAAAATACCTTTTTCCGTAACCAATATCTTACATCTATGTTGTATTAACGTCTTAAAAAAGAAATAGGCATTTAAGGTGAACCTAGTCCATATTTTTTCCACACAAACTTCGGGAGTGTTTTACTCCACTGTCTGACATGGCACATCCAAAGTAAAATATGAAATCGTTTTGTCTCATTATTAATATTGTCTGTACGCAAACAGCATACTAAAATAAAAACCCATTAAAAAGTTAGGAGCCAATAAAGATTCGATTTTCTTGCTAATTGTACTTAACTTTGGGCGTGTTTATGTAATAAAAGAAGTGTAAAATCTCCAAAACCAAATCGGTACTGACAAAGTTCAATTATCGGAAAGTTCAATAAACTTTATTGGTCATTCATTTATGCATTGGCTTTGTCATAAAACCCGATCTTCCAAAGGACTTTTCTTAATTTTTTCGCGATTGTTTACTATAAATGATCCTGCATCTCACTCAATAACGTTGTGCGTGTAGACGAGCGTCTAACTGCTCATCACTGATACTATCTCTGTCCGACACGAAGCCTGGTGAGACAGCGTGATTTTTAGCCAGGCCCACCAGTGAGTTCGAGCCCGCGACTAGGTTCCCCTTAAAGCCTGTATCTTCCTCCATCAGTTTACATGAAAAAACTAATATGGAAATTGAAAATAATTAGAATCACATCATCATCATCCATCGTCCTTGTCTCCTGCTCTCAACGCATTTTAATTGAGTTCAGGAGCATGTCTTCATCCATACCTCACATGCCTATACCGATGATAATCGATTTATCAGTGTCACTTTCAGGTTATCTCTGGTTTTCAACTTCCACAAATTGCGGGGTAAATTTTTCCTCGCACGGTAACCCTAAATATATGACGTATTGTTTTTGTCTCTTTCTGAGACACGCTTTGCAGGCGTCTATAGCATTCTCTGTCTACGGTACAAACCTAGTTACAGAAATAAAATCATTTATCATCTAATAGATCATCTGCGACACTTTTTTAAATGTCGCAGCATCATGCTGTGATAGGAGACTTTTGGCCTCGTGCAGGACTTTGTGTTGTCTTTTTACTTCCAAGATTTTGTTTTTGTGCGACTGTGTGTTAAGTTTAGAGATCTTCCTGTGCGAGTCTCAATAAATACTTTCTCTTTTTTTTTTCTATTTGACTATAGTCTGTTCGCGTTAAGAAAATAGTGACTCATCATTGTCACTCAGCTTAGTCACGCCCCTTGACCAATTAGATCATAGTAAATTATAGTGTATGTCTTAAAGGCTTACTTTTCAACTGATCAATGTGAACACGGCTTTCTAATTTGTGTGTAACGTGTGAGTGACATCACAGTAAATTAACTCAATCAAAACCGTTTACAATAATATTGTTCCAAATTCAAAATAAATAATGTATTTTTTTCTTTTTTGATGAAATAAAAATGTTTTAAAGAAGAAATGCTTTTAAAATCCATAATCTACGCGGATAGCAGTAAATTTTTTCTTATTTTTCATATTTTTTAATAGCCTATTGTGGCATCTACGCAATATTAGCAGTATGATCCGTTTTGGCAATATTACCAGACCCAGCAAAATCATGACAAAATTACCCTGCCACGCAACATTACCCGTCTTCACAATATTACTCGGCCACGGAAAAAAACCTTATAGACCAGCCACCTAGCAATATGACTCGTCCTGAGAATATTAACCAACCAGGCACAAGGATCACCCATACTTTAACTGCAATCTATGCAAATAAATGTTACTTGTTACTTAGGCAATATTACCCTCTCAGCAAAGTTAGCCACCTGGCAACATCGCCCGTCTTGGCAATATTACCCAACCAGGCAATAATACCGTCTAGGCAATATTAGCGACCTGGCAACATGATCCGCCATGGCAATTGTTAGTTTTCAGTTTGTATTAAGTATCAAAATATAGATACATAGAGCCTAGTGGCACCATCTATGTTGTAGTATGTAAAATGTGTATTGTCTATTAAATAAAATTTGAGTCTGTTGCGAACCGTTTACCGTTGTTTCAATAGGTTATGGGCGATTCGAATTATTAACTTCCATGAAAAAAAAAACTTACCATGGCGTCCCCAAAATCGGCGTGCTAGATATAGGCCTAGTCCTATCCTGCTTCGCCTTGGCTTTCTCCTTCTCCTTTTCTGCCTTCTCCTTCTCTGCTTTCTCTCGCTCGGCCGCCTGGCGCTCCTCGTCGGCTTGCTTCTCCTGTTTCTCTTTCTCTTCGGCGGCGAGTCTTTCGGCTTGCAGGAGTTTTTCAGCCTCGGCTGCGGCTTTCGCTTCCTCGTGGGCATCAACGTCGATTACTGTGTGGAAAAAAGCCAGGTGTGATGAATGTCAAATTGAAAAGTTTTTTTTTTCACCTCACAACCTCGTTAAGATTCTGTTTGTCATTCGAAATCTGCGTGCAAAAGTGCATTTTATCCGCTAGTGTGGAAAGAGTTTGAAATTCGAACTTTTCTTTTCAAACATTTTCTATACAGCCAGTCCACTGAAAATGCATTAATACTTATTTCACCTCACAACCTCGGAAACATTCTGTTTTTCATGCGAAATCTGCGTGCAAAAGATCATTTTATCAGCTAGCGTTAAGAGTTTTTGAAATTAGAATCTTTCTTTTCAATCATTTCCTATACCGCCAGTCCAAAATTCAATATTACTTATTTCATATCAGTTTGCCAACCACATTTTAGAATAATCGCACTGACCAGCACGACGACCACATTTTAAAAAAAAAAAACCTTTAAAAATTTTCGTCTACTCAATTCACTTTCGATAATTTTGGTTTGTTTTCTGATAAAATCGTAAGAAATCATAAAATATGAGCTAGTCCAGCATCGATGATGATATAAAAAACACCTTTTTTAAATCTGCGTTAGTGCAAGCGGTACATTATGCCGAATTGAGTTATCTTCCGGAAAAATCGCGGGTAAAGCACATAAAAGCTTACAATTTGTTCAATACATGGAATCATTCTAAAGGCGTGAAACGTTTTCGAAGACTTACAATGCAATACTATCTATATATAATACTACACAAATTTAATATGTTATTTAGGCTGTTTTTCTTGCACCTCGCATTTTCCTCGCTGTAGTGAGGTGATTTATTTTGTGTTTTGCTCGGCAGCAAAGGTATTCTGCGTCTCATACCTTGGAAACCCTCGCTACGCTCAGAATCCTTCGCTTGCCAAAAAACAACTTTGCAGCCTTGCATAAAAAATAACTATTTTTATTTAAATGTCGGTACTTAAATACCTATCAAATTAAAAGTCATCAGTATCTGCCTAG
The DNA here is from genome assembly GCA_947359405.1 of Antitype chi. Taxonomy (NCBI): domain Eukaryota; kingdom Metazoa; phylum Arthropoda; class Insecta; order Lepidoptera; family Noctuidae; genus Antitype; species Antitype chi. The sequence goes on along the minus strand of OX375834.1, from coordinate 12,006,651 downwards.
CCTTCATGTAACTATGTTGAGGTCGGCTAACTGGATGCTGAGTACCAGTACTTTACATGGCCTGCTTATCTAACCTCCACACCCCAGTTACTGGGTAACACGGTACCCCTTACTAAGACTGGTTGTCAGACTTTCGGCCTTCTTACTGTAACGACTGTCAAAGAACCACTAATGACAGCCGGGACCAACGGCTTAACGTGCTTTCCGAGGCACGGAGGGGTCTCGGTAAGTAAAATTAGTCACCCATTTACGGACCAACAGTGGCAAGCGTAGCTTAACCTGATCGATAGACCCGTACGTCTGTTATAACTTTACCACAAGCCCTTTTAATCAAAATCAAAAGACATTTACCTATTCCAATACTAGTTTTTGCCAGCGGTTCGCCCGCATGGAAGTCGGATATCATCCCACTGGAACGAACTAGCGGGATAAAAGTATGCTTTGTGTTAATTCAGGTTGAAAATTCAAAATGAAAAAAAAATGTGACATTCACCATCCCGCACTGGGTGCGGCCTGAGGAGGCCTGTGTCCCAGCAGTGGGAACGTTATAGGCTGATTATGCATGATGCCCGGAGTTTGGATTAGTGCCCGGTTGACTGCAATAAGCTTGCCCCCTGTTACATGATAATAATGTACAGGGTAGCATTGACGCACAAACTGTAACCATGAATGAGGGTTTTCATGAATATTCAAGCCACCAGTTGGCGCCACTTTGACAAGAGGTCTTCCAGTTTCACAATGAACTTAAAATATTTGACGTCATTCGTTCACCATTCAGTCCAAAGGCGCTTTGACACTTTTGACAGGTGCCCGGACCTGACGTCTCAGTGCTGCCACCTAGTGAACGTCATTTCAGAAAACCCTCATTCAGCACATCTTTCTGAACCCTCCCTGAGATGGAATTTTTCGTCACAGTGTAAAAAATAAAAATGGAATTTTGTATAATGTAAGTCAATGGGAATCTTTGCCCAGCTGGTGTAGAAGTATAGAATAGACTAGATGTTGTCCGCGGCTTCGTCCGCTTGGAGGTTGAAATTTGTCCCACGGGGACGTACTACCGGAATGAAAACTATCCTAAGTGTTAAGAGCGTTTATTCTGAAAATGGGCGACGTCGCAAATAGCTGTCAAATATTTCACTATTTTAATTAATTTGTCGGTATTACTGTATGGAAATATGAAATATCGCTAACTAGTGACCTAAAATATTTATTATGAAATGCAATCATTAATATCTTAACACCGAATATTTAGTTTTAGATGTAAAAAAAGAACTTGGAAACTTTCCAAATGTCCTTTTTACACCTAAAACCGTTACAACATCAAATTTAGTGTTATAATTGCAAATCATTATTCATATTTTAGGTCACTAGTTAACGATATCTCATACTATAACAAATTAATAAAAACAGGTAAATATTTGACAGCTACTTGCGACTTTGCCAACTTTCAGAATAAACGCTCTTAATCCAGATTATAAACTATATGTGTGCCAATTTTCATACAAATTCGTTCAGCCGTTTTTGCGTGATTGATTAACAAACATCCACACATCTTCACAAACTTTCACATTTAAGATATTATAGTAGGATAGTAATATATACTAACCTTCTTTCGAGAGGTCAATATCAATCTTCCTGTCTTTTAACCTATCAAACGGTTCTCCTTTTTGTCTAGCGATCTTGAATCTCAACGCTGCATGGGACAGAAAAAAAGTGCATTTAATTTAATTTTTACAAATACAATGGCAACATTATTTTAACGACCTGGGGCCCAAGTCTGCTATTTTTGTAAATTCGTCATTCCAACACGATCCCATGGTCATTTTGCTAAAAGTTCGTAATCTGCTAATTCATAATGGTCGATCATTGGTCGGTCAGTGGTGTCGTAATAGAATTGTGTTATAATGGCATTTTCTTGTTGCCATTATTATAAAACTCGTTAGTAGAAATGATTTTCGAAAAACTACTACTAAATTTGAACATTTATTCATGCCAGATTTCATTTATATTTTTACATATTATTGATTAGTGTTAAAGCAATCTAAAGTAGTAGGAATATCGTAAATTAAGTCAGTCATTCATTTGTCATTATGTACGAGATAGCCAATAAATGCCATTTCTTTCAATGGAGTGTCAGTGGCTGACCATTGGAAAGTCATAATGATGCCATTTTATTAGTAGATTACAGAACTTGTCAAAATCAACAATTATGAAATCAATGATAGACCATTCTGACACTATTGTAATAGCAGACTCGAGGCCCTGATCCCACCATCGCCATTTTACTACCGGTCTACCAGACGCACTGTAGGGTACCATCTGCACTTGGTTCATATCCCGACCAGTTGTACTCAGCGCCTCTCCTCCACATAAATTATGCGCACAGCCAAAGCGTGGAACTCTGCCTGCGTCTGTGTTCCGCTCCACATTTAACCCGTCTACATTCAAAACAAGAGTGAACAGGCATCTTCTGGGCACGCTCGATCCATCATAGACCTCATCAATCACTTTGTATCAGGCGTGATCGAGGCCAAGAGGGCCCATTTAGTAATAAAATAAAAACAATTGACAGTTCCACAAAATTCATGGCGTTGTATAAGTTGCTAAGTAGACCGCGACGCGAGTCTTGTAGAACAATATCCATAAAGTTAACATAAATATTGTTCTACTTGAGTTGCGTCGCGATTGCTTGTACGTGCCTTAAAATTATGATTTTGTATTATATAATAGGGTATTTTACTCTATAATGAGAAAAAATCTAAAAATATATTATTGAGATAGCTTAGGCAAAATGAAGTCGGAAAATATTAGTTTTAGTTCATGAAATAACAAAATAAATATTTAAAATTCAATTCAAAGATTTCAGTTTTTTTTTAATCTGTTTTTGAACACCATGAAAAAGTAGCCGCCATGTTATTACGTCATACGGCATGTCAATTGAACAACTTTGTACTTTTATTATTTTCGAAATCAAAGTAATTTTTATTTAAACATTCAGGAACAGATAACCAACGATAAGTAGAATAATAACATTTTTTTTCAATTACAAACAATTATCAAACAAAATATCAGCGCATTGTTTACTTAGCAAACTGACGTCATACCCACAGACCAATATGGCGTCCACTGCGTCCAGCGTTTTCGTCAAATTACGCGCGAAATTTGAAAATGTAATATTTATATGCATTTTTACGGCACTATTCGATTGAATAAAAATGTAGTGTTTTTATAGTGTTATTAGCACTTTAGAATCAAATAGGACACTTTAAAAAAAAGAGTGTAATACCCTATTAAAACTAGTGCTAGGCTCTTTTGTCGAAACTCGACCAAAATTCATTTAAAACTTAATATATTTCTCCTCCATATAAACTTTAACTGTACCAAATTTTATACCCTTCCGTCAGCGTAATTTTCATAAAAAGGGTACAAAAGTTCTGCCTCTGGTGACTGCGACCGTCAAGGCACACTGTCTGCTTAACAGACACTTCTACACAATAGGCATAGCGGACAGCCCCCTGTGCAGGGCTTGCATGAAGGCCGAGGAAACCGTTGCGCATGTGCTTTTCAAATACACAGACGTAGCCCAGATTAGAAGAGAAACCCTCGGCGCACCCAAATCTCACACCGATGTTCTCAACAGATCTGCAGGCTTAGCATGACTATTTCTATAAACAATAGACAGTGCTTTCTCAATAAAAAGTGACATTTCGTTTCTCCATTTTTGACATAGCACCGTAGATATCCTTCTACAATCTGTCATTGTTTTTTTCGTTTCTAAAGATCTTTGTCTAGGTCCTTATAAATGTAGACTATTTCAGAAGAATATTTCTTCCCAAATTGTTGTCAAAATCACACTGACAACAAACTTTCTACTTGACAACCACAAAGTATATACGATTATCTACAAAATCATGATTCATTTAGAACGCATAACTGTGATAATTATTAGAAAAACATAGATAACTTCTCCTATTGTACATCATTTGGTTAATAGTTATGTCTATTCTCCCGTCGACAAATCGGTGCTCGTGCTAAGCCTGCTATTCTGGAGGGATGACAGCTGGAATAACCGCCATAGCACACGCACAAAGGTCCACTTGAAGGACTAAGTGGACCTTGGTGTAATATAAATGACTTTTTGAATGACACTATTTGACATTTTTATTTTCTTTATTCATAATTTTATATTTTCCTTAATTTTTGAGACATTTTATGATTAGTTTATTCTACTGACTTATTATTGTTTATGACTGACCATTGTGTATTTGGATTGAAGTGCCTTTAGTAATTTAGTTTTTATTTTGTAAATTTTATAAATTTGTATGCCATACGGGTGAAACATGTACGTAGGAAATATTAATATTGTGACATCCTGCATGCTTAATTTGCATGTATACACATGTTTTGACAATTAAAATTATCCTTATCTTTAAACCAAACCAAATAACATAGAAGAGGTACAACTTTTTTGCTTCACGTATTAATAAAATGTCAAGTTCTGTGGTTACAAGACTTAGCAGAGCGAGCATCTCAAAGCCAACCTCAAGGTCTTACCATCAAGCTCCTTTATGGATTTCGGCTTCTCCCACACGCTCTCCTGCTTGGCCGCGTTGTAGTAGTATGCCCGGCCGTCGGGCGCGCGGTGTGTGGTCCACTCGCCCGCTGCCGCGACCAGCTCCGGGGGGATCACCTGTGGGACGGGGAACGACTGCGTTCAAATAGCTTCCACTACTAATGAATGCTTATTAGAAGGGTAAGTCACAGGCAGTCAGACTTTCAAGCTTTTGACTACCCGTAACGACTGTCAAAGATCTACAAAATATGACAGCCGAGACCAACGGCTTAACGTCGCCGGCTGTCCCTGAAAACTAGCGCTGGGGCTCTGTCTCGCATAGGGTCGCAGCATAATGCTGAGTGATAGCCGTTTTGCGTGGATGTGACGCATGTTTCCCTCAACCTTTTCTTATTTATTCTTCTTTTCTTGTGTTCCTTTTCTTTTTGCGTCATGTTACCGCAAATAAACGTTTTTTTTTTCTTTCTTTCTTTTCTTTTTCTTTACTAACCAAGGCACGGATGGTCTTGGTATGTAAATATGGATACCCAACCAACCGCGTGGAACGCTACGAACTCCCGTAGAAAAGGCAATATACCAACTAAAAACATAGTTTATACTCACAATCTCCACCTTCTCGGGTTTGTCAGTCGGCGTAGGCGAGTCGCATATAATGGTAGGCGGCTCCAACACCGGGCTGGCACCTTTGGCACCGCCGGGCCCACCAGGCCCGATTGGCCTGCCCGGCCCGCCAGGCCCACCGTGCCGGCCAAGCCCGCCCGGCCCACCGAGCCGGACAGGCCCGCCCGGACCGCCAGGTCCACCCAGCCGGACAGGCCCACCCGGCCCGCCAGGACCTCCGTGCCCGCCAGGTCCACCGAGCCGTACAGGCCCGCCCGGTCCACCAGGCCCACCCGGTCCACCGTGCCCAACAGGCCCGCCCGGTCCACCATGCCCGATAGGGCCACCCAGCCCACCGTGCCCAACAGGCCCTCCGTGCCCGCCAGGCCCGCCCGGACCGCCAGGACCCATAGGCCCACCCGGCCCTCCATGCCCAATAGGCCCGCCAGGACCGCCAGGCCCACCCGGACCGCCAGGACCACCAGGCCCACTAGGCCCGCCAGGTCCGTGCGGACCCGCTCCTCCCGGGCCGGGTATCGCCACGGCCGCACCTGCAGGAGGGGAGAAAGAATTAAAATGTATTTATTTGACCCAGGTTAAGGCACGGGATACGTACAATGTTAGGTAGGCGACATTTTGGCAGAGTTTGAAGTTAGACAAATGATTTTGTTTCTGTAAGGTTTGTACAAACACTTTTACACGTCAATTATACAGGGTGTTTGGCAGAACGTTGAACATACTAAAACGGTGGATAGGTGGGAGTCATCTGCTACTTACTCAGCCCTAATTTATTTGGCCTAGCATAGACCCTCGTAGTAATAATCACAGAATAAAGTTATACCAATTTTAAACCTATGAAAATGTATGGTTATTCCTGTTAGTTTGGTGTTTGGTTAAGCCCGCCTTTGTACCTTTTTGTGTGCGAGAAGTTTAAATAAATAAATAATTAGTGTATAAGACTTACTGGCGTCAGGCACGGCCGCATTGGCCATGCTGGGCGGCGGCTGCGCCACCAGCGGGGGCGGCCAGTTGCCCCAGGCGGGCCAGCCCCCGCCGGGCCCCGGGTACCCGCCGCCGTAGCCGTAGCCGGCGCCCGCGTTACCCGGAAACATGTTGCCTGGACGAGACAACTTATGTGAACCAACAGCAAGATTTAGTGCCACAAAGAGGAATGTAGAGGTGTTCTGCTGGGGAGTTTGTTGCGCCACTTCTTCCCAGCTAAAGTACTAGGAAGTGTTGAAGGGGGGGGGGGCGTGCCGGGGGACTGTCTTATGTCATTTTGACATTCAAAAAGTGGTGACACTCAGCCTAGTTTGAATAAATGACTTTTTATTTTGATTTGATTTCGTACCCTTATATTGCTGGTATTATGCGAGCCGATTTCTATTAACCGGTCACAAAATCTGGACTGTTACTGATACTGACAAGACTGTTACTGATACTGACAAATTCCTAATAAAAAAAAACACTTGTGATTCAAACCGAGGCTGGAACGTTGAACGCTGGCAGCCAAGGGAACAGTCAGTTTAATTCTTTCATATAAATGAGCATAGCATAAACATTATCAGCCCACTGCTGGGTCACAAGCCTCCTCTATCTCTATGAGAGGAAGTGGGCTATAATTTACCACACAAGCCCAGTGCGGGTTGGTAGATGTCACATGTCTTCGAATTTTTGGTTCTAGGACATGCCGGTTTCCTCACTATGTGTGTTTAGACTGTAATATGGGAAAATCCAATACCAGGTAGTAAGTTTGAGCCCAGGCACTTTGTGTATTTAATTTCATCACCACTACTCAATGAACCAATACAGTAAAAACCAATAAAGGAAATTACGAAAAGGAAATTAACGACACATTAGAAACAATTACACAGGCCGACAAATTATTTACCCAGACACCAGACTATACATTTCCGAAGTATTTCGATGCGCTGAATCCGAATCTGGCCGCAGAATTGCTCTATCACGTCAGGATTTTGAGATATCCTAACCTGGAAGAGCAAAAAACACCGTTTTTGCTCATTTTTGAGGTTACGTAGCCCGCTAGATCCTGTTTCCTCCAAAAAATCATCAATTGTATCTGAAAGTACTAATCTTTCTCTTTAAAATGACGTTGAGTTTAAATGAATATCTTTTTTTTTCGCTGAGGTATCGCATTTTGAATTTTTCATGTATGTGGATTTTCCTATGTCTGGAAATCCATTACCATTGCCATTACGCCGAGGGTGCAGTTACTGGAGTCGCGCCGCAACGTCAACTTCAAGGCGTTCCTGGTGCGCGTGCCGAATTGTTATCTGCCCGTCGTCTTGGAAGAGGACTTTTGGCCGCAGGACGTGGTGTTCCGTCGCTTCCGCGGACAAGTTCCACAGGAGAGCACAAGGGAAAGCTAGTGCAAAGTGAAGTGCTACTATTGTGTGGATTTTCATAATTATGTATATTAGTCTATAAGGTATTTATGATATGGGTCTTTGTTACCTGAATTAAATGATTTATTATTATTATTATTTTTTTTTTTTCATTTGTTTTCCTCGGCCTAGCCGGATAAAACTGATGGCACGGGCCTAAGCCAAGTGTCCAGCAGTGGGGTTAAGAGTGGGAGCAATATTATGGGTAGGCTGTGTGTTAGATGAAACTATATTTGCGTGGGAGTATTGGTGCAAGGTGTCAGACTCACACTGAAGAAATTTTCTAACTAGCCTGCATGTGTTAAGAATCACTGCCTTCTGCAGCAGGTATTATTACGTTATCCATACAGAAAATTTCAAAATGCGATATCTCAGCGAAAAAAAAAAAATATTCGAGTAAACTCAACGTCATTTTAAAGAAAAAGACTAGTACTTTCAGATATAATTGATGATTTTTTAGAGGAAAAAGGATCTACCGGTTTACGTAACCTCAAAAATGAGCAAAAACTGTGTTTTTTGATCTTTCCGGTTAGGATATCTCAAAATCCTAACGTGATAGAGCAATTCTGCGGCCAGATTCGGATTCAGCGCATCGAAATACTTCCGAAATAAATAGTCAGGTTTCTGGGTAAGAGTGTTCGTCTAATTTTGTCGGCCTGTGTTATAGACTGGTTTGATACAAATAACTTAATAATAAATTTAAAAAATACAAAAGTAATTCACTTCTACCAAAGGATACGCACTGATGATATAAATGTTAGCTATAATGGTCAAAAAGTGGATACAACTTGTGTAGCGAAATTTCTAGGCATCCTGATTGACAACAATAGGGTATTTTACTCTATACGAGAAAAAATCTAAAAATATATTATTGAGATAGCTGAGGCAAAATGCAGTCGGAAAATGTTAGTTTTAGTTCATGAAACAAGAAAATAAATTTTAAAATACAATTTAAAGATTTCAGTTTTTATATCTGTTTTTGAACACCATGAAATAGTAGCCGCCATGTTTTATCGTCATACGGCATGTCAACTGAGCAACTTTGTACTTTTATTATTTTTGTAACCAAAGTATTTTTTGTTTAAATAATATTTTGCATTCAGGAACAGCAAACCAACGATAAGTAGAAAAATAACTCATTTTTTATTATTATAAACAATTGTCATACAAAACATCAGCGCATTTGTTTTTAGCAAACTGACGTCATACCGTTATGGAATGCAAAATTGCCGGTCGTAGTGATCAGACGTATCGAACAATTATTGCATTAAACAAATAATCACTTGCGAAATTGTGACCTAGTTACAAATAGCCAGTACGAATACTCATACAGTGCATTTGTGTTAGGTGTATTATTAGTAGAAATGATCGGTGTTTAACAGGAACGATATAACTTACTTCATGATGGAGGATAGTCCATTCAACCGGAGTAGTAAATGTGTTCGGTCCCCGCCTTCTACACCTGTGCCCATGGCCGAACCCGCCTCTACCCCTCAAGCACCTATCCAAAGGAACGATGCCCCTGAAGTTCTCTCGACGCCAGAACTTCAGAGCTGGATGGCGGTTATCGAACAGAGCCTGAAGGAGGTGTGCGCTATTGCAGCTGAAGGAAAACTGAATGTGGAGCAGAAAATGCGCATCACTAACCTATGCCGGAAGGTTAATCACGGGACCTCGCAGTTGGCCGTCATGTACCAGTCCGTCAAAGCTAGAGCCCTCCAATCGCACTACGCCATCAGAACTCTGGAAAACCAACTTGATCTTTCGCAGCAACTACAGAATCTTAAGCTGAGTATACAAGATTCGACGAAACCTGCCCAGGGATCTTCCTTTGCTGACATGGTAAAGAAAGGTGCCAACAATTTTATCCAGCCAAGTTCTGTAAGTTCTGTGGCCATCTATCCGACTGACAAATTGAAGACCAGCGATGAGACTAAAACTCTTGTCCAAAAAATTATCAGCCCTGAACAAATGAAGCTCCACGTGAGAGGCCTGCGCAAGACGAAGAACGGCGGTGTTATCATCAGCACCGAGACGAAGGACGACATCGAGAAGCTGAGACAATCGGTGCAGCTCACCAGATCAGGCCTAACAGTCGACGAGCCCCATAAAAGGAAGCCTAGGGTTGTAATTATAGGAGTGCCGACAACCATGCAGGAAAATGAGGTTTTTACCTGTGTTTACAACCAGAACTTAGCCGAAAAACTTCAGGACTGCAGCCTTGAGACGTTTTTGAGCTTAATTAAATTAAGTCATAAGTCAGGTAAGAAAGACTCGGAGACATGTAACTACATTGTTGAAGTATCTGCAGTCATTCGCAAAGCCCTGATATCACAAGACCGAGTTTTTGTAAATTGGTCATCATGCCCTGTGAGAGACTTTACTTTGGTCACACGATGCTATAAGTGTCAGCAGTATGGACATGCGGCCAAGTCATGTCGGCAGACATCGCATACCTGCGGCCACTGTGGTGATCAAGGTCACTCATTGAAAGAATGTCCAAAGAAGGCTGACGAACCAAAATGCGCTACTTGCTTGCATTTTAAAAAACCAGACAAGCATAACACAGGTGCTGCTGACTGCCCGGCAAAAATAATGGCTGAAAAAAGGTACATCAATTCTGTAGATTATGGAGGCGCCTAAGAGCGCCGTTAATTAGTAATTTTTCTGTCCTTTTTAATCTTAAGTTTTTATTTATACTACCATTATGATAAATAGTTTAATTAATGATTTAGATAATTTCTCTGTATCCGAGTCCAAAGTTTGTGAAGTTGAAAACTGCAAACAATATTTATCCGGCTATAAATCTCCACTAACCATATTAACCCAAAATATTCGCAGTGTTTTTAAGAATTTTGATAGCTTTAGTTCATTTCAGCAACGGCTAAACATAAATTGTGACGTTATTGTTTTAACCGAATGCTGGCTTGCCAAACTATATAACGTACCACTAATCCCGGGATATAATATGTATAGAAGCACCATAAATTACAACCAAAATGATGGTGTGATAGTTTATGCAAGAAATCATCTCAACGTCTCTGTTGAGGAACCTGATATGCACGACTGTAACAGATTGTTAGTTAAAATTGGATCAGAATTTGCGATATTAGCATTATATCGACCTCCGTCTTTTAAAAATACTAGCAATTTTACTGACTCTCTGAATGAGACCTTGCAGAACCTCTCATCCATTAAAAACACGATTGTACTTGGTGATATTAATATCAATATTCTACCCGGAAGTGCAGATGCTACTGCTCAGGACTACCTAAACTTATGCGCCTTTCATGGCCTACTCCCAGCACACAGCTTTTCTACACATCACAGTGGCTCCTGTTTGGATCATATTATGCTTAAATCGAATTTCCCTTCACTTGCACTTGTTGTTAACTCAACAATTACCGATCACAATGCTGCCCTACTAACCCTAAATTGTAAATTACCTAAACAAGACACTCGCCAAATTTCAAAACTGAACATAAATAGACTTGAAGAAGATTTACGCGTCATCGATTTCGACCCAGTCTATAATTCCGCTGACCCGCAGTTTTGCATGTTGTTTGTAATCGAAAACTTACGAAATGCAATTCAGAAAAATACAGTCGTATCGCAGTTGAGCAACAAAAATCACAACATAAAACCATGGATCACATCAGGTCTCATTCGCTGTATGAAACATAGGGATAAACTCCATATGAAAGCTAAATCTAATCCAGAAAATGTAGTATTGCAACTTTCATACAAAAGATATCGAAATTTCTGTAATGATCTCCTTAAAAAAATTAAAAGGAACTACGACAAAGTGGCATTGGAAAAAGCTGGAACAAATAGTAAAAAGATCTGGAAATATATTAAAGACATAACGTATACTTCAAAACAATATGAGTCATCTTCAAGTTTATTACAAGCACACTCGTCACCGATGGAATCCGCTAACTTAGCAAATAATTTCTTTGTTAATGTGGGTAAGTGTCTGGCAGAAAAAAATCTGGGTCAATCCCAAAACCTAACAAGCACTCCTATAACATCTAACACTGCTTTAACATCCTTCGCGCTGCTAGATACTGACGAGACTGAGGTAGAAAGTATAATCATGACCTTGAAAGAAGACTGTGCAGTTGGCTGGGACAATATATCGAATAAAATTATTAAAAAATTCAAGGACATTTTGGTACCACCACTGACTTATATTTTCCGCCTTTGTTTATCTACAGGTCACTTTCCAGAGTGTCTCAAAAAATCTATTATTGTCCCTGTCTATAAATCAGGCAGCAAAGAGCAAGTGGCCAATTATAGACCAATTTCTTTACTGCCTTCTATGTCAAAAATATTGGAGAAAATAATAAACAAAAGGTTGGTGAAATATTTGGAAGTAAAATCTATTCTGTCTGAACGGCAGTTTGGATTTAGGCCTAAAGTTTCAACTGCCGATGCGGTACATCATCTGACTGACTATCTAGCGCAAGAACTCGACAAGGGTAACCACACAGTAGGAATTTTCCTGGACCTTGCCAAAGCTTTTGACACAATTTCCATTCCAATTCTGTTGCGCAAGCTTGAAATCATTGGTGTAAGAGGCACCCAGCTGAAAATATTCAAAAGTTATTTAGAAGATCGTTCCCAGTGCGTAAAGATAGGCGAGGTTCTCAGCGCTGTTCAAAAAAACACATTTTTTGGTGTTCCTCAAGGAAGTATTCTAGGGCCTACTCTATTTTTGATCTACATAAATGACCTTTGTAATCTAAAGCTAGAGCATGGAACTATCATAACTTACGCTGACGACACTGCTTTACTTTTTTCGGCTGACTCAGAAAACGAAGTCTACAATCTTGCGCAACACGGATTTAACATTGTAAATAAATGGCTTCAAAATAACTCATTAACTCTAAATGCAGAAAAGACAAATTACATTAAGTTTTCGATGCGCAAGCATATATCAAATATCCCCACAGCATTGCATGCTCATTGTTGCCCAGACCCAGCGTATAGCCAATGTAAGTGTCCTAGTATTAAGAAGACTGATAAAATAAAATACCTGGGTATTATAATAGATGAAACCCTTTCCTTCAAACCACATATGGAAACTCTTAATAATAGAATTCGTAAGCTAATATTCGTATTTAAAAAGCTACGATTTATTACAGATCCAAAAATACTGAGGCAAGTATATTTTGCTCTTTGTCAGTCAATTCTGACTTACTGTATTACTTCATGGGGTGGGGCGAGTAAAAGTCTGTTATTGCCGATTGAAAGAGCTCAAAGAGCTATTCTCAAGGTGGCTACTTGCCGCCCTTTCCTTTTCCCCACCTTCCTCCTGTATAAATCTTGTGAAGTACTAACTGTCCGACAATTATTTATTATGAGCACTGTACTAAAACAACACGCAGCACTTCCATATAGCACTGAATTTATTAAAAAAAGACGGAAAGATATAGTTTGCCCTCAAAAAAGTACAAAACATGCTTTCACAGCCAAGTTTTATATGTACCTCGGACCGCTGCTCTATAACAGGCTAAATGAAAAAGGAAACATCTACTCCTTAAATCACAGTAACTGCAAGAAGATCCTTAAGGAAGCTCTTCAAACTATGTCCTATGAAGATACAGAGAAGTTATTACTTGTGCTAAAGTAAATATTGTTCGTATTATTGTTATTTTTTCTTTTTTTTATTTAATTAGTTAGATATTTTTAAGATACTATAATTTTTATATACCTTTTTACATAGGCACCAAGACTAATATGCTATGTGATTATTTAATCAATTAAGGTTACCTCCAATCGCCTGAGACACAGGATTACCTAGTTCAGGCACAAATCATGAGTGAACTTGACGTAGATTAAAGAAAAACTGTAAACATTGTACCTTATGTTTTTGAATAAAAATTTAATTTAATTTAATTTAATACCCACAGAGCAATATGGCGCCTACTGCGTCCAGCGTTTTCGTCAAATTACGCGCGAAATTTGAAAATGTAATGCATATGCAATAAAAGCATTTTTAAGGCACTAATCGATTAAATAAAAATGTTTTTTTTTTAGTGGTTTATTAGCACTCTAGAATCGAATTAAGACACTTTTCAAAAATGAGTGTAATACCCTATTTGACTTGGAGACCGCATGCCGAAGACGTATGTAAGAAATTAAATAAATCAGCCTACGTCCTGTATAATCTATCACACAAAGTTCGCAATGATACACTTCTACTAGCTTATCATGGGCTGGTTGCGTCAGTCTTAAGATTTGGAGTCATATTTTGGGGTAACTGTAGTGAGAGGGAGGAGATTTTTAAGGCCCAGAAACGGTGTATTAGATCAATGACAAACCTTAAACGCACAGACAGCTGTGAAACTGTGTATCGGTCTCTGAGGATACGGACTTTCCATGTTTGTACATATTGGAGGTGGCAAGTTTATTTATGAGAGACCGTTTAGTTTTTCTACCAGCCGACCTTTGGGTGATGCAGAAACAAACAGTGGTAGGTGCAATTACGTGAGTCGTGTCGTGTGTCATGTTATCTTACCATTAGCTGGCTGTGCGATCGGCGCGGACTCTCCGGGCGGCACGTCATCATTATCCGTAGGGCTCTCTCCTTCTTTATTATCATTTGGACCTGTCAAAACAACAATTAATTTTAGATGCATATTTCAATCAAACCTTTCATTTTTAACCGCCTTCAAAAAAGGAGGGTTCTATGTTCCACTGTTTTTTTATGTATGTTCATCCATATCTCCGTCAATTGTAGATGAATATCGAAAATTCTTTATTTAATGGACGGCTTCGCCCGCGCGGAACTTTCATCCCCTATTTAACTCCCTTAGGGGTTGAATTTCGAAAAATCCTTTCTTACTCCTTGTCTACATTATAAAGGGAACCTCTGTGCAAAATTTCAGCTTTCTAGGTCCAAGGGTTTGGGCTGGGCGTTGATGAGTCGGTCAGGACTTTTATTTTTATTTATATGTATAGATAGATAGGGTATGCTTCAGGGGTGGTCCCATATATATATTTTTTTAACTTTGCTTTAGTAGTTTTTGTGGTAGCCTCGATAATACGTTTTTAATCCACTATAATATGTATCTTGATGACATTCTGCTGCTTTCATTCTTCAGTCTTATTCTCAAAATCTTACCTCCTTCCTTCACCCACGGAGGTGGTTGACCCATGAACGGGGGTACATTCCCAGTGGGGGGCTGGTTGTGGACTCCGGGGGGCATCACGTTGGACATGACGCCGTTCGGCATCATGCCCATAGGGCCGGGCATCGGCCCGCCCATGGGTCCGTTCATAGGCCCAGTCTGGTGCATTTGATTACCTGTAATAAAATTATGATTTTATATGATGATATTTATCCCAGAGCCAAAGAAAATAAAAAGGTATTTGATACACCTTTTGTAATAACCAAACTAGATTTACAGTCTGCAGTTACACGAATGAGCAACAAATACTGTATTAAACACCCCTGACTTAGATATATTCAGAGACAAGCTTCCGGGATTCAGAAAGAAAACCACGCTATCCTTGCCAAGTTTTTCGTAATCTCAATAAAAAATATCTATTTTTGTAATTATTATTTGTATTTCTAACTTTTTTTTTTTGTTTTGGGTGTTACCCGTCTTATTTATGCTAGTCTGTTTTACTTTAGCATTTCAAGGTAGCAAGATATTCTGATCAATGTATTTTATAAATTTCATGTACATTAGTCCTTTCGTTATTAAGATTATTTCTAGCATAAGTTGAATGTATGTGATGTGGTTGTGCTTTTTAACCGATATCAAAAAGAAGGAGGTTATAATTCGACATGTTTATGCACAGGAAAAGTTTTTATTCAGTGCGCAAACTCTAACCATGAATTTAGCATACCATTCTAGACCACCCAGCGTAGAAACTTTTCGTCAGTTTCACAAAAAAAAAACAGCTGTTTCATAGAAAAGTGCAATACCTACGCGGGCAAAATGTATGGAACAGCTGATTTAATTTTGTATAACCGACGAAAAATTTCTGCGCTGGGGGGTCTAGAATGATATGCTGAATTCATGGTTACAATTTGCGCACTGAATAAACACTTTTCCTGTTATTTTTTAAATGATGTTCGGACATAACTCCGTCAATAGTTGTTACCAATTTTATTCAATGAATTTAAATTTTATGTCGTTCATTTTTTAATCTTATCTTATTTTCATACATTTTCATTTGATCTCTTTTTATACACCTGCAACTGTTAAGAATTAATTATCAATTTACTCATTTATCATTTATTATAACGTAAAATTTTATTTTACCAATGTTGTCAGTATCATAATTTTATGATTTTTAATGTATTCGTTTTTCACCAATTTTAATTTTATTTTGATTTCTATTTTCAATGTCACCTTTGTTTTTACTTTTACAAATATTAATTTATTTAATTGAATATTGGCGCTTATTACTGAGTAAGTTAGCTTAACTCTATAATTCATTGTTTTATGCATGTGGTGTTTACCTCTAAGTAATTGTTGCGCTGTAATTTAATTTTAAGAATGTGTTATGTCACTGTATTCAGTGTGAACAATTGTTGGTAGACCTAATAAAATAAAATAAATAAAATAGGTATAGACGGATTAGCAAAATTCCTTTTTTGTTCGAAAGGGATTTATTCCGAAATGGTCCCATTTCATACAGATCTGATGATGCGTTTCGGAAACAGACAACAGAATTCTTCAAAAAATTACAGCAAATCAACCGCGATTGCTGCTATCGCATAAATATGCATCGTTTTGACCCCAAGGATGATGAAATTTCGAATTGGTGTGGGGTAGGTACTTTAAGTAAAAAGTGAAAAATAAAAACTTTATCCAATTTTTTTATTTTTTATTAATAAATTAAAGGAGTCCAGAGGTGAGGTGGAAAGAGAGTAGAGAGGCCTTCGCACAGCAGTGGGACTTTAATGGCTAATTATAATAAAATAATGGAGTTTGCATTTTTTGGAAGGGGTAAGCAGACATGTGTACACCTATATTTCGCTCGTCTAAACAAAAATGCTTGCTGCCGAATATCATGCTGAGATTTTGGCCACGTATAGGACGTATTAAAGCTAACAGTACAGGACTTATTAAGTAATTATTTATTAAGTATATTGTGTAGTTAAAGATTGTGATAATCCTGTGCGAGACTTCTTTTTCTTACCTGATGTAACCATGGCTTCCATTTCGGCCTGTAACATGACCTTGCAGGTGGGAGACTCCTGGGGCCTGGTCCAGGTAGTCTCCCTGGTCCTGGAGTGGTAGTAGTACGGTTTGCCTTCGTCAGACTTGGTCTCCACCCAGACTTCAGGCGCCGGCTGGTAACAGGAGACATGGATTATTTCTTTGAATACACTTATATTCCATTTGAAATAAGATTAGACATTCAAACAAACCTTTTTGACAGTCAGTTCAACCGATTCTGACATCTATACTGTAGGCATAAGGATGGCATTAAAAGCAAAAAATAATTTACAATACCAACTGTTTACTAGTTGCCTTTTGTCATGCCACCAACGCAACAGAACTCAAAATCGGTTGATCGGACCGTAAAAAAGGTTTAGTTAAATGTCTAATCTTATTTCAAATGGAGTATAGGAACTTAGCACGCCTTGGAATGGGCAACTACCTTCATATTTTTACAGACTTCCTGATAAAACAAAAACGCTTGTAATTGTTTTAATTAACATGAATTTCACATTGAATGCTTTTAATTTACTGTGTGTTAACAAATAGTTGACATCGTATACAATTACAGGCTTATGGGGGAATTGCCAGAGTAGCCCCAGAAATTCAAATGTTACCCTGGCGGTTCCTCCATAGGCCTGTATTTGTAAGAACTTAACAAAATCTTAATGAAAAATTCTTTATTTGGTACCTAAAATGAAACTAGAACAACATATAGAAAATACACTTACCATATTAGGCGGCGGCATGCCAGGTGGTCCACCAAACGGCGGAGGCTGTCCCATCATATTAGGCGGAGGGCCCATTGGTCCACCCGGAGGCATCATGCCGGGCGGCGGCCCAAACGGCGGGGGTCCGCCCATCATGCCGGGTGGAGGCCCTCCCATCATACCTGGGGGTGGGGGACCCATCGGGCCCCAGTTATTGTCAAAGTTGGGTCCGTTATTCGGACCAAAGCCGCGTGGGCCGCCGCGACCGCGGAAAAAGCCTCGACCTCTCATCGGGGGACCTCCTGGACCGTAGCCACGACCTCTAAACCTCATAGGCGGCCCATTCATCCAGCCTGGTGGAGGCCCACGGCCTCTACTTCTGTTCGGAATTTCATTGTGTTAGACTTATCGAGAGCACAGCAGTAGATTACAAAAAAAAAAAACAATATATTAAGTAATTATATATACAACATGTAACATAATTAACGCAAGACCTCATACACTATTATGACCAAAAGGTTTTTTTTTTTTAAAGCAAACTATTATATTTAGAACATAGCATCGACCCCAGCATTACTTTATGCATTTAGAATACGAGTCTTATCGTCTTAAAATGAAATTTAAAGGCCAAATACGGATATTTTAAAACAATACCAATATTAAAATTCACTGAAATCGATTCAGTAGTCAATTATGAACAAACTACTTTCAGGACTTGCGTGTATTCTGTTACATCTTGTATGAAATTTAAAGGCAAAATACGGATATTTTAAAACAATACCAATATTAAAATTCACTGAAATCGATTCAGTAGTCAATTATGAACAAACTACTTTCAGAACTTGCGTGTATTCTGTTACATCTTGTATGTAATGTTCAATTAACTATAATTTTTGTGATTTTTGATAATGGAATGATACATCATTATAAGCAATGAAAGATAGGTAGCCTTAGTTAACAGCTCCAAGCTTTGCATTTCATGGTTATAATGAAAATGATAGAGTTTAAAACAACATGCATATTAAGCTGATATTCAATTTAAAGCATTGTGAAAACCTCTTTTGATTTAACTACAGGGTAAGGACATAGAGGGTAAAAATATGTGTCTATGTGCGAGCATTAAAAATGTACCATCACCTTCATTGATCTTGGTACTTGGGGTCGGCAGAACACGTTTTCTGTTTCCATTCTCCCCTGTTAGCCTGCCCGCTATCGTTCACTCCCATTTCTTTCAGATCATTCCCCACATCCCCACACAGTCCATTCATAATTTCTTTGGTCTTTCCCTACTCTTAGAGCCATCCACATTCATGCTCAAAATGCCATTCCAAATGACATTTTCCCCATTACTCCGCATCACATACCCATACCATGGCAACAGATTTCCACACAACTTTTTAGTCACCGGTGCCATTTTCTGACTTCCTACTAACATTTCACCTAGGAAATTGGAAAATTTTGGAGGTACCCCATAAATGAATTCAAACTCAAACTCAAAGCATTTATTTCAATTAGACCATTTAAAGGTACTTTTGAATTGTCAAAAACTCGACCAGTTGGACAGTTGAAGCTAGTTGCCCATTCCAAAACGTAGATCTCTATGGAGAAGAACGGCAAGAAACTCCATGGACACTCTTTTTAATCATGTTCAAGTATTACAAAAACTTGGGAACAATATTCTTGTTGCTTCTATATGTGAGAACAATGTAAAAAAAAAACAATTCTAAATATAAGATTTAAAATAAGCCATGGAAGTTAGGAGATGACCAGTCTCAACCGACGGCGCCCGTTCACGAACTTGACGCGTGGATCAGCACCATCCAGCTCAACCATTTTGTAGGGAACCGAATGATCCAACACACGCGCCACCATCAGCGAGACATTTAAGTGAGCATGACATACTCTCGACTGCCACGCTTTTTCAAGTCAACGTACATCAAAACAACATAATTATTATACGGATGCATGGTACTCACATTTACAAAGTTTAAACAAAATGCTTCTAAATTATATAAAATTATAGTTTGCAATGTATTTGAGAAATTAATAAAATTTGATTTCCAAAAAGAAAGAAAAATATTTAACATCTTTTGAAATTTTAATAAATAATACTTGATTCAGTAAAAATAAAAACTTATTCGTAATGTCAAAAAATAAAAATAATAGGAACAGAAATGTTCATAATGTCAGAAAACATAAAAAAGGGGCGCATCTCTTCCAAATATGAAAATTTTAAATAGTAAGCCCAGGAGCCTGTGGAGTCGGACCAGCATTAAGCCAAGCATTTTTATCAACAATATAATCATCTAACTTATAATATGCTTGTCTAGATAGTGTGCGTTTAATGCATAATTTAAATTTCTTTTCATTTAGTTCCAGAATATCGGCTGGTATTTTATTATAACATTTTACACAGTACCCCATAAACGAAGTGTGTACTTTAGACAATCGGAAACGTGGTTGATCTAATTTGTTCCTATTTCTAGTGTTAAAATTGTGCCTGTCACTTATCTTACTAAAAAGATGTAGATTTTTACGCACATACATAATGTTTTCAAAGATATATTGACAAGGTACCGTCATGATGTTAATTGTTTTGAACAGTTCCCTAAGAGATTCGCGTCTGCGTAGGTTGTAGATGGCTCTGACAGCCCTCTTTGGCAGAATAAAGATCGACTCAATATCCGCAGCACGTCCCCATAGCAAAATACCGTAAGACATGATGCTATGAAAGTAACTAAAATAGACCAGTCTCGCGGTATCCACGTCTGTTAATTGACGGATCTTCCAAACAGCGTAAGCGGCAGAACTTAGCCGCCCTGCAAGTGATGTTAAGTGAGAACCCCACTGTAGCCTTGAGTCAAGCGTGATCCCCAGGAAAACCGTCTGTTCGACGAATTCTAGAATCTCCTTATTCAATACAACGTGACATTCACTACTTCTAACATTCGGTAACGTGAATCTTATGCATTTAGTTTTCTTTCCATTTAATACCAAATTATTTGCAGTAAACCAATTATGGACCTTAATTATAGCGTTATTTACGTCGTCAAGCTCCTGTGCATGTCTCTTAACTTTAAAAATCAGTGATGTGTCATCAGCAAATAACACCATTTGTAGTCGGTTTTTAAGTAAATGAGGTAAATCATTTATATATACTAAAAAGAGGAACGGACCCAATATTGAGCCCTGCGGTACACCCATTTTGACTTTTAAGCCCAAGGAATTCACACCGTTTATTTGAACTTGCTGCAGTCTATCATCCAAGTACGATTTTACAAAGCTAAGCGCAAGTTCACCCAGTCCGTAATGCCCAAGTTTCAAGAGAAGTGTTTCGTGATTCACGCAATCAAACGCCTTGGATAGGTCGCAAAAGATACCTATTGCATCTTGCGCCTCTTCCCATGCGGTGAAGATGTGTTTTAATAAGGTGACACCGGCGTCGGTTGTGCAACGTCCTCTGGTGAAACCATACTGTTGATCGTGTAGGATGTTATTACGATTAAAATGATTGAGCATTTGCTTTAACATAACTTTTTCAAACACCTTGCTGAAAACTGGCAAAATCGATACGGGTCTATAATTATTAGTATCTTTGCTGTCGCCAGATTTGAAGAGTGGAATAACTTTACTATACTTCATTAAATCCGGGAACACCCCTTGATCTACACACAAATTAAATATTAAAGCCAAATAGGGTGCAATTGTCTCAATAATGGATTGACATACTTTAGTAGACATGCCCCACAGATCTTCGGTAATTTTGATCTTAAGTTGCTTAAATGTCTTTACAACGACCACAGGGTTAATAATCCAATTTTACATAATAATAGTCAATATGTTCTACGAAACAAAGAATCAGCATTGCCATCCAACGTGGCAACGCTGCCAGCCTTTTGGGCACTTTTCCCAATAACCACGGTAAACCAGTGTGCCGCGACACGCACTTTGCGGAACACTGCTCTAGAGTGCGCCTTATTCAATTTAATGTGATGTCACATAGCCTATAACCAGCGGACACTCAAGACGTTTCCAACAATAACACAATTGTCAAATAATGCTAAGTAGTTTAGAAGTTATGAAGGAACAGATGACCATACATACCCACATGCCTACATACCGGTCAAAATCCTAACCTTACATTTTGCCTCGCCGTAGTCAGGTAAAAATAAAAATAACCTGAAAATAACCTCTCTGAGTGGAGGTTTGAGTCCTACCAATGAGAATATTTTAAGCTGAACCTTTGCAAAAATGTATCTTGATTTTTCGAATGGCTTGTAATGTTAAAGGTTTTCTTCTAAAAACACCTTTTATGATGCACTTATGTGAACGACTGGCTAACAGACAACACACAGCCTAACCAGTGAAGATAGAAACAAGAAATGTACAAGATATTATGGTCATTAGACTGAAATGAATTAAGAATGGGTGGTCGGAGAGCAACAAACAGCTGTCACAACAAATGGCAGTCAGCTTGATTTAAACAGATATAATACTCAGGTTTTGGATTTGTGAACAGTGTTTATAGGACTCCTAAAGATAACATTGATTGATGTTCGATTTGGTACGGAGGTGTATCCAACAGTCTCTGATCGGGTCAAACAGGAGGTAAAGATGTAAGTTAATAATGTTGCAGGCAAAGGATATTACATGCAGTCACACAAATAAAGCTGAAGCAGTGCACACACAATTATAGATTAAGTTGGCAGCAGTACGGAAAATCACTGGGATGAATACATAATTATATAAAATGAATTAGGCATGTCAAAAACAAAATACATACTAAAAACAAGAAAAAAAGCAAAATCATGAATAAATTACTATTCAATAAATGTTATTACTCTGAAGCTAATTTTTTGCTGATAATTTACAATATTATAAAAAAAAAATAGATTTGGACCTTTTATGTTAGTTTATTTTATTTGTTTATATTGTACTTATAATATGGCAGAATGTAAAACAACTATAACAGTACTTGTAACATTTAAAGCCTACATTTTGTACAAATAAATCTATTCATTTCTAATGCTGATTCCGGAAGAGCAGTGGTGGCCTTGTGGTAACGGCCCGACTTACGAGTTCTAGGACATGAGTTCAAACTCAGGCAGGCACTTTGTTTAATTAATTTTATCACCACTGCCCTCAAAACAGTGAAGGAAAACATCATGAGGAAACAGGCATGACTCAGAACCAAAAAATATGATGACATGTGACATCTACCAACCCACACTGGGCCAGCTCACTACCTCTCACAAACAAAAGGCCCTTTATGCATCCATATGCTGGTTCCTTCTCAGTATGAGAAGAGCACTTCACTACTGTTGTACAGCAAATCATTTGAATCTTTACTTCGCTTGCCTTAACTTAAATTGCATTGTTAAAGCTCATTTAACCCAATAAATTTTGTTGAACCAGCAATACTTCATAAGAAAAAAAACAATTGAAAAAACAATTAATATAATCATGAAAACCATTCAACACTTACATGCAAATGGCTTCGACGATCGTTTAACGGGCTTATCTGTGCTTTTTTGGTAGCACATAACTTTAATTATAAGTATCTCTTTAACTTAGTTATATTAATGCTGGATAACATTAATAATAAGTCTGGATTTAAGCTAATAGGATTGCATGTGAGGATCAAACTCACCTCTTTTTAATTGCCGATAGGTGCGTTAATTATTCAGATATTGGATATCGGTAAAATTTTTGCTGTCTATATTATCTTGGTCAAGTAATCGTGCTATTTGCAAAAGCTTTCAACTAATAAGTCTTGATTATTTTAATCACAATGGAAGCAGGTTAGCAATCACACAAAAAAAACAATTCGGAAAGAAAATCATAAACATCTGTTTCTGTCGTCAGTTTCAGGTTGATCCAGTACACATGTAACAGCGATGGCATGCAAGTGCAAGGCAGCAATGCTTTGTTTTTTAAACGCTACAGAACAAAGACGCATTTTCTTTTTAACCGACTTCAAAAAGGAGGAGGTTATCAATTCGTCGGAACCTTTTTTTTTTTTTTTTTTTTTTTTTTTTTTTATTTTTTTTTATGTATGTTCCCCGATTACTCGAAGATGGCTGGACCGATTTGGATTTTGTTTTTTTTGTTTGAAAGGGTATACTTCCCAGGTGGTCCCATGATCATCAAGTCAGGATCTGATGATGGGATCCTGGAGAAATAGAGAGAACTCTTCAAATTTTATAGGCACACAAAGCGATTTAGGTATTTTTTGGAAGAGTACTTTCTCGTAGTAGTCCCATTTCAATTTGGTGAAGATCTGATGAAGAACTTCGGAGATAGGCAACGGAACTCCTCAATAAATGATAGCAAATGGACTGGGATTGCCGAAATCGCATGTCTGTCTATTGTTTACACCAGTTCATAACATAACATCACGCCGGTACGCTGTGAAGGGGTAAGCACATGTGAACCACTAAAAAGTGAAAAATAAAAACTTTTTCCAAAAAAAAAACAACCGACTTCCAAAAAAACACTACAAAGTGAAAAATAACTTTTTTCGGAAGGCGGTGACAAAAAACTCAAATACAGCTCCAAAGACACCGACTTCCGAAAAAAGTTATTTTTCACTTTGTAGTGTTTTTTTGGAAGTCGGTTGTTTTTTTTTTTTATACTATAGGATTTTGGAGACTATGAGAGTAAAACCTATATGCAGAGGTTATAATACAGAAAACGTTACCAATATCTACAAATATTGATTTTAAATGACCCTGCTAGGGTCGCTTTACATAAATTACCGTAATTTACGCCAGCAGACTGACTAAAATCGACGTATTTTACATGTAAGCACACCCAAGGTCTTTATATACAAAACAGATGGATTTGCACATACTGAGCTTTACAATTTTAGGACAACGCTTACCATGGCCACAAATCACCACAAATGGTTAAGATCACAAATTGCGATAATATACTCGGGAAATGCAGCAAATAGCGAGATTATTCATAAGGAACATGTACTTCCTTTGTGAAGCATAGACATGGTTACCTGAAGTTCCCGCGGCCCCGACCTCCTCGGAAGCTGTTTCCACCTTCGTCGTCTTCGTAATTCTCGTCGAACCCTACAGCCACTACATCGCCGAAATCTTTGGTACCATCCACCAAATTTTCACCCACTTCACTATTTGGACGATTAACCACTTCAGTTACAGCTGAGTCCTGAGAGTCAATATATTCCTCTTCCATTTTATATATTATCACTACTAAATCAACAAAAACTTAAGTCCTCATGCTAAATTAGTTTATTTTGTTGAAATGGAGACACATTTCATTTGATACGGAAATCAACAATGTCGACTCTAAGATGGCGGCCGGCGGCTTGCCTACTAGTGCTTGACGCAAGTGTAGCTATGTGTTTGTTGAGTCGATATTATCGATTATGTCTGAAGCTAGCGATATTTTTAGAATTCGTACACTGCGTAGGACTATAGGACTGTAGATTTAAATATTTGGTTGCAAATCTACGAAAATTAAATAAAAAAAATGTCCTAAATGATTTTAATAAAACGAACTACTCACTCAGAACAATTACAAAAAGTTTTTGACGATCCGCCTAACTACTCGATGCGATACCCCTGGAAATATTTTTAGCCCCTTAAATTTTGTCCAGGTCCACATAAAGACTATCTATCCAAAAGTTACTATTGCATTAATTTATGTGAATAAAAATCTAAACACGTGCGTATTTGATAGGGTTACGAACTGCCTCTCGGGCAAATAGGTACGTGGCTATCCAAGAAATCTACTTTCGGCTTTCGGCGTCAACTTATTAGTCAAGGCAACATGAAATTAGGTGCTCAATTGAACGGATTAAGGGAGTCATCCCTTAAACTAAAATAGCGAAAATTGAGGTGTCTATTAAATACCTGTTCATCATGCATTAGTTATTTCTAAAAAAAAACGTGGAGTAACGGCCTTAACAGACATGCTACTTTTAAACTCGACAATCGGTAATTTTGTTAATGTTGATAATAACAAAATTGCCTACATCGTGTTTTGGCCACTTGCAGCGTTTGAACGCGGTTTTACCGATCTTGAAAAAGTTGTGAAAAAGTACGAGTCGATTTTCGCCAATGCTAAGTCGTCACGACATTCACACTCACACGGACGTAATGAAATCGCAGCGGGATCTTTTTGCTTGGATTTTCTACTCTCGTTATTAAACCGAGCACTGTCAGTCAGTGCAGTGAGCGAAAAAATCTCGCCGCGATATTATTGCGTCCGCATGAATGTCGACTAAAAGTAGCATGTCTGCAATGGTCTTACTTAAGGCGGATCACACCACAGAATACTTTTTTATATAGGGAAGATCACACACAACAAAGCGACGCGACGGGGCACGGGCAACGGAGCCAAATTCCCCGCGTGGAAGCGCGTTTTTATTGAATAAGAACTTACTTATGTAAAAAATCTGCGTGATCCATTTATGTTTTAAAAAAATGACAGTCGTTGAGACATTCGCGATAGCAGGGATAGTTAAAAAGAAATAAACTTATAAGAAAATTCTAAGTTACCTCAATCAACATTATATTAACGTCAATATGTAGAGAAAGACCTGTTCAAAAAACATCATTTAAGAACTTTTCCAAGAAAAGCATACATAACAGGGCCCGCAACACAAAGCACGGAATTGGTACGTACTAATAAAAAACGTGGCACCAAAAGTACAGACGCCAGCACATCAAGCTATCCCAATCTTTCAAATTTATTTGTTAGATTTTCAACTTTATATTTTTGAAATAAGGTTCATGTTCAATTGGGAAAATTTGACAGTTTGGGGTAGCTTGATGTGTTGGCGTCTGTACCTTGCGCTAAATAGTCAAGTAACTGCCACTAACTTGGAAGTAGCGCGTAGTTTTTAATTTTCCCTTCTAACAGCTCAAAACTGGGGTAGTAGGAAGGGTAATCAAACATTGACATTGCCGCCTCCAGCAGCAGCCGCCAAGGTATCTCCGAGCTTCGTGGTCGCCAAGACTTGCAGCTATTTCAATTCATTCAGTTTTTAGAGGTTTTAGAAAAGAGTAAAAAAAAAAAGTTGCAATAAATCGATGCGGCAACACGTTATTGTTGTTTGAAACGGGCGTTGTTAGGCCTCCTAGGCTGAGCCACAATACCCTGTCTTCGGCCTTCCGCGTCCAATCTATTCCAGCAAACTTTGACCATCTAGCTGAGTAACGTCCCACACTACACTTGTACTGGAGTGGGGACCACTGATTGCGTGGTCTCTACTCTAGAACATAATGCATATATCTCCCTACAAATACATGTTTCAAGCAACAGCAGAACAATGCTGCACAGCATTCGTTTGACAAGAAACCTCTAATTACGCCTTTTATTTTCGATGATTGCATATTTTATGCAGAGAAGAAGATGATTTAAACCCATCACAGTCGATTTCCATATCCGAATCACACACGTTACAACAACAACAAGATTAGGAACAACTAATGAGAAATAGCCTTAAGTAGGTCTTATAATTTCACGTCATGTTCGACTCGCCCGCTCCATTAACAAAAATCAATCAAGGGTCCAATTGAATAGAAAATTGACATGCAATAATAAAACGTTATTTACTAACAACAGTTTGTGTACAAAATAGGTAATAGAGAGCTGACGCTGTACCTTTGGAATAAGTAGTCGTTGTCTGGTAAAACGCTGAGACTTGATCACAAAACTATTAAAAATATGATAAGCACTGGCGCTTGGCGTCCTGATGCTTCAGGTATGGTATGCCTACATAGATGACCTTATGCATTACCTATGTCGGGCGGGGCGCGCAAGCGCGTAGCCGTTGGACGCCATTTCGATTGCACTTCATAGTTTACAAACGAGAGGGGTATATTTGGTTCCTTATTTAGTTCCTAGATTGATCGGTATCGGGCCCTATGTTGAGTGAAGCGCCATCACCGCGCGGTGTGAGAATGATAAAACAGCACGAGTCTATTAATTGAACGCAATCGGCTCTTTTATCTGATTGCGAAAGAGTCCAAAACGAATTGTACTTTATTTGAGTTAAAGTTTCTGTTGCTTCGTTTACTTTGTTTTTAACTTCATGAAATACTGTCGTCAGAACAAAGAAATGGCAAATAACAAAGATAGCTAAATAAAACACAACCCTCATTTATTAATCAAAATCGGGTAAAAAAGGTTCTATAATCACTTCTTGTTAGGTACAGCCTGCATTGGCTTGTTAAGTAGGTACTCGTACAGTATAGAAATGGAGGACAGTCTTCAAAAAAACGAGGAGGCTCGCAATTAGCTTGTATTATTTTAAAATGTTTGTTAGGTAAGTATGTACCTCAGAACTCCGTCAATTCTAAACCGATTTGAAAAAATCTTGTTTGAAACGGTATATACTTAGCGAGCCATACAAGTTTGGTCCAGCATAGCTATTCACAACCATCTGCTACGCTTCCGTACCGAATCGAACATCAATCAATGTTATCGTAGAGTCCTCTTCCTATATAAGCTGTTCAAAAATCTTTCGAAAATGTTGTCTGTTATAAACTCGTGGTATGATAAAATCGTGGGGCGTACCCACGATTTTATTTTACCGAATTATTTTTTAGCTTTTAGTTAACGACTCCGAATAAATTGCGTTTAGGGCAGGAAAATGATGATGAATAAGGGCAAATGATGGGGCGGGAATACTAATCAACCGCGTATATTTGTTTATTTCGCTACGAATACTTACTGCATTAGCGACTTTTCTCCATAAAACCTTCTTACCAATAAACATTGAATAAAGTTATACCAGGAATAACAAGGGTATCACAATACATTTTCATAGGTTTGACTTTCAGCAAATCAACCGCGATTGCTGATAACGCATAAATATGCATTGTTTTGACCCCAAGGATGATGATATTTCAAATTGATGTGTGCTATAACTAATAGGTAAAACGGTCTGTTGTCCGCAACTCCACGTCAAAGCACGTATTTTGCGTACGGGTGGGAGAATCAGTTATTCGATCCACCCCAGCTCCTTGAGAAAGGCCAGCAACGCCTTGGTGTTGCTGACAATCTCACGTAGGGTTACCGAAGTATTTTGCCCTGTAATTAGCGACCACCGGGCAGTTTAACAGCACATGAGCCGCTGTCTCGTCGTTCTCCATGCAGGCCCTGCACAGCGGACTGTCTGTTACCCCTTTGACAAAGAGATGTTTGTTAAATGACTCATGGCCAGTTACAGCTGCTGTAACTGTACGCAGCTGTGGTTTTGTTAAACGAAGAACCTGTTTCGTGAGGCGGGCATCGACCGCAGGAAGTGCTTCCTTGGCCTGCCTGCACTCACTTAGGTCCAACCATATTTTGTGATGTTGATCCCTGGTTCGTTTCCTAACCAGAGTGCTTAGATACCCGAAGGGTAGTGGCGCAATGGGTTCTGGTCCCACTGGTGTCATGCTCGACAGGTCCTGGCAAATTCATCGGCTGCATCGTTTCCTAGCGAACCGCTGTGTCTTTTGATAAACTGAATGGCAATATATTGGGCTACCTACCTCGTTGAGGCGCTGGTGGCACTCGTATATCAGCCCAGAGTCAACTGTATGACTGTTCAGCGCAGGCAGAACAGCCATGCTGTCTGAGAGTATGCGGATCGAGGAGTCCTTAACTTCCCGTGCTAAGATAGCCGACGCGGCAAGGGAGATGCCCATGCATTCGAACTGGAACACTGTGTTATGGTCTCTCAGATGGCTATGTGTATTGAAGTCCTCCGAGAAGACTCCAGCCCCTTTGCCACTACCTGTACTATAACTAAAAAGTGAAAAATAAAAACTTGAAAAAAAAAGCAACCGACTTCCGGAAAGACACTACAAAGTGAAAAATTACTTTAATTTCAGAAGTCTTTGACTAACTTTGTGTTTATTAGTAAGGTAGTCCTTCAATTCTGAGGAACAGACTCGTCAATGGAGACTAAACGCGCGCATGCGCCGCGGCTGAGCGGTCGAGTCCCGGCGGCCGGCGGCCAATCCGCTATTGAAATGATTTGATGCTTATGGTCTCGTAATCTCACAGTACAGCGGTCGGCACTGGTCAGCACCATGTGCATCAGGATTGAGGATCCATTTTTTTTCTCTTGCGAAACTAAATAAGACATAGGGAAATTCGTAAAAAGCCATAAATTTCTTAAACGTGAAATAAAACTGTTAAGATTAAATAACTTGGGCCCTCAATCCAGACGCGTGCATAAAGTGGCATAATCTAAACCTAAATCTCAGAAAGTACGGTTATTATTACACGCTTTATATTAGCTTCACTTGTATGTTTGTTTGTTTGTATGTTTGTATGTAACCGACTCCTTTGACCCACTTTAAACGGTCAGATTTCATTGAAACTTTGTAAACTTGTCGAGGACCGATGACAATTCAATAATTAAAAAAAAAAAACACGTTTTTCTAGTTAGCAGAACTAAAAAATAGAAAATAAATAATAGTTTAAAAAACTAAAAAACACGCTTTAAAAACCAAATTAAAAAAGGAGAAAATAATTTAATTCAATTAAAAAGCGTGGGGTGCTTTTTGAGGTATTTTTATAATCACTTACTGTCAAGCACCCCAGGCTTTATAAAAAAACAATCAATAATCATCATAATCAACCTATATCTTTCCCACTGCTGGGACACAGGCCTCCTCTCTGTGAGAGGGATTGAGCCGTAATCCACACGCGGGCCCAGTGCGGGTTGGTAGATGTCACATGTCTTCGAAGTTTTTTGGTTCTAAGATTTGCCGGTTTCCTCACGATGTTTTCCTTCACCGTTTTGAGAGCAGTGGTGATGAAATTATTTACACAAAGTAAAGCGCCTGGTCTGGGATCGAACCTACACACCAATCGCGACCATGTTAACTTTTCTAATATTATACCGATACATATTCAATATCCATAGTTAAGACAGGACAACGTATGTCGGGTCAGCTAGTAGGTAATCTATATTATTAGGCGTGTTTCTACCTAGTTATGACAACCAGGTATTTCGACGTTTTCTAGCTGACAACTATGTTATATGTATACTCCTACCGAGTTATGACAACCTGGTACTTCGAAGGCATAAATCGTTTAAAAAGCTGGATTAACAAAATGTACTTCGAAGGCATAAATCGTTTTCTAGCTGACCACTGCTGGTTGACACTTCCCGTGACCCAAGGGCTGGTTTTTACTTTGGCCAGAGGCTGAGCATTGCTATACAACGTGGTAATGCCGCCAGTCTCTTGGGTACATTACCAGTCGACAGCGATGCGGATGAGTTTTTTGACGCTTTGTTTTAGTTTATTCGCTGTAGTTAGTTTAATTGAAATAAAAAATATTTTACCCGCTGACCACCTATTATGCTACTTTAGGTTACATTATTGCAATTTTCTTAAGGATTTCTTTTTTTAACCGACTTCAAAAAGGAGGAGGTTCTCAATTCGTCAGAGCTTTTTTTTTATGTATGTTCCCCGATTACTCGAAGATGGCTGGACTGATTTGGTTTATTATTTTTTTTGTTTGAATGGGTATACTTTCCAGGTGGTCCCATGATCATCAAATCAGGATCTGATGATGGGATCCTGGAGAAATAGAGAGAACTCTTCAAATTTTATAGGCACACTGAAGCGATTTGGGTATTTTTTGGAAGAGTAGGTACTTTCTCGGAGTGGTCCCATTTCAATTTGGTGAAGATCTGATGATGAACTTAGCAAATGGACTGGGATTGCTGAAATCTCATCTCTGTCTATTGTTTACACCAGTTCATAATATAACATCACGCCGGTACGCTGTAAAGGGGTAAGCACATGTGAACCACTAAAAAGGGAAAAATAAATAATAATAATAACTTTTTCCAAAAAAAAACAACCGACTTCCACGTAGCTGACCTAACACGATTGTGTCAATTAGATTAACCGACTACAAAACTGAAAGAGGTTTTGACATTTGAGAAACATAACCCTCCTATTGGGCTTCCGCCGCAGTCGGGTAAAATTTATACAAGAGTCTAATGTGGTTAGTGAAAGATAACAATTGTGGTAGGTAGGTAGTACTATTTCATCCATCAAACTGGTTACAAAAAAGATTTCTGCCTCATTCGTTTTGCCGTACTTCGAAGCCAGACTAAAAACCTATCCATCTCTTGCAGCCTCATCCAATTGCCGAGACAGTTGCTTCCGTGTGTGCCTGAATAGGATTAGGCGACCCCGTAGACCAGAGTAAACCGTTTTTGTATTCTGTGTTGTGCGAGTCTGTGTCCTATATATTTGCAGATAGTAACGAGAGGTAGAACTGCGCCACGCCAGTCAGCCGAAAGACCCTGCGCTATAAGACCCTACGCTGTGGAGGGTTCTGGTTCAGCTCCGAAAAGATCCTGGTGCTGTAGAGGTTCTAGAGGCCTGGAGCTAGACCCTTCGTAACAACCAGGTTACGAAGAATGTTGGTATTATGGTTGTTGGTAAAGATGATTATTAAATTATTGATTTTATCGTGTTGTGACCTTGGCAGTAGGCCTGGGGGTCCAGCACATCAAGACTGATGATGACTGTTATTTTGAATATTTTGAACTGTGCGTGAGGTCATCTGAGCGTAGCCTTAACCGTGAGTATAAACAAAGCTACGAAAATGAAAGATCAAATTGGTTTTGAATGTTACGTTTTTTATTACGTTTTTAACAATTTTTATAACAATTAAAGAATCACAGGTTCTGAAGTTGATTAAAAAACAAGCTTAGGTTAGAGAAATTTTGTAGAACTAATGGCTGTTACAAGTGATTGGCCAAGGCCTTCTCGCGCCGGATATTCCGCTATCCGAGCTAGTCGGAGCCTTGCAATCATGGGGCTTCGACGCGTAATGATGGGACTTGGACGCGCACCGCGGATGGACGTTCAAGTAGGTGAAGCAGTTGGGAAAGATTGGCAGTTCTCTTTCTACATCAGCCGGTACGTACCTTGGCTTGTCGTTAGTCGGTATGGAAGTAGGGAAGTTCTCATCGTAAGTAGCATGGATGTTCTGTGTCTTTGCTGGTTTCTCGACGTCCAGCCAAGCCAGTTTCGGTTCCATGCTGCCATCAATGGCTTTGTGCGGTTCTACGCTTGAAATGGCGGTCAACGTTGATTGGTAACAAGTTAGAATGGTGTTGACCAGCGGCTTCGGTCGATCCATTAACTGCTTCGTGTCATTATAACCTGGGTGTCTGTGGAACACCGTCAGGTTACTGCCGGGCCGGTTAAGAGGTTGCACAGTGTTCACGGTCTTCTTAGGCGGTACCGCTGCTTCTACTTCTTCAGAAGTTGTTACAGGGTTGGAACAAGTGGCGCAACCACAAAGCTCTCCAACGTCAACTTTGTCAGTGGCCAAAGCAAGACAGCATTGGGTAAAAGAGGTGGGGCCCGCGGATTGTCCGAGGCGACTTTCAGTGACAGGGATGGGACGCGTACATGTGCAATTAACGCACGGGCCTGACCATTGTCCGGTGGTGCTCGGCTGGGGGGGCGGTGGGGTGATAGGTGGACAAAGTCCTGTAGGGCTTGGGCATCCGACTCCGCAGCATGCACCACAGCCGAAGGGAAGGCACGAGCCGCAGCCGCAGGGCCCGCAACTGCATGGTCCGCAGCCGCATGATCCGCAGCTACAAGGGGGGGCGGCAAGAGGGCCGCAGCCACAGCCACAGCCACAGCCACCACAGCCACAGCCACAGCCACAGCCACCACAACCACAACCACAACCACCACAACAGGGGCCGCAACCACCACAACAGGGGCCGCAACCACCACAACAGGATCCGCAACCACAGGGGCCGCAACCACCACAACAGGGGCCGCAACCACCACAGCAAGGACCGCATGGGCCGCAGGGGCCTACACACATCCCGTTGCAACAACCGGTACAGCAGCAGCCCGGGCCTACGCAACACTGACTGGAAGGACCGCAGCAGCCGAAGCCGGTACAACTACAACCTACACCGGGAAAGCAAGGGCCACACGGTCCAAAAGGGCCTTTAGGGCCACATGGACCACAACAACCTTTGCCGCCACAACAGCAAGGGGGACAACACCCGGGACCACACCCACCACAACACGGGCCACAAGAGCCACAAGGGCCACAAGAGCCACAAGGGCCACATACGCCACACGGACCGCACGGTCCACCCGGCAAAGGACACGGATTACGCCCTCCCCCCTTAGCTGATGCATAAAGGGGGAGACAATTCATAGGCAAAGAATTCATGTCAAAGGGCAACTTAATTTTAGTCACATCCAACATATTCATGGCTTGCTCACTTGGCATAAGGTTGATCGTACTATTTTGATTCATATTAGTTGAATCAGAAGTTGGCATTACTGCAAGACTGTTGAGCACTCCGCAGACACATCCGCATCCCGGGTTACAGGGACCGCATGGCCCGCCGGGGCAAGGACCAGCTGGGCCGCAGGGGCCACCCGGACACACGGGGCCGCCGGGGACGCAGGTACCTGTCACGTGGTAAGGTCCACAGAACCAGAAGCCGTAAGGGTAGTAGTAATAACCTGTCATGTATTGGATGCACCGCGGGGGCGTGTTGCATGGCGCGGGAAGGGACCTGCAGCAGGACCCGCAGCAGGACCCGCAGCAGGGCCCGCAGCAGGACCCGCACCCCGGGGAGCAACAAGGAGCGCATACGTTACTAATATGCTGCATCATCGTCGATTTATTTTTGTCAGGAGACATTAACGGTTCACCTCGGTAGTACGGCCGGCAGTTGTTGGAAACCTTTTCCGGTGATTTGATGCATAGCGGGTGGCGATAGTGGTCTTGATGTAAGACAGCAGACTGAGTCTTCGGCAGATATAGGCACGGAATTGGAAGAACCTCTCGTGGCCCACTTGCTCCGAAGCACGGACAGGATGCGCACCGGTGCAGCGACCAGGCGGGCTTCGGCTTCTCAGGGGCTGCTTGTCTCTGCAGGCCATGCATCCCGGCCACCGGAATATCCCGACACACACTTAGTTGCTCCATCGCATTCTTCATCGACGCGAGATTCGCTGAAAGGACGATTGTTTTACTGTAATCACAATCCTATCTAATAAAATATATACAAGGGGGGTGTAAACCAAAATTAAACGGCAATTTATCAAAAGATGTTTATTAAATTTCTTGCTTTTTTACAAATTGATGTTATTTGAAACTATTGAATTGGGAATCATCAGCTTTTGTTCCAAGAACTTCATTTAGACTTAATACTTAGTTCTATAGTTTATTTATTAAGTCTCGTATTCCTTGAATTCGTTAACTTTTGGGGGTTGAGGTGGAAACGGCTTTCGGTAATTCGGGATATTGGTGTACTGGAACGCTCCAGGAAATGTGGCAGGTCTATCACGTTGCTCCTTAGTCATTAAGACCCTAGGACTTTCTAAAACCGGGCCTCCGATTTCGCAATTTACTTTTTTGGACCGCTTATGATGTATGGGGCTCCTGGTTTCTGATCGCTTTTCGTAGAAATTAGAGAAAGGATGGCGCAGCCGGGTGCTGAAGTTGGCCTTGATGCAGGGTGTGTAGTAAACTGGGCTCTTTTCAGGGAATGAGCAGGGGCACTGGACACTACACACACAAGTCTGGGGCTGTGTGCTGTAGGGGCAGCACATAGACGAGTGAGGGAGGTGACGGGGGGGCACTAACCCAGGGATTGCGTTAAAGGGAAAGAACTTGGCTATGCCTCCTTTAATGCGGGGTTTTGAACCACCCTCATGTTTGGCGGCTTCTAGATGTGGTGGATAATTGGCTTGATGATGGGGCATTGTTTTGAGTTGGGTCTGCACCTTCTGGCAAGGAGGATTTGGGTCACCGCCTACCACGGCCGCGGATACTGGATTTAAACAGGCACAGCATTTTGGACAAAGACAGCATTTCGGGCAGGGGTTGGACTTCGGGCAACAGCTAGGTTTCGGACAAGAGCATGAGGGTGGGCATATGGGGGGGCATGGGCATTGGCATGAGGGAGAAGGGCATGGGCCACAGGGGCCACCAGGACAACAGGGCCCGCAGGGAGTGCATGTACCCGTGACATGGTACGGCCCACAGAACCAAAAGCCATAGGGATAGTAGTAGTAGCCAGTCATGTACTGGATGCACCTAGGAGGCGTGTTACACGGTGGGGGTAAGGTACTGCAGCAATCGCAGCAACTCGGGCAGCAACTCTGGCAGCAACTCGGGCAGCAACATGGATTTCCTTTGCTTGGTGGGCACTTGCTGGCAGCATACCGCGATGCATGAAAATAATTGTAGGGCATCAAGCAGGGCGTCGACCCTGTCCGGCGCTTCAGTAAAGATTTATGAAGGATGGAGCGTGTAAGACCGCATATATTTAGTGAACCGCTGTCCGTCGTTCTAGAGAAAGGCACGATGTATGGGCAAGACGCGCAGAATCTCAAGGGTGCGGTCTCGCTTCCACCGCGACACTTCATGGACGATGGCAGCGGCTTCGTCTTTTGAGTCTTCACGGTCCCCACACGCAGCGGTCGGGCCTTTATCTTGAAGTTTCGGTGGTTTGGGACCGCCGTCGCTGCAAGGGAATTTTATGCTATTCACCTTCATTAAAAGATCCGAGACTATCGGCGGTACTTCAAATATTCAAACGGGTCATGTCCCTCGCATAGATTACTCCTCATGAGATAGCTCAACAGAGTAATCTGTGCGGGCTTAGTCAAATGAAACGATCAAATTATTTGAAGGGTTTATTTATTGTAAACGATTTAAAAATACAAAATATAAAATACTTTTTAAGTAAATATAAATAACGAATTTTTAGTCGGGACTTAATTAATCGTAATTCATCAGGAAATTTAGCACGGGGTCTGCTTGTTATAACTTGCAGCCATCCTAGATGGTATCTTTTTATTATCTTCTTTCTTGCAATCATCCATTTTGCACGGTGTTGACTTCGCTAAGCATTGCGGGCATATAGGGCTTGCTACGCACTTTTTGGGACACGGTTTAGGGCATGGTGGGCAACATGGGCCACAAGGACCACATGGACCACAGGGGCATGGGCAGCAGGGTCCGCAAGGGCCGCACGGGCCACAAGGACCACAGGGGCCGCAAGGTCCGCAGGGGCCACATGGGCCGCAGGGGCCGCAAGGGCCACAAGGGCAAGGGCAGCGACAGGGACCGCAAGGCCCACATGGGCCGCAGGGGCCACATGGACCGCATGGGCCGCACGGGCCGCAGGGGCCGCAGGGTCCACATGGTCCGCAGGGGCCGCAGGGACATGGTCCACACGGGCCGCAACCACCACAAGAGCCGCACCCACCGCACCCGCAGCAAGGTCCGCAGGGCCCGCATGGGCCGCATGGGCCGCAGCCACAATAGGGGCAGCCGCACGTTGGACAAGCCTGTTTCTTGTCGTCCTTTTTGTCGGCAAAACCTCTAATCAAGCTGCGCTGATCTCCACAACAGAGAAGCTTCGTTCTACCATAGAACTTGGGGCCGCAGAACGCCACATTGTAGCCGCGAACCGCTGGAAAGGACATCCAAGCATATAATACTAGGCGAGAAAGCCGCTGGTAAGAAGCTCATGCTATTCTGAAGAACGAAGGGCTCACGCGCACTCGCCGAGTATTATAAGCATGGAGTTCCTGTGACGGTGGCCACCGTTCTCCAAAATAACAGAACCGCACCAGCGGCTGGTAACAGGAAGGCCAATATTACACCAAGCAATTTAATCGCTTGGTTCAATAAGCAATTACATTGCTTCGTGTATGGTTCATTTTGGAGTTGAAAATGTCAGTGACAAATGTCAAACTGACAGCTGTCGCGCGATTGTCTTTTATTTGTTTGAATTTTTTAAGTTTAACCGTTTTTTAATAAATTGTTTTTTTTTTTTTACTTAAATACTAACGCTACACTATACTACCACTTACCTGTCTTTTAGAACTAAGATGAGAAAAGATGGTGATTTCTAATAACTTTAGAATTTAAATTACAAGATGTGATCGTTTTCCTAGGTCGAGATCTATCTACGTTGGGTTCACACAAACTATCAGATATATAGTTAGTTTCACGAAGTAATTCTCTTTGCCGTAATTTGGCTCAACTGTCTATATGGCGAAGTCACCTGGAGTAGGTATAGAACTACCGAAGACGACCGACTAACCATAGGAGGGTGCCGTTAAGGTAGCCCCGATGTTCTTATGCTTTTGGCAATGGCTTTACAGAATCATAATTCTGCAAAAGTCGCGAATCATATAAGAATTTAGTGGGTTACCCAGCGCTTCCCCAATGCGAATTTCCTTACTACCAACATTACGGCGAACGGATTTCTTTCGTGAGACGCACTCTAAGTTACAATGGCATTCAATCAATGGATTATACTCACATAATACTCCGTTATTCCTTTTATTAGCCGCAGTGGCTAATGGTCGCCCTTTGAAGTATTTAAGTAACGACATGTTTTTGGGCAAAATCGCCTTCCTGAATACTAGGGACATGTTTGGAGATTTGCTTATCCTTTTAAATTGGTACTAAGAATTTTGTTGCCTGAATGTTACTTGATAATTTATCGAGATATTGTATATATTTTACTTGAAAATTTTGGCCATGGTAGGAGCGTGACCTCAGAGCTTGTCTCGTTAGAACAAAAGCTGCGTGACTGAATTTTGGACGTTCGATTTTTTTCAATAATCTTTTTCAAATTCTTTTTCTGGCCTTCTTTTTTTTCTTTTTGTTTTTGTTATATTTTGCTTGACATACTTTTTGGTGGAATGGATTAAAGACTTTTTAGCTGAAGTGCCAGTCTTAGTGGCTCTGGCCCAGTGTTCTATTTTGTTCTAACATGTCCGGGCCTGTTTTGGTGAATTCTTCAATTGAAGTAAGCCTGAAAAGTTTAACTATATAACTAACTTATTAATAAAATATATGGTAAGATGGTAATGGTTTTAACGTGGTGTCTCTAATTGGATCTGATCGCGAACTGGCCCATATTTTGGTGAACGGGTGAATCTGAATACTTGCGTTCGATGTTACTATGCATTTCCAGTGAGTGTTCTATTAAAACGTGGCATTAAGTATATAGCTATGCTAATATCGGAAATCAACTCCGATATTGTTAACCCACCGTTGTTATATACCTTAATTGGCAGCCTTCTTCCACCCACTGCTAAGTACCTATAACCCTCGTCCGTTTTGTGAAGCATAAAAGCCTCCCCTTGTCTCGTTAGCTTCATAATGTTCGAAAGAGAAACTAACTAAAAGGACAGAAAAATATTGTCGGATCACCAATATACGCAATGAACGTTGTTGAACTGTCAAAATGAACGCGATTGCTACTGTTAGAGTGATAAGCAGTTACCTCTCGGTCTGCACGCGTCTCATCCATCCGCATTATGCCATACATTTATGTATATCTATATTAATGTAATAAAGCTGAAGAGTTTATTCGTTTGGACGCCCTCTCTGGAATTACCTACCAGTCGGATTTAAAAACAATCCTTATACATTTGATAGCCCATTCTTGGGGACTAATCATAATCACGCTACGATCCTTAGGTGTCGCCATAACGCCGCTACTTATGACGCACCTGCGCGAGTCAGTAGCAATGTTGTTTTATTATGTACAGAGGGCGAGTGTCACTCGGAGCGAGAGGCGGGCGTGGCGGCGGCGGTGATGCGCGCGCAACAGGGAGATGCTAGCGCTCGTCCCAAAACAAAATAAAAGCGTGGGTGGGCGATGCGATGCTGTAGGTTGAGAGCCTAAATTTTACGCGAACAGAAGCTAGTGTTTGATATTTCGTGACCATACCCTCAGTTTATATATATTAGTCTGTGACCATACCCGCGTAGGCACGACTTCACGAGTCCATAGGTACAGTAGCGGTCATAAGTGGACTAGCAATCTCAAAAAGCAATAGATTGACACTTCGGTTTAACTTACGACCTTCTTATAATAAGTAATTTCTATACTATAGACACACACACTCTCATACGTTTACAAATGATTGTATTTCATAAATTCAACCATTAAAGTAAATGGCATAATAGCTTAGCGGTTACCGTACTTGGGTTAGCACGTTTGTGCGTAGCGAGTCGCGGGTTTGACTCCCACGCGCGGTGGTAGTCTTTTTATAGTTTTAAAAATCGCTTTTGTCTATAGTTTCTTGTTCTGTTCATCTTGTTCACTAAACTCGTAAAACTTTATGATTATACCCACAAAAAACCTAAATAAATTTAAATGATATTAAGGTGCAGTTAACTTACGACTCATTCACCGTGACTAAATAGAACGGTGCACGGTGTTGGTTGTTATTGTGTGCTAGTCACGTGCGTTTAATCTATTAGCGGTGTTCAAGTTCATTTTAAAATGTAAGCACATTTAAATATAGAAATGAAAGCGAATATTATTGCCTTGCATAAAAGCGGACTAAATATATCACAAATATCTGATGAAACCGGAATGTGATTGTTATGATTTAATTATTTTATTAAACATTTATCTAATTAAAGTATAACTGCTGATCCTTGTAGTTATTTTTTGAAATTTTATAAATATGATAAGATGTAAATAAAAGAAAAATATATTTCAAAGTAAATTTATTTCCTAGATTATTGAATGATGAAAATAACATTATACTTACTTAATATTTATGTGAAATTTATATTTTTAATAATTTTGTTTCTAAATAGTAATACATAATTAGTATGTATTTTGCTTAGTCGCCTAACAGTACCCCCCTTTTGTTTTAGTGAAATACTGTGAGTCGGTGGGTGAAAAGAGATGAGGAAGAGGGTAGATTTGCCCGTCGAAAGCAAAGTGGAAGACCCCAGCTCATAAAAGAGGCGCAGCAACAATATGAAACAAGTGGTTTCAAAACGACAAGACATTTTGCTAAATTATTCGACACGTCTTTACAAACCGTGCGCCGTGCACTCCACGCAGAAGGTTCGCATTATCGAA
The DNA here is from genome assembly GCA_947359405.1 of Antitype chi. Lineage (NCBI taxonomy): Eukaryota > Metazoa > Arthropoda > Insecta > Lepidoptera > Noctuidae > Antitype > Antitype chi. The sequence continues at coordinate 11,966,269 of OX375834.1, read as the reverse complement.
AACCAGCTCAAAAAACATATTTAACGGAAAAACATTAACATTAAGTTATAAATTACCAATATTTGTTGATTTAGTAATATTAAAATAATATTGTGTCATATCCGTAATATGGATTATTTTGACGTTTAGTTTCAATCTTATTTTTGTAATGAAAATGAATACTTAAGTTATAACCTCAATGAGTCCTATTAGATACCTGCGATTTGTTAACTTTGAGGTTTGAGATAGAACGAACTCACTCGCAGTAGAATAAAAGTAGTAATAAAAGTAGTAAAAAGTATTGTGACAACGCGTCTGCATTTGTTATATTTACGTGGGTAGATTTGCGTAGATCATTGTGGTTTCTTTAGAGTACCCACACACAGTAGTAACTACAGCACAATATTACTATATTACTAAGATACAATATTTAAAGCCTGATTATCATAGTTCACCAATTAGCTACTTTACTTCAATAAATTGTTCTATATGAGAAAATAAACTGTTTTAACAAGAAGTTATTATTAGCTATGTTAAAGTATACTTCATAAAATTATAACGAATAAAAAAGTTGTAATCACTAATTAAACATTTTTATTCTTAATCCTTTATTTAAATAATAATATAAGCTATAAAAAATAATTATTACATTATTATTCTCGTTTATTAATTTATCGAATAATAAAAGAACAGATGAAGAATATTGTTAATAAAAAAATAACAGTCTCTTCGCGAGATTTGAACCCAGACCTATGAGTTTCTTAATCGCAGACGATACGCTACGAGCTATCGAAACATGATTTGATAGCGTGAATTTTAGCAATGGTATGAACCGACCAAGCTCATACGTAATTACGTACTCTGTGCGACGGTATGTTTTTTGTTTCATTCGACGCCAGTGTGTGAGTTCTGAGGTGTGCCTTCTGTGTTGATATATCGCTTATACACACAGCTCTAGGTACGGCCTGGACCGCGAATGTATAGCAATATAACTCTTAGTATGCTAGTGCATTTATGACCCCTTACTATACATGTACAGACGCCAGCACATCTAGCTACCCTAATCTGTCAAATTTATTTGATAGATTTTCAACTATAATACATAAATGTAAGGTTCATGTTCAATTAGGAAAATTTTACAGATTGGGGTAGCTTCAAGTGAAGGTGTCTGTTCCTACCTACCAATACGGTGATATTTTTACAGAATAGATCGGCTGATGTTAGGCTCTTTCAATATCTGACAACACGGAACCCGACATTAATCGGTAACCTGGTCGTAAATCTATTTCGCGTAGTGACTTGGACCACATAATTTTTATTTAGTTCGTCATTTCGTCTGTCAAATCAAAATATACTAGGCGCACTGTATTTTGACAGATTGTCATTATGACACGTGATTGGTTGTTGGATTACATCAAAGCACGGATGGACGGCTAAGAACAAAGCGCTTACATTTCTCTTAGAGCAGCACAGATAAAGTTGTACAAGGCTCTTTTGGCGCGTAATCAAAATCGGAACTAATGTCACAAGCACGACTCCTGAGGAGCAATTCTCGTAATTTTAAGAACGATCACAGTCTGATCTCAGTGTCAATCTGTCAAAAATATCTCGATTTTTCATACATTTTTGACATTTGCTTGTCGCTGAGATGAGACTGCGACTAGATTTTGAACGTTTTTAATTACGAGAATTGGCCAATGTTCTTGGGTTCGATTCCCGGATCAGGCATAGGAACTATTTTCCAGAAAATTCTCAGAAGCAGCCCCGTCTAGATATACTTCCCTTTTACTTGCAACAGACTCGCTGCCATGAGACTGGCGAAATTTGTGTACAGCTACAACTTTACTTACCTCTTCGAGAAATATAGGCGTAGTGTTGTTATAGATGGCACCACCGCTAATTCGATAACCCACAAACAAAATTACTTCATAATCATATTATATCTCACGAGGCAACGCGCGCTTTACTTGTGGTAACCAAGTGTACAAACATGCTGTGAATGACTGAAGACGAGTAGCGCGAGCGCATTACACATTACACACACACACACACGGAATTCGCCATGCAGTGTCTATGTACCGAGAACTCCTGTGCTCACCCACACATTGACAACATGTATGTACACTTACACGTGGTTACCACAAGTAAAGCGCGCGTCGCTTTGTGAGATAAAAATACTGCTTCGCCATGCAGTGTCTCTGTACCGAGAACTCCTGCGCTCACCCACACATTCACAACATGTATGTACACTTACACTTGGTTACCACAAGTAAAGCGCGAGTCGCTTTGTGAGATAAAAATACTGCTTGCGTGAGTCTCTCAGCGAGTATTCTGCCCGCCTAGCGAGAATAGCTGAGAGAGTTCTCTCTTTGATAGCTCTTGTCACTGCGACCAGTCAGCGATCAACTATTAATATTTATTATTTATCATTGCTCGCTGAACAGATGACCGATGGGGCCGAAAGGTTCTGGAGTGGCGACCGCGTAGCAGAAGACGTAGTGTTGAAAGGCCTCCCACAATGTGGACCGAGGACATGGTGAAGGCCGCAGCAAACCGCTGGATGTGCAAAGCGCAGAACCGACCGAAGTCGCGATGCTTGGGGGCGGCCTCTGTCCAGTAGTGCACGTTTTTCGGCTGAAATGGTGTTGATAATGATATCTTTGACTTACACGCAACGTACAATATTTTGAACGTTTCTTGAGGGTACAAATCGTGAAAATCGCTTCCTTGTTGGCGGTGAAACAGCTGGGTAATTGTGTAACACACTAGCAGTAGCATTTGCTTTCATATTGACAGTCGAACAACACTCATTGCGTTATTTACGTTACCTACTGAGCAAATAAATTATTTTGATTCTGATTGATGGTGTGTTAGGCAATTTAGGGTGCTGGTACCAAACGTAGGGTAGAAAAACAAACACAAAATTTATATTAACTTTATTTATAATAATCAAGGTAAAACAAAACATATTTACATACATTAAAGTGATTTTTTTTTAATAAATTATAATTTTTTATTTTAGGAGAATCGCCACGGTAGCCCCCGAAATTCAGAATGTTCTGACGTTTTGTTTACAGTCGAGGGACATTAAGAAAATAGGTTGTACTGTAAGTTCATTGAATCCCATCCATTCAATTCGAACTTATTATTTTGTTGTTGACTGACATGCAATTTAAAAAAAAAATCGTAAGAAATTTTGAATTTCGCGAAGTTCGTTAGCGCATCCACCACATTATACCTAATTTCGTTCTTTATTTTACTAAAAATAATATGAATAAATATTGCTTGGATTGAGAGCAATGGTAACGTGTATGTACTGATTTTGTAGCGTCGCGTTAACTCGAGACAGGACTTTAAAAAGAAAGACGTTTATTATACAGGGTGTAACAAAATAAACAAGATCTGAAAGTAGTTTGTTCTTAATTTACCACTGAATCGATTTCAGTATCTTTAATTATCGTTGTGTTTTGCCATACCTACCGCTGAATGGGCCAAAGAAAATTCAATTTTATTTCAAGACAATAACACTCAATTTTAAATGCATAAAGTAAAGTTTCGGTCATCACGTTTTTCTGAATAATAACAGAAAGTTTTAAAAATAAAAGTTTTGTTTATAGTATTATGCTTTTAACTCAATACAATAATTGGGGCGTATGAGGTCTTGCGTTAATTATGTTACATGTTGTATACTCGCCATCCGCCATGCTAATGAGAGACAATTAATTTTCTATTGTATTGGAACCGATAGGTTCCGCGCCGGATTTAACCGGTTTGTTTAATAGACATAAATATTACGGAATAAATTCTCTAAATGATGGTTAAAACTGCATCAAAATCCGTCGCGTAGTTTAGAAGAACAACGCAGTCACACAGAATTTAAATCATCCATTACAGAATTTAAGCACTGCAATGCGTGCACTGACTGGACAGGTCAACTCAATCTGTCCGGTACTTTCCTAAAAAGACCATTTCAGGCACCAATCTACATAGTCTTCACATAATCTGACCAAGATTATGTCTGAACTTTAAGAGACTGTGACCTCGACCTCATAAAGTTTTAAAAATATGACTGACGTATAAAAGTGTTTGTACAAACCTATTTTATAGTTACATCAATACAACGTAAGTGTTACCTACTTCCTTATACATAAATGTATTGAGGAATCCGCTAGATACAGGAAGCGTGGGGGAGGCCTATGTCCAGCAGTGGACGTCTTTCGGCTGATGATATTGCACAAAAGCCTGACAAAATCAGTACATACACGTCTGTTGGCAAATATGAATTTACACAGCATTCTGGTACTCAGGATATTATTTAAAAAAAAATCTACGAATTTTGAAAACATAAAAACCTTAGGCCTCTCTTTGCCGCTGCGTACTAGTCGTATAATTACGAAACATATAAATGTTTTATTTGACAAGTTACATGACGTTGACATCTGCAAAACTAACGGCACTACTTTCGAAGTAGTTCGGAAACCTAAGTTCAGCTCAACAACGTAAATAACGCAATGAATGTTGTTGAGCTATCAAAATGAAAGCCATTGATGCTGTCAATCTGTTAAGCAACTACCCTGCGAGTGTTAACACAACTCTCGACGGTTTTTTTTTAAAATTTCCAAAATTCGTAGAAATAAAATTTGTTTTTAAAATCTAGCTGCGACCAAATGTAGAAATTGTATTATTTATGTATGAAACGTACCCTATGTCTTCTAGTTAACAAGCTACCCTTGGCAAATTTCATCAAGATCGGTTCAGTAAGACTTACGGTCGAATACTCAAACGCTACTTAATTTTAAGGCGGAGCTCTAACATAGCCCGCGAAATTTCAATTTGCTTTAGGTTTTCGTCAAGTTTTATGTTGATTAAAAATATGACCACAATTCATTTAAAACTGAATGTATTGCTAACGAATTTTGTGTAACGCAATGTAATAAACGCAAGCGCTGAAAGTAATTTGTTTGTAATTGACTACTGAATCGATTTCAGTTACTTTTAATATGGGTTTTTTTTTTCAAAAATAATGCATTCTGCCAAATCTTATTTCAAAGAAATACGACTCAATTTTAAATGCATAACGTAATGCTAGGGTCAACACACAATATTAATATTAAAACCTTTCGCTGACTGTGATAAATTGTGTAACTCAAGCGATGTCACAGTAGGCCGTGCTCGCCCTGATTCGGGATCGTAATAAATATGGCTTATCAGCATTATAATAATTCATCAATACACCCCCCTCTAAGTTCATATAATAGAAAGAAAGAAAAAAATGTTTATTCTGCTCAAACAAAACGCACATTACAAAAAAAGAATTTTCAAATTAAAATTCTTTATTTCAGACATGAGTCGAATAAAAACAGATACTAAAAAATGAACACATACAAAGAAGCTAAAAGCCCAGTATTCAGGTAGAAAAACTTTTACAATATTGACCATTGACTGATAATTCCATTGAATGACTTCTTTAAATTATGGTGAATGCGCAGTGGTAGAGCGCGAAATTCAAATTTTGTTACGTTTTTTGCAATTTTCAGGTGAGTGTCAGCTTGTTTCTTGATCAAAATATGATTTGCGACTATAACATGTACGTATTTACAGATTTATAATCGTAAGAATCAATAATACATCTTTCTAAGTTAGATTTGTTCCATAAGAACAAATTTCTTATGGAAAAGTGCTTGTGGAAGAAATCTAACTTATAAGAGATATATTAGACATTCTAATGACTAAATTCTGTAAACACGTACCTGTTATATTCGCAAATCACATTTTGATCAGGATACAACCTGATACTGACCTGAAAATTGCTAAAACGTAAGAAAATTTGAATTTCGCGGTCTACCACTGCGCATTCACCTTAACTTAGGACCGTAACACGTACATTATTATAATAAACTAGCTTTTACCCGCGGTTCCGCTCGCGTGGATGTCAGTTATCGTGGAAAAAAGTAGCCTATGTCCTTCTCCATATCCCCGGCTATATCTCTGCCAAATTTCATGACGATCGGTTCAGCGGTTTAGGTGTGAAAGCGTAACATACAGACAGGCAGAGTTACTTTCGCATTTATAATATTAGTGGGGATTAAAATGAGTGGGTTGTATTGTTGATGTCAATGCTTATAATTCTGTAAGTGTTAAGCTGCTCTTACACGGGCAATTTTTAAGCAATTATTGCTCGGAAACACTAATGGATCAATCTGGATCAATTAACTGGAGCAATCTTGAGCAACAACAATAAAATGCGGAAATCGTTTCGGGAAATATTGCTTGTGATTGCTCCATATATTTCACATTTCTCAATGTCGCTAATGAGTTGCCGAATATCCAATCGGTTTGAAAATTTTTAGTAAATTTTCTTTCTATCTCGTTTTTTCGTTGACATTGTTTTTAATTTTGAACTTTTATAAATGTAAATAATATTAATGTAGGTAGGAAATGAGATTGTGTTGAACTAATTTAATGATGTGGTAAACTTGATAATATTTTATTTATTTGCTTATTATAATTATCTTTGTAAAACATTCGGACACAATGTAAATTGTTATTGAATAAATGAAATGAAATTGAAAAAAAAAGTCTCGTTTTCGCGAGAGTAACGGGCGGCGGGGAGGCTGCGGGGGGGGGGACGTGTTGCCTAGTTTTTTAAGTTGCTCCATATTGCATGGTATTGTGTGGCCGTATCTCTGGCAACAGGTTGCTACATGTTGCGATTGCCCTAAATTGCTGGATGTAATCGTGACGTCATAGCTGACGAGAATTGACCAGGATGGATCAATTTTAGTTGCTCGTGTAAGCACACCTTTACGGTTGCGAATCATATTGTACAACATAAATCCTGCAGGCTTAGCATGACGCTTTCTATTTCTACGAAGAATAGACAGTGCTTTTTCTATATAAAGTCACATTTCGTTTCTTCATTTTTGACATCGCATCGTAGATATCCTTCTACAATCTGTAATTTTGTCTTTCGTTTCTAACGATCTTTGTCTAGGTCCTTTTATATGTAGACTATTTCAGAAGAATATTTCTTCCCAAACTGTCAAAATCACACTGACAACAAACTTTCTACTCGACGGCCACAAAGTATATACGATTATCTACAAAATCATGATTCGTTTAGAACGCATAACTGTAATAATTAATAGAAAAACATAGCTATCTTCTCCTATTGTACATCATTTAGTTAATAGTCATGTCTATTCTTCCGTCGACAATTCGGTGCTCGTGCTAAGCCTGCTGGTACTGACCTACAAATTATCTTAAGAAAATTTAAATTTCGCGAGCTGCCTTGTCACCCTTAAGGTTTATTGTAGGTACCTACAGGTTTATTGTAGGTACCTACAGAAAGACGTAAGTATAAAATCTAAGTAAAATTTGAGAATTCGACTCTTCCGCATTTTCTAACAATATTAAATACAGACAGGAATCAAAATATTAAATACTTTTTTAAATTGGTCAATTATTTTGAAAGTGCATTAACAATGTCAAGGGGCCATTCAAGTATTACGTAAGCAGTTTTTTAGCAAAATATTGACGCCCCTCCCCCTCGTCAGCAAAAGTAAGCAAAGCTCTTACTCCCCCCTCCCATGCTCACGTAAACATTGGTAGCAGACACCTAACGTGTCTGCTCACTTTCTTGTGATTTTGGAATATTGTCATCGTTTTCTTCGAGCCATTCATAGGCAAGTAGGGTTGCCAATATGTGTTGAAACCAAAATCGACTAAATTTTGTAGAAAGTCCAAAAGGTAAAAAATAAATTCTGCTGACGTAATCACCATCTAGACCCCCATCCCCCATGTCATCAAAAATAAGCAAAGCAAAGACCCCTCCGCCCCCCTGTAGTGCTTACGTAATACTTGAATGGCCCCCAACCACGGGATCCCATTTCTAAATATTGATAAAATCCGGGATCCGCCAACAATGGGCATTGTTCATATTTTTTAATATGTTGTAATTGAAAAACCATTTCGAGGAATAGTGTTACTGATCATTGCGGACTAATGAATCATGAAAAATATTTATATTTTATTGATATATTTGATAAAATACGATTGACCTTGTTTGCCCTTCAAATTACGTCAGCTTTGGCCGTACAGTTTTGTATCGTTGCCGCAAAAAATAAAAAGTAAGTGACAAGTATTTTCTATGGTCTGCCAAGTGTCAAATAAATATAAATGTCAAAAATATAAACATATGAATTTACATATTTATAAAGTTTTTAGAATTATTATTCCTGCGACTTACCTCATGATCTCGTATAAATCTCATTACACTATCATTATTTTATGCTGTATGCATTACTTACATTAGAACTTTTGGTTCCCTTATTTCGGGTTGTTCCCAAAGGTTGACGATTCTATTGTACTTGTTTTCTCACCGGGTCCATGAAAAAATTATAATGTTTCAAATGCTTCTCAATGAATTCCCAACGGGTCCACCGGATGTATCCAAAGTACAGTCAGTAAAAACAATTTCTCGTAAAAAGACAATCAATCAACCTGTATTTTTTTTTGTATTCTTATAGTTTTTTTTATCATTGTTCCTCTCAATCAAAGCACCTGCCACCTAATCTCTTCAACACCCATGGTTGACTGGTAGAGAATGCCTAAGGCATTAAGTCCGCGTTTGTACCTTTGTTTTATATGCGAGAAATTTAAATAAATAAATACTAGCTGACACTACCATGTTAAGTGTGCTCCTAGCGATTTATAACAACCTGGTGCTTCAAAGGCATAAAGCGCTTTCTAGCTGACACATCTATGTTAGGTGTGCTCCTTCCGTGGTATGATCACCTGGTACTTTGACGGCGTAAAGCGTTTTCTAGCTGATACCACTATGTTAGGTATGCTCCTACCGAGTTATGACAACCTGGTACTTGGGAGGCATAAAACGTTTAAAAAGCTGACCTCGTGATTTTTTTCATGTTTAATAATTATTCTACTATTCGGGGCGGAGGCAAATCCAACAAATCATCCCTTAGCGAAGCGTTTATTGTTGACTGTACCAAACATTCTCATGGACCAGTAGGGAAATAAAATATTTTATATTTTAAAAGATCGTGGACCCGTTGGGAAGACAAGTGTTCATTTTATTATTGTTGACTGTACCAAACATTCTCATGGACCAGTAGGGAAATAAAATATTTTATATTTTAAATGATCGTGGACCCGTTGGGAAGACAAGTGTTCATTTTATTTTTTTCGAGAACAATACACACTCGTGAACCAATGGGAACAACCCGATTATTGTTGACTGTACCAAACATTCTCATGGACCAGTAGGGAAATAAAATATTTTATATTTTAAAAGATTGTGGACCCGTTGGGAAGACAAGTGTTCATTTTATTTTTTTCGAGAACAATACACTCGTGAAGCCATGGGAACAACCCGATTATGTATGACGTCTACTGACACTTTAACAGATGAGATGGATGACGTTGTGTTGACAGATTTAAATTTCTAATTATGTACTGGTGAGGCAAAGGCAACGATCTTTAGTGCCACTGATGACGTCATTTATCTCAAAAATTTAAAATGATTAAATATTAAATTAAGAAATAACTATTGAGCCCATCATCAAAATATTCAAATTAGTTTCTCAACATGCTCTATATTTTCGAAAACTAAAATAAAATGGAATGGTTAAAAATTTTAGACAATCCCCATTACCCTATAGCCCTGGATTAGTGACTAAAAATCCCGGGATCCTCTATGTAAATAACGCAAAATCCCGGAAACAGTAAAAAAAAACTATATCCCTCGATCGTACAGTTAAATCCCAGTGTAGACTAAGAAAAACCCCGGGATCAAGTTTGAAAAAACTGAAAATCCCGGGATTATTAAGAAAAATGCAACATTCCCGGGGTTAATGCAATATAATAATAATAATAGTGTTTATATCTAGTGCCTAATCACTACTTTACGTGTGTACAATTTGGTAAGACAATGTTTTAATAACTTATTTTTTATACAAGCTGTTCGTTTTCTTTGAAAGTGGTACAGGATGTTTAACCTTTTGACCGCCACAGTCAGGTATAGCCTACAAATGAAAACGCGCTCAACACGCCACCGTCGGCTAATGCCGCGACAAGAAAACAATTTTTTTGCGTCAAATTAAATTAAAGAATGATGTTACGAGTAATATTTTATTAAAAAAATAGGGGACGAAAAGCAATGATTAATTGGTTATAGATAAAATTTGGAATCCCTATTCTTTTTTGAAGGTATTTGCGCCGAATTCGTGGCTTGGCGTGGGAGGGACGCCGATGCGTTTACGCTCTGGCGGTCAAAAGGTTAACAATATAATTTACAAAATCAAAAACCCGTCTACCTAAAAAGTGAACTTTAATTTTTAAATAAAGAAACAAGAAACTAGTTTTAAAAGGATGACTGTTAGACTGAATACTATAAGCAATCTCATGCAGTCGGAGGCATTAAAGGTCTTTATTGTTTAATTTAAGCAGATGCCCGACAACCTTCGCACATTCCCAAAAAACTGATGTATAAATTCTGGTAATATAAATAACTAGGTTTAACACGCGGCTTGGGCCGCGTGTAGGTCGAAAATCATCCCACGGGAATGTAGGATTGAGCTGTAATGGCTCTTTCTTCAAAAGGCTCTTCCAGAAAGGGCCCTGCATTGATAGGCACGTTTGGCGCAGTGGTTAAGCGATTAACTGCTGGAGTGCGTGTCGCGGGTTCGATTCCCGCACGAAAAAAATATTTGTATGACCTACAAGTACTTGTTCCGGGTCTGGCTGTTTGTGTATGTGATTTTAAATGTTTGTAAGCGCACCCATAATACAGGAGAAATTCCTAGTGTGGGGCAACGTTTAAAAAAAAATAAAGAAAAATAATAGTAAATAGACTCTCATAAAATCCTAATAATATAATGTTTGGTCTTTAAAAGAGACTATAACCTCTGAGTTTGTTTCAGCATTTCTTTTCAGGGATCAGTTAGGAAATACCAGCGCCATCTAGTTTTAAATATTTTGAAATATAAAGAGAGTCTTAATAAATCTCCGTTCAGCCGAGAAAAGATCAAAATATTTTATTTCACATAAGCCTGCATGGGCACTTATGAAACGTCAGAAGCTAGGTGCACGGTTCCAATTTGTCGCTTCCTATGGAGAAGAGCCGGCAAGAAACTCCACGGTTACTCTTTTAAAAACAATTGGCTTTTACAATGTTTTCAAATTACAGTGATAATAGGTATGGGAGGACAGTGCAGGCCAGTCAATAAGTACCAGGTACGAAAATAGAAAATGGTTTACAAATATGAAGCCAAGATAAGCTCAAATCAGCACGGTCGTAAAAATATCGCAACAGGATTTTCTGGCGCACTGAATTCCCAACTCTCGGTCTTGAGCCGAGCATTGAGAATCACACATAGCGTATCCCAGCGCGTCAAAAAAACACAAGGAGCGAACCTGGATTGACACAGATGGAGTTGCTTTTACTTCTATACTATAAAAATAAATAAAATTTAAGTCGAAAAAGTAAGTGAAATTGTAATGTACCCAAATGTCCTTTCTTTGGTATTGTTCGTCAAATCTTTGAGCTCCTCAAGTTCTGAGTTGAGCTGCATGATTACTGATAAATGCGTGCACTGATTGGACAGGTCCACTCAATCTGTGTGGTTCTTTCCTCAAAAGACCATTTCAGACACCAATCCACATGGTTTTCACATGATCTGACCAAGATTATGTCTGAACTTTAAAAGAGACTGACCTCTGAGTTTGTTTAGGCCTTTCTTCTGAGAGTAGTCAGATAGGAAACGCTGACCTCATTTAGTTTAAAAAAATATGTTTGACGTGTAAAAGTGTACAAACCTACTTACAGAAATAAAATCATTTACTTATCATTAAAAATGACAAAATAACAGCTTTTTACTAAATGCAAATGAAAGTACATATACAGCAACAGTTTTTATTCAATGCGCAAACTTTAACCATGAATTCAGCATATCATTCTAGACCTCCCAGCGAAGAAATCTCTGCGCTGGGGGTCTAGAATGATATGCTGAATTAATGGTTACAGTTTGCGCACTGAATAAAAACTTTTGCTGTATACGGTAATTAAATAAAAACAAAGTTTTGCCTATCAGTTTGTTGCAGCTAATCTCCGAAACGGCTGGACTGATTTTGACGGGACTTTCACTAGCAGATAGCTGCTATTATAAGACGTAACGGAAGCTACTTTTGTCCCGGTATGCGGTACCACGATTCCGTTGGATCATTTCTGATATATACGCGAACGATGCCGCGGGCTGAAGCGAGTTTGTAATATTAAAGAAGTATACAAGGTGTAACAGAATAGACGCAAGACCTGAAAGTAGTTTGTTCCTAATTGACTACTGAATCGATTTCAGTAACTTTTAATATTAGTTTTTTTTTAATTATGTATTTTGCCATACCTACCACTGATTGAGCCAAAGAAAATTCAATCTTATGTTCGAAGAAATAAGACTCAATTTTAAATGCAAAAAGTAATGCTTGGGTCGACACGTTTTTCTTAATTATATCAGTTAGCTTTAAAAAAAATAGTTTTGGTCATCGTATTATGCTTTTAACTCAATACTCTAATTGGGGTGTATGAGGTCTTGCGTTAATTATGTTACTCGTTGTATAAGTGCTTGAAAAAGTCAAGTTAAATAAAAGAACAATAAAGCCTTGTAATAAAAATTATATAAATATTTAATTTTAATTATCATTCTGAGAACTACATCTAGCAGAGGATTTTAATAGGCTCATATTTACAGCACCTTTATCTCGTAGCTTTATGAGCGGTTTTCATATTTCAAATATCATTATCGACGTGTGGTTAACTGTACATAGGACAACTAATTTGTATAATATTATGATATTATACATATTGCACTAATATGTCGAAAGCATATTACTTTGACAGCCTCTAAATAAGTTTCAGTTAACTTATCTGGTCATTAAACTTATGTTATATTTTTGAATTTATCTGATGCATATTTGGAACCTTAATTATTTGATTAAATTAATTTAATTTTTACTAACAACAACCCTGAGAATGTTGACAGTACAAAGACAGAGTTGCTACATTGAAAAAATAAAATTGCGGGGCAATTTCTGTAGTTTTAAGAACGTTCGCATTTTAATCTCCATCTATCAAAGTCACCGCTAAGGAGAACAGTCTATACTCCCTTTGAAATAAGATTACACATTTAAATAAACCTTTTTTACAGTCCGTTCAACCGATTTTGACTTCTATTCCGTAGGCATAAGGATGACATTAAAAGCAAAAAAGTGGTTGCAATACCAACTGTTTACTGCAGATGCCATTTATCATGTTACCTACGCAATAGAGGTAAAAATCAATTGAACGGTCTGTAAAAAAAGGTTTATTTAAATGTCGAATCTTAAATCATACGGAGTGTAGTTTCATACAAAGATGGGACCAGTACCCCGGTCAGAGAAAAAAAAATGTGTTACCCTGGTCGGGGAAGTCGTGCTTATATTTTTTTACTACGGCGCAAAATTTCTACAACCTACGATTTTCTTTTTCGGTGGCTTTATATTTTGGGCCCAATATCGCTGATCTCCTATAAGAAATGTTTTTGGCATTTATTATTATCGCTGAGAAAAGATTACAACTGGATTCTAAACGTTTTTAATCACGGTAATTGGACTCCTGGTAATAAAATACAGTTTTTAGTAGATTGTAACACTAACAATAATTAATAACATAGCACGGTGATTGGCAACATAACTCCTTACAGTATTTCTATTTCACGAAGCGACGCGCGCTTTATTTGTGGTTACCAAGTGTACAAACACGCTGTGAAAGTGTGCGTGGAGACGAGTAGCATCAGAACGCATACACACACCCAAACAAACGCACACACACACCCTCACGAACACACACACACCCTCACGAACACACATGCACCCTCACAAACACACACACATCCTCACGAACACACACACACATCCTCACGAACACACACACACTCTCAAGAACACACACACCCTCACGAACACACACACACCCTCACGAACACACACACAGCCAAACCCCCCACATATACATACACACACACACTTCAGAATTCGTCACCGTATCACGCACACATTCACAGCGTGACTCTGCACTTGGTAACGACAAAAAATAAATAAATGAAAAGCGAACAAGAAAAGCGCGCGTCGTCAGATAAAAAAATACTATACGACGAACGTATGCCAATCCGCCAGTCAGGATGACATCTATTCGTTGCCATCGCAGAATCGAAACGCGAAGACAGACTTGCAAAGGTTTTTTGTAATATTTATTCCGCAAGGTGATATCGAGAACTGCGAATACATCCGTTCTATGTGTAGGTACGCCTAAATTATTTCGAACATTAAACAGGGTTCAAATTGAATTAGCTAGCAAACTCCACAGACGGGATCGATACCGACATCTAAACATAATCAAATGTATTTTTGGGGTCACTTGAAAAATCTTTCATTTTAGAGAGGTCATTGACTCTAAAAAAATATGATCAAAGATCCAGAAATGACAGCCGGGACCAACGGCTTAACGTACTTTCCGAGGCACGGAGGGGTCTTGTTATGTTAAGATGGTCACCCATCCACGGACCAACCGCGGCAAGCGTAGCTTAACCTGTTCGATCGATCCGTGCGGCTAATATTACTTAGCCACAAGCCCCTCAGCAATTGGGTTGTGCGGTTAGACTGGAAGCTGACCCCAACTCAATCGGGAAAAGGCAAATGATAATGAATGATGAGATATCAGTACCAATTATATCTGTAGAAATTCGGTAGCTAAATTAATATGTAAAAATAAATGTGTTGATAACAAAAATGACATAAATAAATATCGACAGGTCATTGGCCTACTATCGGTGATACTTCTGTAGTTTCTCACAGCTGGGCGTGCGCAGTTTCTGCGCGTCGGCGTACTGGCGCGAGTCCCCGAAGTTGCGCGCCTTCCACACCATGCTGTCGCGGTAGTTGCGCTCGCGCTGGCAGGCGTGGCGGAGGCCCACTGTGGGGCAAATATGTGGGTCAATATACGGATGTAGCTGAGTCAAAAAAAAAAAACTTTTGCTCGATAGCTTGAGGATGTGGTCTTAATGATGATGACCAGAGATCGGATATTCGGATGCATATTCACCTAAAGCTGAGATGTTGGCTAACATAGAATGCGCTTTTGTATCGAAAAAGTGTTAATTTAGGTAAGTAATTTGTTTATTTTTTGTTTTAACTAATACAAACCACCCCTCCTCCAGTACATACACATATTTGTATCGGGTTAAACATTAATTTAGTTATACAATCCAAGAATCCCGGGGTTTTTAATAAATATTACAAATAATTTATAAAGCCACTTCCATACTTTCATAGCTAAATATTATCTTTAGGTAAATATGCATCCGAATATCCGATCTCTGGTGATATATCAACTGATAGTATAAAATTGGTTTGTTCAGACGTACCTATATATTCCTCCTCTATTGCCATTTCGAGACGTCGCAGCGATCCTTGGTAGTCAGTGTGGAAGTTTTCTTTCACGTAGTATGGAACCTGGAATTAAAAAGCTTAATATTTTAGGACTATAAACAAACTCAAAGGAAATATTAATACAATACTTCAAATTTTTTAAATAAAAACTCATAATTTTAATACCTAATTATTCGGTTTAACATAACCTCGGCATTCGGCCGAAATTCGGTTCAAATGCCGAACATACGTCACTATAGAATATTAAAATTAATATATGTTTTGACTAACATAATACCGACTAATCCAATAAAATAAAATCATTTATATAAGTTTAAACTTCATGACGATCGGTTCAGCTGCTTAGGTGTGAAAGCGTAGCAGACAGACAGAGTTAATTTCGCATTTATAATATTAGTAGGTATTATAATTGTGAATTATCACTTTGAACATCGACAAAAAAGATTTATCTAGAACTGAGTTCGAAATGATCATTATCCTTGATATTTATCTAGATAAATATAGGTTTACAAGTATAATCGAAAATATTTGCCACTGTTTAATTTGTCGCATTCAACGACTACGTGTATCCGAACACGCGCCACTTGACGTCAATGGCCGGGGATTCCCCGCGTCGTCGTGTTTCGTAGCTGACTGACTGAACTATCTGTCAATGATTCATTCATGTGTTTAGTGTGTGGCCAAAATAAAGTTGGTTTTTTAATTCTTAGCGTAACTTTATTTGTGTACAAAAATATCAAATACATTGATAAATTATTTTATTTCTGTAAGTAGGTTTATTCATACAAAGGCTTTTACAAGTCAATTATATTTTTAATTTAAATTGAGGTCGGCGTTGTCTATCTGACTACTCTGAGAAAAAAGGCCGAAACAAACTCAGAGGTCACAGTCTCGTTTGAAGTCTAGACATAATCTTAATCAGATCATGTAGATCGGTGTTTGAAGCGGTCTTTTGAGGAAGTAACCACACAGATTTGAGCGGCTCTGTCCAGTCAGTGCACGCATTTGTCAATTGTTACTACAACATTACGTGATGCCCTGTTTGGTCAAACTTTGACTGTATTAAAACCAAAAACACTGGATTTTGAGTTCGTTGCAAAAAAGTGTGAAAAATCAGGGGATTTTAGACCGCTTGAAAGAGCATAGCATGATATGTCAGCCTGGAGTGTGTGAGCTAAAGGTGTGACTAATATATTCGTAATAGGTACAGGTATTATAATACAAGCCATGTATATTCATATTAGGATAAGCGAATATGGAGTAATAGGTTACCAAGTATTAGTCAAATAATAGGGACGCATACGAGTATAAATTGTGTAACATGGTAAAACATGAAAATAAAAAAAAAAAAGTATAAGAAAAAGAATAATAATGTGTTAAGAAAAATGTATATAATATTATATAGGTGTATAGTAGAAAAAAACAATAATCATTGTACATAAGGGATTAACTTTTTAAATAACGCCAACATATTCAACGTTGACAGTCTTAAGCCTATTAAAGTATGAAATAATGTTTAATCACAGTTTCACTTCTGTATTAGGCATACGTGAATAATTTAGTAGACGTGCATATTCACGAGAATATTGTATTTCATAATAATTATTATGGAGAATATTACGGAGGTATCAATATTGGATTGTACTCAATCTAATATTGATACCTACTAATAATGAATCGGTTCACTAATATTTGACAAATACCCATTATCATAATATACATTAACTAATATATTCAATAATAGGATTACTTAAAAATGACGCTAATATAACATCTCTAGTGTGAGCAGTGGTAATGAAATAATTTACGCGAAGTAAAGTGTCTATCAGGGTTTAAACCTACGAGTTAGTCGCGGCCGTTTCCACTGGACCACCACTGCTTTCTTGGGTACGGAACCTTAAAAAGCTGCTAGACCAGGGGTCGGCAACTTTTTGAGTCGGAAGAGTCAAAAATTAAAAATTATAAAATTTTTAAAGAGCCACAAAACATTTAAAATATTATATAGATTACGAAACAAGTCACAGTTATTATAGGTTTCATAGTGAAATTGCGTGAAATCGGGGTTTAAACGCAAGGAGACAGAAAAGGGGCGTGGCCTAATCTACACCATTTGCAAACTCGCCATTTTTTATTTTTATTTGACAGCTCGCCAGGTGAAAGGAAAATAAATAATATTTGCGTATGGAACTAAAGAGCCGTCAGCCGCAGGTTGCCGACCCCTGTGCTAGACAGATGTTTCAGCGGCAAAGTAACAATCATAAGTAACTTCTACATGCCTGAATTTGCCCACTGCTGGCCATAGGTCCCGGAAGATTAAATTACTACTAAAGAAAAAAATATTAAATCAGAGTAATTACGTATATTTCCACTTTCTCATTTATGTCTATTATTATTATTAAATTAAATTAATTATAAAAAAAAACAATTCTGTCATGTACATCTGTACAGACGCCAGCACATTAAGCTACCCCAATCTGTCAAATTTCTTTGATCGATTTTCAACTTTATCACATAAGCATAAGGTACATGTTCGATTGGGAAAATTCAACAGTTTGGGGTAGATTGATATGCTAGCGTCTGTACATTAAATGCTACTAAGGGCAAATTTTTCAATAGTCAGATAACTTTCACCTGAAGAATAAATCTGACCTGCCAGGGGTGCGGGTTGTTCGAAAGAGATACCGCGGCCCCTGGCACACAGGCAACTGAGGGAACACGGGTGGGTTTTAGTCAGTAAAAGTCTGACACGCCCTCTCGCTCCACCCAGAGCGGGAGAAGTTATTTGATGATTTCCCACCCAAAAAAAAAAAAAAAAATCTGACAGTTTGGCATATTTCCTGTACAAAAGCCGTCAAACCGACATATTTATTCCACAGATATAAGTTCTGACTATTGAAAAATCTGCCGTAACATTATAAATTTGAAAGTTTGTGAGGATGGCTGGATTTTTATTACTCGTTCACGCGAAAACTACTGAACAGATTTGGAAGAAATTTGGCACACATATAGTTTATAACCTGGATTAACTTATAGGGTACTTTTTATCCCGGTAGTACGTTCCCGTGGGATAATTTTCGATCTCTAAGCGAGCGAGGCCGCTGGCAAAAACTAGTAATACAATAAAGTTGAGGAGTTCATTTATTTGGACGCGCTAATCTCTGGAACTCCTAAATAAATAAATAAATAAAATAAAATGAAATTCATTTATTTCAGGCTAAACCCATATTACAAATAAAATTAAAAATAAGAATAAAATAAAATTTCAAAATGCTGCCACAGAAAACAATAAAATGTCATTAACAGAAAATTAAATAAAATAAAAATCACAGAATTGGAATAAAATAATATGTCACAGAATTGAAATTTGAATATAATGTCAAATTGAACGTTCACAGAGTTAAAGTCAAAAATATATACAAGGTGTAACTTAAATAACGCACAACCTCTTAAGGGGTCATTGTACTCATCATTATCAACAAGTTTTACTATGGGACCAAACCTGAAATCGTAAAAAAAAAATCAGCTGTTCCCTACATTTTGACGATTTATGCGAATACAAGTGTATGGAACAGCTGATTTTGTTTCGCGATTTCAGGTTTGGTCCCATAGTAAAAGTTGTTGATAATGATGAGCACAATAACCCCTTAACAGGTTGTGCGCTATTTAAGTTACATCTTGTATATGTGCAGGCACTGGCATGCAGCTGCAGCCATCTCCGCAAGAAAGGAGAATGCCACCGCTCGGACAACACGCTCAGGATCCCGTTCGAGCTGCCCCTACAGCGACGCAGAAGCGATGCACTCCTTTTCCGGATTATTCCGTAGAAGTCATCGGTAGTAGCATCAGCGAACATCGCCGATGCGCTACAAAATCGGGGCCGCCCCAACAGAATTCTGAACGCGTTGTTGTACTGAACACGAAGCGCGTTGTACGCCCGCCGGGTGAAGTTGGTCCACAGGCTGCACGTGTAAAAAGTCTGGCAGTATGCCTTGATCAAGGTTATTTTTACCTGTGAAGAACAACGTGTAAACCTGCGAACCAACATGTTGCACCGGACAGACAACGCCCAAAATGGATTTGAAAAATTCTTTTAGCATTTGTTAGCCGAATTTTCGAAGAACATTATTGGCTATTTAACATCAAGCTACGACCGTTAGGAGCCGAGCAAAACGAAAGAATAGCGCGGGCAGGACATGTAGCTGTTATTGTAGTATATTTTTGTGTCTTACAACTAAAAATAAAATATCTTTAGTAAAATGTAAAGTGTGATTATAAAAATAAACCCATAATTTCTAAGGTATAAGTCATCAAAAATTATTATTTTTTTAGTATTACAAAATTTTTGCCACACGAAGCGACGCGCTTTATTTGTGTTAACCAAATGTACAAACAGGCTGTGGATGTGTGCGTGAAGGTTGTAATTTTTTTAAAAATTCTATACTTGTATAAATATTTGCATACCATGACAATATGGTAAACAAGTTACCAAAACTCTATGTACTTATAACACCTTGCATGCATTTTATAATAGGGTATTACACTCGTTTTTGAAAAGTGTCTTAATTAGATTCTAAAATGCTAATAAACCACCAAAAAAACTACAACAATTTTATTGAATCGATTAGTGTCATAAAAATGCATTAAAATTTTACATTTTCATATTTCGTGCGTAATTTGACGAAAACGCTGGACGCAGTGGACGCTATATTAGTCTGTGGGTATGACGTCAGTTTGCTGTGTAAACAAATGCGCTGATATTTTGTATGATAATCGTTTATAATAAAAAAAAATAGTTATTATTCTACTTGACGTTGGTTTGCTATTCCTGCATGTAAGATATTATTTCAATAAAAAAAATACTTTGGTTACGAAAATAATTAAAGTATAAAGTGGTTCAGTTGATTAGTTTATACAGCAGTATGACGTAATAACATAGCGGCTACTAGTTCATTGTGTTCAAAAACACACCAATTCGAAATTTCATCATCTTTGGGGTCAAAACAATGCATATTTATGCGATAGCAGCATTCGCGGTTGATTTGCTGTCACTTTTTTAAGAGTTCCGTTGTCTGTCTCCGAAACTCATCATCAGATCTATACGAAATTTATATGGGACCATTTCGAAATAAACCCCTTTCGAACAAAAAAAGAATTTTACAAATCCGTCTATACAGGAAAAGTTATTAACCTGATTTAATTTTATATAACCGACGAAAAATTTCTGCGCTGGGGGGTCAAGAATGATATGCTGAATTCATGGTTACAGTTAGCGCACTGAATAAAAACTTTTCCTGTATATGCTAGTTGCACAGTATGAAGTTAAATAAATAACTAAGGTGCGTAGTACTCACTACCGGCGTGTGTATGACCAGTGGGCCTAGTGTGTGTTTCTTTTATCCATCTCGACTGCGTCCGGTACTCCGATTGGTCCGTCACCAATCCAGGGCCAATCGGAGCGCCGAATGCGGTCGATGCGTTAGATCGAGATGGTTAAAAGAAACTTACGCTAAGGCTTCAGATGTATGAACGTAAAAGAGGCAAAAGGAGTCAATTAGGGTGAACCTAGTCCACATTTTTTGCATACAAACTTCGGGAGTGTTTTACAGCACTGTCTGACAGGCCACATCCAAAGTAAAATATGATATCGTTTTGTCTCATTATTAATATTGTCTGTACGGAAACAGAATACTAAAATAAAAACTCATTAAAAAGTTAGGAGCCAACAAAGATTCGTTTTTCTTGCTAATTTTACTTAACTTTGGGCGTGTTTAAGTAATAAAGGAAGTGTAAAATCTCCAAAACCAAGTCGGTACCGACAAAGTTCAATTATCAAAAAGTTCAATAAACTTTATTGGTCATTGATTTATGTATTGGCTTTTTCATAAAACCCGACATTCCAAAGGACTTTTCTTGAATTTTTTACTATAAATGATCCTGCATCTCACTCAATAACGTTGTGCGTGTAGACTAGCGTCTAACTGCTCATCACTGATACTATCTCTGTCGGACACGAAGCCTGGTGAGACAGTGTGATTTTTAGCCAGGCCTACCAGTGAGTTCGAGCCCGCGACTAGGTTCCCCTTAAGGATCGTTCTGGCGTGCTGTAGTTTCTGTCTATCTCCATGATAAAAAGGCATGAGTTCATTTATGTATGTATTAGTGATGTACCGACTAGTCGGCCGTATTTGTAGCCGGCGATTTAATATGCTTAAAAATTTAAAAAACGGCGATTGAAATGAAATTGTAATCTTTACTGTAATAATTTTTATTATAGAATCATTTTTACAGTTTTCTTTCAGTGCAATCTAGAATAGGATAGGAAGAAACGCCGGCTCGCACTTAAACGATGATAGAATAAATTCAAAGTAAACAAAAACACGTCCTGACAATTCCGCCTGGTCGCCGGGCACCTACGAGCCGAAAGTGTAGTCATGAACATTATCGATTTCGCCCGAACTCAACCGAAAGCAATGAACGACTTGGCCGACTATTCGGCCGATTAGTCGGCCATTTTATAGCAGACTAGTCGGCTAGTCGACCAAATTCATACTCGGCCCACCTCTAGTATGTATACGTATGTAAATAACTAATAAAGTTACCGCGCTAAACCTCTAACACGTAACGTCCGCACGAGTGTCCACAGAAAAGTCAACATCTTGGCACAAACCTTCAAATTAACCGTTTCCCTCGGGACTGGGTACTTGGAGTTCGGTGCCAGGCTGTAGACCGGCTCGCTGATGAAGTAGCCGGACATCATGGAGAGCAGCACGAGCACCAGCACCGGCAGTAGCTGCACCAGGCCGGCGTGCGCGTCGCGCTGTTCGGGCTCGCGGGCACGGCGCCGGGTGTACACCTGCGGGCCCCCGCCCGGGAAGGCTGCTGGATTGACGGATTTTGTATGATAAATAAAGTTAAATATTTTATTGATGATTGAAGGGGCTAAGTAACAGTGGCGAAAGCACCATATAACACGATTACTACCGGCTTCCCTTCGGGGATGCGCATCGGCAACTCTATCGCTATTCAAAAATGGCACGTCAATAGTGGCTACTATTGTCAAAAAATATAGTTACACTACGGGTATTTAATTCACCATAACAGCCAAACAAAAACGGTTATAAAAAAAAAACCTGGCGCCAAAACGTCATAATCGGGAACTAAAAATTCATTCAACAGCGATCCCGTAATTATGTCAGTTTAGGTCACGTGGTACCGCTTGATATTGATGAGAGCAAGCCGCTGTACAACGGGTTATGACAGAGACAGATATAGAAAAATGCGTCAACGAGAACGAGATGGAGGAATATTACACATTTGGTTTGGTTTTCAGCTGTTCAATTATATTGTATTTAATTCTTTACGTTCCTATTTTAATTTTAGAATGATAGGAAGTATTCTTTATTGATAAGTCACTAAGTTAAAGACGACTTCGCTTCGGCTCCTCTCTTAGAAAAATGTACACCTCGCCGCTGCTAAGTAATTAAAGACGCACGGGTCGATCGAACGGCGGGGCTATTGCGTAACCTACTATCAGTAGGCATGACTTTCATTTTGAAAGTTCAACTACATTAATTACGTTATTTACGTTGTTTATAATAATAATAATCTTTATAATAATCTTTATTACACGAGAAAGTGGTTACAATAGTGTGAAGTCCCTGACTCTTGTGCTAGGTGATATACCTGTGTGACAAGAGCCAGTGCCCTCTCCCAGTAGGAGATGTACAGAATCTTATGCAAAAAGATTAACAAAAATAAAAAGAATAAGGTGATAACAAAAAAAAGTAAAATAAACTAAAACTAAAAACGGTTAAAAGAAGCCTTTGATGAGTTTGCGAGTGTTTGTGTGTATGTTTGTGTCTCAGAGTGAGCATAAGTGTGTGTGCGCGTGTATGTGTGTGTGTGTGTGTGTATGTGGATGAGAGGGTATGTTTGTGTATGTGGGTGAGTGTTTCTGTGTGTATGGGTGTGTGTGTTAATAATTAATCAGGAGGGGTTTTAATGTTACGAAATAGAAACGATGATTTTCTCTGTTTCGTCATAGTTCAGTGACAGTAGCCATGGCTTAAGAGTCTGCTTGACTTTATGTATGGTTAGTTTATAAATTGAAAGGTTTTTGTTTATTCTATTATACATTACTGCGCTTTGGGCACGACGTTACACAACACAACATAATATGAAGCAATGGATTAGGCAATATTTAGCTTCAAAATTATTCAGATTCTGATTGATGGTATGTTACGCTATTTCGGTACAGGTTAAGCTACGCTTGCCGCAGTGGGTCCGCGGATGGGCGACCATCTTTCCATACCAAGAACCCTCCGTGCCTTGGAAAGCACGTTAAGCCGTTGGTCCCGGTTGTCATTTGTGGATGTTTAACAGTCGTTACGGGTCGTCAGAAGGCTGAAAGTCTGACAACCAGTCTTACCAAGGGGTATCGTGTTACCCAGTAACTGGGTTGTGGAGGTCAGATAGGCAGTCGCTCCATGTAAAATACTGGTCAGCTGCATCCGGTTAGACTGGAAGCTGACCCCAACATAGTTGTGAAAAACGAATGACTTTTTACTCCCTAGGGTCTAAAGTGACCACTTTCACCACCGCCCACGACCAAACTTCGTAGGGCTATATTGGTGTCTTTTGAGAGCATGAGGGGGCGTCCATTAATTACGTGAGGCGTTTAGGGGTGGGAGGGGGTCGAGACGAATCTCACCCAATCTCACGTGGGGGAGAGGGGGGGTCTTGGTAAATATCACGTAATTTATATTTTTTCCCGCAAAGAACCAATGTAACATTACGAGATAACCGGGTTAAATTATGTGAAACATGTTTTTCCACCCAGATGGCAAAATCCTACAAAATAATATTTATCGCAGTTATGCGAACGCCACAAAGTAGCACAGTAGCCCCTCGATGGTATAACCACCACCAGCCAGCCAAGCCAGCCAAATGCAGCGCATAAATCCAACGCAAATAAGCACAGATTAACGTTTTTACACTAAAACCACGTATTTGAAATATCTCACGTGAGATTATGGGGAGGGGGGGAGGGTCGAGCCAAATCTCACGACATCTCACAAGGGCGGGGGTGGGGGTCGAAAAATCGCCAAAATTTACTCACGTAATTAATGGACGCCCCCTGAGAAGTGAAAAAAAATCTCTTTTTAATTTTCTGTGTGTGTGGGTTAGGTCAAGTGAGAACTTTGACCAAACGCGCGCGAGCACGGGCAGGAGATTCAAATGTGATAAGATTCCAATCCTCTGGAGTATTACTGATGATTTGTCGGTGTCTGTGTGTCTGAGGCACGTGTCTCTTACCGGTGACTCCGAAGAACATGTTGAACAGTTCCTCAGCCGAGAGATCCGATTCCAATCCTCTGGAGTAATACTGAGGCTGTGTTGTTGGTGCGTGTGTCTCTAAGACACGTTTATGTGTGTCTGAGGCACGTGTCACTTACCGGTGGCTCCGAAGAACATGTTGAACAGTTCCTCAGCCGTGAGATCCGACTCGAATCCTCTGGAGTAGTACTGATGCTGTGTGGTCGGCGCGTGTGAAGTTTCTTCGCCGCGCACGTCATATTGTTTGCGTTTTTCGGCGTCAGTTAAAATGGCTGCTGCGTTGCCTATCGCCTGTAATGAGAGAGGGAAAACGGCTGGAGATTAAGGAAGAATGAAGTATGTTGCTTTGAGGTTTATACAGAAGTAGGTTTACTTGACAGGGAGACACAGGAATTCTGGACTTTTTAATCGTTTTTACGCTTAAGTTGGTAACCCCAGGGCAGCCCAAGAAAATTCAAATTTAAATATCAAATAAAAATAAACTTTAAATAAAATAATTTCACGAGCTACCCAGGCGGTTATTTATTTATTATTAAACTTTCCGCACACAAAAAAGGTACAAAGGCGGATTTAATGCCCTAGGCATTCTAACCCCCCCCCCCAACCCGTAATGTAGGATATTCGCCATCTTCAACCAGCCCCAAGTGTGTCGATGCCGCTTTGGTGATCCTGTGCGGAGTGTATACATGCGTTGATGTTAAGAAAGTCACAGGTATCAGCGGGTTCAAGAGCCGAGATGCTGAACCTGAATGCGCAGAAGTCGATTTTTGGGTTTGCGACGGGGAAGCGGGCGGCGCCAGCAACTTATTTCCCTTATAGGTAATGCTCGCGAAGAGGAAGGCGGCGCATGTGAGGGAAAGGCAGTATATGCGCCCTCACGACCCTAGCCTCCGCAGGAGACGCCCTGGGCGTCGGGAATCCCAGGCTGATTCCCGGCCACCGTAGGCGCGGGCTTGTGGACGGCGAGTAATGTGTAGCTCGCTGTCCGGTAAGGACCAAGCCCGGGTCGACGGCGCGTTGTGTTCCACGCGCGCCTCAAAGAGATTTCAGCACCAACTGAAGGGGCCCGTAAGGGCCGATGCCTGCCATGGGTGCGGGTTGTTTGAAAGAGATACCGTCGCCCCTGGCACACAGGCAACTGAGGGAACACGGGTGGGTTTTAGTCAGTAAAAGTCTGACACGCTCTCCCGCTTGGGACCAGCTATTTGATGATTTCCCACCCAAAACAAAAACCCTTATAGGTCAACCAAGATCAGAATATTTTATTTCATATTTAAACCTACATGAGCACTTATTTATGAAACGTCAGAATGTAAGTGCACAGTTCCAATTGCTCGTTTCCTGTGGAGAAAAGTAAATCGGTCAGCTTCCCGCGTCTCGCTCCGCTCACACCCCAATCACACTTATTAATTTTCTGCGCGAATACCCAACCACTGTTGCCGATCGCTCTTAAGGGGAACCTAGTCGCGGATCGATCTCACTGGTGGTCCTGACTAAAAATCACGCTGTCTCACCAGGCTTCGTGTCCGACAGAGATAAGTACCAGTGATAAGCAGTTAGACGCTAGTCTACATACAAAATGTTATTGAGTAAGATGCAGGATCATTTATAGTAAAACATTCGCGTAAAAAATTAAGAAAAGTATTTTGGAAGATCGGGTTTTATGAAAAAAACACTGCATAAATCAATGATCAATAAAGTTTATTGAACTTTGTCGGTACCGACTTGGTTTTGGAGATTTTACACTTCTTTTATTACTTAAACACGCCCAAAGTTAGGTTAAATTAGCAAGAAAAACGAATCTTTGTTGGCTCCTAACTTTTTAATGGCTTTTTAATTTAGTATTCTGTTTCCGTACAGACAATATTAATAATGAGACAAAACCGTACCATGTTTAGTATTTGATGTACATTGTCGAACAGTGGAGTAATACCCTTCCGAAGTTTGTATGAGAAAAATGTGGACTTGTTCCACCTTAAACCTCCCCGATAACTGTACATACCTTGAAAGCCTCTCCAGCTCCTGGCGCGTGGTTCTTATCAGGATGTAGCTGTAGAGCGAGTTTTTTGTAAGCCTTCTTTATGTCGGAATCCGTCGCCTCTTTTGTTACAGCTGAAAAATAACATTATTCCATATTTAGAAGAGGCCTAGCATAATAAGCCTATATCGTTTCCACTGCTGGGACACAGGCCTTCTCTCTGTGAGACGTACCCTACCACGCGAGCCCACTGCGGGGTTAGTAAATGTCACATGTCTTCGAATTTTTTGGCTCGCTTCGCGACTCAGTACCAGACTGCTTATGAGTCTGGTTCTCTACCCCAATTCCTAACGACAGGAGTTACCCACCGTGTGCGTAGTCCCAGCGGAAAAGTGTCGAATTTCGTAATTTCAGTTTAGCAGATATTTAGTGTATGACGTCGTGTAATTGTGTATGGTAAATACAAATTTGTGCATCCAACCATTGAGGAGCTATTCAACAAAAACTGATTCCGCTGGGACTACGTCATCCCAGCGGCACTTTTTTTTCCGCTGGGACTACGCATACTTACCCACCTGCTCCATAAATTAGGTAGTACCGCGGAACCCAAAAATTATAGGCCGATCACGTGTTTACCGACGGTCTATAAGGTTCTTACATCCACTTTGAGAACAAAAAATTTCATACATGTAGACACCTATTCACCAGTTCTAGCACATGCCGGTTTCCTCACGATGTTTTCCTTCACCGTTTTGAGAGCAGTGGTGATGAAATAATTTACACAAAGTAATGCGCCTGTCTGGGTTCGAACCTGCGACCATTAATGATGCATAACATGCGAACTCATAAGTCGCGGCCGTTGCTACTGGACCACTACTACTCTGATGGGATACCACAGCTCCAAAATAAACTTTAAAATGTTCCTCAAATTGTGGTTTACTTTTTATTAAACGTTCTTAATTATTTTACCAATATTTACTTTCTATATTTTACGCTTTGTACTACTTTCCATACTAGACGAACTATTTTGCATCGGGGCTCGTACTATGTTATATATTTTACTGGAAACATTTTAAAAGTGTAACGGTGGAGTTTCTTGCCCATTCTTCTCCATACGAAACTACATTTTGGAAGGGGCGACTAGAATCAATTCTATTTTAATGTAAATGTTGACGTTCAAAAGTGCCTTTTAAGTGCCTATTTGAAATAAATACTTTGACTTTCGACCTAGAAGAGGGCTACAAAATGACCTCTTCACTCTTACCGAGGTCGGTCCGTGAATGGGGGACTATCCATTACATGTACCGAGATCCCTTCGTGCCTCGAAAAGCACGTTAAGCTACTGGTCTGGACTGTCATTCATTGATCTTAGACAGTCGTTACGGGTTGTCAAAGCCTGAAAGTCTTACAACCAGTCTTGTCAAGAAATATGGTGTTACACAGTAACTGGTTTATGGAGGTCAGATAAGCAGTCTCTCCATGAAAAATAGATATTCAGCTGCATCCGGTTAGATTTATAGCCGAGCCTAACATGGTCGGAATAAATAATAGTTAAAAAAACTAAAAAACACGCTTTAAAAACCAAACTAAAAAAGGAGAAAATAAAAATACTATTTATTTTCTATTTATTTAGGTCTGCTAACTACAAAAACGTGTTTTTTTTTTAAATTAATATTTTTCCTTTTTTTCATTTTTCTCAATTTTTTTTTGTAAAAACTCAAAGCAATTATTTCAAATAAACCAATTACAGGCACTTTTGAATTGTCAAGGTCGGTGAGGTAGAAAGATGAAGCTAGTTGCCCATTCCAAAGCGTAGGTACCTATGGAGAAGAACGGGCAAGAAACTCCATGGACACATATTGAATTGTCATCGGTCCTCGATAAGTTAACAAAGTTTCAATGAAATCTGACCGTTTAAAGTGGGTCAAAATCGCGCTCAAAGGAGTCGGTTACATACAAACAAACATACAAGTGAAGCTAATATAAAGCGTGTTTGGGTAGCCACATGATGATGATAGTGCCTATGTCAGAATACGTCACAAATTAGCTGTTTATCCATTCATACCACGTCACGATTGGACGCGTCAATTGGATCAATCATACGTACTTTAACTTGCATCATACAATAGTCATCCTTGTTTGTATGACGCTTGAGAGACAGGGAAAATTGTGAAATCTGACCTTAGTAAGTTTCTATGGCCTTGTCGTAAATAACTGAATTGTATTTATAATTATAACTAGCTTTTTCACGCGACTTCGCCCGTGTGCGGACGAAATTGCAGGCGGAAGGTAGTATATCTATTATCATAAAAAAAAAACTTAAAAAATAAACAACCGACTCCCGAAAAAACACTACAAAATGAAAAATTACTTTAATTTCGAAAGTAGGTGTCTTTGAATTACTTTACTACATAAAGGGTCTTTCAACAAGGACGGGTCGATGTTGAAATTAAATAAAACAAGCTGTATGTGAGATATTAAAGAAATTATATTTTTATTTGAAAGGCCCATTTATGCCATTATTTATGAAATATGACATCGTTTAAATGTCTACCGCGGCTTCGAACGGTTGCACGGATCCGAGAGGTCCAATTTTCAATTACTCTACGGCATAGATCCGGCTGAATCTGAGCGATAGCCTGCGTTATGTTGACTTTCAGGGCATCGGTAGATTGCGGAGTATTGGCATAGACCTGCGACTTGAGAAAACCCCACAAGAAAAAGTCTAGCGGGGTCAAATCGCACGATCTTGGTGGTCAATTCACGTCACCTCTGCGAGAGATAACCCTACCCTCGAACCGTTCATGCAGAATGTCCATTATGTCGCTCGCTGTGTGGCACGTAGCGCCGTCTTGTTGGAACCACATGTTGTCCACGTCCATATCGTTCAATTCAGGCCAAAAGAAATTGTTATTCATTGATCTGTAGCGCTCGCCGTTGACAGTAATGGCCTCGCCATCATTGTTTTCGAAGAAGTACGGACCAATGACGCCGCCGGACCAAAATCCGCACCAAACAGTAACTTTTTGTGGATGCATTACCACCTGGTGAACCTCATGTGGGTTGTGGTCGTCCGATATACGGCAATTTTGCTTATTAACAAAACCATTCATCCAAAAATGCGCCTCGTCGCTAAAGATGATTTTTCGGCCAAAATCGGGGTCCTCTTCCAAACGTTCCGTAGCCCAGTCAGCAAACAAACGGCGTTGTCTATGGTCATTTACTTTGAGCTCCTGGGTCAGTTGGATCTTGTACGTGTGTAGGCCCAAGTCCCGACGCTAAATTCGCCAAGTTGAAGTCTGCGAAAGGCCGAGTTCTTGTGCACGGCGAGAAATCGACTGCCTCGGAGTCTCCTGCACACTCTCACTGACAGCAGCAATGTTCTCGGCCGATCTGGCGTTCCTTTGACGTAAGGGTGTTGGTTGGTTGTTTACCGAACCAGTCGTCTCGAATTTGGTCACCAAACGTTGAAGAGTCGACTTTGAAGGGCCACCGCATCTGCCGTAAAATGGACGTAATGCGCGCAACGTTTGCACTAACGAACATTCATTTTGATAATAAAGTTTTATCATTTGGACGTGCTGCTCAATCGTGTAACTTGCCATGGTGATTTGGCATCAGTAACTGAAGAAATAACAACGCATTTGACAGATGCCGCCAAAACAACATAGCCGCCACAAACGTTCAACATCGACCCGCCCTATTTGAAAGACCCTTTACATTGTTTACATTAATAACATTATTATATTACTTAAATTATTTTATTTTATTTTTTGTCACCGCCTTCCGAAATTAAAGATATTTTTCATTTTGTAGTGTTTTTTCGGAAGTCGGTTGTTTTTTGTTTAAAGTTTTTTCACTTTTTAGCAATAGTGCCTACCCCACACCAATTCGAAATTTCATCATCCTTGGGGTCAAAACAAAGCATATTTATGCGATAGCAGCAATCGCGCTTGATTTGCAGTATTTTTTTGAAGAGTTCCGGTGTCTGTCTCCGAAACTCATCATCAGATCTATATCAAATTTAAATGGTACCATTTCAGAATAAACCCCTTTCGAACAAAAAAATAATTTTGCAAATCCGTCTAAACAGGAAAAGTTTTTATTCTGTGCGCAAACTTTAACCATGAATTCAGCATACCATTCTAGTTTTTAACTAGTAATTTTTAACTCTATTTTATTATACTATACAAGAACCGTTTATTGCCTTGTGCTATGGCAATGGAACCCTACGTGTGCGAGTCCGTCTCGCACTTGGCCGTTTTTTATTAAAATATTTATTGTACAGAGCCCAGCACATCAAACTACCGCAATCTGTCAAATTTCTTTAATAGATTATCAACTTTATAACATAAGCCTAAGGTTGATGTTCAATTGGGAAAATTTTACAGTTTTGGGTAGCTTGATGTGCTGGCGTCTTTACAATGCATAAAAGTAAGTATAACGTACAAAAAACGTAAAAGAAATTAAACTTCGAGCGCTGCGCATCTTTCCTGCCACTTTTTTGCCTTCAGAAATCAACTGTATTTGCTAGACACGATAATTTTTTTTATAAATAAAATAACAAACAACAATGTTCTTTATAATACTGCCGTGAATATTGTAAGTAGCAAGAATAAACCTTGATCAGCAGAAATTCAAGGAAATACATTAAGTATTTCTTTTGTTGAGTTTTTACTGAACAATACACACTATTGGACTTAGAAAGGGGCTTGTAACTAAGTAACAACCGCACAGGTCGATCGATTACGTTAAGCTACGCTTGTCGCGGTCCATGGATGGGTGACCATCTTCACATACCGCGACCCCTCCCTCCATGCCTCGGAGACAATAAGTAAAAAGTAAAAAACATAATGGATCAGGGGTGCGGGTTCTTCGAAAGAGATACCGCGGCCCCTGGCACACAGGCAACTGACGGAACACGGGTGGGTTTTAGTCAGTAAAAGTGTGACGCCCTCCTGCTCCACCCAGAGCGGGAGAAGTTATTTGATGATATCCCAGTCAAAAAAAAAAAAACAAAAGAGCAATAGAAAACCAAAAGATCAATTATTCTTGGACCCTAAAAACATTCAAATACAAGTTGTATTTTCATCTTAGCGACAATCATGTCAGAAACTTGCCAAACATTTGAATTTTTTTAAGTATTTCTTACAGATTAAGACTTTTTTTTTTGTTTTTTGTTTATCTTGCAATCAGTTTTTAAAAACTATGAGCTGATGAGTCAAGGTCTGGCAGGGAAGAGTTATTCCTCATCAGGAGCAACTCTCATATGAATAACGCAGCTCTAAAATCAAAAGTCATTTATTCAAATTAGGCTGAGAATCAGCACTTTTCGAACGTCAAAATACATAAGACAGTTCCCCCAAAAACGCTCACCCGTCACCACTTCCTAGTGCTTTAGCTGGGAAGAAGAAGTAGCGGAACAAACTCCCCAGCAGCACAGCTGTGTAATGCAACTCTGCAATGCAACAATGCAAAGTCTTCAGAATAAAACCATAAATAAATCAACAATAAAAAGAATCAATAACATGAAAAACCAAAAAGAAAATACAGAATAACCAAGAATGACGGCTGTCAAATTCAGACTTCTATGAAGGAAAAAATTTGGAATATGAAAAACATGCAATGTTGACGAGATCAGCAGCTCGAAGTACACGCCTACCACCCTGGACTCGTCGCTCAGTTCCACCTCACCGTCGCCGGAACCCAGCCCCATCGAGAGTGCTGTGACACTGGCCGTGGCAGTTGCGTCGAGCTCGAGCGACGAATATTTTTCCCCGCCGACGTGACCAACACCTGTACGTCGGCAGGGGAGAGGCCGGCCACCGAGGAGCTTGGGACTTAGAGCCGGGTCCCCGCTGCTGGTGGTTGTGTGCAGAGCATGAGATGGACTCAGTCTATGAACGAGAACATCATGCGCGCATATTACGCGTCTACAGAGGGGGGAACTAACCGCACTGCGTACCGCGAAAGGATGCTGTCTCTGTTCCAGGTTCTAGAACCAACCGTCAACGTCTCGGCCCAACGACTGTCGGATCAGGTGCGGGTCATCCGACGTAATTACAGGTTGGACGACACCGCACTTGATAGGCTGTGCTCAGAAGTACTGAGCAACCATATCGTCTCGACTCCGACACAAACCGCGGTACATGCGTCAACTACTGATGCAATCTCGCCGCGTTCCAATCATGTTGAAGAAGTTGATGATAGGGTTGCCACAGTAAGTAGTCAGTACAACGCCCGATTGAAGAGCGCACTGGAGGATGCATTTCGCGAATATCGGTCCACTCCGACCGAACTTAGACCCCGATTACCACGGTTACCTATGCACAAGAAAAATAGGGCGCCGGTCCGTGCCTTGGACTCGCAGCTCAAGAATTTCTTCGAGAACAGCGAGGTTCTCGTTGATACACACTCGATCCTGTATTGCGCGGCGGTTGCGGCATGTCGCTTAGCTAACGTCAAGTCTCCAAGCTGTGACGGAGCTTCTCGACCGAAACCAACCGCACCAGCCTGGCAGTGCAGGATCGAACGTCGTATCGATGGGCCCAGGGTACTCATCGGCAAACTATACTGCTTCAAGGAGGGCAATACACGACCACGAGTGATGCGCTTTGTGCAGTGGGCTTTCTCGGGGACTGGAATCAGTCCTCCAGAATACATGTCCCGTGTCACAGAGCGCATCGACTTCCTGAAGCAGAAAGTCTGTGTATGGGCGAGCCGTATTCGGCGGTATAAGCGGCGGGTTGACCGGTATAAGCAGAATCGCATGTTCCAGAGCTATGAGAGGTGGGTATGTAGAGCTTGGGAATGACCCGAACAAAATGTGATGGACGTGTGACGCCCGGATGATGCCACCGCGAGTGCATTTTGGCGGAGCATTTGGTCCGTGCCCGTCTGTCACGCTGAGGTAGGCTGGATGAAGGATGTCGAACGAGTGTGTGAACCTATACCAGAAATGGAACCCGTGTTCTTTACGCTAACAGACGTAGCCAGAGCAGTCCGTCCGTTACCGAATTGGAAATCACCGGGACCGGACGGACTGCATAACTTTTGGATAAAATGGGTTACTAGTTCACACTGTGTGGACAAATGTGCAGTCATGCTTGTAAAGCGAGGTGAGATTATGGAATCCGAGGGAATTTAACTTTCGGATTCCATACACCTCAGATCCCTCTCCTCATCCGAAAGCTATAAGTATTTGGGTATGTCGGAAGCGTTAGGCATCAACGCTGCTGACATGAAACAATCGTTGAGGGAGCGCTTCTTTGGTCGCCTGAAGAAGATATTAATTAGTCTTCTTTCAAGCGGAAACAAGGTACGCGCCTTCAACGGTTGGTTTGTGTCGGTTTTGATGTACTCTTTCGGCATACTCAAATGGACTCAGAATGAACTCAACGCCCTGGATCGGCGGGTCCGTACACTGCTGACTGCGAACCGGATGCATCACCTACGATCATCGGTAATGAGACTGTATATACCGCGGAAGAGCGGGGGTCGAGGCTTTTTAAATCCGAAGACCCTCCACAACCGCGAGGTGTGCAGTCTCAGGGAATATTTTTTTAAAGCCGAAGTGGGTATGCACTGTGATGTGGTCGCAGTGGACAAGGGGCTCACCCCGTTGTCCATGGCTAAAGAGAACTGGCGCAAACCTGTAACACTAACTATCGATGACCGCAAGGAAGTATGGTGAAACAAGGAGCTGCACGGGCGCTTCTATCGGGCTCTTCATGAGCCCGGTGTAGATTTCTTAGCGGCCATATCTTGGCTACGTTTCGGTGACCTTTTCGGGGAAACTGAAGATTTCGTCTTTGCAATTACGGACGAAGTTATCTTGACGAATAACTACCGGAGACATATTATGAAGGACGGGACGGTTGACGTGTGACGGGCATGTCACCGTCCGGGTGAGTCCATCAGACATATTATCTCTGGTTGTTCTCGTCGAGCAAACGGCGAGTACTTGCACAGGCATAAACAAGTAGCCAGCATTATTCACCAGCAACTTGTTTTGCAATATAAACTTGTGGATTCTGAGGTACCGTATTACAAGTATGTGCCCGACCCAGTTCTCGAAAATGACCATGTCACGTTGTACTGGGACCAGTCTATCATTACTGAGAGGACTATTGTAGCCAATAAGCCTGATATAGTGGTGATAGACCGGTTACCGCGCCGCGCAATGATAATCGATGTTACCATTCCGCATGACGGGAACCTCGTGAAAGCTGAGTAAGAGACACAGATTAAATATCTCGATTTAGCACACGAGGTTGTTGACATGTGGAATGTCAACTCGGCTGTCATTGTGCCGATTGTCGTATCAGCCAATGGACCGATGGCCGAAAGCCTCGAACAACATCTCTCGAAGCTCTCATTAGGCGGTTGGATCAAAGGCCTGATTCAGAAGGCAGTACTCCTCGATACGGCACGCATCGTGAGGAGGTTCCTGTCTCTGGAGCCCTAACCACCGGTAGCTCAAGGCGGTAGGTCAAGGGCTTGATCCAGAAAGTGATACTCCTGGATACGGCTCACATTGTTAGGAGGTTGGTCTCACTGGAGCCCTGACCGCCCGTAGCTTGGACCCTGTTCCTGGTACCGGGGGCTACTATTTTTAAAATTTTTAAATGATTTTATTTCTTTTACATTCTAATATTTAAAAATGTAATTTATATGTATTTAATGGAATAAAGGAAATAATAATAATAATAAAAATGTTTACTTCATCTACTTATGTAAATTACATTGTTAAGTTTTAAGCAAAGATTACTTCAATTAACATTTACAATATTATGGAGTATGAACTAAGATAGCCAATTGTGACATCCTGCATGCTTAATTTGCATGTATACACATGTTTTGACAAATAAAATTATCTTTATCTTTGCAATTTTCATGATTCTCATTAGACCGGGCCGTGCCGTGTCTGTGGCCCGGATGTGAAACGTTACATACATTTTGGTATGAAGCAGTTTATATTACACAGTGCATGATCCATGTCCCGTCAGGGCCCGGACGACGCTCGTCTAAATCACAGTTGTTGCACGGATACTCCCCTATAACCTGGTGTAATATAATTATGTAATATTAACGTGCAGCACAGACAGGCTCCGCTCCGACCCGGCCCGGACATGGCAGGGTGTAATGAGAATCATCCCTTATGTTAATTAAAATATGATTCGCGACAGTAACACATATGGCTTTACAGAATTAATGTCATCAATCCAACCCTCTAAATTAATTTAATCCCATCGTATGACTTACACACACATATTTACATGTGCATATTACGTGTTAAGACTAATAGTGATCATATTTTGTTCAATATAGCCTGACACAATCAGCAAGTTGCATAAGACATACGTTTTTAATTTCACGGGCTGTATAGTGTTCCTCTTTTTATATTATGAATGTGAAAGATTCTATATTAAAGTTACTTAATTACACTAAAACGGCTGAATGGATTTGTATGAAATTTGACATGAAGATAATTATTATAACCTAGATTA
This sequence comes from Antitype chi, assembly GCA_947359405.1. Lineage (NCBI taxonomy): Eukaryota > Metazoa > Arthropoda > Insecta > Lepidoptera > Noctuidae > Antitype > Antitype chi. The sequence goes on along the minus strand of OX375834.1, from coordinate 11,929,969 downwards.
ACATATACAATACTTTTAGGCACATAAATAGTCCACATTGACAAAATCAAGGCCAGAATATAGTAAATAATTAAATCTTTCTAATCAAACGACCCTGGACTACACAGTGCTTTGTATTTAGAAGCACTTTTGCATTTACTAAAAGTCAGTAGTGAGAAAGTTATATAAGCTTCAAACAGTTGTTCTCAACACTCTGTTATTGTGAAAGAGAATTTATTAGCATAAACAATTGACCACAGGGATTGCAGCTACATTCAAAAGATTATGAATACAGTCATAACTAGGCATTTTTCTTACCAAATACAATAAGAATTGTCCTGATAACAGCATGACAATGACCTACTACTATACTTCAGTATTCTGAAGCCTTTTTACGAATAAAAATTAAGTTAAAACACCTTTGAACCCGAATTCTTATAGACTGAATGACTAATCAATTAATTGGCTCACTTACCCAATATTTCATAGAAATCCTTGCACTTATTGACACGGCGGACCGCCTCCTGTTGCTCTGGAGTGTATTCCCTCTGTGGGACATGATGTGCTGCAGGCTTTCGCCTCCTCACTTCCTCAGTACTAGGACTTGAAGGAGGAGTCCTTTTAGGGGCTGCTGTCGACGGCCCCGCAGCTCTAACCCGCGTCAAGAGCTCCTTAGCAAGCGTAGTAGGGTACAGGCGCTCAGCTTTAAGCAGAAACTTCTCAGCTTTTTCCATATTCCCTCCGGAAAAAGCATTTTGTGCTATTGCTATACATTTTTCTGCCTCGTCCTTGTTCCCTTCGAGCGTCATTTTTCGGTGTTTTGACACTCGTTGTAGATGTAAATGGTTTCTGATACGTTAACGACACGTCTCAGAATAATTTGGAAATCGCAACGCGCAAATTTAATTAGCGCAAATAGAATTTAATTGCGTTTAATTCACTACATTTGAGTGCAATAGTGGAATATTGGATGTAATAGGCATTGCGTCAATCAAAATACTGCAGGGCTGCCAACTTAATAAATTAATTGATGGTTTTCTTGATTCCGCATTCGGGCAAAGATATCAAATAAATTCAGTAAAAAGGTAGATTTTATTTTTGGATGTTCTTCCTAATGCACATTAGCTTTTCCCATAGATAGTAATCTATGAGAAAAATTGTAAGGGGTAGATGTACCCCTGGTCTATCCTACATTAGCGAACCAGGCGATGAACACTGCGTGTGAAGTTCCTTGGCCCCGGAACGAGATGTCAGTCGTCCTGCAAGAAGACGGGTGAACGACATAGTTGCCACCGTTGGCAAAAACTGGATGAGGCTGGAACAGGAGCGTGGGGATTGGCATAAGAAAAGAGAAAAAAGCCTTGCACTGGGCGAAATCGGGCTGTGGATGAAGCCCCAAAACCTGACAACCAGTCTTACCAAGGGGTATCGAGTCACCCAGTAACTGGATTATGGAGGTTAGGCAGTCACTCCATGTAAAATACTGGTATTCAGCTGGATCCGGTTAGACTGGAAGCCGACCCCAACATACTCGGGAAAAGACTAGGCAGATGGATTTTGTAAAATAAATCCTGGGCATCATTCAAATGAAATAATTATAATGTGATTTGCACCAGTTGACAGGCCTCACGCAATATTGCTATTTGGTAGAAAGGTACAAAATATTATTGTTATTGCTTTTTACAAGCCAAAAGCCAAAGGGCCAAAACTATGAAAAAGAAATTCGAACTTCGAACACATTTGACATTTGCAATAAACGCGTTTCACTTACTGAACAAAATTGGAATATTAGCTTTTATTTGATGCTATCTCACTTGTTCTCGGAAAATTTACGCTCTCCATCTCGCTTGCACAGCAGATCCAATACACATCACGCCTAGGATTAATCATCCACCGTCATATGACGTATGACGCATTATATGAATTGATTCAATTGAATCGTGTAATAATAGTGCGCTAGGCGTATCCGGCGCTTAGTATTTAAGTGTAAATCGTCATAAAGCGTTGTGTAGGCTTTTTAAAATCAGTTTTTGGATTAACCGCTGCAAAAAACATCCAAGAAAAAATGGCTGCTCCGCCAATCTACAACCCTGTAAGTCTTTTTACATTCCTCTATGTTGTTACGAAAGGTGCCATCTTATGCGGCATTTTGCTTGTTTTCAAGGGCATTTGGAACAATTTGGTACGCTTAGTTACATTACGCGGTATGTAAATACTATGTTCTGTTGGAACAAAGTTATCACCGTCCTCTTACGGTAATAGAAATTAGTATTCGTTGGTATTTCGTCGTCCCCAAGGTCTTGCTTATTACGGAGACGGTAATTCACGCTATCCGCGTAAATTAACGGTTATTTCTATATTCTCAAGGCTTATTCTTGGAAACTTCACTTGTTCATGTAGTATTTTTTTTTATTTGCCTGCTTTTCCTGTAGGTTACTGCAAATGAGATATTTGACAGTCTCATAATTTGCACATTTATATTCCTGACCTGTCACCGCCTACTCCAAAAGCATACGAAATTCCAATAGGATAAAATAGGATTCTATTAAAAAAAAAGTAGGCAATAGTACTGAAATAGAAATGAAGCTATCACAAAAATTGTACACTTAAATAGGTTACACAGCTTGATAGTGTAATTGTGGGTCAAAGACCGCATTAAAATGGACACTATGATGCGTACTTGCATCATTTGAGGAAAATGTCTAAAATTTTGCAAATCTAGGTTCTCACATATTATTTTGTTATTCTTTTATTCCATTAAATACATGATCCAGCCGCGTGATGAGAGCCTCCTGAGGTGTTGGACCAGGCTCTTTGCTATTAGGCCATTTACTGTAACTATTATGGGTACAATTATTGCTGAGTCCACGTCTCACATGTTGTGAGCTAAGTCAAGATACTTGATTTTCTTATCTTGCTCAGCTTTCATGAGATTCTCGTCATGAGGGACAACAATATCAAATAATCATTGCACTATGTTCTTGTCGATCTATCACCACAATATCAGGCTTATTGGCTACAATAGCCCTATCAGTGATGATAGATTGATCCCAGTACAATGTGGTGTGACCATTCTCGAGAACTGGGTTGGGCACATACCTGTAGTATGGTACTTCAGACTCCACAAGGTTGTACTGCAAAGCAAGTTGCTGGTGGATAATCCTAGCTACTAGATTGTGTCTGTGCAAATACTCGCCCGACATGTCAACCGTACCATCCTTGAAAATGTAATTGTGTTATAATTATTGACACATAATATAGAAAAACTTAGCATTTTAATTATCATCTGCCTAGCCTTTTTCCTATGTTGGGGTCAGTTTCCCGTCTAACTGGACACAGCTGAATAGCAGTATTCTAAAAGGAGCAATTGCCTATCTGAACTCCACAACCCATAGGTGTATTTTAAAAATGGTACTCAAAATTCGGTCTTACACAACATCACCAGCAAACAGAACCTTAATATAATAATGAGGGTGTTCTGAAATGGCGTTCACTAGGTGGCAGCACTGAAAAGTCAGGTCCGGGCAAAAGTCTCAAAGAGCCTACGGACTGAATGGTGAACGAAAGAATGAAACAAATGACATCAAATATTTTAAGTTCATTTTCGAACTGGAAGACCTCTTGTCGAAGTGGTGCCAACTGGTGGCTTGAATATTCATGAACACCCTCATGGTGACACACTTTGAATCACAATCCAAGGATTTTGAAGAAAATTTCTGGTCCATTGCTTCATAGGTTTGACAAATTGCATCATTTGAGGAAAATTTCTAAAATTTTGCAAATCTGTATCATGTATTATTTATTTCCTAACTAATGTTATAGTTATTTTGTACCTACAGACCTTTTTTTGTTGTTGTTTAAGTTAAGTGTTTATCAGTGGAAACTTGTAAATGGCCTTCAGTTTCATATTGTTTAATAACACTGTTTGTGTTAGCTGTAAACTTCCCGAATAAAATAAAATAAAATAAATTCATCTGCTCAAAAATAAAAATATAAATAACCCAATGAGTGTGGGTGTAAACTGTCAAAATGAAAGAAACTGGGGCCAATTATCACTTTATCCTGCAGGTAATGAAATGAAATTTTACTTTTATTAGTACTTAAATCTTACATATCAATTTTTAAACTAGATGGCGCCGGCATTGCCTAATTGATTGATTCCAGAGAAGAAATTCTGAAGTTTGTTTCAGCGTTTCTTCTCTGGGATCAGTCAACTCGAGAGGTAATTGTCTCTTTACCTGGCAAAACTCAAAGCTTAGGGCTATTGAGGCCTAAATTATATTATAAGTTTCCCTGACCTAAATTCTATTTATCAGTATCATCATCTGCTTAGTTTTTCCTCAACTTTGTTGGCGTCAGCTTTAATTCAAACTAAATGCAGCTGAGTATACCAGTATTGTAGGAGTGACTGCCTATCTGACCTTCGCAACATAGTAACTGGTTTACCCCCTGGTAAGACTGGTATATTACCTGTTGTCATAATATTATCTTGAGTGATTGGTTGTCTGTTATTTTTCTAGCAATCACAACAAAAAACAATAACAATACTTTATGGTATAGGGGGTTGTGGAAAAATAATACCTACTGCATGGACCAATTGGAGGTAAAGGTACTCTTGCAATGTGTGACCATCAATTACATACCCAGACAACCTAAGTGTCTTGGAAAGCATGCTAAACCATAAGTCTCGGCTATCATTCATATATCTTTGACAGTTATTACGTGTTACCAGAAAATCGAAGGTTTAACAAAAATCAGTCATATCTAGGGTATTGTGTTATCCAGTTACGAGGTTGTGTACATCAGAGCAGTCGCTCCATGTAAAAAACTGGTATTCAGCTGAAAGCTAAACCCGACAATGTTGAGAAAGGTTACGGTAACGATGCTAGTGATAAATCAAATTAGTTCATAGAAACTTAGGTTTTTATATAAATATGTTGTACTACACCTGCCCTTTGTATTGAGTTTTGCTAGGTATTAACAGCTGCCAGGCAATAGCATAACACTGGTTAGACTGGAGTCTGACCGCAACATTGTTGGGGAAAAAGTTGTCAGATGATGATCAGTGATCGGAGTAGGTAGATTGATTTTACGTACTCGCATCAAGAATAGTCATAGAAATCATAACATGGATAATCCTTTTTTCTGGGATTTCAGTTTGGTACTTACAGGATTGAATCAAATATTGTGAAAGTAAGGATTTTTAAACTACTACATTAGAAATTTATAGGATGCGATAGATAAATATTTAAACTTTTACTGTTGTGCGGCCATTCGAAACTTACATAATATGACTAATTTAGTCGTTATTTCTTGTAAGTTTATTATCTGCTGCTTGTAATTGTGACTAGTCTTGAATAAATAAATAAAAATATATTTTTATACTTCTTAATATTTTTTCGCATTCAATGCAATAACTTTTTATGAATATGAAGAAAACAGGTGAAAATGAAATAAAAAGCAGTTTAGATCAAAATCAACATCTTTATTGAAAAATAAACACAATTGAATCCCGGGGTCCGGAGGCATTTCCATACTAATATATATGTGCCAATTCATTGACCTCAAATCAATGTACAAACTCCGATAACTGATGATGATGAGCAAAAAGTTTTCTGTCATTTCTCTCCAATCTCAGTTATTTTACTTCTGATTGTAAATTCACCAGAGCAGTGGCGTAACTATACCATTCGAGGCCCGTTGCAAATTCATCGGATGCCCCCCCCCCCCCCCCCACCCCTCCAATATAAAGAAGCAGAACCAACAATAAGAGTATTTTTTTATTTTATAAGACTTATTTATACACTTTTACTTGAAAGAGTTTAATAATAAATGTTGGGAGTTGGGATTCCCCTGTGACCGGAGGCCGCTTCCGGCTGGGGGCCCGTGGCATTTTGCCGACTTGCCACCCTGTAGTTACGCCACTGCACCAGAGTCATCAGCTATAGTTTAAATTTAGTAGGATACATTGGTAATAAAATTTAATTTTATTTATAGAAAACAAACAGTTAATTTATCAAATTAAATTTCATTCGAAAACATCTATCGGTTTCTTAATAAACTTTAACCTTATGCAACAACCCTAGTTACCTTTTTTAACCGACTTCAAAAAGAAGGAGGTTATCAATTCGAAATGTTTTTTATGAATGTTCGGGCATAACTCTGTCATATTGTAAAATTCTTTTTTTGTTTGATAGGGGTTTATTCCGAAATGGCTCCATATAAATTTCATATAGATCTGATGATGAGTTTCGGAGACAGACAACGGAACTCTTAAAAAATAACAGCAAATCAACCGCGAGTGCTCCTATCGCATAAATAATATATATGCATTGTTTTGACCCCAAGGATGATATAATTTCGAATTGGTATGGGGTAAGGTACTATACAAAAAAAGAGAAAAAAAAGTGAAAAAAAAAACTAAAAAAATTAAATACATATCCAAAGTCACCGACTTCCGAAATTAAAGTTATATTTCACTTTGTAGTGTTTTTCCGGAAGTTGGTTGTTTTTTTTTTTAATGTTTTTTTGGTGACTGTACTACAACTCTATCAACAGGTTTCTGTCACTGACAGGTCTGTCAAAATCACAGTGATCTTAATCATTATTGCATTTCGTTACGCAACATTTCTTCGTATCCTGTCGGTAAAGTTCCAACGACGCATGCGGCTGACGTCATCAAATTCGGCGTAAGCGAAGAGGGTGAAGTCATTCTGATGACGATCCTACTTTATTCATTTGTGACGATTACATTAGGTCTGGTCAGTCAATATAGGAGTGGAAATCAACAATGGCAATTTTGTAGCACGGCATGAGCTAGTTCTCGCCTGTACGAGAGATCGCGTGCGATACTATAGTGTGTTCCAAAAGTGAAAAAAAAAACACTACAAAGTGAAAAATAACTTTAATTTCGGAAGGCGGTGACAAAAAATTAAAATACAGCTCCAAACACACCTACTTCCGAAATTAAGTTACTTTTCACTTTGTAGTTGTTTTTTGGAAGTCGGTCGTTTTTTTTTTTTCACTTTTTTGTGGTTCACATGTGCTTACCCCTTCACAGCAAACCGGCGTGATGTTATGTTATGAACTGGTGTAAGCAATAGACAGACATGAGATTTCAGCAATCCCAGTCCATTTACTATCATTTATTGAGGAGTTCCGTTGCCTATCTCCAAAGTTCTTCATCAGATCTTCACCAAATTGAAATGAGATCACTCCGAGAAAGTACTCTTCCAAAAAATACCTAAATCGCTTCGTGTGCCTATAAAATTTGAAGAGTTCTCTCTATTTCTCCAGGATCCCATCATCAGATCCTGATTTGATGATCATGGGACCACCTGGGAAGTATACCCTTTCAAACAAAAAAATAAAAATCCAAATCGGTCCAGCCATCTTCGAGTAATCGGGGAACATACATAAAAAAAAAAGTTTCCGACGAATTGAGAACCTCCTCCTTTTTGAAGTCGGTTAAAAAGTGTGAACAAACCCTGTTCAGGTTATCAGTCACTAAAAAGAGCAGTGGTGGTCTAGTGGTAACGGCCGTGACTTGCTACTTGCTACTAGTGGTTTCGGACCCAGACAGGCGCCTTACTTGTGTAATTTATTTCATCATCACTGCTCTCAAAACCGTGAAGGATAACATCGTGAGGAAAGCGGCATGTCCTAGAACTAACAATTCGAAGACATGTGACATCTACCAGCTCGCACTGGGCCCGCGTGGTGTATTACAGCCCACTCCCTCTCACAGAGAGGAGGCCTCTGTCCCAACAGTGGGAACATTATTGACTGATTATTCAATAGAAAAATCAAGCAACGAAAAGTGGTACGCGCCTAGATAAATTTAAAGCGTTAGATACAGTACTACAGCCTGATCGATACCGCTGTACCGCGTATGGGCGCGACACGACGAGGTAACAGCACAGAATATATACCCGAGCAGAAATAAAGCTTCATGCTAACGCCGTGCGTAAGTACATTACTACACGCACAGCTATGTGTGCGTGACGTGTCACCGTCAAGGCGCGGGGGGCGAAGACCGGCGCCCGCTCGTGTACAAACCGGTTTAAACTAGCTCAGAAAGTGGACGAAGTTAAGGGCTGCTAGCGGCAGCGATGCGACGCGGACTTTTTAATAGTTTTTTTTGGCTTGTTGTACTGTGTGCACAAACTATGAGAGGAAAACCAAGGAGATTTCTTATTTTGTGTATCCAAAGGTTATTGTCAGGTAAATGACTATGTCTACCTATGCCTTCACATTTTCATTGCTTATTAAAGAAGTATTTAGTAACGAGATTGGTAGTATCTATCTATATAATAAAAATAAAAGTCCTGACTCGTTAACGCCCAGCCCAAACCCTTAGACCTAGAAAGCTGAAATTTAGCACAGAGGTTCCTTTTACAATGTAGACAAGGAATAGGGTTTTTTTTTTTTCGAAGCTGCTGGCAAAAGTTAGTCCAAAATAATTAGATGGCGATAAGGTTTTCGCATAAGAATGATTATTTATTTTTCTTATGGTTTACCTACCTACCTATACTAGCGTATTATTGTTCGTCGCCAACTTATTTGTTTCGTATTTTTGTTTTATTAGGTTTGCAGGTAAGTACTAAAGTGTGTAGGCCGTCTTAGCAAGATTCCGTTTGACAAGAAATTCTGAAGCATATAGATGATTGTACTTTTGAATTGCCGTGCCCCTGTTTTCCAATAGATTATTAAAAAAAAAAAACTAAAAGTAAAAATAACATTTATTGGCCTTTTATGTTGTAGGTAAAATTTTGTTCAAGGCATTGTCAAGTCGGGGGACGGCTAATGAAAATGCTAGGCCTCCTCTGTTTAGCGTTTTCATTGACCGTCCCCTGACTTGTAGGTACTGCCAGTAGGTAAGAATTTTGAGGTCTGCTATGAAGCTTTCATTCTGCTCGGGTATATATTCTGTGGTAGCAGTGCAAGCCGCTGATTCGTTAGTGCAGGCCGTTCATTTGTCCGTCCCGTCCCCCATCTCGCCGCGCATACCTAAAGCGCGGTACAGCGGCTATGGAAGTCCGCACGCGGTCCTTCCGAACCAAGCCCAATACACAGTTGCACTCAGTCAGACGCGGACTAGTCGTCTAGACAGCACATGTCGTAACAGTGCAATAATTGTAGTTTTCGTATAAATCAAATGCCTCTTTTCTGCATTTAAAAAATACAGCCAAAAATGCTAATTAGTCGAAAATGGATTTATTATTTGCTACGCCATTTTTGCGAGAGCGAGATAGAAGTAATACAAACAGCGTGAGAGACACGATGAGACGCATGGTGCGTTACGTACTATCAAAGTCTACAATCGATAGCATTCGACGGCAAACGCGGTTGCGCTCCTCGCATGACTGTGTCGGGCCATATCTCTGTCCTTGTCTATCGGAAACTGTAAGTATGCAACTGTCATCAACTGATCACAGGTGTACGAGTTTCGTTGCAAATAGTTGTGCACCGAGCCCAGATTTATTGATTTCTATGTTAGAGCGTACCGTATCTATAGCTTAAGTTCATCTATCGGTACTTATACATTTTTTTGTTTACAGTTTTTCGCACATAATTTTGGAACAGACTATACTACATTATTTACTATTATTATGCGAAACCTGAATATAGTTTGTTCAGAATAGAATAAGTAACTGAATACATTCCAATTTTTTTTTTTTACACCATGTTATATTTTTCCAAAAAAGATTTTTCAAGTGTGGTGGAAAATGTTATCACCATTTTATTACAATACAATCTTCGTACGGTTAGGTACCTACTGCCTAATTATTATCAATGAGCACAATACGACGCTGGCGATGGCGGCGCGGGGGGTCCGCGGGGTGGCCATGTTTGTGCACACAAATAATTATGTATTATAACAAATTATGACTTTTTGATTTTTCATGATACAGTTTTGAAATTTAGTACATAGATGCTTTACATAAAAGTACTAGACACGTGTTTCGGGTTTCGCATATACTAAAACTACGGTTGTATATGTTACCGGCCAAACCCAATTTCAGGCCAAACCCAATTTCAGGCCAAACCCAATTTCAGGCCAAACTAGTTTGTCCTAGGCTAGGCTTTGGCCTAGACTTATCCTACGCGTGATATGTCGCAGCCAACTAGCTTAATTAGCCATTTCGTTAACAGCCTTTGGAAGTAACGGTCGCCGGCCGATGCCGCGGCGCCGCTCGCTTCGCTCGCTCGGCTCGCGCGCTTTTGATCACAGTTCTAACTTAACCTAACCTAACCCATTTAATCGGCGTGCCCCGGCTTAAGGGCCATAGTATCCTCATCTCCCGTTTGTATGCTAAAGCACGACTCCCGCCCGCGCCCGCGCAGGGCCCCTCTGAGCCTTTATCTCAAAATGGGGATATTCCTTTGATTAATTTACAATTGTGCTTCGGCGATTCTGTGGTACCCCTATCTATTTTGCAGTGTATTTTTTTTTCCAAATAACGAAGCCGTTTAGTAGGAGTATGGAATAGAAGCCAAAATATTGCGTGTTGGAAAATATTTTTTTACAGCAAAAGTATTAACCATACAAAAAAAGTACTTCGGGCAAAATGATCTATATGAATCTATAGCAAAATCATATATTTTTAAATCTTCAAGACAAGCCGTTAATGAGCAAGTGACCGTGTTACGCTACCGAATGGGACGTAGGCCCTTAATAAACCAGTTTGGCCTAGGACAAACTAGTTTGGCCTGAAATCGGGTTTGGCCGGTAACATATACATTACTGGTACTTATTGTCGCAGAGCCGCACTGAGTAGACAAGCCTTTATTTATGTCTAGACTATGTATATTATACATAAGTTCATTGTACTGTGTGTACTAAATAAGAAAATGAATGGTTTATTCGAAATATGTATGACTCAGATATTATGCTGGTCTAATTTTAGATCTGACTCCAGCCGAGATAAATAATAGCAGCTGGGGTTCAAAGATTAAAATCTATACCTACTTTTATTATAAAAAAGAGGTATTATTTGTTTGTTTGTAAGTTTGTATTAATAGGGGGTCAGTGAGCGGAGTTCTCGGAAGTGAATTTTGGGTCAGAGATGTTTGAATTTTTTGCCATCTATCGATGGCGCTAGGAAGAAGAATAGGGGATAGGTAATCTCTGGAACCGCAGGAATCCGCTGGATGCGGGAAGCACAGAACCGGTCGAAGTGGCGGAGCTTGGGGGAAGCCTATGTCCAGCAGTGGACGTCTTTACGACTACGAACTAATAATTCATACAACAACGATCCCATAATGACGTCACTTTAGGTCAAGTAGCACCGCTTGATATGGACGAGAGCAAGCCGCTGTGCAACGGGTTATGACAGAGACAGATATAGCAAATAGCGTCAGCGAAAACGAGATGGAGGAAAATTGCACATTTTATGTGGTTTTCAGCTGTTCAATCAAATTGTATTTAATTCTTTACATTTCTATATTGATTTTAGAATGATAGTAACTATTCTTTATTGATAAGTCAGTAAGTTAATGCCAAATTCGCTTCGGCTTCCCTCTTATAAAAATGTACACCTCGCCGTTGCCCCCTATTACATGGGATTTAATCATAATTGGCGAAATGTAGGTATTATTTGCTCTTTTGGCCAACCCGTTGGGTATAACCGGCGTGATATTACGTTCAATGACATACATAATACCAGTCTGTGATGCCCCGATGTCGGATAACAGGAAGATGCAATCAATAGTACTGACGTCATAACCTACTGTGGCTGTTAGAAGGTCGTCCGTCATTAATGAGGGTTACAAGGTTAGGTCATACGGAGAAATGAGTATTAAGGCTTAAGGCACGGTAAGAAGCAACTTTTGTAGTAATTGACACAGCGTTGCCAGACGCCCCAATTTTGTAGTATTTGAGACAGCGTTGCCAGACGCCCCTATTTTGTAGTATTTGAGACAGCGTTGCCAGACGCCCCAATTTTGTAGTATTGAGACAGCGTTGCCAGACGCCCCAATTTTGTAGTATTGAGACAGCGTTGCCAGACGCCCCAATTTTGTAGTATTTGAGACAGCGTTGCCAGACGTCCCGATTTTGTAGTTTTTGACACAGCGTTGCCAGATGCCCCAATTTTGTAGTATTTGAGACAGCGTTGCCAGACGCCCCAATTTTGTAGTATTGAGACAGCGTTGCCAGACGCCCCAATTTTGTAGTATTGAGACAGCGTTGCCAGACGCCCCAATTTTGTAGTATTTGAGACAGCGTTGCCAGACGTCCCGATTTTGTAGTTTTTGACACAGCGTTGCCAGATGCCCCAATTTTGTAGTATTTGAGACAGCGTTGCCAGACGTCCCGATTTTGTAGTTTTTTACACAGCGTTGCCAGATGCCCTAATTTTGTGGTATTTGAGACAGCGTTGCCAGACGCCCCAATTTTGTAGTATTGAGACAGCGTTGCCAGACGCCCCAATTTTGTAGTTTTTGACACAGCGTTGCCGGATGCCCCAATTTTGTAGTATTTGAGACAGCGTTGCCAGACGCCCCAATTTTGTAGTATTGAGACAGCGTTGCCAGACGCCCCAATTTTGTAGTATTTGAGACAGCGTTGCCAGACGTCCCGATTTTGTAGTTTTTGACACAGCGTTGCCAGATGCCCCAATTTTGTAGTATTTGAGACAGCGTTGCCAGACGTCCCGATTTTGTAGTTTTTTACACAGCGTTGCCAGATGCCCTAATTTTGTGGTATTTGAGACAGCGTTGCCAGACGTCCCGATTTTGTAGTTTTTTACACAGCGTTGCCAGACTTCCCAATTTTGTGTGTGATTTTGTTTGCCAGATAGTCGGTGCGCCGTCACGAGTACCTACTCGCGCGCGACTATCAAGTCTTTACTCCTCAGTTGATAAGCCGGTCATTGACCTGTTTATCAACTATTAATATTATGTAAACAACACTTATCTAGCTATTATTTATGTAATAAATAACTGCCCAACCCTGAGATGGAGTATTGCATATTAGGTAATTTTTTTGAGGGTGGGAAATCATCAATTAATTTCTCCCGCTCTGGGTGGAGCAGAAGGGCGTGTCAGACTTTTACTGACTAAAACCCACCCGTGTTCCTTCAGTTGCCTGTGTGCCAGGGGCCACGGTATCTCTTTCAAACAACCCGCACATTGTATGTAGGGTGACAACGTTACCATGGATACAGTACTTACATGATTCTGATCCGGCGTTGAAGTTTTTTATCGTATAAAAAAAAGCTGTTCAGTGTATTTGATCGTGTGGGTATCACACTTTTCTATGAAAGCCAAGGTCAATGTCAAATGCGAACTATACTCCATTTATTATAGCTTTAGAAAAAAGAAGCTCGTAGAAGCAGGAAAGCAAAACATTTTATTTCAAAATTAAGTTATAACTTTTTTAGGTAGATTTAAGACGGTACTAAATACTGAGATAAACGAAGTAAAAGTAATTTTATTTTAAATAATGTTATATTTATAATAACATCTTCATCACACATTACAAACCTACAACAAAACGAATGAATGAAACAAACAATCACAAGATGATTTAAATCTAATTATTAAGATTAAAGGAAATAAAATACATTTTTTTTTACAATACTATATTTTAAAAAAAACAAGTTAGGACCCCCAATTCGTTGGTAAAACTTCGTCGTCATCAGCTAATTTAGTTACTCGGTATTGTTCACTCCTGCTTCTTTTAGGTTTTTAGCATTGGCACGTTAATTTTAAATTGAAATGAAATAATTATATAAATGAAAGCCACATAATTTGATAAGATAATTAGTTACACATGATTACAATAAAGTGTGACAGCTAATATTTAAATAAATTATAATAAATTAGTCTTTAATCGTAACTGCAACACGTTTAATGTAATTTTGTTACGAAGTGTACATTAAAAATAAACTTTTTTAACTTCTGTCTAATGATATTGTAAATGGAATATAAGTATATAATAATAATGGTGTTATCTTGTGTTAGTACCTAGTTATGACTTTGCAACCTTTTACAAGCATTGCAATAATTTACCATTCGCCTGCCCTTATCAACCTAAATCATAATGCATGAAATATTTATATTACATGATTATTTTCTTTTATATTAGTACAATTATATTGAGAAATTATAGTTATGTCAAAATTAAATGTCAATGTCATATTTGTTCAATCGCGAATCATATTAAAATCAACATAAAATCTGACAGTGACCTGCAATTTTCAAAGAACGTTTGAAAAGAATTTTCAAACGAAATTTTAAGATGAGTTATCTTCTTGACCATGTCCCATATTACTTGGGGTCGGTGTAACACGTTTTTTTCCCAGTCTGTCCCCTGTCTGGCCCCTGTCAGCCGTCCCTCGTACCATTCACTCCTTTTTTTCTTTTATATCAAAATTCGTTTATTCAAACTTGTCTGGGAATCTGCACTTTTTGAACGCCAAAATTACTTAAGACAGTCCCCCCAAACGCCCGCTCTTTATAGACTGCTTCTAGAGCTTTAGCTGGGAACAAGAAGTGGCGCAACACACAAATCTCCAGCAGCATATCTGTGTGTTATTCTCAAATAAATGATTTCTATTTCTGTATCCCAATTTATTTAGGGTGTGCAACGTGTATTTTTCTACCACACTTCTCTATTAGTCGTCATCTCCGTAGTCACACGCTTTCTAACAATATCATCATTCACACAGTCCATACATCGTTTCTTTGGTCTCCCCCTACTCTTATAGCCATCGACATTCATACTCAAAACTTTGGGGAGTTTGTTGCGCCACTTCTTTTCCCCAGCTAAAGCACTAGGAAGTGGTGAAGGGCGGGCGTTTTGAGGGGACTGTCTTATGTAATTTTGACGTTCAAAAAGAGCTGATCCTCAGCCTAGTTTGAATAAATGACTTTTGATTTTGTTTCCTCATGACATTCTCCTCATTCCGCCGTATCACATACCCATACCATGACAACCGATTTACACAACTTTTCAGTCATCGGCGCCACTTTCAGACTTCCTCTTATGTACTCATTTCTTGTTAAGGTACAAGAACTTATAGTAGCGACCGACCCCGGCTTCACACGGGGTAGTTTATGTGACGGAGGTCGTATAACAATAGAATGTCTCCCCGCGGCGTGAACGGCAACGGGGCATGCCAGCTGACCGCAAATCTGTGATATCTTAATTTAAATGATAAACCTTTCGGAAGAAATTCTTTGAATGATAGTGAAATCCGTATCAAAATCTGTTGCGTGGTTTAGAAGAAGTAAGAGGAGAAACCGATAGACGAAAACAGTGACTTAACTTAAATAATTTAGAGATAATTTAACAAACACCTTGTATTTTTTCAGGTAATACCATGTGTGCACCAGATCCCAGCTGGCATGTACCCTGGTCGCATGATCAGGGTGCAGGGTACCTTGCCCCCTGGCGCTCAGAGGTAAGCCTTCATCATATCACAGATTGTTCGCTTGGGAGTCGATCCTTCACTTGAGCTCAGTCTCCTGTCCCTATCACTGTGCTCGACGCTCTCTTGCAGGCGCAGTATGACCAATTCTATCTCTATTCTACTAAGAATAGACAAAGTTCTTTAATTCCAATTTGACATCTCTTCTGCCTGAGCTCGGGGCGACCCGTAAACTCGCGTTTCTATGAAGACAAAGACAGTTATTCTTTCCATAGCAATGGCGAGGTAGCTAGTGACGTAGTTATGGTGAATGCGCTAAGATACCTGGTTAGATTTTTTCATTACATTGCATAGTTATTAAATGAACTTTGTATTGATGATTTTTATGATTATAATAATTCTGTAAACATGCGTGAAGGAGAGAAAAATTGGTCGTGCTTGACATCGTAGACTTATTTCGACTGAAGAATAGAAACATTTCTTCTCTTTAGTTCTCGCTTAAGACGGTAGAAGCCTTTCTAAATTCTGTCATGTTGTCTATCCTTCCGTAATGGTGGTCATGCTAGGCGTGTTGGACGCTAAGCCGGACTGTGATGTGATTGCGGATGAATGGTAGAAGATCTTGTTAGTATGTCTGGAGTATTGTGAGATGGGCGTATGACTGTCGAGTAGTTGTATATTTTTTGTTATTGTATTTGTCTTTAACTCTTGGCCTCGTCCCTCTTACGTTAATTAAATAAATATTGCCTTGTGCCTTTTTCACTTATGTCGGTACGAAATACATAATTATGTGCATATAGTAAAAGTTATACAATTGTAGGATGTTGCGTCTTTTAAGTCTTCTGACACAAGCTGGTATGGTCCTCAGAGGAATACAGGCGTAATATTGTCTTCATTCCAGATTCGCCATCAACCTGCAATGCGGTCCCAACACGGACCCTCGCGACGACATCGCCTTGCATCTCAACTTCCGCTTCCCGGAGATGTGCGTCGTTAGGAACCACCTGAGTGCTATGAACTGGGGGGTTGAGGACACAAACGGAGGCATGCCTCTGAATAGGGGGGACCAGTTCGAAGCTTTGATTCTGTGTGAGCCTCATGCTTTGAAGGTAAGGAACGAATTTGTTTTTAATTCTACTTGCAACTAGTTATTGTCAGCGGATACGCCCGTGTTACACGAAACTTTAACAAATAATACGCCTAAACTTTTCTCATGAATCACTGTATATTGGTGAAAATCGTATGAAAATCCGTTCAGTAGTTTTTGAGTTTATCGCGAACCGACAGACAGATTAGGCGGGAACTGAACTATGTTTTATAATATGTACTGATAGTGATTTGGCGCGTCAATGTCCCTTCTGGCCGGGGCATCGACGCGGAAATTACACCAAGAATTTAGGACATGATGCTAGACCCTAGCGTAGAAAGGTTCATCCGTTATATTTTTTTACCGACTTCAAAAAAAGGAGGAGGTTCTCCATTCCGCTGTATTTTTTTATAATAATAATAATATAATAATAATTATTTATTTATTTCAAAAAGTGTGGTACAGTCTGTTACAATAAAATAATTTTTAAAATTTAGGGTTAAGTAGAATAGAAATAAAGTAACATAATTGAATCAGGCGTCCTAGCTAGGTTACATAGAAACCTGTATTAAGGTTCGCCAGCCCAGGTTCCCACAGGGGTACAAACATTTTAATAGACTGCTTAGAACTATAAGGTACAAACGTATTTAACTTATACTAAACTAAAAGTGTTAGTACGTGTGTATGTTTTGTGATGTAGGTGTGGTGTGCGTGTGTTTTGTGTTTTATAATGTTTGTTGGCTCAGAACTTTCGACTGGGTGAACCGATTTTGATGATTCTTTTTTTATTTGAAAGCTGGTGCTTCCTGTGTGGTCCCATTTAAATTTCATATAGATCTGATGAGGCGTTTCGGAGACAGACAACGGAACTCTTTAAAAAAATACAGCAAATCAACCGCGATTGCTGCTATCGCATAAATATGCATTGTTTTAACCCCAAGGATGATGACATTTCTAATTGGTTTGGGGTAGGTACCTACTATAACTAAAAAGTGAAAAATAAAAACTTTTTCCAAAAAAAAAAAACAACCGACTTCGAAAAAAACAATACAAAGTGAAAAATAACTTTAATTTCGGAAGTCGGTGACATGAAAATTAAAATAAAATGCATATCCAAAGTTTTTTTGGAAGTCTGTTGTTTTTTTTATTACTAATGGGCCCGCTCTTGACTTCGATCACGCCTGTTGGAAAGCGATTGATGAGGCCTATGATGGATCGAACGTGCCCAGAAAATGCCTGTTCACTCTTGTTCAAGGCACTGGTACTCCCACGAATTGACGAAACACAGTATGTCCTTCTGAATGTCCCAGGCTATATTTCTACCAAATTTCATGACGATCGGTTCAGCGGTTTAGGCGTGAAAGCGTAACAGACGGACTGAGTTACTTTCGCATTTATAATATTAGAAGGGTTTTTTTTAAAATTAATTATTTAAAAGTAGGCATTAATAGATTGATAGATAGATAAAACCTTTATTTAGTGCACACAAAAGACATAACACTACACAAAAAAATACAATTAAATGATGACCAATAACACAAATTGAAATAAAAAACAAGGTGCCCATTACATCTACAAAAAGAAAAACATACTTAGGTGCTTGAAATATAGTGACACTATTACATCATTCCATTTAAATTACAAGGTGCGGTGTGCGTCTCAAGGTTGCACCAAATGGGAGTCCAGCTCAGCATGTGTCAGGCAAACATACCTGACGCTGATATTCTCTCCTCCATTCTCCTCTTCTAATAAATCCATTAATAAAACATGATTCTTGGTCGACCACCAGGTGGCTCTCAACGGCTGCCACTTCTGCGAGTTCCTGCACCGGATCCCGTTCCAGAGGATCTCCCACCTGACTGTGGATGGTGACGTCGCGATACAGCTCATCAGCTTCGAGGGTGCCCAGCCTCCGCCGCAGCAGATGTACATGGTGCGTATACCTTCATCACGGTTCCTCTGCCTAACTCGTGCCCAAGTTATGCGAGGTCATAATTTCTCTAGCCTTTTTCTTTGTTGGGGTCGGCTTACAGTCTGACTGCAGCTGAGTACCGGTATTTTACATGGAGCTACAGCCGATCTGACCTCCACAACCCAGTTACTGGGTAATATGATATCCGTTGGTAAGACTGGTTGTCACACTTTTGGGCTTCTGACGACTCGTAACGGCTGTCAAAAGGTCTACGAATGACAGCCGTGACCAACGGCTTATCGTGCTTTCCGAGGCACGGAGGGTTCTTGGTATGTTAAGATGGTCATCCATCCACAGACTAGTAGAAGTATTTTCTTTCTTTCTTTCTTATTATAACATCAAAACTATATCATTCCAGGCGGAACCCCCCGCATATGGCGCGTACGGACAACAAGGGCATCCGCCCCCAGCCTACGGAGCACCCGGCGGCTACGGTCAAGGACAAGGTAGGGACGCTTTAAATGTACACCTTGGGTGATAATGGTTAATATGGGAACTATGGGTTAATATGGAAACTGGGTTAATTTGGGAACCATGGGTTCACTATGGCTTTATTAATTATTTATTTATTTAAAAGCACACAAATTTACAGAGACGGACTTAATGCCATAGGCGTTTTCTACCAGTCAAGTGCATTAATATGATATCTATGTGTTTATATGGGAACTATGGATTATTACGGCAACTTTCTGTGAATGTGGAAACTATGGGTTAATATGGGAACTATGGGTTAATATGAGAACTATGGGTTAATATGAGAACTATGGGTTAATATGAGAACTATGGGTTAGTATCGGAACTAGGATTTATTAAGAAACTATGGGTTAATATGGGTTACCGACAACCAAATACTACTACACGCACTCATCATCAATCTGCCTAGCCCTTTCCGAACCACGTAGGGGTCGAAATTAAATACGAACTAAGATTTTCTTCGACGCAACTACGATTAACTAAATTCAGGCTAAATTCAAGGCAAAATAGACGTAATTTAGTTAGACAGTTCTAAAGCATCATTTGTCTTGATCTTTAGCGGTCTGTCAGTAAGAGATAGCAATACTTTTACTTTAGGTGGTGAACAAAATAATCGCCATCAATCTCCACCAGTCCAAGGGTGGTGAACAGGTAAGATGGCAGATTCTCTGTTTGAGACGAAATATTAATGATAAAATAGTAAATAATAAAATCGTCGGCCTAATTCGTTAACCTGCTAAGTTCATTTTGACATAGTTTACAAGACAAAGAAAAATCTGAATAATATCTCTATTAATTTAGCAATCAAAATTCTGAAAATCCCGTTGGTTTCCATAATTTTTCTTGATATTTTAACAATATATGTAGCAGCATAACTTATACACATTTTATAAAATTTAGAAAAACCATTAATTAGCAGTTTGTCGAAAAATGGACTTAGCAGGTTAACGAATTAGGCCGACGAAATTCAAAGTACTGCAGTAATATTTGGTTGTTTATTTCAGTTATTTTCGTAGATTTTCATCACTGTGGGTCCGTCCATGTAGATAGTGATATATTTGGGGTGTCTTATGTCTTACATATTGCGTCTTAAAATGCCTTCTTATATAAAGGCTAATAATAATACACTAACATTTTTAATAGCTTTCTACTCCACTCCAAGCTGTAGTGAAGCGAATGTAATGCTATGTATGATAAAAAAATATAAGGTGGCAGTTATGTCGACGCGCAAACTGTAACCATAAATTCAGTATATTATTCTAGATTCTTAGCGTGGAAATTCATCGACCGTGATAAAAAAAAAATGCTGTTACTTAGAAAATTGCAATACCGTACTGGTTCAGAATGTATGGAACAGCAATATTTTTTTAAATAACCCTTGAAAATTTTAAACCCAGGGTTTCAGAATCACGTACAGACGCCAGCACATCAAGCTCCCCCAATCTGTCAAATTTCTTTGATAGATTTTAGAATAGAATAGAATAAATAGTTCTTTATTTGCACAGAAAGTAGGAACATGTTACAGATGTTCAGTTTAAAATTATCCTTATACTAAGTACCTTAACTACAGATTGCAGTGCGATGCGCGCTCGAACACAGACGTGTTTCCACTGTACACGGCACGAATTTTATTCGCGTGTTGCGCGGCCATAGCCGCTGCCCGTAAACGCTATGAGTTCCAAACCACTCATAGTCAATGAGTTGCTGGCATTCCTAGTCCATGCTATCGACTACATGGACGAGGTGAGCATCCTGCAGATATGCCGGTCCAATTTCAAGGAAGACGAGATCAGCAGCGGGAAACTGTTACTGTTCCAGTCACTTGGAAAACTAGACCAGATGCCGTCTCGCCGCAGAGATGGAACCGAGAAGAGTGTTCAAGATATCGTAGATATGTTGAAGAAGACTGACTCGGACGACGTGCCTGATTTCGTGGCGAAGGAGCTGAGTAAGCTGCCCCCCGTCACGTTCGATCATGTCGACGTTACACGGCTGCTTAAGGACATCACTACCTTGAAAGCGGAGATGGCCAAGATTCAGTCCAGATTGGGGGTTTCTGAAAGAAACAATATTGAACTACGTTCAGAAATAGCATTATTGCGCAACGTTGGTTCGGTAATTGGGTCACCAGAGGCCTCAAAGGTGAACACGCGTCGAGGGGCGCAAAATGCATCCATCGGCAGTTTTGAATCGGCGAACGCAAGTACGTCACCAGCTGCTGAAAACGCTGAGCAAGCGCCGCCCGCCGCCGCCGTCGCCCGCACCACAACACCGGCTGCGGTAACGTCACACGTAGGTACGTCGACCCCTAAACGTGTCTACGCTGATATTGTTGCCACTGGCAAATCTAGTGCGTCGCAACCTAAGCGACAAACCGGAAAAGGGGAAAACCTGAAAAAGGTTACTCAACCTGCCCTGACTGCGGTCCGTAGCTCCTTGCCAAGAACCGGCCTAGTTGATGAGGAGGGTTTCACGAAGGTAGAAAAGAAGAAGAAGAAGCCCTGGCTCTCGTAACTTGTACGGTACCGCACCGAGTGGACCCAGCATGTTGCTGCGCCCTGCTGTACCTACGACGCAGCTGTACATTTCGCGTCTGCATCATTCCACGAAGATCGAGGAAGTGGTGCAGTACTTGAAAGTGAAGACCAACTGGACTCTGAGGGTCGAAAGGTTGGAATCGCGCCACGACGTCAACTTTAAGTCATTCGTGGTACGAGTTCCAACGCACCATCTACAGCACTGCTTGAAAGAGGACTTTTGGCCGAAAGGTGTCGTATATCGACGTTTCCGGGGACGGTTACGTGACACCTCGCAGCAAAACACGATGCCGACGACTTTACGTGTTTAGTTATAGTTTTAAACTGTTTATTAATATGTATTAGTTTGTTATTATTGTTTAAGATTATTTTTGTGTATTTTATCTATGGGCCTTAGTTGCCTGAAAATAAAGGGATTATTATTATTATTATCTCCTTTATTCCTTTCAATATACATATAAATTACATTTTTAAATATTAGTATAAAATTATATAAAAACATTTAAAAATATAAAAAATAGTGGCCCACCGGTATCGGGAACAAGGTCCAAGCTACCGGCGGTCAGGGCTCCAGAGAGAGGAACCTCCTGACAATGCGAGCCGTGTCCAGGAGTACTGCTTTCTGGATCAAGCCCTTGACCCAGCTGCCCAACGAGAGCCTCCTCAGATGTTGGTCGAGGCTCTTGGCTATCAAGCCATTGGCTGTAACAACTATCGGTACAATGATCGCTGAGTCCACATCCCACATGTCGACAACCTCGCGAGCCAAGTCAAGATACTTTATTTGTTTATCTTTCTCGGCTTTCACGAGGTTCCCGTCATGCGGGACCGTTATATCAACGATCATTGCACGCCGTTCTAGTCGATCCACCACCACTATATCAGGTTTATTGGCAACAATGGTCCTGTCAGTGATGATGGATCGATCCCAGTACAGTGTGACATGTCCATTTTCGAGAACTGGGTCGGGCACATATCTGTAGTACGGCACTTCTGATTCCACAAGGCTGTATTTCAGAGCAAGTTGCTGGTGGATAATCCTGGCTACTAGGTTGTGTCTATGCAAGTACTCCTCGTTAGCTAGACGAGAACACCCGGAGATTATGTGTCTGATTGATTCTCCTGGACGGTGGCATGCCCGACAGATGTCAACCGTGCCATCTTTCACAATAAATCTCCGGTAATTGTTCGTCATCATAACTTCGTCCATAATTGCACAGACAAAACCTTCGGTTTCCCCAAATAGGTCACCGAAACGTAGCCAGGCTACGGACGCTAGAAAGTCTACATCGGGTCCATATAGGGCCCGGAAAAAGCGTCCGTGAAGCTCCTTACTCTGCCATACCTCCATGCGATCTTTAGTGTCAAGTACTACAGGCTTGCGCCAGTTCTCTTTACCCAAGGAGAGCGGGGTGAGGCCCTTGTCCACCGCAACCACATCTCGATGCATCCCCACGTCGGTTTCTAGGAAATAATCCCTGAGACTGCATATCTCGCGATTGTGGAGAGTCTTAGCATTTAAAAAGCCTCGACCTCCACATTTTCGCGGGATATACAGTCTCATTACCGATGACCGTGGGTGATGCATTCGATATGCAGTCAGCAGCGTACGGACCCTCCTATCTATGGCGTCGAGTTCGGTCTGAGTCCATTTGAGTATGCCGAAAGAGTACATCAAGACCGGCATGACCCAACCGTTGAAGGCACGCACCTTGTTTCCGCCTGATAAAAGACTATTAAATACTTTTTTCAGGCGGCCAAAGAAGCGTTCCTTCAACGATTGTTTCATGTCAGTAACATTGATGCCCAAAGCTTCCGACATACCCAAATACTTATAGGTTTCGGCTGCGGAGAGGGCTCGAAGTTTTATGGAATCCGAGAGTTGGGTTCCCACGGATTCCACAATCTCCCCTCGCTTTACATGCATGACCGCACATTTGTCCACACCAAAATCCATCCTAATGGCGCTACTGAAAGTTTCAGTTACTTTCAGTAGCTCCATTAGTTGCAAATTGTTGGGGGCAAAGAGTTTTAGGTCATCCATGTAGAGGAGGTGAGATATAACCTGACCACCTCTCCTCAGTCGATAGCCTATACCTGAATCCTCCAGCAGTGTGCTTAGAGGATTCAGGGCTAGGCAGAACCAAAGCGGACTCAAACTGTCGCCCTGAAATATGCCTCGCTCGATCCTTATCGGTTCGCTATTCCTCTGGATATTTCGACATCCTGGATATCGAAGGACCGTCCTCCATTGCCCCATACATGACATCAGGAAGGTGCGCAGAGTTGTATCTACTTTATACAATTCCAGCACCCTCATGAGCCATGTATGTGGCACCGAGTCATAGGCCTTCTTGTAGTCTATCCAACATGTCGAAAGATCCTTTCGGGAACGACGAACCTGTTGGCTAATGGCCATATCAATGAGGAGCAGCTCCTTAGTACCGCGGGATCCGTTCCGACATCCATTTTGAGAGACAGACATGATTGAATTAGTGTCTACATGATTGTAAATCTTAGCTCTCAAAATGGATGTAAGAACCTTATAGACCGTCGGTAAACATGTGATCGGTCTATAATTTTTGGGTTCCGCGGTACTACCTGATTTATGGAGCAGGTGGGTAACTCCTGTCGTTAGGAACTGGGGTAGCGAACCAGACTCCAAAGCAGTCTGGTACTGAGCCGCCAAGCGAGCGTGCGACCTTTGCAACCATTTAATCCAGAAGTTGTGCAGCCCGTCCGGCCCTGGAGACTTCCAATTGGGTAACGGACGGACTGCACGAGCTACATCTTGGGGGCAGATGGTAATAGCCCCCATTTCTGGTATTAGATCGCAAGCTCGCTCGACTTCCCGAGCCCAATCACCTTCGGTGTGACTGACAGGCACCGACCAGATACTACGCCAAAAAGAACACATAGCATCATCATCTGGTAGGCGCGTGTCAGCCACACTTTGGTCCGGTCGCTCCCAAGCCCTATATACCCACCTTTCATCACTTTGAAAAGTGCGGTTCTGGGTGTATCGATCCACTCGCCGCTTATACCTACGAATACGGTTTGCCCATGCATACACTTTCTGCTTCAGGAAGTCGATGCGCTCCGTGACACAAGACGTATAGTCTTGAGGACTGATATCAGTCCCCGAGAACGCCCGTCTCACAAAGCGCATCACTCTAGGGCGAGTATTGCCCTCCCTGAAGCAGATTAGTTTTCCGATGAGGGCTCTGGCCCCACCAATACGGCGTTCAATTCTGCACTGCCAAGCTGGTACGGCTGGTTTCGGTCGTGTAGCTCTTGAGTCATTGGCAAATTTGACGTGAGCTACACGACATGCCGCTACAGCCGCGCAGTACAAAATCGAATGAGTATCGGCGAGGTCTTCGCAGTCATCAAAAAAGTTTGACAACTGCGAATCCAGAGCTGCCACCAGCGCCCTATTTTTATTATGCATTTATTATTATTATTATTATTATTAACTAGGGCATGCAAACAGTTTAAGTTATATTAATATAGACTCATTTATAATACATTAATAACACATTCAATCAAACAAAAGAAGTTTACTATGTCGAGAAGGAATTCAGAGAATAGTTTTAAATACGCAATACAATACATAATGTCAAGTTTAATAAAATGGGTTATTAATTCGTCAAGTTCGAGATCTATTAGAGTTAAATTAAAATATAAATGATTTAGTACAAGTCAAGAGTAGGTACAGAGATGTCATATTATCAATTTAAATTCTCATCGGTCAATAATTCACCAATCGAGTAGTAACATTTATTAATTAATAGAGCAGTCAATTTCTTTTTGAACTCTTTTTTCAACTTTATCACTTTAGCATAAGGTTCATGTTCAATTGGGAAAATTTGACAGTTTGGGGTAGCTTGATATGCTTGCGTCTGTACCTAATCATGGTATCAGGTGGCGCGTCAATGTATGTCAACTTGAATATGTAATAATATTTTGATTTAAAAAAGTGTGCATTGTGAGTTTCTGGCCTACTCAATTCGTAGTTATAAGAGGCCTTGACTAGTATGACCAAACCAAAGATAATACATGACATTTATTTCTGTTAATTGGTTAAAAGAATACCGTTTTACGTCAAAAATATAATTTCTTATAACAAAACAAGGTTTCTCTTTAGGCGTGGTTTCAAAAACCAGTTAATTTTTTTAAATTAGGAACGCAGAAGTATAGAAATGCAATTCTTTTTACAAAACTGACAACTTAGTCCGGGTGCTAAGTTGTCATTTTTGTATTAAGAACTTTACCCAAATCGAAATAAAGATGAAAATGCAAAAAACTGGTTTAGAGCTGTAGGCGAGAAGCAAAGTTAGACCGTGTTTTGTAGAAAGATGGGATGAGTTCGGCTCCTATGCGCGTACTCAGAAGAAAGAACAAAACAAACTTAAAAGAGATGTTATAGCATTCGCTTCGCTACTCTGTGGAACCCTATCCTTATGTAAGCATGCTTATTCTGCATGATTTTATATTAAATTATTAAATATATCTGTACCTACTATATAGCTTATAAGCTTTATTATGTAATATATTAATATGTAAAAGTGCTTATGATAGGATTTATAAATACGATTTCAATACTTAATACAAATTTAATGTTATTCCCGAAAGTTAAAAACTAATATTTGAACAATTTTGAAAGCTGTTTTAATAATTAATTTTTACAATACTTTGACCGGTTATTAAAAAAATAAGATTTTAATATTAAAATATTTAATGTAGTTTTTATTTCTTGATCAGTTCTTTTTTTCGTTTTTTTTTTTAATAATGGATTCTTAAATAATTTTTCTCAAGTTCGTTGGAAGTTCAATCATTAAACGACTTCGCCCGGTCAAAGTGCCTTTTGCTTGGTATTTATTAACATTGCCCGTTTTCAACAAAACGCGAGTGTTTATTGTACAAAATACTAAAAAGGTAAGTAATACCTTTTTTGTAAATAATGAATATTTTTTTATTTATATTATATTTTTATTTCGTGATGTCTTTGAATGAAATGTGTTTGTCTTGTGTATCGAATGAGGGAGTGGGAACGCTTTGTTTGTCTGGCAACGTCGGTCAGGGAATTTAATTGTTAAGCAAATTGACTACCTACGTAAATTGGCCGTACATCACAACTGTAATTTGGTTACGTAATTATTTTATTTAAAATATTTACTATCTGGCTACTCTGAGAAGAAAGGCAGAAACAAACTCAGAGGTCACAGTCTCTTTTAAAGTCCAGACATAATCTTGATCAGATCATGTGAATACCATGTAGATTGGTGGCCGAAATGGTCTTTTTAGGAAAGATCCACACATATTAAGTGAACCCGTCCAGTCAGTGCACGCTTTCGTCAGTAATCATGCAGCTCAACTCAGAACTTACGGAGCTACAACGGTCATAACACTAGAAATACAATAAACGCTTTTAGGTTTTTAGTTAAATTCTAAAAAAAAGAAAAATAAAAGATAAATGTTTTAAATAAAATGATAAATATTTCTATTTAAATGACAAATGATTTTTATTAAAGTTTTGTACAAATACTTTTACACGCCAATCATATTTTAAAAACTAGATGACGTCGCCGTTTCCTATCTGACTACTCTGAGAAGAAAGGCCGAAACAAACTCAGAGGCCACAGTCTTTTTTAAAGTCCAGACGTAATGTAATTTTTTGACGGTTGTATAAAATTGCAACAACACGACAAATTGAGGTAGGCTGTCACTTTGCTTAACAATTTATTTCCCATACTGTTTCTTGCAGCTTTAACGAACCGTATAATATGCATGGTTATACAAAATACTGTCTCGCTTCAAACGGGACGCAGATTCTGTACTAATAATTATATATTTTCCATACTGACAACATTATTAACAGTACTAACACGTGACAAATTCTAGATTTAATCTCTACATTACATAACATCACGCCTTGTTGCCCCGGAAGGGTTGAACGGAGGTGTATTTATAGGGATCCCTTCTTTTCGCATAATGTTCTTTGTCCTAATATACTTCGGCATAACGATTTTGGCATAATAATACTTCGGCATAATTTTTTTAGGTATACATTTTATGTTGGCATAATCATCTTAAAGACTAATTTGTTTTGGCATAAATTTGATTCCGCATAACGTTAAAAATTGAATATGCTGTGCATTAAAAGTTAGTGACAGAACCGAATTGCTGCAAAACCGACTCCACGTAGTCTTGTTTGTCCTACCCCTAGAGTGTAATTTAAAATCGCGTAGGCGCGTAGGGGCGAGGCGGCCCGCGGGCTGAGGAGCAGGCCTGCAGCGCTGGAGCCGTGACAGAAACCCTACCTGCTTAGAACTTTATGCTTAATAAATTTATGCTTTAGAATATTATGCTTAATCATTATTATGGTTAGAGAAATTATGCTTAAGCTGTTATGCGTAATTATATTATGCGAAAATATAATTATGCCAAACAAAATTATGCTAAGTTATATTAGGTCTTAAAATTTTATGCAAATGGATAGGGAACCGTATTTATAGTGTACCCACATTTCGCCAGTTATATTTTAATCCTGTGTAATATATGGACGACATCCTTACATAGTATAAAACAAAGTCGCTTTTAAACTACGCAAGAATTTAAGGGCCTACGTCCCGTTTGGTAACGTAACACGGTCACTTTATGAACCGTACTGCTCATTAACGGCTTGTCTTGAAGATTTGAAAAATATATGATTTTGCTATAGATTCATATAGATCATTTTGCCGAGGGTACTTTTTTTGTATGGTTAATACTTTTGCTGTAAAAAAATATTTTCCAACACGCAATATTTTGGCTTCTATTCCATACTCCTACTAAACGGCTTCGTTATTTGGAAAAAAAATACACTGAAAAATAGATAGTTAGATGTACCACAGAATCGCTAGAGCACAATTGTAAATTAATCAACATTTGCCAAGGAATATCCCCATTTTGAGATAAAGGCTCAAAGGTGCCCTGCGCGGGCGCGGGCGGCAGTCGTGCTTTAGCATTCAGACGGGAGATGAGGATACTATGGGGCTTAATGTGGTTTTCATCAATAGACAGAGTGATTCAAGAGGAAGGTCTATTAATTATAAATGCGAAAGTAACTCTGTCTGTCTGTCTGTCGCGCTTTCACGCCAAAACTACTGAACCGATTTAAATGAAATTTGGTACACAGATAGTATAGAGCCTGAGAAAGGACATTGCTTACTTTTTAATGCAAAAAAAGGGTTGAAGGGATGGAAAGTTGTATGGAAGTATCGTCATTTTTAGAGCTAAAAAGCTTGAAACATATTTTTTAGGCTGTTGTTTCGATATAAATAAATATGACATACAAAATTTGTAAAAGTTTTACCCTCAAGGGTATAAAATAACAATAGGGAATAGGGGATGAAAGTTTGTATGGAAATATGTAAGGTTTATGTGAATGTTTTATAAGTTTGCGACAAGATACAAAGACCCAAAGACTCTATTCCACGCGGGCGAAGTCGCGGCCACAGCTAGTGGTCTATATGTGTGCCACATTTATCTATTTCCGTTCGTCGTTAAGGCGTGAATACGCAAAAGACAGACAGACAGACATATCGATAGACAGAGTTACTGCATTTATAATATTTAATATATAGATATTGGTTAAAATCAAAACTATCGTGGCTAGAAAATATTGCTATCAACGGTCTAAAATAGTCTCAGACTAGGTAATTAGCACTAGCCTAGCTATATCGGGGCCAAGGTTCTCTTCGATCTACGTTTGTCTTTGAAGTGACCGCCAAATATTATTAGGTCGGGGGAAAAGTTTTTTCGTATTTTAGACAAGGTGTAACAAATAAACGAAAGTAATTAAAGTAGTTTGTTCATAATTGAGTACTGAATTGATTTCAGTAACTTTTAATATGGGTATTTTTTTTATCTAAAATTATGTATTTTGCCATACTGCCCGCCCGCCGATTGAGACAAAGAAAATCTCAACAAAAAAATCGGAATATCGGAATCTTATTTCAAGGCTTATAACCAGAGATCGGATATTCGGATGCATATTTACCCAGGGTTGATAAAAATCATGATTTTTATTTGCATTCTGATCTTTTGTAATTTGGAAGTCAGTTATTAATTCAAATTTAAATAAAAACGACATATTACAAACAAATATTCCAGTTTTTATTTAAAACTAAAAATTACGAAACAGAAAGTAATTAAAAAAAAAAAACTACTTCAAAAAGAAGTTCACTCGAAATGAAGAAATAACCTTAATTCCGGAAGTCAGTGGTAAAAAACGAAAATACAGATACTAAGACACTAATCAACCACGAATGACCACGCCAAAGACTAAACGGACGGATTCAGTCGCCAGTTTAAATTTCGGGGATTCAGCGAACGGTGTAGATAATCAGCAATGGACACGTGTGTGCGCGCCTTAGTTTATGTCCGGGGAAGTCTCTTGACACATTTTGGCTGATTTGGTCGTAGTAAAAAAGTATTGATTTAAATCATTAATTTTTATTAAAAAAATCACTTGATTTTAATCGCGATTTAAATCACTGATTTAAATCAAGTGATTTTAATCATATCAACCCTGTATTTACCTGAAGATAATTTTTGGCTATGAAAGTATGGAAGCGGCTTTATAAATTATTTGTAATATTTAATTTAAAACCCCGGGATTCTTGATTGCATAACTGTTCAGATGTGTATTAATTTAAAATTCATGTTTAACCCGATACAAATATGTGTATGTACTGGAGCAGGGGTGGTCAATATTAGTTAAAACAAAAAATAAACAAATTACTTAGCTAAAAAGACTTTTTACGATTCAAAAGCGCATTCCATGTTAGCCAACATCTCAACTTTAGGTGAATATGCATCCGAATATCCGATCTCTGCCTATAACTCAATTTTAAATGCATTAAGTAATGCTAGGATCAACACGTTTTCCTTATAACAAAGTAAGCTTTTTTAAAAAATAGTTTTGGTCATTGTAATATGCTTTTAACTCAATACTGTAATTGGGGTTTGTGAGGTCTTGCGTTAATCAAGACATTTCTTTTCATAAAAGTTTTGCGATACTGTATCCTGTTTTGTTATTATGTCGTGTACCCAATAACAGGCATCTAGCCGCGGGAGGGTCCTGGTGACCTGTAATACAGGTTTTTAAATAAACCTACCTCAGGCACCAGTCTCTCACAAAGTTAGCTCCTTTTTCGTGCACTACTATGTTTAGCATTAAGTTCATAACTTATGTAGAGAGAGAATAAAGTTTTTATATTATTATAAAAAAAAAATACCGAGAGAAATACAAAAAAAAACATGCAATTAGTTCTACTTGGTAGTTTGAAAAAAAAACTTCCCTTTAAATAAGCGTTCTTAATTATACGACCACCACTGTAGTAGGTTTCAAACTTACACTGTACTATAACTACACTTTGCTATTCAAATGTAAAGTTAGGGAAATTTAGAGCATCTACTTTAACAATGAATATTCCTGGCTGTAAATCATCACCATCATTTCAGCCGAAAGACGTCCACTGCTGGACATAGGCCCCCCAAGCTCCTCCACTTCGACCGGTACAAAAATGCGGGCTGTACATAAATGTGGAATATTCAAACCTTCAAACATTTTTTATTGAATCTTTTTATGTTTCGAAAATAGCAAAAGATACGATTTACACATGAAATAATATTTAGCACATTTTTTAAAGACACTTTTACAAATGTTTTATTTTTTTATTTCGCTCTACTTTATAACCAGAGATCGGATATTCGGATGCATATTTACCTAAAGATAATTTTTAGCTGTGAAAGTAAAGAAGCGGCTTTATAAATTATTTGTAATATTAATTACAAACCCCGGGATTCTTGGATTGCATAACTATTCAGATGTGTATTAATTTAAAATTAATGTTTAACCCGATACAAATATGTGTATGTACTGGAGGAGGGGTGGTTTGTATTAGTTAAAACAAAAAATAAACAAATTACTTACCTAAATTAAGACTTTTTCGATACAATAGCTCATTCCATGTTAGCCAACATCTCAACTTTAGGTGAATATGCATCCGAATATCCGATCTCTGTTTATAACAAAGCCGATATTTTTCAAAATTATTTCTAAACACAAGTTTATATGCAAAATTATTAAATATATCTCGTAGCAGTATATGCTTGTAGAGAGAATTTAGAATCGGTGTTCTTGTGAAAATTATTGTGTATTTTAATTTTTTTCTGTTGCCAATGCTGAATTTTATTTACTTTTTGTAATATTTTCTTTGCTTCAGGCTACTACTGACATGCTTTCGATAGCGGAGAGAAAAAATACAGGTATTCATTTTTTTATTTAATGTGTTTTTTTTAAGATTACCATCGTTAGATGCGCCTTGCCGTTTCAAAAGCGTCGCATTTATACTGATTTTTCGTGATTATTTTATTAAATATAATTCAAAGTACGTTTTTTTTTCAGCCAAACAGTAGATTGTTTGTAATTATAATTATTTTTAACATTTATTTACTCATAAATAATAACATTTAATCGTAATAAGAATGAACATAGACAATAACATGTCGATTTTATAAGCAAATACCTAAATAACTGTAAAAGAAATAACATACAAACGTATAAATACCAAGGATCTAGCTGCTTCACTGAAAAAAAAATGGTTTTTGATTTATACTTAATGAGATAATCACTTGCAATGTGACGTTGCCAGCCCGCGCTGCGTGAACTCTTTTAACACTCACACAATTCGGCAGAGACATGACTTGATTATCATAGAAATGCTATTTCATTATGTGTGAGCTCATTCTCAATAAGGACACTTTCTCTCACAACTTTGTACGGAGAAGGGAAATCTAACGGTATAAATCTTTGTGTTTTTTTATAATAATTTAGTAATGGCTCATTATTGATATACAAAAAAATAATAGTTTAGAAAACTAAAAAACACGCTTTAAAAACCAAACTAAAAAAGGAGAAAATAATTTAATTCAATTAAAAAGCGTGGGGTGCTTTGTGAGGTATTTTTATAATCAATTAATGTCAAGCACCTCACGCTTTTTAATTGAATTAAATTATTTTCTCCTATTTTAGTTTGGTTTTTAAAGCGTGTTTTTTAGTTTTTTTAAACTATTATTTATTTTCTATTTTTTAGTTCTGCTAACTACAAAAACGTGTTTTTTTTTTCATTTTTTTTTAAATTATTGAATTGCCATCGGTCCTCGACAAGTTTACAAAGTTTCAATGAAATCTGACCGTTTAAAGTGGGTCAAAATCGCGCTCTATGGAGTCGGTTACATACAAACATACAAGTGAAGCTAATATAAAGCGTTTAAAAACAAGATGCACAGTCACGAACAAAAGTAACACTCACAACTGTCCCCAATTAATTATACGTCAGTGGCTATAGTTATAATAAAACAATTTTTTTTTGTAAATTCAACCTTACACGCATGACTTAAAGTGTTTTTTACAATGCCAAAAAGACTCGACTGAAAGATGACACCTGCGCACATTGCGCCCTATTTACGCGGACGTTTTTGAGACGCTGATTGTGTATCTTGGGTTTTTTGTATATCAATGTGATCCATATTATACAACGAAATTCTGCATCACATGTGTCCGATTTCATCTAATAAAATAAATCAGTCTATTACTGTCCCACTGGTCGTTAAGGTGAACCTAGTCCGCATTTTTTGCATACAAACTTCGGGAGTGTTTTACTCCATTGTCTGACATGGCACATCCAAAGTAAAATATGATATCGTTTTGTCTCATTATTAATATTGTCTGTACGGAAACAGAATACTAAAATAAAAACCCATTAAAAAGTTAGAAGCCAACAAAGATTAGTTTTTCTTGCAAATTTTACTTAACTTTGGGCGTGTTTAAGTAATAAAAGGAGTGTAAAATCTCCAAAACCAAGTCGGTACCGACAAAGTTCAATAAAGTTTATTGGTCATTGATTTATGCATTGGCTTTTTCATAAAACCCGATCTTTCAAAGGACTTTTCTTAATTTTTTCGCTAATTTCTTACTTTATAAGATCCTGCATCTCACTCAATAACGTTGTGCGTGTAGACTAGCGTCTAACTGCTCATCACTGATACTATCTCTGTCAGACACGAAGCCTGATGAGACAGCGTGATTTTTAGCCAGGCCCACCAGTGAGTTCGAGCCCGCGACTAGGTTCCTCTTAAAAGTATCTTCTTATACAGAGAAGGCAAGAGCATTGATCAACACGCTTGCTCAAGACAAGTTTATGACGTCAAAATTGTTGTAACTAGATTTCATCTATACTCCATTTGAAATAATATAAGACATTTAAAACAAACCTTTTTCACAGTCCGTTCAACCGATTTTGACTTCTAATGCGTTGGTAGCATGATAAATGGCATCTGCAGTAAACAGTTGGTATTGTAAACACTTTTTTGCTTTCAATGTCATTCTTATGCGTACGGAATAGACGTCAAAATCAGTTGACCGGACTGGCTGACTGAAAAAAGATTTATTTAAATGTCTAATCTTATTTCAAACGGAGTATAGGTACATTTAATTTTATTTATGTCAGATGTTTTTGGAATATGGACCTTATTACTATAGATATATTTCTAAATACTTACTTACAGTGAAAACATATCAGTGAGCGAAAATCGCCCTTATAGTTACGACAACAATAATGTACTCAGGATTTTGTAATATCTTGATTTAAATCAGTGTCCTTTTTTTATTGGGTGGGAAATCATCAAATAACTTCTCCCGCTCTGGGTGGAGCAGGAGGGCGTGTCAGACTTTTACTGACTAAAACCCAACCGTGCTCCCTCAGTTGCCTGTGTGCCCGGGGTCGCAGTATCTCTTTCGAACAACCCGCACCCCTGGCAGGAAAACAGTGTCCTTGGAGTTTCTTCTCCATAGAGATCTACGTTTTGGAATGGGCAACTAGCTTCAACTTTCTAACTGACCGACCTTTTGACAATTCAAAAGTCTATTCTATTCTATTTTTTCATATGGCAAGCAAAGCCGATGCCGACTATTCTGCCAATGTCTAAAGTGAATTGGAAAAACGTGTTATTACAAAAAAAAAATATACCGATAATGATCTTCGATGATACAGTTGGGATCAATTCTAAAGTCAGTTCAAAATATTATTTTGAGTATGACATAAGGGCGCTGTCATTGTCAAATTGTTGCCATTATTATGCGGTTGGCTGTATAATTAGAGTCTTGGAATTAACTTAAAACTGTGTCTACCATTTCAGTACTAAATTAGTAAAGTAATCATGATTATATTTTATGGTAAGCATGTCTAAGAATTAGAAACTATAACTCACTGGGACGTCATCAGAAGGTCAATTCTCGTAATTTCAAGAACGTTCACAGTCTGATCTCAGTCTTAATCTGTCAAAAATACCTCGAGTTACCATAAATTTTTGAAGTTTTTGACATTTGATTGTCGCCGAAGTGCGGCTGCGACTAGATTTTTAACGTTTTTAATTACGAGAACTGGGCGTCAAGTCGCGCTGCCAGCTAAACATGTATACATCTATACAGGGTCAAATTAAATTAACTAGCGAAACTCCAGACGCGATGGTTATCGATATCTAAACACGATAAAATAAAAATTATTTGATGTATTTTTCTGGGGTCAAAGCCCGAAAATCTGACAACCAGTCTTACCATAGGGTATCGTATTACCCAGAAACTGGGTTATAGAGGTCAGATAGGTAGTCGCTCCATGTAACATACTGGTATTCAGCTGCATCCGGTTAGACTGGAAGCCGACCTTAAGAAAATGCAGGCAGATGATGAACGACCGCTGGTAGTGTTGTTACTTGAAGTATGAGACTAGAAAAATTGTTTTCTTTTGTGTTATCGGTTAAGATATCGATACCAATGACGTCTGTGAAGTTTACACAAAAAATACTGTTTTTTTAAACTGATATTACAAATGTCTAAACTAACTGCGGCCGTTGACCCCACAAAAAGTCATCAAATTAATTTCCTTTAAGTTATATCATATTTAGATATTGATACTTTCCTATCACGTCTGCGTAGTTTCGCTAGCTTATTTAATTTGACGAAAAGGCCCACCCCTTTCTCATACGACATGACACTTTGTGGACCCCCCCCCCATTAACGTGTGACGTAAATTATGGATGGCTCCAAGTGCCCCGATGGGTAAAGTATTTAAAAAAAATGCGCGCAAACAATCTTTTGCCATCCTTGACGGGACTGACCGACAACCCGACACCCGGAAGGTCACGATATACAAAATTACGCTGTGAAAGTGTGCGTGGAGCACTTAACACACACACATGCCACACCCACACATGCAAACAACCCCACACACACGCACACAACCCCCTAACATACACACACACACACACACTTCCGTCTTCCCTTCTGCGCTTACACACACATCGCAGTATGTTTGTACACTTGATAAAACATAACTAAAGCACGCGTCGCTTCGTGCGATAAATATACTGTAACCCGTCGCGTACAGTACGCGTCATGTAAAAAGAACGCTGGAAGAAAGTGGAAGGGATGTATTTGCGCATGGGTACACTCGCGCACGAAAGTACCAGGCCTATTATTTTATTTTTGAACTAGCCTTTAGCTCGCCGCTTCGTTTATTGGTAGGTACATTGAAAAACCCACCAAATAGACCGATAAATCGTCAAGTGCGCAGCTTGATCGCCAGCGTTCTTTTTTTACATGACGCGATCTGTAACCGCCTAATCGCGTGAAGCATTAGTAGGATTCCCCGACCGAGGCATACCATAGGCCCTAGACATTCCCGGCGATGCTACAACCTGGAGATTAGACACAGACCGTCGTCCCTCCTTCCTCGCCATCGAGGCCCGCCGTGACGTCCCCAGTCCATGTCTACCCCCGACCCTTGCTCGACCCAGCCCGCGTCGCTGAGACTAGCATTAAATTCGTTTCTAAGTAATAATCATTCCGATTCAACCGGCTTGCTACCCTCTTTCGGCGACGCTGTAAGCCGATGTCCGTACCTCACAAGGATTTCCCTTAGCGTGTAGTCGCTTAGTCTTAAGTAGCTCTGGCTGGAGGCCTTAATTTACTGAGGCAGCCACAGGGTCCACAGACAAGTTCGGTTAAGCAGCCGGCAGTCTCCTATTGAGATGAGAGATGTCATTTCCGAAGAAAAAACTTATCTCGCGACAGCGGCTTTGGGTTAGGAAGCAGCGGAAGGCCCTGACCCTAATGTGTGTTGTTTTAAGTAAAAGACAAAAATAAAACGCGTTTGTTAAAAATATTTGATTTATAAACACAGGAAAAGTTTTTATTCAGTGCGCAAATTGTAACCATGAATTCAGCATATCATTCTAGGAAAGTTTCTGCGCTGGGGGGCCAGCGCAGAAACTTTTCGTCGGTTATACAAAAAAAAAATCAGCTGTTTCATAGAAAAGTGCAATACCTACGCGGTCAAAATGTATGGAACAGCTGATTGTTTTTTGTATAACCGACGGATCCATGGTTACAGTTTGCGCACTGAATAAAAACTTTTCCTGTATGTTATTTAATAAATAATTTTTGTATTGTATATTTTGTATTTGTTATTTAACATTTTTTTTCTTTGTTCCAGGTGCCTTTTAAAATAGGAAGAAAATGATGGGGAACTTATTATTCAAATTGTAACAAAAAATCTTTTAAGACTCAAGATGGCACTAAACATTTGAAAATTACAACTTATTTATGTTTTTTTTTTAATTACAAACCGAATTTAAAGGTAAAGTTTTATTGTCGAACGAATCTCCTACATGTACTTGTATATTTCTTATCTATAGTTATTATCAACTTTGTCAATATCGCCCGGGCATTGTGAATAAGGGCGTTTGCCCACTTCAGCCGTCACCGAGAAACGGGATTATTCGAACCTATCGAGACGTGCTGGTGACGGCTATCGTTTGTCCTCCGCGACCAAACTCAGCGGTTCATTATCATCAGCCTAATGCGGTCGACTGCTGGACATATTCCTCTCCAATTGCACGCCATTCAAATAAATTCTCGGCAATCCTCATCATTTCAACCGAAAGACTTCCACTGCTGAACATCACTGCTCCCCCAGCTTCGCCACTTCGACCGGTTCTGTGCTTCCTTCATCCAGCAGATTCCTGCGGCCTTCACAAGGTCATCAGTCCACCTTGTGGACAGCCTTCCGACTCTACGTCTTCCGGTATGCAGTCGCCCTTCCAGAACCTTTAAAGCCTCATCGGCCATGTGTTCTGCGAGCAATGTGCCCTGCCCGTTGCGGGCTATGTCGGTTATTTTCGTTCTCCTGCGGATCTCTTCATTCCTGATTCGATCACGTAGGGTAACACCAAGTATAGCCCTCTCCATTGCCCTTTCGGTACCGGCAACTCATGAACATAACAAAAGACGGTCTGCACAAGTACAAATGGTTTTTGTATTGTCTTTTGTATTGACTTCGGCGGACTGGATCACGGCACTCGGGTAACGGGCGTGCGGTGGTCACGCAGGCACAGTTAATGTATGTATTGCTACTTCGGCGCCATCAACTCGTTCTCGGTGACGGCTGAGGTGGACAAAGGCACTAACGATACATCGCTTGGTTTGTAGAGAATTATTGTGAAAGTGTTTTTTGTCTAATAATCATTTTTATTTTAATATGTTTTCCTTTAAAATCGGTTTTTTTTCACCATTTCTTATGATATAATTTTGCCGTGTTGTAATGTTTTAATTTAACAATATTTTACAATCAGTGTTTTTTTAATTATATGTTTTCTTTTTTGTAATCTGGAAACGGTATTTTAAATACTTTTTTTTTTGTTGTTTTTGAATATTAAATGCATTTTATACTTGTAGCTATTCTACGCTGTCTGTCGTGTTTGTCTGTGTGCACAATTGTACCTAATACTTATATTTAAAAAAGAAAACCATAAACGTAATGCGAAGCGATAAAAATAGGAAAATACAAAAATTAAAACTTAAGGAATATGCAATATACCATAGTAATCTTCTATCTTAATATATTTTTCAATTTAATGTGTTTTATTTGTTTAAACAAATTATAATTTGTAGTATGAAGCAATAACCTAGAATTGAAAAAGTACTGTTTAAATTATTTGTGTTACCTATCACGTCTGTGAAGTTCTGCTAGCTAATTATATTTGACCGTGTATTATTGCATTGTGTCGCTGTTTTTTTAAATAATTTTATTTGATTTTTCTAATATTTTTAACCCTTAACCCTAATTGGACAACAACAGACAGACAGCATTTCGTTAAAAATCATACTTACTAGTTATAAGACAAAATGTCCACTGAAGCCAAAAAAATCTTTATCTTAGAGGTGTTTTATTGGTTTTCGTAAAGATAATCTCAATATTTTACCGTACTTACAGCGAAATATATGCGCGTAAGTTCCGGGTGGTGCCGGGACTTAAAAAATAACACCACCCCATTTCTTCGCGTGGGTGTCGTGGAAGGCGACTAAGGGAGTTACTAGAGAATGGGCAGCAGCGTTCTCTATGCATTTTACCACCACACTGCGATCGCCAAACCGCCTGCCCCCTGGGTGAGACCTATGTCCAGCAGTGGACGTCATTCAGCTGAAATGATGCTGATGACATGGAAATAAAAACGAGGGGAAAGAATTTGTAAATCAAAAATTCGTCCGCATCTCTGTCAACAGGCAAAGTTAGCACAAAAGGCTAGCAGCAAGGCCAAGTTTTTTTTTTTAATCGTTGCCCCACACTAGGAATTTCTCCTGTATTGTGGGTGCGTTTACAAACATTTAAACTCACATACACAAACAGCCAGACCCGAAACAAAAAATTAAAATGGTGATGCTCAAATGTTCTTCCAAATCTTTCGTGCAAAGTTGCTTAGCTCACCTTGTTATTAACCTTTTAACCGGCACCGTCGGCTAGTGCCGACAAGAAAATTATGCTACGAGTAACGTTTTATTTTTAAAATAGGGGACGAAAAGCTATGATTAATTGGTTATAGATAAAAATTTGGAATCGCTATTATTTTTTGTAAGTATTTGCGCCGAATTTGTGGCTTGGCATGGGAGGGACGCCGATGCTCAACAATCTTGATAACTTATTTCTTAGTTGGTCAAGCATTCCATAAATAAATATGACGAATGATAGTGACAATTCAAATTTAAAAGCATCTAAAAAGGGGCATTGTACAACTCCGACATCAAAGATTTAAACAAAGGCCACTGTGTCTTGGATCAATATGTCGTTGTTGCTTAATGCATTCTGCGCTAAGCAACCTAGAAATAAGTACCACGAAAGATATTAAAAGAGGAAATTTAAGCAGCACCAATTTGATTGGTAAACTGGGCCTTGCTGCCAACCGTTTGGTTACTTTGTCTGTTGACAGCAGCAGACAGCGGACGAATATTTTTGATTTAAGATTTTTCCCTTCGTACTGCGTACCAACCGCTTGGTGATGTCTCCAAAAGGCAAGTGGACATTCAGACCCCATGGACCTAGTGTTTTGCTACCTAGTGCTCGAATCAGAAAACTCTCACTAAGATTTTAGCTTTTAAAATAGTTTAACTCGTGCTTTTAGTTTTAATAATTTTTCTAAATTTTAATTACCAAAAAAATTATGCTTATTAGCTTCGATTTTTTTCTAGAATTTTTTGATTTATGTTTCTTTGCCCTCGTACAACGACCAACCGCTTTGGAGATGGCTTGAAAAGGCAAGTGGACATTTGGACCCCATGGCCCTAGTGTTTCAAACCCAAACGGTTCGAACATGATAATTCCAGTTTCTCATGCTTTTAGTTATAATCTTAATTTTAATTACTAGAAAAATCATGGTATAAAACTTTTTTTTTTTAAATCGAATTTAAATAATTATTTAAACAACAAATAATATTTATATTTACGTGGTGACCATAACAATATTATAGCATTGCTTTGTACCAGGCGGGATAAATATTTTATAATACCAGGTACTAGTCTATTACTGTCCCACAGCTGGGCAAAGGCCTGTTCTTATACAAAGAAGGCACGAGCATTGATTACCACGCTTGGTCAAGATGGGTTGGCGATTTCAGACTTATATTACACCTTTGTCAATTATGACGATGCTGTAAAAATCTCACCGTGAAAACTTGCGTGAAGTGAGCTATCAGTGTCATCCCGCTGATCCTTGGTCATCCCGAGCATCAGGTGCATTGGCACTGATAGCTCACTCCACGATCACTTTTTTTTTTGGGTTTTATATCATCAAATAACTTCTCCCGCTCTGAGTGGAGCAGGAGGGCGTGTCAGACTGACTAAAACCCACCCGTGTTCCCTCAGTTGCCTGTGTGCCAGGGGCCGCGGTATCTCTTTCGAACAACCCACACCCCTGGCAGCTCCACGTTCACTTCACTCGGTGAGATGGTTACAGAATAGCAATGCTAACCAGCATTCACACGATATTTCCCTTCACCGATGTCATAAAAAAAAACTTAATTTCATAATAATTATAACGTAAAATCAATGAAACACCTCTTCTCCTTTTTGGAATTTAGGATATTATGTTTTTTTTTAATTCTGATAATCTATAATTATTGTTATTATTTCGTACATAAATTGTGTAAAAAAAAAAATAAGTTTGATGAAAAAACTTTAATGTTAGTATCAACGTGTATTCC
The DNA here is from genome assembly GCA_947359405.1 of Antitype chi. Classification (NCBI taxonomy): domain Eukaryota; kingdom Metazoa; phylum Arthropoda; class Insecta; order Lepidoptera; family Noctuidae; genus Antitype; species Antitype chi. The sequence continues at coordinate 11,888,901 of OX375834.1, read as the reverse complement.
TGTTAGAAACGCATTTACGCTTCGCATTTAATAAAAAATATATATTTGGCATTTTTTTCAAAATTATTTTTCCTATTATTAGCTTCTGATTAATCTTAAAATAGCAAGTTGTTTGACATATTTTATTACCTACTGAAAGAAAATCCCTGTTTTCAGTAAAAATATTCAAATCAAATCAAATCATTTATTTTTGCAAACATGGGTACATAGATGTTTTCTTAAAAAAAAGTAGTCCTCCATGTTCTACGGCGGCATGTTGTACGGCGTTCCTAGCCGATATAAGACGTTTCATTCAATTTTATGTTCATTCCACGTTCACCATGACGAAATTATATAGGAATGAATTTATTATTAGTTTAATCCTTTAATTAGTTTTTTCTAACATTCAATCCAACATCGTTAGATTGGTGTACTAATGAATTCATTTTTCAAATATGATTTATTTTTCGATTGTGGGTTTTTTTGCACTTATGATTCATTTTTCATTTGTGATTTACATATTTTTCACTCTTGATTTATTTTTCACTCTTGATTCATTGTGTTCAGACGTTTAATTTCGAGTGAAAGATGCCGAATGAACAAAAATTGAAGCGTCTGATATCCGCTTCAGTGACAGACTACTTGAATGCTGTCTCTACTCGCCGCTCCACCGTAGGAGCAGGCGGCAGTCTCGTTATCTACAGAAGTGTTTTCAAAGTTACATGAAACCATTTGTGTCGCTGCAGTTTGTCACTGCGGTTGGCTTTGCCGTTGCGGTCAACGGTGGGAGTTGTACTTTTAGTCCATGTTAGCACGGGGATTTTATATCGGGCACTGGATCTTTCAACTCTCGGCGTTGAACCCAGCTTTGAGAATCCTAGTGAGTGCAATTCAACGCGTCAAAAAAAAAACATTAAAATGTTCAAATCTTAGCTTAGCTTAGGCCTTAAAAATCCAGTGAGCGATACATAATCACCGCGAGGCCTGCACAATTTCATAGTCAAACAACCCTTTGTCTGCTAAATTAAATAATATTTTTAATTGTGTACTTACAAGTTTATGTACGAGTTCATTTAGTCTCACAATATTTGTAGTTGCATTTAAAATGTAATAATGAAACTGTTGTATTACTTTTTTTGTATGTATTTTTGCATTATTTAATATTTTAAAGTTAATAAAAAATATTAAATTTATATTTCGTGGGTTTTTTTTTTGGCTATTTCCTAATCAAAATCCAATCATTTTATTTCGGACAACTAAAACCCATAAATTGCGTGTACTTACCTATTCACGACTATTTGATGCGTTTCCGTGCCACATCGAACATCAGTAAATTCGATGGAGTTCTCTGAACGCTGTTAGCAAATCCCAAACCCAATAATTTTGAGTCTAAACCAAAGATACGCTAACCGCTATTCTTCCGGCGGCTATTTACTGCCAGGGATTAGGCAAATCAGGTACTTAACCGAAAATTTTACATTTTCTACTCTGAACCCTGTCGAATGGTTGTGAATAGCTACACCGATAACTAGTTTAAAATAAAATAAAAATTACCTGTGTAGATAACTGTTATTTAACTAAAATATATACATACTTAGTGGTTCTTATTTAGTAGTGGGCAGATTCAAAAGTCATAGACTATTTCAAAGAAGCAAACAAAACAAAAGAAGTACTTAACCCAGCAACCTGAATGTAACAAGAATATAGATCACTGTTATTTGACAGACGTGTCAGTGGCAGCAACCTTATTGTGACAAGATTAAAGATCACTGTGATTTTGACAGACTTGTCAGTAACAGCAACCTTAGAGCGTTTTCAGATTATCCGATCCGATATCGGTGTAGGAGCCCAATAGCCGATATCCGAATAACCGACACGATGTGCTGTTTTCACATATTTCCGACAAAATCATTCTGATACGGCCATCTGCTCGATAGCTTTAGTGCGGGCAGGTCATCATAGCCCCAGGCTGATTCCCGGCCACCGTAGGCGCGGGCTTGCGTAGGTACGGCGAGTAATGGGTAGCTCGCTGTCCGGTAAGGACCAAGTCCGGGTCGACGGCGCGTTGTGTTCCACGCGCGCCTCAAAGAGATGTCAGCACCAACTGGTGGGGTCCGCAAAGGCCGATGCCTTCCAGGGGTGCGGGTTGTTCGAAAGAGATACCGCGGCCCCTGGCACACAGGCAAGTGAGGGAACACGGGTGGGTTTTAGTCAGTAAAAGTCTGATACGCCCTCCTGCTCCAACCAGAGCGGGAGAAGTTATTTGAAGATATCCCACCCAAAAAAAAGAGGTCATCATGGCAGACTATAATAGAAAACTTTATTTGCTGTATCTATTATATTTGAAACGCAAAAAATGATCTGTCCATAGACAGTATTGGATACATCCCATTGTGGAAGCTAGATATTCAGAGGGAGCATTTCATACTCTTTTTAGCAAGCTACAAAATGCCCCTTGAATGTTTTTTAATTACTTTCGTATGAGTGAATCCACATTTGATTATGTGCTAATTCATTTCACAAACAATATCAAGAAACAAGACACACACTTTCTAATGGCTGTGTGGGGCCTAAAGACATGCTGGCTGTGACATTAAGGTAAGTGAACTATTTTATATTAAGGTGAATGCGCAGTGGTAGACCGCGAAATTCAAATTTTGTTACGTTTTTTGCAATTTTCAGGTGAGTGTCAGCTTGTTACTTGATCAAAATATGATTTGCGACTATAACATGTACGTATTTACAGATTTATAATCATTAGAATCAATAATACATCTTTCTAAGTTAGATTTGTTCCATAAGAACAAATTTCTTATGGAAAAGTGCTTGTGGAACAAATCTAACTTAGAAAGATGTATTATTGATTCTAATTATTATAAATCTGTAAATACGTACATGTTATAGTCGCAAATCATATTTTGATCAAGAAACAAGCTGACACTCACCTGAAAATTGCAAAAAACGTAACAAAATTTGAATTTCGCGCTCTACCACTGCGCATTCACCTTAATCAGATTTGTTTTTTAATCATTGGTTTCTATCATTATCGTTTGTTGGCTGGTGCTCAACACATTACATGTACAGTGGGCAGCACATCAAGCTGGACACAATCATTGTAAAATAGCTCATAAGATAACGGGCGCAGAGTGCTACTGTGTCTAGCTTGATATACTGGCCACCATAAATTATTATGTAATTCATTTCATTTATTCAATAACAATTTTCATTGTGTCTGAATGTTGTACAAAGTTAATTATAATATGCAAATAATTAAAATAATAACACGTTAAGCACATAATTACCGCGATAGCCGGTACCGAGATAGTCCACGGCCGTCCGATAGTGCCGTCAACGTATCGGTGTCCGATACCGATATCGGATCGGATCGGAACTGAAAACGCTCTTATTGTGACAAGAATAAAGATCACTGTGAATTTGACAGACTTGTCGTTGGCAGCAAGCCAACAGCACCCTTATTGTGACAAGAATAAAGATGACTGTGATTTGAACAGACTTGTCAGTCGCAGCAACGCAACAGCAACTTTATTGTGACAAGAATAAAGATCACTGTGAATTTGACAGACTTGTCAGTGGCAGCAATGCAACAGCAACTTTATTGTGACAAGAATAAAGATCACTGTGATTTTGACAGACTTGTCGTTGGCAGCAAGCCAACAGCACCCTTAATGTGACAATAATAAATATCACTGTGATTTTGACAGACTTGTCAGTGGCAGCAACGCAGCAGCAACTTTATTGTGACAAGAATAAAGATCACTGTGATTTTGACAGACTTGTCAGTGGCAGCAACGCAACAGCAACTTTATTGTGACAAGAATAAAGATCACTGTGATTTAGACAGACTTGTCAGTGGCAGCAACCTTATTGTGACAAGAATAAAGATCACTATGATTTTGACAGACTTGTCGTTGGCAGCAAGCCAACATCTCCTACGTGGTCTACCGCGACCCCGCCTCACTGTCTCAGGGCACCAGTTCTGTGCTATTTAGGTCCACAGTTTGTCCGGCATGCGGCAGATATGTCCTGCCTAGACTCATTTAATAAGTTAGGCAGCTTTATTAGAAGGTTAAAAAGTACATAGAGGATCAAAAATAAAGGGATCGTCTTAAGAAAATTTATAATTTTTTGGCGGATAAGTAACATATTTCCTACTTTTAACCGACTTCAAAAAGAAGGAGGTTATCAATTCGACGATGTTTATATTTGTATGTTCGGACATAACTCCGTCATATTATAAGGACGGATTTGTACAATTCTTTTTTTGTTCGAAAGGGGTTTATTTCGAAATGGTCCCATATAAATTTCATATAGATCTGATGATGCGTTTCGGAGACAGACAATGGAACTCTTCAAAAAATGACAGCAAATCAAACGCGATTGCTGCTATCGCGTAAATATACATTGTTTTAACCAAAGATGATGAAATTTCGAATTTTTAACTAAAAAGTGAAAAATAAAAACTTTTTCAAAAAAAAAACAACTGACTTCCGGAAAAACACTACAAAGTGAAAAATCATTTTAATTTCGGAAGGCGGTGACAATTTTTTTTAAATACATATTCAAAGTCACCCTCATAAGGAACAGGGTGTAAAGTTCACTCATACTCTATGGATAAAGGAGGATCCTCCGACCAGACGGTTATTGTGTCTGGTGGGCAACTGCCCTACGGTTGATGTCGGGATGTTGTATATAAATATGAGTCGCGCAGTAAACTCTGATTGTGCGATGTAGGATTTGTGTGACGTCAAGTCTTTGATTCGTAGTTCGTATGTGGCATTGTAGATGGCGCCACATCACTTTTTCTGTGTCAAGTCTTTTTGATGCATATTTCGCATGTGGCGTTATAGATGCCGCCACACCTTTATTAAACCGCTGTGTGGTTTTAAATCGTTTAAAACCAAAAAGACGGTTTGAAACCAAATGTTTTAAAATCGGTTTTGATTACCTATCTTTAGGATTAAAATCATCGTCATTATTTTGCCCTAATATCAATTTATTTTAGGTCGGCGCAAAATTTCTTTATTCCATCGTTATCTCGATAAGTCACCCTCCTTTCTAGACATTTTTAACCGACGAAAAATGGAGGAGGTTCTCAAGTTGACGCATATATTTTTTTTATGTATGACCACGCATACCTTTTTTTACAGAGTAGTCCGATTTTGATAATTCTTTTTTTATTAGAAAGGGTTATACCTCGAAGTTAGTCCCATATGTATTTAAAAAAAAATCCTATCCTAAGGGTGGGAAAATAGGGGTGATCTATTGTTCACTCACAGATTTTAATGCTGAGTTATGTACTTATTACAAAATAAAAACCTCACGATGAATGAGCTTTAGACCTGTCACATTATAAAATAAAAACTTTTTATCAAAAAAATTAAACCCCCGAAAAAACTGAAAAGCAAAAAATTATAAAACTTTTTTGTTAGGTATACTTATATTAGTTTAAGAATTGAGTTATTAAGGTTAAACATAAAAGTTTTATAATTTTTTGCTTTTCAGTTTTTTCGGCGGTTTAGTTTTTTTGTTAAATAGGTTCTTTACTTTTGAAATGCATGGAGTGTTTTTTAGTCTAGTGGTTTTATCAAAATTTTAAAAACAGCGTTGGAGCACGAATTGGAAGGTAGATTTTTCACTCTTTTCTTTATAATTACTATTTTTAATAAGCATGTACGGGTTTACCAACATTATACAAATAAAATAGTGAGCTGAGGCAGATTCGGCAAAGTGGCTACGAGATAAACCATTAGTAGGTACATAACGACGACCAATAGTAGGCACGATGTATCTACTCGTAATATCTTGCATGCTCTTCACAGAACAGAGGAAAGAGATTAGAAGGGCCTTGTGGGCGGGGCAAGCGCGCCGCACTTATGAGCAAACGCTCGTATGTCAACCGAAATTTGGTTCACCGGACAACAGCCGCGCTCATAATGTGACAACGTGCGAAGCTCCGCGAAAAAAATAGAATTATGCCGTCTTGCGCTATTATAACGTGTCGGAAAAGAAGCCAGGAGTGTAGTGTAGCCCGGGAAGGGATTTCTTTTCACCGGTAAGTCCAAAATCCTTAAAATACAAGCGATATTTATAATTTTTACAATTGTATTATGTCATTTGTAGACAAAAACTATACAATCGCAGACAGATGCTAAATTATACATTGCTTGTAATGCATGGGTACCATCTTGTACTAGATGAGCAATCGCGCAATGTATTGCGTTCACTGCGAACGTCGCGGGCGCCCAGCCAATCTGAAATTCTGCGAAATCCATGCGTATCGATAGTGTTGTACCAAGTTGTAAACAATGTCGATATTAAGTATCTGTGTTTGATATAAGTGATAATTATCAGTAATATTATAATTAAAATAACTTTGTTTACTACCATCAATTATTGTTTATTATGGGTTATTAATTTAGTTTCAGAGTCGGTTTTTCGTCTACAATTTGGTTTAAAGTTAACCATTTATAATGAAAACACACATTATAAATTTTATTTTCAGGTTTCCAAAAGATCCTGGTGCAAGAAGACTGTGGATTGAAGCAACTGGTAGAATTGGTAGCAACTGGTCGGGTTGCCTCCTTCCCTCAAATATGGCGAGGGGGGTAATGGCTGATCTTTGCGTTATGCTCGTGAACGGGTGCTGCTCGTGGTGACTGGTCGTCTTGCTGACCATGGTTTTGTTATTGTTAATTGTATTAAGTTTTTAATAATTTTAGTCCAGAGGTCCTAGTTTAACTTTTGTTATAAGTTACTTATAGCTATATTTGCATAATGCAGAATTGCATATGTAAGCGGGCATGCCCTTTATGCCTAGAGGCTTTTATTTAGATTGGAAGTTCTGTTTACGTTTTATTTTAATTTTCTATTATTTTTCAATTTTTGATGGTATATTGGCGTGTGCTAGCTGACATATGGCAAATTTTATGTTTTTTTTTGTGTTTCGTAATTTTTATTACGTATTATTGTATAGAAACAAGTTCTTCTAACTTAACAGACAGCTGTGCTGCTGGGGAGTTTGTTCCGCTACTTCTTCTTCCCAGCTAAAGCACTAGGAAGTGGTGAAGGGCGGGCGTTTTTGGGGGGACTGTCTTATGTAATTTTATTTTGACGTTCAAAAAGAGCTGACTCTCAGCCTAGTTTGAATAAATGACTTTTGATTTTGATTTTGATTGAATGGATACCTACTAAATGTAGATGAATGTAAGATAAAGGGGGTCTCTTGTACCCTTCGAAAGATCTAATACTAATATGTAAAACGTCGGAAGCAGTTATCAAGATTTATACCGACAATCTCCGGAATGTTAACAAACATATGTTGACAACAAAGATTTTGTGCAGCTTCGTTGGAACTGAATTATTTAGCAACGTTAGTAATCATCAGATTGGATTATATCCTACTGCGAGCCATGTTACAGACCTAACTAAGGCTATTATCGGAAAATATATTATTTTAAGATTGCACTTTATTTTGAAAAATTCGAATTTAAAAGATAGCAAGCGCATGTTACTTAATAAATTCGTATTATTTCAAGGACAATAATAAAATCAGCATTGAAATGGAGTTTAAATTGTTGTTCATAATTAAAATGGTATTGTATTTTTTACTTGTGTCATTTATTTACTTACTAGCCGTAGCCCATTACCTTAATTGCGTAATGCACGATCAAACACAATCTGAATCATTTTGAAGCAGATTATTTCAAAACGATTCAGATTCTGATTGATCAAGCTAACTCATTGTTTCGTAAGTTCGATAAGAAAATCTCCTCAACAACTTAAATAACTCAATGATTGTTATTTAACTGTCAAAATGAAACATTAGTCGTAATCGTTTACGGAAATGTGTTACGTACCTAATTAAATAGCATGTCTTTATACGCATAAATGACGTAAAACAGAGCTGCAGTTAGCATAAACATTATTATTTATATGTACTTAGGAAGACCACACTAATTGCCACCCTTTCCAGAAATTATAGCGAAAAATTGCAAAACTTAAAAATTACACTAATTTTATCGATGTAAATAATCGACCTTTTGGTCGCCGTAACATGTATGAGAATATGGGCGTGTCAAATGCATTGTTTTGCGTTAGTGTGACAACTAATAGCAAGCTCGCGATCTATGTGCGTGTGGTTCAATTGTGTGCGTAATCCATGTACGTACTAGTCTCTTGCTTGTAGTAGAGTTAAAGAGTGGGAGACATGCGGCGACACGCGTTGTAATACAAATCAGGAACTATTTCCTTTCTAATCTCTTTCCTCTGTTCTGTGATGCTCTTGTATGTATATGTTACCGGCCAAACCCGATTTCAGGCCAAACTAGTTTGTCCTAGGCCAAACTGGTTTATTAAGCCGGGGCACCCCGATTAAATGGGTTAGGTTAGGTTAGAACTGTGATCAAAAGGGCGCGAGCCGAGCGAGCGCAGCGAGCGGTGCCGCGGCAGCGGCCGGCGAGCGTTACTTCCAAAGGCTGTTAACGAAACGGCTAATTAAGCTAGTTGGCTGCGACATATCACGCGTAGGATTAAGTCTGTTTGGCCTGAAATAGGGTTTGGCCGGTAACACTCGGCTCGCGCCCTTTTGGTCACAGTTCTAACCTAACCTAACCCATTTAATCTGGGTGCCCCGGCTTAATAAACCAGTTTGGCCTAGGACAAACTAGTTTGGCCTGAAATCGGGTTTGGCCGGTAACATATACAATGTTTAGACAAATAAATAAATCTTATCTCATAATGTAAAATAATTAAAAAACCTAACTGCAATGAAAAATGCGAACTAAAAAAATGGAAACAAAATTATCTATGTAGAAAATCAGTGTCTTGTAGACTAGCTTCATGTTCCGAGCCACAATAGTTTGCATCGGGTTGTGCGTACGATGACATCAAGCTATACATTTCAAGGTCGTTGACTTCTCATTGTACGAAAAGCCTATACAATGCGAGGATAGCTAAAATTGGAAATGTATAGCTTAATATCTCGCCGTGTGTGCCTACTTCTGACGTAATAAAATCGTTGCGAGATTTTTTGCCACTGGAGCTTCAACGTACTACTTGGTGCTGCGAGTTGATAATCGGACAGCGTGTTTTTTTGACACGCTGAGCCTCACTCGCGCTGTATTCTGTTGGAATCTCAATGCTCGGTTTAACACCGAGAGTTGAAACTCCATTGATCGAATAAATCCCGTCACGATTTTATTACCTACGTGCGTATGAAAGTCGACTTTCAGTCGAGTTCTTTTTAATTTCTACAGTCATCATCTTGTTTACCTACATCTTTTTAAAGGAGGAGGTTCTCAATTCGTCGGTTTTTTTTTTTGTTTGAAAGGGTATACTTCCCAGGTGGTCCCATGATCATCAAGTCAGGATCTGATGATGGGATCCTGGAGAATTAGAGAGAACTTCAAATTTTATAGGCACACGAAGCGATTTAGGTATTTTTTGGAAGAGTACTTTCTCGGAGTGGTCCCATTTCAATTTGGTGAAGATCTGATGAAGAACTTTGGAGTTAGGCAACGGAACTCCTCAATAAATGATAGCAAATGGACTGGGATTGCTGAAAAAAAAAACTTTTTCCAAAAAAAACAATTGGCTTCCAAAAAAACACTAGAAAGTGAAAAATAACTTTAATATCGGAAGGCGGTGCCAAAAAATTAAAATACAGCTCCAAAGACACCCACTTCTGAAATTAAAGTTATTGTTCACTTTGTAGTGTTTTTATTAGTACGCTTTTAAAACCCTGTCTTTCCCGTCGAGCATTCGGGTCAAAATATACCAAACACATATTGGTTTGGAGCAATTTTGCCCAGTCTTATCAGACTATGATTGCTGGGAATTTAGCTTTTCGGAATCGATCATTATTGTCTAGAGTTCTTAATGATCGACTCAGAAAAATCAGCATGATGACATTGCCGTTGTAGAGGCCAGTTTCTATAGTGAAATTGATCGCTAAATAGAATTACTGGCTCCTAAGGGTTAATTTCACCAATGAAAATGAACACGTTAAAGTGCTGTCAGTGTCAAAAAAGCTATGGAATAATGACACTGACAGTTCCTGGATGCGATTTAAAAGTACTGATCGCGTAGTTTCATTGGTGAAATCCGCTTTTAGTTTGTTACGCTTACTCAATTAAGGGGCAAGCTTACTGTCTAGCCTTTTCGGCTTTCGGCTTCCAGTCTAACCGGATGCAGCTGAAAACCAGTATTTTACATGGAGCGACTGCTTATCTAATTCACCCTAAGTGCGAATTTCACCAATGATATTGGACGCGATCACCATGTCTATGACGCGTTCAAGACCTGTCAGTGACAATATTATTGTTGTTATTTTTATTTATTTTATACATTTAAGGACTCCTAAATAAAAAAAAAATCGTAATAAGTTCTGCAGTTAGAAATTAATTAACGGTAGGTATATCGATTTTTGTAAGTAAACATCAAAATAAGAGTAAAAAATTGCATACAAACTTTTAAATACCAACGATCTAGTGCTTGGCTAAAAAAAAAATAGTACTTTGATTAAAACTTAAACCGGTTAATAAGATGACCACGAACAACCACTTGAAATGCAACGTTGCTAGCCCGCATCCGATCAACGCTCTCATAAACGTGGTTTATATACTGATCGTGTTCAGTACCATTGGTGAAATTCGCCTTAATTGTTACCGCGCTGATTTAATTTTCAGCCGTTTCAATTACACCGTATATGATTTGTTTTAATGTATACATTTTTGTTACAGGACAACCACTACGTATGCAGCCACCAGGTTATGGTGGCCCCCCACAACGCTATGGGCCGCCACAACAACCTGTAAGTTACATAATATTTTCTATCTAGTCTTTATTTTAGTGTCCGAATGACAATGGATTTTCAGCCGTAAACGAAAAAAAGAGTTGCGGATTTAGTTTTATTTTCGGTCGTAAAACATCCATTGCTGTATGCCACAAATGGATTGCTGCGTACAGATAATGTAATTTTACATTGAAATTAAGGAATAGTAACTGAAAACACGATAAAAAAATTAAAATTTATCTGAGAAATTTTCCAGTGGAATATGATTCAAAATAAGGAGCTGAATGCACCCTGTCTGTTTACGTAGGGTTGTCCCTTACAGCCTTAATCGTTCTTTGCTCCTGTCTCATGATTATTATTGTATATACAGGTTGGATTTGTGAGACGGGACAGTAACGTGACGTGCGCTTGTCATCCAGGGACGTCACCGGTACGTTTCAGCCACGTTAAAGAACTTCGTTCGAATAAAACACGGACGGGTCCACTCAATCTGTGTGGTTCTTTCCTCAAAAGACCATTTCAGACACCTATCTACATGCTCTTCACATGATGTGACCAAGATTACCTATGTCTGAACTTTAAAAGAGACTGTGACCTCTGAGTTTGTTTCGGCCTTTCTTCTCAGAGTAGTCAGATAGGAAACGCCGACCTCATCTAGTTTATAAAATATGATTGACGTGTAAAAGTGTTTGTACAAACCTACTTACAGAAATAAAATCATTTATCATTTTAACACTTTTCAATTTTACAAACACTAAGAGTGACCACCCTAACGCTCCACAATGAAGCATTGGTAATTATTTCTAGTTTCTAAACTGTCCATATTTATACTCGTACAATGCCATTGATTTCAACCATTTTGAAAGGAACCCAATTATCTCCAACACACTTACATTCAATATGAGAATATTCTTATTGGTACCTTCTATTCTCTTAGAGGGGGCTCGTGGCTACGTAATAACAGCCGCACGGGTCGATCGATCAGGTTAAGCTACACTTGCCGCGGTTGATCCGTGGATGGGTGACCATCTTTAAAAACCAAGACCCCTCCGTGCCTCGGAAAGCACGTTAAGCCGTTGGTCCCGGCTGTCATTCGTGGATCTTTGACAGTCGTTACGGGTCGTCAGTAGCTCGAAAGTCTAACAAACTGCATTACCAAGGCGTATCGTGTTACCCAGTAACTGGGTTGTGGAGGTCAGATAGGCAGTTGCTCCATATAAGATACTTGTATTAAGCTGCATTCAGTTTGACTGGAAGCCGACCCCGACGTAACTTGGGGAAAAAGCTAGGCAGATGAAGACAACCTTCTATTGTCTTCAAATCTGTGAATGGCAGATCAAAATTCTCAAAAAGTTATGGGCAGTCTCCTAAGCCCGCTTATCTGTAGCTACAATAAACCTTACTACCCTACTACCATCTCAAAATTCCATCCTGTATATACATATATGTATAGATAAGTATATTGCTTTTATGTATGTATTTATTGTATACAGGGTCAAATTAAATTAGCTGGCAATACTTTGTCCACGTGCTGGGTACCGGTACCGAAAACGAATGAAACGAAACAAAAAGCCAACTAATCGATTGTTATGTTAGGGGTTTTGGAATATCGAAAAAAAGATCTAAATTCCACGAAAAATTACAAAAACAGCTGAGCGATCTGCGCGCGCCCGGCCGACGCGGTTCGCTGACCGATTACGGGCACTAGCCTTCGCCCAAGGAACGATGTTTTTTTTTTTTCGATAACGATTTCTAAGACGTACCATTTGAAATAAGATTAGACATTTAACTAAACCTTTTTACAGTCCGATCAACCGATTTTGACTACTATTGCGTTAGGGGCATAACAAATGGCAGCTGCAGTAAACAGTTGGTATTGTAACTACTTTTTTGCTTTTAATGCCATCCTTATGCCTACGGTATAGAAGTAAGAATCAGTTGAACTGACTGTAAAAAAGGTTTGTTTAAATGTCTAATCTTATTTCAAATGGAGTATAGTTAAAGTATTGCCAGCGAATTAAGTTGAAATTTTTCTTCAGTTATAAAAAATAAAATTGGTGTTCCTAACTATATATATTTAGACTACATAGACATAGCATCTGGAAGGAAACAACAGATTTTTTTTGATGATCGAAGATTGTATTTAAAATTGTCGATTCGCCCGTGACGGGCAGGTAAACTCGTTCGAATTGAATGATATGCCTTTAATTTTATAGTCTAAATAACGGAAAAAATTACTTGATTTTGTGATGATAATAGTTTTTAATACTTCTTTTTAGCAATACGTCCAACAACCACAAATGATGCAAGGTCAGCCCGTGATGCAAGGTCAGCCCATGATGCAAGGTCAGCAAATGCAGCAGGGTCGCCGGGGTATGGGTGCGGGCGGCGCCCTGGGAGTTGGTGCCGCGGGGCTGGCTGCTGGCGGGCTCGCCGGCTATGCGATGGGGGGCGGCTTCAACCGAGGCAGCCCGACTGAGGTAAGACAGATGAGGTATAGAAATAACCCTGCACGCGTAGCATGCCCACCATAGAAGCGGGTTTTGTCGACGAAAGAATATACCAAATGACAGATTGTAGAAAGATTTCTACCGTCTTAAACACGTTGATGTTAAAGGTTCCTGCACACAGGCGCGACGGCAACTCACTTAGAACAATATGGTATTTTCCAATTTAATAAAAACTATTTAAATTTGAACATTGGGACGATATATTTAACAGAAAAATTAAAATCAATTTACTTAAATTCATTTTCTCATTTAAAAACAATTAAAATCAAATTAATTTTTCGTTGTTTTGAATTTACCGCCCAAACGCTCCTTACGAAGACTTTTATTATCACGTGACATCATGACGTCAACTTTGAGTAAACGGTACTGGTACAAATACTTAGTTTGGCGCAGTTTTAGAAGTATTTGTGCACAGAGACACCGCACTCCTGTAATATCACTTTCTATCCATAAAAAAATCTTGTTAATTATAAACTCGACATTCACTTGTTTACTTACTAACTATAGTGTGGCCATTAGTGCTGTGCACTCCCTGAGGTATGCGCGGCGAGGTGGGAGGCGAAGAAAAAAGTGCATGAGTTCACATGAGATCGATACATCTCGGACAGATCTTACGATATCAGTTTGCATTTCTAAGGCAAGACTTGTGGCGGGACGATAGTCGGAGGCTATCTATCTGTAATATATTATACTTACTTAGTTGATTAAAATGTAACCTAAATATACTCATATTTTATTAAAAATATGCAGGTGATATTGAACATTTTTTATATTTACAAACAATTATATATTCTAACGAAAGTTATTCTGACATAGATTCTGATTCAACTTCATCTTCGATTTCGTCATCATCTTCATCTTCCACTTCGCCACCGGAACTTGAATCAGAGTCTTGCAAATTTATTATGAATGAATCGATAACATTATCGAACCTACCATCGCGACTCCAGTAATCATTTTCATTTTTCTGGACATGATCGTCGCATCTCTGCCATTTTTCCGCCGTGAATTCCGAAAACAATTTATCCAATACGATTATCTTTTCGTCTAGAGAAGAATTAATATAGTTTTGGGCTATGTTGTTTTTAATATCAGCCCAGACCAACTCTATTGGATTTAAATCTGGATGATACGGAGGTAAACGCAGAACAGTGTGTCCACTGGCTTTCAGGAGTTCGTCAATTCTATACACGGGTTCTTTTTGTGTATTTTTGATAAGAAGTAGCAGTTGAGCCTTTGTCATGGTTCCTGAAAATTCTACATTATGGCGTAGCAACCAGTTCTGCATTTCAATTTTGAGGCTTGATATGGTTGGTTTCTTCTTAATCTGAACGCTGTGGTAAGACGCGTTGTCCATTACAACCACAGAATTCGGCAGCAATTTATCTTTTAACTTTTCATCTACCCACTTATAAAAAGTAGGTCCGCTCATATCTCCATGATAGTCACCGGTTCTAGCATCTGATTTGAATATGGTCAATGCATCATCCACTAAGCCATTTCGACACCCAGCGTGGAGAATTACCAATCGCCGTCCTTTCCCAATATCAGCATGAATTCCGGGTTCTGACGATGATTGCCAACATTTGCTGGCATGGTGACTGGCGTTGATGTATGTTTCATCAAGAAAATATATGTTGCGGTTTTGCGTTCTGTAATTTCTGATTTGTGTAAGATATTTTTTCCGCCACATTGTAATATTAGGCTGCTCTATAAGGAGATGTCTCTTTGATTTGCATTTTTTGAAACGGTAGCCCATTTTGTGTAAACGCTGTCTTAAATATTCCCGTCCACAATTCCTTTTCCTTTCTCAACAATTCCTTTCTCAAACTAGATAGTAACTTACGGACACTTGGTAATTTTTTTTCAACTTCGTAAAACTGATGAATTTTTCTTCTGATTACTCCAAGGTCAAAATCATCCACAACGTGTTTTTGCTTTAGAACTTTTGGTTTTTTTGGCGATTGAAATTTTAATTGGCTTGAATTTTCAATTGATAAATAACCCGCAGAAATCACATTATGCACGGTTCTTTTGCTGTACCCCGTAGCCTCCGCAACGATTTTGGCAATATTCACATCATTTTTAAATTCAAAGCTTTCTTTGTCTGCTTTTCTTTTCTTAAAATATTCAGCCATCTTAAAAATGACAGTCTTCATATCACGAGATAATGCACGACCCATCTTTGAATATTTATCCCATGTGCGTCTGACATAGACGGTCCGATACAGATAACACTACCTGCCGCCACGAGCGTTGACGGCGCACTGACAGAGCGCAGCAGCCGATTCTCCCCCCGTCTCGCCGCGCGCATACCTCAGGGAGTGCACAGCACTAATGGTCACACTATACTTTAGTTTACACAAAGCTGACGTCACGTGTGGTTACATGATAAAAAGTAATCGTAATCAGCGTTTTGGTGGTAAATTCAAAACAACCAAAAATAAATTTGATCTAAATCGTTTTTAATTGAGAAAATGGATATAAATCAATTTTATTTTATTTTTCTGTTACATATATCGTCCAAATCATAAATTAGAATAGTTTTTAATAAATTGGGGAACACCCTATTGCTATGAAAACTTCATGGGAATTGTGCTACAAGTATCGCGTCGCGCCTTTTTGAAGAAGAATTGTTTCTATGTATATATTCTTCAGTCGACTAAAGTCTACGATGTCAAGCATGACGATGCTGACCAATTTTTCTCTACTTTTGACACTTGGGGGTAGTTTTTTTTTTTACTGAATAATAATCATTAAAATCGTCCATACAACCTTCCAAGTTCATTTAATCCCATTGAATGAAAAAATATAATACCTGAGCGCATCCACCTTATCTACATTACTAGCTACCTCTCTGTTGCTATATACATATATAGAAACGCGAGTCTACGGGTTGTTTCCGACCGACCCTTGCTCGTTGAAGCGCCAGCCCGCGCCGCAGCTGAACCAGTAGCTTTAAATTCCCCGATCAATAATAATAATGCCAATATTTTGATCCAGCCTGTCCCCAATGATAGCTGTCCCCCTATCAGTGACGCCCTGAGCCGAGGCCCGTACCCCACAGGGGGTGCCCTCAGCGTGCAGTCGCTTAGTTTGTAATTTATTTTAGTTTGTAAGCCCTGGCTGGAGGCGTTAAGTTAATTCTTAATGGCAGCCCCAGGAAAGCCCGGTTGAGCAGTCACGGCATCTTAAGGCCAACTGCGAGATGCGCAAAAAAAAAAAAACTACGGGTTGCCTCGTGCTCGGGCAGAAGAGATGCCAAGTTGGATAGAAAGAACTTAGTCTATTCTTGGTAGAATAGAGGTAGAATTGGTCATGCTACGCCTGATGGCCTCAATACCGAAGGATTTATATAGGGTGACTGGTAATTAGTGACCGATATTTAAACACATGATTGTACTCATCATAACAAACAACTTTCCCAAAGAAACGATTTTTTTATTTATTTAACTAACGCATGTCCCCAATCACCCCAATAGAATATTGAGTACCTAACAAGACTAATACACCATCAGCTACCATTTAGTTACCTACAAACAAAAAAAAAACACTTTTACAATGCATTATTCGTTTGTCATTCATTTAACCACCGTACGGAGTGAGGTCAAGCGACTCACAGCTGACGCGCGCGCGCGATCCGTTGCTAAATTAATGAAAAAAATAATGCATGGTAAATGTGGATTATTATTTGTTTGTTTGTAGGTAACTAAATTAAATTACAGCTGATGGTGTATTATTCTTGTTAGGTACTCAATATTCTATTGGGGTAATAAAATTGGGGTCAATAAGATAGATAAGTAAATAAAATAGTTTCTTTGGGAAAGTTGCTTGTTATGATGAGTACAATCATGTGTTTAAATATCGGTCACTAATTACCAGTCACCCTATATATATAATATATTTTTTTACATAACGTTATGTCATTCCTGAAATCCAGGTTTTCGCACTGGTGATGTTTTTATCACGCAATGAATCTTCAAATCTCTGTGTTGAACCGAGCATTGGAAAATCAACACAGTTTTGGGAGACTGTCCATAGCATTCTTGTTTACTAATACCTAACCCATTTTTTTTTAACTATCCAATTAAGGAGGAGCCAGATGAGGTATGTCAGGCTATTACATTACTAGCTGTTGTCCGCGGTTTCGTTTGCGTTTATTTTTTATTTCAGCATTGAAGTGAAATTTCTTAGGCGGTGATTCAATAATTGGACGAGAATTTTGGGTAAAATTTTTCAAGGACGCGTCACGTTTACTCACATTTTGTTACATGAGAGAGAAGAAAGATATCACACTCTCTGTCTCTCACACAAAACCTTTCTTATTCTTTATTTTCAAGAAGTTTCACTTCAATCACGTCGACGGTTCTGCACCCGCAATTATTTTTTAAGCCCCGACCGAAACAACCTAGAGAGGTGTTATGAGTTGAACGTGTGTCTGTCTGTGGCATGGTAGCTCCCAAACGGCTGGACCGATTTTTTTTTTGTTTTGCTTGAAAGGTCACTTAATCGACAGTGTTCTTAGCTATAGTTCAAGAAAATCTGTGCAGCCGTTTGAAGATTATCAGCTCTTTTCTAGTTGATGAAGGGATTTGAGCATCTTCCACAGGTCTGTTCGAGTCGACATTTGGTATTTTATTACTTTAGTTAATGATATTAGAAGAACATAGTAACCTTGAACTGATGCTGCAGCATCACCTGGAATTTGCAGGATACCCAACTCCCTCATCCCTTTTAATGAATGTTACCTTCACTACTTATTTTTTCCTTTTTAGAGGTTTTTGTTTGTGTAGCGGTTTTTTACTCGCATTTACAGGGTAAATAGTACATGATACTTTTATTGGCGATTCCTGTCTATTTTCGGAACGTGTAACGGAATCTTCGAACATGATTATCACTCACTTCAAAACGTCAGATCATTTTGAAATTTAGCATACTTATCAAGGACCGATGACAATACAATATTTTAATGACTTTGTCCCATTATCCTAACTAGGATCTTCAGAATAAAAAATAAAATAAAAATTATTTTACAAAATGGTAGAATCTGGTATGTACTTACCTTTACATGGGAAGGTCGATATTTTTTTCGAATTTGAAATTATTCTCATAGTAAAAGTTGCTCACGTTTATGGGTCGAACACACCCTTAAATTTTGTCGAAAGTTTTCAAAGTGTCCCTGTATAGAGCTGCCATTAAATGGGCCACAAATCCAGAATCCGGATTTAGAAATCCTGATGGCCAAAAGCCCAGTAACATATTAACTGGGAACCCAGCACAAGCAGACAATTGATTGCTGTGTATCATTTTGACGTTCCAGTAATGTTCATTGCGTTGTTTACGTTGTTGAGCGGACGAATTTTTCAAACGTGTCAAACTATGGTTCAGGAATTTTGGATTTTTCAAACCTGACGTACTGCAGAGTACCATCCGCACATATAGTTGATATCCCGACCAGTCGTACTCGTAACGTACTGTCGGTATATGCGCCCTCACGGCCGTAGCCGCCGCGGGAGACGTCCTGGACGTCGGGAATCCCAAGCTGATTCCCGGCCACCGTAGGCGCGGGCTTGCGGACGGCGAGTAATGGGTAGCTCGCTGTCCGGTAAGGACCAAGCCCGGGTCGACGGCGCGTTGTGTTCCACGCGCGCCTCAAAGAGATGTCAGCACCAACTGGTGAGGTCCGCAAGGGCCGATGCCTGCCAGGGGTGCGGGTTGTTCGAAAGAGATACCGCGGCCCCTGGCACACAGGCAACTGAGGGAACACGGGTGGGTTTTAGTCAGTAAAAGTCAGACACGCCCTCCTGCTCCACCCAGAGCGGGAGAAGTTATTTGATGATTTCCCACCAAAAAAAAAAAAGAACCTACTGTCGTTACACTCGGTCCTGGAATCTCGTGAAATGTCTAGCAATTATTCGGGATTCTATCTTGTAGCAATTTCGTTCGAGATCTCGGCCAGCACTCTACTTGTCTGCGTGTAACGGGGTTATTTTGCTTTTAATCACAATCAGTAGGCTCAGAACGAGAACCGTAGAGCAGCGTTTTGTCGGCGGAAGAGTAGACAAAAATGACAAAGTTGACAGTTTTGAATGGGGAAATGTAGGCAAGCGATTTCTATTCTACGTTAGAGTAGAAATAGAAAGCGTCATGCTAAGCCTGCTGATAGTTTCGAAGTCTATTCCTAATCGAAAAATTCGTCTGCTCAACAACTTAAATAACACAATGAACGTGGCTGAACTGTCAAAATGGAAATCATTGCGATCAATTGTAATTTTACGTGTGTTCCGCAATTACCCCACTGATTGCATTCCCCACTTGCAACCACGCTGCTAGTTTGGCAAAAAAAAAATACATTCCAGCAGGGAGGACACGCCCCGGCCGAGGTGCCTCCACAAGCCGGAGACGTCCCGCCCACCCCGGTGGAGCCCCCACCCACCTCGGTTGAGCCCCCGGAATACCAGAATCAGCAACCTTACCAGGAAGAGCCCCCGCAATACCAGGATCATGAACCTTACTACGAAGAGCCACCGCCCCCCCCACCGCCTGAACCTGAATCGACATATTATGATTACGATTATGATGATTTTGATTATGGTATTGACTAGACCGAGGATCTCGACCATTGCGGAGTAAGGCTATTGACCTAGTTAAGGCATTATGCGATCCCACTGAGGCGGTCTTGATAGGAGCGGAGAAGTGCTGGTTTTTTTTTTATTATTTTAGGGTTCCAGGAACACTTCGTTGTCCTTTCGTCTGGTAAGCCGTTTTTCCCAGGAACTCGTGGAGGTATCTAGTTGAAATTGTTATCAGATACGTAGGTCTACGGTCCCTTGGAGCCTTCTGAGTCAATGCCATAAAAATAACGGCCATTTGTGCGACTAGGTACTTGATCCTCGCAAATAAATCAAAACCACACATACAGTAGTCACATTGACCTAGACTTATGAGATTTGGCTTGAAGCAAGGTCTCACAGCACAAATACAGGAAAATCTCCGAAAATCATTAATTTGTATTTTTTTTTAAATATTAGGTCTTTACCTATGAAATTGCCGTTTTGCAGTACTGGCCATTTCAAATCAAAATAATTTTTGTTTGGGTAAGAATTCTAATTTCAAATTAATTTTATTTTAAAAACATGGATTTTTTTTTTCCAAAAGTAGTCATTTGTTTATTGATTAGTGTTACATTTTCATCGCATTTCAATCTTTTTCGTCATCATGGATACGTTAAAAATTCGAGTAATTATGGAATATGAGTACCGTCGTGGCAGCAACGCGGCACAAGCGGCACGCAACATCATCGACGTTTACGGAGCTAACACTACAAACCAACGCACCACCTGTTATTGGTTTGCTCGCTTCCGTTCTGGAAATTTCGACCTGAAAAATGAACCTCGCGGTCGTCCGAAGACTTTGGTCGACAATGACGAATTAAAGGCGATTGTGGAAGCTGATGATACACAATCTACGGCTGAATTAGCAGCAGCTTTCGACGTTAGCGTCAAAACAATATTGGTCCATTTGCGTCAAATTGGCAAGGTAAAAAAGCTTGACAAATGGGTGCCCCACGAACTCAATGATCGTCAGCGCGAAGTACGCGTCGAGACGTGCCTTGCACTGCTCAACAGACACACAAATGAAGGAATTTTGAACCGCATTGTTACCTGCGATGAAAAATGGATTCTGTTTGATAACCGCAAGCGCTCAGCAAGTTGGTTGGATCCTGGTTCAGCACCTAAACAATGCCCTAAACGAAAACTTACCCCTAGAAAAGTGATGGTCACTGTTTGGTGGTCTAGCGCCGGTGTGATTCATCACAGCTTCTTACCAAGCGGGGTGAGCATTACTGCAGATGTGTACTGTGAAGAACTGAACACAATGATGGAGAAGCTGGCACATCTCCAACCAGCATTGGTCAATCGCTCGTCTCCGCTGCTCCTGCACGACAACGCGCGACCTCATACTGCACAGCAGACGGTCTCCAAGTTGCAAGAACTGGGGTTGGAAGCTCTCCGTCATCCGCCCTACTCACCAGACCTTGCGCCTACAGACTACTACTTTTTCCAGAATTTGGATAACTTCTTGGCGGGAAAAAAATTCAATACCCGAGAGGCAGTACAAAATGCCTTTGAAGAATTTGTTGCCTCCCGTCCAGCTGATTTCTTTAAGAAGGGCATCAATAAACTGCCACTGCGATGGCAAAGATGCCTTGATTGCATGGGTGATTACTTCGATTAATACAAATAAAAAATACATGAAAAAAAATCTTTTAAATTTTTTCATACAAAACGGCAATTTCATAGGTAAAGACCTATTATTAATAGGGAATTACACTCATTTTTGAAAAGTGTCTTAATTAGATTCTAGGGTCCTTTTAAACCACTAAAAAAAATACAACATTTTTATTTAATCGATTAGTGCCATAAAAATGCATTTAAATTTAACATTTTCAAATTTCGCGCGTAATTTGACGAAAACGCCAGACGCAGTAGACGCCATATTGCTCTGTGGGTATGACGTCAGTTTGCTAAAAACAAATGCGCTGATATTTTGTATGACAATTGTTTATAATTTAACGTTGGTTTGCTGTTCCTGAATGCAAAATATGATTTAAATAAAAATTACTTTGGTTGTCAAAATAATAAAAGTACAAAGTTGCTCAGTTGACATGCCGTATGACGAAATAACATGGCGGCTACTATTTCATATGGTGTTCAAAAACAGATAAAAAAAACTGAAATCTTTAATTTGAATTTTAAAATTTATTTTCTTGTTTCATGAACTAAAACTAACATTTTCCGACTGCATTTTGCCTACGCTATCTCAATAATATATTTTTAGATTTTTTCTCGTATATAGTAAAATACCCTATTAGACGACCATTATTCTACCGATAGCTGTTTGCTGTCGGGGGCAAAGCAAATCAGGTTATCGAGATGTGTCATTTTCGATAGCCTGTCGAATACTTATGAATGGCCATGGCTATGCTGGACTGTTTTAATCTCAATCCGATGGTTTTGAAGAATATTGCATGCTTTATAGGTTGGTTAAACTTTCAAAATGAAAGACATTGCGATCAATGGTAATTTTATTTGTGATACGCAACTACCACGCTGATTGAATTCCCTACTAGCGATCAATAGAACAACTCGGCTAGCTTGGCAAAAAATTAACTTTCCAGCACGGAGGACAGACCCCGAGCGACATGCCTCCACAAGATGGAAGCGTCCCACCCACTGAGGTTGAGCCCCCACCCCTGCCGCCACCTCAACCAGACCCTACACAAGACTACGACTACGATTTTGATGATTTTGACGATGGCGGGGGCATGGATTTTGATTTTGATTAGACCAAGGTTCTTGAACGTTGTGGAGTAAAGCTTTGGGCCTAGTTAAGGAGTTGAGTCTCCACTGAGGCGGGCATGAGCGGAGCGAAAAGTTCTTGGAAGGTTGTGGGTAGAAGCGATCGTATCAGCTTATGTATTTATTTGTATTTTTTTATTACTAAATGGGCCTGCTCTTGACCTCGATCACGCCTAATGGAAAGCGATTAATGAGGTCTATGGTGGATCGAGCGTGCCCAGAAAAAGCCTGAAGGCACTGGCACTCCTACGCATCGACGAAACACAGCAAGCTGCTTGACGCCGGACTCCGGTGGGAGGATGGTCGCGAACCAGGCGGGCGTTAGTCCTACCACCGCAAAAATACACAGATCAACAAAAATTAACAGATCTTTAACATTATTCTCCTGACCCCTATCCCAATTTATTTGTGGTCGGCGCAACATGTCTTTTTATTATTATTTCATTTATTTCACTAAATACATATAAATTACATTTTTAAATATTATAATATAAAATATATAAAAGCATTTAAAAATATAAAAAATAGTAGCCCACCGGTATCGGGAACAAGGTCCAAGCTACAGGGTCAGGGCTCTAGAGAGAGAGAGAGGAACCTCCTGACAATGCGAGCCGTGTCCAGGAGTACCGCTTTCTGGATCAAGCCCTTGACCCAGCTGCCCAACGAGAGCCCCCTTAGGTGTTGGTCGAGGCTCTTTGCTATCAAACCATTGGCTGTTATGACTATCGGTACAATGATCATCGAGTCCACATCCCACATGTTGACAACCTCGCGAGCCAAGTTGATTTGTTTATCTTTCGGCTTTCTTTTCGGCTTTCACGAAGTTCCCGTCATGCGGGACCGTTATGTCAACGATCATTGCACGCCGCTCTAGTCGATCCACCACCACTATATCAGGCTTATTGGCAACAATAGTCCTGTCAGTGATGATGGATCGATCCCAGTACAGTGTGATATGTCCATTTCCGAGAAATGGGTCGGGCACATACATATAGTACGGCACTTCTGATTCTTCTGATGTGCAGCACTGTTTCCTGCGTTCCAGAACCTGATCTTTTTCAGTGAGTATGTTACCTCCTTCATCTACTATCGTACAGGTTCTACCTTCGATTACCAGACACGATATCTTCCGCCTTTCGCTTCCACTCTGTCCCAACTTCCTTTTTAAAGTAGTCGGTCCATGTCGGGGTCTCTGGCCTTCGTTAAGCGTCATTTTACACCCAATATACGCTTCTTTTCTACCAAAAGTACAAATTCTGTATTGGTAATTCGCATAATCAGCCTAAAATGTTCCCACTGTTGGGACACAGGCCTTTTCTCTATGAGAGAGAGTGGGCCGTAATCCACCACGCGGGCCCAGTGTGCAAGTGGAAGGTTCCTTTGTACGAGGAATCTTTTACGGTTGGTGGCAATATTTAAGTTATTTTTATAATGCTCATTAACTATCTTTTTTACTTACAATATCTGTTTTCTCACACTAACTTACTGAAATATTTGTTTGGTACAAGTACAGTACCGAAACTGATTAGAAATACTAATAGTAAAGGTAGTTACCGGTATCACACCAAGGCCAATGATACCGGTTTCTAAAAATACTGGTATTTCAAACCCTGTGTGCACGTGAGGCCTTGTGGACTCTTAAATACTTCAATTTCTGGACCATTTTCTATTTTGCCTTACGAGTTTGTAAAGTACCTACCCTGGTACTTTGTGACAAGCGTGCTATACCTATTAACACCGTTATTTGAAAACACTGTAATTGGCAATTCTTTTCAAAGAGTAACCGTGGAGTTTCTTGCTGACTCTTCTCTGACGTTTCATAAATGCTTAGGTAGGTTTGTGATATAAATATTTTGTTGTTTTTTTTGGTCTTCGAATCTTCGAATCGCTTTGGATCGCGTCTCTCGTCTTATCAATTCCTGTACCTTTCCGCTACGCTCGACTCCGCTTCAGTGGAAACGCACCCTTATTTTAGTGTAGATTAGGAGTTAGTTTAGTTTAGCTGAAGAAGAAAAGCAAACTGTTATGCAGAAAATATTTAGTTTTAATATAACATAACATCGACCCCTATAATCTCCGGAGAGAGTAGAGAGGCTGTGGTGAAGCTAAAGTACACCCACAATTGGCTCATTGTTGTAGGGGGCGAGCCGATGGCCATCAACCGGCCACAAATGCAGACTCCGAACTGCTTTAGCAAAATTCCTAATAGCACTTCACCCGTTCTGGGAATCTTGGAGCAGCGCTTACGTCCAGTTTGGGGCTGTGAAGTTATAATTCCGCAATAACCGGGTTATAATTTTGCGGGTTGGAGAGAGAGGGCATTGCTGCATTCTGCATCCAAGCCTGGATCTATTAAAATAATAAATAGACACAGACAGTATAAATACAGTCAGCCTAGAATTTGGCTACGAGCTTGTCATTTTCAGCAGCGTCCATCAACTGTAGCGTGCAGACAACAGCACACGCTGGACACGATATTAAGTGCCCCATTGTTTGTGGGACAGCACCACATTTACACTCCAGGGCGGAGTCATCTGTAAATCTCCACCTGAGCAGGTTTTCTTTGCTTCGGCCTACCTGAATTCGAAAGCGAACGAAACTCATATCCAGGTGCGAGGTTTTCAGCAGGTGGAAAGAATGGGTTTGGGCGGGAAGCACCATCTCGCCACTGGCTCAGCCACTCCTTAGACCGTTCGCCAGTGAGTGGGAGGATACACTTTAAAAAGCTGTTGCGGCTTCTCAACCTTTGTGAAACGAGGATGTTAACGTGCAAAGGGTGTCCGTAAGTCGATCTAGTTATTGCGGACTTAAAACTGAATATTTTTTGTAACATAACAGTTTAATGTAGTGTAGGAGTTGTTAATGTAGCTTAGGCTAGGTTCTCCTATTAGAGGGGTCTGTTTAAGTAGCCTGAGAAATTAGAAATTTTGGGTATACCACTATTCGACGCCAATGCGGATTAATTTTACATTACCATTTAATGTAGTTTGTTGTATGGTTTAATTCAGTTGGGATATTTTGTTGGTTATTTTTTTTTTATTTAATGTGTTTTCTTGGTTACTTAGTTAAGTAGTACTTAAACATACGTAATTATTTTCTGGTGGATACGCTAAAGTAGTCCGTTAAATACAAATTTTCTCCGTTTTAAACAATTTGCAGGTCAATGTCAGGTTTTATGTTGATTGAAATATGTTTCGCAACCGTAACAATATGAATTTACAGAGAATGATTCATTAAAATCATCAATACAACCCTTCAAGTTCATAATAATCACATTTAATTACTTTTTCATGAAAATATAGTCAATCAACTCAGCCTATCGCAGTCCACCGCTGGACATAGGCCTCTCCCAGGCTGCGTCACAACACTCTATCCTCCGCCTTCCGCATCCAGTCTGTCCCAGCCATCTTTTTAAGGCCATCGGTCCATCTAGCTGGGGGGCGTCCCACACTACGCTTGCCGATACGCGGTCTCCACTCCAGGACTCGTCAGCTCCACCGTCCATCGGTCCTTCGACAAACATGGCCAGCCCACTGTCACTTCAGCTTGCTCACTTTACAAGCTATGTCGTTGACTCCGGTTCTAATAATCATTCAATGGGATGGAATCATATTTTTTACAACAAACAGCCTGACCTGCAAATTGAATAAAATTTAAATTTTATTTTGGCTTTAACCCTAGCGATTCCACCTTAAATAAAATAAAATAATGAAACCTTACAGTCTGCTCTAAGTATAAGCATCTGATGAAAGTGTAAACAAAACCATGTTGTGGTTAAATTAAAAAAAAAGTCGTTTCTTTATATTAGATTGAGAATCAATACTTTTTGAACGTCAAAATTACAAAAGACTGTCCCCCGGCATGCCAGCCCTTCACCACTTCCTAGTGCTTTAGCTGGGAACAAGAAGTGGCGCAACAAACTGTCCAACAGCACAGCTGTCTGTTCAGTTAGAAGAACTTGATTCTATACACTGAGGGTGTTCATGAATATTCAAGCCACCAGTTGGCGCCACTTTGACAAGAGGTCTTCCAGTTCGACAATGAACTCAAAATATTTGATGTCATTCGTTTCATTCGTTTCATTCTTTCGTTCACCATTCAGTCCGTAGGAGCTTTGACACTTTTGACAGGTGCCCGGACCTGACGTCTCAGTGGTGCCACCTAGTGAACGTCATTGCAGAACACCCTCATTGCATGTTACCAGTTGAAACTGTAAACAAATGGATCAGACAACGTACGTCGTCGTCTGCCAAGCCGTTTGCCAACCACGTTGGAGTTGACTTCCAGTCTAACCGGAGGCAGCTGAATACCAGTATTTTACATGGAGCGACTGCCTATCTGACCTCCACAATTCAGTTACTATTGTATAGAATCAAGATCCATTTGTTTACAGTTTCAACTGGTAACATGCAATGAGGGTGTTCTGCAATGACGTTCACTAGGTGGCACCACTGAGACGTCAGGTCCGGCCATCTGTCAAAAGTGTCAAAGCGCCTACGGACTGAATGGTGAACGAAATAATGAAACAAATTACATCAAAAATTTTATTTTCATTGTCGAACTAGAAGACCTCTTGTCAAAGTGACGCCAACTGGTGGCTTGAATATTCATGAACACCCTCAGTGTATAGAATCAAGTTTTTCTGAATAGACAGCTGTGCTGCTGGACAGTTTGTTGCGTCACTTCTTCTTCCCAGCTAAAGCACTAGGAAGAGGTGAAGGGCGGGCGATTTGAGAGAGTCTTACGTAAATTTGACGTTCAAAACGTTTTGAATCCCAGATTTTTTTTAATACTTTCGGTTTTGACTAACGTACCTTTGAAAGAGACCATAAGATGGCAGGTTTACGTTTTTTTTTTTTAGTTTTAGACTACATTTTAAAGTCTAAACTTCGGTTTTTCAGGCACCAGCATCGTTTTCCGAGTCCGTGGACTTCGCTGGCGACGACTGGATGGAGTGAAGGCACTTGACACTCAGCCTGGCACTAACTGTTGCCATCATAGTGCTAGTGACCAAACTGGCACAAATTGTCGTCGGCCATGTCATTTATTATACGACTCTGTAGCTTTAAAGTAGGTATATTCACCAAAAGAGGTAAGTCACTATACTCCATAGATTTAAGTAGTTAAATAAAGGTAAACAAAAAAAAACACGTGACTCATAGATGCGAAACCTTTTATTTCAAATGTTAAAGTCAAATTATTTAAGTATAGGCTCTATTCTGAATTTGAATCAGAATCTGATGAACTATCTGTCACATCAATAATAAATCGTTCCGTTGTATCATCAATTATTTTGCTTGCTGTATTAACACAATTTAACGAAATCGAAACGCATTCGCAAAATCGTAAATGTGGGTTTTTGAGAGCGCTGTCAAAGGCTAACCGACTAAACGTAATACCTGCCACTTAAATAAGCCATACTACATCACAGTTGTACTTTTTAATTTATCAATTCGTTGTATTTTCTAAAAGGTTTAGGGAACCTGTCTTTTTGGGCTCTTTACAATAGGCAGATTACATAATATTATATTATTATATTAAATCTAACTAAAAAATTGTGCTCAAGTAGCTAGGGGCCATTCAAGTATTACGTAAGCACTACAGGGGGGCGGGGGGTCTGTGATTTGCTTATTTTTGATGACATGGGGGATGGGGGTCTGGATGGAGATTACGTCAGCAGAATTTATTTATTAACTTTTGGATTTTCTACAAAATTTAGTCGATTTTGGTTGAACACATATGGCAACCCTACTTGTCTATGAATGGCTCGAAGAAAACGATGACATTAAACCAAAATCACAAGAAAGTGAGCAGGCACGTTAGGTGCTGCTACCAATATTTACGTGAGCATGGGAGGGGGGAGTATGAGCTTTGCTTACTTTTGCTGACGAAGGGGAGGGGGGGGGTCAATAATTGCTCAAAACTGCTCAAAAACTGCTTACGTACTTAATACTTGAATGGCCCCCCTTACAAGAATAAATGATTAAGTTTAATATACATTAATAAAAGAGGAAACTATCGTATAAATCGAAAATAAATTTGATTTTGTTACACCGTGTTTTTAAACAAGAAAGTGTCAACTATAAAAAAAACCTTTTTACGATTTGTTTACCTTTATTAAACTACCTAAACCTATGGAGTATAGGTTCGTCGGATGTAGTTTTAGTTTTGTAAGAAAATGATGGATGTTTAGACGTCAGAAAGGAGACCGGCCATGTTGGACCAAAAATCCAGCGAAAAAATATGTTACCCTAGACGAGGAAGTCCTCCCAATAATTTTTTACTATTCAAACTCTAAAATCAAATCATTTATTTCAACTAAGGCACTTTTGAATTGTCAAGGGAGTCAGAAAGATGAATCTAGTTGCACATTCCAAAGCGTGTAGGTCCCTATCAAAATATTGATAGAAAAATTGGGATACATCATTCATGATGAAATCATGCATGTATAAAGAAGCGTCCGTAATTTTAAACGTCAATTCAACAATTAAAATAAGCCGTGGCAGCTAAGAGATTCGCCGAATCTCTAAGACTATTTCTTTAGCTGTTTTTTAATGTTGAAAAATCTAGGTTTTCATTTTAATAAAATTTAACTACCTACCTCTGCGAGTGTTCCTATATTTATTTTGCATATTAACTTAAATATAAAGAAATTTAATTTATTTTCGGCAGCCGGCACTTTGTGTTTTGGGGCCAACTTTATATGAAACGTAGGTACACTCATGCCTTTTCCGATGAGGGTAGACAGAAACTACCGAACGCCACCGGCTACGATCCTTACATATCCTTTGCCTCGTTTACGTTCATACACCAGCAGGCTTAGCATGACGTTTTCTATTTCTACGAAGAATAGACAGTGCTTTTTCAATAAAAAGTGACATTTCGTTTCTACATTTTTGACATCGCACCGTAGATATCCTTCTACAATCTGTCATTTTGTCTTTCGTTTCTATCGATCTTTCTCTAGGTCCTTATAAATGTAGACTTTCAGAAGAATATTTATTCCCAAACTGTCGAAATCACACTGACAACAAACTGTCTACTCGACGGCCACAAAGTATACACGATTATCTACAAAATCATGATTCGTTTAGAACGCATAACTGTGATGATTATTAGAATAACATAGCTATCTTCTCCTATTGTACATCATTTAGTTAATATTCTTCCGTCGACAAATCGGTGCTCGTGCTAAGCCTGCTGGTCATACACGCCAGTTGCGAGTACTACGCACCTGACCTTTCTGAAGACATCACCAATAAGGTCACTATAGTCCTCCTAGGGCGCCCCCTCTCGGCGTTTCCACTCACATCTCGTAAATACCTTTTATTAACTGCCCTTCATTCATCCCCTCATCTTGACCAAACCATCTAACCATACTCTTTTCAATTTGTGAAATAAACTGTTTGTTTTCTATTAATTAAATTGAATTTTATTCAAAAACATCTATCGTTTTCTTACTACGACGGTTACTTATCTCTTTTGGTGACCGTACACAGATGAATCTTCGGTCGAGATTGACAAAATTTACTTAACATGTGCTTTGACTTACCTATAGCAAAATTCACATAGTACACTTTTGACTTAACGTGATTCGTACCATATTTAAACACGATAAAACTAAAGAAAACAGATTTTCTAAACTACCACCGGTTGTTGACCCTACCAAAAAAAAACATCAAATATTTAATATTTCTATTTTATCGTGATTAGATATCGCTACCTAGACGGTCGCGTCTTAAGTTATGCCATAGTTTAAAAATACTTGCCGATATATTAATGACCCTGTATTAGGGTGCCTGTCATTATTTGCCAACATTCAAGCAAAATATAAAAATCTCAAAAATTGTGTTGCACTTACATCGAATTTATTATTTAATTACTTAAATAATGAAAATAATCAGTATTATTAGTCAGTATTATGATTGTAATTGTGAACAATAATTGTCCAAAATTAAATGTAAGGTCAGGGAAATTAAAAGCAACTTAAATTGTCCGAGAAAAACAACTGTCATTCTTTTACATTTGTATAAAATGGCTATTTACAAGTTACAACACAGCAAATTGATGTACGGTGTCAATTTGCGTAACAACGTTATATTTATTTGTGTACATATTTACATAATTTAAAAAACTATCGATCTTAAAATAATAATATGTACAAGTTAACAACTAATTTCCTTAAAAATATAGGTGCACTATATTTTTAAGATTGTGGTGATAATTAAATGTCAAAAACTCCATTTTGATAGATGTCATTAAATGAACTGTCAGAAACGCCAAGAGTTTTGAAAAGCGATTCAAATTAATCCACTCTTTATTTATAATTTTAATGACTTACAATAAAATTGTAAACTTTAAATTTAAATAGTTGTAAAAAAGTGTGTAATCTACATTTATAAAAATAATTTGCATATCGTACGCTCAGTCGGCCAGACGTATCATTTTAATCATACCAGTATTTCACATGGAGCGACTGCCTATCAGGGGCCCAAGTCTGCTATTTTTATAAATTCGTCATTCCAACACGATCCAATTGTCATTTTGCTAAAAGTTCGTAATCTGCTAAATTCATAATGGTCGATCATTGGTCGGTCAGTGGTTTCGTAATAGAATTATGTCATAATGGCATTTTCGTATTGCCATTATTATAAAACTCGTTAGTAGAAATGTTTTTCGAAAAACTACTACTAAATTTGAACATTTATTAATGCCAGATTTCATTTATGTATATTTTTCTATATTATTTATTAGTGTTGCAATCTAAAGTAGTAGGAAGTTCGTAAATTAAGTCAGTCATTCATTTGTCATGATGTACGAGATTACCAATAAATGCCATTTCTTTCAATGGAGTGTCAATGGCTGACCATTGGAAAGTCATAATGACGCCATTTTATTAGTAGATTACAGAGCTTGTCAAAATCAACAATTATGAAATCAATGATAGACCAATCTGACACTATTGTAATAGCAGACCACTGACCACTTCAACCCAGTTACTTGATAACACGATACTCTTTGGCTTACCAAAGAGTATCGTGTTGCTTGCTTTAAGAATGCGGAGTTGCTTCTTGATTTCGTCAAGCTCCTGGCTGCTTGAGAGGAGTGTATTGTTTTGTATCAGTGGAGTGGGGATGCCTACGTCTATGATATGATTGATTGGTTCTATCTCAGGCAGCTTGAAATATGGTTTTATGTCTAAAGTGCTTAAACCTTCATTACGTGAGTAAACCGTAAAACTTTCGGTTTTAATTAAACAGTCATGTTCGATTCCCAATATGCCTGCTTTTACTAACTGCCCCGACGACACATTATCGTTGCATAGAACTCTTATTTGACACTGACTACAGCAGAAAAATGCATAATTGTCTTAACTGTTTGTCAGACTTTCGGGCTTCTGACGACCCGTAGCGACTGTTGAAGATACCATAAGACGGATGCCTAAATACATGGGTAGATGCCAGACGTATCATATAATAAAACATATTATTTATATTACTTTATAAAAGTTATCATCATCATCATTTCAGCCGAAAGACGTCCACTGCTGGACATAGGCTTCCCCCAAGCTCCGCCACTTCGATCAGTTCTGTGGTTTCCGCATCCAGCGGACTCCTGCGGCCCTCACAAACTCACAAGGTCATCGGTCCACCTTGTGGGAGGCCTTCCAACTTTACGTCTTCCGGTGCGCGGTCACCACTCCAGAACTTTTCGACCCCATCGGCCATCTGTTCCGACATAGCCCGAAGAATTGCCAAACTTAAGTGGCAGTGGGCAGGGCACATTGCACGCAGAACAGATAAAAGTTATATTAAAATGTAAATTTTATGAAACACTGCTACACGGACAAATTCCTATGTTAGGTATTCCTTATAACATCAGCTATCTGCCAGTGAAAAGTCCCTTTAAAATCGGTCCAGCTGTTTCGGAGATTAGACGGCACAAAGAGACAGACAAAATTAAAAAAACATAAATGTTATTAGTATATACCTTCGTATGCATTTAGTTATAAAGAAGTTATTTTGGCATTACAAACACTCCAGAACCACTTTATTTATTTGATTAAATCATTGATATACAAAAAACCCAAGATACACAATCAGCGTCTCAAAAACGTCCGCATAAAAAGAGCGCAATGTGCGCAGGTGTCAAATAGTATCGTCAGTCATCTTTCATTGCTTTTTAAAAAAAACTTTATGTCATGCGTGTAAGGTTGAATTTGCAAAAAATGTGTTTTATCATAACTATGACCACTGACGTATAATTGGGGATAGTTTTGAGTGTTCGTTTTGTTCGAGACTGTGCAATTTGTTTTTTTTTTGTATATTATCGATGGTATAGACGTATAGATTCTGAATTCAACAACGGGCTCAAAAACTCTTTAAGGCCCATAGTATCCTCATCTCCCGTCTGTATACTAAAGCACGACTGCCGCCCGCGCCCGCGCAGGTCACCTCTGAGCCTTTATCTCAAACTGGGGATATTCCTTGGCAAATGTTGATTAATTTACAATTGTGCTCTAGCGATTCTGTGGTACCTCTAACTATCTATTTTTCAGTGTATTTTTTTTTTCCAAATAACGAAGCCGTTTAGTAGGAGTATGGAATAGAAGCCAAAATATTGCGTGTTGGAAAATATTTTTTTACGGCAAAAGTATTAACCATACAAAAAAGTACCCTCGGCAAAATGATCTATATGAATCTATAGCAAAATCATATATTTTTCAAATCTTCAAGACAAGCCGTTAATGAGCAGTACGGTTCATAAAGTGACCGTGTTACGCTACCAAACGGGACTAAGGCCCTTAAGATACTTAATACGTAAACTTATCATCATTCTCGTGTCGTAATCCCCATTTATTTTTGGTGGTCGCAATATTTCTTTTTCATTCAAACTTCTCTATTAGTCGTCATCTCCGTAGTCACACCCTTTCTAGCAATGTCATGATTCACACACTCCATACGTTTCAACGGAATGTCGGATTTAGCACTAAATTTAGTCACAACGTCAAGCTCAATCTTTAGTTGTCAATTCTTGAAGGCATTATTATTATTATACGTAGTAATTTACAAAAAAAACTGTAAACTTTAATGATGATAATATAATAATTTAAAATATAATCATGTTAGAATTATATTTGTGTGTTTACATACTTAAATGTCTATAAGATTGTATATTTAGAATAACACAGGCTTAAAATAATATGTATGTTGCATATCTATTTGAATTATCAGAGATACCTACTTCGAAATTTTTTAGTTTTTATTTAGAATGTTTTTATCGGTTTTTTGGCGCAGAGTTTAAACTAAATATGAAATTGAGATAAATTTTGAATAAGCTGCATCTTACAAAACAAACATAAACATTAAAATCGAAATACAGGATCAAATTGAATTAGTTAGCGAAACCCATTTATGGGGTCATCCATAAAAAACGTCACACAAATTTTATAGCTTTTTGACCCCCCCCCCCGTCCTTGTCACAGGTGGTCACACTTGTAAAACCCCTCCCCTTTGTGTGATGTCACATATTTTTCAATTTTATATTCAGAAGTATGAGTAGGTAAGTAGAGTTTTAGTATTTTAGGTTTTGACATGTGACGTCACATTTCGTTGACCCGCCCCCCCTTAACGTGTGACGTAATTTATGGCTGACCCCTAATCGTCATAGGTAGCGATATTTAAATATAAAAAAAAGATTTCTACTTATTTAAGTATCGATTCCCAACGCGCCGAGTTTCGCTAGTTAATTTAATTGACCCTGTAAAATATTATTTATCTTTTCAGTTTAGTCCCCAAACTAAGCTACATCAAAAGAAATCGTTTTATATATAAATAAAAATAAATAAAATTCATTTATTACAGGTCAGTTTTTACACATGACATATTAGAAAAAAAAAAATATTAGGCAAGAACCAAAATTTCAATATCATCGTTAGATAGGTAAATAAAAATATATTTAAATTAAAAGTACAAGATTGATTAGGTTATGGGGAAAGTATTATAAAAAACATACAGCAAAAGTTTTTATTCAGTGCGCAAACTGTAACAATGAATTCAGCATACCATTCTAAACCTCCAGCCCACAAATTTTTCTTCGGTTATACAAAAATAAAACAGCTGTTCCATACATTTTGGCCGCGTAGGTATTGCGCTTTTCTATGAAACAGCTGATTTTTTTAAATGTAAAACCGACGAAAAATTTCTTCGTTAGGGTCTAAAATGGTATTCATGATTAAAGTTTGCGCACTGAAAAAAAACTTTTCCTGTATACAGTAGAACTATTTTCTTAATGTCCCTCGGGATTCATCGCATTTCCGAATACAAACGAGCTTTCCTCCCATTTTTAAATAAATTACATGAAATTATAAGAGTATTAACAACTCTATATACTTCCAAGTCGATTGAGAGCGTCCGGTTTACACCAACTGCAATGGGCAACTGATAAACGAAACGAATGTGACGAAACACGAAGTTTGCTGAGGGACATTAAGAAAATAGTTGTACTGTACCTACATATTTAAAATTGATAAGATTGTCTGAATTGTAAAGTGTATGCCCGTTTTCACTAAACAAACTTTAGCGTATATTATACCTAGTACCTAGTCATTTTACTTTAAAAAAAAATATTGAAATCCTGAAAAAAATCGGATTTCATCATCTGTTTATGAAACTAAAATCATGAAAATCCGCCATACAAGTGGTGGTTAACTTGAAAACGACAAAAATCTCTTCTAACACATAATTCTATTGTTTCTTATTTAATGTAAATTAAAATATTTATTTCTTTGTTTTAAATAACTCTGTAGATAATTACTAATTAATGATGTATAATTTATTTGAATATCATTATTAACACCGGTATTTTAAAGCTATAAGCTTTCTCGTTCCTCAAACCGCGGGTTCGCTTGACTTTAGCCATAGCTTAAAACATTGATTAAATCATAGGTTAGTTCCTGTTACAGATATCCCAAGAAATTTATTCGTTTCGGGAATCATCGTCGATCTTCGGAAGTACGAACATGCGATTGTAATATCTAATAAAGAGCCTTTACAACCATGACCTACCAACTATTTTGTATTACCATGATTACAAAATTTTAGATTAAAAACTATGCAATTCAACATTGACCTGAGTAGCAAACCTTCTTTCATTACTCCGTGAGCAACCCCGACTGAAAAAACCTACATAGGCTCAAACGCGCGATGATAATGCACGTCTATAGAAAACTTAAAAGCACGAACAATTTGGAAACACGATGATTACCGAAGCGCAAACTTTTTCTGGTTTAACTGTAGGTACACAGAATTTAAAAAAAAAGTTACGTAAGCTTTTTAAAACCGGTGGTAAGTTTACGCTATATTACAGTATCCGACTGTAAATATTGCACATCAAGTTTTTCTAAAGTTTGGCCTGTGAAGCGTCGTCTCACTCACTCATTACTTGTCCCTTTCTAAACCTCGATGTGTTATTTTAACGTTCGGGTACTGTTATATTATTATGTTAATAATATTATAAGAGTATATGTATAGAGTGGAGCACTTGTGTGGCTTAAACACTGTATTATATATAGATTTGTTAAATGTACAATAAATGATTGTAAATATAGCTGTGTTTTACTGTATAGCATCGCACTTCATTCTCTATACTACCAGCGGTTCCCTAAGCCGAGGTCGGTACCCCACAGGGGTGCCCTTAACGAGTAGTCGCTCTAGTTTTAAGTTTTTAAGCCCTGACTCGAAACCTTAATTTAAAAGGTACCTAACAGGCAAGTCCAACTAAGCCACGGAAGAGAAAAAACATGGAACTGCAAAGTAGGCGTGGCACGCGTGCCACAAATAAGCGCTGTTACGCGTAGTTGGTCCCAGTCGTGTTCTGACATCGCGTCGAGTCACTAGTCTCACGACAAATTTAATTTTCCGTAGCTATGCCGTATTGTTCCATTTTGGAGTGCAAAAATGATAGTAGGAGAATAAATCTTAAAAATTGAGGTGTTTCGTACCATCGATATGTACGGTTTTATTTGTTTTCTAATAAAATCTTAGTTATTTTCAATTTACTAATAATTTAATATAACGTCTGGTTAAAATCAACCTTACATGATTAAAATAAAGTTTATTTTAGATTGATTGTATTTTCTATTTCATTCTGGAAAGTACTTCGCTACTCAATTAGTGATGCAGTCGGGTCGGATGTTGGTTTTATCGATGGATATCGATAAAAGAAAATTAGTCATTTAATATTTATTGCAAAATAACATTACAATACCACTATAGGTCGCTTAACATTCATACACGAAATTTATTTTAAGAAGTGTATTATGTTGCATAGATGCTTTATAGCAAAAATGTAATCAAACTTTTACCTAATAACGTAATTATTATAATTTTAATGATGCCTGAGACGTTGCATTGCATTGACTAATCGGTCATTTCGGTGTGTAAGATCATTCAGTCATCAAACCGCCTCAATGACAGTACAACAAATATTTCAACGCCACTCCAGTGCCACTGAACAGTTCACCGTTTTCGAAAATCATTAAGTTTTTTAATCAAGTCAGTTATCATGTTTTATTATTATCACTTAAAAATATGGATTGAATTGAAATTAAATTAAACACAGTAATATTTTTTTCTCCTGTTCATTGTTTTATTGGTATTGTTTTCAATAGTATTATTTTTATTTCAGTTATTTATTTTATTTTCAAATAACACTACGTTATTCTTCCTACAGTTTTATTACTGAACTCTCAACAAGACACCCAATTTTTAGTTTAATTTGAAAAAAGTATCTATCGATATCGATAACCTAATTAAAAATGCAATGCATCTGCACTGGTGCGGCCCTAATCGAGTAGCAATAGATATCGACCTATGACGCAAATGTCGACCTTCTATTTATCACATTTAAGTTTAAAATTGGGACCACTGAAAATACTGCCATCTATGGTCGAGTAGCGGAATTTACTCGGCAATCGAATCTAGTTGGACTTTAGATTACAAAACGTTGTAAATACTTTCTGAGCTAAAGCAAAATAAATCCTATCTATAGAGCCTGAAGGTTTATTTCCAGATGAAGGATCTGTGGCTTATGTTAGTTTTGACTAAAACTAAAACAACAAATCAAACGAATTGTTTATTTGTAGTGCATTATATGATTATCGGTTTATGTGTGTGAGTTTGGCGACAACGGTTCCTATAGTAATTTTGTTGCATTGCAGTTCCACCTGTTTTTTTTCTTCCGTGAACTAAGCAGACGACAACCTGGGGCCTAAGTCTGCTATTTTTATAAATTCGTCATTCTAACACGATCCCATTGTCATTTTGCTAAAAGTTCGTAATCTGCTAAATTCATAATGGTCGATCATTGGTCGGTCAGTGGTGTCTTAATAGAATTGTGTCATAATGGCATTTACGTATTGCCATTATTATAAAACTCGTTAGTAGAAATGATTTTCAAAAAACGACTACTAAATTGAACATTTATTAATGCCAGATTTCATTTATATATATTTTTACATATTATTTATTAGTGATAAAAGCAATCTAAAGTAGTAGGAGGTCCGTAAATTAAGTCAGTCATTCATTTGTCATTATGTACGAGATTACCAATAAATGCCATTTCTTTCAACGGAGTGTCAGTGACTGACCATTGGAAAGTCATAATGACGCCATTTTATTAGTAGACAAACTTATCAAAATCAACAATTATGAAATCAATGGTAGACCATTCTGACACTATTGTAATAGCAGACTTGAGGCCCTGATAGGTTGACCTGCGAGATGTCATACTAAAAAATGGCATCGCAGTTACAGAGGACATGCCTCGGCGGCCGCTCCTACAGAACTTGCTTATGACACTTTGGAACGAGCGTGCCCAGAAGATGCCTGTTCACTCTTGCTTTGAAGGGTTAGATGTGGAAGGGATAAAAGACGCAGATAGGGACTTCCACACTTTGGCAGTGCGCATAATAAATATGGAGGAGAAGCGCTGAGTACGACTGGTAGTCTGGTAGTAAAGGAGCCATAGTGGGATCAGGTTGATCAGGTCGTGGAGCTCCTGCGCACACTCCGAAGCACAGTCTGTAGAAGATCGACAGGCAAGCAACATTACGCCGATGAGCCAGGCTGTGCAGCTTGGCCACCCACGTCTCGTCGCCTATAGGCCTTCTTGGTCGTTCCAGCGAGTTAAGTGCAGCAAGCTGGTACTGGCTTCTTTTATTTGTTAGTAGCAATCGCTGAGCCATGCCGGCCCAGCGCCACCGGGTTATAGTGGAGGATAGAGGGTCTGCAGGTCTAGTCAATCAGCGTCAGCGCAAAACTTGACAGTGTGCGGTATTGTGTGCTTGTGTGTGCGGTAACGGTGGCGAGACAGCTGTCGCGCTGACTTGAACGATTGAGGACATTGCTCGCACTGGAACAAGGAAAGCTTGGTTATTTATCAGTTATCACGTATTTATTGATAATTTTCCTCTGTTCTCTAAGTGAGAGCAGAGGCAGGTCAGGGTGGCAGTTTCATAACTGCTGGACAGTTTTGCACCACTTTTTCTTCCCAACTAAAGCACTAGGAAGTTTTAAAGGGCGGGCGTGCCGGGGGACTGTCTTATAATATGTAATTATGGCGTTCAAAAATGACTGATACTCAACATAGTTTAAATACTAAAATTTTCTTCTCAGCGTGTCGATAGCAATCTAAATACAGTCAGCCCAGTATTTGGCTACGAGCTTGGCACAGTCATCAGCGTCCATCAACTGCTGCATGCAGACAACAGCACACGCTGGAGAAGATATTAAGTGCCCCATTGTTTGTGGGACAGCACCACATTTACACTCCAGGGCGGAGTCATCTGTGAATCTCCACCTGAGCAGGTTTTCTTTACTACGGCCTACCTGACTCCATTGATTTAGATGGTGCCTCATCACCTGCAGGTGCACATAAGGTTATCCGTCCGGATTTGTCCGGCTGTTGGATCTGTCGTTATCTGACGTGGTCATTCGTCCCGACTTTTAGACTTAAGGTTTCAAGAATACTTGAAGAGAAAGATTTAAAACTGAAATGCCCAGCTTTTTAGCAGGACTTTACTAATTTAGAAGCAGTAATCCTACCTGTACAGCAGCAACAGTGCGATGACTTTCAATATGCTGAACCAGGCACTTTCGACTGTGGTACGATGCGCCGCACTCGTCACAGCCGAACGGACGCTCAAACGTGTGCATGCGACGCTCGTGGAGCTGAAAGAGAAAGCGATAGATTTAGAAAAAGATGGATGATGTTTGACAGTTTCGTTGGTCGTGTTTGAATTAGAATCAAAAATCATGTTCTTCCTTCCTGCTTGGTTTCCGTTCTTAGTCCTTCAGGTGAGCTCTGGCGGCCGTCGGTAGTTATTCCAACCAACCCACCTCCCTCCAGCAGGCTTAGCACAAGAACCGTAGACATGCGTTATGTCGTCGCAAGAGTAGACAAAAATGACGTTTCCGTATAGACAGTTGACAGTTTTATTCCGAGAAATGTAGACAGTAAGCGATTCCTATTCTACACCTAGAATCGAAGTAGAACGCGTCATGCTAAACCTGCAGAAGTAGATTATGTCTCCTGCTTTGTTAAGAACATTTGAGTACCTCGAGGGTTTCTGTCCTAATTTGGCTGACGCCTGTGCATTCAAAGAGCATATGCGCAACGGTTTACTCAGCCTCCATGCAAGCCCATAAAGCGTAGGTAAAGAGCTCCGTTATGCCTATTGTGTAGAAGTGTTTGTTTAGCGGGCAGTGTCCCGTGATGGTCTCCGTGTCACCACTGGCCGTTCCTGTCCAGGTGTAATAAACGTCCCAAGACAGTCAATCAAAAATGATTTATTGAAATGCTGAGAATTTGCGAGTTACATGACGCCCGCGCGCCTTCGAAACGCCGGCCCTGTAACACTTCCTAGTACTTTAGCTGGGAAGAAGTAGCGCGAAAAACTTACAGTAGCACAGCTGCATCTTTAATTAGAAGAACTCCATTGCTGAGATGGCAATCCTAGGTACGATCTCCGGAGCGAAGGTACGGCCTGAACAAGCGGCACCCCTTAAATTTTTCGCAACATTGCGATAAACTCATGATATTTTTAAATACATTTGTGTCTTTCTCTCACCTTGAGTTGAGCGTTGTCCAGAGCGAGATAGCTGCAGTGATGGCAGCGTAGTTCTCTACTCATGCCGTGATAGGATCTGCAGTGACGCTTCAGTTGTGTGGTAGAAATAAAACTTTTGCCGCAGAACTGAAATATTATAAACTAATTTATGAACGGACTAGCGATTACGGAAGAAGAGTACTTAATTAATGTTGATTTTGGATACTTACTTCGCATACAAAATTGAATCCCAAATGCAATTTTGCATGACTAATAAAGCATTTCCAGCTACTGACAGTCTTTTGACATACTTTACATTTCACTGGCCCTGCGGGATCAAATTTGCCATCCACCATGTCCAAATACTGCTGCCGTTTTTCCTTTCTCGATAATTTCTTGACAGTTTCGTTCGGCGGCCATTTTGTTTCGCCGCCATCTTGGTCTAACCTGTCAAATTCTATTTCGACTTTCAGTTCGGGAAATCCGCCGATATTTTCAAAATCTTCATCGATTTCATTGCTTGTGTCATGGTTTTCGGTTATTCGATTAGTAATTTCATCGGTTTTGTAAATATTTTCGTCATAATCAGCTGTGTTTTCGCTATTTCTTTGGTAGCCAAGTTCTATAAGTTTTTGTTCGCTTTCTTGACTTCTATTTCGGAGATCTAAAGCAGAATGAACGACGTCTTTGCACTTCCCGCAAATGTTTTGAGGAAAACCATCATTTGCTTCAATCTATAGAAAGTAAAAGTAAAAATTCCTTATCATCATCTGCCTGGCCTTTTCCCATACTATGTTAGGGTTGGTTTCCAGTCTAACCGGATGCAGCTAACTACCAGTATTTTACATGAAGCCACTGCCTATCTGTTTTTGTTCGCGAGTATACGGCGCAGTGGATATAAGGCAAACGAGAGTTGGGCAGAACACTTTTTATTACTAATAGAGCAATTAATTACAGTAAAAATTACAGGAGATACATATTAGGTTGTTGGTGGTGATGGCAGCAGAAGAAGAGAGAGTGTTGCCAGGACTTAGTATCTAACGCCACTTTTAATCATAAAAGTGTTGCCAGATATGTATAGGAGTGTACCAAATTATTTTAACAGTTTTCCACAACCCAGTTATGGAGTAATGGGTAATACGACATCTCTTGCTAAGCCTGTCTGTCAGACTTTCAAAGATCAACGAATGATAGCCAGGAACCAACGGCTTAACGTGCTTTCCAAGGCACGAAGGGGTCTTGGTATGTATAGATAGTCACCCATCTACGGAACAACCGCGGCAGGTGAAGCTTTAAGTATCTAATAGATCGACCCATGTTATTATTGCGCCTCAAGCTGAAATTACTACCTAGCTATTTAGCTATCTATAGGTAGGTAATTTCAGCTGAACCCAAATGCTATAAGATTGTAAATAAGTATAGATCTTTTTTATATTTTTAAATTGCTAAATGGGCCTGCTCTTGACCTCGATCACGCCTTATGGAAAGCTATGGATGAGGTCTATGATGGAACGAGCGTGCCCAAAAGATGCCTGCTCACTCTTGTTATGTATAAGATCGCAACAAAATGTTTTCGATAATGTAAGTAGGTAGTGTAGGTATTCATTATCTTCCTGCCCATGTTATTATGGGTCGATGCAACAACGCTATAATAATTCACTCCCTTCTCTTTCTTTTCATTCCTCACACAATCCATCCATATTTTTACCTGGCCCTCTTCTCCACCCATCACCATATTAATTACATATTTATATTCATAATACATAATCTAAGTAGCTAGGTACTAGCATACACCGATTCGCAAATAAATGATTGAGGCCTTGGCCGACCACTCCTGAACGTGCGTATGATGCTAAATCAAAACCTAATTTATCTAATTAAACATGATTAAAACCTTACATCAAGAAATATAGGTAAATAGGCTTCTATAATTGGACAAAAATATCGTACGAGCTAAAGGTATACTTAATTGTTATTCATTTGCTTCTACTATAATTAACGAACAATGGGAAAGGCAATGAACTTTATAACTTACTTTTAAACCAGTTATTAGATACAAAACACGGCTAAATTGAACGTTTTCGACTACATTTGAGAATAATGCCATCAAATTATCTTTAGATAAACACAATCTACACAGTTCGTTACACATTTTTAGTAGTAAAACTTGTTTTGGTCATTTCATCAGTCGAGTATAGCCGGTTTTTGACAGCTGCGGGTGACCAGACGTGAATTAAAATTACCCTTGTATTGTTCTCAATGTATGAGGGTTG
This sequence comes from Antitype chi, assembly GCA_947359405.1. Lineage (NCBI taxonomy): Eukaryota > Metazoa > Arthropoda > Insecta > Lepidoptera > Noctuidae > Antitype > Antitype chi. The sequence continues at coordinate 11,845,855 of OX375834.1, read as the reverse complement.
TTAGCGCTAATAATTATTTTTTTGTGGGATAATACGACTTTAATGAGGAAGTATTTGAAGCTAAAATAATAAAAATGGGTTGTACCTAGTACAAATGCCAGCACGTCAAGCTACTTGAAAATCTATCAAAGAAATTTGACAGATTTGGGTTGCTTGATGTGCTGACGTGACGTCTATACAATAAAACGAAGAAAGTAATTTGTAAAGTTTTTATTTAAATAATAATGACCGAAGTTCAACATCAAGTGCATACAGTGCAACACTTTGGAAAAAATAAATATAACAATGTTAAAAATTATGGTTAAATACAGTACCTAGTTAAATGTTTTGTGGTGTTAAATGTACACCTACCTATTTTTTGTTATGTATATATTTTCTGTTGTACTTACAATAAAATATATGTGTAAACATAATTATATATTATTAAAACGTGAATCTTAAATCAATTAGCAAACTACTATTTTATGAATCCAAAATTAAATACATTATGTACCTAATGGTGTTAACGCAGCATTAATATGCATTATCTACTAAAAATTTTAGGGATAATTTGCAGGTTGTGTTTAATTAGCTTGCAGCGAATTCTAAAGCAGATTTTACGGATTTAAAGGTTCACCTAAAAAAAATACAGATTTATAAGATCGAAGTTTAATTGACATAACGTGTTGGGTATCATTTAAAAGAGCCAATTTTAAAGAGACTAAATACAGGTTGATTTTGAAAACATGCGACAAACCGTAATGGGAGATTGTACTCATCATTATGAACAACTTTTACTAAGGGACCAAAGATGCAATCGCAAAAAAAACAGCTGTTCCCTACATTTTGACGAGTTATGCGAACATAAATGTAGGGAACAGATATTTTTTTTTTTAGCGATTGCATCATTGGTCCCTCAGTAAAAGTTGTTCATAATGATGAGTACAATCTCCCATTTCGGTTTGTCGCATGTTTTCAATTTCAACCTGTATATGTTTTCATAATATTTGGTTTAACGGCCTTGAAGATATAGCTCAAAGGCAATTGGTTATTGAAAAAAATATACATTATAAAACATTTGTGCTTACTGGCTTTTGGATCCAAGTAGTATAATATTAATCTTTATCAAATAAAAATGGTTAGCTGAATATTTATATACGTAGTAGGTAGAAATATTGCATCTGTGTCATTTGGATGTACAAGTTTAGGAGTTAGCGCAGCACCCAAATTGTGTAACACACGTTCAATCGCAATCCAAGGGTTTTGAAGAATCATTTGCTCAGCAACGTAAATATCGCTATGACTGTGGCGTAACTGTCAAATTTAATGATATCGCGATCAATTGTAATTTTATGTGTATTTAATCAGCGACCGTACCACAGACTGCTCAAAGTAGTTTGGTTCGGAACCTTGATTATGTGATTCCGACTCGACATTGACCGATTTTTTTCTTTTTATTTTAATTTATAATAATCACGCATTGCTTATAAAATAATAGTTTAGCACTACTACTTAAATAAATTAATCAGGAATGTGTTTCTTCAGAATTCGTCGTGGAATGGGTAGTCCGGATGATCCGTACTGAAAATAAAAACGAAAAAATTAAGTAGGTAAGTAACTTATTATTATTATCATAAAATATCACGCCTGTATATAGGGGTAAGCAGAGGTGTGTTAGTACCTACACTCACATTACGCCAGTTATGCTAAAGTTATAGGGGGCGAGCCTATTGGACCAACAGTACACTAATCAACTGCTACTGAAAAATTACTGATTAAAAAACTCACTAGAACTTTGTTTTTTTTGTTGGGTGGGAAATCATCAAATAACTTCTCCCGCTCTGGCTGGAGCAGGAGGGCGTATCAGACTTTTACTGACTAAAACCCACCCGTGTTCCCTCAGTTGCCTATGTGCCAGGGGCCGCGGTATCTCTTTCGAACAACCCGCACCCCTGGCAGGCATCGGCCCTTGCGGACCCCCCCATTTGGTGCTGACATCTCTTTGAGGCGCGCGTGGAACACAACGCGCCGTCGACCCGGGCTTGGTCCTTACCGGACAGCGAGCTACCCATTATTCGTCCAGCCTGGGATTCCCAACGCCCAGGGCGCCTCCTGGGGCGACTAAGGCCGTGAAGGCGCATATACTGCCTCTCCCTCACGTGCGCCGCCTCGGCGGTGCTTTGCCCAAGCCGGGCAGATACTCCACCGTGTCCTCAGGGCGATCTTTGCAGTGGAAACAACTGGGCGTTTCCTCCCGCCTTATCCGAAACACTAGAACTTGGTTAACACTCACGTAAACTCACGACCCACTCATTATCTTCCTGCTCTAGTCCCATGTTACTTGTGGTCATCGCAACACGTCTCCTTCCATTCCCCCCTGTCAGCCGTCACGCTATCCTTCACTCATCATCATCCGCCTAGCCTTTTCCCAACTATGCTGCCGTCGACTTCCAGTCTAATCAGATGCAGCTGAATACCAGTATTTTACATGGAGCAACTGCCTATCTGACCTCCACAACCCAGTTACTGGGTAACACGATACCCCTTGGCAGTCTTACTAAGGGGTATCTTCTATCTAAGGGTATTGTCAGACTTTCGGGCTTCTGATGACCTGTAACGACCGTCAAAGATCCACAAATGACAGCCGGGACCAACGGCTTTAACGTGCTTTCCGAGGCACGGACGGACGTACGGTACGGCTTGGTATGTAAAGATGGTCACCAATCCACGGACCAATCGCGGCATGCTATCGTTCACTCCCTTCTCTTTTATATCATTCTTCACACAATCCATCCATCTTTTCTTAGGCCTTTCTCTCGCTTTCCATATTGACCATTCTTTTAGTCACATGCGTTGGACCCTCGAAAGGCAGTCATTTGTTTATAAATGTTCATTTGATGATAGGTAAGTGATCACCACCACAGATACTATCGACATCTGGGGGGTAACCTTTAGTACATCTACATTTCGGCAATCATGTTTAAGTCCTGGCGACCCTATTTCCAGCAACCAAGCAGCAGTCCAGACTGGGCTGGTACTGGTGGTAAGAAATTTCTGATGGAAAAACTGCCTTATCTGGGAATCGAATCTAGGATCTGCTCAGCAGTAGCGCTAGGAACCGCTAGACCAACGAGACCACGCCTTCTTCCAATGGGGGTCGGAGAAACTACAGAATGCCACCTGCCACGATCTTTACATGCTCCTTTTGCCTCGTTTACGTTCATACATCAGACGGCCAATTCTCGTAATTAAAAACGTTCAAAACCTAGTCGCAGTCTCGTCTCGGCGACAATCAAATGTCAAAAATGTATGGAAACTAGAGGTATTTTTGACAGATTGGGACTGAGATCAGAGGGGCAATTCTCGTAATTTTAAGAACGTTCACAGTCTCATCTCAGTCTCAATCTGTCAAAAATACCTCTAATTTCCATAAATTTTTGACAAATTTTTGACATTCGATTGTCGCTGAGATGAGACTGCGACTAGATTGTGAACGTTTTTAATTACGAGAATTGGTCTGGTCTTTAGACTGTAAACGTTCTTAAAATTACGAGAATTTCCCCTCTGGTCTAGTCTGGATAAACGCACGCCGGTTGTGAGTACTATAAACTTGACCTTTCTGAAGGATATCACCAATAAGGTCACTATAAGCCACTACTTCAATGAATAAGTAATAGTACTTACTCTCCCATCATGCAGACTCTGCCATTACACTCCAGACCACCGATGGACTTGATATCATCCAAGGTCAACTGGAAGTCGAAGACGTTGAAGTTCTGAATGATGCGAGACTTGGTGACAGACTTCGGGATCACGACGATGCCGCGGTCGATTGCGTATCTGAGGGACGAAGGACATGTTAAAAATTATATTCTTCATCATCTGCCTGTCTTTTTGCTCAACTTCCAGTCCACTGCTGGACATAGGACTCTCCAATTGCACGTCATTCAGCTGGATTCTCGGCAACTCTCATCCACCTGAATACCAAGCAATAAATTGTGAAATGCAAAGTTCCCTTTTCTAACACGTTTCACGTTTTTATCGAATCGTTGAGCTCCTTACGTGTATGTTCTGAGTTGAGCTGCAGGATTACTGACAAATGCGTGCACTGACTGGACAGGTCCACTCAATCTGTGTGGTTCTTTCCTCAAAATATCATTTCAGATATCAATATACATGGTCTTCACATGATCAGACCAAGATTATATGCAAAAATAATATAATATTAATTCATTTATTTCAGATAAATAACACCCATTGCCAAAAATAAATTAATATAAATTCCACAGTAAAAAAAAAACAAATAAATATATCAAATGCAATTAACGAAATAAAATAAGTACCTAATGTCAAATAAAATAAAATACATTAAAATTAAATTAAATCAAAATAAACTAAATTAAGTCAAATCACATTAAATTAAATCAAAATAAACAACGTAATTTAAACAATAAAATTAACATTTTCTCTCCGACACTGGTACAGCAACATGTATAGTTTCCAAACATAATTTCTTTTACGTACAAAATTGATTTTCTTGAACCATAGCATAATCATAACCAGCCTATAACGTTCCCACTGCTGGAACACCGGCCCCCTCTCTATGAGAGGGAGTGGGCCGTAATCCACCACGTGGGCCTAGTACCGGTTGGTAGATGTCACATGTCTTCGAATTTTTAGTTCTAGCACATGCCGGTTTCCTCACGATGTTTTCCTTCACCGTTTTGAGAGCAGTGGTGATGAAGTAATTTACTGAAAATAAAGTACCAGTCTTGGTTCGAACCTGCGACCTACAACTCGCAAGTCGTTGCTTATCATAGCTGACCTGATCAACACCTGAGCAGTGCTCTTCTTGTACTTCTCAGCCACAGCCTTAATCCTGGGGTCTTCCAGCAGCTGAGGGTCATCAGGCTTGGCCCAGGGTCTGTCAGGGGAACCCAGTGGGGAGTAGGCGGTGACTGCGATGTCTTGCTGCTTGCAGAAGTCGATCAGGGCCTGCTGGTTCAAGTATGGGTGGATCTCGATCTGGTGGAAGCAAAAAGTCGTTTATGTATGAATTACTTACATTTAAAAAAATCAAAAATCAAAAGTCATTTATTCAAACTAGGCTGAGGTCAGCACTTTTTGAACGTCAAAATTACATAAGACAGTCCCCAAAAAAGAACGCCCACCCTTTGCCACTTCCTAGTGCTTTAGCTGGGAAGAAGAAGTAGCGGAACAAACTCCCCAGCAGCACAGCTGTCTGTTTAGTTAGAATAACTTGATTCTATACAATAATAGGTAAGTACTCGTAATTAACATTCAACAATAAATGAAAAAAAAAAACATTAATATTAAAATTTTAAAAAATGGTTTATACAGGCAAATAAAATAAACAAAGATATGAAGGAACTCATATGACCTGTCAGTAGGTAAGCTAATTCTGGTGAAACAACACAAACGTTGTCTTGAGTTAATCACAGCGACCAACAATTCTTATCGTTTGTGTAAAATCTCCAAAACCAAGTCGGTACCGACAATTTTCAATTATCGGAAAGTTCAATAAACTTTATTGGTCATTCATTTATGCATTGGCTTTGTCATAAAACCCGATCTTCCAAAGGACGTTTCTTAATTTTTTCGCGATTGTTTACTATAAATGATCCTGCATCTCACTCAATAACGTTGTGCGTCACGTAGACTAGCGTCTAACTGCTCATCACTGATACTACCATTGTCAGACACGAAGCCTGGTGAGACAGCGTGATTTTTAGCTAGGCCCACCAGTGAGTTCGAGCCCGCGACTAGGTTCCCCTTAAGCATGAATTAAAGTAAAATACATAGTGTCTTATTTATTATTGCAATCACAATTTGCTTTCTAATTTTAAATGCCTAAAGTATTAGCCCGTTTTACTCAATGGTGGCATGAAATTCATCGGCTTTTTTTAAATTAGATATGCCTTTTTTAATTAACCTTGTCCAATTGCCTTAGACATTGAGCATTATTTAAAAAAAAAAAATATAGGAGACGGTTCGTAGAGATTCGGTACAGTAAAAATTATAAGGAGGTCTTCCTCATCCAGGTTTACACATTTTTTTCGCTGGCATCTTATATGTTGGGCCCAATAGGGTTGATCTCCTTTGTTTCGTTATTAAAGTATAATTATTTTATTGATTTTATACATAAATCTAAACGATCGTTAGATATATTGTTCAGATTTATTTATTTGATAGATCAGATAATATTACTAAACAATTGTACTCTATAATATGAACAATTTCGGTCTAGAAAATGCATGAATACTTTACCAATGAGTTTATAAAGTAACAAAAACTTAGGTAAATACAAGTAAAATATCTATTTACACCTCCAAAATAAGTCATATGACGAAACAGAAAAAATCTTAACACAAACATAAACAACATGGACTAGCCAATACGATACACACACACCCTCACACCCAAATACACACGAACACACACACACACACACACACGCGCGCATACACACACACACACACACACACACACACCCACACACATTTATTTACCTTAAAATTATTACTTTCACTTTTAATAAAAACGTAACAGTATAGTAGAAGCATCAGAAGCACTATGTAACCTTTACGTCATTATACCTTAGGGGACCGGACTGCTTCTCCTTAACACAGGTTTTCATAACCTAGCTAGGAGAGCAGTGCTCACCCACACGTTTGTAGATATAGTACTTATTTTTGTATAACTGTATTTTTTTTTAACGTGTACTACAATACCTTGTTTTGAGTAAATAAATAAATATTATTATTATAAAAAAAAAAAAAAAAATATTATTAAATATTATTATTATTATTTGCAGACAAATGAAGGTACTACTTTTATTTAGATAAGTTTTTTTTTAGTGCTATTCAATCAATCAATCAACTCAGCCTGTCCTCCACCTAATTAACGTTAACGAACTGTCAAAATGAAAGCCATTGCTACTGTAGCTAGAGTGTTGTTGACCTCGACCCATTCATGTTAAGTTATCTCGAATAAAACCTAGTACTGTATACATATCATTAGGTATATAGGTATTACAAGAAAACCTTATTTTTTGACTATCGTAAATTAGCAAAAAAAATTTAAAGTCATTCTATGGAATTATATGACCTTAGAGGTTTGTATTGATGATTTTAATAAATATACTTATTGAAGCAAAAACTTTGTATTTGTACCTCTTTTTACGAAAATTACGCAGACGGAAGAGTATGAAAGGACCATGGGCGCTATGAACTAAATTTATAATTGCCTCAAGTTGAGGACTGTTGACTATGTGTTGAGGCCAAAGACTATGTGGTTTAATACTCTATGGTTGAGGCCCTCAACACATACCTATGATAGTAACGCCAAATAATAGGTAATACTGTGTATGCCATTTTTAACCGAATTCAAAAAGAACGAGGTTTTATTTACAATTCGACATGTTTATATTATTTATTTATTTTCTTTATGTATGTTCGGGCATAACTCCGTCATATACAGGATATGTTTTTAACCAGTGCGCAAACTGTAATCATGAATTCAGCATAATTCTACACCCCCCAGCGCAGAAATTTTTCGTCGGTTATACAAAATAAAATTTAGCTGTTTCATACAAAAGTGCAATACCTATACGCAGTCAAAATGTATGGAACAGCTGATTTTTCTTTATGTATAACCGATGAAAAGTTTCTGCGCTGCGTTTAGAATGATATGCTGAATTCATGGTTACAGTTTGCGCACTGAATAAAAACTTATCATGTATAGTATAGACGGGATTGCAAAATTATTTTTTTGTTCGAAAGAAGTTTTTTAGGTATTATTGGAGCCCAGTTCATAAGTTTCTATGGAGAAGGAGTACAGAAAGCTAGTTTTTTTATATACAAAAGCATTGGAAATACATTAAGTTTTAACTGAATTATAGTCAAATTTCGGCCAATGGTTGTTGAACGCTAGTGATTATAATTAGGTATAAAAACATACTTTTTACGGTCGAGAATCATATTTTGTTCAACTTTATTCAGCCCCTATTTGCGTAACTCACGATTAATCATCATCTGTTTCGTTCTGAAACAGAGTGCTAAACCATTGCTTCATATTATGTTCGAAAAATGTGTCTGCTCAACAACGTTAATAACGCAATGAATATTGTCGAACTGTCAAAATGAAACTGATTATTATTAATCGTCTGTTACGCAATTAGGGTGCAGTTTGATCCTGAGTTGCAAACTGCAATCAACGTTAGAAAATTTTAATTTCGCGAGCTACTTTGAAGCTATCACGAAACAACTTAAGAGGGAAGGCGTGCGATTCTCCATACAAATGTGTTCCCCTTTTTTCTTCCTGAATAATGCCTCTAGAGCAATTTGTTTTTTCATAAAACCACCGTCTGCCGTAAACACGTCCCTGTCATTTTCTTTTTTTCAGCAAACTAACTAGTAAAGAAAATATGATCCTATAAAAATTAAAAAAATGCAAAAACTTTTCTGATTTGTCTGGTGGTCCTCTGACCACCAGACAAATCAGAAAAGTTTTTAAGATAAAAAAAAAATGATAGGAACCCAAACATACTCTTTCTTAAAATGAATTAATTGAATCAACTCAGTTTTCGAGGAGAAAAAGGGCAATACGAAACGTCGATCTCGTCAAAAATGTTGAGATAATTTCGGTCTGAGCTGCGGCTGTCCCTAGAACACACTACGGGGGCAGACTTACTGACAGCGCGCCGGCAATAGTTTATTCAAATAAGGCGGGGTGATTCGGAAAAACGTCGTTTTGTGTTGTGTTTTATGGGTAGATAACACGGATTAAAAAATAAAAGACAAGGCAATAAAACTTATTCCTTAATAAAGGTCGTAAAAATATGGTGAAAATCGGCTGACATAATATATATGAACAGTAAAGATACATTTACAACATAACTAAAATCCAGTGTTTAGTCTTACCCATTTATTCGAATCATAACTGTCATAATTTGACAGTTCTATAAAATAGCACAGCAAATTGACGTTAAATGTCGATTTATTATTTCGGGCAATGGCAGTAGACGAGATAACAGTTTTTAATCAATTTTATCAAATCTTGAATCTAATTCACAGTCTAGTTTTAATCTTGCTATTTATCAGTTACTCCCTGTTATCTAATAGATAACACAGAGTTCTGATTGATTTGAAACACACCCGTGAACTTATTAGGACTAACTTCAAAAAGGAAACTAAACAGTGAATAATAAAAAAAAACACTACAAAGTGAAAAACAACTGTTATTTCGAATGTCGGGTTTTTCTGGAAGTCGGTTGTTTTATTTTAAAGTAACTCTGTCTGTTTGTCTGTCGCGCTTTCACGCCAAAACTACTGAGCCGATTTCAATGAAATTTGGTACACAGATAGTCTAGAGCCTGAGAAAGGACATAGGCTGTAATAGGGTTGAAAGTGGGGTATGAAAAATTGTATGGAAGTATCGTCATTTTTAGAGCGAGAAGCTTGAAACTTATTTTTAGGCTGTTGATTCGATATAAATAAATATGACATTCAAAGTTTGTAAAAGTATTACCCTCAAGGGTATAAAATAACAATAGGGAATAGGGGATGAAAGTTTGTATGGAAATATGTAAGGTTTATGTGAATGTTTTATAAGTTTGCGACAAGAGACAAAGACCCAAAGACACAATTCCATGCGGACGAAGTCGCAGGCACAACTAGTTTTAAATAAAGTGCTTTTTTTACAAACCTGCAACATCGCAGGCTTAATCTTGGCGGCTCCCAAGACCCTCTCAATCTGCTTTTTATTGAAGTTTGATAGGCCGATGCTCTTCGTCAGACCCTTTTCCACCAGCTTCTCCATTTCCTTGTACGTGTCCACGAAATCTACCGAGGAGGGGATGAGTTGACCACCGTCGGGATCTCTTGGGAACAGGTCTTCACCTTCCTAAAACAAATGAATCTTGGTAAAGGATGCGAGAGGAAAATCCCCATATTTTTAACCAATTTCAAAAAGGAGGAGGTTTTCAATACGTTATGTTTTTTTCTTTGTACGTTTCTTCGGAGTTATCTCCGGCAACAGTGGAACGAAAATCAAGTTTTAATGGATGGGTGTGCCACAGGGTAGTCCCATATAAATTCTATTAACTTTGCTTAGGTAGTTTTTGCATTAGCGTATTACGCAATTACCCGTCGCTCGTAACACGTATGTATTTACGGAACTATAATCATTAAAATCTACACATTAATTACAACACTCTAAATTCATATTTTTAACCGACTTCAAAAAAGGAGGAGGTTCTCAATTCGACTGTATTTTGTTTTTAAGTTTGTTAGCTCAGAACTTTCGACTGGATGAACCGATTTGGATAATTATTTTTTTATTTGAAGGCTGGTGCTTCCCGTGTGGTCCCATTTCTTATAGATCCCAATTTCATATAGATCTGATGATGCGTTTCGGATACAGACAACTGAACTCTTCAAAAAATTACAGCAATTCAACCGCGATTGCTGCGATCGCATAAATATGCATTGTTTTGACCCCAATTAGATGAAATTTCGAATTGGTGTGGGGTACACACATCCAAAGTCACCGACTTCCGATATTTTTTTCCGGTATTTTTCACTTGGTAGTGTTTTTCCGGAAGTCGGTTGTTTTTTTTTAAGTTTTTTATTTCACTTTCTAAATATAGGAGCTACCCCACACCAATTCAAAATTTCATGAAATAGTCATTCAATGAACTCAAAGGGACTTGTATTGTTGACTTAAATTATTATAATTATGTAAAGCCAATATATGTTTACGCTCGCGTGTATATTTTGCGTGTATTCACAGGCTACTTTAGTTCATCCTCCAGGTAGCACCTTTATGTCATAGCAGTAAGGGCGATATTCGTGCTGCAGGCTTAGCACGGCAACCGTAGACAAGCATTTTGTGATTGAAAGAGTAGACAAAAATTTACGTTGCCGTATAGACAGCCGACAGTTTTTCACCGAGAAATGTAGACAACCGATTTCTATTCTACAGTACAGTTGATCGCGATAGTAATCTTGCTGAACAGCTTATCTTTTCATTATAGCATACAGAAACATGGATTTATATAGATAATAGTATTATATCAGACGTAGTAAACATGGCCTTGAAACCAAACCCAATTCGTAACGAGAGCTCGAATAATAAGTATATTGAATACAAAGAATCGTATCTATGTAACGCGGTTTTTTTTTGTGGTGGGGGAAATCATCAAATAACTTCTCCCGCTCTGGGTGGAGCGGGAGGGCGTGTCAGACTTTTACTGACTAAAACCCACTCGTGTTCCCTCAGTTACCTATGTGCCAGGGGCCGCGGTATCTCTTTCGAACAACCCACACCCCTGGCAGACATCGGCCCTTGCGGACCCCACCATTTGGTGCTGAAATCTCTTTGAGGCGCGCGTGGAACACAACGCGCCGTCGACCCGGGCTTGGACCTTACCGGACAGCGAGCTACCCATTACTCGCCGTTCACAAGCCCGCGCCTGCGGTGGCCGGGAATCAGCCTGGGATTCCTGACGCCCAGGGCGTCTCCTGCGGCGAATAAGGCCGTGAGCCTCCGTACTGCCTCTCCCTCACGTGCGCCATCTCCCTCTTCGCGAGGATTATTGCTTCGCAGAAGGAGGTGACGGCTACCCAGGCACTCTCGCTCCACGCCATGGCCTGGACCACGGCCGGACGCGAGAGATCACCGCCGCCGATCGCCTCCACGAGGACACGGCGGTGCTCCGCCCAAGCCGCGCAGACCTTCACCGTATGTTCCACTGTGTCCTCAGGGCGATCTTCGCAGTGGAAACACCCGGGCGTTTCCTCCCGCCTAATGCGAAACAGGAACCTCTCGAAACAACCGTGTCCGGTGAGGACCTGTGTCAGGCGGAAAGTGAGGACTCCGTGCCGCCTCTCAAGCTACTCCTCAAAGAGGGGACTTACCGCCGCTATCGTGGCGTGCCTAGCACTGGGTTGCGACAGTCGCACTCTCCATGTCGCCATGAGATCCCGGAGCTCTGTCCGCTGTACCGCGATATCTCGTGGCAGTGGAGTTACGCCCCGGCGTTCGGCCTCCTCGTGCCACTCGCAAATGTGCGCGAGGACCTTTGCCTCCAGATCCCATGGCGGCAATCCGGCAAGGATGCCCGCCACCTCTCCGGGGATCGTGCGGTATCCCCGGACCATCCGGATAGCCATGACCCTATTGGACGCCTTCAACAGGCGGGCTGGTTGGCGCCTCAATGAAGACGCCCACACCGGTGCCCCATATAGGGCCATGGACCGCACGACACCCGCGTAGAGCCTCCAGCAGGAGGCATTTGGTCCCCTAGATTAGGCAGGAGCCGCTTCAAGGCAGCCCCGACCCGCTCCAGTCTGGGAGCCAAACGTCGGAAATGCTCCACGAAGTTCCACCGGCTGTCGAGGACGAGTCCCAGATACTTCATCGTCGATTCGACGCCGATGTGAACCCCTCCTGCCGTTATCTGGAAACCCGTCGGTGGCGCATTCCGAAGACCATGAAACACATGGCCTCGGACTTGTGCAAGGCCACCTCGAGTCCCAGTTGCCGTATCCTATCGACGGTTGTCGCAACCCTGTGTGTCACTAAGTCAGCCGCCGCCTGGTACGACCTCCCTTGCGCCAGGGCCAGCGTGACGTCAGCGTAGCAAACTACACTGACGCCAATAGGGAGGCCGGCGCGCAGCACCCAGTCCTACCCGATGTCTCACAGATGCGGCCCCAGGACCGATCCCTGTGGGACACCACACGACATCTCTCGCGGGTTCCACTCTCCTTGGTGACCAGGGTAGATGACGGTCCTTTCTATCAAGTAGGCCTCGACCACACGATAGAGGTACCTAGGTCGGCCATCTGGTGATACCGGAGTCCAGCAACTCCAGCACAGGGTGTTGAAGGCATTGGCGATGTCTAAAGACACCGCCAAGCCGACCCCACCCTGGGCCACAGAATCCCCCATCGTGAGGGCTTGCACACGCATGATGGCATCCGCCGTGGAGCGCCCCCTGCAGAAACCAAACTGCCACCCGAGTCGAGCAGCGCGATGGGCCGCCGTCTTCCAGTGAAGTGGGAACCGGTCCTCCTCCAAGCATGCGCTTAGGAGCCCTCTTAGTCGGGGCCCGAGCGCCTCCAAGGCCAGGACCCAGGCTTATCCAGGCAAGCCGTTGGGTCTTGGGGCGGTAGTCTTAGCATTTAGCCTACGTACCGCCACTCTCAACTTTACCTCGGTCACCTCTGGAGCATCAGTGTCGTCGTCGGTGATGAGGTCCGCATCGGGCACCGCAAGAGGCGGAGCCATGGGCAGCATGGGGAGCATGCTCCCCTCGCGAAGGGAACAGAGCGTTCACCACGTCCTCTACAAGCTGGGGCCGGAGACTGCGTCAGCGGGGGAACCCAGGGGCGGATCTTATTCCACACCGTTTTGTAGGGGCGTCCCCACGGGTCTCTGTTCAGAGTCTCCAGCGTCTCCTCGCTGGCCAGTAACCTGGCCCGCAGGATCTCCGTTCGGAGAGCGGTCTTCGCCGCTCTGTACCCCTCATACAGCTCCGTCTGAATGGCTTCCGTATCCGAAGGGCGGATACAGAGCCTGCGGTGCCTTGTGTACCAGTGCCGCGCAGCAATGCACGCCTCGCCCAGACTTGTGAGCTCCGGCGACCACCAGTACACCTGGCGTGAAGCGCGTCCTGGCTGGACACGGGGCATGGCCACGTCGCATACCTAGCCGAGCGAGCGTAGCAAGCGGTGCCACGGCAGCGGCCGGCGAGCGCTACTTCCAAGTTAGTGGCAGTTACTTAACTATTTAGTTAATATCTTATAGCCGTCTGGATACCAGTTCACAATTTGACGCACAGATCGAAAATCTATCGAAACTATAAAAAAATAGTGCATTAAATATCTAATTTTAAACGACTTTATTTGCATTTTTACGACAATGCTTGCTCATTTATTATTCGAATTTATTACAACAGATTTTAACCCGTATCGGATTGCAATAAGAACTATTATCGCTCAAAACGACAATATTTAAAGTTACCAGGGCCTTAAGGCTTACCTTCAAGGCTTCAGGCCAATGAATCAAGTACAGATCCAGGTATTCAAGTCCAAGGTTTTCGAGAGTGGTCTTGATAGCTCCCTCAACGAGATCCGGTCGGTGGAACGTGCACCACAGCTTCGAAGTTATGAAGATGTCCTCCCTAAAAACGATCGAGATTGAGATTAGGGGAAAGCCCGAATTAAATAGCAATAATAATGGATATTCGCAAAGCGTACTTTTACCGGATATATCCGGATGTAGCTGGTATTCTGCTGCATCAAAAGGCTAGGCAGATTGATTTGCATAAAAATAAAGCATAATGAATGCTGTATATTTACTTACAGATGTTAAGCATAATGATTTTTTGATACTTAAATAATATTAAGCATTAACAATTTTATATACTTACTTACTTCATTGATATACAAAAAACCCCAAGATGCACAGTTTCGAACAAAAGTAAAAGTCAAAACTGTCCCCGATTATACAGGTGATTGGAAGATGGGTGCAAAGCTTTAAGGCGAAGATAGTACAGACAATTTAGAACCATTTAAGCCATGGTTGTCTTAGACGAAGTCTTACCAAATATTTTTAACCAAATTTTTAAGTTTTTTTTCGGAAATTCTCAAAATTTTATGTAAACCTCATAATTATGGCCAAATTGAATGATAAATGAATTCATTTTTTATTTATTTAATTAAAGTAATGTGTAAGCAATCAAGCAAAACATGTTTTAGGCTTCTGTGTCATTAGACATTTTTTTTACAGACATTTAAAGCTCAGAAAAAATAAAAAATTTGTACAATACGTCTTTTAAACCTTATTAAAAAAAAAAAATTGGTAAGACTTCGTCTAAGACAACCATGGCTTAAATGGTTCTAAATTGTCTATACTATCTTCACCTTAAAGCTTTGCACCCATATTCCAATCACCCTGTATATATGTTACCGGCCAAACCCGATTTCAGGCCAAACTAGTTTGTCCTAGGCCAAACTGGTTTATTAAGCCGGGGCACGCCGATTAAATGGGTTAGGTTAGGTTAGGTTAGAACTGTGACCAAAAGCGCGCGAGCCGAGCGAGCGAAGCGACCGGCCGCGGCGCCGCGGCAGCGGCCGGCGAGCGTTACTTCCAAAGGCTGTTAACGAAATGGCTAATTAAGCTAGAAACCAGTTTGGCCTAGGACAAACTAGTTTGGTCTGAAATCGGGTTTGGCCGGTAACATATACATGAATTATGATTTAAAAAAATGTTTTTTCAATTCAACCTTACAAGCATGACTTAAAGTGGTTTTTACAAAGCAATGTCCAAAAAGACTGACTGAAAGATGGCTGACGATACTATTTGACACCTGCGCACATTGCGCCCTATTTATGCGGACGTTTTCGAGACGCTGATTGTGTATCTTGGGTTTTTTGAAAACAAACAAACTTATGATAAGTAATTTAATTTAATGTCTATTTCATATTAAATTAAATTTTAATTTTCTAATACTATGGGTGTATTTGTAAAACTTGCCTGAAATAAATGAATTTTATTTTATTTATTATTGAATAATCGCAAAGCATAATGATTTTTTGATACTTACATGACATGGTCATTATGATTAGCACGTTAAGCACAGCACAGCACGGCACAACACAACACAACAACAATAAGTTTTTAGGAAACAGCCAGCAATGAATCAGAAATGAAGTTGATGAAAAAAGAGATGTAGGTACAAAGGCCAGCACATCAAGCTGTCCCAATCTGTCAAATTCCTTTGATAGATTTTCAACTTTAGAATAAAAACATAAGGTTCATGTTCATTTGGGAAAATTTTACAGTTTATTATAGCTTATGTGCTGGCGTCTGTACCTTATAGGCCTAGAAAGATTCACGACGTCAATTTTTTATCTCTAAAACTTTTCTAAGTACTAAGGTACTGGCGTAAGGTACTAGTAGGTAGCCAAATACCCGAAAGTTTGACATCCAGTCTTAAGGGGTGTCGCATTACCCAGTTACTGGGTTATAATGACGACATGCGAATTATTTTTAACTTATACAACGTGTCTTGTGTCATTCTCCTAGACCGATGGGACGGCACGATAAGCCGTTACTTCTGTGATTCTGAGCACGATGTCTCTCCGGTCGTGTCGGAGTTTTGTTTAATACGCGAACCAAGCTCAGAGAACGTGTTAATGATTTTTTTTACAACTGGGCAACCTTATTGAACATGAGTCGAAAACAATAGGCCTTTATCACTTTAGCAATCATTTTAATTGCATTGGATTGTACGTATACAATCTCTACCTACAACTACGGGGTAAACAAGCGTCATTATGTTATGTCAAGGAAAATTAAATACAATATGAAGTAGGTACTAAAACACGATTTCCACTTATTTTTTAATAACCAAATATATTTTGTACTACATAGTAACACTACCTTTTTTTCTTTTCCCAGAAAACGCCTATGCTTATGATCATAGTAAAGAGTGATCAGTACCGTAAACCGGGGTTACTTTGATTCGCGGGATGACTTTGATCAAAACTTCCATTTCTTATAAAATCGCTAATTACGTAAAACGAAACGTAACATCGTAGTTATTTTTTCTAGGTTTGCAACCCTGAAGAACTGTCAAATCCTTTTCTGGGGACACGCTGGGAATTCTCTAACAATTATAAAATTAATTTAAATGTTTAATAATTTTTCCTGTTGGCAGTATTGGATTTTTAAAATTATATTGGCATTATAATTGGGGTTACTTTGTAATTACGCAATAAAATAGGGTAAGGTATCAAAGTAACCCTTCATCCAAAGTATAACTTTGATCAGTCAGTTTTTTTTTTCTCAAATACTGACGTCAATCCGCCATTGATAAATAATCAGCATATAGCGTTGCCCTAGAACACAGGCCTCTTCTCTGTGAGAGGCAGCGTGGGGCGTAATCCACCGCGTAGGCCCAGTGTGGGTTGGTAGATATCCCATGTCTTCTAATTTTTGGTTCCCTCACTATGCTAACTGGAGGATGATCACGACTACCTAGTGGGTCTAAAGGTCGCAAGCGCTACTTCTGAGCATAAGGTCCTGGCTTCGACTCTTGGGTCAGGCAAAGGTTTTTCCACCAGCAGGCATAGCATGACGCTTTCTATTTCTACGAAAAATAGACACAGCTCTTTCTACAAGTACAAAGTGACATTTCGTTTCTCCATTTTTGACATCGCACCATAGAAATCCTTCTACAATCTGTCATTTTGTCTTTCATTTCTAGCGATCTTTGTCTATGTCCATGTTTGTATACAGAGTGTTAAAGAAATTGCGTACCATAGCTTCAGGGTGAGTTCAGTATCGATAAAGAAACCCGTAAAAAAAAAAAAAATACCTTTTAAAAAAAACTAAAATTATCATAAGATGAACCTAATGTAGTACCTACTAATTAAATAGCAATCGTTTAGAATTGATATATAAAATTGCTTAAAATAAGTTTTTATTTTGTTTATATGCTAATTAAACATTTCTAGAGTTACCTACTTACTACCGAAGGCAATTAAATACCTACGCCCGAACACTTCGATAACGCCGTGTGAAGGATAGGTAACTAGCAACTAGTACTTAATTAGGTTGATATTGCAATACTTTTTTTTCCTGTTTTCCTTTATCGATACTGAACCTACCCCTAAGCTATGGCACGCAATTTCTTTAACACCCTGTATAGTATTTCAGTGTCACAATCACACTGACAACTGACAGTTGTGATAGTGACAGAAAACTTTCTACAGACCTACTGTCTACACGGAACGTCGTTATTGTCTACTCTTCCGTCGACAAAACGGTGCTCGTGCTAAGCCTGATGAAGTTGCTCAGTAAAAACCGTGGGCTTTTTCTGAGAAATTGATTTGGTTTGTCCCCGGTTTGTGATAGTTACTTAATACCCCCCTATTACACGGGACTTAAACTTGGGCCAAATGTAACTGTACTATTTGTATAGGTACTCCTGTGCATTAACAGCAAAACTGTGTGAAAGTCTATTATCTGCTCCCAAATTACAATGTTAATTTTTATTCTTTTTATTTTTTACAATGTCTGACATATTCTCGTCATTATTTGACATTTTACATCAATTTTAATTTCGGCTATTTATTATTAGTGACTGCCATGGAAATCATGTCACTTGGTTCAAATAGGTTCATTTTATATATGTAGATTCTTTTACGTATTGTGAATGAGAGAACGTTGTAGGCCTCAGAGACTAGATTTGTAGACGTTTTTCTATTCTTTATTTTCATTCCTCTAAGTACCTGTTACTTATTGACTGGCCTGCACTGTCCTCCCATACCTATTATCACTGTAATTTGAAAACATTGTAAAAGCCAATTAATAATTTTTAAAAGAGTAACCGTGGAGTTTCTTGCCGGCTCTTCTCCATAGGAAGCGACAAATTGGAACCGTGCACCTAGCTTCTGACGTTTCATAAGTGCCCATGCAAGCTTATGTGAAATAAAATATTTCGATTTTGAACGCTTCGAGAAATACAGTGTAGGTATGATGTGATGATATGATAATGAGAAGCTATAAGGGTACCTCTTAATAACTCCCTCGCCGATCTTCGCCCTCAGAGCAGCCCCAACTTCTCTCTCGTTTTGATAGACATGAGCGCAGTCGATGTGTCGGTACCCGGCGTCGATGGCATCTTTCACAGCTTCTGTTACTTGACCAGGCTGGGACTGTGGGGCGAAATAAGATTTTGAGAAGATTTTATAAATAGGAACAACGAAATGAATAGGACAGCTCGAGGCCTACTCGCTTAATCTGTCAAATAATAGTTTAAAAAACTAAAAAACACGCTTGAAAAAACAAACTAAAAAAGGAGAAAATAATTTAATTCAATTAAAAAGCGTGGGGTGCTTTTTGAGGTATTTTTATAACCAATTAATGTCAAGCACCCCACGCTTTTTAATTGAATTAAATTATTTTCTCCTTTTTTAGTTTGGTTTTTAAAGCGTGTTTTTTAAACTATTATTTATTTTCTATTTTTTAGTTTTCTCATTTTTTTTTTAATTATTAAATTGTCATCGGTCCTCGACAAGTTTACAAAGTTTCAATGAAATCTGACCGTTTAAAGTGGGTCAAAATCGTGCTCAAAGATTCCGTTACATACATACAACCCGAGCTAATATAAAGCGTGTAAAAAGGCGAGTCCGTCCGAAAGTAGTCTGGTACCTCGAAAGCAACCCCGTATAACATTTCGGACGGGTAAATCCATATCGAGCATAAGACCGCTATCAAATTGCGTAACGACTGTCAAGGATCCACAAATGACAGCCGGTACCGACGGTTTAACGTGCTTTTCGAGACACAAAGGGTTCTCGGTATGTAAAGATGGTCACCCATCCACGGACTAACAGCGGCAAGCAAAGCTTAACTTGTTCGATCGACCGATCACGAGCAAAACTAACTAAGAATTTATCCTTATTGTATGATATTAATATGTAGGAAGTGGATTAGTACTTTTCAAACACAATTTTTTTCTCAATCTCATAAAATGAACGGAAAAACTATTATTAGGTAATAAGAACACGCGTTAGCCTTGAGACTTGATTATCAAACTGATTTGTATAAAGTAAACATTTTTTATCTCGCTATTAATAGAAAATCAATATGGCTGACTATCGGGCATTACTTAGGTCAAAAACTTTATAAGATTCAGAGTACGTTGCTAACATTTTTCGAAACTTGAATTCGACTGTCTGAAACTCAGACAACCAGTCTTACCAATGGTATGGGTATTACCCAGCAACTTGGTTGTGAAGGTCAGATAGGCAGTAAGATGATAATATACAGGGTGATTGGAAGATGGGTGCAAAGCTTTAAGGCGAAGATAGTACAGACAATTTAGAACCATTTAAGCCATGGTTGTCTTAGACGAAGTGTTACCAAATATTTTTAACCAAATTTTTAAGTTTTTTTTCGGAAATTCTCAAAATTTTATGTAAACTGCATAATTATGGCCAAATTGAATGATAAATGAATTAATTTTTTTATTTATTTAATTAAAGTAATGTGTAAGCAAACAAGCAAAACATGTTTTAGGCTTCTGTGTCATTAGAATTTTTTTTACAGACATTTAAAGCTCAGAAAAAATAAAAAAATTGTACAATACGTCTTTTAAACCTTATTAAAACAAAAAAAAAAAATTGGTAAGACTTCGTCTAAGACAACCATGGCTTAAATGGTTCTAAATTGTCTATACTATCTTCACCTTAAAGCTTTGCACCCATCTTCCAATCACCCTGTATATTGGTGTCCACTCCATACTAAAAGTTGTATTCTTGGATGAGTACTACACCCCTTTAAAGTATGTTAGGTTAAACGAGGGACATCCCTCGTTGAACCTAACATACTGTATAACAATAATACCGATCAAAAGACAGACTTTGTAATACTCATTTTTTTTTTTAACTTTGAGCAAATGTTCATTGACCTCCACTATTCAGTTACTAAGTATCACGATACCTCTTGGTAATGGCGGACTTCTAACTTCCCGTAACGAGTGTCAATGATCTATGAATTACAGCCGGGACGTGCTTTCCGAAGCACGGAGGGATCCGAGACCCTATGTAATGAATGGTCACCCATCCACAGACCGACTTCGCTACACGTAGTTTTACCTAAGATATATCCGTGTGGCTGAAACGGGCCCCTTCTTCGCCTTCTAGAGTATTGTAATGTATTTAACTATGCGATTGAATACCATTGATGTGATTCGATAGGCCGCGCCGAATTACGTTAGTTGGCACTCTTACATATACATAGTATGTAATTTATTTTTATTTTTTTGTCGTGCATCTCGCAGTTGACCTTGAGAGGCCGTGACAACTTAACCGGGCTTTCCTGGGGCTGCCATTAAGAGTTAACTTAACGCCTCCAGCCAGGGCTTCAAAACTAAAAACTTATATACTAAGCGACTGCACGCTGAAGGCACCCCTGTGGGGTACGAACCTCGGCTCAGGGCGTCACTGATAGGGGGACAGCTAGTGGGGACAGCCTGGATCAAAATATTGGCATTATTATTATTATTCGGGGAATTTAAAGCTACTGACTCAGCTGCGGTGCGGGTTGGCGCTTCAACGAGAAAGGGTCGGTCGGGGTCTCGACGTTAGGCGCCGTTACTCGCGGTCTTCGCGGGGCGCGAGGACCTCGGCGGCGAGGTCGGAATGACGGTTGTGTGCGGTGTGTGCGAACTGTACTGGTGGCTCTATTGCTTTCCTGAAGGAGAGTAATTGAATCGTCTGGGTCGGTGAGGACATGTCTCGGCCGTCGGACAGAGCTAATCCTACTGGGGACATAAGTGGCGGCCTTCACAATCAAGGGATTGCGGTGTTTTTCGGTTTATCGAAGAAATGCTTCGTGTTGCGTTTCAAGAACTGACTGACCGTGGGGATTTTCAGATCGAGATGGAGGATCTCGTTCCGAACGAACCAAGTGGCGCCTGTGGCTTGCCGGAGGAAACGGTTCTGTAGGGTCTGCATCCTATGGAAGAATCGGGACATGTATGTTAAGCGACTATGGTGTTTTTAGCTTATAGCATGGTGCCTTAATACAGCTATAGC
Source organism: Antitype chi (assembly GCA_947359405.1). Lineage (NCBI taxonomy): Eukaryota > Metazoa > Arthropoda > Insecta > Lepidoptera > Noctuidae > Antitype > Antitype chi. The sequence goes on along the minus strand of OX375834.1, from coordinate 11,824,238 downwards.
TACATAGCCGGTAATAGCTGATTGTCCCATTATGCTAATATTGATGTTTGTGTATTGTACACATGTTTTTATGAAACCCATGTAATAGGACAAATCCAGACTCCGGGGTGATACTGACAAATTTCTGTTAGTAAAACCCAAACATTTTGCCCGACATTTATGCTTCTAAATACTCCTTTGTGGTAAGGATTAGAAAAATATCGTTATTGCTCAAATAGGTCATACTATGTTTTATTGCATTCATATCGCGTCAATTGGTTTAATCTATAGTATCAGGTACTTCAGTAAAGCTAATATTAATTATGTTAATGACTACTTGTCTACTATCAAAGTAATATAAAACGTTATTTAAATATCACCCACTTTCGTTTCGACCTTGATTTTATTGAAAGCCTCCGATATACAAACAGGGCATGGGTATCCATAATAAATAAATATAAAAACCATAGAAATTTAAAAACAGAAGTGGCGAGGGTGTATCTGTGTGCGCGCGACATGCTGTATATTTGTTACAAAATGATCAATTCTATACGTAGGTACCTACAAATAAATAAATTGAAGAGTCTGTTTGTAATTTCAAAATAACAGCTTTTAGCTAAAAATACATCTGAAAGTAGAGGTTATACGGTACTTAAATATATTAAAAAAAAAAACTGTTTGTCTGTTTGTTCCATGTAATCTCCGAAACAGCTGGACCGATTTTGATGGGACTTTCACCGGGAGTTGGATGATGTTATAAGAAATAACGTAGGCTACTTTTTATTAAAAGAATTATTAGGTCCACGAAATCCAAATCCACGTGGGCGATTTTAGCCGCGGGAACAGCTAATAATTTATGTTTAGATTAAATGTGATCGGAGTCAGGAACCGATCACAAACCGAACATATTAACATCACTTTTGTATCAAAACTCTCTCATACACGCACACACACTCTCATACATAAGCTTATATGATTGCATGATTTCATGATTGTTTTTATTTTATTGCTCAAATAAATGTTAATGTAACAAAAGTGGGAGAAGACACTGATTCCTGTAAAACAGGTTACAACCTGGCTCAGGAGTCAGGGCTTATATGTAAATGTATCACTGTTTTATGTCAATAAAAATATATTATCTGACCTCAACAAAGTTAGTAAATACGACTTTTAAATACGTGTCTACAACCAAATCACCCTAATCGATTAACTGTCATTGAAAGTCACTCAGTATACAAAGAAACGAATGTAAGTAAACACGGACGATGGAAAAATGGTGTAGAATATTTTATGGACTTCCCGTATGTAGCCCACTTACCTATTATGACCTATTTTCTTTAGCAAACTAACCCACCAATCAATTCGTGGCGAAATGAGTGTGTACTATGGCTTAGCTAGACCTCTGCCGGTTGTGCACCTTTCGAGGAAAGAAGGTGTGATGTTAAATTATGTTAGCTAACACAAATATCACGTCTTCACGTCTAGTACATTATACAATTATTTATTTGTAGGAAGTACAATTACGTAATATTTGTTCTGTGCTGGAATCAAAACCTGTTAATTTTAACGTGTCTCAAGCTCACTTAGTTTCGATATGTCAAAAGCTTTTGACTTTTGTAATGATTTTCTTAAAATAATATTTAAGTATAGACTTATTTTCACAAGCGACAGATGGCGCTAGTGGTCCCAGGAACTTTATACATCCGTTTTAAGCATTAATGTATAGAATATCGGTAATAATGTATATTTATTTTGTATAATTATTAAATCATATTGTTTAAATTTAACAGGTTAAAGTATTCACATTTAATCATAAGCCCTAATGTATTTTAGTTAGTCAAATGATTGTATGTAATGTCTACTCTGCTCTGATTGGTCGAATAGCCGGCCGAGAATTGACTTCCGTTTAAAGTCCCGGAAACATTTAGTGGGGTGACCGATTTGCTAAAGGAGTCAGTCGATTTGGAGGCATGAAGCCGTAAGCATATCTGACGAATCTGTGCTACTTTTGTTATGTTTATAAAATACTAATTAAATGGTAAGTGATTGTTATTTACCTACCTGATCACAGTAGAAAAGTGAATAAACATGATTCATATTGGATTGAGGTGTATGATTTATTATACTTTGTTTGTCACACAAACAAATATAAAAAAAAAACAACTAAAACAACTATGTTGGGGTCGGCTTCCAGTCTAACCGGATGCAGCTGACCAGTATTTTACATGTAGTGACTGCCTATCTGACCTCCAGAACCAGTTACTGAGTAACACGTGGTAAGGTTGTAGATGATTATAATATGCGTGTTAGTTGTCTGTTTCAAAACAGCTTTGATGTCCCGCAAGGTACTGTTTTTGGGCCACTTATTTTTATGCTTCATCTTTATTTATCCGTAATCATTATAATTTCCAATGACCTCTATTTAACGAACAAAGGTATAATAAACACATTCAGCACGCTAGGCCTTTGCGTTTGCGTGTGGATTCGCGTGATCTCTTATAATAGTTGTTTGGACTTAAGGCCCATAGTATCCTCATCTCCCGTCTGAATGCTAAAGCGCGACTGCCGCCCGCGCCCGCGCAGGGCACCTCTGAGCCTTTATCTCAAAATGAGGATATTCCTTGGCAAATGTTGATTAATTTACAATTGTGCTCTAGCGATTCTGTGGTACCGCTAAGTATCTATTTTTCAGTGTATTTTTTTTCCAAATAACGAAGCCGTTTCGTAGGAGTATGGAACAGAAGCCAAAATATTGCGTGTTGGAAAATATTTATTTACAGCAAAAGTATTAACCATACAAAAAAAGTACTCTGGGCAAAATGATCTATATGAATCTATAGCAAAATCATATATTTTTCAAATCTTCAAGATAAGGCGTTAATGAGCAGTACAGTTCATAAAGTGACCGTGTTACGCTACCAAACGGAACGTAGGCCCTTAAAAGAGACCATGACCTCTGAGTTTTGTTTCGGCGTTTCTTACAGTTTAGGTCCTAAACTGGATCGCGTTAAGAGCTCGTGGTAGGCCTCCAGGAGAGAGAAATAAACTCATGATTATCAGTCAGCTAGGAAATGCTGGGGCCAGCTAGTTTTAAAATTGATACATTTAAAACTGTCATATAAGATCTTCTCACAACAAAATTAACATGTCATTTCGATAATATAATTTACACGACAATCTATCTAAAATCAAAATCATAAGTCATTTATTCAAACTAGGCTGAGAGTCAGCTCTTTTTGAACGTCAAAATAAAATTACATAAGACAGTCCCCCCAAAACGCCCGCCCTTCACCACTTCCTAGTGCTTTAGCTGGGAAGAAGAAGTAGCGGAACAAACTGTCCAGCAGCACAGCTGTCTGTTAAGTTAGAAGAACTTGATTCTATACAATAATAGGTATCTAATAAAAATTACGAAACACAAAAAAAAAAAAAAAATTGCCATCTTTAAGCGGCGAAAGTTTAACAACATTATTGGTAATTATATTTTCGAGCCGTTTAGGGTTGAAACCCTCGGGCCGTGGGGTCCGAGTGCTCATGCTCTCTACAAGGAAATCACGAAACGGCTGGTTGACACTTCCCGTGACCCAAGGGCTGGTTTCTACTTTGGCCAGAGGCTGAGCATTGCTATACAACGTGGTAATGCCGCCAGTCTCTTGGGTACATTACCAGTCGACAGCGATGCGGATGAGTTTTTTAACGCTTTGTTTGAATCTATCTATCTAAATAAAAAGAAAAGTCTTGACTGACTGACTGACTCATCAACGCCCAGCCCAAACCCTTGGACCTAGAAAGCTGAAATTTTACAAAGAGGTTCCCTTTATAATGCAGACAAGGAATAAGGAAGGATTTTTCGTAATTCAACCCCTAAGGGAGTTAAATACAGGATGGAAGTTCCGCGCACAAAAGCTAGTATTATATATTTTGACAATATTATTTTGATTAAAAACATTGTGGTGGTTCTTCTCAAAAGCTATCTATGATAAGTACGGGTTAGTTTCAAGTTTCTAAAATTCTGACTGACTCCTTCTACAAAATTTAAAAATGTCTGTAAATGGTTTATTTTAAATGAATGCTTTGCGTTTAAATTCACTGTGCTATTATTAAAACAGCTGAAGAAACGATGAAAAACAATTGAAGTCTCATTGTTAACAGCGACAGCCGTTCACTGTTTTGGAATTTTAATGAGTAGACAAGAGAATGCTAGCGCCCATGATAACGTTATTCTTTGCAATTTAGGTGTGACCGATAACATTTTCCATCAGTAAAAATTCCTTCCATACTATCCGTCGACCCGGTCCACGCCCATTGCAAACTATGGCAGAATACTTTCCCCCACCTTCTCACTGTCTACCACCACATGAGCATCTTCCGTGTTCTACTTGGAAGTCCCTGAGCCGGGTCTCCCGTGTATCATAAAAAAAAAAATTGACAGATTGTCACTTCCCAAATAATTTTCCGCATAATTTAATTTGCCAAATTATTACTTAGCAAATAAACTCTTCACAAATAATTGTAACGCAAAGCTAATGTTTGGCAAGTGAACGTTTAAACAATAACTTGCTTACCAACTAGCACTTTTACCAATTTTAATGTAGCCAAATATGTCAGTTAGTTTAACATATTTTACGCAAAATAAAATAAGCCTAGATAATATTTTGTATCGTCAGTTTGAAATTTACCATTTCTATTCAGTCAACTACGACGTTTTATTAAAAGGGTGTTTTTCCACTTGGGACAAATTCTAAACAGGTAATTATAATATTAATATTAAGATTCTGGTATGATTATGGTATTATGCTGCAGGTGCAGAAAGCCTCAAACGGCGGCGGCGCAAATATAACAACATTATTGGGAGCTATATGTTTGAGCCGTTTGGGGTTGAAACACTAGGGCCGTGGGGTCCGAGTGCTCATCGAGTATTTCGAGACATCGCCAAGCGGTTGGTCGAATCTTCACGTGACCAAAGGGCTGGCCAATTCTTAGCTCAAAGAATCAGCGTTGCCATCCAACGTGGCAACGCTGCCAGCCTTTTGGGCACTTTTCCCACTGACAGCGATGCGGACGAATTCTTTGATGCCCAGTGAGCTTTTCCCTTTTTACTTTATATCTATACTTGTTCATAATTCTAATATTATTATAACCTTTAGCGCACGATGTTATTAATCATATTTTAAAACCCCTATAAAGTATCTTTATCAATAAATTACACCTCTCAAGTTGGTTCGAAACTAGATATACTAAAAGATTCTGGTAGTAGTTTCTGGTTGTACATTCAAAAATATGTTTCTGGCACTCAACGGCCGCTGCTGCGGCACGCTAGCTGCGCTCGCTCGTGCTTTGTGTGGTCACAGTTCTAACCTAACCTAACCTGCAGTTCTGGTAGCAGTTAGTTTTTCGTTCGTCGTTCGTAATCATTGACCATTGGCCAGCTGACATTGAGATTATACAATCGGGTGAACCGTCGCGAAAAAAGAAAAAAAAATATTTGTGTAAAGATGGCAGAATTAATGGAATTCTGCAACCTAAGTGTGAATACTCTGAAATAAAATTGTTAATGTCCATTGCAAAAGAAAATTAATTGTAAGTAACCAATATTTCGTATCAAATAAATGATTATAGTTTAATAAGAGTGCATTCTAAATTACATAATTTCCAAAAAATCTTATTTTTGTGTTTATATTTTTTTTATAACATATCATATAACTAAATGTTTATTGTCTAAAGATTGTTGTGATAAATCATTTGATTTAAAAAAATGCTTGGTAATATTCTGCCGAGTAAAAATTTGACCAAATGAAAATGTGCATACTAAAATCATTCCAAATATTGCATTGGTAAAAAAAAGGTTGCTAAAATTTGTATGGATAATTAAATTTTGTCAAAATCATTTTGGCTAAACGGCAGAATTTCCCCTGAGCTACCTCCGAATCCAAGTGAGACGGTGTAAGTCGAAACTCGTAAAGTGGGGCTACCTCGACGGAACGGCAGCAGGATGTGGTTGTGGTGCTGTATCACAAACTATGCTCCACCATCTTGCCCTCTGTGCGCCAAAACATACACCCAAGGTGACCTCTGTGCTGCCAACGATAAGGCCGTGGAAGTTGGAAGAAGAAGGGACATCAGAATTTAATAACTGTCGTACCAGCGACACAAAGAACACGAGATGAATATTGAAAGATCCTTTCGCTGTCTATGGAACTCTCGTGCAATATTCCGTTAGGCTGTGCGTTATCTGTCATTGAATTAATTGAAGTAAATTATGTAAGAATAGGTACTAGACAAGAATGGACTAAATACATAATAACATTACGTCTAGTTCCCCGTGAGTTAGGCGGATGTCTGTACCTATAAAACAGAATATACAACGAGTAACATAATTAACGCAAGACCTCATACACCCCAATTAGAGTATTGAATTAAAAGCATAATGCGATGACCGAAACTATTTTTTTTAAAGCTAACTGATATTATTAAGAATAAAAACTTTTTCCAAAAAAAAGACAACCGACTTCCAAAAAACCACTACAAAGTGAAAAATAACTTTAATTTCGGAAGTCGGTGTCTTTGGAGAAGTATTTGAATTTTTTGTCACCGCCTTCCGAAATTAAAGTTATTTTTCACTTTGTAGTGTTTTTTTGGAAGTCGGTTGTCTTTTTTTTGGAAAAAGTTTTTATTTTTCACTTTTTAGTGGTTCACATGTGCTTACCCCTTCACAGCATACCGGCGTGATGTTATGTTATGAACTGGTGTAAGCAATAGTCAGACATGAGATTTCAGCAATCCCGGTCCATTTGCTATCATTTATTGAGGAGTTCCGTTGCCTATCTCCGAAGTTCTTCATCAGATCTTCACCAAATTGAAATGAGACCACTACTAGAAAGTACTCTTCCAAAAAATAGCTAAATCGCTTCGTGTGCCTATAAAATTTGAAGAGTTCTCTCTATTTCTCCAGGATCCCATCATCAGATCCTGACTTGATGATCATGGGACCACCTGGGAAGTATACTCTTTCAAACAAAAAAAACAAAATCCAAATCGGTCCAGCCATCTTCGAGTAATCGGGGAACATACGTAAAAAAAAAAAAAAAGGTTCCGACGAATTGATAACCTCCTCCTCTTTGAAGTCGGTTAAAAACGTGTCGATCCAACTCCAAGCATTACTTTATGCATTTAAAATTGAGTCTTATTTCTTCCATCGTAAGATTGAATTTTCTTTGGCTCAATCAGTGGTAGGTATGGCAAAATACATAATAAAAAAAAATACTCATATTAAAAGTTACTGAAATCGATTCACTAGTCAATTAGGAACAAACTACTTTCAGGTCTTGCGTCCATTCTGTTTACTCGAGTATATATTCTGTATAATATCTCGGGTATACAGGGTGTCCGGTAATTAATGGATAACCTTGAAATGGTTCATGGTAGAACTAATGGCCATTCAGAAAAAAACATTTATTATTATTATTATTTTCTGTAAAAAAAATCCAAAAAAAAAACAACCGACTTCCGAAAAAACACTACAAAGAGAAAAATAACTTTAATTTAGGAAGTCGGTGTCTTTAATTTTTTGTCACCGCCATCTGAAATTAAAGTAATTTTTCACTTTGTAGTGTTCATTCGAAAGTCGGTTGTAATTTTTTTTATTTTTTATTTACCGATTAAATACAAATAAAAATGTTTTTTTCTAAATGGCCATTAGTTCTACCATGAACCATTTCAAGGTTATCCATTAATTACCGGACACCCTGTATATTCTGTGCCCATAGTAACAACACCATTACATTTCATCCAAGTAATAAGGGCCGAGCTTATTGCCCAAATCCACACTTCGGACTGTACGGCAACATTCCAGATAGAGAAGCCTAATGCCACTTTGCCCAAGCCCGGGAACCGAGCCCAAGACGTCATGCTCAATGATAGCGCTTGCGAGCAGTAGACCAATGAGGCAGTTCGTTAATTGATGAGCCACTTTAAAACTATCCAATTTTGTAGTTTTATACATTCACGAGATTACACGAGTAAACACGAACTTAAACCGCATGCTCCTAAACAAGATGACAAATTACTTATAATCGGAAATAATCTTATCCATAGAGGTTGAAGGTTGACTAATAAGTTGTCAATGATAATGATAAATCAATACACTGTTGCAGACGTTTATCTAATCTCTTTGATACTGACCTCCTTTGAATTAGATCTTATTAAATACTCGTTATTTCTGAAAACCTATCCGAAGACAGTGACAGTTAAAATGTCAGAGACGATAATTTCGAATTTTGGTGAATTGTAGCCGTAGCTATATAAGTTTATGTGCAACAGTTATCATAATTGTCATGAACGTTATCTTGGACGCTACGCGTTCGGATAAAATCGTGGGTACGAGTTTTTCCGATGTGGAAATGACTAATCATAATTTTTCCATACCTACGCTAACGTTACTATCGCTACGCCAAAACAATTGTCGCTAGGTTACGGTTGCTAGCCCTGCAATTGGTTGACTTTGGGTCGTCACTCTACACTACGTACGAGTATAACCTACAAAACCCGATTTGCATTACACGGCTGAAATAGGAACTGTGGCAAGTGCCGCAAGTGACTCATCAATTAAAGTCCGTGACTTTACATCATTTATGTTCGACATATTTATAATAGGTCTTTACCTATGAAATTGCCGTTTTGTATGAAAAAATTTAAACGAATTTTTTTCATGTATTTTTTATTTGTATTAATCGAAGTAATCACCCATGCAATCAATGCATCTTTGCCATCGCAGTGGCAGTTTATTGATGCCCTTCTTAAAGAAATCAGCTGGACGGGAGGCAACAAATTCTTCAAAGGCATTTTGTACTGCCTCTCGGGTATTGAATTTTTTCCCGCCAAGAAGTTATCCAAATTCTGGAAAAAGTAGTAGTCTGTAGGCGCAAGGTCTGGTGAGTAGGGCGGATGACGGAGAGCTTCCAACCCCAGTTCTTGCAACTTGGAGACCGTCTGCTGTGCAGTATGAGGTCGCGCGTTGTCGTGCAGGAGCAGCGGAGACGAGCGATTGACCAATGCTGGTTGGAGATGTGCCAGCTTCTCCATCATTGTGTTCAGTTCTTCACAGTACACATCTGCAGTAATGCTCACCCCGTTTGGTAAGAAGCTGTGATGAATCACACCGGCGCTAGACCACCAAACAGTGACCATCACTTTTCTAGGGGTAAGTTTTCGTTTAGGGCATTGTTTAGGTGCTGAACCAGGATCCAACCAACTTGCTGAGCGCTTGCGGTTATCAAACAGAATCCATTTTTCATCGCAGGTAACAATGCGGTTCAAAATTCCTTCATTTGTGTGTCTGTTGAGCAGTGCAAGGCACGTCTCGACGCGTACTTCGCGCTGACGATCATTGAGTTCGTGGGGCACCCATTTGTCAAGCTTTTTTACCTTGCCAATTTGACGCAAATGGACCAATATTGTTCTGACGCTAACGTCGAAAGCTGCTGCTAATTCAGCCGTAGATTGTGTATCATCAGCTTCCACAATCGCCTTTAATTCGTCATTGTCGACCAAAGTCTTCGGACGACCGCGAGGTTCATTTTTCAGGTCGAAATTTCCAGAACGGAAGCGAGCAAACCAATAACAGGTGGTGCGTTGGTTTGTAGTGTTAGCTCCGTAAACGTCGTTGATGTTGCGTGCCGCTTGTGCCGCGTTGCTGCCACGACGGTACTCATATTCCATAATTACTCGAATTTTTAACGTATCCATGATGACGAAAAAGATTGAAATGCGATGAAAATGTAACACTAATCAATAAACAAATGACTACTTTTGGAAAAAAAAATCCATGTTTTTAAAATAAAATTAATTTGAAATTAGAATTCTTACCCAAACAAAAATTATTTTGATTTGAAATGGCCAGTACTGCAAAACGGCAATTTCATAGGTAAAGACCTAATAGTTATTGACATAGAACATACATAATACTTAAACATGCTATGTTTTGACAGTTTTTGTTAATAAATCTTACAAGTAATCGAGTTGGGCGTTATTATGTAACAACAATCGTCAAAACAATAAGACTTCAAGTTTATTAGAACAGTAAAAACTATGATCTAGCTTAAATAGGTATTTTCTTTTTCCCATAGTTATCATGATAAAGAGTATAAAATGTGGATGGCTATTATTTCATCACCACTGCTCTCAAAACGGTGAAGGAAAACATGAAACCGGCATGTCCTTGAAGCAAAAATTCGAAGACTCGTGGCTCGTGACATCTAACCGGCACTGCGCAAGCGTGGTGGATTACGGCCCACTCCCTCTCACCAAGAGAAGACCTGTGTCCCAGCAGTGGGGACATTATAGGCTGCATATGTTGATTGTTTTACTTTAGTTCTAATTTTCCATTTTGTTTTTGTTTTACATTTGTTATTATTAATTTGTATTAGTGTTTTTACTATTTTTAACCTGTATGTATAATTAAACAGTAATTAGTCATAAGTGAGCTGTCTTAGGGAGGGTAAGCCTGGTGATCTGTAATACAGGTTTTACCTACAACAGACACCAGTCTCTATTAAGTGTTAACTGGACTTTGTACTGTGTTGTGAATATGAGAGAACAATAAAGTTATTATTATTATATTATTATTATATGCTGTAGTTGGCTACAAGAGTAGAGGAAAACCAAAGAAATGATGGATGGACTGTGTGACTGTGCCAGTTGTGTCACTGGCAGATGATGTGGTACCTAATAGAGAAGTAGTGATCAAATCAAGTACACAAAGTTAAGGCCCATAGTATCCTCATCTCCCGTCTGAATGCTAAAGCACGACTGCCGCCCGCGCCCGCGCAGGGCACCTCTGAGCCTTTATCTCAAAATGGGGATATTCCTTTGATTAATTTACAATTGTGCTTCCGCGATTCTGTGGTACCTCTAACTATCTATTTTTCAGTGTATTTTTTTTTCATATAACGAAGCCGTTTAGTAGGAGATGGAATAGAAGCCAAAATATTGCGTGTTGGAAAAAAAAATTATAGCAAAAGTATTAACCATACTTAAAAAGTACCCTCGGCAAAATGATCTATATGAATCAATAGCAAAATCATATATTTTTCAAATCTTCAAGACAAGCCGTTAATGAGCAGTACGGTTCATAAAGTGACCGTGTTACGCTACCAAACGGGACTTAGGCCCTTAAGTGCCTCCCTGGGTTTGAACTCATGACCACCCGAACTCTTACATCGAGACGGATACCACTGGACCTGCTTCAGCTTTTTTTTAAATAAATAATACCTATCCAGTGTACAAGTGGTTCTGATATCCTATTAACAGAATAAACATATTCGTTTCAATTCATTTCCCGAACAAATTGGGATAAAGAATGATGATAACGTTACAGTTTTTAATCAATGCGCAAACTTTAACCATGAATTGAATTCAGCATACCATTCTAGACGAAAAAAAAAACAGCTGTTCCATACATTTTGACCGCGTAGGTGTTGCACTTTTCTATGAAACAGCTGTTTTTTTTTTTGTATAACCGACGAAAAATGTCTTCGCTTGGGGTCTAGAATGGTCTATGCTGAATACAATTCATGGTTAAAGTTTGCGCACTGAATAAAAACTTTTTCTCTATATGTAGGTATGTCAAATAACGGCTATCGGCCAATATATTCTATCTAGTGCAATGTATTCCACTCAAGTTAAAATTAAAATACTAGTAGATATGTAGATACTTATTAACTGCCAAACATTCATAGATCTTTGACAGTCGTTACGTCAGGGGCCCGCACCCTAATTGCGTAACACGCGCTGAATCATAATCGGTTTCATTTTGACAATTCAACAATATTCATTGTGTTATTTACGTTGTTGAGCAGACACGTTTTTCGAACATATGAAGCAATGGTTTAGCCATCTGTTTCAAAACGAAACAGATTATGATCAATCGTGAGTTACGCAATTAGGGTGCCGGACTGACCACCAGACGGTATCGTATTATACCCAGTAACTGGGTTGTGGAGGTCAGATAGGCAGTCGCTCCATGTAAAATAGTGGTCAGCTGCATCCGGTTAGAACCAACATAGTTGGGAAAAGATTTTTTTTTACCGACTTCGAAAAGAAGGAGGTTATCAATTCGACATGTTTAAATATCATGTCCTCTTCCTTCAAATTCTCTGTTGCTGTGCCCGACAGGATCCACGATTGTTACAACAAATGTTTACTTACCACCTAAGCATATACATTGTGGAATGCAATAAATGATGGAGTACCTACCTATTGAACTATTGAGTAAGTATTTTTTTTTTTTTTATGTTTGCTCGGGCATAACGCCCTCATATATAGACGGATTTGCAAAATTCTTTTTTTGTTCGAAAGAGATTTATTCCGAAATACTCATAATTAAATTTCATATGATCTGATGATGAGTTTCGGAGACAGACAACGGAACTTTTCAAAAAATTACAGCAAATAAACAGCGATTGCTGCTATCGCATAAATATGCATTGTTTTAACTCCAAGGATGATGAAATTTCGAATTAGTGTGGGGTAGGTACTATAACTAAAAAGCGAAAAAAAAAACGGCCAACTTCCAAAAAACACACTAGGTACGAAGTGAAAAATAACTTTAATTTCGGAAGGCGGTGACAATAAAATTAAATACATATCCAAAGTCACCGACTTCCGAAATTAAAGCACTTTGTAGTTTTTTTTTTGGAAGGCGGTTGTTTTTTTTTAATTTTTTTTGTTAATACCTTCTTTATTGCTATTTATTTAGCTACGCTAGTTTAGCTAGTCTCCATCCTTTCATACCAATAAATGTAAAAGTAACTCTGTCTGTTTGTGTGTTTACTAGGTCTCCACCCGTGGTCTCCACACAAGAAGACCTAGGTTAAGAATTTAGTACATAGGATCCTTTTTATCTCGTTAGTACATTCCCGCCGAATAAGGACCAAAATCCACCACACCATTCATCTCCACATATCAAAAGATATTGCTCAATTTAATCAAGGTCATAATGACTTACCTTCCAAGTCCCGAGCCCTAGAACAGGGCAAGTACGTCCATTGTTCAAAATAATAGGCACGTTGGTTGACATCTTGTAAGCACGTGTGCACACAACGAATCGAAGTTCGATACTGGAAGTCTGAAGAGCGCGAACAGTTTATTTTGTTACTACTGCGCTAGTGGATAAATAAAGGTGCAGTTCTGTGCGCGACTGCGACATAAATAGACGTAGGTAATTAATTAGGTTTTCCGTGCAAGTTGCTTGTTGTACATATTGTCAACACGTTAATGTATTAGACATAGGCGAATGTATGCCTGTGGTTTTAAAAGCGTTGAAAAGCGATTTTATTTTTGTAGATTAGTTAGAATCACTTTTACAGTTTAGATGTAAACATGAGACTCTTTTTACGTATCATGCTAAGCTGCACACCAATAAGCAGCACCCTAATTGCGTAACACGCGATTAATCATAATCGGTTTCATTTTGACAGTTCAACAATATTCATTGCGTTATTTACGTTGTTGAGCAGACACATTTTTCAAACATATGAAGCAATGGTTTAGCCATCTGTTTCAAAACGAAATAGATTATGATTAATCGTGAGTTACGCAATTAGGGTGCTGGACTCACAAGATAATTAAGCCTGAGTATTTGTTTTTCAATAGTTTCAATCACATTTTATATATTTAGGCGACACAGATAGCCCGCTTTGCAGGGGCTGCCTTGACACCGAGGAATCAGCCGCCCACGTCATCCTGGAATGCGAGGCCGTGGCTTCCCATCGTGAAGAAATCCTCGGAACAGTGAGGTCGCTCCGCGAAGCCTGTGAAGCTCCCAGGAAGCTTCTGTGCTTTTGGGCGGAGCTAGACTGTGAGGCTTAGCCAGAATCCCCACGCACAACGGACCGAATGGGGTTTCTACGTGCGGAAAAGGAAGTCCTATCATCATCATCATCATCACATTTTATTGTAACCGACTCCAAAAAGCAGGAGGGTTATCAATTCGTTTTTGTCTGTCTGTTTCGGCTAATTCACGAAGCGGCTGCACCGATTTTGACGGCAGATACCTAATGTCATAAGAAGCTTGTTACTCTTTATAACATAAGCTATCTGCCGTCTACTTGCTAGGCCGTTTTTCGTCCTGGTAGCACGTTTCCATGGTATAGTTTCCTACAACCACGCAGGCGAAGCGATGGGCAGCAGCTAGTCCAGCAATATATTTGATGAATATGTATGAAACGGGTTTGTACAGAGTCTATCTAGTGACTACCCCGTGTAACCTCCTGGAAAAGGATTCCTCAAGACTTTATTGGTGTTGAGAAAACCTTATATTTTGTCTTCTAACAACTGTTTGGCTGTTTATCAAGAATACCCAAAAATCAAAATCACAAGTCATTCATTCAAACTAGGCTAAGAGTCAGCGCTTTTTGAACGTCAAAATTACATAAGACAGTCCTCCAAAACGCCCGCCCTTCACCACTTACTTGTGATTTTTTAACTGTGTTAACTTAGAAGAACTTGATTCTGTACAATAATAGGTAAGTAAGTAATTAACATTACCAAACCCAAAACATAAAATTAAATTATTTGTCGTATGTATCAGCTAGCACACGTCAATATACCAACAAAACAAAGTAACTAAACTCAAGCAGATATAATTATTAAAAACAAAACAATTAACGTAAACAGAATTCAATACATGCAATGCTGCATTATTCATTTGGATTTAACTTGAAGTAATAAATGTTAAGCTAGGACCTAAGGAGTAAAATAAATAAACAGTTAATTGTAATAACAATGACAAAACCATGGTCCAGTCACCACAAGCAGCACCCGTTCACGAGCATAACGCAAGGATCAGCAATTGCCCCCTCGCCATATTTGAGGGAAGGAGGCAAACCGACCCCCGATGCTACTGCAAGCAGTGACATCTAAGGGAGCATGATGAACTTGCATGTTTCCTGGATATTTCCCGATTCGCACTCTGGGCGCTTTTATCTCATTGTTAACAGCTAGGCAAAAATTTACAAAACGTAGCAGTGGAATGAAACATTCACCATAATTGCGTAACAGACTATCAATCGGAATCTGAATATTTTTTTAAGATATTTCTAATTTAAGTTATACGAAAATTCGTCTAATAAATATGCTTTGAGCTTTTCTTGTCTAACCGAGTTGTACTTAATAGGATGGAATAGGCTCCCGGAAAATTTTACGGCAGCTCCCACACTGAAATGTTTCAAGAATCAGCTGGGCAGATAAAATATCTCCAAACTTATTGATACATACGCATCAACTAATTAGCTTCTAGTATGTCTCAACAAATAATTAATCATCCATTGCTTCATCCCTACTAATATTCTAAATGCGAAAGTAACTCTGTCTGTCTGTCTGTAACGCTTTCACGCATAAACGGCTTAACCAATTGTTATGAAGTTTGGCAGAGCTATATCCTGGGATATGGAGATGGACATAGGCTACTTTGCTACGTGATAAGCGACAACCACGCGGTTGGAGCCGCGGGCAAAAGTTAGTATCATCATACATTTGAAAAATGTATTTGCTCAACAACGTAAATAACGCAATGAATGTTGCTGAACTGTCAAAATTTAAGCCATTCCTAATGTTACTGTGTGTTACGAAATCATCCCACAGGTCTTGTTAAAAATAGTTTAGAGATACTGAAATCTAGACAGAACTGTACTTCCAGATAGCACTGTGTTATATCATTGGCCGATCGCCAGATAAACAAATGTTCAGATAAAAATACACTGTATACTGCTTGTACCTACTTAGATAATGTAAGCCTTGGTTTTACGCGAGCAAGAAAATAAATTTAATGGAAAAAAAAATTGTGATTTAAACATAAAATACTTTCAAGGCTACTGCAGACCGGCGCGACGCGAAATTGTGTCGCTACTCTAGTAGATCTATTCACATAAAGTTTTCCTACAAATTGTTCTATTAAAGTCACGTCGCGCCGCGCCTGGCTGTGGGAGCCTATATCCAAAACACAACCGAGTTCCATATGTGAAGTGAAATATTACTTTACTTCGTAAGAAAGAGGCAGAAAACGAAAATACAGATTTAAAGACACCGACTTTCGAAATGAAACTAATTTTTCTATTTGTAGAAAAGTTAACTAATATTTATTTGAATAAGAATAAAAAATGTAAACTAACTAGCTAAACAAATAAATACAAAAACAAAAGGATACTTAGGTGTCGAAGTATTCGTCTGCATTACTGTCATCAGGAAACGTGCCCAGAAGACTGGCAGCATTGCCACGTTAAATGGCAATGCTTTCCTTAAAGAGGAGACGTGCACTCGGGCCCCATGATCCGAGCGTTTCGACCCCAAACGGCTAAAAACTGTAGTTACCCATAAGGTTACGGTGTTTACGCCGCTTAAGGGCCTACGTCCCATTTGATAGCGTAACACGGTCACTTTATGAACCCTACTGCTCATTAACGGCTTGTCTTGAAGATTTGAAAAATATATGATTTTGCTACAAATTCATATAGATCATTTTGCCCGAAGTACTTTTTTTGTATGGTTAATACTTTTGCTGTAAAAAAATATTTTCCAACACGCAATATTTTGGCTTCTATTCCATACTCCTACTAAACGGCTTCGTTATTTGGAAAAAAAAATACACTGAAAAATAGATAGAGGTACCACAGAATCGCCGAAGCACAATTGTAAATTAATCAAAAGAATATCTCCATTTTGAGATAAAGGCTCAGAGGTGCCCTGCGCGGGCGCGGGCGGCAGTCGTGCTTTAGCATACAAACGGGAGATGAGGATACTATGGGCTTTAAGGGTCTCAGCAGCCGCAGCAGCGGCATCAGCACAGCCCGCCGTGCTAAGAACATGAGATGGCGCAAGGATGTCGACACAGGTTGCATCCTACACCAGAGGTCTATCCACCTTCCAAGGCAATAACGTCATACCGTCTGGTCTCTTCCCATCGTCACGTACCAGGCCGTTTGGTTCTAATACCGCTGGTGACAAGGTTAACTGCTTTTTATTTTTCACTTTTTGGTTGTGATATCCACCTCACACCAATTCGTATACCTATCACTATTTTCTATGTAAACACAGAAGTATTAGAACATCATCAACATATTTTATTTTATTTTTTTGTTTAAAGGGCTTTGTCGCTTAGCGACCACATCGCCCAGTGAAAAAAACCACAAAATTGTTGATTACGATCTATCTTAAATTAACTTGTACAATTGTTTTGCCTGATCGGACAATGGAAAAGCGAGTATGGAATTACATAAGCCGATTATGTCGTCCTAAAACATTAATTTTATTATTTTCATTCCGGACTCACTCCAACAGCATACAGGACCTATGAACCACATCATCAACATATAAAAAGTTGATTAAATAAGTATTATTGAAGCTGACTTAAATCACTAATCAGAACTTGACAAAAAAATAGAAGAATTTTCAAAATCGGTCAATATTAATTGATGAATATACAGGATAAGTTTTTAACCAGTGCGCAAACTGTAACCATGAATTCAGCATATCTACAAAAGTCGGTAAAAAACTCCGCGCGGTCGCATTAATGGAACATCACCTTAAAATTCATTACTTATCAACGCACGAATTGCTCACTTTACCTATGGAAAATTAGATTCTCCTTGAGTTAAATTTACGACTTTATCGGGGTAAGCAGTGATGTCATTTGCATATATGGTGTAACCAATAACAAACAATTCTGTGGATGTGCACTGCTATTTCGGAAAAACACAGATATCTTACCTACTTACTTACCTACCGTAACCTTATGGGTAACTGCGGTTTTGAGCCGTTTGGGGTCGAAACGTTCGGATCATGGGGCTCGAGTGCACGACTTCTCTTTAAGGAAATTTCTCGCTGGCTGGTCGACACTTCACGTGACCAGGGGCCCAAGTCTGCTATTTTTATAAATTCGTCATTCCAACACGATCCCATTGTCATTCATTTGTCATTTTGCTAAAAGTTCGTAATCCGCTAAATTCATAATGGTCGATCATTGGTCGGTCAATGGTGTCGCATTAGAATTGTGTTATAATGGCATTTTCGTATTGCCATTATTATAAAACTCGTTAGTTGAAATGATTTTCGAAAAACGACTACTAAATTTGAACCTTTATTCATGCCAGATTTCATTTACATATATTTTTACATATTATTTATTAGAGTTTTATGCAATATAAAGTAGTAGGAAGTTCGTAAATTAGGTCAGTCATTCATTTGTCATGATGTACGAGATTACCAATAAATGCCATTTCTTTCAATGGAATATCAGTGGCTGACCAATATCAACTATTGGAAACAAAGCTCAACTATTGGAAAGTTCAATAAACTTTATTGGTCACTGATTTATGTAGTGGTTTTGCCATAAAACCCGATCCTTCGAAGGACTTTTCTTAATTTTTTACGCGCCGTTTTATTACAAATGATCCTGTATCTCACTCAATAACGTTGTGTGTGTAGACTAGCGTCTAACTGCTCATCACTTATTCTATCTCTGTCGGACACGCCTGGTGTAACAGCGTGCTTTTTAGCCAGGCCCACCAGTGAGTTCGAGCCCGCGACTAGGTTCCCCTTTTTTTTAATTTTTTTTTTGGGTGGGAAATCATCAAATAACTTTCCCGCTCTGGGTGGAGCGGGAGGGCGTGTCAGACTTTTACTGACTAAAACCCACCCGTGTTCTCTCAGTTGCCTGTGTGCCAGGGGCTGCTGTATCTCTTTCGAACAACCCGCACCCCTGGCAGACTAGGTTCCCCTTAAGTTCCAAAGTTGAAAATCTTAGCTTGATGTGCTGACGACTGTACAATTTCATAAAATAGTATTGTCATGTGATACGAAGGAATGAACAAAATGTCGTCGTGAGGAAAGTTTTGAGTATGAATGTCGAGGGCTATAAGAGTAGGGGGAGACCAAAGAAACGATGGATGGACTGTGTGAATGATGAAAAAAAAGCATATTATAAGATAAAAGACTACGTTGAAGACAGGGAAGTTTGGCATTAATTCCTTCTGCACATGTGGCTTCCCTGGTACCTCATTAACAGCAAAACTGTGTGAACGTCTATTAATGCTCCCAAATTGCAATCTTAATTTTTATTCTTTTTATTTTTTACAATGTCTGACATATTCTCGTCATTATTTGACATTAAACATCAATTTTAATTTCGACTATTTATTATTAGTGATTGTCATCGAAATCATGTCACTTGGTTCAAATAGATTCATTTTATATAGGTAGATTCTTTTACATATTGTGAATGAGAGAACGTTGTAGGCCTTAGAGACTAGATTTGTAGACGTTTTTCTATTCTGTATTTTAATTCCTCTAAGTACCTGGTACTTATTGACTGGCCTGCACTGTCCTCCCATACCTATTATCACTGTAATTTGAAAACATTGTAAAAGCCAATTATTTTTTAAAGAGTAACCGTGGAGTTTCTTGCCGGCTCTTCTCCATAGGAAACGACAAATTGGAACCGTGCACCTAGCTTCTGACGTTTCATAAGTGCCCATGCAGGCATAGGTGAAATAAAATATTTTGATTTTGATGATATGGTTAGACTACCGAAATGACGACAATAGAGAAGTGTGGAAATAGGTAAAAGATATATTCCGCCGACCGCAAATAAATTCGAATAAAGAGAATTTTTATGATGTATTAGAAATCCTCTTTTGTAAGTGACTGTCAAAATTCCTGCGTTAAATTCCCTGAAAAAAATAAAAACTGACAGATGTCAATCAAGGTGTGAGCATTGATAAAACATTATCGTGTAACAAATAGCCATAGAGGAGATGAGAGTAATATATCGCAAATAGCCCGGCCCAGTGCCATGCACTGACAATAGTAATTAACCAAAAAAATTCAAGCAAAATATTTCGGATTTCAAAATGGACCATACGAAAATGTTAAACTTGTTCAAAATCTTAGTTTTAGTAACACATACTTACATCTGGTAATGTTACGACAGAAAATGCAGTATGTAAGTGACATTTATTTTACACTAGCTTTTTCCCGCGGCTCCGCTCGCGTGGATGTTGGTTATCGTATAAAAAGTAGCCTATGTCCTTCTCCATATCCCCGGCTATATCTCTGCCAAATTTCATGACGATCGGTTTAGCGGTTTAGGCGTGAAACTTTAACAGACAGAACAGGGTTACTTTCGCATTTATAATATTAGTAGGTGTTAATGTAGGGATTAATCATGTGTAGAGTGGGTGGCCGAAAGATTCTGGAGTGGCCTCTGACAAGATAGACCGATGACCTTGTGAGGGCCGCAGGAGTCCGCTGGATGCGGAAAGCACAGAAGCGGTCGAAGTGGCGGAGCTTGGGGGAGGCCTATGTTCAGCAGTGGACGTATTACGGCTGAAATGATGATGAGATTATGATGAGAGTGGGTTGGTATGCGTAGATGGTTTATTCTTGTAGACGACTAATTTATCAAATTGCATTTACAAGAAAGACGTGAAACGTCGAGAAGAGTCGGCCTAGAAGGACATAGCATAGCATTATCAGCCCATAATAGTCCCACTGCTGGTACACAGGTCTCCTCTGTAAGAGGGAATGGGCCGTGATCCACCACGCGGGCCCAGTACGGGTTGGTAGATGTTACATGTCTTCGAATTTTCGATTCTAAGAACATGCCGTGTTCCGTGTAGTGCCGAACGTAATAGAATAGCACCATCCCATTTCGTCCCATGGGTGTCGTAGAAGGCGACTAAGGGACTTACTACAGAATGGGCAGCAGCGTTCTCTATCCATTTTACCACCATACTGCGATCGCCAACCCGCCTGCCAAGAGTGTCGATTATGGCAAAACCCCCATTTTGGGGGAGGCCTATATCCAGCAGTGGACGTCTTTCGGCTGAAATGATGATGATGCTGAAGGATATGCCGGTTTCCTCACGATGTTTTCCGTCACTGTTTTTGAGAGCAGTGGTGATGAAATAAATTACGCAGCAAATTAATGCTACTGTCTGAGTTCGAACCCTCGACGTAGATCTCGTCAGTCGCAGCCATAGATATCCAGTCGCAGCCGTTACCACTGGGCCACCATGCCTCTAGCTCCACGGTAGCCGCGAAATTCAATTTTCTTAAGGCCCATAGTATCCTCATCTCCCGTTTGTATGCTAAAGCACGACTGCCGCCCGCGCCCGCGCAGGGCACCTCTGAGCCTTTATCTCAAAATGGGGATATTCTTTTGATTAATTTACAATTGTGCTTCGGCGATTCTGTGGTACCTCTAACTATCTATTTTTCAGTGTATTTTTTTTTCCAAATAACGAAGCCGTTTAGTAGGAGTATGGAATAGAAGCCAAAATATTGCGTGTTGGAAAATATTTTTTTACAGCAAAAGTATTAACCATACAAAAAAAGTACTTCGGGCAAAATGATCTATATGAATCTATAGCAAAATCATATATTTTTCAAATCTTCAAGACAAGCCGTTAATGAGCAGTACGGTTCATAAAGTGACCGTGTTACGCTACCAAACGGGACGTAGGCCCTTAAGCTTTTTTTGCAATTTGGAGGTCATAGTTAATCTATGTTTCGCGACCGTAAAATATGGCTTTAAATCATCATCTGCCTCCCCAGCCTTTTCTCAACTATGTTGGGGTCAGCTTCCAGTCTAACCGGTTGCAGCTGAATACCAGTATTTTACATGGAACGACTGACGCCCTGTAAATGCTGAGATGGTATCCCTTTCGGTATGGGCACGCTCAGCACAATTTTACTGCAATTTTATTATATATTATGTTTATTGTTCTCTTTTCTTTTTTTTATGTGTTTGTTGCTGTTGTGTTGTGTCTGTGTCGAATAAATGTTTTCTATTTTATTCTATCTGACCTCCACAACCAAGTTCCTGGGTAATACGATACCCCTTGGTACTTGTCCTTACCGGACAGCGAGCTACCCATTACTCGCCGCCTGCAAGCCCGCTCCTACGGTGGCTGGGAATCAGCTTGGGATTCCCGACGCCCAGGGCGTCTCCTGCGGAGGCTAGGGCTATGAGGGCACATATACTGCCTCTCCCTCACGTGCGCCGCCTCTCTCTTCGCGAGCATCACTGCTTCGCTGAAGGAGGCGACGGCTACCTATGCACTCTCGCTCCTTACCATGGCCTTGACCAGGGCCGGACGCGAGAGATTGCCGTAGACTGGTTGTCAGACTTTCGGGCTTCTGACGACCCGTAACGACTGTCAAAGATCCACAAATAACAGCCGGGACCAACGGCTTAACGTGCTTTCCGAGGCACGGAGGGGTCTTGGTAGTAAAGACAGTCACCCATCCACGGGCAACCGCGGCAAGCGTAGCTTAATCAGACCTTAATAAGTATGGCTTTACATAATTACTTACATATAATCATTAAAATCATCAATTCTATTGAAATACTTTTTAATGTTGTACTTATTAATGATTTTAAAGAGTACTAACATAACATCACGGCTTGTTTCCCCGAAGCAAAATAACAGCTGTCCACATTTCGCCAGTTATGTTTAAGTCCCATGTTGTAATAGGGGGCGACCCTAATGCCATCAGCCGGACACAAACCCAAACTCCGCGCTGCTACTGAGAAATTCCAGCTAACACCAACACTCATCACACTGTCGTACATACACTCACCACATTCACACTATACTTTTGGTTACCTCTTATTAGTTTATGTGAATTAATATTTAGTATTAGGGACCATCCATAAAGTACGTCACACGTTGAGGGGGTGGGAGGGGGTTAACGAAATGTAACATTGTGTGACAAGGGCTTGGTGGGATCAAAAACTTAGTGGCGTCACATGTTAAAATCACCATTATGTGTCTAAATTATTTGACTTTGTGTTAATTTTATTAAAGATTATTTTTATTTTATTATTTATTTAATGGAAAAAACTGCTGTTTTCATTTAATTATGTACCGACGAAAAATTTCTGCGCTGGGGAGTCTAGAATGATATGATGAATTCATGGTTACAGTTTGCGCACTGAATAAAAACTATTCCTGTATGGAAACCAAAAACTTAAAAATATTACTTATTCAATCTATAATAAAAGGCTTCTTCTATCTAAAATATTTGACTTTATGTTAATTTTATTGTTTTTTTTTTAAATAGATCCTCTGCTGTTTTTATTTAATTACTTCTAAATATAAAATTTAAAAATATGTGACGTCACACAAGGGGAGAGAGCGTTTCACAAGTGTGACCACCTGTGAAAAGGACGGGGGGGGGGGGGGTTTCAAAAAACCTTAAAAATTGTGTGACGTAATAAGCACCAGGGCACCTTACCCTCCATCTTAATCACTAAAGCCTTATTCCCCAGGATCCTATGATGCAAGAATGCTGCATTCTGGGAGGTTTTTTACAATCATTGTGTCCCTGCTGCAAATTTACTGATGACTACGATGAATAGAACGAAGTCTGGGAGGCATCTATCAACATTCATCACATATTACAACTGGAGCATAAATAGCAAGTAAGTCCTTTTATCTTGTTTTACTTTTTTGGGGTTTGTACCCAAGGGCGCCAATGGGCCTGCTCTTGAACTCGATCACGCCTGATGGAAAGCGATTGATGAGGTCTATAATGGAAACCATCGTCACCAACTATGCTCCACCTCCTATCTTGTTCGCTGTGCCCCAAAACATGGAGCCAAGGTGACGTCTACGCTGCCACTGCTGAGATCTAACGTCGTAGAACTGGCGAAGTTTTGGGCTTACGGTAATTGATAACTGTCGTGCCAATGAAGCGAACAAGAAGTACAACGCACAACGGGACGCTTTTACTGAAGCTCCAATATCTGTCTGTCCGTCTGACACATGGCTGTTCCTTTTGAACCGTAATTGGTAGACACTTGACAATAAAGAAGCATTTTGTTTAAAATTTGTAAATGTGAGTACAATGCATCCGTATAATAATTATGTTGTTATGATGTACATTGACTTGAAAAAGCGTGGCAGTTGAGAGTATGTCATGCTCACTTAAATGTCTTGCTGATGGTGGCGTGTGTGTTGGATCATTCGGTTCGCTACAAAATGGTTGAGCTGGATGGTGCTGATCCACGCGTCAAGTTCGTGAACGGGCGCCGTCGGTTGAGACTGGTCATCTCCTAACTTCCATGGCTAATTTTAAATCTTATATTTAGAATTGTTTTTTTTTTTTTTTTACATTGTTCTCACATATAGAAGCAACAAGAATAATGTTCCCAAGTTTTTGTAAAACTTAACATGATTAAAAAGAGTGTCCATGGAGTTTCTTGCCCGTTCTTCTCCATAGAGATCTACGTTTTGGAATGGGCAACTAGCTTCAACTTTCTGACAATTCAAAAGTGCCTGAAAATGGTTTAATTGAAATAAATGCTTTGAGTTTGAGTTTGAGTTTAAAAAAAAACCATGGCACTCCGGGAGTGCCGACAGAAGTGTAAACTTGAACAATTACGTGTGTATTTTTTGAACAGTGTCGCGAGTTGAATTGTTTTTTCCCATCTCAAAAAATGCCAACATGCATTTGTATTTATGTACGTACATACACAATATATATGTACAGTTGACAAATTAGAATCATGACCCACTTTGACGATAAATTGTTTGAAATCGTCAAAATAACAAAGATTTCCCTCCTTTACAGTGCATGCCGCACTTAGGACGTTTTAAACATTAAGCAAGCTATGTCAGTACGGGTCGGAGATCTATGCAATTTAACCTTTGTCATCACTGCAATAGATAAGATTTTAGATAAAGCATTCATAATCATATTTTGAATCCAAACTCTTTGGAATTAACTCTCAGAACAAATGTTTGTTTTTTTCAAAACCATGTTCCGAACTCTTTCGATTGTAACAAAACACTACAAAGTGAAAAATAATTTTAATTTCGGAAGTAGGTGTCTTTGGAGTTGTATTTTAATTTTTTGTCACCACCTTCCGACATTAAAGTAATTTTTCACTTTGTAGTGTTTTTTTGGAAGTCGGTTGTTTTTTTTTAAAGTTTGTTTTTCACTTTTTAGTGGTTCACATGTGCTTACCCCTTCACAGCGTACCGGCGTGATGTTATGTTATGAACTGGTGTAAGTAAACAATAGACAGACATGACATTTCAGCAATCCCAGTCCATTTGCTATCATTTATTGAGGAGTTCCGTTGCCTATCTCCGAAGTTCTTCATCAGATCTTCACCAAATTGAAATGCGACCACTCCGTGAAAGTACACTTCCAAAAATACCTAAATCACTTCAAGTGTGTCCATAAAATTTGAAGAGTTCTCTCTATTTCTCCAAGATCCCACCATCTGATCTTGACTTGATGAAAAATAAAAACCAAATTGGTCCAGCCATCTTCGAGTAATCGGGGAACAAACATAAAAAAAGGTTCGTCCTCCTTTTTAAAGTCGGTTAACAATGACAAAGAGTCAAAAAGTCACTCAGAAAATGGTATCAAAAATAATTTATATGAGAATAAAAATAATTTGTATATACTTATATCGTATAACGGCAGAACAAAGAGCTCGGATTTTAGTTCTCAGTGAGCAAGACTACGGCATACGAGAAATATCTCGAGTGTTTAAATATATCTCGAAACACAGTGAAAACCTGGATCAGGCGATATGAAGAAGAGGGTGCCCTGGAAGATAGACTACAATATAATCATGGCGTTCGTCAAATCACGAATCAATAGAAAACCGACATGCGTCATCATTACGAAGAGCATCCGTTTACTCCCACTCGGTATTGTGCGGCACGTTTCGACGTTTGTCTACAAACGATAACAAATCATTTGCACTCTACTGGACTGCACTATAGACATCACGCTAAGAAAATCGACTTAACAGATGCACACAAACTTGCAAGATTACATTTTGCACGTGAATATTTAAACATTGACTGGACTAACGTTATCTTTTCAGACGAGAAATATTTTAGATCTTCTCAGCACGGTCGCATAACCTTGTGGCGTTATAATAATACATGATACGCCGAGGATCACGTAGTGCCGAATTAATTATCTGGCCGAATCTCAGCTAACATGTGGGGCTGGGTGGGAACCGGAGCTGTAGGTGAGCTGGTTCAGATTTCTTCTCATGCGAATGCAATGGGTTATGTAGATTTATTAGAGGAATCTATGTTACCGACAGTGCGCACGGTTTACCCGCGAGAAAAAATTCCAAGCTTTTATTAAGCTCACGATAACTGTAAAGTGCATACGGCCAGAGTTGTGTCTTTCTGGTTTAGCCAGCATCCAGAAGTTACGCTTATTCCCTGGCCGTCTAAATCCCCGGACTTAAATTCAATTAAAAATGTATGGGGTCTGACTGATGGTCACAATGTGGGATGTGTAGAAGAAATGAGAGGACAAAACAAGCAATTGAGCAACATTGCAACGAAATTTGGGATTATATGAGAGGAAGTGATATTTGCAGTCGCCATATTGGATCAATGCATTCGAGACTATTGGCTGTTATTGCAAGCAATGGTGGTTACATTATTCGATATTAACTATTGTTAAATAATAATGAGTTTTAGTTCCCCTTTTCTTATGGTCGCCTTAACGCACTTTACAAACAAAATTCAGTGGAGATGTATGCAAAGATGGCGGAATCTCGTTTGTAGCACATTTAAGCTAAACGCATATTAAAATAAATAATAAATAAGGTATACTTGGCATTGTATTGTATTGTGGTATTTATTTTGGGTGTGCATTCAGCTTTGTACCGCACTCGTGAGTAATGGAGACTGCAACAGATAATTCCCTGTGTAATTAAATGGCAGATAACAAGATCGTTACTATGTAAATGTATGTTTACGCGAATGTCGACCTAATTGTATTTGAATGTCTGTATGAAAATAAGCTTATGGTGGGTCATAATTCAAATTTGTCGATTGTACATACTTATATACAGAGGTGTCGGTAACGGCAACGGTAGATAACAGTGTCGCGAGTTAAATTGTTTTCTCCCATCTCAAAAAATGCCCAACGCGCCTAAAGAAGTTTTCACTAAAAAAAAAAAACCCGATTGCCTCGTTGGTGTTATAGTAGTCGCAAGGGTCACTGCAGAGCATGAGGTCCTAAGTTTAATTCCCAGGTCGGGCAGTGTTATTGGGTATTTCTATCTTGAATCTGACAGTAGTAACTCGGAGTCTGGATTCGTAGCCGATTGCTCGCCCAAGATAACTAGAGAAATGTGGGTGTACTATTTTTACACCTCTACTCAACCCTGCCGGAAACCCCCCCAGTGGGTTCCCGCATTGTCGTTGCGGGGGGGCTCAGTAGCCGTGGTCCGCTCCCACGGTGAAGCGAAGAGGAACCCAAAGGTGGGGCCGCTCGTCAGGGCTTTGGTCTCCAAGCCGACGACGTAGCGGCCAAAAAGTAGGTTGCGGTGAGGTGCACCGCAACTGAGGCGGGCCGTGATGTCGAATGGGAGACATCGCGGCTGAGGGTTACAGGCTGCGGCGGAGGAGGAGTGCCGGTACTTTTGAGTAGCGCTCTTCCCTTCCGTGGCCTGGACGGGGCCGCCACCGTTTGATGGCGGACGCGGTGGGGCCGCAGGGGAAGAGGAGTATCGGTATAGCGTTGGCCGCTCTCCCTATCCCCTGCGGCCGAGAAGTGGTAGGCGGCGGGGCCACTGCGCTGACCCGTCGCAGGGGGCCAAGGGAGCCAAGGGTGCCAGGGTAGTCTGGGGCCCTTGTGCTACTTGGTTCCTGGGGTGGTCACGGCGTGCCATGTGTCCTGGTGCGCCAGACTGGTGGGGTCCGCAAGGGCCGATGCCTGCCAGGGGTGCGGGTTGTTCGAAAGAGATACTGTCGCCCCTGGCACACAGGCAACTGAGGGATCACGGGTGGGTTTTAGTCAGTAAAAGTCTGCTCCACCCAGAGCGGGAGAAGTCATTTGATGATTTCCCACCCTGAAAAAAAAAAACAATCCCTGCCGGAAACAAGGTGTTATGATATGTTATAGTAAAAGACACAAATATCACGTCTCTTCTCTCTCATCCATAAATTAAGTACGTCACACAAATTTTATCGTTTTTTTACACCACCGCGTCCTTGTCGCAGGTGGTCATACTTGTAAAACCCCCTACCCCTTGTGTGTCTTAACATATTTTTCAATTTTATGTTTAGACGTAAGAGTAGGTAAGTTGAGTTTTAGTATTTTAGGTTTTAACATGTGACGTCACAAAGCTTTTGACACACCCCTGGCCTTGTCACACAATGTCACATTTCGTTGACCCCCTCTCCCTTAACGTGTGACGTAATTTATGGATGGCCCCTAATGTTGCCCGCGAAATCCACATCTACTCACGTTCTTTGCAATTTGCAGGTCAATGTCAGGTTGTACAGACGACGCCAGCACATCGAGCTACCCCAAACTATCAAATTGTCCCAATTGAACATGAACCTTATGCTCATATACGCAATAGAGTTGAAAATCTATCAAATAAATTTGACAGATTGTGGTAACTTGATGTGCTGGCGTCTGTACTTAATTATGTTGATTAAAATATAATGATTCGTGAACGTAACAAATATGGCTTTATAGAATTCAACATCAATAAAACCTTGTAAGTTAGTTATTGAATGGCTATTTCATGAAAAAGTAATCTTCCTAAATGCATATTTTGTTCAACATACAGCCTGAAACAGCTTCACAGACTGGCTCACGTGTAATGTTGCTTGCATGACAGTCTTCTACAGACTACTTCAGAGAGCCACCATCGCCCTTTCACTACCGGATTACCAGACGCACTGCATGGTACCATCCGCATTTGGTTGATATCCCGACCAGTCGTAAGTACTGAGCGCTACATTTATTATACGCACAGCCAAAGTGTGGAACTCTCTGCTTGCGTCTGTGTTCCCTTCCACATTTAACCAGTCTACCTTCAAAACAAGAGCAAACAGGCATCTTCTGGGCACGCTCGATCCATCATAGACCTCATCTATCGCTTTCCAACAGGCGTGGTCGAGATCAAGAAGAGACCCATTCAGTTATATTAAAAATCGCGGGCTAGCCTGGCTATTCCCCCTCAATACTCAAAATATCATCTTTTAACTGAGGATATTATGTTAAGCACTCGGTGTTCGGCCAGGACCATCTGATGTAAGAATTCAATGTGATGAGCTGCCGACATTCCTTGTGCCCCAGCTGCTGCTGGTGTATTGAAGATTTTAATGACTAAAACGAAGGCAACAATCACACCACTAAAAACTGGATAAGAGATGTCATAAAAGATAACCTTTTTACACGCTTTATATTAGTTTCACTTGTATGTTTGTTTGTTTGTATGTTTGTATGTAACCGACTCCTTTGAGCGCGATTTTGACCCACTTTAAACGGTCAGATTTCATTGAAACTTTGTGAACTTGTCGAGGACCGATGACAATTCAATAATTAAAAAAAAAATTGAGAAAAAAAAACATCACGGTTTTGTAGTTAGCAGAACTAAAAAATAGAAAATAAATAATAGTTTAAAAAAACTAAAAAATACGCTTTAAAAACCAAACTTAAAAAGGAGAAAATAATTTAATTCAATTAAAAAGCGTGGGGTACTTGACATTAATTGATTATAAAAAAATACCTCAAAAAGCACCCCACGCTTTTTAATTGAATTAAATTATTTTCTCCTTTTTTAGTTTGGTTTTTAAAGCGTGTTTTTTAGTTTTTTAAACTATTATTTATATATCTTCGTTTATCTCAATTACTATAGGAGTTCTGAGACGTGCCGGACGTTCAGAATAGCACCATCCCATTTCTTCCCGTAGGTGTCGTAAAAGGCGACTAGTAAATGGGCAGCAGCGTTCTCTACGCATTTTACCACCATACTGCGATCACCAACCCACCTGCCAAGCGTGGATTTTATGGAAAACTTGGGGGAGGCTGATGTCCAACAGTGGACGTCTTTCGGCTGAAATGTTGATGATGATGGTCTCAATAATGGCTTCATGGCTAAGTATTAACACCCGCACGGGTCGATCGAGCAGGTTAAACTTCATCACTCATTATAACAACACCACTCCAATACAGCCAATAACTTGTCATTCAAGTTAGGATTCAATTGTTTTAAAGTGGTGTGAACGCATCCGGCCCTAGGATTTCGTGCTTAGGGATAAGGAACCCTAGTTCCTTATCCCTAAGCACGAAATCCAGTTTCGGCCGAAGTTGCGAGCGTTTCCTACTCCGTATCATTTACAGACTGATTAGTTTGGAGCCCGAACTAAGAATTAAATGACAACACAATTTGACAGTTGTGTACTACGCATGTGTGTGCCCGTTTGAAAAATTTAATTTGACAGTTGTTTTGACGGAGCGACTACTTTCGGACGGGCCGTTCTTCGTATCTCCGTATCTTCGTTAACGGACTTAAAGAGTAGACCGCATAGCGCATTTCCTTAAGTGCACATGTGTTTGGTCTTTCGATTCCTCTCTAACGCGGTTCAATTCTTAAGAAATGTCTTTTTCAACAGCCGGATTTGTCTGGAATTCATTTGTTACTGAGAAGAATGTGCGTACGCCGCAAGAAAAATGTAGAAATTACTGGCTTTGTGGAAACAAGCACGGGAAGGCCAGTGCAGGCAAGTCTGCAGGCTGTAGGACTAGCGCTAGCGCACTGGCTTCGGGTAAATCTGTATTTATAGTAACTTCACTTAAGGAAGTATTCTTTGATAAAAGTCTGGACCACATTTAAGAATAAGAAGAATTTAGAAATACCTTTGCTTTCAATTTAAGTGTGACCACTCTCGAAAGCTTTGTTAATACAGGGTGAACTGTAATTTTGCGCGCTCTTTCGAGAATGTGATAGTGTGGCCCATTTGCAACAGCGTGCATTTTAACTACTGTGAGAGTAGACCGTAAGTCATGTAAAGCACTTAAAAACCGCTCCCGACATGTGACATAGTATAGACCGCTTCCGCACCGAATCTACATCAATCAATGTTATCAAAAGGCTGCACAAATACAATTTTGTCAGTTTAAGTCAAATAGATGACCACCATTCTTCCGGCAGCTATTAGCTGCCGGGAACTAGACAAACCTGGTAACCGAAAATGTGTCATTTTCGATTCGAAAGCCAGTCGAATAGTTGTGCCGAATCGAACATCAATCAATGTTTTCAAAAGAGTCGTCTAAGGGCTGTTCACAAATCCAATTTTGTCAGTTTAAATTAAATAGATGACCTCTCTTCTTCCGACAGCTAGTCGGGGGCAAGGAAAATTCAAATTGAAAATGTGTCATTTTTGATTTGGCAACAATCATTCGACAGGCCTTCATAGGCCGGGTGCCTAACATGTGGTGTGAAAGATTGCTGGCAGGTTAGAAAGCATGGCATGATTCAGTAAATTAATTTGTTTATGGCAAAAAAAAAACATTTTAATAAGCAAATGAAGATGACTATCCCGAAATTTGTACAGAGACGCCAGCACATCAAGCTACCCCAAACTGTCAATTTTTCCTAATTAAACATGAACCTTATGCATATGTGATAAAGTTGAAAATATATTAAAGAAATTTGACAGATTGGGGTAACTTGATGTGCTGGCGTCTGTACGTCCGAATCCCATGAATTTTCGCCTAAGCTGTATGTGATGCCCTTGTTGCAAATGAGTCACACTATCAAGTCCTGGAAAGAAAACGACAAATTACAGTTCAACTTGTATACGGACTATTCCTGTAGCATAGTATGCTATCTTTTCTTCTTGCAGCCATCATCATCATCATCCTCATACAATTGTTTTTTATCTGTGGCTGGCACACCATTATCTTTTTTTGTTATAGGTCTCTATCAGCTGTGTTTTCATTATTAAGCCTCTATTTAATGCTTGATATCATTTACTTAACGATAACCGGAGTCATTCCCTTATAGATACTATCACCGTAGACAGAGAGGAGACTTCTATTCCCTGTCTCCACCAATCGCAGTACCATTCTTAATTATAGCAAACCTACCGTGTATATTAGGTTCTTATTTCAGGGAACACCAAGGAATTTCCTGGGTTTTTTTAGTTGGCAACATTAACTTCAAGTTGCCAACATTTCTTCTGTATAATTATCTCAATACTTTTATCATTTTCAATGTAGCCTGCACCCTAATTGCGTAACACGCGATTAATCATAACGAACGGGGCTGAATCATCGCTGTCCGACATTGGAGGGGATTCGATTTCATTTTGACAGTTCAACAATATTCCTTGCGTTATTTACGTTGTTGAGCAGACACATTTTTCGAACATAAACTAGATGCAATGGTTTAGCCATTTGTTTTTTTTTCCATTCAAAACGAAACAGATTATGAGTAATCGTGAGTTACGCAATTAGGGTGCTGGTTTAGTAACTGCTTCATTTATGGTCAATCATTATAAGAAAAGTAACTTGGGAATAGGGTATTTTCCAATTTATTATAAACTGTTTTAATTTGGAGATTGGGACGAATATTTCGTCCCAATCTCCAAATTAAAATAGTAACAGAAAAATATAAATAAATTCATTTATACCTATCCCCTTTCTCAACTCCAATGTATGAGTTAGATTTGCAAATGAGTTTAATTTATTTCTACGGTACTATTAATTCGATTTTTGATGACTGCGTTCCAAATAAAAAGCGAAGTCGTGTAACCTCAAGGTATAAATGATTTAAATCAAATTTATTTTTTGTTGTTTTGAATTTACCGCCAAAACGCTTCTTACGATGACTTTATTATCACGTGACCTCGTGAGGTCAGCTTTGTGTGAACTGCACTGGTACAAATACTTAGTTTGGCACAGTTTTAGAAGTATTTGTGCACAGAGGCACCGCACACCAGTAATATCACTTTCCATCCATTAAAAATCTTGGTAATTATAAACTCGACATTCACTTGTTTACTTACTAACTACTTTAGTTTACACAAAGTTGACGTCACGTGTGGTCAAGTGATAAAAAAGTCACCGTAAAGAGCGTTCTGGCGGTAAATTCAAAACAACGAAAAATAAATTTGATTTTAATCGTTTTTAATTGAGAAACTGGATATAAATCAATTTATTTTTATTTTTCTGTTACATATTTCGTCCCAATCTTCAAATTAAAATAGTTTTTGAAAAATCGGAAAATGGGTATTTTCCGATTTTAAGTCATCACAATAGGGTTATTGTGATGACATAAAAAGGCCCCAAATTTTATGAAGAGTTCATGTTTATAACTAATAAAATTATCTTATGTCAATCATGTTAAAATTGTATTAAAAAATGTAATACAAAACCGTGTAGTGAATTTATTTTACATATATCTCAGCGATATTTTAACTAATGTTCTGTCCTTCGCACTGGATGTCGGCAAGGGGCAAGACGGTAGCAAAAAGAATTAACTTAAGTAGTTTTTTAAACAATACTAAAAAAACGTTTTCATATAGTTGGCTTATCTTAAGTGATCATTTCTGAGAAATTCCGATCAAATCCAGAGGAACCTCTTTTGAAGGCATCATATTATAAACAGACTTGTGTTCATCCATTGCGCGATTAAATCTTTTCTCAAACAACAAGTTAGCAGTATCTACCTAATTAAGTTTTTACAAGATATATCTATAGTTTTCAATCATTTTGGAAATAAATCTGTTAGAATAAGTAATGTTGTTTTATTTGAGACCAGTTGCCCACGTGGAGATCTGAAATTATTCTACAAAATTGCATTGCCGTGATAAAAAGTATCCTATTTCCTAACCCGGGTCATGGTTCTATCCGTATGCCATATTAATCCAAATCGGGTTAGCACTTCAGTAGTTAAGGCGTGAAAAGTAACATTTAGACAGACGAGACACAAAAGACAGACAAATTAATATATTTAACTGTTTTTAAAGTGACTTCTTTAACTCCAATCGTTTATTGGTCTACAATTATATGTATGGCTGAACTTTTGTTTTGAACAAAGAAACATTTAGATTACAATTTTACAGTAAAAAGCCATCGCGACTGAGTGTCGCTGAGGACCGCTGTGTTACGTCCGTTAATTCCGTTATCGTCGCGATCGGGGTCTCTCTGTCGTTGCCAGTATTATAGTCTTTACTCTTTTGTCACTCTGCCTGTGCTAGCGGCGGCGGCGGGGTGCGTAGCATAAAGGAGAGTGAATATATGCGCGGGCGCACGGGCGTAGCCAGGTTTTAGTATCGGGAGTGGGTTCAAGAAAATAAAACGACTAAAAGTATAGATACGGGACACAAGTAAAACAAATGACGGCCGTGAACGCACTGACGCTTTATTTAAAACATGCTAGCGCGGGCACATGGGTGGGGCGCGGGGTACGGGACGCTGCGTGGCGCTGGCGCCGTGTGCGCAGGCCGAACGCATATGACCGCGCATCGCTATACATTAGTTTGTACATAACAAAGTACATAAACCATCACCGAATGCGATCAGATAATCGACGGTGGTGGAGAAATCCAAACCAGGTAATAGTTAGTAGGTAATCAATAAGATATGCCACACGCCTGTTCTTATTTTAATTCTAAGAATGTTAATAGCTTAAATTTTCGGGGGGGGGGGGGGGGGTTTGAACCCCCAAAACCCTCGCCCTGGCTACGCCCGTGCGCGGGCAGCAGAGGAGGGGGGCGCGTGGTATGGCACTGCGTAGCAATAACATCGTACATACTATGTCCATAGAAAAACCGTGCTATGCTTTAATTTTTATGCATTCTTGCACTGACAACACTACAAAAAACTCAAAAGTAGATCTGTCAATAATGTCATTTTCAAGTGACATTTATATTCACGTGTTTACCTCGCTGAAATGCGGATAAATACTAAAAGAAAATAAAATAAATAATATTTAACCATGTTGTTATTAGAAGACAAGGAGATCGACATATTCGTCGCCAGTAGGATAGGTTCTTTTAAACGTAAGTATAGTTTTTCATTTATTGTCTACCATTATTCAAGACGATTTGACAAGATCCACAAAAATGACTGTTTATTGAATGTTTTTATTAATGTAGGGCTTGCTATTTGTTTTAAGTAAGTATCTCATAGTTTATATGTTTAATATTCAGCCTGTTAACGTCCCTTGATGAGTAAAATCATTCGTTAAGAGGTTATTTATATGTAAACACCATGCTTTGTTACATGAAAACGGTCAGTAGTGTGTATTTCCCAAGTATAAGCTGTTAAATTATTGCCGCTCTTACTTTACAATGTGTAATATATCTTTTTATCTTAGTGTGAAATACATTTACCATAACCCTGCAAAGTACCAGCAAGTCTATCTAAGTTTTCAAACAATAAAAGTGCTCAGAGACTCAGAACTTAGCATAAACCTATTACCGAATAGACAAGTCATTAGTTTTGACTCCTTTTCAGATGCCATTAGGCATTAGACTTTCATTAGAAAGAGAAACTCAAAATTAATTGGTGTTTAATAATCCCGACAAGTTTTATGTATGCATAAATTTGAGCATTTCATACACTTGATTCATTAACACTAATTTTGATAGTTTTTACAATGTTTTCAATTTACAAAATGTTTTCAAATCAAATGAAATATTTTATTATTTGTGTAGTGAATACGGTTCTTAAATTAAAGTCATAGGTCACTATGTTATGCCAAAATGTGAAAAAATATGGTTGCATTCGAAATAAAATATTGATCATGGGACAGTAATGTATGTCTACAGTAAGCATAAATTATTTGGTAGGTATATCAAAATAATAGAATGATGATAAATACCGTAAGTAAAAACAAAAATTAAAAATGTCACAATCTATACATATAATAAAATAATTGTAACAGGCCGATGTCTGTACATTAAAGATATTGAAGAAAAAATAGTATGGGGGGTCTATAATAGAGCAACAGAAGCCAAAACAACGGTTTTTAGAATTTTTGTCTGTCTGTATGTTTGTTACCGCATCACGCAAAAACCACTGCATGGAATTGAATGCAGTTTTCAATGATGTATTCCGAGAGGTCTAACTTAAAAAATAGGCTATATATTATCAAAAAAAATGATTATCTACTTGATTCTAAAGTCCACGCATATGAAGTTGCGGGCAAAAGCTAGTGTGGAATAATATCGTTAATAATTAATAGTAGACAGTGTAGAATCTGTCAACAAGTACCAATACAGACAAATGTTAATTTTTTCTGATTAATATGTTTTCAGACATAAAATACCACACTGACACTACAAAAAATAGTAAAAAGAACATAGAAAACTTTGTGGACATAAAGACATTGGAAAAGGATGAGGGGATCACGAGGCTGGTGTGGGGGAATGAGGAGCAGACAGAGATACTGATTGGCAGGAAAAATCAACAGGTAACCCCTTTTTATAAGTCTACTAGCTGACCGGGCCACGCGTTGCTGTGGCTAAATTGAAAAAATATCTGAAAAACTTGTTATCATAGCACATTGAAATAATAAGTGCTAAATATTTAAAGGTTAAATAAAAACAATAAAAAAATAATAATTGTACAACTGTTGAAAAAGTGTAGGAAATTGTGTTTTGATCAATGAAGCACAAATAAGTAAAAAACAGGATTAATTTCACTGTATTATCTTCATTGGCTTTACGAGGCGCGAGACAAAGCGGACGTGTGATTTATATTGATAATAATGATATAAACAATTACTACAAATAAATAAAATTATTTGCGACGTCAGTATAAAAGTAAAGTGTGTCGCGGGTGACTTGTACTTAGTTCTAACTGACTTACATTGTGCAAAATGAACTAAATATTTTTTATAGACTATAGGAAAAGTGCCTCTGTTAGTATGTCTAACCCAGGTTCGAGCCCGTTTGGTCGTAGCCAATTACTTCGGCGTAGTCCTCCACCGACGCCTACTGAACCGGTACCCCCGAGCGACCCAAATCCACCAGCAACCGCGGAGAATGAACTGCCGAGCGAAGTCATCAGTACGCCAGAGATCCAGAGATGGATGGGGTCTATAGATTCCATTCTGAACGAAGTTTGCAGTATTGTTGGTGAAGGGAAAATGAACTCAGACCAGAAGCTTCGTGTTTCCACCCTTTGCAGAAAGGTCTCGAGTGGGACTTCTCAAATGGCCGTCTTATACCAATCGTTGAAGCAGAAAACGATTCTAGCCCATACCACGATCCAGCACCTACAGGTTCACCAGAACGTTGTGCAATCTCTCCAGCAGTTCAAAGAGGTCGTAGAGACAAAGATGAATCATTCGGAAGATTCCTCTTATGCAAACATGGTGAAGAAAGGTTCCGATAACTTCGTCCGTCCTGCAAATTTGAGATCAGTTGCCATCTACCCCAGCGATAAGACCCAAACAAGTGACGACACCAAGTCTCTAGTACAAAAGATAATCTCCCCTGAGCAACTAAAGCTTCATGTCCGTGGCCTGAGAAAAGTAAAAAATGGGGGCGTTTTGATTAGCACAGACCATAAAGGCGATATTGAAAAACTGAAGAATTCGGAGAAGTTAGTGTCATCGGGCCTTACAATAGAAGAACCTTCTAAACGCCGCCCGAGGGTTGCTATCATTGGTGTCCCCGTTACCCTTACCGAGCAGGAGGTATTCGAGTGTATTTTCGAGCAAAACCTATCAGATAAGTTGCCGAATATAACTCGCGAGTCCTTCGTTGAGAGTATCAAATTGAGCCATAAATCGGGTAAGAAAGACCTTCCTACCTGTAATTACATTTTAGAACTACCCGCTAGCATTAGGAAAATGTTAGTAAATCAAAGCCGAATTTTTATTAATTGGACATCATGCCCTGTGAGAGATTTCACGATAGTCACCAGGTGCTTCAATTGCCAGCAGTTCGGACACGCAGCCAAGTTTTGCCGAGAAACTAGTCCTACTTGTAACCACTGTTGTGAGACTGGGCACTCGTTCAAGGAATGCAGCAGCAAATCTTCTCCCCCTCAATGTGCGACGTGCAAACGGTTCAAGAGGAAAAGTGACCATCAAACTGGTGACGTAACTTGCCCGGCGCGCATATATGCTGAGAGGAACTATATCAACTCAATAGATTATGAAGGCGCCTAAGAGCGCCGCCGTATTCTTGTATTTTTAAGCACACAAACAGGTACTTTATCCTTTATTTATATTTTTATTTGGTTTGTAACGATCATGGCAAATCAGCTAATTTGTGATCTAGATAGTTTTGCTGTATCTGAATCTAAAATGTGTAATGTAGAGGACTGTAAACACCTTCTTCCTTCTGGTGTCAAAACATTAACCCTGCTCACACAGAATATTCGCAGCATTAATCGGAACATGAACGGCTTTGAAGTTTTATTACAGAATCTTGATATAAGCTGTGATGTTATCGTCCTAACAGAATGTTGGTTGTCAAAACAGACAGTCAACTTACCATCTCTTGACGGTTATTATTCATACAAAACTGAGAGAAACATAAACCAAAACGATGGATTAGTAGTATATATCAAAAACAATCTACGTGCAATCAAAGAAGAACCGGCATCACAAGATAGTAATTGCTTAATAATTGAAATCAGTCCCGATACAGTACTCATGGCTATTTATAGGCCCCCTTCACAAAATATAGACAGATTTTTAGATTCACTCGACACAAACTTAAAATCCTTATCATCTTTTAAAAACATAGTACTTTTGGGTGACATTAACATTAACATTGCTTCTGAGAAAATAGATACCCATGTACATAATTATCTGAATATTTGCTCATTTCACGGACTACTACCAGCTCACTATCACCCCACGCATCAGAGCGGTTCATGCTTAGACCACATCATTCTAAAATCCAAAAATCCATCCAAAACATTGGTTACTAATTCCTCGCTTACCGATCATCAAGCTGTTTTACTAACATTACAAATAAGTTCACCTAGAAAAAACTGCATGCGTAGCTATACTAAAGTCAACATGACAAACCTCGAAAATGACATACGCGGAATTAATTTTGACCCTGTTTATAATTCAAACGATGCAAATATTTCTTTAAAGTATTTCATAGATTCGCTACAATCTTCAATAAGCAAAAACACATTTACTAAGACAATGCCTAGAAAGTATAGTTGTATCAAACCCTGGATCACACCCGGTCTCGTTCGTTGTATAAGGCATAGAGACAAACTTCACCTAAAATTGAAACTTGCACCTTATAACGAAATACTTTCTGTTACATATAGAAGGTACCGGAACTTCTGCAATAATCTTTTGAAAAAACTAAAAAAACAGTATGATAAAAATGAATTACAGAAGGCGGGGAAAAATAGTAAGCTTGTGTGGAAATTTATAAAAACGAATACTTTTAGAACAAAAAATCCCGAGCCTCCGCTTGATTTACTGTCTTCAGAGATAAATCCATCCGAAGCTATGAATAAAGTGAACAACTTCTTTACTAACGTTGGTAAAAAATTGGCTGAAAAATCGTTAAATTTAAATACTTTATCCCCTCAAAACACGACTGCGACATCCTCTACAGTAAATTCTTTTGTTTTATTAGATACCGACGTTAACGAAGTTGTACGATTATTATTCGGGTTAAAAGATGTCTGTGCTACTGGGTGGGATGACATACCTAATAATATACTTAAAAGATTTAGATACATACTAGCCCCTCCGCTAACCCACATTTTTCAGCTATGTTTATCTAAAGGAATATTCCCCAAACTCCTTAAAAAAGCCTTGGTCACTCCTGTATTCAAGTCTGGAGACAAAAACTGTGTGAATAACTACAGACCCATTTCAGTGTTAACAGGACTTTCAAAAATTTTTGAAAAAATTATTAACTGTAGGTTGATAAAATATCTGGAAGATAACAAACTACTTTCAGATAATCAATTTGGATTTAGGGCCAGTAGATCAACTGGCCAGGCAGTACATAAATTAACTAATTATATTGCTACCAATCTAGATAATGGTATGCACACAATTGGTATTTTTCTAGACCTTGCCAAGGCCTTTGACACTATTTCTTGTACTTTACTTTTGCACAAGCTTGAAAAACTAGGGATAAGAGGAGCACAACTTCGACTATTTACTGATTATCTCAGCGAGCGTCATCAATGTGTAAAAATAGGTCAGTATACAAGCTCGGAACTTAAAAATAGTGATTTTGGAATTCCACAAGGCAGCATTTTGGGCCCCACCTTATTTTTAATCTATATAAATGAACTGTGCAGCCTGCCACTTCAAAATGGTGTCATAATGTCTTATGCTGATGATACCGCTTTACTGTTCTCAGCTAAATCAAAAGTTGAGGTCTATGAACATGCTCAAAATGGTTTTAACATAGTGTCCGATTGGCTCCGTAATAACATCCTAACATTAAATGCAGATAAAACAAAATACATTTTATTTGCAATGAGAAATACTAATATACCGCTTACTAATCTAAACATTTACGCACATAATTGTAGCACGTACGCTGACACTGCATGTTCTTGCACTACTTTGGCTAAAGCTGACCATTTGAAATATCTAGGTGTCACTATTGACTCGAATCTAAATTTCCGTAAACATATCGATTTACTTTGTACTAGAGTGCGCAAATTAATATATGTTTTTAAGAATTTACGGAACATAGCCGACTATAAATTAATTAAAGAGGTTTATTTAGCTTTGTGTCAATCCATTCTTAGCTATTGCATAACTTCCTGGGGTGGTGCGGCAAAAACCATTTTACTTCCTCTAGAGCGTGCTCAAAGAGCAATTCTGAAGGTTGCTACCTTTCGCCCTTTTAGATTTCCTACGCACCAGCTCTACATTGCATGTAATGTACTAACAGTTCGGCAATTATTTATTCGAAGCATAGTACTACACCAGCACACTGCACTTCCTTTTAACCCAGTACCTTCCGACAAGAGAAGGAAGGATTTAGTTTGCATAAAACCTCAAACTAGACATGCATTTGCTAATCGATTTGATGTGTTTTTAGGTCCTTTACTGTATAATAGACTTAACAAATTAACGAGCATCTATATTTTAAGCTATAAACAATGTAGTACTAAGTTATCAGAATACTTAGCGTTGCTCAATTATGCAGACACAGAAAAACTTCTAGAAATTATGTCATGACGATAATTTATTCCCTCGTAAGTATTTACTTTTGTAGTATTTACATTGGCTTAGTTGTAGGTATTAATGTTTAATTACCAATATGCTTTATCTCATAGTTGTTAATCGATTATTTTTATATCAATTTAATTTTTAAATGTTAATGTCCCAATTTAATTGAAATGTAAAGCGATGGCCCGGAACACAGGTTTGAATAAACCTAGATCGGGTGGGTCGCTATCTATCATTCTAATTCCGAAACATTACCACTTGCACTTTCAGTAAAAATATTTTAGAAATAGTTTATTTTTAGGCACTATAATTGTATGGGAAATTTACTACTGTTAGCTAAATGTACTCTTTTTGTATACGTTTTTATTAAATAAATTATTATTATTATTATTATTATTATAATATGAATTCAATTTACACTTCAGTCTAAGTAACACGTGGCCGGCTATGCTAACACCAAAAATTTAAAAAGTGGAAATAATTGAATTATACGGTATTTCGTTCACTACAAAATAAATTTAATCAATTTTATAGCGTCAACAACACGTGGTAATTATGCTGTTAAAATGTAGCTTATATGACGCGTTCGTAGATTTACCATAGCAGCGCCATCTATTGATTACTTACTGAACCCAGTCGAAAGGTATCGACATCTGTTAGAATCATTTGGAGTTAACAGATAATTGTGACTGTCAAATAATAACAGACAAATAATTAGCAATAAATTAAAATTGCGACTATAATTTGAGATTTAAACTATCCTATCTCTCAAGTTGGATCGAACTGCACATGGTGTGCGAATTTTATTATA
Source organism: Antitype chi (assembly GCA_947359405.1). Lineage (NCBI taxonomy): Eukaryota > Metazoa > Arthropoda > Insecta > Lepidoptera > Noctuidae > Antitype > Antitype chi. Next base: position 11,782,464 of record OX375834.1, on the reverse strand, counting down.
ATCGGTTAAGTGGTTTAGGAGTCCATTGAGCACAAACATTGTGACACGAGATTTATATATATTAAGAGAGATTTATATATATTAAGATTTGTATTAAAAACAGGAATGTTTTCAAGAAATTATTATTTGTTTAAAAATTTCACTGAACAATTTTCATACTTTGCGGAACATATATTATATTTTTTTGGTAAGTATTGACCCAAGCGATCACCCCCTACACTATGTCGTACTATTTACTGGACACCCTGTATATTTAACCACCTGGTTGTGCCGAGCCATGCCAACCCGAAAACAGCAGCACCGTTAAAACCGTTGTTTAATTTCCTCAGATACAAATCTACAACACACTCAGTGGCTTTACAAAGTCCTACACTGCAGACTTCGCTCCTGGAGAGGTGGTGGGGCTCGGGCGCTGCAAGCGAAAGCTCCTGGCTGCCGTGTCCAGCGGTGTGGTGAGGATATGGAGCAAGAAGACCGAGGAGATCGTGAATGTTGGCAAGGTGGACCGCATGAGGGTCTGCGGTGATGATCACACGGTTTTTGGTACAGGTATGTTGTGTAAATTGACTAAGGCTCGCTCCCTATTTCATGGGGGTTTAACATAACTTGCGGAATATGGGTGTACTATAGATAGATCTCTGTCTATCGCTTTGGGGAATACATTTTTAACACGCTTTTATTCGCTTCACCTGTATGTTTGTAAGGATGTTTGTTTGTAAACGACTCCTTTGGACCTGATTTTGACCCACTTCAAATGTTCAGATTTCAAAAAAGTAAAAAAAAAAATACTTACTGCTGACGAAATCACCATCCAGACAACCCCCTCCCCCATGTCATCAAAAATAAGCAAAGCAAAGACCCGGGGCCCCCCTGTAGTGCTTACATAATGCTTGAATGGCCCCTTAGTGGTCACCCAGTGTTGAATAAACTGTAACTGTACCAACAAAGTTTTTGCTTCATATACAAGATTATTGTGTTTGTATAAACCTACCACTTATTTAGACAGCATTACAGTTTTCACAGTCTTTAAAAAGCACAATAATTTTACAGGAGGCGAAGAAAACGACCTAAAAATATGGCGTATCGGCGAGCCAACACCAACATTTGTAGCCAAGAACTTGGCGCACGACTGGCTCCAACTGAGGAGGCCGGTGTGGGTGTCAGACCTGGTGTTCTTGAACGGAGAAGGTGGCAGGCTGGCTGCTGTGTGCTCCAGGCATGGATATGTTAGGTACGTAGACTGTTCATCATCGGCTTTGTCCCCAAGGAAAAGTATGCGTTTCGGGAATCATCGGCTATCTTCGGAAATACGAACGCGTGATGATGAATACTCGTAAAGCAGTTGCAACCTTGGAAGGGCAAGATATTTCAGTTTTGTAATTGTCATAATAATGTATTAATTTGATTTTATATTAAACTAGCTTTTGCCCGCGACTTCATATGCGTGGACTTTAGAATCAAGTAGATAATATTTTTTTTTGATAATATAGCCTATTTTTTAAGTTAGACCTCTCGGAATACATCATTGAAAACTGCATTCAATTCCATGCAGTGGTTTTTGCGTGATGCGGTAACAAACATACAGACAGACAAAAATTCTAAAAACCGTTGTTTTGGCTTCTGTTGCTCTAATAAAGACCCCCCATACTATTTTTTCTTCAATATCTTTAATGTACAGACATCGGCCTGTTACAATTTTATTATATGAATAGATGTTAATTCCATGTTCTTTTAAATTTTTTAGTGTAACTTATCCTTTTATTACAGTTGCATTGACATTTCTTTTTATTCTGTTATAATCAGAGATCGGATATTCGGATGCATATTTACCTAAAGATAATTTTTAGCTATGAAAGCAGCTTTATAAATTATTTGTAATATTTATTCAAAACCCCGAGATTCTTGGATTGCATAACTATTCAGATGTGTATTAATTTAAAATTAATGTTTAACCCGATACAAATATGTGTATGTACTGGAGGAGGGGTGGTTTGTATTAGTTAAAACAAAAAATAAACAAATTACTTACCTAAATTAAGACTTTTTCGATACAAAAGCGCATTCCATGTTAGCCAACAACTCAACTTTAGGTGAATATGCATCCGAATATCCGATCTCTGGTTATAATAGTTGAATCAGAATCAATGTTTTTTTGCGCCCAGTATGTTTTTTTTCTAAATCTATATTTTAAACTCCATTATATCGTCTTTCTATAATTAATATTATTTTAGTAGCTATTAACGTCCCAAAGTGGTAAGTGGTAAGAGACTAGGGGGAGCCCTAGTCTCTTACCACCTCTCTCTGACCAAAGCTGTCAAGGCTCAATCTGGCGTCCAGCTCATACCGCCATCTCGGTCTGGGCCTGCCGAGATGTCGTTTGCCCCTAAGCTGGGACCCATTGTGTCGTAAGTTTGGCCCATTGATCGTCTGACATACGGCAGATGTGTCCAGCTCAATCCCATTTGAGCGTGGCAGCTTCCGAGTGACATCAGTTATTTTCGTAATGGAACTGATTGTTGTATTCTTAACCCTGTCCACAAGTTTGATACCCAGAATACTCCGTTCCATAGCTCTCTGGCAATTTATATCTATATAAATGAAAAAAAAGTCCTGACTGACTGACTGACTCATCAACGCCCAGCCCAAACCCTTGGACCTAGAAAGCTGAAATTTTGCACAGAGGTTCCCTTTATAATGTAGACAAGGAATAAGGAAGGATTTTTCGAAATTCAACCACTAAGGGAGTTAAATAGGGTATGAAAAATCTGCGCGGGCGAAGCCGTTGGGCAAATGCTAGTTTTTACATATTTACTACATTACTAATACATATTTACATATTATTCGCAGGTTATACGACAGTCGCGCTCAAAGGCGACCGGTGATATCGGTCGACTTCGAGAACATGGCCGCCACCTGTATCTCCAATAGCTTTGATGAACGGTAAGTACATACGACGATATACGAAATATGTTCTGAACCATAAGTGCTTTCGTACACCGCAGCCGTCACTGGGACGTCACCTACAACACGTCTTTAAGGGCCTACGTCCCGTTTGGTAGCGTAACACGGTCACTTTATGAACCGTACTGCTCATTAACAGCTTGTCTTGAAGATTTGAAAAATATATGATTTTGCTATAGATTCATATAGATCATTTTGCCGGAACTACTTTTTTTGTATGGTTAATACTTTTGCTGTAAAAAAATATTTTCCAACACGCAATATTTTGGCTTCTATTCCATACTCCTACTAAACGGCTTCGTTATTTGAAAAAAAAATACTCTGAAAAATTGATAGTTAGAGGTACCACAGAATCGCCGAAGCACAATTGTAAATTAATCAAAGGAATATCCCCATTTTGAGATAAAGGCTCAGAGGTGCCCTGCGCGGGCGCGGGCGGCAGTCGTGCTTTAGCATACAAACGGGAGATGAGGATACTATGGGCCTTAAGTGACTAGCTATTTTAAACAATATTTTTGAAGTGAAAACTTCTTCAGGCGCGTTGAGCACTTTTTGGGTGAACAAAAATCATGGAACTCGCGTCATCGACACTGAACGCTTGAGCACACGGATGAGTCGCGCGTTGATGTCTTTTGGAAAAGTTCCTTTCGTTCATTAGGAAATTCTAATTCTTTTATCCCTTTCTTTCCCTTTGTATTTTTATCGTAAAAATCTGTGCTGTTACTTTTAATGGCTGAAGTCGATCGCTCGTTTATAATTTTTTACCGAAAACAATCAGGACACAAGGACCCATTGTGAAATCCTGTATTGACGATTTTAAAAAAATACACTTGTAATTGTTCTTTACATTTTCAATGTTGAACAAAAAAAACACCATCTTTGTTTTTGTCTTTTTCAGGCAAGTCCTGGTAGGTTTCGGCAGAGGTCAACTGCACCAAGTAGACCTCAGGAAAGGTAAGCCAGACAAGGGCTACAAGGGTTGTACCGGCGCAGTCACGGATATAGCCATTGTGAGGGACTCGCGGCTGGTCGTCAGCTCAAGCCTGGATAGACAGCTCAGAGTGCACGACTATGTCAGCAAGGATCTCATTTATAAGGTAAGGTGTCAGCTAGGGTGTACGGGCATCGACGAGCACCTTGTTACTATGAATTCACTACACGATTGTGTGAACCGACTAAAAATTTGAAATATTTCGTCAGTTATTTAAAAAATCAAAATCAAAAGTCATTTATTCAAACTAGGCTGAGAGTCAGCTCTTTTTGAACGTCAAAATAAAATTACATAAGACAGTCCCCCCAAAAACGCCCGCCCTTCACCACTTCCTAGTGCTTTAGCTGGGAAGAAGAAGTAGCGGAACAAACTCCCCAGCAGCACAGCTGTCTGTTAAGTTAGAAGAACTTGATTCTATACAATAATAGGTAATAAAAATTACGAAACACAAAAAAAAACTCTCTGCTTTTTGACCGCATAGATTGTGCTTTTCTATGAAACAGTAGATTTTTTTTTGTAGACCTTTACGATTTAAAAAACACTGCAAAGTGAAAAAAAATCTGTAATTTAATTTTTAGGGTACTTATTTAAAAAAAAAAGTAAAATAGGATTTTCATTTGTCACTACACCTACTCCACTCAAATTCGTATACCTTCGCTAGCTAAGGAAATAACGTGACAGGAAGTTATTATTATTTTTGGAACATCATCAACAAACACAGATAAAAACTTTTTCCAAAAAAAAAAACACCCGACTTCCGGAAAAACACTACAAAGTGAAAAATAACTTTAATTTCGGAAAACGGTGACAAAAAATCCGACTACCGAAATTAAAGTTATTTTTAATTTACACTTTTTATTTATAGTACCTACCCCACGACAATCGTGGTTGATTTGCTGTTATTTTTTAAGAGTTCCGTTGTCTGTCTCCGAAACTCATCATCAGATCTATATGAAATTTAAATGGGACCATTTCGTAATAAACCCCTTTCGAACAAAAAATAATTTTTGCAAATCCGTCTAAATATGACGGAGTTATGCTTGAACATACATAAAAAAACACATGTATACAATATAAACTAGAGATGGGCCGACTATGAATTTGGCCAACTAGTCGGCCAAGCCGATCATTGCGTTCGGTTAAGTTCGGGTGGCATCGGTAATGTCCGTGACTACGCTTCCACCTCGTGCGCGGCGCCCGGCGCCAACGCGGAATTTTCGGGACATGTTGTTTACTTTGCATTTATACTATCATTGTTTACGTGCGAGCCGAGCCAGCTTATCTTCCTATGCTAATTTCCTATCCTTTTCTAGAAAGTAAACTGTTAAACTGATTCTATAATAAAATAATAACAGTAAAGATTTCAATTTCTTTTGAATCACCGTCTTTTAATTTTTGAAGCAAATTAATATGAGTAAATAATACTAGTAAACCAAACTAAAAAAGTAGAAAATAATTTAATTCAATTAAAAAGCGTGGGGTGCTTGACATTAATTGATTATAAAAATACCTCAAAAAGCACCCCACGCTTTTTAATTGAATTAAATTATTTTCTACTTTTTTATTTTGGTTTTTAAAGCGTGTTTTTTAGTTTTTCAAACTATTATTTATTTTCTAATTTTTAGTTCTGCAAACTACAAAAGCGTGTTCTTTTTTTCTAATTTTCTCTACTTTAAAAAAAAAATTATTGAATTGTCATCGGTCCACGATAAGTTTACAAAGTTTAAATGAAATCTGACCGTTTAAAGTGGGTCAAAATCGCGCCCTAAGGAGTTGGTTACAAATATACAAACATACAAGTGAAGCTAATATAAAGCGTGTAAAAATGGGCCTACTAGTCGGCGGTCTTAGGCGACTAGTCGCCGTCTAATCGCTGACTACAAAAACGGCCGAATAGTCGGTACATCACTAATATAAACATGTCAGATTGATAACCTCCTTTGTGAAGATGGTTAAAAAAATACGTATTCTTGCAACTAACTCAAAAACCACTAATTAGAACTTCACAAAATTGATACGGGACTCGATAAGTATTCCCTTGCAAACAAAGAAGAATTTTTCAAATCGGTTTATAAATGACGGAGTAATGAGATAAGAAACATTTTTAGAACAAATACAAATATGAACCTCCTGGCTCCTCCTTTTTTGAACTCGTTTAAAAATTGGTATTCAGCTGCTGTTAAGACAGGAAGCCGACCCAGGCAAAAAAAATCAGCTGTTTCATAGAAAACTGCAATACCTACGCGGTCAAAATGTATGGAACATCGAATTTTTTTTTGTGTATCCGACGAAAAATTTCTGCGCTGGGGGGTCTAGAATGATATGCTAAATTCATGGTTACAGTTTGCGCACTGAATAAAAACTTTTCCTGTAGTTAGGAAAACACTAGGCTGATTAATTGATGAAATTTTCTAGACGAAGATTAATAATTATTTTTTTATACCCAGCAATATCTAACATCGAAGCTATCGTGCCTGCTGGTGCAGACAGAGAGCTCCACACCACTCACCCGAGTGGACGGTGAGATCAAGGAAGAGGTGGAAGATGCAGTGAAAGCGGAGGACGAGGAAGATCCCGATGACCTGGACAATCTCTTTGACAAGATGGAGACTGTTGGGTAAGACTAATTTGCCAATTTTTTTTTTTTTGTGTTCCCTTGTCCTCTTAAGGTGAACCTAGTCCACATTTTTTGCATACAAACTTCGGGAGTGTTTTACTCCACTGTCTGACATGGCACATCCAAAGTAAAATATGATATCGTTTTGTCTCATTATTAATATTGTCTGTACCGAAACAGAATACTAAAATAAAAACCCATTAAAAAGTTAGGAGCCAACAAAGATTCGTTTTTCTTGCTAATTTTACTTAACTTTGGGCGTGTTTAAGTAATAAAAGAAGTGTAAAGTCTCCAAACCAAGTCGGTACCGACAAAGTTCAATTATCTAAAAGTTCAATAAACTTTATTAGTCGTTGATTTATGCGTTGGCTTTTTCATAAAACCCGATCTTCCAAAGGACTTTTCTTAATTTTTTCGCGAATTTTTTACTATAAATGATCCTGCATCTCACTTAATAACGTTGTGCGTGTAGACTAGCGTCTAACTGCTCATCACTGATACTATCTCTGTCGGACACGTAGCCTGGTGAGACAGCGTGATTTTTAGCCAGGCCCACCAGTGAGTTCGAGCCCGCGACTAGGTTCTAGCCCCTTATGAGCGTTTATTCTGAAAGTTGGCAACGTCGCAAGAAACTATCACATATTTACCTGTTTTTATTAATTTGTTAATATTACTGTATGGAAGTATGAAATATCGCTAACTAGTGACCTAAAATATGAATAATGATTTGCAATTATAACACTAAATTTGATGTTGTAACCGTTTTAGGTGTAAAAAGAGCATTTGGAAAGTTTCCAAGTTCTTTTTTTACATCTAAAACAAAATATTCGGTGCTAAGATATTAATTATTGCAATAAGTGCAATACCTACGCGGTCAAAATGTATGGAACAGCTGTTTTTTTTTTGGTGTATAACTGACGAAAAAATTCTGCGCTGGGGGGTTAGAACGATATGCTGAATTCATGATTACAGTTTGCGCACTGAATAAAAACTTTTCCTGTATTAGCGCGGGAGATGTAGACAAATCTCTTTTCCTTCACTTTCATAAATCCGATGCGACATAAGTGGTTAACGAGTCTGACAGCACAGAGAGTGAATATCCAGACATTGAAATAGGAATAGGTATTAATCTCGATGGTATCAAGCCCAAAAACTATATAACGTATACTTTATATCTAAATCGGACTTTAAATAAAAATACTCGGTAGAAAAATGTTTCCATTTTAAAATCATTATTATTTTTTATTACAGTGATAAAACCAAAAAGACGAAACTGAAACCAGAGCTAGAAGAGTTGCCAGCTAAAAAAATCAAGCCATCATCAGAAGGATCGACGTCCTTACAGGATATCGACCAAGAAGACACAGAAGATAATACAGAAGACGCGATCAAGAAGCTTCTGCGAAGCACAGAGAAGCTAAAGAAGAAACGCGATCAGAAGAAGAGGGAGAAGAAAGCAAAGAGCGTGTTCCATAATGCTTGAAATTAAATATTTTAAATTTTCGTTTTGGATTTTATTTTATTACGACAAGCACCTGTGGCTAAGTAACAATAGCTGCACAGGTCGATCGATCAGGTTAAGCTACACTTGCTGCGGTTGGTCCGTAGATGGGTGACCATCTTTTCTTTACATACCAAGACCCCTCCTTGTCTCGGAAAGCACGTTAAGCCGTTGGTCCCGGCTGTCATTTGTAGATCTTTGACAGTCATTACGGGTCGAAAGTCAGCCCGAAAGTCTGACAACCAGTCCTTACCAAGGTGTATCGTATTACCCAGTAACTGGGTTGTGTAGGTCAGATAGGCAGTCGCTCCATGTAAAATACTGGTATTCAGCTGCATCCGGTTAGACTGGAAGCCGACCGGCTGGGCAGATGATGATGACGACAAATCACAATCCGAAGGATTTTGAAGGTAGTTGCTAAACCATTGCTTCTTTTGTTTGAAAAAATCGTCTGGACGGCAACATAAGTAGCGCAATAAAATTTTGAACTGTTCAAATGAAAAAATGTTCAGAATTTTACGGGTTCAAAACATTTTTTTTTGGCTGGAAAATCATCAAATAACTTCTCCCGCTCTGGGTGGAGCAGGAGGGAGGGTCATACTTTTACTGACTAAAACCCACCCGTGTTCCCTCAGTTGCCTGTGTGCCAGGGGCCGCGGTATCTCTTTCGAACAACCCGCACCCCTGGCAGGCATCGGCCCTTGCGGACCCCACCAGTTGGTGCTGACATCTCTTTGAGGCGCGGTGCGGTTGCGGTGAGGTGCACCGCAACTGAGGCGGGGCGCGATGTCAAATGGGAGGCATCGCGGCTGAGGGTTACAGGCTGCGGCGGAGGAGGAGTGCCGGTACTTATGAATAGCGCTCTTCCCTTCCGTGGCCTGGACGGGGCCGCCACTGTTTGATGGCGGACGCGGTGGGGCCGCAGGGGAAGAGGAGTGTCGGTATAGCGTTGGCCGCTCTCCCTATCCCCTGCGGCCGAAAAGCGGTAGGCGGCGGGGCCACTGTGCTGACCCGTCGCAGGGGGACCAAGGGTGCCAGGGTAGTCTGGGGCCCTTGTGCTACTTGGTTCCTGGGGTGGTCACGGCGTGCCATGTGTCCTGGTGCGCCGGACTGGTGGGGTCCGCGAGGGCCGCGGCCTGCCAGGGGAGCGGGTTGTTCGAAAGAGATACCGTCGCCCCTGGCACACAGGCAACTGAGGGAACACGGGTGGGTTTTAGTCAGTAAACGTCTGACACGCCCTCCTGCTCCACCCAGAGCGGGAGAAGTTATTTGGTGATGGTGATTTCCCACCCAAAAAAAAAGAACGCTAAGTAATCTTTATTCTGTGGTCAATCCTTCTGTCAAAGTGTGAAGTGTCAATGTCGTGTCATTATTTTTATTTGTGTTGTGTTTGCAGAACTTCAAAAATACGTGAATTTCCTATAAGAATCTAGTGTTTCTTCTATCACAGTAACAATCATGGAACATTAACTCCTTACACCATAGCCACCATTGTTATTTACCATATTTTAATACAGAAAACATGGATTTTTCTGCAATTTGTCGAACTTGTATCAAGACTCCTATCAACATTGGTTTAAACCCAATTTTCTTATCTGAAGATACTCATGAGAGGTTTTCTGTCGCGTTCTACTTATGTACAGGGATTCAGGTAAATAAAAAGTACTTTAAAACATATAAATAATGATTATCAAAATAATATATCATACTTTATTGAGTAAACAAACGAAATAGTTATGGAAGCAGCTACCTTTTGTAGTCTATGTTTCGTGTTGAGCTCAGCAGTCAAAATTTGATAAATTCGACTTACATAAAAAAATAGGCAACAGTTATACAGTTAACAAAACATATGGAATCAAATCAGTACCTTATGCAAACACTAATTATAGGCGTAATGCATATTTTCATAGAGCCAGTCGTAGTTTTAACGAAATTTGTTGTGAGGAAGGCATTGACCTTTTCTGCACCAATGCAAGTACACTCAGGAAGCTCTTGGCAAAGCCATTTTTTGTACAAGATGCACCTGCCGGCATTTGAATTGTTTCTTTTTGAGTGATAACTTTGTATTTATCTGTGGGGGCTTGTAATTAGCAATTTAGTTTTATATTATTGTTTTTTAGAATGTAATTAGTCTGTAAGCCGTGGGGCCACAGCATCTCTTTCGAACAACCCGCACCCCTGGCAGGCATCGGTCCTTGCGGACCCCACCAGTTGGTGCTGACATCTTTTTGAGGCGCGCGTAGAACACAATGCGCCGTCGACCCGGGTTTTACACGCCGTCCGCAAGCCCACGCCTACGGTGGCCGGGAATCAGCCTGGGATTCTCGACGCGCAGGGTGTCTCCTGCAGCAACTAAGGCCGTGAGGGTGCATACACTGCCTCTCCCTCACGTGCGCCGCCTCCCTCTTCGCGAGCATTACTGCTTCATAGAAGGAGGCGACAGCTACCCATGCACTCTCGCTCCGTACCATGGCCTGGACCAGAGCCGGACGCAAGAGATCGCCGCCGCCGATCGCCTCCACGAGGACACGGCGGTGGTCCGCCCAAGCCGGGCAGACCTCCACTAGGCAGAAACTACAGAATGCCACTTGCTATGATCCTTTTGCCTCGGTTTTGGGATCAGCTTCCAGTCCTACCAACCTTATCATATCGTTTTGAAGTATTAATATTTCTGTTTGATGTATTAAAACCAATTTACAGAAATAAAATATCATTTAACAGCTAATATTTTATTTAAAAAATAATTTTCAGGTAAAATTCAACGATGGTCTACCCCAAAATATGTGCTCAGCATGTATGACCCAATTCAACAACACATTGAAATTCAGAAAACAATGCAAAAAGGCCGAAACTCAATTATTGAAGATTAAAACAGAGCTGGAATCTGAAAACTTTAATATTGTTACAAGTGAACTTTCAATAGAATTCACTGAAGATCATCCCATATTAAAAAAACAATTGACAACGATAAATAAAATTGATATGCAAAAATACTCAAATGTTCCGAGAGTTAAATCAGAATATAAAAATAATAATATAAAAAATGAACCTGTAGATATTGATATAGATGAAAATCAACCGTTAAAATACTTGGTTAACAAAAAAAGAGGTTGCATTTCATTGTTGAAAAGTAACAATTTGAAAGTAAATAACGATGATGCAGAAGATACGTCTGATACCGAATATTTTAATGAAGAAACTATTTTATTAAAAAATCACAATAGTTTTAAATCACACAAAACTCTATTCCAAAGCGCTGAAGATAGCAAATGTGAAATCATTTCACAAAGACCCCAAAAAAATTACCATACAATGCAAGAAACAACAGAACCCACACTAAGTGATAGCGAATCACATATTCCAGAACATATATCAGACTCCAATATCACAGAAGAAAAAACTATAGAAATTCCATATATTATCAAAAAAACAGATACTACTAAAACTATGAGGGTAGTTTGTAAATTGTGTCAAAAGGAGCTGTCAATCCGAAGCATAGATTCCCATATGATGCGAAGACATCCCGGAGCTGATGAGAGAAAGGTCAAGTGTGAATTGTGTGATAAATATGTGATGCGGGAGAAGCTAAATCGTCATCGAGTTATGACGCATGGAAGCGTTGGTGTTAAATGTGGGGTACGTGATTTTAATTCTTAAAGCCTGCTAGCGACTCTTATGGGTCGCTAGCAGGCTTAATTAAATAGGCTTAATTTAATTATTTAAATTAATAAAAATCGTTCATTTGGTTAGTATACAAACGACTTGGAATTTTTTTAGTTTTTGTTTTTTTTTTTTTTTTTTTTTTCATTTTTCTCAATTTATATTTTAAAATTATTGTTTATTTGCAGGATCAATAATAATTGTAATAGTTTTCTTTTATGTATTTCAGTACTGCAAATCCGAGTTTATGAATAAAGAGGCGTTAGTTGATCATGTTACTACTTGCACGGCTAAGAACAGGAAGAGAAAGGTCAATGATTCTGTGAGTAGTCAATCATATAAGATTTTTGAAGTGAAAACTTTTTTAGGCGCGAAGAACACTTTTTGGGTGAATAAAAATCATGGAACTCGCGTCATCGACACCGAACGCTTGAGGCGCGCGTTGATGTCTTTTGGAAAAGTCCCTCTCTTTCATTAGGAAATTCTAATTCTTTTATCCCTTTCTTTCTCTTTGTATTTTTATCGTAAAAATCTGTGCTGTTACCTTTAATGGCTGAAGTCGATCGCTCGTTTATAATTTTTTACCAAGAGCAATCAGGACCCAAGGACTCAAGGTGAAATCCTGTATTGACGATTAAAAAAATACACACGTAATTGTTCAAGTTTTCACTTCTGTCGGCACTCCCGGAGTGCCACTGTTTTTTATATATTTTTTTTTTATTACTGATGGGTCTGCTCTTGACCTCGATCACGCCTGATGGAAAGCGATTGATGAGGTCTAAGATACACCTCTACTCCATTTGAAATAAGATTAGACATTTAAATAAACCTTTTTTACAGCCCGTTCAGCTGATTTTGACTTCTATTGCGTTGGTGGCATGATAATTGACATCTGCAGAAAACAGTTGGTATTGTAACTTGTAACCACTTTTAGCCATCGTTATGCCTACGGAATAGAAGTCAAAATCGGTTGAACGGACTGTAAAAACGTTTTATAGAGGTATGAGAAATTCAAATGGAGTATAAGCAGCCAAAATGTATGGAACAGCAATTTTTTTTTCAAATAACCGACGATAAATCAGGTGCACAGTACTCGCAACTGGCGTGTCTGTATGATCTGTGGCCCTAGTGTGACTTTCTTTTAACCATCTCGATCTAACGCGACGACCGCGTTCGGCGCTCCGAATGGCCCTGGATTGTTTTTTTTTTTTTTTAGTGTGTGGGTAATCATCAAATAACTTCTCCCGCTCTGGGTGGAGCGGGAGGGCGTGTCAGACTTTTACTGACTAAAACCGACCCGTGTTCCCTCCGTTGCCTGTGTGCCAGGGGCCGCGGCATCTCTTTCGAATAACCCGCACCCCTGGCAGGTATCGACCCCACCAGTTGGTGCTGACATCTCTTAGAGGCGCGCGTGGAACACAACGCGCCGTCGACCCGGGCTTGGTCCTTACCGGACAGCGAGCTACCCATTACTCGCCGTCCGCAAGCCCGCGCCTACGGTGGCCGGGAATCAGCCTGGGATTCCCGACGCCCAGGGCGTCTCCTGCCTCTCCCTCACGTGCGCCGCCTCCCTCTTCGCGAGCATTACTGCTTCGCAGAAGGAGGTGACGGCTAACCATGCTATCTCGCTCCGTACCATGGCCTGCACCAGGGCCGGACGCGAGAGGTCGCCTTCACGAGGACACGGCGGTACTCCGCCCAAGCCGGGCAGTTCCCAACGTATGCTCCACCCAAAACAATAACCTTGCTGGTAAAGTCACCAAACCAGCGTCGTCGAATGTAGTTGAAGTAATTTGATAAATGAACTGTTTCATCATCATCATTTCAACCGAAAGACGTGCAGGTGATAAAAAGCCTCTCTCGGTTCCTTTCAGGGTCGTGCTATAGCTGAATGTGATATCTGCAAGATGACGATGCAGCGAGCCAGTCTGAACAAACATAAAGCTGTCAAACATGCTGGACTTAGGCCTGTGTGCGAGGTGAGTCCTTATATCGTACAGCCGTACACACATCGCTGGTAACAGACTTTGATTTGCTCAAGCAGCTAGATTTTTAACTACTGTTTAAACTTCTACTAGCCTTTGCTTACGGATTCGCCTGCCTATAAATGTCAATAGAGATGGGAATGTGCAGCGCGCCGAGACCGTTATTGGCAAACGGCTTCCTGCTCACGTGGTGTCGATGAGTCACTAATGATCTGTACGCTTTTTACGGTTTATACTGGTATTTAATTTAGTATCTTGTAGTCACTAATGTCATACTAAATTAAACGCACATAAAACCCGTACCGATAGTTTAATATCAAAACTTAGTTAACTCGTTAAAGTTTATGCACAAGATACGATTAAATACGTTACTTATCGATATATTTATTTTATTGTTACGCCCTTAAGGTGAACCTAGTCCACATTTTTTGCATACAAACTTCGGGAGTGTTTTACTCCACTGTCTGACATGGCACATCCAAAGTAAAATATGATGTCGTTTTGTCTCATTATTAATATTGTCTGTACGGAAACAGAATACTAAAATAAAAACCCATTAAAAAGTTAGGAGCCAACAAAGATTCGTTTTTCTTGCTAATTTTACTTAACTTTGGGCGTGTTTAAGTAATAAAAGAAGTGTAAAATCTCCAAAACCAAGTCGGTACCGACAAAGTTCAATAATCGAAAAGTTCAATAAACTTTATTGGTCATTGATTTATGCATTGGCTTTTTCATAAAACCCGATCTTCCAAAGGACTTTTCTTAATTTTCTCGCAATTTTTTTACTATAAAAAATAATAGTTTAAAAAACTAAAAAACACGCTTTAAAAACCAAACTAAAAAAGGAGAAAATAATTTAATTCAATTAAAAAGCGTGGGGTGCTTTTTGAGGTATTTTTATAATCAATTAATGTCAAGCACCCCACGCTTTTTAATTGAATTAAATTATTTTCTCCTTTTTTAGTTTGGTTTTTAAAGCGTGTTTTTTAGTTTTTTAAACTTTTATTTATTTTCTATTTTTTAGTTCTGCTAACTATAAAACGTGTTTTTTTTCCCATTTTTTTTTAAAATTAGTAAATTGTCATCGGTCCTCGACAAGTTTACAAAGTTTCAATGAAATCTGACCGTTTAAAGTGGGTCAAAATCGCGCTCAAAGATTCCGTTACATACATACATACAACCCGAGCTAATATAAAGCGTGTAAATTATTTATTAGTGAGAATAAAATAATTATTTATAAATATTATAAATACGGGGAATCAGAGTTCGATTTCGGAGAGGGAGCCTGAGAAACGGCTACCAGAACCAAGGAAGGCCGCAGGCGCGCAAATTACCCACGGAGAGTTACATACTGACATACTGACATACAAGTGAAGCTAATATAAAGCGTGTAATGATCCTGCATCTCACTCAATAACGTTGTGCGTGTAGACTAGCGTCTAACTGCTCATCACTGATGCTACCTCTGTCGGACACGAAGCCTGGTGAGACAGCATGATTTTTAGCCAGGCCCACCAGTGAGTTCGAGCCCGCGACTAGGTTCCCCTTAAGGCCCGTAAGTGCAAGCGAGATAGACATAGGGAAATGATTTATGGCCCGACGACTCAGTTGATAACTGCTTACTACGGCGAAGTTGTGACAACCCTGAATTACAAGTTGTAGGTCGCAGGACCGAACCCAGACAGGCGCATTACTTTGTGTAAATAGTACTTAAATACAGCCGTGATGTTACGGTAAGTGTTATAGACAGGGTCAAATTAAATTAGCTGGCAATACTTTACGCAGGTGTTGGGTATTGATATTGAAAACTCATGTAACCATAATAATCTAATAAATTATCTTACTATTTCTACTAATATTATAAATAAATGTGAAAGTTTGTATGTTTGGATGTTTGTTACTCAATCACGCCATAACGGCGGAAAGGATGTGGATGAAATTTTGCACACAGCTAGGTTGTTACCTGAATTAACACATAGGATACTTTTTATCCCGGTATTACGTTCCCGCGGGATGATTTTCGACCTCCACGCGGGCGAAACCGCTGGCTATAGTTCGTTTTTTTATTTATAATCCCAACTTTGTTCAAAACTTTAAACGACACTGTGATATGTACATTAAGGCAACCAACGATTGTTATTGTTACGAGCGTCGGGTTCGTGACAATTAAAAACTGCCAATAAAAAATACCAAAGTTGACACTTTAATTAAACACACAAATTACAAAACCCAATTTCACTACTGATCACTCTTAATCGCACTTGAAGATCGCTTCAGATGTTCTCGCCTGTGTCGCTTGACCAATACTCCCCGGTCCCGATCTGCTCCCGCCTTTTATAGGGCCATAGAACGTTCGGGAATCGAAGCATCTAGAATCTTCGAGTACATACCGGCCCCGACTAAACAGAGGTTGATAATTCTAGAAGATTCTGGTATTGAAATTGCTAGATAGATCTTGACTCAATTTATTCTGCTACTCGACACTAGATGGCGCTAGTGGTAACTAATTACTTTAGCTTTAGCGCGTAACATTATGTTATGGTTTTTGGAAATGTAAAAAATATATCGAATTACCTTCGGCCATCGAATTATGTTTTTTTTTTTGTTGACACCCAAAACTTAGGTAAAGTATTGCTAGCTAATTTAATTTGACTTCGTCATCATCATCATCATTTCAGCCGACAGACGTCCACTGCTTGACATAGGCCTTCCCCTTTGACTTTGTATATAAGGTCTATCTAATCATACACGAAATATCTAAAGGGGTGATCATCAGTATGAACAACTTTTACTATGAGGCCAAACCAAAAATCGCAACAAATATCTGTTGTTCCCTATATTTTGACAAGTTATACGAACATAAATGTAGAGAACAGCTGATTTTCTTTTTGCGATTTCAGTTTTGGTCCCATAGTAAAAGTTGTTCATAATTATGAGTACAATGACCGCTTCAGATATTTCGTGTATGAATATATACACCTTATATTATTCCCTATTATATGTTTTTTTTCTGTTTTCACAGCACTGTGGCAAAAGCTTTGGCAACAAGTTTCGTCTGAACGAGCACTATAGAGCGAAGCATGGCTACGAGAAGTTCAAGTGTAGCTACTGTGACTTCAGAAGCGCAGGGATCATGGCTATGAGGGTACGTATTTAATAGTACCAGCCCATTACTGTCATAGGGGCCTATGACAAAAAGTTCTTCAGATAGATCAGGTGCTTAGTATTTATTTATTTATTTATTTCATTTATTTGCATACCATAATGTGAATTAAGTTGTTACAAATAGGCTTAAAGCTAGGATACAGCTATGGACCCTGTAAGGGCACAGCAACATAAGTATGGATAATTAAAATTAAGTAAAATAAATAATAGCATTTAGAATATGAATAATTATTAATTAAATTAAATGTATTTATATTATAATAATTATATAATATTTATTGTTTATTTTATATGTGTGAATGTAATTGACAAATGTAGGAGTAATCTCAATTAATTAAGTATTTACATTTTTGCAATTCCAGTCACAGTTTATCATTCATATATTCATTTATATGGGTAATTCCACTTTGCCCCACCAAGCCCGCCACCCTGGTGTGGCAAAGTGGACTGCCTAAAATTTTGCAGTGGAATATGCCCCACTATTCTGATTTGATGGGGCGGATAACACTAGCATAAACACTTTGTGGATTCTGCCCCACTAGGGTTGGCAGCTCAGGATTTGTGTATGAAGGTTAACATGTATTTTTGAATCATTTGGGTTAGGTTAGGTTAGAACAGTGACCCTTAACGCGCGACGGCGAGCGAGCGAAGCGAGCGGTGCCGCGGCAGCGGCCGCCGAGCGCCATATCCCCTCTATTTTTGGTGAATCATTTGGGTTAGATGAGGCGGTGAATGTCTCGTAAATCCTGAGCTGCCAACCCTAGTGGGGCAGAATCCACAAAGTGTTTATGCTAGTGTTATCCGCCCCATCAAATCAGAATAGTGGGGCATATTCCACTGCAAAATTTTAGGCAGTCCACTTTGCCACACCAGGGTGGCGGGCTTGGTGGGGCAAAGTGGAATTACTCATTTATATTATAATAGCTTTTGTTTATTAGAATTACTTGTAAACGACATGCGTGTATCACGAGATGTATGAACGTAAACGAGACAAATGGAGTATATTGTATAGATCGTAGCCGGTGGCGTTCTGTTGAGTCTGCTTACTCCTATGCATGTGTATACAGGAAAACTTTTTATTCAGTGCGCAAACTGTAACCATGATTTCAGCATACCATTCTAGACCTCCAGCGCAGATTTTTTTCGTCGGTATTACAAAAAAAAAACTGCTGTTTCATACAAAAGTGCAATACCTACGCGGTCAAAATGTATGGAACAGCAGATTTTTTTTCACACGAATTCCAGAGATACCGCGGCCCCTGGCACAGTAAAAGTCTGACACGCCCTCCTGCTCCGCCCAGAGCGGGAGAAGTTATTTGATGATTTCCCACCCAAAAAAAAAAATGGTTACAGTTTGCGCATAGAATAAAAACTTTTCTCGTATTTTTTTATTTTATTTTATTTTAAATTTTTATTTTATTTTTATAATGTGCGTTTTGTTTGTGCAGAATAAACAATTTTTCTTTCTTTTGTATGACATTGGTCGATAAAATATTTAGAATTTGATATTTTGACAGAATCACGAGCGCCGTCACCGCGGTGAGAAGCCTTATGTGTGCGAGACATGCGGCGCCAAGTTCCACGCGGCGTACCTGCTGATGCAGCACAAGCACTCGCACAACACTGAGAAACTAGTCAAGGTGAGCTCCATGACATACTGCACCCTGTTACTGTACCACTGAGGGGCTCGTGGCTGAGTAATGCCAGCCGTACGGGTTGATTCAGCAGGTTAAGCTACGCTTGCCAGGGTTGGTCTGTGGATGGGTGACCATATTTACATACCGAGATACCTACGTCCCTTCTTCTAACTTAACAGACAGCTGTGCTGCTGGGGAGTTTGTTCCGCTACTTCTTCTTCCCAGCTAAAGCACTAGGAAGTGGTGAAGGGCGGGCGTTTTATGCAATTTTGACGTTCAAAAAGAGCTGACTCTCAGCCTAGTTTGTATAAATGATTTTTGATTTTGATTTTGCGTGTCTCGGAAAGCACGTTAAGCCATTGGCCCTGGCTGTCATTTGTGGATCTTTGACAGTCGTTATGGGTCGTCAGAAGACCGAAAGTCTGACAACCAGTCTTACCAAAGGGTATCATATTACCCAGTAACTGGGTTGTGGAGGTCAGATAGGCAGACGATCCATGTTAAATGCTGGTATTCTGCTGCATCCGGTTAGACTGGAGACCGACCCCGACCGTACCTATATATACTTTCATATACATTTAGTGAAAAGTTGTTATTCTGACATTACAAACAGAGAATAAAATTATTTAATTGTATAGATGTATACACGTTTGCATCCTAATAGAGTTAATACTACCCATTTTTTAAAGTTTTTTAATTAGATTCTAAAATGCTAATAAACCACTTTAAAACACATAATTGTTATTGAATAGATTAGTACTGTAAAAATTCATTTCAATTTTAAATTTTCATATTTCGCGCGTACTTTGACGAAAACGCTGGAAGCAGTGGACGCCATATTGCTCTGTGGGTATGACGTCAGTTTGCTGTGTAAATAAATGTGCTGATATTTTATATGGTAATTGGTTTTAATTTAATAATGAGTTATTATTCTACTTATCGTTGGTTTGCTGTTCTTGGATGTAAGATATTATTTCAATAAAAATTACTTTGGGTACGACAATAATGAAAGTACAAAATTGTTCAGTTGATTAGTTTATACAGCGGTATGACGTAATAACATGGTGGCTACTATTTCATGGTGTTCAAAAACAAATAAAAAAAAACTGAAATCTTTGAATAGAATTTTAAAATTTATTTTGTTATTTCATGAACTAAAACTGACATTTTCTGACTGCTGTTTGCCTAAGCTATCTCAATAATATATTTTTAGATTTTTTCTCCTACAGGAAAAGTTTTAATCCAGTGCGGAAACTGTAACCATGAATTCGGCATATCATTCTAGACCCCCAGCGCAGAACTTTTTCGTCGAAAAAAAAAAATCTGCTGTTTCATATAAAAATGCAATACCTATGTATGGAACAGCATTTTTTTTTGTACAACCGATGAAAAATTGGTATGCTGAATTCATGGTTACAAAATAAAATAAAAAATCAAAATCAAGTCATTTATTCAAACTAGGCTGAGAGTCAGCTCTTTTTGAACGTCAAAATAAAATTACATAAGACAGTCCCCCCAAAACGCCCGCCCTTCACCACTTCCTAGTGCTTTAGCTGGGAAGAAGAAGTAGCGCAACAAACTCCCCAGCAGCACAGCTGTCTGTTAAGTTAGAAGAACTTGATTCTATACAATAAAAGGTAATTCAAATTACGAAACACAATAAAAAAACATTAAATTTGCCAAATGTCAGCTAGCACACGCCAATATACCATCAAAAATTGAAAACTAAAAATATTAAAAAATTAAAATACACACAATACAGCAATACAGTTTGCGCACTGAATAAAAACTTTTCCTTTATAGAGTATAATACCCTATTCCCATGACTTCCTCTAACCAATAATTTCTCTCCCACAGTGCGATCTCTGCCCCGCCAGCTTCAAAGCCAACAATAACCTGCACATGCACAAACTGACGTGTCACAGCAAGTCGTACTATAGTTGCACATTGTGTGCGAGGTCGTACAAGTGTCGTTACTACGCCCTCAAACATGTGCGACTAGCGCATAGTGTCAGTGACGCACCTGAGGTTATTAAATTGATGACACCATAGCGTATGTTGACTTAGTTAAAACTCTTACATTTACTGGTATCTAAAAGATTTTGGGCAACGTCGCAAATAGCTGTCAAATATTTCACTGTTTTGATTAATTTGGCGATATTACTGTATGAAAATATGAAATATCGCTAACTAGCGACCTCAAATATTGATTGTGAAATGCAATAATTAATATCTTAACACCGAATATTTAGTTTTAGATGTAAAAAAAGAACTTGGAAACTTTCCAAATGCCCTTTTTACATACAAAACGGTTACAACATCAAATTTAGTGTTATAATTGCAAATCATTATTCATATTTTAGGTCACTAGTTAGCCATATTTCATACTTCCATACAGTAATATTAACAAATTAATAAAAACAGGTAAATATTTGACAGCTATTTGCGACGTTACCAACTTTCAGAATAAACGCTCTTAAGAGCGTTCATAACGCCCGGGCTGGCAACGTCGCATTTCTAGGTGGTTTTTCGTGATTATTTTATCTTCTCTACAGTATAAAACAAAGTCGCTTTACGTGTTTGTACGCTTAGATCTTTTAAACTACGCAACGGAATTTAATGCGGTTTTCATTAGTAGACAGAGTGATTCAAGAGGAAGGTTTATATGTTTATATATCACTGACCTCCACGCGAGCGAAGCCCCTGGCAAAAGCTTGTTAAATATATATCAAAGTACAATATTTTTTTCATCCAAGCACTAAATCATTGGTATTTATAATTTATTTTCTTTCATACGTATTAAGTATATTTTTAAATATTTTTACAAAAATCATTATAAAAAAAAACATTTAAAAATATAAAAAATAGTGGCCCATCGGCATCAAGAGCAGGGTCCAAGATGTCGGTGGTCAGGGCTCTAGAGAAAGGAACCTCCTGACTATGCGTGCCGTGTCTAGGAGTACTGCTTTCTGAATCAAGCCCTTGATCCAGCCGCGCAATGAGAGCCTCCTGAGGTGTTGGTCGAATTTATAATTATTTTTCATATTTAATTTGAAATAAAAACATTTAACCGTAATATGCACTGCAACTAGAACATTGCAATTTGTCGATTTTTATAAGTCCTAAATACCAGAATAACTGTAAAAAAACTGCATAAAAACTTATAAATGCCAACGATCTATGCTCCATTTACAATAGCATTAGACAGAAGTTAATAAAGGTTCTTTTTAATGTACACTTCGTAAAAAAAATACATTAAACGTGTTGCAGTTACGATTAATGCCAAATTTATTATAATTTATTTAAATATTAGCTGTCACACTTTATTGTAATCATGTGTAACTATATAACTTATGAAATTATGTGGCTTTCATTTATATAATTGTTTCATTTCAATTTAAAATTTAAGTGTCAATGCTAAAAACCTAAAAGAAGCAGGAGTGAACAATACCGAGTGACTAAATTAGCTGATGACGACAAAGTTTTACCAACGTATTGTGGGTCGTAAGTTGTTATTTAAAATATACTGTAAAAAAAAAAATCTTAATTAGATTTAAATCATCATGTGATTGTTTGTTTCATTCATTCGTTTTGTTGTAGGTTTGTAATGTGTGATGAACATATTATTATAAATAGAACATTATTTAAAATAAAATCACTTTTACTTCGTTTATCTCAGTATTGAGTACTTTCTTAAATCTACCTAAAAAAGTTATAACTTAACTTTGAAATGAAATGTTTTGCACTCCTGCTTCTACGAGCCTCTTTTTTCTAAAGCTATAATAAATGGAGTATATTGATTGGCTGAAAAAAAAATATATTTTATTCAAACTTTATCAGATAATCTCGAAAAACCTCTCTGCCTAGCCCCTTGGTTACAAGGCGTGTTCTTGTATGTATCTAGTATATAACGTCTGAACTCATTAATGTTTTGTAAATATAAGTTATACTTAATGGCATTGTGAATAATTGGCAATGTGAAAATGTATATCTATTTCTTAAGCTTTTTATAAAGATATTACGATTTGTGAAAAAATAAATAAATCGGTGGAAAAATTGAGTTTTCTTTTTTATTACCGTCTTCAAAAACGTGGAGGTTCTCAATTCGTTTGTACTTTTTACGGTTCCGTACCTCAAAAGGTAAGATCACTCTCTTGTCCGTCTGTCTGTCTGTCCGTGTGTCATTTTTTAAATATATTTTCAGCGATATCTTCGACATTTGTGGATAGATTTAGATTTTTTTAATAGATAGGTTATGCCTCCGGGATGGGTCCATTTAATTTGATTAACTTTGTTTGGGTAGTTTTTGCGTTAGCTTCGATACGTATTTATTCCACTTTGTGTGTTGTAATACTTCCTGGCGCTGTAGTTTACATAGCGAGTATTCGAAATGGTGTGGGATAAGTACCATAACTAAAAAATGAAAAATAAAAACTCTTTTCCAAAAAAAAACAACCAACTTCCATAAAAAGTGTCCTTCACCACACAATCCTCACCTTTGAAAAAATCGTGAAAATTAATTTTGAGAACGCCAAAAAATTGTCAAGAAATAGTCATCAAGGTTAAACAAATAGTCGCAATATGATTCCGAAGTTATAGCTGTGTTGGTGGGGATTGTGGGGTGAATGTGACCACACAATCCTCACCTCAGTGCAAGCAAACGGCTGGGAGTATCGACTTGGTTTCAATTCCAAAAATGTCGTAACGCTGTGCCAAATCTTGAAAATAGTATTTTTTATTTGGGCATCTCGCAGTTGGCCTTGAGAGGCCGTGACTGCTCAACCGGGCTATCCTGGGGCTGCCATTAAGAATTAACTTAACGCCTCCAGCCAGGGGCACAAACTAGAATAAATTACAAACTAAGCGACTGCACGCTGAGGGAATGGGGATACGGGCCTCGGCTCAGGGCGTCACTGATAGAGGGACAGCTATCATTGGGGACAGGCTGGATCAAAATACTGGCATTATTATTGATCGGGGAATTTAAAGCTACTGGTTCAGCTGCGGCGTGGGCTGGCGCTTCAACAAGCAAGGGTCGGTCGGGGAGAATAGTCATTAAGGGATTCCAGAGATATAAAGGTGTCTTGGTGAGGATTATGTGGTGAGCCTTTCTCGCCACAATCCTCACCTGATTACCGCGGAACGCTTACTTTTTGAATTTGATGTCAAAAAATAGTCGTCTCCAGCCATGGTAATTTCGACCTGGTTTACTATGTAGAAGTATGTTAAAGTTCCTTGTAACATACATTAACTACATACATTTTCAAGTCGAACACAAAATTATTGACTAAGTACGTATTTTTAAAGTAGGTTAAGTTAAACAAAAAAAAAACCTAATGGAAATATATAGCTATAACTTCGGAATCATAATCCGACAATTTTTTTAACCTTGGTGACTTTTTCTTGACAGGCATTCTCAAAATTGATTTTCATAAAGTTTTCAAAGGTGAGGATTGTGTGGTGGACACATAAAAACACTACAAAGTGAAAAATTACTTAAATTTCTGAAGTCGATGGCAAAAACTAAAATACAGATCCGAAAACACCGACTTGTTTTCTTTTTGTAAAAGTGTTATTGTCTTTGGCAACTGAGTCGTCGACTATTCTGCCAGCGTCGTGTCGTGACGCAGCGAGGTGAGCCAACGAGCTATGCACTTTGTGGATTTTTTGACAAAGGCCATGATCAAGGTCAATCGAAGGTCATCCATCAATTTTTTTGACAAAGGCCATGATCAAGGTCAATCGAAGGTCATCCATCAATTTTTTTGACAAAGGCCATGATCAAGGTCAATCGAAGGTCATCCATCAATCTGTGGCCAAAAGTCCCAGGGGTGTCGCTCAAGGGAGTGATGAAAATTTCATCAAATTTTACCTAGGATTTTTTTAGATATTTGCAAAAATCTGAAGAATGGGATTCAAAGTCACACAAATATAAAGTTTGCCGTTAAAACTTTATCATTTATGGCACATACAAGGTGTAACATAATAAACGCAAGCCCTGAAAATAGTTTGTTCATAATTGCTTACTGAAATATATATTTTTTTCATTAATTTCGTATTTTGGAACCAAAGGAAATTCAATCTTACAAGGCAATAACACTCAATTTTGAATGGAGTAAATACGATTTTCATAATAATATAGATAGCTTTAAAAAAAAATAAGTTTTGGTCATTGTATTATGATTTTAACGGGAACCTAGTCGCGGGCTCGAACTCACTGGTGGGCCTGGCTAAAAATCACGCTGTCTCACCAGGCTTCGTGTCCGACAGAGATAGTATCAGTGTTGAGCAGTTAGACGCTAGTCTACACGCACAACGTTATTGAGTGAGATGCAGGATCATTTATAGTAAAACAAGCGCGTAAAAAATTAAGAAGTCCTTCGGCAGATCGGGTTTTATGAAGAAAACCACTGCATATATCAATGACCAATAAAGTTTATTGAACTTGTCGATATTTGGGCTTTGTCGGTACCGACTTGGTTTTGGAGATTTTACACTTCTTTTATTACTTATGCACGCCCAAAGAAAGGTTAAATTAGCAAGAAAAACTAATCTTTGTTGGCTCATAACTTTTTAATGGGTTTTTATTTTAGTATTCTGTTTCCGTACCGACAATTTTAATAATGAGACAAAACTATACCATGTTAAATTTTTTATGTACATTGTCGAACAGTGGAGTAATACACTCCCGAAGTATGTATGGAAAAAATGTCAACTAGATTCACCTTAACTCAATACTCTAATTGGGGTGTATGAGGTCTTGCGTTACCTAATTATGTTACATATTATAGTCTTATAAATAAAACATTAAAAACAACAAAAAATAATAATTTTAATAATCAACTGGCAAAGTTACACGACAAATAAAATAATGAAATTAAATCAGACACAAAATGGGCAGAGGAACAATGTAAATAGGTCTAAGA
Source organism: Antitype chi (assembly GCA_947359405.1). Taxonomy (NCBI): domain Eukaryota; kingdom Metazoa; phylum Arthropoda; class Insecta; order Lepidoptera; family Noctuidae; genus Antitype; species Antitype chi. The sequence goes on along the minus strand of OX375834.1, from coordinate 11,757,021 downwards.
CCGCAGTCAAAATGGACGAGTCCACGCAGGCTTCCTCCTTTTATACACGTGGCCGCGCTGGAGGGGAGTGTCCAGTGTTGTCATCTAACACGGCCTCTCCTGACATGGCAGCGTCCTCGCAGCCTTCGTCAGTTCTCGATGATGGACCAGCACCATCGTCCTCATGGTTGAATGTGTGATCATCGGAACCTGTAATCATAGTGGACACACACGTTAAGATCACATACTCAAAGTTATTACACAAGACAGCAAAACAGTTGCAATAAAATAAATAGTGACTTTATGTACCGAACAACACAAACACTTTGCACAAAAACCAAACAGTCGTTAGCAACGACTTTTCATAACACAAGTAGGATTTACTCAGGTCATATTCCCACACCAAATACCACGCGCATCAGGATTTACATCGGTTACAGCAGGTCAACCATGAGACCTACTTCAGGATTTACACTCGGTCTCTAGTCAGCATGGGCCCCACCGACATCAACCTCGATACCTTCACCATGAACTGCACTCACAATTGTACAGTCCATAGCCTGTGCCTCTCAAAACCATGTGCACTCAGGATTTACATGAGCCTCGGCACCCAACAACACAAAACAAATGCAACCAGTGATTGTTTGATACATAATGTCTATAAAGTGTAAGCAAAAGCTGGGTGCATACAACAAAATAAAACCAATGAAAGTTCTCAACTAACTTTCAAAGAAACCAGCGCATGTGTCAGGCGTCCACTCGCCGCGCCACAACACCATGAACCCAGCAGCTGCTTGACTGGTTTTGCCATATGAACCAGCTAGCAATTTTAATTCGTACCTATCGTTAGGTAGAACACTCACAACCCTATATGGGCCCCGCATGCCGCAATCTAATTTGCCAGTACTTTGTGATCTCTTAATAACAAAGACTCGGTCATTAACACTGAACTTCTTAGGAGGGCTTCTATTTTTATTGACATACGCGTCTTGTTTGGATTTATTTTTATGTAATAATTCATCTGCGCGTTGCCTACGTAGCTCACGGATCGCTTCGCGATTAGGATTTGAGCCGTCAAACGTAACATCCCTAATTAAAGAGTTAATTACGGGTGTAGTGGATTCCGTACCGACCAATAGATTTAATGCGGAATATTGTGTCGTCTTATGTTTGGTAATGTTTAATATTAGCTGTAATTTCCACAAAACGTTCGGCCATTCGTTTTCCTTATTATTAACTTCGATCCTGACCATATTCAGCACAGTACGGCAATATCGTTCAACTTGACCGTTCTCCCGATGCATCTCAGGCGTGATGAAGTGTACTTCAATACCAAAATCAGTTAACCATTGTACAAAATCATGGTTATCAAACATCCGACTACGATCGCACACCAATCGCTTAAAAGTACCAAACAAAGATATAGTTTGAGTTATCACTCGCTTTAACTCTTCACAATCTTGTCTGTACAGGCCATACAACAAACAATATTTTGTATATGAATCAACCATTATCAGAACGTACTTAAATCCATTACATTCTCTAAGCGGACCGAGTATATCAGCGTGTATATTAGATATAACAGCCGTAATAATATCAGATTTTTTTTTTGCGTTCACCCTCATTTTCGCAACAAAAATTAACGGAACTATTATTTGTCACGTAGCAAAACACTGACTTTCCGAATGACCTATTTTTTTTTTTGCAAAAACCACACTTGTCTGAACGAGGTTTTGTTGAGGAACTATTCGTATTATTTTCAGAATTATTGTTAGGTGAATCTGATTTAGGTCGTTTGAGACAATATTCGCGTTTATGACCTACTTCGCTACACTGAAAACAACGTACCGTAGACATATCGAAAGGTTTACGTTTAAACTGGCTATTACCGTTACGATTGGAAGCACTATGAGCACTGGGTTTCTTATTAGAATTAGGTACACTACATTTTACAAAGCTTGATAAGTAATCCACTATGCTTTCTGGAGTTAATTTAGCATTCCTCGCGGATGCACGAACCTGTGGGTCGGTAATACCCCGTACAATAATTGCTGTTAGTAATTCACTACTTAACCATTTAACGATACGTAATTTCAATAAAGATTTACGCGCATATTCAGTATAGGTAGAATACTTGTCTGACTCGGTACACATAACATTGTACAGAATGTTCGCGATATCGACAGACCGTGGGCACAACGCTTTTAACTCTAATTTGAAATTAGACCATGTACGCGTGGTGCTGGTCCACTCGCTAACCCAGGTACGGGCTTCCCCCTTAAGGCAACGACCCACGCGAGCAAGACATTCACCATCCTCCCAACGATTAAGCGATCGAGCTATATCAACTTCATCGCACCACGTGTCGACATCATGAACACTCGGATCGAAATCGGACACAAAATATTGGTTTGATCTCACCGGGATTGTCATCATGGCGTCTAGAAGACGTTCAGCTATGCTTTTGGCGTCGCTCTCCGTTGGCAACGGTGTGGCGGCAAACTCTTGCGTTGGGGCGGTAGACGCTGCGGGTGCGCAGGCAGGTGTTGTGGCGGGCTCGACGTCTGGCAGCGGCGTGCTCGGCATGGCCAGAGCGTGGCAGGATCCTGGGCTCGCCACGAAAGTAGGATGCGTCTCGTTGCCACGCGTCCGTCCTTCCAGATCTTGAAGTCTTTAAAATCTCGTCTAACCTATTAGGAGACGAGGGAGTACGTACGCGACGTCTCCCTTTCCTCTTGTTATCAGAAGGCATTGTGTCTCTGCCCAACTTAACCTCAAAACTACTGCTTTAGAACACGCAAAACAAATTACTTTAAATTTATAGAACCAGAGATGGTATTCCAGCGGATAAGGCCTTCATATCCCACTTCTGATCTTATAAATAAAACATTAAAAACAACAAAAAATAATAATTTTAATAATCAACTGGCAAAGTTACACGACAAATAAAATAATGAAATTAAATCAGACACAAAATGGGCAGAGGAACAATGTAAATAGGTCTAAGACCGCAGTCAAAATGGACGAGTCCACGCAGGCTTCCTCCTTTTATACACGTGGCCGCGCTGGAGGGGAGTGTCCAGTGTTGTCATCTAACAATAGTATAAATATGCTGGATAGTTAGTTATCCACATAGCCAAAATTTAAAAAAAGGGTTTAGGTAATAAAACAGCAAATCACTTACAAAATGCTATTTGTTTATTGAAAATTACACGGTATAAACATCAAATAGCGCCTCCGTAATAATAGATAATATCAAAAAATAATCATTGCTATAATAATATACACAAAATAATAATATTAATAGAACGTATAACTTAGTTCAAAACAGGCTGCCAGTATCACAACTAAAAAAATAAGGCATACAATGCCCGGGCGATTTTATCACGCGTAAATTTTTATCGTGTACTAGATTTTCAAGACTCTGTATTGAGCCGAAAATTGAGGATCCAACAGTACATACCAGCGCGTCAAGGAAACTGTTGGATTATCAACTCTCGGCGCTTAGCAGAGGGATAAAAACTGAGTGCACGAAAATTATAACCTGTGCTAATATGACACATCGAAGTTTAGAAACAGACACAGGGTATGAGTAACAGAGAAGATGCTCTAGAAAGACGAACTCTTTGTAGTGAAAACTTCTTTAAGCGCAGTGTACGGTTTTTCTGAACAGTGAACGAAACTGAACCGACACGCTCGGTCGGTGACTCGGATTCGGGTGTACTCGTTTCCAGTCGGTCGGTGACGCTGAATCGGGTATAAACGTCTCCAGTTGGTCGGTGACGCTGAGTCGGGTATACTTGTCTCCAGTCGGTCGGTGACTAAATCGGGTATACTCGGATTCAGTCGGTAAGTCTTTAATTCTATCGTGTTCTCTATTGTACACTGGATGTGTTATATTAACGTTGGGTACCTACTTTAGTTTGTAAGTAGCTAACAGATTGACTCTGGACAAAAACATTACTTAGATATATTTAAGTAGAAAATGATGAAAAATTGGCATTCAATGAAAGACAAGATTTAAGTAGCTGCATTCCTTATAGCCAACGAAATGGCATGTCTTGACAGACTAATCAATATTAAAATGAATGATCAAATAGACTTTTAAATAAAAAATATTATCTGTGGTAAAATTATCAAATAGACTGTCGAAATCATTATCGGTGACTGACTGACTGAATTGACAGTGTCTTGGCATTTAATTTTATTTTTAAAAGGGTATTTTCCTGCCGGCTTTTCTGCTTAAGAACCGTGCACTTAGCTTCTGACGTTTCATCAGTGCCCGTATAGATTTATGTAAAATTAAATTAATTAAATTTGAATTTTGATGTTGATTAGCCTACCAAAAAAAAAAACATTGTTATTTTAACAAATCCTGGGTTATTTTCCTTATGCTTTTTAATTAAGTTTATACCTCTTAATTGGTAAAAATTAAATTCTCAATCTGTTGCTAATAACTGAACTCATATTCACCGGACAAATTAATACTTATATTGACAATAAACAGTCGTTACGGGTAGTCACAAGGCTGAATGTCTAACAACCCGTATACCAAGAGGTATCGTATTACCCAGTAACTGGGTTGTGAAGGTCAGATAGACAGTCGCTCCATGTAAAATACTCGTATTCAGCTGCATCCGGTTAAACTGGAAGACGAGCCGGACACAGAAAGGCTACCCAGATTGATTATAAGCTGTATTATCAATATAAGTAAATATTTGAAATATAAATGCTTTAATTCTGAGTATTTTTATACAATTTATCCAAGCTTGAGGTCTAGAAATATAAAAAAAAAGGTTGTCCGTGATAGCACTTGCCAAAATAATAAAATAGATTATTCGTTTTTTTTTTACTAAACTTTAGTAAAAATCTGTTTACACGTATCCAGTCTTTAGTCGAGTGCTTAGTTTAGTTATTTAGTCACTCGCATCATGTATACAGTCACTGGGATATCAACTACAGCACAACTATTTTCTTAATGTCCCTCGAGAATCATCGAATTATTATCACTAGCAGGTTTGCTCCCATTTTTTAAATAAATTACATCAAGTTAAAAGAGTAATAACAACTCTGTATACTTCCAAGTCGATTGAGAGCGTCCGGTCTGCACCAAGTGCAATGGGCAACTGATAGAAATCCGACGACTGACGAAACACGAAGTTTGCCGAGGGACGTTAAGAAAATAGTTGTACCGTAAATAGTTATTAATTTAGTAATTATGCTACTAAACACGGTGTGTGAGGTGGTACTACTAAACACTGGAGACGTGTAAACGCGTAAAGAGAGCGCTGTAAACGTTTAGTTTTGTGACTAATTTGTAAGTTTATATACAGCAAAGTTTATTTCACAGTCATATATTTTATTTGAGAGTTTTAACGAAATCACATATTTGGCTTATATTATAAATAAATAAATTCAATAATACACTAGCAGCGCCCCGCGGTTTCACCCGCATACTTCACAATCCCGTGGCAGTACCGGGACAAAAAGTATTCTATGCCAAAGTTCATGACTTCGAAGTTTATGTATGAAATTAAAAAATATAATTCCCGTTTTCATTGATACTAAGCGGCACACAAATGAATGTCTAAGTAAAACTGCGCTGTTCGATTTTCAATGTTCAGCTGATCGCAGTAAGTTGAAAATTCAACAGTGCGCTTTGATTTAAGCATTCTATTAAATGTCCCGTTTAGTGTTGGTGAAAACGAGCATAATTGCTATAGAAATAAGTATTTTTTAAGTTAATAACAATAGCAAATGTGTTTCCGTTAAAACCCCCTTAAAAATTGACATTTTTAAAACGTTCAACGATCAATGTTCTAGCAAAAACATGTTTTGATATGTCCAAATAAATTATATAATTAAATATACAAAGTTGTACCTACATACTTATTAGTAGGTATCTGAAGCAAGACGATTAAAATTACATGATTTAATACAAAATAGTTGCCAACAATAAAAAAAAATACTGTAAAAAAGCGTTCTGACGCGACTAGTCGCAACGATTAATCGCAGCGACAAAACGCATCTTATAAATCACCAGCGAACGCAAACGGTACATTTTCCGCCGTCATAGGCTACAATAATAATAATATTAGATAATTATTACAATATAGGGTCGAATTAAATTAGCTGACGAAACTTCAGACGCGATGGATATCGATACAATAACGGCAAAATAATGAAAATTGTTTTTTAATAGCTTTTGGCCAGTGGCTTCACCCGCGTGGAGTATACTACCGGGAAGATTGAGGAACAAACATCCAAACTTTCACATTTATAATATTAGTAGCAAGTAGGATTATACTACATACCACTTACAGAACTCAAATAATTTAATTGTAAAAAATAATGGTTTGAGCTTTGATCCTGTAATCAACTGTAGTTACTTGAAATTATTGTTAAGAAAATCTTTTATCTATTTTATCTTCATTAAATATCAATATCCATCCCGAATGTGAAGCTGAGCCAGCTAATTTAATTAAACCTTGTATAATTTAGTAAAATCTTCAGATTACACGATTCTTCGACTTTTTAAAATAAATTACGTACTGTATGCATATACCCTCATATTCATTACTTTCCTAATAGACGTCTCTACGTATACAAATGCTTGTTTGTGCTCCTAAATACATATTGCGCTAAAAATTTAAACATTTGAAAATAATGATAATTTTACCGCCGCGAGCGGAAACTTAAGGTCCTATGCACACGGACTGGTACTGCTCTTTTAAGTTCAGCAATACAGGTTTTTGGCGGCCCATAAATCTACAATAATATTGTAACTGAAAAACATTGTATAAGCCAATCATTTCGAAAAGAGTAACCGTGGAGTTTCTTGCTGGGTATTCTCCATAGAAAACAACCAATATGAACCGTGCACCTAGCTTCTGGCGTTTCATAAGTGCCCGTGTAGGTTTATGTGAAATATTTAGTATTTTGTTTTATGAAAACAAAAAAAAAACGCTTTCCATAGGGCGTGATCCAGGTAAAAAAAAAAAAACCTACGCCAATCAAATTGACGAGACATTAGCGGCAATATTTCCGTGTGAGCAACATATCTGAAGACGAACTTTTGGTGTGCTAGTTGAAAAAAATTGTGCAATGCACTCAAATAAAAACTCTCTTTCCGTGTTTCGGCATATTTTTATTTGCCAACACGTTACCGTCTGATCGCGACCGCTCCAAACACTGAACTGAAGAATACAGGGTTAAACATAAAATAAACGAGCTAGTTAAAAAAAATACGCGCGCGAAATGAGCGGCGCCGCGTTACGTGCGCTCGCTAGCGAGACTGACAGCTGAATGACCAGGGTCGCGACTCGTGCGTCGGAGTCGGGCCACGCGGCGCGGTACCCATGCCCCGCGCCCCCTCCCTTATTGAGACGCAAGTTAGTTGCCCTCGCGCGTAGGTTAGAAAAAAAAAAGGAATTTTCTTTAAAAAAAAAGGTTATTTTTTTCGTTGATTTTACGTTCTATTAACGAAACCAAAACACTGGTTTCAAGGAAAACGGTGTTTACCCTTACAGCATGTATTATGCAATATTAAGCCGAGACAGTGCAATTAAAAAATATTACACAGTAAAAACTCAAACTTCCTTTCGATCCTACACTATTGAATATTATTGTGGAATCATCAATATTGTGCAATATTATTGTAGGTGTATGAGACGTCATTCACGGAGCTTACGTTGCGTCGTGGACGTGGTGCATATAAAAAACCGTCGTGTGCATAAATAGGTCCTTCAGTTTTCTGTAATTTTCTATTTATCATTAAATAAACAGAAAATAGTAGTGTTTTAAAATAATCTCTGGTTTTTAAAAGCCTATTTATAAATCATTTTGTAGTGAAATCTCATGTCAATCACAACAAAATGAGATTTGAAGCGTTAGTAATAAGAATTAGGCTTTTAAAAATCGGAGGAAAACTTGCTAAACCGCGGCGGATGAACAAAAATAGAGTATGACCACATTAATTTGATGATATCATTGCAATATGTGGGTAACGTTGAAACTCGAATGAAAATTTTATTTTTTAAACTTTTGACCGCCACGTCAAAAAAGCAAAAACGGTGTCCTCGGCTTTAGTTACGTATAAGTGTGTCATGTAGTCGTGACCGTGGCGTGCTGGGCACATTTTGGTTTGTCATCTATACATGACTGTGGCGGTCAAAAGATTAAACAGAATTAAATAATAATATGTACATACATAAATTCACGCTTTTTTCCCATGGTAAGCAGAAACTACAAAACGCCAACTGCTACGATATTTAAATACTCGATTTGCTTCGTTTACTTTGACACATCAAAGGCCTTGGTGTGTTTCATTTAACCATCTCGATCAAACGCTTCGAGCGCGTTTGGCGCTCCGAGTGGCCCTGAATTGGTGACGGACCAATCAGAGCGCCGAATGCACTCGATGCGTTTGATCGAGATGGTTAAATGAAACACACACTAGGGCCACTGGTCATACACGCACGCCGCCGGTTCTGAGTACCACGCACCTGAATTATTAAAGATTTTTAAATTATCTAAATTATAGTAATATAAAGAGTTAAAAATATTGTTTGTTTGTTTGTTAGCTAGAGGAAGTATTGACCCGATTAAAAACATACTTTCCCCGATGAACATTACTCCATACATATTGCAATGTTACCACACCAAAAAAAAAAATACATTGAAAAACAAAATTGTCTAATACAACCTTTATAAGCACATATGAATTATAAATACATATTATTGCATAAGCTAATCGCTTCGCCGAAATCTCATACAAGCTTTGAATTCATTGTCCACTAACTAAAATGACAGTGTTGCTGTCTCTTTCTCGCACATAGCATAAGATTTAAAAAAAAATGACTTGGTCTCACAGTTCAATCTATACTCCATTTGAAATAAGATTAGACATTTAAACAAACCTTTTTTACAGACAGTTCAACCGATTCTGACTTCTATACCGTAGGCATAAGGATGGCATTAAAAGCAAAAAAGTAGTTACAATACCAACTGTTTACTGCAGCTGCCATTTGTCATGCCACCAACGCAATAGAAGTCAAAATCGGTTGATCGGACTGTAAAAAAGGTTTAGTTAAATGTCTAATCTTATTTCAAATGGAGTATAGAAGGTTGTCGGCTGCCGAACAGGACTTGCCTGTGGCTGCCTTAATAAATTAAGGCTTCCAGTCAGACTTAAAACCAAGCGACTGAACGCTAAGGGCACCCCCTGTGGGGGACCTCGGTTTAGGGCAAAGAGACGGGATGGGTCGGATCGATAAACTATTTTTTATACAACGAGTAACATAATTAACGCAAGACCTCATACTCCCCAATTAGAGTATTGAGTTAAAAGCATAATACGATGACCAAAACTATTTTTTTTTAAAGCTAACTGATATTATTAAGAAAACCGTGTCGACCCAAGCATTACTTTATGAATTTAAAATTGAGTCTTATTTCTTCTAGCATAAGATTGAATTTTCTTTGTCTCAATCAGTGGTTGATATGGCAAAAAAACATAGGTAATTTAAAAAAAAAACTTTTATTAAAAGTTACTGAAATCGATTCAGTAGTCAATTAGAAACAAACTACTTTCAGGTCTTGCGTCTATTCTGTTACACCCTGTAGAAATGACGCTAGTATTATGACTCCAGCGAATTTCTTGCCCGTTCTTCTCCATTTGTACCCTACTATGCTTTGGTATGGGCAACTAGCTTCGTATTTCTGACGGACCCTTGACAATTCTAAAGTGCCTGTAATTGGTTTATATGTACAGGCATCTTCGGGGCATGCTCGATCCATCATAGGCCTCATCAATCGCTTTCTATCAGGCGTGATCGAGGTCTAGAGCAGGCCCATTTAGTAATAAAAAATAATAGTTTAAAAAACTAAAAAACACGCTTTAAAAACCAAACTAAAAAAGGAGAAAATAATTTAATTCAATTAAAAGCGTGGGGTGCTTTTTGAGGTATTTTTATAATCAATTACTATCAAGCACCCCACGCTTTTTAATTGAATTAAATTATTTTCTCCTTTTTTAGTTTGGTTTTTAAAGCGTGTTTTTTAGTTTTTTAAACTATTATTTTTTTAGTTTCAATGAAATCTGACCGTTTAAAGTGAGTCAAAATCGCGTCTAAAGGAGTCAGTTACAAACATACATACAAGTGAAGCTAATATAAAGAGTGTAAAAAATGCTTGTTTTTTTTTTAAACGGGTATTGGACCCTCGTTTTTGTGAGTAACTGAAATCCAAATTCTCTATCTAACTCTGTATGTTAGAAAAAGACAGCAATACTTTTAACATTAGTTGATAAACAACAAATTCAGTGCTTTGTGCCAGCTTTTTATAATAACCGACACGTTATATTACTAAATGTAATTTTACTTTAGCATTTTATCAATTTATTTGTTTATTTATTTATATTATCGTGTATTTCACTTGGCTTTTTGTCGACAGGAGCGAAATTATCTTAGCAAATATTAGTTGAGAAATTTCTGGGCAGATTATGGAACAACCAGCCGAAATGACTCTTTGAATGGTGCAGTGGTTCTTCATTAAAACAGTAATTGTCCTATAGATTTTGATTTTGTGTGACTAATATTAATATGGCCGACAGATATTTTCTTAAGGGCCTACGTCCCATTCGGTAGCGTAACACGGTCACTTTATGAACCCTACTCCTCATTAACGGCTTGTCTTGAAGATTTGAAAAATATATGATTTTGCTATAGATTCATATAGATCATTTTGCCCGAAGTACTTTTTTTGTATGGTTAATACTTTTGCTGTAAAAAAATATTTTCCAACACGCAATATTTTGGCTTCTATTCCATACTCCTACTAAACGGCTTCGTTATTTGGAAAAAAAATACACTGAAAAATAGATAGTTAGAGGTACCACAGAATCGCCGAAGCACAATTGTAAATTAATCAAAGGAATATCCCCATTTTGAGATAAAGGCTCAGAGGTGCCCTGCGCGGGCGCGGGCGGCAGTCGTGCTTTAGCATACAAACGGGAGATGAGGATACTATGGGCCTTATGGCCGATTCCTATTATTTACGGACAGTTCTAGGTTAAAATTAAATACTCTTGTATCTTTGCCAATAGTGAAGCAAAGTACTTAATACCTTCGCATAGTAGAACCCTATTTCGAAGTAGCTATCACATGTAAAATTAGCTTACGAAACTATTTATTTGCCCAGTTTGAAAATAAATATTGCTACCATTGGTTAGTCAAACGATCCGTTTTTATTTATAGGATCCGATCATTACAGAATATGTAACATGATTAACGCAAGACCTCATACACCCCAATAAGGTATTTTCTAATTTAATAAAAACTATTTCAATTAGAAGACGATATATTTAACAGAAAACTAAAAATAAATTTATTTAAATCCATTTTCTCATTTAAAAGCGATTAAAATCAAAATTATTTTTCGTTGTTTTGAATTTACCGTCAAAACGCTCGTTACGATGACTTTTTATCACGTGACATCGTGACGTCAGGTTTGTATAAACGGAACTGGTACAAATACTTAGTTTAGCGCAGTTTTAGAAGTATTTGTGCACAGAGGCACCGCACACAAGTAATATCACTTTCTATCCATTAAAAATCTTGTTAATTATAAACTCGACATTCACTTGTTTACTTAATAACTACTTTAGTTTACACAAAGTTGACGTCACGTGTCGTCACGTGATAAAAAGTCATCGCAAGGAGCGTATTGGCGGTAAATTCAAAACAACGAAAAATACATTTGATTTATTTCGTTTTAATTCAGTAAATGGATATATGAGATATGAGGAACAGGGTGTAAAGTTCACTCATACCTATTGGTAAGGGGAGGATCCTCCGACCAGACGGGTGTTGTGTCTGGTGGGCAACTACCCGACGGTTGATGTCGGGATGTTGTACCTATGCCAATCGCGCGGTAAACTTTAACTGCGCGATCTAGGGTTTCTATGACGTGCGTCTTGCGTAGTTCGCCTGTGGCGTTGTATATGGCGCCACTTCTCTTTTTGTAATTTTAGATATTGTTGCGAAGTATTTTTCTGTAGTGTCGCTACAGATATAAATCAATTTACTTTAATTTTTCTGTTACATATTTCGTCCTAATCTTCAAATTGGAATAGTTTTAAATGACTTGGAAAATACCCTATTTAGAGTATTGAGTTAAAAGCAAAATACAATGACCAAATTTTTTTTTAAAGCTTAGTCTATTTATTTAGAAAATCGTGTTGACCCTAGCATTACTTTATGCATTTAAAATTGAGTCTGATTGCCTTGAAATAGTATTAAATCTTATTTGAGTGAATCGACGGTAGTAGGTATGGCAAAATACATAATTTGTTCAAAATAAATACCCATATTTAAAGTTACTGAAATTGATTAAGTAGTATAGAGGGTTTTACACTAATTTTTGAAAAGTGTCTTAACTAGATTCTAGAGTGCTAATAAACCACTAAAAAAACAAAACATTTTTATTTAATCGATTAGTATCATAAAAATGCATTTAACTTTGCGTTTTCAAGTTTCGCACGTAATTTGACGAAAACGCTGGACGCAGTAGACGCCATATTGCTCTATGGGTATGACGTCAGTTTGCTAAAACAAATGCGCTGATATTTTTTATGACAATTGTTTATAATTAAAAAAAATGAGTTATTTTTCTACTTATTGTTGGTTTGCTGTTCCTGAATGCAAATATTATTTAAATAAAAATTACTTTGGTTACGAAAATAATAAAAGTACAAAGTTGTTCAATTGACATGCCGTATGACGTAATAACATGGCGGCTACTATTTCATGGTGTTCAAAAACAGATAAAAAAAGCTGAAATCTTTAAATTGTATTTTAAAATATATTTTATTGTTTCATGAACTAAAACTAACATTTTCCGACTGCATTTTGCCTAAGCTATCTCAATAATATATTTTTAGATTTTTTCTCGTATAGAGCAAAATACCGTATTATGAACAAACTACTTTCAGGGCTTGCGTTTATTTTGTTACACATTTGCAATATACATATGTATAGTTACATCACCTGCCATAATTTCATAAAGAATCTCTCCCACATAACATCACGCCTGCTTCCCCCATGGGTTGGCCAGAGATGTATCTGTAATACATCCACATTTCGCCAGTTATATTTGAATCCCATGTAACAGGGAGCGAGACTATTGCCATTAAACGGGCACAAATACAGACTCCTGCAGGCTTAACACGAGAACCGTAGACAAGTGTTTTGTCCTCGGAGGAGTAGACAAGCGATTTCTATTCTACAGTAGAGTAGAAATAGAAGCCTGCTGATAGATATATACCTTTGCTATATACACGGCTTAACTAAAGTAGTTTTTTACACAGGTGTTGTTATTTATTTGAAATAATTATAATTTAGTTTCGTTATACATGATGTCTTATTAATAGCTGCTACATACGGGATGTTGCTTTAATATTTTGACATCTCACTCCCGTCGCCAAGTCAATTTTATTTAGTTAACACATAAAGTTATATATAGAGGTTTAAAATTAAATATGTACACTTATATTTATAATATACATAAGACTAACATTATATGGCGTTCACTACTAACATGATTAGCTTAGTTTAGGTTGCGACTGACGGCTAACGACTTCAAAACTTGAAGATCGACTTCGATAAATAAACATTGACTTCGATTAATGAAAATCGACTTCGATAAATAAAGATCAACTTCAAAATGAATAAAGTTATGTGCGAAACAGTTACGGAAGTCGGTGACTTTGATTTTTTTTGTAAATAATTGATGCGTTTATTATCGAAATTTATTTTTAAATACATGACATTATTTTAATAAAAATGTATTCGCTGAAATAATCGTTCATTAAGACAATATGTTGTTATAATTTCATCAAATAACGTTTATACGTTTCAAGTTTTTAGTGGCGTGAAAGTTGAGTTCAATACAATTAAATACTAACAAAATAGTGAAAAAATTGATGCGATTGCGGCGAAATCATTAATTAATTTGATGAAATAAAAATTTTTAAATTGTGCAGCTTTGTTGATACCCAAAATTAATAATAGTAAAAGTGTTAAGATAGATTGGTCAGAAAAGGTAACACTCACGGGGTGGCGGGACATCAACACGCAACCTGTAGCCAATGGATTCAGTACACGATTCGGAACCCCCCTGGGTTGAACTTTTTCGTGGATAAAAAAAAAAAAAAACATTTGCTGTCACCGCGTAGGTATTACACATTTCTATCCGTGGAGTTTCTTGCCGGATCTTCTCCATAGGAAGCGACAAATTGGAACCGTGCACCTAGCTTCTGACGTTTCATAAGTGCCCATGCAGGCTTATGTGAAATAAAATATTTTGATTTGATATAAAACAATTTTATTTTTTTTGACAACAGACGAAACACATCTACGCTAGGGGATCTAGAGTTAAGAGCTGAATTCATGGTTACAGTTTGCGCATCAATGTCCTTGCTACCTTGCATAAGAGTGTCGAAGAGTCTAAAGGAGATCTTTGCCAAACAGTGACAGTACAGATTAAAAAAACAAATACTTAGACACCACTAAACACTGGAAACGTATAAACAGTTTGCTAATTCCACAGCGAATAAAAAAAAATCCAAAATACATTCCAAATTATCATTCCCATACAAAATCTCGGAAACCTACATTTAATATTATTTAACAGATTATTTTAGTGGCATTTTTACCTTAAGAATACACTCTTACAGCTGGACAGTATTAGACAATGGGTATCGGGTTACCCAGTAACTGGGTTGTAGAGGTCAGATAGGCAGTCGCTGCATGTAAAATACTGGTATATAACTGCATCCGGTTACACTGAAAGCCGGACCCAATATAGTTTCATGATGTACAGTGCAAATATTAACTGGTCACCGTGACCTGCCCTGTAAATGGTAGTGCCTGGTACCTTAGTGTCTTCGTGGCACTATTTAGTGCCACATAGTGTCAGCCGACAGCCGCAGCCTTTGACGCTCTCGTGCGTCGATATTTGGCAGTTTTTAGAGGATCCACCTCAAAGCACGGACCTGGAAAACGAAAGAAACATGTTACATATGTAGTATATCGTCAAATCTTTGAGCTCCTCAAGTTCTGAGTTGAGCTGCATGATTACTGATAAATGCGTGCACTGATTGGACAGGTCCACTCAATCTGTGTGGTTCTTTCCTCAAAAGACCATTTCAGACACCAACCCACATGGTCTTCACATGATCTGACCAAGATTATGTCTGGACTTTAAAAAAGACTGTGACCTCTGAGTTTGTTTCGGCCTTTCTTCTCAGAGTAGTCAGATAGGAAACGCCGACCTCATCTAGTTAAAAAAAAAAAAAATATGATTGACGTGTAAAAGTGTTTGTACAAACCTACTTACAGAAATAAAATCATTTATCATTTATTGGACAAAAAAAAATAGCTTTTGCGCGCGGCTTGGCCCGAGTGGGTGTCGGTTATCGCGTAAAAAGCCTATGTCCTTCTCTATATCCCAGGCTATATCTCTGCCAAATTTCATGACGATCGGTTCAGCGGTTTAGACGTGAAAGCGTAACAGACAGAGTTACTTTCGCATTTTTAATATGTATTAGTAGGGATTAAATTAATAGTACTTAAATAATTAATAAAAAAATCAGGGCTTTTTTAATTAAATAGTGAAACTGTGAAGCTCCCAGGAAGCTTCTGTGCTTTTGGGCGGAGCTAGGCTGGCTTTGTTAGACAGAATCTCCACGCACAACGGAACGAATGGGAGTCTACGTGCGGAAAAGGGAGTCATATCATCCTCATCATAGTGAAACTTAGCAGTCTTCATAGGTACCAAATAGAAAAAAAATCGTTTAAGTACTTAAAATCCTATACTACTATCCTATTATTATAAATGTGAAAGTTTGTGAATATGTTTTGATGTTTATTACTCAACCACGCAAAAACGTCTGAACGGATTTGGATGAAATTTGGCACACAGATAGATTATAAATCTCCGATCTAACCAGAGATCGGATATTCGGATGCATATTCACCTAAAGTTGAGATGTTGGCTAACATAGAATGCGCTTTTGTATCGAAAAAGTCTTAATTTAGGTAAGTAATTTATTTATTTTTTGTTTTAACTAATACAAACCACCCCTCCTCCAGTACATACACATATTTGTATCGGGTTAAACATTAATTTTAAATTAATACACATCTGAATAGTAATGCAATCCAAGAATCCTGGGGTTTTTAATAAATATTACATATAATTTATAAAGCCGCTTCCATACTTTCATAGCTAAAAATTATCTTTAGGAAAATATGCATCCGAATATCCAATCTCTGATTATAACCTAGATTAACACATAGGATACTTTTTATCCCGGTAGTACGTTCCCGCGGGATAATTTCCGACCTCCACGCGGGGAGAAGCCGCGGGCGGAAGCTAGTTAAAAATATGTCTGTTATGGGACGCCCGGCGAGAGTGTGTGTTGCCATCACCCCATAAGTGGCGGTCTGACCAGCAAGGCGCGCCAATAGATGTCCCACGTAACAGGCGCGACAACAGTAGGCTATGCTCACGTACTTCGAGAACATCCCTCAGGCACAAAAGTGTTTTCTGTACGGCTCCTTTGATATTTAATAAATTGCCTAAAAGTTGGAGAGAACTGCCCTTGTCACTTTTCAAGAATAAGCTGAGATTTTTTTTAGTTAATATAGTGTATTACAATGTTTTTGATTTTTTGAATGAAAAGGACTTTCTATTCCGACTTCTATTAAATATGGTTAAGAATAACAATTAATTTTAAATCAATTGACCTTTGAATGATACTATTTGACTGCATAATAATGAATATACTGCACATCATTTAATTAATTTATGACTATATGTATGTATGTAGTAATGTTTAGTTTCAGTTCAAATTTTGACTTAAGACTCGTGTATCATTAAATGATAATCCACAAATTTTGTGGATCGTGGTTGTTAGAGTAGAGAAGAAATTTTATTTGAAAGAAAATGAAGATAATCTTTGAAATTATCTACTCCGGATGTGCTTTTCATGTCCGATTTATTTATTAATTGGGTCTACGGTTCACTCCAAAAGGGATTTAACATTATTACATATACTTATAATATAATATCTTGACATCAATTATTATTTATTTCTTGTGTATTTTGTAATGAAATTTAAAATGAAATGCAATTCAACAAAAATATACGCCGTTATTGGCAAAACATGGACGCTCACAACATATTAATTTAATACCCTGCATGTCTGATTAGTCAGTTTATGTAAACGCATGTTTGACAAATAAATTATCTTTTATCTTTTAAATAAATTCAAGTAAACAGCTGATGACTGAGTCAACGCCCTAGGGACGCGCGTAGTTACTTGACATTTAAATCTTTTAGGCCTCCGACCCGCTAGCGGTGCCCCACTCACCGTTATAGGAAGAGTACTGGTCTATCCTGTGTGCTGTCAGGCTCTAGGTCGCGTCTGTCGGCTCCTGTGGGCGCTAGAGAGGCCCCCGACCCACTAGAGGTGCTCTTCCGTTCCGTCTCGCGCGCAGTTTCTTTGGCAGTGAGGCGTTCTGAGCCACCACTGGAGCCTCCGCTGCCGGAGACTACGCTTTCTTCGCGGTTATAGCTGGAATTAAAAATAAATATTTGATCAATTATTTTATTTCTGTAAGTAGGTTTGTACAATCACTTTTACACGTCAATCATATTCTTTAAATCTAATTGAGGTCGGCGTTTTCCATCTGACTACTCTGAAAAGAAAGGCCTAAACATACTCAGAGGTCTTTTAAAGTACAGACATAATTCTGGTCAGATTTTTTTTTTCTTTTTTTTTTTTCTTTTCAAGAGAAAAGGGCTTTGTCGCACATGCGATTATGCCGCCCTGGTTGGAGAGTGGTCAGATTATGTGAAGACCATGTAGATTGGTGTCTAAAATGGTATTTTGAGGAAAGAACCACACAGATTGAGTGGACCTGTCTAGTCAGTGTGCGCATTTGTCAGTAATCATCAGAGGTCGGAGTAGGTAGATTGATTTAAGGTCGTTGACGTCAAACGTAGAGGATAATATGGATATGCCTCCAAAATACCGGAACTTCATATTTATTGTGATATTTGTTCCGGAATTTTGAAATTAGCACGAATTTGTGTTTAAGGTGAAAAACTTATTAATAATATAAATCTACGCTACCAGTGTTAGCTAATGGTGAAAGAAATCAGTATATTATTTTATACAAAAATACCTTGGAATAGTTACACCGTATTTTGTCCCTTCAATCAATCATTCATATAATAAACGAGTTTGTTAGCTTATCTGTATGTTTTTGGAACGAAGTTCCTTATCGCGCGTTGTGAAAGGGGGCTAGACGGAAAAAATTCTCACGAAAAGTTGTAACGACACTTTTTGCTATGGTAAGCTATTGTAAGCTGTGCGGCGTGCGCATGTTTCTCTGTCTGTCCCTCTCTCTCTCTCTTATAGAAAGAAAGCCAGATATTTTCATTTCGTCTTTTTTTTTAATCTTTTTTTTTTTAACTTCGTTCCATCCGGGTGTCCATTGACCCCTCTCAAGTTTTTTTTTATTCCATAATTCCAATTCCGGAACTTTTTCCGGTACTTCCCGCACATTATGGATAAAATGGCATGTCCATATTATAATATCTTGACGCAAGTATATAAAATCAATCTACCTACTCCGACCTCTGGTAATCATGCAGCTCAAATCAGAACCTTTAGTATTAATATGAAACTCACGCCTCTATAGGACTATGCCCAGCTGTGGGTGGAGTGATGATTTATTTGTATTTCCTCAAATTAACTAAATGTGGTTTACTCACCCATATACAGTATGTTCACTGTTGAGACACGAGGAGTATTTGAACGGTATCGGTTGGTAGCCGTAGGAGCCGGCGTACGGCATGTACCCGGGGCCCATGATGCTGGAACAAATTATATTTTGTTAATATTAATGCTGACAACACACACAGTTGTTCGATGTACTGCACAGTGGTACAAACTATGCTCAAAACTCTGTCATTGGTAGGGTATTAAGAAATTTTTACAAGAAATTCTCCCATCTTGATATATTTAACACCAAAAATGGTGACTTAAGGTAACTTTTAGTGACTTCTGTATGCGATGTTTTGACTAATAATTCTAAATAGAACTGAATAAAGTAATCCGTGACTAGTGTTGTTCAAAGTTGCTTTATGGCAATCACTTGCATAATGCTTTATGCTTTATATTTTAAGCAAACTTTTTTATATGCTTTATTAAAGCATGCTTTTTTATATGCATAGGTACTTGTTACGGCCAAACGGGCGGGCGCGGATAAAATAAGCGCGGTGTTGTCAGAGCGGAATAATATCGCGTTTATAAATTTATTACGATAAAACGGAACAGTAAAAAAAACAATGAACTTTCCTTCATACTTTCCAGGCTTAGGACTGTCTATAACTGATTAAGTGTTATTAATACCTACACACAAAACAACAACACAATATCTCACTCACTCAATCGTCCTTACACAATTATAGGTATATACGTACTTAATCAATATTGCGTGTCCTATCACTGTTTATTTACACTAAAAAAGCACGAAGCACAATAGCATTTATATATATTACGTTACGTAAGCCGCCCGAGATCGCGATATCGCACGCGGTGCGTAAAACGATTACGCACGCGACTGACCGAAAGCAAACGATAGCATGCGACGTGCGACGGACAGAGACAGAGAGTGCGATGTAAAGCAAAAAGCAAATAGCAACAAGTGAGAGCCACGATAGCATTTGCTTAATGTTATGTATGATAAGGACGGTGCTTTATTTTCCTATATGCTTTATTAACCACCACTATCCGTGACCATACACCATTACAACTCCACACACACACTTCTACACACCCACCCACACTGCACACTTAGATATGCTTAGAAGGTGCTAGCATGACATCCTGTTTGTTTCTGATGCATATAATAAGTGTAGTTATTAAATTGTAAATCCGTAATTGGCTGTAAGATTATTTTATTTATCTTATGTGAAACTGTTAAAGAGCTGAGCACGAATACCTGACAAACACTAAAAGTTATCCTAGGTAATTATTTTAATATAATTAATACTTGAAGCAATAACTTTGTAACTTTTTTTACAAAATTTGAGCAGACGGACGAATATGGAATTTGGAATAGTTTAAGTTTATATGGAGAAGAAGTGTTGAAAGCAATTTTTTTATTTCTAATATTATATTTGGGCGACCACTAGTTTTAATAAATAGACCTAGTTTCCATACTGTTCATATTCATACTGTGCCCTAACTGTCAAATTGGTTTGAAGTTTTCAAATAATCAAATTAAAGAACTCAATTAGCAAGTTCTAGCACTACAAATCGTTATCCACAGGTTCGTTTCACCTTATTTAATATCTTTTTTTCAGTTGCAAGTGAAAATCCGCCCTAAGTTGTTCGCAGTAAGGTTCATACTCACTTGGGGTTAGGCAGCGGCGCCAGCGTGTCGCTGACGAGACTGTCGCTGTCCGCACTGCGCAGACGCAGCGCCGCCAGCTCGGCGCACAGCTCGCCGGCCACGTAGTAGCATTGCTCGGAGAATGTTATCTTGTTCACTGTGTGACGGATGAAGCCGGCCTGAACACATACAAATTATTATCATTTTTATATGCAACCCTAGTTTTAGTATATGAGAAACCCGAAACACGTGTCTAGTATGTTTATGTAAAGAATCTTTGTACAAAATTTCAAAACTGTATCATGTAAAATGACAAAGTTATAAGCTGGTTATGTTACCTATACTCCATTTGAAATAAGATTAGAAATTTAAACAAACCTTTTTTTACAGTCAGTTCAACCGATTCTGACTTCTATACTGTAGGCATAAGGATGGCATTAAAAGCAAAAAAGTAGTTACAATACCAACTGTTTACTGCAGCTGCCATTTGTCATGCCACCAACGCAATAGAAGTCAAAATCGGTTGATCGGACCGTAAAAAAGGTTTAAATAAATGTCTAATCTTATTTCAAATGGAGTATAGTATTGTATAAAAGACGAAAATGACTGAATAACATATCAACGCACAGCCGAAAATACTGGGACTAGTTTACACATTTTACATTAGATTCTTTCCACAACGTTACAATCACTCGACTACATTACATTTGGCTTACCTTCAGCATATGCGAGGCGTACTTCCGTGCGTCCCGTCGGTCCGTGATGCCGGCCACGTGCTGCAGGATCCAGTCCACGACGTCGGCGCCGATGAATGCATTCGGTATCGTTATCTTTAGCCACATACGGTCGCGGATTTCTAGACCTGTGAAATGGAAAATAATATCCTTGTTTAAATTTATTTTTTTAACAGTTTTACCGCGCGATTTGAGGCCAAGAAAGTACTTCAAAATTAAAGTTAATTTCGGAAGTCGGTGCCAAAAAAAACGATATACAAAACCAAAGACACCGACTTGCGAAATTAAAGTTTTCACTTCGTCGTGTTTATTTTTTTTTCATGTTTTTTATTTACTCTTTTTAGATATGGTGCGTACCCCACATAAATTCGTATACCTTCATTTGCTGCGTAAATAACAGTGACAGGAGTTTATTATAACATCAGCATCATAAATTATGAGGTAAAAATACATATAGAGGTATGAGGAACAGGGTGTAAAGTTCACTCATACTCTATTGGTAAAGGGAGGATCCTCCGACCAGACGGGTGTTGTGTCTGGTGGGCAACTGCCCGACGGTTGATGTCGGGATGTTGTACCTATCCAAATCGCGCGGTAAACTTTAACTGCGCGATCTAGGCTTTCTATGACGTGCGTCTTTGCGTAGTTCGCCTGTGGCGTTGTAGATGGCGCCACTTCTCTTTTTGTATTTCTACATATTGTTGCGAAGTGTTTTTCTGTAGTGTCGCTACATACATATTATTGAAGCTAACTCAAAAACTTCATCATTTCAAAACAAAGAAGAATTTTTCAAAGCCTACTAGTATTATATATGTGAAAGTTTGTATGTTTGCTACTCAATCACGGAAAAGGGCTGAACGGATTTGGATGAAATTTTGCACACAGATAGTTTATAGCCTGGATTAAAACATGGGATACTTTTTATCTCGGTAGTATATTTCCGTAAGCTAATCTTCAACCTCCACGCGGGCGAAGCCGCTGTCTATAGCTAGTCGGTTTATAAATGATGGAGGGTAGATTTAAATATTTATTTTATTAATTTTAGTCCAGAGGTCCTAGTTTAACTTTTGTTACTTTAAGTTACTTATAGCTATATTTGCATAATGCAGAATTGCATATGTAAGCGGGCATGCCCTTTATGCCTAGAGGCTTTTATTTAGATTGGAAGTTCTGTTTACGTTTTATTTTAATTTTCTATTATTTTTAGTTTTCAATCTTTGATGGTATATTGGCGTGTGCTAGCTGACATATGGCAAATTTTATGTTTTTTTTTTTGTGTTTCGTAATTTTTATTACCTATTATTGTATAGAAACAAGTTCTTCTAACTTAACAGACAGCTGTGCTGCTGGGGAGTTTGTTCCGCTACTTCTTCTTCCCAGCTAAAGCACTAGGAAGTGGTGAAGGGCGGGCGTTTTTGGGGGGACTGTCTTATGTAATTTTATTTTGACGTTCAAAAAGAGCTGACTCTCAGCCTAGTTTGAATAAATGACTTTTGATTTTGATTGATTTATTTGCATAAAACATGGCATACAAGCTGTTACATGAGTTAAGGATGAGATCATACATGTTTTGCTTAAGGTGGAAGCGCCAAGGTAGCCCGCGAAATTCAAATTTTGTTACGTTTTTTGCAATTTCCAGGTCACTGTCAGGTTGTATGGTGATCTAAATATGATTCGCGACCGTATCAAATATGGCTTTACAGAATCATAATCATTAGAATCAGCAATACATCTCTATAAGTTCATATTACTCTAAAGAATGACTATTTCATGAAATTATGACATTTGAGGGCAATTCTAACTTATGGAGTTGTATTGCTGATTCTAATGATTATGATTCTGAAAAGCCATATTTGATACGGTCGCGAATCATATTTAGATCACCATACAACCTGATACTGACCTGCAAATTGCAAAAAACGTAACAAAATTTGAATTTCGCGGGCTACCCTGGCGCTTCCACCTTAATATTAAAGCATGTAAAATGATTAGTTCAACTTATGTTCAAAGTATTCCTTAATGCTATAAAAATTATTATCATTTAGCCATTTATACAAATTAATTTTGAACAGACTGCTATTTAGTAATTTAAGTTTACATGGTAATGTGTTATATATACGTACAGCCATAGCTACACAACTTTTACTATATTTAGTTAATCGAGGGAATTCATCTAAAACAAGTCTAAATTTGTCACGCCGATTCCTAGAGCTTACTTCCGCTGCTGTTCTGAATAAATCTTTGTGTTTCCGTACAAACATACATGTTTCATATAGATATAGTGAAGGTAGTGGTTGATTATGGTATTTCTACAGTAACTTACCTGACTCCGGCCTCAGCATAGCCCTGACCACGAGCGCCATGTCCATATTGACTGACAGTTGTGGCTCCAGCCCCCCCGCGGGCACCGTGCTGGCGTCGCTGGCGCCCCGCTCGGACACTGACGACACGGGCAGGGCGGACAGCGAGGGCGGAGGAGGCGGGTACGCCTCGCGTAGGGCTTGGGTGTGGGCCACCCATGCACCTGGAAAAAACGGGGTACCTAGTTATTCCATCGAATGATACAGCAGAAATTAGGAAGTTGTAATTTTGTTCAGTTTATTTCAAATAAAATATCAATCCATACAAATTACAAATCATAAAACAGAGAAATAAATTATTATTTCACTTCTCATGCTCTAAAAGTACGTCAATATAGCCCTACGAAGCGGGACTAAAGTGACCACTTTAGTCTCTAGGGAGTGAAAAGTAATTAGTTTTTTTTAATTTCCTTCATGTGACATAGACAAACTCAAACAGCCAGTAAATATATTATTATCTGTCGTGTGCACCACCTTCATTGCGAAAATGTTGAGAGTTTTAGTTCCATGGTTTTTCAAATAATTCGAATTGTACATTTAGCTTCAAATAAAAATCAAAGCTTCAAGTAAAGTTCAAATCTTTTGTGATTTTTATTTTATTAAGTAATATTTATTAAATGTTTTTGTACTAAATTGACAATTTTCTCGCACTCAAAGTGAAAAGTACAGTTTGCACCTCGAGACTAAACGCCAAATTAATATACCCTCGGTTTCATTGACTCGATCGCACGCTCGGGAGTCAAACCACTTCTGGTATATTATGTCTTCGTTTAGTCCCTCGATATAAAATATACTATAAATATTGTGTTAGTCAAATCGTATACACCATGTTAGACAATAAATGCATCCATTTGTTGTGGATAGGGCAATCTGCACGAGATACAACCAACTGCAGGATACTGTTGCTATTGCCTCGCACGCGTTGCTTTCTTCCGTACAAACCGCATGAAAGCCGTCGGTTCGTGCCTCCGCAAACATTCCAGACGCACTTCATAGCGGTTCCCCCGGTCGAAAGTTATGAGCTAACATAAAAAAATACAGTCGAATTGAGAACCTCCTTCTTTTTGTTGAAGTCGGTTAAAAACGAGCACTTCGCTCTTCTTTGAGTTATACCTCAGTCCATGTTCCGCCGCGTACGCCACACAGATTGAGACAAGCTTATACAACGCCTCCGCCGACGGTCACAGCAGTACCATGTCGTCCGCATAACTGATATCATTTACGCTCACTCCGTGTACAAAACATCCCCCATGAGTACTGCTGAGCTCGCTCGTCGTTATACTAAAATTGTTTTTTTTTTTTAAGAGAAAACTTCTTAAGGCGCTTTGAGCACTTTTTGGGTGAACAAAAATCATGGAACTCGCGTCATCATAACCGAACGCTTTCCATGAGCTATATGTATACTTTGTATATATGTGTACTTTTTGGGTGAACAAAAATCGTGTAACTCGCGTCATATCAGATTATGAGCCACCGCAGGGGTCTATTTAAAATGGTGGTTCGGTGAACGAGCAGATGGATGAGTCACGCGCTGATGTCTTTTGGAAAAGTCCCTTACTTTCATTAGGAAATTCTAATTCTTTTATCCCTTTCTTTCCCTTTGTATTTTTATCGTAAAAATCTGTGCTGATACCTTTAATGGCTGAAGTCGATCGCTCGTTTATAATTTTTTTACCGGGAGCAATCATGACCCAAGACCCAATGTGAAATGCTGTATCGACGATTAAAAAAATACACACGTAATTGTTCAAGTTTTCACTTCTGTTGGCACTCCCGGAGTGCCACTTTTTTTTTTTTTCCGAGGTTTATCATAATCATCTTAACTTTTCCTAACTATGTTGAGGTCGGCTTCCAGTCTCACCGGATGTAGCTGAGTACCAGTATTTTACATGGAGCGACTGCCTATCTGACCTCCACAAACCTGGGTTTTACTATACCCCTTGGTAAGACTGGTTGTCAGACTTTCGGGCTTCTGACGACCCGTAACGACTGTCAAAGATCCACGAAAGACAGCCAGGACCAACGGCTTAGCGTGCTTTCTGAGGCACGGAAGGGTGTATGTAAAGATGGTCACCCATCCACGGATCAAGCGCGGCAACCGTAGCTTAACCTGATCGATCAAATCGTGCGGCTTTACTTAGCCACGACTCCTCTAATATGGATTACTGTTGTCCGAAATAATTGAAATTATCTGAATAACCTTTTTTGGTTTGACGTTTTCTAAAAATGAAACCTAGCTAGATCGATTTATCGCCCCCGAAATCCCCTGCATACTAAATTTCATGAAATACGTTGGGAGCCGTTTCTGAGATTTCGATTATACAAGGTGTAACAGAATGAACGCAAGACCTGAAAGTAGTTTGTTCCTAATTGACTACTGAATCGATTTCAGTAACTTTTAATATCTTTTTTTTTATCATGGATTTTTCCATACCTACCTCTGATTGAGCCAAAGAAAATTCAATCTTAATCCAGAAGAAATAAGACTCAATTTTAAATGCATAAAGTAATGCTTGGGTCGACACGTTTTTCTTAATAACATCAGTTAGCTTTAAAAAAAACATAGTTTTGGTCATCGTATTATGCTGTTAACTCAATACTCTAATTAGGGTGTATGAGGTCTTGCGTTAATTATGTTACTCGTTGTATATACCAAGAATTGCTCGTTTAAAGGTACTAGATGTAAGTTAATTAACATATAATTATATCTGTTTCACTGTGGCCTCCTTTCAAAGGACGTCTTTACATAGTATAAAACAAAGTCACTTTTCGTATCTGTACGCTCAGATCTTTTAAACTACGCAACGGATTTTAATGCGGTTTTCAGAAATAGACAGTGGTTCAAGGGGAAGGTCACTTGTATAGAAAACTATATGGGGTATATCCATTTTACCCGCTGATGTACCCCACTCTGTTTGTACACGGTATGGTCGGGTACAACCAACTAAGGGTACGACGGGAATCCACGCTTGTCGCGTATCTGGTGAGGTTACTTCGTGGCATTGAGCATAACCCGGGAGTACTGCAACACCTGAATTTATGTGTACCAGACCGCTACGTGCGGAGGTGGCGCCGCCCGCCGCTACTGGCCGTACCAGTTGCCAGGACGAACCTTCTCGCCAAAGCACCACTGACCCGCCCAATGCGGATTATTAACGAACTTCACTGGAAGATCGATGTATTTACATGCCATTTGAGTGAATTCGCAAAAATACTGTTGTTTATTTTATGTTATAGTGTAGATTAGACGTTATGTTGTTGTTTTATTTTTATTTTATATTTTTAGTTTTTATTTTTTTAAATATTGTGTATAAGTAAATTAACTTTAAGACCGCGCTATCGCATTAGGTATACACCTGTAATTATAGTTGTAAGGGAGATTTTAATAAATAAATAAATAATACACCGACCTCCACACGGGCAAAACCGCTGAAAAAGGCTAGTCTGACACTATAATAGTCCAATACAGTCCCTGAAACGTAACAGTATGTTTATTAACCAGTGATTATTGTAATACATACCAGGATCGATAGGCCTCACAGGCTCAGTCCTGGGGATAGTGAAGTACCCCTTAGGGTTGGGGTCCCAGCACTTGGCGACCACCAACTTGATGGGTCCCGGCTTCTGCACCACCTCCCGTAGCACCCTCACGGCTTCATCATTTGTCATGTCTTCGAAGTTTACGTCGTTCACCTGGAATTGTACGTTTGTTGTGTTAGATCTGCAGGCTTAGCATGACGCTTTCTATTTCTACTTTACTGTAGTATAGAAATCGCTTGTCTACATTTTTCTGTGAAAAACTGTCACGTGTCTATACGTAAACGTCATTTTCGTCTACTCTTCCGACGACAAAACTCTTGTCTATGGTTCTCGTGCTAAGCCTGCTAGAGGTGTATACCTATTAACACTGTAATTTTGAAAACATTGTAAAAGCCAATTATTTTTAAAAGAGTAACTAACGGTGGAGTTTCTTGCCCATTCTTCTCCATACGAAACTACATTTTAGGAAGGGGCGACTAGAATTAATTCTATTTCAAAGTAAATATTGACGCTCCCATTTTTTTTTTCCCGTGGGTGTCGTAGAAAAGGCGACTAAGGGATTTACTACAGAATGGGCAGCAGCGTTCTCTATACATTTGACCACCATACTGCGATCGCCAATCCGCCTGCCAAGCGTGGCGATTATGGCAAAGCCCCCCCTTTTGGGGGAGGCCTATGTCCAGCAGTGGACGTCTTTCGGTTGAAATGGTGATGATGATTGACGCTCAATAGTGCCTTTTATGTGCCTATGTTTATATAGTATAAAACGAAGTTGCTTTTCGTGTCTGTACGCTTAGATCTTTTAAACTACGCAACGGATTTTAACGCAGTTTTCATTAATAGACAGAGTGATTCAAGAGGAAGGTTTATATGTTTATTACACCGATCTCTACGCAGGCGTAGCCGCTGGAAAAATCTAGTTTGAAATAAATGCTTTGTACTTTCTTGCCGGCTCTACCTGAACAGACAGCTGTGCTGCTAGGGAGTTTGTTAAGCTACTTTTCTTCCCAGCTAAAGCACTAGGAAGTGATGAAGGATTTAGGGCATTTTGGGAGACTGCCTTATGTAAGTTTGACGTTCGAAAAGTGGTTATTCTCAGCCTAATTTGAATAAATGACTTTATCATCGACAACGACCGATTCTAACAGTGCACCTAGCTTTTGACGTTTTATAAGTGCCTACGTCATCGAGTGTGCGAATAAATTAAATCGCGATATTATAACGTCCATACGGACGAGAACTACCGATATAATTACGTCCATACAGACGTGGACTAACTTTTCTGAAATGCTTTCCATGCAAACTGATTTTTCTTTCTCTTTTTGCAATATTATCTGCCCTTTTCCCAGCAATGTTGGGGTCGGCTTCCAGTCTAACCGCATGCAGCTGAATACCAGTATTTTACATGGAGCGACTGCCTATCTGACCTCCACAACCCAGTTACTGGGTAACACGAAACCCCTTGGGAAGACTGGTTGTTAGACTATCGGGCTTCTAACTATGTCCCAATGCTAACATGCTATTATAGTAGATAATGTATGTGTATTATAAGTATATAAACTATTTAGGTACCAATCTTATTTATTATTCATTATGATACAATTTGTATAGCTAGTTTTTTTCAATCATTGTTCCTCTCAACCTAAGCACCTGCCATCTAATCTCTTCACCACCCTTGGTAGACTGGTAGAGAATGCCTAAGGCATTAAGTCCGCCTTTGTACCTTTTTTGTGTGCGAGAAGTTTAAATAAATAAATAAATAAAGGCCTCCCCCAAATCCCTCTAAGTATCGTCTTCCAGGGCCACCTCCATCCAACCCTTGCAATACGCATCGAGGTCACCTCGCCACCACTTCTTGTAATTAAGTCTGGACTATGTGGTGCATTCCTTATGGTGGCTTTTACAAAAATACAAAGTTATATTATACAATACTATATTCATTCTTGTTTACAAAACATTCAAGACAATTGACATAGACTACTTTAGTACTAGAGATGTGCCGACTAGCCAATTAGTCAGTTGTAAAGAGGCCGTCTATTCGGCCAAGTCGATCACGGCTTCGGGGGTATTCGTCAATTACCGTGACGCTTCGTTTACAGCTGATTCGCACCCAAGTCGAATGTCGTTGATAAAATATTATAAATATTTTTATTTTTTCTTCACATAAGTAATTTTAGAGAATGATTACCAAATGAAAGGTTGATTTACATTTCAAAATGTGTAAGACTGATTCTTAAATAAAATTTTAATTAACAATCAAGAAATTCATACATAGTATGAAGCATAGTCAGCGCTCTTTGCCGAATAGTCGCCGACTAAGAAAGTGGCCGGATAGTCGGCTTTACCCAGTATTCGGAACATCTATAGTTATTATAGCATTGTTTTGATTGAAACTATCTCATAACAAGTTTTATTGCCATTCAGTGTTATTATCTGCAAACGATAGTCGAAGCTCTTTGCCGAATAGTCACCGCATACGAAAGTGACCGGATAGTCGGCTTTACCGAGTTGTCGGAACATTAACATCTCTATTTATTATAGCATTGTTTTGATTGTATCTCATAACAACTTTTATTACCATTCACAGTATCGTGATGACTTAACCTTTCAAGTGCACATTATTATCTTGACTTAATCTCTGCTTTGATTATGTCAAGATTGTATGATTGATTATGACTACAGAAGTAGCCTAAATGTCTGGTAACTGGTGGATATTGGTATTTTATATTCTATAGTAACTAACTCGACGTCCACAACGGACGTAATAAAACCGCGGTAGGATTTTTTCGCAGACTCGATATTGAACAGTGGAGCAGTGGTAACGGCCGAGACTTAGTTGTTGGTCGTAAGTTCGAACCCAGACGGGCACTTTAGTTTGTGTAAATTATTTCATCTTGCTAGCTCTTTTTGACAAATTTCGTGATTCTAGGTCAACGGGAACTACCATATAGGTTTTCGACCCAAAACCTATAGGGTACTTCCGGTTGAGCTAAAATTGACAATTTTGGTAAAAAAACAAGGTCTTATAGCACAAGTACAGGGAAAATTCCGAAAAATAAAAAAAGTTGAAAATTAAGGTAAATTTTGGTACTTCAAGTTTTCGCGAAAATCTAAATTTGCCCATATCTTTTTAACGTGTTGACGTGTTGATTTTTATACACCTAATAGGGACTATAGACCTCAGTATCTGGTAAAAAAATTAACTTGCTAGGTCCACCCGTTCCTGAGAAAATCGGTAGTGACCAGGCGCGGGCCGAGGGGTGGGGGGGGGGGAAGCCGTAAACGTAAAGCTTAAAATATAAATTTTTCGAAAATATAATACATTTTCTTACTAATATGTAGGTAGTCTTTGTCTGTGACCCCCCAAAGACTGGCTGCGACCGCGCCTGGTGGTGACACACGGACAGACAGACAGACGGACAAGAGAGTGATCCTATAAGGGTTCCTTTTGTTACCTTTTGAGGTACGGAACCCTAAAAACGCACTGGTCAGCGCCGAGAGTTGATTGAACACACACTGTTCGAATTTCGACGAGTTCAGATGCACTCTGTTGGATTCTGAACTCTCGCTACAACACCGAGAGTTGGAAATCCAGCGCGCGAAAGATCCCGCCGCGATTTTATTACACGCGTGTTTACGTCGACTAGTTGGGTTTTAGAGATAATAGTGTTGAATATTGAATTTACTCACATCTAGTTTATAAAACTGGACGCTGATCAACAACATAGGTAGAAATGGCTAAGCATAATGATGTTGTGGTTCATTATCAAAACAGCTTGTGAATGTCCACCAAATTGTTTCTTTAATTGCCTTGAACTGCAGGCTTAGCATGACGTTTTCTATTTCTACGAAGAATAGACAGTGCTTTTTCTATACAAAGTGAGATTTCGTTTCTCCATTTTTGACATCGCACCGTAGATATCCTTGTACAATCTGTCATTTTATCTTTCGTTTGTCTAGGTCCTTATAAATGTAGACTATTTCAGAAGAATATTTCTTCCCAAACCGTCAAAATCACACTGACAACAAACTTTCTACTCTACGACCACAAAGTTATCCTCTGCACTATCGCACGGCGATGATGCAGTTATCACCGATGTGTCGCTCAACTGTCAGCCAAGCTGAATATATGATTATCTACAAAATCATGATTGCCTGTTCTCCGCTCTTTTAAGTCTGTAGATAGGTTTATGTGATGACATGAGTGTGATATTCCTCTTAACAATAACTTATTGAGAATTTCTCTTCAATTGTGTTGGAAGTGATTGCATTCAGTTCTAACAATATGAACCAGAAACTCTCAGGTAAATGAAGATAAGCAATGAGCATTCTTTGGCAAAATGAACAGTAGGAGTTGTTTTAATTCATTGTTGATAAATGTTTAAATCTAACTTATAAACTCTTGTAATGTTTTATCCTGAACTTCTAATATTATTTGTATTAGTTGAGTATATTACCTTTAGTAGGTAAACAATAGTGGTATGCGATTTGAGTCAGCGCTATCAAAACTTTTGTGCTTTCAAATAATATTGTGTCCTGTGTTACTATAGAATGTTTATATAGAATAAGAATAGTAACACTCACTCAGTGTAAAATGTTTGTAAATGTAAGTTAGCCTAAAAACTTGTTATTTAAATGGTTTTACACAATTAGATTAAGTACATAATGTATGTGCTCTGTAATATTATGTATAAATTAAAGACATAAAATAAAAATCAATAGGACTTACAAATGACTAGTATCTTGACTAAATTAGCAACAAAATAATGACATACCTGTAAAATCATGTCTCCTGGCTCTATCCTGCCGTCCAGAGCCACAGCACCACCCTTCATAATGCTGCCGACGTATATTCCACCATCACCACCCTTATTTGACTGCCCGACTATGGAAATCCCCAAAAAATTGACCGTATCCATGTTCAGAGTCACTGTTATAATGTGCATAGACATTGTAGAGTCCGTAATTGACGAGTACGAAGAAGTTCGAGACATAACTTGAGGCCTCTTTCGCCGTCTCTGTGGCCTTTTACGAGAACTCACTTGCAGGTGAGAAACACTGCTGCATTCTGTTAGGGCTCTGTCCACAGACGCGTTAGTGTGCCGGCCAGTCGTTGTGGTGATTTCCGACTGACTGTCGAACAGACTGGTGGAGTCTAAGTCAGAACTTAGCACGGAGGCAGTCTCATATTCCAAACCATGGTTCCCGTACTTTGAGTGGCCGTTTATCCGTAATCCCCGGTACTTATACTTGTCGCAGGATGCTCGATGGCCAGGCCGCGAGCTGATGGTGCTGTCGGTGTCCGTACAGGTGTCTCGGGTGACAGGAGCCGGAGCACCATGGGTTTGTTTGCCTTTACCAGCATTGCTATCAGTGCACTGCGAAGCGCCATCGGAAGGGTTCGAGCCCTCCGCAGACACTAGCCACGACACAACACGACCGTTAAAACACGGCAAATGAGCGTTATCGTCAACAATTTCCTCTTTAACAACACCAAAATCATCGTCCATAGATTTGAAGAAAAACTTATAGTTCGGTCGGTTCAACTGGTTTTTGAAGTCCAACAACGTCACTTTCTCCGGTGAGATCGGAATTTTCACTAAATACGGGGTTTCCTCATCGTCTATGTAATAAATAACTTTCGTCTCCTCCATTTTTAATGCATTTATTTATTGAATAACAACACCCTTACGATCTATAAATATCGGTCGCCATCACAAATATGGCGATAAATCTAGTACCGCTATCCGGCACCACGGGGCACTACTGTCGCTTTCTTTATCAAAACGTTCGGATACACATGCCGAAGTGCCAAAAGTCCATAAAACCGATTGAGAAAACTTTGAGACCCACTGACTTTTCTACATAATCTATTCGTTTTATTTCGTCTGTGGCATTTGTTTATTAATTTTTGAATTCAAATAGTCGTTGTTTGTTGTCGAAAGTTTTATTTCGTGAATTATAACGCAAAATCTCAAACTCTTAACAAACAATAACAAAAATGTGTTCAGAATCGAAAGAAACTTGGTTTTTGGACATTGTGGATAAACTAGACGACTTTTGCAAACGAGTGGACGGTAATTACTGTACAATCTAACTTCATGTTCTAACGATAGTTCTTGCAGATTTCTCATATAATCTCCCAAATAATTACAGAAAAGATCGTAAAAGAACAGCAGCAAATGAAAGCATGCAAGAAAAAGACGGAACTAGAGACGAAACTGGCACAAGAAATGAAATTACATGTGAGTTCAACCTATCCATAATCTTTCGATTATCATCAAACTTCATTTATGACCCATGATTATTCAAAAAAATCACAGAGGCACCTCTGTCTATGTGATTTTTGACAACAGTTGCTGGCTGGCTGTAGCCAGCCCAGGTAGCTCCACAGTAGCCCGGGAAATTCAAATTTTCTTTTTTTTCACGACTTTTTCATGAAATGGTCAATGACATTATTGAACTTAGAGAATTTTAGTCTAATAAGCTAAGAGTCAATTCAATTTCCTTTTGTTCTTTCCACAGAATGAGCTAAGCGAGCGCCTAGCAGAGCTGTCCCGTCGTGGCAGTGAGCTGGACCGAGTGTGCGCCACCTTCGAGTCCCAGCTCACCATCGCAGACAGCGACAGGAACAGATTGGATAATGCTAAGTTAGTTTAGTTCTGGTGAAAAGTTTGTGTTACTAAATGCTGAGGCTGTATTTTCGGTGGGCAGCGGCGAGCGGTAGTGGATGATGATAATGATGATAGGAACTCCCTTTTCCACACTAAGACTCTTAAATAGCAGCTTTCGATCAATTGAGACTGCATTTTCGGCGGGCAGCGGTAGTGGATGATAACGATGATAAATGGGACTCCCTTTTCCGCACTCAGAGTCACATTTGGTCCGTTGTGCGTGGGGGTTCTGGCTAAGAGCTTGTTCACACTTTCGGTTAATAATCGGTAGTCGGCTGGAACAAGGCGGTAGCGGGGAGAGGGTTATCGGCCCCAACATCCGACAAATGTGAACAGCGCCGTACTTACTTATAAGCGAGCGAGATCCGACACGATTTTTTTCCGGGCGTAGAAGGCTGGCAAAACACCCGACATTTCTTGTTGGCGCCGACAAGTGTGAATAGCTTCATATAAAATGCTCTGCCGCTGGAACATCCGATTAAAATCCGGTCCCGACACCCGACAAGTGGGAACCGGCTGTAAAAAAGCCAGCCTAACTCCTAACAAAAGCTTCCTGGGAGCTTCACACGCTTCGCAGAGCGATCTCATTGTTCCGAGGATTTCTTCACGTTGAGCCTCGCCTCACATTCCAGGATGACGATGACGTGGGCGGCTGATTCCTCGGCGTCACGGCAGCCGCTGTAAAACAGGCTGTCTGTGGCGCCTATTAAGAAGATGTTTGTTAAGGGGATTGAGCGGTAGTGGAATAAAATACGCAGCGGAACTCTAGCTGTTTTTTTACTGGATGGTGCACAGTGTATTATCAACCCATTTTTCGGAAATCAATAACTGTCTAATAATAATTGTAAGAGAGGAGACCGCCTTGTTTGTATTTATAGTATTTGCAAGTGCATGACTGTTGTGCATGGGGTCCTCTGTTTTTTTTTTGAGTTTCTGAAATCATCAAATAATTTCTCCCGCTCTGGGTGGAGCAGCAGGGCGTTTACTGACTAAAACCCACGTGTTCCCTCAGTTGCCTGTGTGCCAGGGGCGACGGTATCTCTTTCGAACAACCTGCACCCCTGGCAGGCATCGCCCCTTGCGGACCCCACCAGCTGGTATGGGGTCCTCCGTCTTGGTTCGATTCCCAAGTTTTATTGGCAAACTATAATTTATTTATTTATTTAACCATTTATGCACACACATATAAACAGACAAGAAGAAAGGAACAGAAAAATACGTACATAGGTAATGCTTATTTCTACAGATGCTTTTCTAAAAAGAATATCTCCGTAGCAGCACGGAGTCTGGGCTTGTGGCCAGCGATGGCAATAGGCTCGCCTCCTATAACGAAAGACAACATCATCATCATCGTCTCAGCCCACTGCTGGATATAGGCTTTTTCCTGTTTTCGCCATACTTCTCGGTTCCGTGCGTCTCTCATCCATTTGTTTCCCGGGACTTTGACTATATCATCAACCCAACGCGCTTTTAGACGGCCCTGGTTTCTTTGACCTGACCTTGGCCACCATTCGCTCACAGCTTTACTCTATCAGCCATCTCCTCGTCTAACAAGATGTTCTGACCAACTCCACTTGAGGCGCATCGCCATGTGTAATAAGTAATAGTCTTTCTATGCCGTCTGAATGTATATTCCACATCTCATCGTCATTCTAACTGTTTCAGAGAGACATACCAGATAGCTAAGGAGCTGACCGGCATCAGATGGGACTTCAGTGCACCTCCTCATGTTGCCAAAGGATGTATCCTTTTAAAAGTTTTCTCTACTATACATGCTGTAGGGCTAAACACCGTTCCTTGAAACCAGTAGTTTGGTTTCGTTTATAGAACGTAAAATCAATTAATGTCTCCTTTATTTTTATTTTATGATCTCTTATTGCAAAAACTAACCTTATTTTAGGCTGGATGAGATGTGGTATGTCTCCAGAAACCGCAAGGTTTCGATTTTATCTTCGCTTTTCCGTTACAATATAAACTTTGATTGGTGGTAGGTCGGTCCTACGCCTTAGATATATTCATTGACTGGCACTTTCAAATATTTTATGGAAAGCACATTTCCTTTGCTGGCTTTTTGCGGCTGCTTGATGATGCGTCCGCGCGTCAGGTGACGGGCGCTATTTGATATTGTAGTTTCTTGATATGATATTGTAGGTATTTAAAAAAAAGGCTCTGAACTGAGTAGCACGCAAAAAATCTTTTACATTATTTATTTACGTATTCATAAACATTTTTATTACTAATATTCAAGTATGTATCTATTTTATTTGCCTGCGTCCGTGTGTCACTGCGGGGTGCCAACTGAAAACCAGCGCTGGGTGTCTAACGCCCAGCAAATGCTGAGATGGTAACCCTTTCGGTATGGGCACGCTCAGCACAATTTTACTGCAATTTTATTGTTATGTTTATTGTTCTCTTTCTTTTTTTATATGTTTGTTGCTGCTGTGTTGTGTCTGTGTCGAATAAATGTTTTCTATTCTATTCTATTCTAAAGTCAGCTTTTTTCCACAATAACATTTCACCCTACGCGCGAGGGCAACAAACTTGCGTCTCAATACAGGAGGGGGTGCGGGGACCACGCCGCGT
Organism: Antitype chi; assembly: GCA_947359405.1. NCBI lineage: Eukaryota > Metazoa > Arthropoda > Insecta > Lepidoptera > Noctuidae > Antitype > Antitype chi. Next base: position 11,720,683 of record OX375834.1, on the reverse strand, counting down.
GGCCCGACTCCGACGCACGGTTCGTGACTCCGGTCAGTCAGCTGTCAGGTCTCGCTAGTGATCGCATGTAACGCCGCGTCGTAGCGTCGCTCATTTAACTCGCTCGTTTATTTTATATTTAAGTCAACTACCCATGGTTTAAGTGACAACGGTGTTTACCCTTACATCCTGTATATCTAATTAACGGTCTTCAGAAGGGTCAAGTGCGTAGCAATCGCAAGCGGCCGTGCGTGTATGACCAGTGGCCCTCGTTTCAGTTTCTTTTAACCATCTCGATCTAACGCATCGATGTATGAACGTAAACGGGGCAAAAGAAGTATGTAACAACGAGTAACATAATTAACGCAAGACTTCATACACCCCAATTAGAGTATTGAGTTAAAAGCATAATACGATGACAGCTAACTGATGTTATTAAGAAAAACGTGTCGATCCAAGCATTACTTTATGCATTTAAAATTGAGTCTTATTTCTTCGGCAGTAAGATTGAATTTTCTTTGGCTCAATAAGTGGTAGATATGGCAAAATACATAATTTAATAAAAACTTTTTCCAAAAAAAAAAACAACCGACTTCCTAAAAAACACTGCAAAGTGAAAAATAACTTTAATTTCGGAAGTCGGTGTCTTTGGAGCTGTATTTGAATTTTTTGTCACCGCCTTCCGAAATTAAAGTTATTTTTCACTTTGCAGTGTTTTTTAGGAAGTCGGTTGTTTTTTTTTTTGGAAAAAGTTTTTATTTTTCACTTTTTAGTGGTGCACATGTGCTTACCCCTTCACAGCATACCGGCGTGATGTTATGTTATGAACTGGTGTAAGCAATAGACAGAGATGAGATTTCAGCAAACCCAGTCCATTTGCTATCATTTATTGAGGAGTTCCGTTGCCTATCTCCAAAGTTCTTCATCAAATCTTCACCAAATTGAAATGAGACCACTACGAGAAAGTATTCTTCCAAAAAATACCTAAATCGCTTTGTGTGCCTATAAAATTTGAAGAGTTCTCTCTATTTCTCCAGGATCCCATCATCAGATCCTGACTTGATGATCATGGGACCACCTGGGAAGTATACCCTTTCAAACAAAAAAAACAAAATCCAAATCGGTCCAGCCATCTTCGAGTAATCGGGGAACATACATAAAAAAAAAAAAAAAAAAAAAAAAAAAAAAAAAAAAAAAAAAAAAAAAAAAAAAAAAAAAGGTTCCGACGAATTGATAACCTCCTCCTTTTTGAAGTCGGTTAAAAAGTAGTCAATTAGGAATAAACTATTTTCAAGTCTTGCGTCTATTCTGTTACACCTTGTATAAGGATCGTAGTAGTTGGCGTTCTGTAGTCCTGCTTACCATGGGAATCGGGCGTGAATTTATGTATGGATGTTTAATTAACCCATTTACTTACGATAGTACTATTTTATTCATCCCTTTTGTACCGAACATTCTGACCCGTACAAGACAGTTATTCATTTACTGTATCCATAAATCCTTAACTCCACAAAACAGATATAAAAAGTGAATCCCGCAAGCTGCTGCAGCCGATTGAACTGGACATGTCTAGCGGGGCCGACAGCGAAGCCCTATGGGCGTTGCTGCAGTCCACCGCAGCACCCGGCTGGCCTCTTACCGTGGACTATCAGAACAGGCCTGCAAATGTGGCTGAGAAGTTGAAACAAGATGTTTAAATATTAACACGTCTATGAAATACATGGACATGCGAGCACGTTATAATGTTACCGTGGACAGAAATGATGCTGCTGACTTTGGTACCCCCCTCCAATAGCCATAATGTAATACACAGTTGGATAGCTGTGAGGCACCTAATTAAGGACTAAACTCAAAGGCAGTTAACTGTAGTTTAAAAGAGATATATTCCAGATAGGTACAATGTTAATTCGATGTTGGTTGGTAAGCATTTTGAGTGCGCGCGCGTACCGTCGTCGGAGATCCGGCTCGAAGGACCATTTGTAGTGACCTCATTAAGGACTAAACTCAAAGGCAGTTAACTGTAATTTAAGAGAGATATATTCCAGATAGATACAATGTTAATTCGATGTTTGTTGGTAAGCGTATGGAGAGCGCGCGCGTGTCGTCGGAGATCGGTAGCGAAGGGGCTCGACCGGCCGCGTCCCGCACGACGCTCCTCTCGCCGCCGCCCGCCGCCTTCCGCTTCCTCACGACAGGTCGGAGGCGCCCGAACTTTTTAAACTGAATAGAAGTTACTAAGCGCATAATCCGTATACGTTCAATGTGCCAAACATTAGTCAGTTTTAGCAACACAATTATTTTATAATCCTTTACCCTTTTATGCATCATTAGAAATGTGTTGACATCACAAGCTGCTTTCATGGATTCAATGCCAACTGCATCGATTGGCAACATAAAAATGAAATATAAGAATTAACTAGGTACTGTTGTACCTAAGGGGTTCTAGGTACAAATAAATTACTTAATAGAGTTTAACTTTGTATATTATGATAAGTTAAGACTTTTACAAGGCCGCGCCTAATATAATCATTAAAGATTTTCTTAGGATCAAACTCATCCTATTCGCATTGACGGATAGAATCCTAATCTCATCATCTTGATAGTTCAAATGTGACAGTCATTCAATTACTGGCCTGTATTAACATAAAGGTTACATGCTATAAGCAACAAACCTTTACAGTACCTATGTACTTATCGTTTTTCTAGCTGGCTGTACCGTTTTTCCAAAATCTGTGGATGCAGTTCGCAATTACTGAAGAAGTTAAGGACAGTCAAATAAGAACGTTTTTCTGTAGTTATGACAGATACGGTAGCTTCCCTTACTGCCTCGTCTCAACTTCCTCCGTGTATTACTCAGGGCCCCAACTCTGTATGATTATAGTGATTCCCCGCAGAATCTTACTACGTCAATATCGTGTCTAGAAACCAATGTAACGGTAAAGAATCGAAATGTCATATTCTGTATGTTCCAAGACAATTTTTAATACGACATTAGCAGAATTCGTGTGTGATTGACGTGGTTACGAATGAGGTATCGTTAAGTGGTCATAGTAAAGTAGGGCCCAGATCAGACAAGGGTCATTGGATTTTTATACTAAATCCTAATATCTTTCTAATGATAAATCATTTATTCCTATTGGAGCAGGTACCAGCTTCCATACATTTCCTGACGTCATCCTTTCAAAGCGTCTTTATATATTTCCATACATTTTACTTCCCTGTGTTATCGTGACGGCCGTGACGTGGACGACCGCGATAATATCGTCACGTTAAAAATTATATAAGCGCACAATAGATTTTTCAACACACTAGCTTGTAAAGTGACTCTTAGGGTCAGCTCACACCGAGACGCGACGCGACGCGCACTTTTTAAGATAGCAACAGAATATCTAACTTATTTACAACACGAAAAGGTATAATTTCACTACGTGAAAGCGTGTCGAATAACGCTGAGATGCACCGTGTTGTGCAGCCAGTATACCTTATTGTGATGTAAATAAGATCCATTTTGTATCGTGATCTTAAAAAGTGCGCGCAGCGTCGCGTCGCGTCTCGGTGTTATCTGACTCTTATGGCAACGCATTTAGGTTAATAATTCAGCATATTATGCACTCGCATTTGTTACTTTACATTACCACACTAGTGATTTTAACTTAATTTTTTTTTTTTTTTTCAATATCTGCAACGAGTTTTTTTATAAGCTGTTTAGCGCGGTATTGCCAGTCCATTTATTTACTCAAAATCAAAACCAGCGTGCCAGTTTCCATAAATATTTGTTAACGTTTTTGTTTGCTCCAATTATTACAAGTTAATAACAATAGAGACAGCTCTGGACAGAGAGGTAGAAAGAGAGTAGGGAGGCAGTTGCCCAGCTGTGGGACGATTTTAGCCATAAAAAATAAAATAAAACGGCCAAGTGCGAGTCGGACTCGCGCACGAAGGGTTCCGTACCATTATCTATCATAAAAACCATATGGGCAAATTTAGATTTTCGCGAAAACTTGGAAGTACAAAAAAATTCCAACATTAAAAAAAAATCCTTTATTTGTGCTGTAAGACCTTGCTTTTTGCCAAATTTCGTGATTCAAGGTCAACGGGAACTACCCTATAGGTTTTCGACCCAAAACCTATAGGGTACTTCCGGTAGAACTAGAATTGTCAATTTTGGTTAAAAGCAAGGTCTTACAGCACAAGTAAAGGGAAAATACCGAAAAATAAAAAAAAGTTGAAATTTAAGGTAAATGGTACTTACAAGTTTTCGCGAAAATCTAAATTTGCCCATATCTTTTTATTGTGTTGACTCAGGACCTTGATTTTTATACACTTAATAGGGACTATAGACCTCAGTATCTGGTATAAATTTCAACTTGCTAGGTCCACCCGTTCTTGAGAAAATCGGTGGTGACACACGGACAGACAGACGGACAAGAGAGTGATCTGATAAGGGCTCTTTTTGTTACCTTTTGAGGTACGGAACCCTAAAAACAATATAAGTCTGTTTATTTCCTCGCAAGTGTGTTGAATAATCGTATGAAATGCGTGTGCAATGACCAACATTGCACACTTGTATCATAAATATCATAATGTACAGACGCCAGCATATCAAGCTACCCCAAACTGTCAAATTTATTTGATAGATTTTCAACCTTATTACAATACTATAGGGTTCATGTTCAATTGGGAAAATTTTACAGTTTGGGATATCTTGACCTGCTGTCGTCTGTACTATTTAACCGACTTCAAAAAGGAGGAGGTTATCAATTCGTCGGAACCTTTTTTTTATTTTTTATTATTTATGTTCCCCGATTACTCGAAGATGGCTGGACCGATTTGGATTTTGTTTTTTTTTTGTTTGAAAGGGTATACTTCCCAGGTGGTCACATGATCATCAAGTCAGGATCTGATGATGGGATCCTGGAGAAATGAGAGAACTCTTCAAATTTTATAGGCACACAAAGCGATTTAGGTATTTTTTGGAAGAGTACTTTCTCGTAGAGGTCTCATTTCAATTTGGTGAAGATTTGATGAAGAACTTTGGAGATAGGCAACGGAACTCCTCAATAAACGATAGCAAATGGACTGGGATTGCTGAAATGTCATCTATGTCTGTTGCTTACACCAGTTCATAACTTAACATCACGCCGGCATGCTGTGAAGGGGTAAGCACATGTGAACCACTAAAAAGTGAAAAATAAAAACTTTTTCCAAAAAAAAAAACAACCGACTTCCAAAAAAAACACTACAAAGTGAAAAATAACTTTAATTTCGGAAGGCGGTGACAAAAAATTCAAATACAGCTCCAGGCACAGACTTCCGAAATTAAAGTTATTTTTCACTTTGTAGTGTTTTTTTTGGAAGTCGGTTGTTTTTTTTTTTTGGAAAAAGTTTTTTTTATAATAAACGATAATGAAATAAGCGTCTTCTGTTTTGCATGATGTAATAATATTTAGTAATTAATTTTAGTTGTAGCTTTATTGTAAAATATTATTAAAATACTAATAACTTAATTGAAGTTTTTTGTTACGGGTCGTCAGTCCCCCGAAAGTCCGACAACCAGGCTTACCAAGGAGTATCGTATTATCCAGTAACAGGATAATGGAGGTCAGATAATAGGTAATAGGTAAGACGGTCTGTTGCCCGCAACTCCACGTCAAAGCGCGTATTTTGCGTACGGGTGGGAGAATCGGTCATTCGATCCACCCCGGCTCCTCGAGAGAGCCCAGCAACGCCTTGGTATTGCTGACAATCTCACGTAGGGTAGCTGGGTTACCGAAGTGTTTAGCCCTGTAGGTGGCGACCACCGGGCAGTGTAACAGCACGTGCGCTGCCGTCTCGTCGTCCTCCATGCAGGCCCTGCACAGTGGACTGTCTGTAACTCCTATGACAAAGAAATGTTTGTTAAATGACCCATGGCCAGTTACAGCTGCTGTAACTGTACGCAGCTGTGGTTTAGTTAGACGGAGAATCTGTTTTGTGAGGCGGGCATCGATCGCAGGAAGTGCTTCCTTAGCCTGCCTGCACTCACCTAGATCCAGCCATATCTTGTGATGTTGGTCTCTGGTTCGTTTCCTTACCAGAGTGCGTAGATACCCGAAGGGGAGAGGCACGATGGGTTCTGGTCCCACCGGTGCCATACTCGACCCTCTCCTGGCAAGTTCATCGGCTGCATCGTTACCTAGCGAACCGCTGTGGTGGAGGTCAGATAGGCTCCATGCAAAATCCTGGAATTCAGCTGCATCCGGTTAGGCTGGAAGCCAACCCCAACATAATTGGAAAAGACAGGTAGATGATGATGAGTATGAATTAAAATTTTTAATGAGGGTGTTTATGAATATTCAAGCCACCAGTTGGCGCCACTTTGACAAGAGGTCTTACAGTTCGACAATGAACTTAAAATATTTGAAGTCATTCGTTTCATTCTTGCATTCACCATTCAGTCCGTAGGCGCTTTGACACTTTTGACAGGTGCCCGGACCTCACGTCTCAGCAGGTCTAGACATAACACATTTCTGTTAGCGTTCACGCTAAACGCTACGCCAAATAGGGTATTTTCCAATTTATTAAAAACTATTCTAAGTTGAAGATTGGGACGAAATATGTAACAGAAAAATAAAAGTAAATTGATATAAGTATATCCATTTTCTCATTAAAAACGATTTAAATCAAATTTATTATTCGTTGTTTTGAATTTACCGCCAAAACGCTCCTTACGATGATTTTTTTGTCACGTGGCCACACGACGTCAACTTTGCGTAAACTAAAGTAGTTGGTAAGTAAACAAGTGAATGTCGAGTTTTTAATTAACAAGATTTTTAATGGACAGAAAGTGATATTACTGGCGTGCGGTGCCTCTGTGCACAAATACTTCGAAAACTGAGCCAAACAAGTATTTTTACCGGTGTCGTTTACACAAAGCTGAAGTCACGATGTCACGTGATAAAAAAGTAATCGTAAGGAGCGTTTTGGCGGTAAATTCAAAAAGGAAAAATAACTTTGATTTTAATTGAGAAAATGGATAGAAATAAATTTATTTTTATTTTTCTGTTAAATATATCGTCCTAATCTTTAAATTAAAATAGTTTTTATTAAATTGGAAAATACCCTATTGTATGGGAATGACATTACCTGCGGGAAGGTTACGTCGTGTCTTTTCCGCAGGTAATGTAATGACCCCCAGTGCTGCCGCCTAGTGAACGTCATTTCAGAACACACTCATTGTTTGAATAGTTGCACCAGACCTGCTTATCATCTTTCCGATAGGATAATAAATATTTGTAACATTTGTTACCGTGACATGAGTGGCTATTATCTTGTAGTTTGTGCCAATTTGAGACAAGATATTAACGGCTTTATTCATAAAAAGTTATTGAACATCTAAACAGATGCTAAATGTCTGGTTTTCAAAGAGAAACCGTTTAGATGTTCGATACCTTTTTATGAATAAGGCCGTATATCTTTTATGTAGTGAAAACTATACGTCAGATTTCAGAATTAGTAATTTTTTTTCAAAAGTCAGAAAACTTTAATCTGAAGAATAAAGACACTTAGTCACAGAGTACTTTGTAATATACTCAGTTTTTACCAAAGTCAGATATCTTCTATCCGTAGAATATAAATCACGCCGGACAATATCTACTATGGAAAATCTGGCAATTCAAAATTTGACTTATTCTATACCCCATTTATTATAGCTTTAGAAAAAAGAGGCTCGTAGAAGCAGGAGTGCAAAACATTTTATTTCAAAGTTAAGTTCAATTTTTTTTAGGTACATTTAAGACAGTACTAAATACTGAGATAAACGAAGTAAAAGTAATGTTTATTTTAATAATGTTCTAATTACAATAACATCTTCATCACACATTACAAACCTACAACAAAACGAATGAATGAAACAAACAATCACATGATGATTTAAATCTAATTAAGATTATAATGAAGTAAAATATATATTTTTTACAATACTTTATTTTAAATAACAACTTACGACCCACAATTCGTTGGTAAAACTTCGTCGTCATCAGCTAATTTAGTTACTCGGTGTTGTTCACTCCTGCTTCTTTTAGGTTTTTAGCATTGACACTTTAATTTTTTTGGCATTAATCGTAACTGCAACACGTTTATTGTAATTTTGTTACGAAGTGTACATTAAAAAGAACCTTTTTTTACTTCTGTCTAATGCTATTGCAAATGGAGTATAGGTATAAAAGTTTAGTGAAATTCGCTCTTAGGCATATTTTCTATACAAAAGCTGTCAAACCAACATATTTATTCCTCAGATAAACGTTATCTGACTATTGAAAAATTAGCACTTAGTCTCATAAAATAAAACAAACTCGTTTTTAGATAATATTCTCATTTTATTAAAACAATTTGTCAAGTGTACAAATATGCTATAAATATGACAAATGCAAATATGACGCAAATTGACCCAATCTCATTCTGGAGGCAGTTGGGTAAAAAGTACCTGTGTAATATTTTCCATACCATGATTTATAATAACACAATATCACGCCTTTTTCCCCGAAGGAATAGGCAGAGACGTACTTAGAGTACGCTCACATTTTGCCAGTTATATTTAAGGCCCATAGTATCCTCATCTCCCGTTTGTATGCTAAAGCACGACTGCCGCCCGCGCAAGCGCAGGGCACCTCTGAGCCTTTATCTCAAAATGGGGATATTCCTTTGATTAATTTACAATTGTGCTTCGGCGATTCTGTGGTAAGTACCTATAACTATCTATTTTTCAGTGTATTTTTTTTTTCAAATAACGAAGCCGTTTAGTAGGAGTATGGAATAGAAGCCAAAATATTGCGTGTTGGAAAATATTTTTTTACAGCAAAAGTATTAACCATACAAAAAAAGTACTTCGGGCAAAATGATCTATATGAATCTATAGCAAAATCATATATTTTTCAAATCTTCAAGACAAGCCGTTAATGAGCAGTACGGTTCATAAAGTGACCGTGTTACGCTACCAAACGGGACGTAGGCCCTTAAGAGGGAACAGGGCGTGCGATTCTCCTTACAAATGTATTCCCCTTTTTTCTTCCTGAATAATGCCTCTAGAGCGTTATTTTTTTCTCTAAAATCAAGGTCTGCTGTAAACACGTCCCTGTCATTTTCTTTTTTTCAGCAACTAAATTAGTAAAGAAAATATGACTCTAAAAAATTACAAAAAATGCCCTATTTTTACCGCCGTGAGTAGAGACACTACCAGACAAATTAGAAAGGTTTTTAACATAAAAAAAAAATGATAGGAACCTAAACATACTCTTTCTTAAAATGTCAATGTAATAAATAATTGAATCGGCTCAGTTTTCGAGGAGAAAAAAGGGGAATACGAAACGTCGATCTCGTCATAATTTTTGTGATAATTTCGGTCTGAGCTGCAGCTGTTCCTATCACACACTACGCGGGCAGACTTACTGACAGCGCGACGGCTATAGTATCTTCAAATACCTATTTTTCAAATTCCTCGCAGGCCCCGTCCCCTCTTAAGTACTATGTAATACGAAGTGAGCCTATTCTTGTCCGACCTAGGTATCGAACCCAAGACCCTTGGCTCAGCAGTGGCGTTTGCAACCACTAGACCGACGACGCATAAAGAGGAAAGATTTGATTGTTTGTTTGCATTGAATAGGCTCCGAAACTACTGAACCGATTTGAAAAATTCTTTCACTGTTGGGAAGCTACACTATCCCCGGGTGACATCGGCTATATTTTATCCCCGTATTTCCACGGGAACGGGAACTACGCGGGTGAAACCGCGGAGCGCTGCTAGTAATTTATAATCCTACTAATAATTTAAAATGTGAAAGTTTGATGTTTAGATGTTTGTTCTCAATCATGCAAAAACGGTCGAACGTATTATTAATCATTATAACCTGGATTATCATATTAAGGTGAATGCGCAGTGGTAGAGCACGAAATTCAAATTTTGTTACGTTTTTTGCAATTTTCAGGTGAGTGTCAGCTTGTTACTTGAACAAAATATGATTTGCGACTCATGTACGTATTTACAGATTTATAATCATTAGAATCAATAATACATCTTTCTAAGTTAGATTTCCTCCACAAGCACTTTTCCATAAGAAATTTGTTCTTATGGAACAAATCTAACTTAGAAAGATGTATTATTGATTCTAATGAATAAAAATCTGTAAATACGTACATGTTATAGTCGCAAATCATATTTTGATCAAGAAACAAGCTGACACTCACCTGAAAATTGCAAAAAACGTAACAAAATTTGAATTTCGCGCTCTACCACTGCGCATTCACCTTAAATACTTTTTATCCCGATAATACGGACCTGTGGGGTGATTTCCGACCTCCACGCGGGCGAACCCACTGGCCAAAACCTAGTATTAAATAATATGTGGCAAGAGATAGCCCCATCAAGGCATTTATAAGAAAAAAGAAAGAGATTGACATCAGATCATCTTAATTACCATTACAATACAAATATTTATTTAATTTTTCGCTAGAACAGCTCCTAAATACTACTAATATCACAATATTTAATACTTAATTTACATAAAAATTCTTAACTAATAATAACTTTAAAACAGCTATTTTATTCTTTAAATAGAAAAAAACTTTCAATTTATACGACTAAGATACTACGATCTGTCCCCAAAAAAGGTAAACACAACACAATGGTGAGCTACTAGTGTCTGTAATGAGGGTCACTGGCGCCTATAACCCACCTTAATTGCGTAACAAGCGATTAATCATAATCGGTTTCATTTTGACAGTTCAACAATATTCATTGCGTTATTTGCATAGCTGAGCAGACACATTTTTCTAACCCCTTTACCCATTTTGGTATGGTAATTTTATTCTGGGTGCATCGTTTTCACACATAATCATATAATGAATGTAAATATTGTACTTGAAACATTTTAAAAGAGTAACGGTGGAGTTTCTTGCCCATTCTTCTCCATACGAAACTACATTTTGGAAGGGGCGACTAGAATCAATTCTATTTTAATGTAAATGTTGACGTTCAAAAGTGCCTTTTAAGTGCCTATTTGAAATAAATGCTTTGACTTTGACTTTAACATATGAAGCAATGGTTTAGCCATTAGTTTCAAAACGAAACAAATTATGATGAATCGTGAGTTACGCAATTAGGGTGCTGGTGTAAGGGAAACGGTTCCGAAAACGAAGACAGGTGATAGGGCTAGTGATTCTCGATAGAGTACCTTCAAAAAGTCTAGATTTTTTTAAGTAAAAAATTCTTTATGCGCGTTGAGCACTTTTTGGATTAACAAAAATCATGGAACTCGCGTCATAACAGATTATAAGCCACCGCAGGGGTCTATTTAAAATGGTGGTTGGGTGAACGAGCACACGGATGAATCGCGCGTTGATGTCTTTTGGAAAAGTAATAATAATAATAAGTTTATTTATTTTCTCTCACAATGGTTCTTTAGCCTTAACAGTTTTGAACATATACAAGATGTAACTTAAATAGCGCACAACCTCTTAAGGGGTCATTGTAGTCATCATTATCAACAAGTTTTACTATGGGACCAAACCTGAAATCGTAAAAAAAAAAATCAGCTGTTCCATACACTTGTATTCGCATAAATCGTCAAAATGTAGGGAACAGCTGATTTTTTTTTACGAATTCAGCACCCTAATTGCGTAACACGCGATTAATCGTAATCGGTTTAATTTTGACGGTTCAACAATATTCATTGCGTTATTTACGTTGCTAAGCAGACACATTTTTCGAACATATGAAGCGATGGTTTAGCCATCTGTTTCAAAACGAAACAGATTATGATTAATAGTGAGTTACGCAATTAGGGTGCAGGTTTGGTCCCATAGTAAAACTTGTTGATAATGATGAGTACAATGACCCCTTAAGAGGTTGTGCGCTATTTAAGTTACATCTTGTATAAATTAACATTGTGAGAGGCACAATTTCGAAAATGCCACGTTAGATTAAAAATATAATGCGACTTAAAAAAAACAGGACAATTGTTACTTTTGACAGCGCTCGCGGTGATATTTATTTGTAGTCGGCGTTATTGCAAGATGGCGCATGACGCGACGTCATTTGAGGCCATGAGAGCCAGAGTGGCCTAACTACAGAAACAAAAGTTTACAGTATTAAGGAAAGGATTTGAGATACTTATAACTTTTGTAAATCAAGCAAAAAACAATAAATGCTGCCATCTATGGACAAAAAAAAGAATGAATGTAAAGCCACAATTGCTCTATTACTTTTGCAGTTTAGAGCAGATTCCTATACAAAGATCAATATTGAAAATAATGCAGTTAGGCCACTGGATTTCATGGGCTCATTTATGACGATTCATTGGACGTCATTATCGCGCTTACGCTAATTCGGAATGTACCCTTAGGGCCAGCGCCCACTGGCGGCACGGCATAGCACGGGATTTTTAAGCCACGAATAGAAATACAACTTAATAGTATGACAATAAAATTGAAATTTCAACGGCAACAATGCCGCGGTATCCTTAGGCATGCCGCGACGTCCTTAGGAATCATCATTGAAATTTGAATTTTATTGTCTTACATATAGGATGTATTCCTATTCGTCGCATAAAAATGCCTTGCCGTGCCGTGCCGTTAGTGGGCGCAGGCCCTTAGTGTCTGTTGGGGTCATTAGTGTTGTGTCTGTGATGGGGATCACTTGGGCAGTTGGGCCGCTAAATAGAGGTGTAGTGTATGTGTCTAAGCTATCTTCATCCTGTCTATATGATGCGGCGCGGCCTGCACGGCATGTATCCGCATCAGATGCCGCACCACGTTGCGCCTGCGCACGAACGTGTTCTCACAGACGCGACATTTGAATGAGTATTGCGGAGTTTTGTGGCGGTTCTTATGTATTCGCATTAGAGTGACGGATTTGAAGCGGGCGGGGCATTGATCGCACTGAAAAAAAAAATGATTCGATGTTGAAATTTTCGTTTAAATATTTACATAATGTATGTACAGCTTCGATCAATATTGATCGAAGATGTACAGACCCAAACTGTCAAATTTTCCCAATTGAACATGAACCTTAATCCTTTGTAATAAAGTTGAAAAACTATCAAAGATATTTGACAGATTGGGGTAGCTTGATGTGCTGGCCTCTGTACTTACTTAAATGATTGTGTTACGTTTGATTAAAAAAAAAAATAGTTTAAAAAACTAAAAACAGGCTTTAAAAACCAAACTAAAAAAGGGGAAAATTATTTAATTCAATTAAAAAGCGTGGGGTGCTTGACATTAATTGATTATAAAAATACCTCAAAAAGCACCCCACGCTTTTTAATTGAATTAATTTATTTTCTCCTTTTTTAGTTTGGTTTTTAAAGCGTATTTTTTAGTTTTTGAAACTATTATTTATTTTCTATTTTTTAGTTCTGCTAACTACAAAAACGTGATTTTTTTTCTCAATTTTTTTTTTTAAATTTTTGAATTGTCATCGGTCCTCGATAAGTTTACAAAGTTTCAATGAAATCTGACCGTTTAAAGTGGGTCAAAATCGCGCTCTAAGGAGTCGGTTACATACAAACAAACATACAAATGAAGCTAATATAAAGCGTGTATTAAACATGGATTGGTTGTATACCTGTACATTCTTATCCGGCAGATGTATTGCTACATGTTGCAGGTAGCTACTCTTGCGATGGAAACCAGTGCCGCATTCTGAACAGACGAACGGTTTCTCGCCAGTGTGGAGGCGCTCGTGGATCTGAAGTAACAATGATAGAACTTAAGTTATGGCTGAAAATGTATTTTCTTAAAACTTCTCTATTTTTAACCGATTTCAAAAGGTTCTCAATTCGTCTGTATGTTTTGAAGTGAAACTTCTTATGCGACTTCCAACAAGGTTGCGTTAAACGTTTAACGCAACCGACACAACAGAGGAAGTCGGTTTCACTTCTTCCGCGCGGAGGGATTCCACGCACTTTTGAAGTGAAACTTCTTATGCGACTTCCAACAAGGTTGCGTTAAACGTTTAGCGCTAAAGGTTGCGTTAAACGTTTAACGCAACCGACGCGACGCAACAGAGTGAGTCGGTTTCACTTCTTCCGCGTGGAGGGACTCCACGCACTTTTGAAGTGAAACTTCTTATGCGACTTCCAACAAGGTTGCGTTAAACGTTTAACGCAACCGACGCAACAGAGTGAGTCGGTTTTACTTCTTCCGCGCGGAGGGACTCCACGCACCTTTTTTTAGTGTATGCTTCAAGGGTGGTCTTATATATTTTTTATCAACTTTTTTCGGGTAGTTTTTGCGTTCGCTTTGATAGCATACATTCTTTGGAATTCTGTACATACCTTCACCTGCTCCGCGTTAGAAGCTTTATAATCACAGAAAGAACATTTATCGGTCTTCTCGTACCCGTGCTTGGCTCGGCAGTGCATTAGTAGTAGTCTTCTGGTTATGAACTTCTTGCCACAGTGCTGGGGACAGACATTTATTTGAAGTTTTATTCAAAAGATTTTTACAGGTGGCGGTTGGTCCGTGGATGGGTGACTATCTTTATACAGGGTGTCCGGTAATTAATGGATAACCTTGAAATGATTCATGGTAAAAGTAATGGCCATTCATAAAAAAATATTTTTATTTGTATTTAATCTGTAAAAAAAAAAAAACAACCGACTTCCGAAAAACACTACAAAGTGAAAAATAACTTTAATTTCAGAAGGCAGTGACAAAAAATTAAAATACATATCCAAAGACACCGACTTCTGAAATTAAAGTTATTTTTCACTTTGTAGTGTTTTTTTGGAAGTCGGTTGTTCTTTTTTTTTACAGATTAAATACAAATAAAAATGTTTTTTTCTGAATGGCCATTAGTTCTAGCATGAACCTTTTCAAGGTTATCCATTAATTACCGGACACCCTGTATACCAATACCCCTCCGTGCCTCAGAAAGCACTAAACCGTTGGTCCCTACTGTCATTTGTGTCCTTAGGGGTCGTCAGAAGCCCGAAAGTCTGACAACCAGTCTTACCAAGGAGTGTCGTATTACGCAGTTACTGGGTTGTGGAGGTCAGATAGGCAGTCGCTCCATGTAAAATATAGTCAGCTGCATCCGGTTAGACTGGAAGCCGATCCCAACATAGTTGGATAAAGGCTAGACAGACGATGATGATGATATGATAATAACTAAAGTGATATGCACTTTAGTTCAAAAAAAATTGTAATTTTTTTTTGTTACTACATGGGCCCGCTCTTGACCTTGATCACGCCTGATGGAAAGCGATTGATGAGGTATATCGTCCACAAGCGCCCAATACCTCCTATCTGACTCCGGGTGGATTGTACATAGTAGAGGATCCCAAGTGAGAACGACCTTCACCAATTTGATAACCAGGTGAAAATTATATTTTAATTAAAATTATAAAAAATTATATTTCTTTTACTTTTAATTAATCATAGCCATGAACATTTTTTTTACGACCTTTTGGTACACGTTCACAAACATATTTTATTTGTTGAAATATAATTTTCACCTGGTTATCAAATTGGTGAAGGTCGTTCTTACTTGAGATTCTCTACTATGTAAAATTCATTCGGAGTCAGATAGGAGGTATTGGGCGCTTGTGGACGATATGATGGCTCGAGCGTGCCCAGTAATGCCTGTTCACTCTTGTTCAAGGCTGGCTGACTGGTACTTCCACGCATCGACGAAACACAGCAAGCTGCTTGACGCCGGACTCAGGTGAATAATGATAATTAGAGATGGGCCGAATGTGGTTTGAACCAAATCCGAACTACGGCCGAACATTCGGTTAAAATGAAAAGTTCTGCCGAACTTCGGTTCAATACCCTTTAGTTGTAATAAAAAATACTTGATGTAAATGAATGTCTAGTTTGTGAACCAAAAACGTGATTATTTTTTAATTTGCGAATTTTATTCAGATGTTTGTGAGAAGAATACTAAGCTTATTTCATTTTTGTAATAGTATGTCTAATTAATTAGACAGAGTAATAAGAAGAACTGATTTAATTTAAGGTTTACATTTACAATGTTCCTAACCAAAATAAATGACCATGAGTGAGTAAAAGACATAATTTTATTTTACAGTAATGCTATACTCTAATTCTATTAAATTTCAGTCAAAATAGTGCAAGTAGGTATTATTTATCTTGTGCCGAATGTTCGGCATCTGAACCGAATTTCGGCCGAATGCCGAAGTTCGGTTCAAGCTGCCGAAATTCGGTTGAACCGAATGTGAATCAAATTTCAGCCCATCCCTAATGATAATGTATCCAATCAACTTACTTCACAAACAACATCAAATCCCGTATGTATTTTGTAATGATTTCTTAAAGATAACTTAGAAGTTAATATTTTATGGCAATATTCACACTCTATCTCTTCTTTTAGTCTCATTTTCTTTTCTCCACTCTCCTTTTTTCTCCGCAAAGTCCGTTTGACAGGTTTTTCGTTACTCTTTTTACTTTTCTTAGTTTTAAATATTAATTCTACAGGTTTATCAACGAGATCTTGCACTTTTGTTTCAAGTTCTATTTCTTCATTGTCGTTATGTTCAACGGAATCATAGTTGAAGCTGTTTATACTGTCCTCGTGATTAGTAAAATTGTTAATTAGGTCTGATATGTCTATTGCTATGTCACTTATGTTTTCAGTGTTGAATACATTTGCTTCAATTTTTACATTATATACAGGTTTGTTCTCAAGGCGGTCTAGAAAAAGTTTTTGGTTTTCTTCACATTTTTTTCTGAATTTGTATGAGAAGTTGATATAGTTTATACATGATGTGCACATTTTTTGTGGTAATGTGTCGTTACAGTCCACCTGTAATAAATTAGAGAACATTCAGTGAAAGTAAATATTTAAAACACAAGATTTTTTAAATTTTTCTCATAATACTCGTTCTTTCCAATTAGAAATTTTAAATGAATGATTAAATATATATTTTCTTATTTATAATCATACCTTTAGCCCAGTAGCAGAAAAAATAACATCGGAATACTTTTCGTGATGTTCTATGAACTGAAATATAGGATGCAAAGATTCCACCCCGAGGCACGTTCTGCAGCAGTTCCAAGAGTCCATATCGTTGGTCACTAGAAATAGTATGTCTTTATCGTCAGTTTAGTTATAAAATCGAGTTAAAAAGAGAAATAAAAACATTTTAGGAAATAAGAACTAGAAAACATAAAAGCTCAGTTGACGCCAGAAATGACGTTTGCGTTTAGTTTAGTTATTAATTACTAACTACCATTAGTTGAGTGTGCATTTTTTCTGCGTTGAAAAAAAAAGCTATTACAATAATTACGTACTTCTGAAATCTTTGTTTTTCTTTGGGTCGTGTTTTTTAGAATAGTTCATCTTTTAATGCATAAAAGAATACATATACTTACATCTTGAAATACGGATGTAGCGCTAACAAAACGTAGGTGTGTTTATTTCGTGCTCTGAAATACTAATACTTTTCTATCAATTATTCTACCCTTTTAGCTTACGGCCGGTGACTACCTCTATGAACTACTTGTTGTTCTCAAACTTTTATAATGGCAATAATACTTTTAACATTTTGCACATTGCTACAAACAAGGAACTTATATGCTACAAATCTGTCAAATGAAGTCTGTGGTCATTTGTCAAAAACAGAAAATGGCTGCTATTTCATTTGTTTATGTTTATGTTGATCAATATTAATCTAGAATCTTGACTTAAATGAAGTTTAAACTTTGAAAATACACTTATTTACTCCAAAAACTGATCCATCACCACAAAAACTAGGTGTCCTAAGTCATAAATGTATCGTGTATCGTGAAATAATTCGGCACAGTGCGAAAAATGCTGGCGTTACTCCTACTAAACAATATGAGTAGAAAACATAGGGCTGCCAAGCGCAAATTGGCGGCGAAAGCAGATAAAGCTGAGGCGGAGACGCCAGAAGTGGTTTACTGCAGGACTTGCTTGAATACGGATGATTTAGCGTCGATATTTTACAACAAAGAAAGTGAGGCGAGGAGGACTGAAGATTTGAGGCTCGTTACCGGCTTAGAGGTACAAATAGTATGTTTTTATGTGTACAAGTTGAGGCTAGTTTTACATGGAGCTGCAGCCCTTTTGAACTTCACAACCTTGTTACTGGGTAATACGATACCGCTTGGTAAGACAGGTTGTCATACTTTCTGGCTTCTGACGACCCGTAACGTCTGCCAAAGATCCACGAATGCCGGGACCAACGCTGTACGTGCTGTCCGAGGCAAAGACCGGTCTTGGTTGTCACCTATCCACAGGCCAACTGATCAAACAAACTGTGCAGCTGTAAAAACTTAGTCACAAACTCCAAATGGGTGAGCCTATTCAATGCACAAATCGAGACCCCAGGCTGCTACTGGTAAACTCCTAATAGAAAATACCAATAAGACTGCCAGAAAGTCTTCGGACGCCTTCTACCCTAACTAAACTACACAAAAAGGATACTATGTGTAGGCCTATGAGATATCCAAAGCATAGTCAAACACTGATCAATAGTTGTGTAACAGTTTACGATCATTACTTTCTCATACCTTGACATTGGCAAAATCATCGATTTGTATCGATGGAGCCAGAACCTTTAAAAATAGAATAGAATAGTCAAACTCAAAGCATTTATTTACAGGCACTTTTGAACTGTCAAAAACTCTATCAGTTAGTCGGAAAGTTGAAGCTAGTTGCCCATTCCAAAACGTAGATCTCTGTGGCACCGCCCCGGTTCGGGTCAGCCGGGCGCGGCCGGTGCGCCTCACCGCCTGTGCCTGCGCACCGGCTGCGCCCGTGCGCCCCGCGCCGCCGCCGCTGGCGCTGGTCGCACCACGATCGCTTGGTCATCCGCGCCAGTCATTAGTCTACTCCGACGGCGAATGCCCGCGCTAATCGTCCTAACCTAGCATTCCTAAAGTCTGTTACTGTATCTTCTTAGTGCTTGTTCTTCTTATCTCACTTCAAATGGTAAATAACGAACCGTGTATTAAAGCTTCTATCTTCAACTTTCAAAACGCCTGTCATTTCTCCACACACCCTCCGAGCAACTACATCTCTATGAAGAAGAACGGGCAAGAAACCCTAGTCGCTTTAGAATGGGCAACCAGCTTTATCGTTCTGACTGACCAACCCCTTGACGACTTTAAAGTAATGGGATAAATTAAATTTGAAAAAAACTTGAGAGGTGTCAAGGGACACCCGGATGGAACGAAGTCAAAAAAAAAAATATAAATAAAATAATTAATAATATAAAAGACGAAATGAAAATATCTGGCTTGCTTTCTAATTTCTATAAGAGAGAGAGAGAGACAGACAAAGAAACATGCGCACGCCGCACGGCTTACAATAGCTTACTATAGCAAAAAGTGTCGTTACAACTTTTCGTATGATTTTTTTCCGTCTAGCCCCCTTTCACAACGCGCGATAAGGAACTTCGTTCCAAAAAGACAATTGTTATGACTTTCATTTCATTTCAATTATTTGTTTTGACTATGGTAGTTTTGTAAAAATTTACTCAATTTTTCAGATAAAAATGGATGACGGTCTGTCACAGAAAATCTGCGCACAATGTATAGAGGCTATGAATATGGCACTACAGTTTAGGAGGACCAGCCGAAAAGCAGAGAAGTCACTGCTTAACATGTTAACAGGTATTTATTATTCCAGAAGAAAGAGAAAACCTGGCTAAGTGCGGGTCGAACTCGCACACAAAGGGTTTTGTACCACGAGGCAAAAAGCGCCGGAAAAAAAATGTTGCCACAAAAGTAAAATACTGTGGCGCAGCTATCAACGCCCAATCCAAAAAATATGTACAAAACCATTGTTTCAAATATATGTATGTAGATACTATGTAGTATAAGTGTAGAGTGGAGGTGGGGTGAAGTGTGTATCTGCGTGCGTGCGTCAGACTTTTCTATTTCGGCACATTTACAGGTGTTGGCCACTGTACACACATGGGCCCTGATCTTAAACGACAGTGGTGGTTGACTAATAATACTCACGAGTAAAAGAGATGAACTTGGCCTTAGAGATATTGAGCGTGAGCAGATTTGAGCCTAACACCACTTTACCACCATCCTCAGAGCTAGTTTTGCCCTCTCATAAGTCTCAGACCAGTCCTTGCCATGGGTTATTAGAGCTGTGTCATCTGCATTATGTAATAATTTTTGTGTTTAGGAGAGATAACTGATACAGCTCATTGACAAATATGAGGAAGAGGGTTGGTCCTAGGACACAGCCCTGGGGAACCCCAAAAGTCAAATTTTCCTCATTACTGATGAATGACCCCACCTTTACTACCTGTTTTCGGCCGGAAGTGTAGCTACGAAAGGTTTCGAGGGCAATGCCACGAATGCCAATTTGTTCCATCTTATCAGTTAATTTAGGGACAGAAACGGTGTCTAAGGCCCTTCGAAAGATCCAGGAAGTCCAGGAACACACCAAAAGGCATCTGCTTATTATTGAGGTGTTCGACTACAGAATTTGTTAGATCCAGAGTAGCGTCTTCTGTTGATTTTCCTGCTCTAAAACCGTATTGATTTCTAGCCAAAATGTTGAATTTAGCGAGGAATTTCACAAGCCTCGTGTTGATAACTTTTTCGAAGATATTCGAGAGGGTTGTAAGGGCGGATATAGGCCTGTAATTCGAAACAAGATCCTTGTCTCCTCCCTTGTGAATAGGGAGGTCTATGGCAGTTTTGAAAACATCAGGGAAAATACCAGAGGATAGGTAGAGATTAAAAATGTGGACAAGGAGAGGAATAATTTTATCTTTTGTGGCCTTGATAACTGTGGAATAGATTCCGTCACAACCGACAGCACATTCATCTTTAAGAGTTAGAATGATGCTTTCAACTTCGGCGTCATCAACATCAGATATGACTATCGATTCCAACGGGGCTGTCGTGGAAGAGTTCGCTACCTGGGGTGGCAAGTGAAAGTCTGAACAGCTATTATGTGATGAAGAATTATAAAACTTTGATGTGAGGGTACTGCCCAATTTCGCAAAGTACCATATTAATCTGTTAATCCCGGCTAATGAGACACAATTAATTTTCTATTGTATTGGAACCGGTCTGAGAGGAGGGTCTTCACATTTCAATAGCTCGTTTACCCTTGTTCATACAAGATATTTCCCTGATGACTTTCCAGGTTGACAGGCCCTCTGAAATTCTGACCTTTCATATTCCTGTTTAACCTTTTTTTAAATAAGTTATTGCAAAATGTACGATAGCGAAGGTAAATAGTTTTACGAGTTTCATTTTCTGGGTGTTTTATGTAATTAATCTCTTTGGTGGACACATCTGAGAAAGCCAGAGGTAATCCAAGGCTTGAGGATGCGCCGTCTACTAGGAATGACCGAAGAACTTGTATGCAGATTAACAGAAGCAGATAGAAGAGATCCGACAGTTTCGGGAGCAAAGTTTGGGCTATTAGCTTTTAGTATTACAGAAAAATCTGTGTTCACGAAGTCAGATTTCATTGTTGCAATATCATTTTTTATGACTGCAACCTTTGGTGTATTTGGGCACGCCACGATAGCGACGGTAAGTCCCCTCTTTGAGGAGTGGCTTGAGAGGCGGCATGGCGTCCTCACCTTCCGCCTGACGCAGGTCGTCACCGGACACGGTTGTTTCAGGAGGTTCCAGTTTCGCATAAGGCGGGAGGAAACGCCCGGGTGTTTCCATTGCGAACATCGCCCTGAGGACACGGTGGAGCATACGGTGGCAGTCTGCCCGGCTTGGGCGGAGCACCGCCGTGTCCTCGTGGAGGCGATCGGCGGCAGCGATATCTCGCGTCCGGCCCTGGTGCAGGCCATGGTACGGAGCGAGAGTGAATAGTTAGCCGTCACCTCCTTCTGCGAAGCAGTAATGCTCGCGAAGAGGGAGGCGGCGCACGTGAGGGAGAGGCAGTATATGCGCCCTCACGTCGCCGCGGGAGACGCCCTGGGCGTCGGGAATCCCAGGCTGATTCCCGGCCACCGTAGGCGCGGGCTTGCGGACGGCGAGTAATGGGTAGCTCGCTGTCCGGTAAGGACCAAGCCCGGGTCGACGGCGCGTTGTGTTCCACGCGCGCCTCAAAGAGTTGTCAGCACCAAATGGTGGGGTCCGCAAGGGCCGATGCCTGCCAGGGGTGCGGGTTGTTCGAAAGAGATACCGCGGCCCCTGGCACACAGGCAATTGAGGGAACACGGGTGGGTTTTAGTCAGTAAAAGTCTGACACGCCCTCCCGCTCCACCCAGAGCGGGAGAAGTTATTTGATGATTTCCCACCCAAAAAAAAAAAAACCTTTGGTGTATTTGTTGTAATATTATTATTAGGGTTGCAAAAAAGAATAACCGGATAATGATCTGTTATGTTGCATTAGCATTAGGTTGTAGCAGTGTTTGTCAACTTAAGCAAAACATAGTCAAGACAATGATGAAGTTTATCTCTGTATGATCAATAATTATGTATTGATAATGAAAATGGTATAAATGTTACTGTTTTTATTCATTTATTTGTCAAGACGATTAGCTAGCCTGGTGGGAATTTCAATTGTCTAGCTATTTTGGTACATGAGATCCTAGTTTTTGTATTTTTAATCTTTCGATGTTTGTAACTCAATCACGCAAAAACGTCTGAACGGATTTGGATGAAATTTGGCACACATATAGTTTATAACCTGGATTAACTCATAGGATATTTTTTATCCCGGTAGAACGTCCCCGTGGGATAATTTCCGACGGTGGCAAAAGCTATTTGTAATATATCATGTCTTTAATTCCAGGCAAACGCAAAAAGAGACACTCTTCACGACTCCAGAAGTCGTTATCGAAGCAAAAAATGAAGAAAGCTAAAGTAGAGAAGGTGGAACTCAATGATTATAGCTACGAGATCTTCGGCGAAGAGTTTCAGAATGAAGACCATGAAGTTTACGAGGAGCTGGTGAAGACGGAGCCGAAGAGCAAGTCGAACTCGAGACTGGTATGGGTAATTGTGTTTTTAACAGACTTCAAATATATAAAGGAGGTTCACAATTTATTTATTGATAAGTAATAATATTGTCCATAAAATTGGACAGTTTTTTTTGTGTATATATTAGGTCTTTACCTATGAAATTGCCGTTTTGCAGTACTGGCCATTTCAAATCAAAATAATTTTTGTTTGGGTAAGAATTCTAATTTCAAATTAATTTTATTTTAAAAACATGGATTTTTTTTTCCAAAAGTAGTCATTTGTTTATTGATTAGTGTTACATTTTCATCGCATTTCAATCTTTTTCGTCATCATGGATACGTTAAAAATTCGAGTAATTATGGAATATGAGTACCGTCGTGGCAGCAACGCGGCACAAGCGGCACGCAACATCAACGACGTTTACGGAGCTAACACTACAAACCAACGCACCACCTGTTATTGGTTTGCTCGCTTCCGTTCTGGAAATTTCGACCTGAAAAATGAACCTCGCGGTCGTCCGAAGACTTTGGTCGACAATGACGAATTAAAGGCGATTGTGGAAGCTGATGATACACAATCTACGGCTGAATTAGCAGCAGCTTTCGACGTTAGCGTCAAAACAATATTGGTCCATTTGCGTCAAATTGGCAAGGTAAAAAAGCTTGACAAATGGGTGCCCCACGAACTCAATGATCGTCAGCGCGAAGTACGCGTCGAGACGTGCCTTGCACTGCTCAACAGACACACAAATGAAGGAATTTTGAACCGCATTGTTACCTGCGATGAAAAATGGATTCTGTTTGATAACCGCAAGCGCTCAGCAAGTTGGTTGGATCCTGGTTCAGCACCTAAAGAATGCCCTAAACGAAAACTTACCCCTAGAAAAGTGATGGTCACTGTTTGGTGGTCTAGCGCCGGTGTGATTCATCACAGCTTCTTACCAAACGGGGTGAGCATTACTGCAGATGTGTACTGTGAAGAACTGAACACAATGATGGAGAAGCTGGCACATCTCCAACCAGCATTGGTCAATCGCTCGTCTCCGCTGGTCCTGCACGACAACGCGCGACCTCATACTGCACAGCAGACGGTCTCCAAGTTGCAAGAACTGGGGTTGGAAGCTCTCCGTCATCCGCCCTACTCACCAGACCTTGCGCCTACAGACTACTACTTTTTCCAGAATTTGGATAACTTCTTGGCGGGAAAAAAATTCAATACCCGAGAGGCAGTACAAAATGCCTTTGAAGAATTTGTTGCCTCCCGTCCAGCTGATTTCTTTAAGAAGGGCATCAATAAACTGCCACTGCGATGGCAAAGATGCATTGATTGCATGGGTGATTACTTCGATTAATACAAATAAAAAATACATGAAAAAAATTCGTTTAATTTTTTTCATACAAAACGGCAATTTCATAGGTAAAGACCTATTATTTCGCTTTTTCTTAACGATGGCAAAAATTCAAAAGTCTTTGGCCCAAAATTCAGCTACGCGAACTCCGCCCACTGACGCAGTCATCGTCATCATAATCAGCCTATATCGTTCCCACTGTTGGGACACAGGCCTCCTCTCTCGGAGAGAGGGAGTGGGCCGTAATCCACCACACGGGCCCAGTGCGGGTTGGTGGATGTCACATGTCTTCGAATTTTTGGTTCTAGCACATGCCGGTTTCCTCACGATGTTTTCCATCACCGTTTTGAGAGCAGTGCTGATGAAATAATTTTACACAAAGTAAGGCGCCTGTCTAGGTTCGGACCTAAGACCTAGTCGTAAGTTGCGGCCGTT
Organism: Antitype chi; assembly: GCA_947359405.1. Taxonomy (NCBI): domain Eukaryota; kingdom Metazoa; phylum Arthropoda; class Insecta; order Lepidoptera; family Noctuidae; genus Antitype; species Antitype chi. The sequence goes on along the minus strand of OX375834.1, from coordinate 11,695,998 downwards.
ACCAGTGGGCCACCACAGCTCTCGTGAGCCATTGTCTGTGGGGAGGTGCCGCATACGCACTTGAGATCTGAGCCGTCCGTGAACCCTTAGTTCCCCTAGTGTAAGTTGTTTCTTTTTTTTTGGGTGGGAAATCATCAAATAACTTCTCCCGCTCTGGGTGGAGCTGGAGGGCGTGTCAGAGTTTTACTGACTAAAACCCACCCGTGTTCCCTCAGTTGCCTGTGTGCCAGGGGCCACGGTATCTCTTTCGAACACCCCTGGCAGGCCCTTACGCACCCCACTAGTTGATACTGACATCTCTTTGAGGCGCGCGTGGAACACAACGCGCCGTCGACCCGGGCTTGGTCCTTACCGGACAGCGAGCTACCCATTACTCGCCGTCCGCAAGCCCGCGCATACGGTGGTCGGGAATCAGCTTGGGATTCCCGACGCCCAGGGCTTCTCCTGCGGAGTCTAGGGCCGTGAGGGCGCATATACTGTCTCTCCCTCACGTGCGCCGCCTCCCTTTTCGCGAGCATTACTGCTTTGCAGAAGGAGGTGACGGCTACCCATGCACTCTCGCTCCGTACCATGGCCTGCACCAGGGCCGGACGCGAGAGATCGCCGCCGCCGATCGCCTCCACGAGGACACGGCGGTGCTCCGCCCAAGCCGAGCAGACCTCCACAGTTTGCTCCACCGTGTCCTCAGGGCGATCTACGCAGTGGAAACACACGGGCGTTTCCTCCCACCTTATGCGAAACAGGAACCTCCCGAAACAACCGTGCCCGGTGAGGACCTGAGTCAGGCGAAAGGTGAGGACTCCGCGGCGTCTCTCAATCCACTCTTTAAAGAAAGGACTTACCGCCGCTATCGTGGCGTGCCCAGCACTGGGTTGCGACAATCGCACTCTCCATGTCGCCATGAGATACCGCCGGAGCTCTCCGCTGTGCCGCGATTTCTCACATCAGCGGAGTAACGCCCCGGCCCCCAGTGTCCGTTACGCTGTATCTCCGGAATTTGTGAGTCTATTGCGAAAATGCATTTAGTAAAAAGCTTGTATTTTGAAATAAAAGGAGTCACTTTCAATTTTTTTTTTTATAGATTAACTTTTTCAAGGTTGTATCACACATTATCTTCCCACCTTCTACAGAAAGTGCCGTCGCAGAAGAAACACATGGCTATACCGAACCTCTCGTCATATAAATGTGCCACCTGCAGCAAGGAGTTTCGAATGAAAGCGACTTACAAGGCGCACTTGCGGTTCCACACTAACTACTGTGTGTGTGAGGTATGTGGCATGTAATAATAAAGTTTTTTTTTCTGTGCAAATATACAATCTAGTAGTTTGTAAATAAGAAAAATACAAAGTTTTTAATCATCATTAGTCGTCATCAGTCGTCATCTCCGTAGTCACACCCTTTCTAACCATATCATCATTCACACAGTCCATCCATTGTTTCTTTGGTCTCCCCCTACTCTTATAGCCATCGACATTCATACTCAAAACTTTCCTCACGACATTTTCCTCATTCCTCCGTATCACATGCCCATACCATGACAACCAATTTCCGCACAACTTTTCAGTTATCAGCGCCACTTTCAGACTCAAAAATATATTATGTAGTTTATGCGGCCCAAAATGTAAACCTAGTCAACAGACTTGAGACGTATTACATTTAAAAGGTCTTAACTTACTGATCATTCTTTACTATGGCGACGACCGTCAAAAGTATAGACTTTATGGTATGGAATATGGAATTTTGGGGATGCTGAGCCCATCGTCCTTTATATAGCCTAGTCACCCAGACCATTATTACGAATCTGTTGATATCTCATTCATCAATATTTGTTTCGTAGTTTAAACATACATACATACATAGCCTGCTAAAATCAGAACCCGGCTTTGCCGTAGTCGTTTAAAAAGCAAACTCTATCCTACTTTCTACCCCTACATGTCAAAAATATAGTCGTCTCACTCTAACCCATTGCTACGCAGACTTGCGGGAAGAGATGTCGCAACAACAATCAGCTACAGGAACACAAGAGAGCTCGGCACGGGTTGTACAAGATACATAAGTGTGCGTACTGTGAATATAGTTCTGCTACGAAGGAGGCGCTAACGGTGAGTGGGCATTATTGTTATTGAAAAATCTCTATCAAGTAATTCTTTTAATAATTGGAAGAGATTAATAAAAGAATTTCTAGATAGATTTTTTTTCCACAAACAAAGTACTATGTTATTATAATTTATAAATAAATGCTATGAACAATATTATGTAAACAACAAGTTTTATCATTTGGAGCCGAAATAGGAGGGACCTGTATTTCGGCTTACAGCGCCACCCCCGAGTTACAGAAGTGATGGTTTCTTAAATGCCTGCATTTTATATTGTCTTAGATTTTAGATGTAAATCGGTTAAAGGAAGACCAGTCACGTTTTATACAAAGTTGGGCTCAAAAGCCAAAGTACCGGGAAAAAAATGTGTTACCCTGGTAATACATTTTTTCGGCTCGGCTGTCACCACTGCGTAGATCGCCCGTAGGATACGGTGAAGCATTCGGTAGCGGTCTGCCCGGTTTGGGCGAAGCACCGGCGCGGCGTGGCGATCTCTCGCGTCCAGCCCTGGTCCAGGCCATAGTACCTCTAAATCGCACTTGAAGATCGCTTCAGATGTTCTCGCCTGTGTCGCTTTACCAATATTGCTGGGTCTTGCTCTGTTCCGGCCTTTAATAGGGCCCTAAGAACATTCGAGAAACGAAGCATCTAGAATCATCGAGTACATACCGACCCCAACTGAACTGATGTTGATAATTCTAGAAGATTCTGGTATCGAAATTGCTAGATAGACTCAATTAATTCTGCTACTCGATACTAGATGGCGCTAGTGGTAACTTATTACTTATCTTCCCAACTTCCAGATACACGAACGTCGCCACACAGGAGAAAGGCCTTACGTCTGTGATCATTGCGGGGCCACCTTCCATCGAAGATCGAACCTGGTGCAGCATATAGCTATTCACCTGCCTGAGAAGAACTTCCAGGTAAGGAGAATCATTGTCTTTAGGATGTAATACCCTTGCTAGCACCCTAATTGCGTACCACACTATCGATCATTTTGAAGGAATAGCCGCACGGGTCGTTTGATCAGGTTAAGCTACGCTTGACGCGGTTGATCCGTGGATGGGTGACCATCTTTACAGACCAATACCTATCCGTGCCACAGAAAGCATGTTACGCCGTGTTGGTCCCGCCTGTCATTTGTGGATCTTTGACAGTCGTTACGGATCGTCAGAAGCCTGAAAGTCAGACAATCAGTCTTATCAAGGAGTATCGTATTACCCAGTAACTGGGTTGTGGAGGGCAGATAGGCAGTCGCTCCATGTAAAATACTGGTATCCAGCTGCATACGGTTAGACTGGAAGCTGACCCCTACATTGTTCGTAAAGAGCTAGGCAGATAATGATTGCTAATACATTGCTTGAAATGTTCGAAAAATCCTACGCTCATATTAATGTTTTTTTTCCTTTATTAAAATGAACGTAGTTCTTAAATAATTGATAACTATCTAGCCTATAAGACTAATAAACCAATTTTAATGTAACTGATTTTTTTACGTGATAGTTATCTGCCTTTGCCCAACAATGGGACAGGATAGTCCAAACAAAAACAAAATAGGACATAGAGTAGTGATGATCAGAGATCGGATATTCGGATGCATATTCACCTAAAGTTGAGAGTTGGCTAATATGGAATGCGCTTTTGTATAGAAAAAAAAAACTTAATTTATGTTTTTTTGAAGTGAAAACATCTTTAGGTGCGTTGAGCACTTTTTGGGTGAACAAAAAGCGTGAAACTCGCGTCATCGTCACCGCACGCTTCCCATGAGCTATATGTATACTTTGTATATATGTACATAGATATAGCAGTGTCAAAGCGTCAAAAATAATCATCTAATAGCTCGACGATACAATTCACAAGTTACATAGTTTTCCATTGCGAAGATCGCCCTGAGGACACGGTGGAGCATACGGTGGCGGTCTGCCCGGCTTGGGCGGAGCACCGCCGTGTCCTCGTGGAGGCGATCGGCGGCGGCGTTCTCTCGCGTCCGGCCCTGGTGCAGGCCATGGTACGGAGCGAGAGTGAATGGTTAGCCGTCACCTCCTTCTGCGAAGCAGTAATGCTCGCAAAGAGGGAGGCGGCGCACGTGAGGGAGAGGCAGTATATGCGCCCTCACGGCCGTAGTCGCCGCGGGAGAAGCCCTGGGCGTCGGGAATCCCAGGCTGATTCCCGGCCACCGTAGGCGCGGGCTTGCGGACGGCGAGTAATGGGTAGCTCGCTGTCCGGTAAGGACCAAGCCCGGGTCGACGGCGCGTAGTGTTCCACGCGCGCCTCAAAGAGTTGTCAGCACCAATAGGTGGGGTTCGCAAGGACCGATGCCTGCCAGGGGTGCGGGTTGTTCGAAAGAGATACCGCGGCCCCTGGCACACAGGCAACTGAGGGAACACGGGTGGGTTTTAGTCAGTAAAAGTCTGACACGCCCTCCCGCTCCACCCAGAGCGGGTGAAGTTATTTGATGATTTCCCACCCAAAAAAAAAAAAAAAAAAGTTACATAGTTTTTTTTTTGTTTAATCAGATTATGAGCCACCGCAGGGGTCTATTTAAAATGGTGGTTGGGTGAACGAGCACACGGATGAGTCGCGCGTTGATGTCTTTTGGAAAAGTCCCTTTCTTTCATTAGGAAATTCTAAGTCTTTTATCTCTTTCTTTCCCTTTGTATTTTTATTGTAAAAATCTGTGCTGTTACCTTTAATGGCTGAAGTCGATCGCTCGTTTATAATTTTGTTACCGAGAGCAATCAGGACCCAAGGACCCATTGTGAAATCCTGTATTGAAGATTAATAAAATACACACGTAATTGTTCAAGTTTTCACTTCTGTCGCCACTCCCGGAGTTCCACTGTTTTTTTTTTCTTTGTTTTAACTACCTCACACCACCATAGTTATGCAATCCAAGATGCCCGGGGTTATTTTTGGATTTTTTTTTAATTCGCTCTCGTACTATACACCCGACTAGTTATGTATTCCGGGTGTTTGGATTCACATCTCGGGATTTTTTTTACAAGAAATATATTTTATGAAGTCGCTTCCATCTTTTCATAGCTAAAAATGAACTGTAGGTAAATATATATCCGATCTTTAGTGAAGATTGTACTTTACACAAGTCCGTTCCACTTACTTTGAGTCTGATATTATGATGATATTATAATTATAAACACTTTGTTCATTTATTTTTATTTATTTTATTCACGAAAAGTTACATAGAAAAATACATAAATCTTCTGCCAAACTGCTTTACAGTTTGTCGGCATTGTTCTCGTGGATCATGTATGTCATTGTCACTATTATTTCTACACTTTTTTTACACTACACTAACACAATGAATGTTGTTAAACTGTCTTTAAAAGCTCTTCTTGTCTAACCGAGTTGTAAAAGCATGGAATAGGCTCCCGCCTCCCGGAAAATCTTGTAATGGCTCCCACACTGAATTATTTCAAGAATCGAATAGGCAGATTAAATATCTCCAAGCTTATCAGCTAATTAGATGTTAGTATGTCTAACCAAATAATAATACTAACGATAATTCATTGCGTTATTTCATGATTATGACGTCGCTTTTTAGGAAACCCAAGCTTTATATTCTACATGACTGTGCCCAATTCGTGCCCAACTGACCCCTAAAAGTGCGACATGTGCCCAAAACGGCTCAAGTCGCGCAAGTTCCTACAGATACACAAGCACAACGCACACACCGGCAAGCGCTACGGCTACCTCTGTGGTATATGCGAGCATCGGTTTGAGAAGCCAAATAAAGTTCGCGCGCATATGAGGCGCGTGCACGGCGTGACTGACGACCAGCAGGGGTCGATTGTAAGGGTGCAGCTATAGGAGCTGTTGGGGTTTAGGAGACCTCTTAATACCCCGTGATTGAGTTTTTTTTTATTACAGTTTTGTTCGTGATTTTGATTGGGGTTTTTGCATTGAAATTTGTCGGGCAAATATTATGAAAGCTTTATTATAGCTTTTTATTTTTATAGAAATTGTGATTATTTATATTTTAAGGTACTTAACTGTCAATTTGTCTGCATGTAATAGGTCTTTACCTATGAAATTGCCGTTTTGTATGAAAAAATTTAAACGAATTTTTTTCATGTATTTTTTATTTGTATTAATCGAAGTAATCACCCATGCAATCAATGCATCTTTGCCATCGCAGTGGCAGTTTATTGATGCCCTTCTTAAAGAAATCAGCTGGACGGGAGGCAACAAATTCTTCAAAGGCATTTTGTACTGCCTCTCGGGTATTGAATTTTTTTACCGCCAAGAAGTTATCCAAATTCTGGAAAAAGTAGTAGTCTGTAGGCGCAAGGTCTGGTGAGTAGGGCGGATGACGGAGAGCTTCCAACCCCAGTTCTTGCAACTTGGAGACCGTCTGCTGTGCAGTATGAGGTCGCGCGTTGTCGTGCAGGAGCAGCGGAGACGAGCGATTGACCAATGCTGGTTGGAGATGTGCCAGCTTCTCCATCATTGTGTTCAGTTCTTCACAGTACACATCTGCAGTAATGCTCACCCCGTTTGGTAAGAAGCTGTGATGAATCACACCGGCGCTAGACCACCAAACAGTGACCATCACTTTTCTAGGGGTAAGTTTTCGTTTAGGGCATTGTTTAGGTGCTGAACCAGGATCCAACCAACTTGCTGAGCGCTTGCGGTTATCAAACAGAATCCATTTTTCATCGCAGGTAACAATGCGGTTCAAAATTCCTTCATTTGTGTGTCTGTTGAGCAGTACAAGGCACGTCTCGACGCGTACTTCGCGCTGACGATCATTGAGTTCGTGGGGCACCCATTTGTCAAGCTTTTTTACCTTGCCAATTTGACGCAAATGGACCAATATTGTTTTGACGCTAACGTCGAAAGCTGCTGCTAATTCAGCCGTAGATTGTGTATCATCAGCTTCCACAATCGCCTTTAATTCGTCATTGTCGACCAAAGTCTTCGGACGACCGCGAGGTTCATTTTTCAGGTCGAAATTTCCAGAACGGAAGCGAGCAAACCAATAACAGGTGGTGCGTTGGTTTGTAGTGTTAGCTCCGTAAACGTCGTTGATGTTGCGTGCCGCTTGTGCCGCGTTGCTGCCACGACGGTACTCATATTCCATAATTACTCGAATTTTTAACGTATCCATGATGACGAAAAAGATTGAAATGCGATGAAAATGTAACACTAATCAATAAACAAATGACTACTTTTGGAAAAAAAAATCCATGTTTTTAAAATAAAATTAATTTGAAATTAGAATTCTTACCCAAACAAAAATTATTTTGATTTGAAATGGCCAGTACTGCAAAACGGCAATTTCATAGGTAAAGACCTAATATTTTATTTTTATTGTATGTATGTTTCGCAATATCTCCGGAAAAGTCGCGGGCAAAAAACTAAAATACAAATCCAAAGACACCGACTCCCGAAATTAGTTACTTTTCACTTTTTAGCTTATTTTTTGGAACATATTTATTTTTATTGGTAAAAGTTTTTTTTTTAATATTTCATAGAATCAATTAGTACATATTTTATAGTAAAGAAAATGAAAAAACTCGGACAAGCCCGAAGTAAATACGAAACAAATGCACAAAGAAATAAAAATAAAACATTTTTAAACAATAATTCACTTTATTGTACACTTCTTGATGTAATTAATATGGAATCGAATAGTTATATTGTAAAAAAAAAAAACAACATAAAATTAATCAATGTTTAATAATAGTGCTACTGATATTGTCTTTTAAATCAAGTAGAGTATTTTTAAAATTTATTTTTTATTAAACGAGTGCTTTTAAAAATGTAATATTACTCGTAAGAAGTAGTTTTCAATAGAATTATTTATTTTAATTTAAAGCAAATGTATTATAAAATCTAGGATTATGTAATGAATTTATGTTATAGCCAGAGATCGGATATTCAGATGCATATTCACTTAAAGTTGAGTTGTTGGCTAATATGGAATTTTATTTATTTATTTGGTTTTCCAACAATTGTTTACACTGGTATTATTGCTAAAGAATGGAATGCGTTCTTGTATCGAAAAAAAAAAACCTCTAAAACACTGCTCTTTTTTATCTCCCAACATGGTACAAATTTTAAATAAATATGCACCTGTAATAGTTATGCAATCCAAGGGTGCATGCAAAATTCCTGAGGAATTTTTTAATGAATGTTTTTTTAGAAGTCGCTGCCATACTATACACCCGACTATCGGGACACCGGGGTTCCTGGCATCCCGGGATTTTATACAAGAAAAAAAAATAAAAGTCACTCTGGTTAGAGGCATTTTTAGTATCAAAATTAAATATTAAATTAATATTCTGGTCATAAGTTCATAATAGAACCCTTAAATAGCCCATGCATAGCCATATTATGTTTATATGTATAATGAAGTTGCTAATATTATAATTCTTCTTCCAATAGTTATAGAGTTTTTTTGTCCCCCGAATATGGGGTCTAATGACTAGCTAGATGCCATAATAAATTAAATTAATTATTTGTATAACTTTAATATTGTAGGATAATATTTAAACTACAGAATAATCATGGATATTATTAAATAGTGGACTAGATTTTTAAATAAAATAAAATAGTGATCTCTTAGAACTATATTTTTATTGTAATAAAGTAGTTGAGCTAGAGTTTACGAATGTACTTACATTAATTTATTTTAAATTAGATTCATTTATTTCAGATAAATTACAATAATATTGTTAGTTTTTTTAAATAATATAATAATAAAAAGAATACAATAATAGACACATATTATTGGATCAGGACCGCACTACTCGTACATGTAGTTTTGTCCAATGGTCCATGAGGGAGCAATCTGCGTCCATTCTCCCTGCAATAAGCTGCAGGAAGCTGTTGGGGCTGCCCCGTAGGTGGCGCATCAGAGACGCTATTCTTTTGCTATGTATCGCTTGATTGAAAACCATACACTTGAGCGCCTGCAAACATACCTGAAGCGCTATATATTTAACATAACTATAAACTAACTATTTACACTAGGTAGTCTAGGTACTAAATTAAATTACTAACTAATGTAGTTAGTTATTTAATTGTGTAGCTATACAGGTTGTCCCCCAAGGTTACGTAGCTGGGAAGGGGGGTGATAGGGGTGGTCACAAGGGTCACCAGAAAAATAAAAAAATATTTTTTTTTTAACTAAAAATTTTGCTAACTGTACCTACAAATATTTTAATTTGATAAAGGGTTATTGACGATTACATAACAGCATTTTTTTTTAATACAGCAATATTTGTAGGTACAGTTAGCAAAATAGCCCCACAAGGTGTAAAATTTTTAGTTTAAAAAAAAAAATATTTTTCTGGTGACCCTTGATGATGATGATGATGATGATGGGACTCCCTTTTCCGCACGTAGACTCCCATTCGGTCCGTTGTGCGTGGGGATGTTGGCTAACAAAGCCAGCCTAGCTCCGCCCAAAAGCACAGAAGCTTCCTGGGAGCTTCACAGGCTTCGCGGAGCGACCTCACTGTTCCGAGGATTTCTTCACGTTGAGAAGCCACGGCCTCGCATTCCAGGATGACGTGGGCGGCTGATTCCTCGGCGTCAAGGCAGCCTCTGCAAAGCGGGCTGTCTGCGGCGCCTATATTATGAAGATGTTTGTTAAGGGGGTTATGACCCGTAATTGTTCCTATGATTATTCTAAGGTTATTTCTACTCAGGCTGAGAAGCTTTTTGGTTAATCGCGGGTTTAGAGTCGGCAAAGCCAATTTTGACTGTCTACAGTCTGTAGCCCGTGACCATCGGTTGTTATGAAGTTCGGTTGATCTTTGGCGAATCCACGCACGAAATTGTGAGAAAGGCAGGGGGAGAAGTGGGTACGGGCCTAGCACGTTCGTATCTGAGCCTCTCTTCGCAAGTTCATCTGCGGCATCATTACCCAAGGATCCACTGTGACCCTTGTGACCACCCCTATCACACCCTTCCCAGCTACGTAACCTTTTGGGACACTCTGTATATTTAATTGTTTTATACAAGGCGGCAGGTATATCGACGCGCTACATGTAATCATAAATTCAGCCCATAATTCTAGACGCCCTAGCGTAGAAAATTTTCATCGGTTATCCATAAAAAATCGACTGTTTCATAAATAGAAAATACTGTATATAATGATAGGGACAGATACAACACCCCACAATCGGCCCTTTGCTCTCGACGCGGATGAAAAAAAAAGGTAAGGTAAGGGCACATATTGTTTGACTTAATTATTATAAAGGGTGACTGGTAATTAGTGACCGATATTTAAACGGGATTAAATATAATGACCACCATAAAATGCTTTGATACCCTTAGTTCTTTTACCAAAGATATAAACTTGACACCAGAAAAATAAAGTCTAAAATTACAATAGTACTAGCTATTTTAGTCACGACTGCACTTTAAATTGTATTCGAACACCAAATGTAGTAAATGATCACCAAATCTTAGCGAGCAAATTAATGCACTATTTCTATCTAATTAAAGCACTGTCATTGTTAGGTTAGGTTCGGTTTTTTTTTTAACTATAACTTTTTGTTAAATTATAACTTTGGTTATAATTTTACATTAAGATGCAGGTTTAATTTTGGTGATCATTTACTATTTTTGTCCAGTGTGTTACTATATCTGGTGGTAAGTTAAACATAAGCCTATTTAAACACATGATTGTACTCATAATAACAAACAACTTTCCCAAAGAAACGTTTTTTTTTTTTAACTAGCGCATGTCCCCAATCACCCCAATAGAATATTGAGTACCTAACTAGAATAATACACCATCAGCTGTAATTTAATCATTTAATATTCTTTTGTCATTCATTTAACTACCGTATGGATCGCGCGCGCGCTATCAGCGGTCAGTAGCTTGATCCCGGGGTCAAGCGACTCACAGCCGATGCGCGCACGCGATTCGTTGTTAAATTAATTTAAAAAATTATAATGCATCGTAAAAGTGGATTTCTTTTTTGTTTGCATGAATGCATGGTAAAAGTGTATTTTTTTGTGTTAGTAGCTAAATTAAATGATTAAATTACAGCTGATGGTGTATTATTCTTGTAAGGTACTCAATATTCTATTGGGGTGATTGGGGACATGCGCTAGTTAAAAAAAAACGTTTCTTTGGGAAAGTTGTTTGTTATGACGAGTACAATCATGTGTTTAAATATCGGGCAGTAATTAACAGTCACCCTATATTATTCGTATTGTTTTCTTGAGCACTAGTGGTTGACATAAATAGCTAGATTTTGTTACATACATAATCATGCCCATGGGGATACGCAGAAACTACAGAACCCCTGATACGATAATTACATACTCCTTTTGCCTCTTTTACGTTCATTCCGTTTTCTTCTTGATTTTGTTCGTTTTACCAAAAGTCTGACCACAGGCTATTTTCCAATTTATTAAAAACTATTCTAATTTGAAGAATGGGACGAAATATGTAACAGAAAAATAAAAGTAAATTGATTTATATCCATTTTCTCAATTAAAAACGATTTAAATCAAATTTATTTTTCGTTTTTTTTTCGGATTTACCACGAAAACGCTCCTTGCGATAACTTTTTATCACGTGACCACATGTGACGTCAATTTTGTGTAAACTAAACTAGTTATTATGTAAACAAGTGAATGTCGAGTTTATAATTAACAAGATTTTTAATGGATAGAAAGGAATATTACTGGTGTGCGGTGCCTGTGGACAAATACTTAACTAAGTATTTGTACCGGTGCCGTTTACACAAAGCTGACGTCACGATGTCACGTGATAAAAATGTCATCGTAAGGAGCGTTCTAAGTACCTGGTACTTATTGACTAGCCTGCACTGTCCTCCCATACCTATTATCACTGTAATTTGAAAACATTGTAAAAGCCAATTATTTTTAAAAGAGTAACCGTGGAGTTTCTTGCCGGCTCTTCTCCATAGGAAGCGACAAATTGGGACCGTGCACCTAGCTTCTGACGTTTCATAAGTGCCCATGCAGGCTTATGTGAAATAAAATATTACGATATTTTTTTTTCGGCGGTAAATTCAAAACAACGAAACATAAATTTGTTTTTAATTGAGAAAATGGATATAAATAAAGTTATTTTTATTTTTTCCTTGAAAATATCGTCCCAATCTTCAAATTGAAATAGTTTTTATTAAATTGGAAAATACCCTATTAGTCTTATCAAAGGTTATCGTGTTACCCAGTTACTGGTTTGTTGAGGTCAGACAAGCAGTAGCTCCATGTAAAATACTGGTATTTTTCTGCATCCGGTTAGACTGGAAGCCGGCCCCAAGATAGTTGGGATAAGGCTTAGCAGATTTTTTTTATTTATTTTTTGGTAGATTTAGGAAAGTAGAATATATACAGGATGATTGGAAGATGGGTGCAAAGCTTTAAGGTGAAGATAGTATAGACAATTTAGAACCATTTAAGCCATGGTTGTCTTAGACGAAGTCTTACCAAATTTTTAGTTTAATAATAAGGTTTAAAAGACGTATTGTACAATTTTTTTATTTTTTCTGAGCTTTAAATGTCTGTAAAAAAAATGTCTAATGACACAGAAGCCTAAAACATGTTTTGCTTGATTGCTTACACATTACTTTAATTAAATAAATAAAAAATGAATTCATTTATCATTCAATTTGGCCATAATTATGCAGTTTACATTAAATTTTGAGAATTTCCGAAAAAAAACTTAAAAATTTGGTTAAAAATATTTGGTAAGACTTCGTCTAAGACAACCATGGCTTAAATGGTTCTAAATTGTCTATACTATCTTCACCTTAAAGCTTTGCACCCATCTTCCAATCACCCTGTATAGCGGTTTTCATACTTTGAGATTGATCTTTTTTTGAATGAATGAAGGGTAGAAATTCAAGGTAATGTTGGAAGATGAGAATTTTGTTGAGTTGTTGTTGTGTGATATTTTTGTTGTTCAATTATAATTTTTGTCAACTACTAGTGACATGTTTTTTTTTAATTAAAGCAACTATTTCTACTATTTATGTCAAACACTAGTGCCGTTATCTTATTTTTTGTGTACATTGATTTTCATCGAATCTTTGCAATTTTACTTACCATCTATATATAACTTGCTCCCAAGAAACAATTTTTTTTAATGATAAGTATTTATTACACATGAAATTTACTAACAAAAATCTGTGATTTCAAATCTTTTTTTGAAGTGAAACCTTCTGGTGCGTTGAGCACTTTTTGGGTGAGCAAAAATCATGGAACTCGCGTCATCGACACCGAACGCTTAAGTACACGGATGAGTCGCGCGTTGATGTCTTTTGGAAAGTCCCTTTCTTTCATTAGGGAATTCTAATTCGGTTTTCCCTTTCTTTCCCTTTGTATTTTTATCGTAAAAATCTGTGCTGTTACCTTTAATGGCTGAAGTCGATCGCTCGTTTATCATTTTTTACTGAGCGTAATCAGGACCCAAGGACCCAATGTGAAATCCTGTATTGACGATAAAAAAATACACACGTAATTGTTCAAGTTTTCACTTCTGTCGGCACTCCCGGAGTGCCACTGTTTTTTTTTTGGTTTGTTGGTTTCCTTCATAATAACCTGTTTAAATAATATATGAATGGTTAGCTTAGCATCTGTCATAGTCACTAGCTAAAAATATAATGTTCAAAAATCCCTGTTTTTATTTTTAAATAATACTTTTCTGTTTTCTCCTACAGTGCAGCGTCTGCCAAAAATGGGAGAAATCCAAGAAACGACTTCAAGTCCACGAATATAAGGTCCACAGGGAGCACAAATACAGGTACATATGCCCAGTATGTCAGGACACGTTCACGCGGCCGGGCAACGTCAGGCAACACCTGGCGAGGAGTCACGGGGTGCCCAGGGAAGATCAGGGCGTCATCGAGAGATATAAGGTATCAAACACATGATTCTAAACACCTTAGCACAGTATAAATTTGGACAGTATCGAAACTAGGCCTAGTTATTTATACAGGGTGTAACAGAAACCCTATTGCTATCCTTAAGCACTAAAGATAACAGCTGCTGGCTTAGCACGGGCACTGATTTGTCGACGGAAGAATAGACATGACTAATAACCAGAGATCGGATATTCGGATGCATATTCACCTAAAGTTGAGATGTGGGCTAACATGAAATGCGCTTTTCTATCGAAAAAGTCTTAATTTAGGTAAGTAATTTGTTTATTTTTTGTTTTAGCTAATACAAACCATCCCCCCTCCAGTAAATATACGTATTTGTATCGGGTTAAATATTAATTTTAAATTAATACACATCTGAATAGTTATGCAATCCAAGAATCCCGGGGTTAAATAAATATTACAAAATTAATAAATATTAAAAATTATCTTTAGGTAAATATGCATCCGAATATCCGATCTCTGCTAATAACTAAATGATGTATAATAGGAGAAGATAGCTATGTTTTTATACTAATTATCACAGTTATGCGTTCTAAACGAATCATGATTTTGTAGATAATCGTATATACTTTGTGGCCGTCGAGTAGAAAGTTTGTTGTCAGTGTGATTTTGACAGTTTGGGAAGAAATATTCTTCTGAAATAGTCTACATTTATAAGGACCTAGACAAAGATAGTTACAAACGAAAGACAAAATGACAGATTATAGAAGGATATCTACGGTGCGATGTCAAAAATGGAGAAACGAAATGTCACTTTGTATTGAAAAAGCACTGTCTATTCTTCGTAGAAATAGAAAACGTCATGCTAAGCCTGCAGGTATAGAATCACTATACATACATAGTTTCAGCTCAAAATAAAATACTCTAAGAGTAGATAGGTACCAAATTTTCGGTTTCATATGTTTCTTAAATTCTAATCATAACAAACGTGTCACCGCACTACGTACGTCACTTACCACGTTACTTACCAATATCACGATAAATCTCTTCCGAGTGATGTGTTTATTTCAATTTGAAAAGTTCGGTTTCTGGTATCGATGTATTAAAAATTCTCATAACTTCGGAACATGTAGAGATAGGATTAAAAAGCCCTTCCAATATTGTTTGATATCATTCAAAGAAGCTGTGCCCTTGGTATGTATAGTGTCCTTTCCGTTACGTTGTTTAACTAGCTTTTTCCAGCGGATTGGCCCGCGTGGAGTTCGAAAAAAAACCCGTGGGAACGTGCTAGCGGGGTAAAAAATACTCGTATGTATAAACTATCTTTGTGCCAAATGTCAAACAAATTCGTTCAGCCGTTTTTGCGTGAATGAGTTACAAACATACAAACTTTCACATTTATAACTGATTACTGACGATTTTTACTCTATTTATTGTATGTACATGACAAATACAACGAGTAACATAATTAACGCAAGACCACTTACACCCCAATTAGAGTATTGAGTTAAAAGCATAATACGATGACCAAAACTATATTTTTAAAAGCTTACTGATATTATTAAGAAAAACGTGTCGACCCAAACATTACTTTATGCATTTAACATTGAGTCTTATTTCTTCTGGAATAAGATTGAATTTTCTTTGGCTCAATCACTGGTAGGTATGGCAAAATAAGTAATAAAAAAAATATACTGATATTAAAGTTACTGAAATCGATTCAGTAGTCAATTAGGAACAAACTACTTTCAGGTCTTGCGTCCATTCTGTTACACCTTGTATATGCAATAAATAGAGTATCATTCATTATATATCGTTTTTCATAATCTATCTACGCTAGGGTCACAATACAAATATGGACAGTACAGAAACTTCGAACAAACGGTCGAAACGGTACACTGGAACAAACGTGGGCATCTGCGAAAACTCTCAGCATATAGTTACAGATTGCACTTCGATGTTCATGCCTGTATACACGTCCAACTACCCTAGGCATACACCCGTGATAATAATTAACAATTTTTATCTATTGGCTCAGGTACATTTGCCCACGCTGCCCGAAGATTTACAGATGTCCGGATCACGTCAGGAGACACTTGGTTAACTTCCACGAGGTTCCCAGATCAGACCAGGGTCCTATCCAGAAATATGTTGTGAACAGTTAGGCTTCGTATGCATTTGGGAACTAAATTTAAGAACATTATTTTTGTAACATGTTTTTACTAACAATCACGATTCTCTGCCGAAACCAAAAATGTTGCCAAATTTTCGGCTCCTCGTCTAGTTTCGGCCGAAAATGAAATTCAACTTTAAGAAGAAGTAAAAAACACAGTTAAATTGACATTAATTTTCTGAGGTTTGTAACAAATACGATTAATGGGTGATTTTGCAATATCAGATTTCTTTTGCTCAAAGTTGAAATTGAATTTTTGGCAGATTTTGTGTAAAAAACAGTACATTTTAAAACGCTATTTACGTGAGAGTTTACTCAGTATGGACAACGTTTTGCGTAAGTCAAGGGCAACGTATATCTTTTCCAATATTTAACTTTTACTACCGGACTACCATCCGCACTTGGTTGATATCCCAACCGGTACTCAGCGCTTCCTCCACATTTATTATGCGCACAGCCAAACTGTGGAACTCTGCCTGCGTCTGCGTTCCCTTCCACGTTTAACCAGTCTACCTTCAAAACAAGAGTGAACAGGCATCTTCTGGGCACGCTCGATCCATCATAGACCTCAGCAATCGCTTTCTATCAGGCGTGATCGAGGTCAAGAGCAGACCCATTTACTAATAAAAAAATAAAAATAAAATTGGTGCCAACTATTGATTTAAGAAACTGATGTGTTAACCGATTTTTGTTGCTGACTGTACCACGACTCTACTTCTATATATTATATAAAAATGAATCCCTATTTCCCTTGGCGAATTCAATATTCATAGTTAAGACAGGACAACGTCTGTCGGGTCAGCTAAGTATGTGATAAATATCTATTGTTTAAATTAAGTTAACAAATCATATTTTTTTTATATTTTAAGGCAGACACGACTCTAATAGAATAATTTCCATGAAGGTATTTCTTTTATAATATATTGGTGTATAATTTTAATTTAAAAAAATTAAGATCTAACCGGCTTTTGTTGTTGACTGTACCACGACTCTTTATGTGATAAATATCTATTATAAATTAAGTTAAAAAAAAAACATATTTTTTGTATTTTTAAGGCTCCCGCAGACAGACGCGACTCGGGTCTTGTAGAACAATTTCCGTGATGTTTTCATAGCACTTTCTACTACAGTCGCGTCGCTCCTGTCTGTGGGAGCCTTTCATCATTTATCATCTTAATAATGGTAGTGCAATAACGCACATTTTTTTTTTCTATAGATAAATATATAATCATTGTAAATACTAGATGTAAGCAACGTATTTAAAAGAAAATAAAAATTAAAACTTTTTCAATTTATTGTGTTTCTTTAAAACTTTATTTTTTTAAAGTTGATTACCTAAACGGAAAATATTTGTATTTGTTGATCTTGTTACAAAACTATATTTTACCATAAATCAGCACATTGCGTAACCTTTTCACCGCCACTGTCGAGTATAGCCGATAGATGAAAACGTGCCCAACACGCCACTGTCGACTAATGGCCGACAAGAAAACATTTTAGTGTCAAATTAAATAAAAGAATGATGTTACGAGTAATATTTTATTTCAAAAATAGGTGACGAAAAGCAATGTTTAATTGGTTATCGATAAAATTTTGGAAAACTTGGTTAATCCCTAGCATCATTGGGATGACACTGACAGCTCTCTCCACACTCATACGGCTCACTCACAGAGTGCTTTGTAACTTCACCCGGTGAGATGGTTACAGAATAGCACGTCTGATTTATGCCTTTACTACCGGACTACCAGACGCACTGCAGGGTACCGCACTTGGTTGATATCCCGACCAGTCGTACTCAGCGCTTCTCCTCCACATTATGCGCACAGCAAAAGAGTGGAACTATCTGTCTGCGTCTGTGTTCGGGATTCCACATTCAACCCGTCAACCTTCAAAGCAAGAGTGAACAGGCATCTTCTGGGCACGCTGGTTCCATCATAGACCTCATCAATCGCTTTCAATCTGGCGTGATCGAGGTCAAGAGCAGGCCCTACAAAGTAATAAAAAAAATTGCCCGGTTGATGAGAATAGCGTAAATTTAGGTGTACTGGTATACAGCCCTGCCTACCTATTCGGGAAATACAGGCGCACTGTTCGAATTAGATATGGGTAGCTCATGAGCGAATGATAAAAAAGAGCTAGCTCTTTTCAATGGACGTCGCTCTCGCTCACTCATTCGCTCGGTAAATAGCTCACTCAGACGCACTAGCTCAATACTTCAGCGAGGCACCGATTCTCTCTCATTCGGCTCGCTTCGGAATACTTCAGATCGCATCGTTCGCCCTACCAACAATAGCTCTCCGGTATAATATATCACTAGACTATCACACGACATAAATCACTGTAAATCTATGTTTATGGCTATTTACTTAGAGTTGAAAATACTTTGGCACATTATAAAAAGGAATCGCATT
Organism: Antitype chi; assembly: GCA_947359405.1. Taxonomy (NCBI): domain Eukaryota; kingdom Metazoa; phylum Arthropoda; class Insecta; order Lepidoptera; family Noctuidae; genus Antitype; species Antitype chi. The sequence continues at coordinate 11,677,475 of OX375834.1, read as the reverse complement.
GTTTATTTTTTGCGTGTTGATTACGTTAAGTCATAACATTATATAAACAAGCAAAATAAACTATTTAACTTAACTCCAAACTTCCAAAGCGCTATTGACGATGACTGTTGCGGAGCCGAGCAGTCTCTTTCGACGCGCGTGCGGCGTGAGTCAAATGAGCTAACAGTCGGCGTCTGAGTCACTGAGCTATAGAAAAGCTAGTGAGCTATTTCGCCCATTTCTAGTTCGAATGTAGGGAAAGAAAATAATACAACAATATAGACTAGTTAACTTAGTTTATTTAAACCTAATTATTGTGCGTCGTTTGTACAAAGTACGGACTAACAAATAAATGCTACATTTGTGCTTTGGCAAGTTACTTACAATTAATAAATAATATCAATATTTTTACACACTTCACACCATTCTTTTACAAAAATCCCAAAGATGCAGTCACGAACAAAAGTAACACTCAAAATTTTCCCCAATTTTTTTTACCCATTAAAAAACCCATTTTTTTTGCAAATTCAACTTAACACGCGTTACTTAACCTTTTAACCGCTTACGTCGGATTAATCCGATAAATATTTCCGTCCCATTTCGCCAGGTCGTATTTTTACGACCAAAATACCACAGCTCGTTTAATCTGCTTTTTTATTTAATTACTCTGTATTCTAACAAAAAGACGTTTATATTAGGTAAATAGTTAAATAAGTAATCATTTACAATTTCATTCACTTTAGTCTCTTAATTAGAAGTCTAGTAAGTATTGCACATCCCTCTTTGTTGTAGGTATTTATTTTTCGATTCACTGTGCCGGGCGCTGGGGGCTCGACAACTGATATGAAGTCGGGCGATTAAAGGGTTAGATTATTTTTTACAAAGTACCTAATGTCCAAAAAGACTGACTGAACGATGACTGACACCGGGCTGTATTTATGCGGACGTTTTTGAAACGCTGATTGTGTATCTTGGGTTTTTCTATATCAGTGCCCCACACATATAGTGAGGTTATTGTTGATTTTCTTCAGAAAGGTCAGGTGCGTAGTACTCGTGACCGGAGTGCGTGTATGACCAGCACCCTAATTGAGTAACATAACCAATCTGAGTGGTTATTGCGCAATACACTACCAATCAGAGTGGTAAATGCGCAATACACTACCAATCAGAGTGGTAAATGCGCAATACACTACCAATCAGAGTGGTAATTGCGCAATACACTACCAATCAGAGTGGTAATTGCGCAATACACTACCAATCAGAGTGATAATTGCGCAATACACTTCCAATCAGAGTGGTAATTGCGCAATATACTGCCAATCAGTGTGGTAATTGCGCAATACACTACCAATCAGAGTGGTAATTGCGCAATACACTACCAATCAGTGTGGTAATTGCGCAATACACTAACAGAAGGAATATCTTAAATTTTGACAGTTCATCAACATTCACTGCGTTATTTATGTTGTTGAGCTGACAATTTTTTCGAACATTTGAAGCATACCTTCAAAAAGATTCAGATTCTGATCGATAGTGGGTTACGCAATTCGGGCGCAGAATCTGAACTGATTTGAACTGTCAAAATTAAAGCCATTTCTACTATTAGTGAGCTAAGCAATTTCCCCTCAGATCTATGAACGTAAACGAGGCAAAAGGAGTATCTAAAGGTGCTATTACACGGGCAATTTTTTGAGCAATTATTGCTCGGCAACACTAATGGATCAATCTGGATCAGTTAAGTGGAGCAATCTGAAGCAACAGCAATAAATGCCGGATATGTTTCGGGAATATTGCTTCTGATTGCTCCATATATTCCATGAGTTGCCGAATATCCAATCGGTTTGGAGATTTTTTCTATCTCGTTTGTACGTATAACTACGTCTCGTTTTAGCGAGAGGAATGGGCCGGCGGCGGAGGCGGCGGAGGGGGCGTATTGCCTAGTATTTTTAAGTTGCTCCATATTGCATGATATTGTGTGGCCGTATCTCTGGCAACAGGTTGCTACATATTGCCATTGCCCTAAATTGCTGGATGTAGTCGTGACGTCATAGTTGACGAGAATTGACCAGGTTCGAGCAATTTTAGTTGCTCGTGTAAGCGCACCTCAAGGATTGTGGTAGGCGGCGTTCTAAAAAGGCGTGTGTTTTTGTATGTGTGTGTGTATTTGTATCAATATTTTTATGACAATGAATTTTGAATAATTTTACTACTTTATTTCGACTTTTAATTGTATTCAGTAACTTGACAGTTCAAAGAAAAATAATGTTACCATATTAAACCTAATGGTGTCGAGTGAGGTAGTGAACGATTTTGCGTAAAGAGCGAATGATAAAAAGGGTTTTATTACAATTTAAACCATTTTTATCATTCGTTATAAGACTTTAAAAGTTCATTTGTAAGATGTGGAATAAAGAATAACTAATAAAAGTTAATTTCCTTTTATTTTTGTTTCTTTTTTAATAGAAAGAAACTAAATAAATTACCTAACTACTGAAAAACAAAGTACATAACAAATTCTACAATTTTTAATAGTGCATAATCATATTAATCATGTTTTTAAGACAAGTTATTAAATTTAAAATAAAAAAAAACTGCTTGTAAGTACATTATTTCAAGTTCATTCAATTTCTTTCATTCTTACACCACCTCACTATCTTTTTTTACACGCTTTATATTAGCTTCACTTGTATGTTTGTTTGTATGTAATCGACTCCTTTGAGCGCGATTTTGACCCACTTTAAACGGTCAGATTTCATTGAAACTTTGTAAACTTGTCGAGAACCGATGACAATTCAATAATTTGAACAAAAAAATGAGAAAAAAAACACGATTTTGTAGTTAGCAGAACTAAAAAATTGAAAATAAATAATAGTTTAAAAAACTAAAAAATTGAAAATAAATAATAGTTTAAAAAACTAAAAAACACGCTTTAAAAACCAAACTAAAAAAGGAGAAAATAATTTAATTCAATTAAAAAGCGTGGGGTGCTTGACATTCATTGATTATAAAAATACCTCAAAAAGCACCCCACGCTTTTTAATTGAATTAAATTATTTTCTCCTTTTTTAGTTTGGTTTTTAAAGCGTGTTTTTTTGTTTTTTTAACTATTATTTTATGTTAAAATCTGGTAACCTTTCAACTGTGAAGTTACTGATTGATTGATTGATTGATTTATGTATTTGTAAGAATGTAGTTTTACATAGTATGGTGTTAATATTTTTTATAAGTTCTGTACATTCTACCACAACATGTGGTGTACAAATGTCATTATTACACAGCTTAGTACAATTCATTTCAAGCTTGGCGATTTACAATAATAATTTTTAATTAATAATATTATAATTAGGTAATTTTTACTTTAAAATAAATGTAAACATTTACTACTTGTCATCTTGGATTTTTACAATACTCCATAAATTCGTCAATGTCATAAAAACAATTATCCAATAGCCAATTTGTCAGCTTTTTATTGAACATGGGAATAGGAAGTTCCTTAAACGAATTAGGCAGCCTGTTATAAACCTGAATGGCATTAACATATACATTCCTCCTAAATATTTGCAATCTGAAACTGAATACAATGAAAAGTCGAACTACAGTAGTATATTTACAATTTATGTTTAGCTAACGTGTTACCCAGTAACTGGGTTGTGGAGGTCAGATAGGCAGACGCTCCATGTAAAATACTGGTATTTTGTTGCATCCGGTTAGAATGGAAGGCCCTGGGAAGGACGCTGGCAGATGATGATGATTCACAATTTCTGTTTAGGCTTTAATTTAATGTTGTTTTTTTTGTGTTTCGTTTTTGAATTAGATTGGAAGTTCTGTTTACGTTTTATTTTAATTTTCTATTATTTTTAGTTTTCAATTTTTGATGGTATATTGGCGTGTGCTAGCTGACATATGGCAAATTTTATGTTTTTTTTTTGTGTTTCGTAATTTTTATTACCTATTATTGTATAGAATCAAGTTCTTCTAACTTAACAGACAGCTGTGCTGCTGGGGAGTTTGTTGCGCTACTTCTTCTTCCCAGCTAAAGCACTAGGAAGTGGTGAAGGGCGGGCTTTTTGGGGGGACTGTATTATGTAATTTTATTTTGACTTTTGATTTTGATTTTTTTTTTTTGATTTTGGCAAAGACTGACGTGTAACGTTTGTTTGTAATGTATCGAGTTTTGTAACGCGTTACAGTAGTCAGTGCAGGTGTGCGTTACCCCAGCCAGATGTTGTCAAAAATGGTAATTTGAATCTCATAGATAATTAGTTTTGCGGCTTCTGTAATTGTTGCGCACATTTTTAAATTTGTTGCGCTTATAGTTTTTTAATTATTTCACAAAAACAATTCCTGCTGGGGTAACGTTATCCCAGCCAGACCTTTTTCTTTCTAATGGGAATATTTAAATAAATACTAGCTATAAAATTAGTTGTCTAGATGAAGTAAATGTTGTGCCTTATTTTGTATTTGTTCTTTCATCGGTTGCGAAGTTATTCGAGATTTTGCTGGGGTAACGTTTTTGGTTTTGCTAGATCTTTGAAACGGTTAAGCGGATTCTTATCATATTTTGTACATGACTTCTTAGGAATTAGTTTAAATTTGTTCTGCAATAAAAAAACCAAAATAATGCATAGTTTAAAGGATATTTCATTAAATAGAAAAACACTTCAATTGGTTCCAGCACTCTCAATAAGAGGTCTAAAGACTTACTTTAAACGTTATTTTAAAGCTTGTAAATGCCTTCAAATGTATGTGAAGTTTCATTAGTATCCTGTAAGGATTTAACAAGTTATGATGATATTCAGTTCTTCACGAGCACGGTCTTGATGCGCGCGGTGTTATTTGGCCACTGGATTGGATATATGAACTGAATGTTATGTCAATTATTAGTTGTTTAGTTCAGTTGTATATCAGTAAAATTTCAGCGTAGTACATTGGATAATTAATGAGATAATACGATTAAAGTCATTAGGAAGTGAATGACCGAGGTAACCCGACCAAGTTTAGGTGGTTACGAAAAAGCGAAATCGCAGAACATTATGCTATCTTTTGAAATGTTTAGTATAATACACCTTACAATTTCGGTACAGACGCGTACACTGTTAAATACATAATAATATCTGTACTATGAAAGCATTATTATTATCTTCCAGTTGCACATACTTATCAAAAATCACCGATATAACATGTCGTTCGGTGGGACGCGGGAAAATGTGATATTTGAAATGAGACAACAAATCAGTAGGACTAGCTGTGAGCATTTTACTACATTTTGATATCTTTTAATATTACCTTTGATCTGTGATTTTAATTGATATAAGTAGGTATTAGTAGACATACGTAAGTTTAGAGTTAACTGAAAAAAGTCATTATATATAATTTATTGTCTGTGATCATTACACATTCCAATATGTGTATATTTAAATAAAAACTGTAACTGTGTACTGTGAATACTGAAATCTATAATTTTAATAAAAAGTAATAGAAAATTTCAAAATAGCAAAATTACTATCTGTAATTTGAATCTGTGATTGTTTTTAAGTATAAGTTTATTAATACTTTAAAAGTTCAGTTGAAATTATTATTTTACCTGTTAATAAAAATTATTTAATAAACATGTAGTTTTTTTTTAAACTTGTGTACATGTCTGTACTAAATTTGTAACACTATCCTACATATTTTAGAATGTACCATAATGTTCTGCGATTTCGCTTTTTCGTAACCACCTAAACTTGGTCGGGTTACCTCGGTCTTTCACTTCCTAATGACTTTAATCGTATTATCTCATTAATTATCCAATGTACTACGCTGAAATTTTAATGATATACAACTGAACTAAACAACTAATAATTGACATAACATTCAGTTCATATATCCAATCCAGTGGCCAAATAACACCGCGCGCATCAAGACCGTGCTCGTGAAGAACTGAATATCATCATAACTTGTTAAATACTTACAGGATACTAATGAAACTTCACAAACATTTGAAGGCATTTACAAGCTTTAAAATAACGTTTAAAGTAAGTCTTTAGACCTCTTATTGAGAGTGCTGGAACCAATTGAAGTGTTTTTCTATTTAATGAAATATCCTTTAAAATAGTAATTCCTAAGAAGTCATGTACAAAATATGATAAGAATCCGCTTAACCGTTTCAAAGATCTAGCAAAACCAAAAACGTTACCCCAGCAAAATCTCGAATAACTTCGCAACCGATGAAAGAACAAATACAAAATAAGGCACAACATTTACTTCATCTAGACAACTAATTTTATAGCTAGTATTTATTTAAATATTCCCATTAGAAAGAAAAAGGTCTGGCTGGGATAACGTTACCCCAGCAGGAATTGTTTTTGTGAAATAATTAAAAAACTATAAGCGCAACAAATTTAAAAATGTGCGCAACAATTACAGAAGCCGCAAAACTAATTATCTATGAGATTCAAATTACCATTTTCGACAACATCTGGCTGGGGTAACGCACACTCAGTGCAGCGAGCCGGGCCGCTCGATGCGAGCGCATTTACAAACAAGTCAGTGCAAGCAAAACGGTGCTCTTACACGAGCAATTTTTTGAGCAATTATTGCTCGGCAACACTTATGGATCAATCTGGATCAATTAAGTGTAGCAATATGTAGCAACAACAATAAAATGCGGCAATTGTTTCGGGAATATTGCTTCTGATTGCTCCATATATTTCACGAGTTGCCGAATATCCAATCGGTTTGAAGATTTTTAGTATTTTTTTTTTAAATTTCTATCTCGTTTGTACGTATAAATACGTCTCGTTTTTGCGAGAGGAATCGGCCTGCAGCTGAGGCGGCGGAGGGGCGTATTGCCTAATTTTTTGTAGTTGCTCCATATTGCATGGTATTGTATGGCCGTATCTCTGGCAAACAGGTTCCTACAAGTTTCCATTGCCCTAAATTGCTGGATGTAGTCGTGACTTCATAGTTGACGAGAATTGACCAGAATTGAGCCATTTTAGTTGCCCGTGTAAGCGCTTGAGTGCTCGAAGTGAGCATTCGACACGTTTAGTGTATCGCCGTTTTGTTACCAAACTCGCCTCAGATGATACATTACAAACAAACGTTGCAAGACAGTCTCCACTTTTGACGTAATGCAGGAATGGCATGGTTCAATTTAGCCTTTATTATGGGTTGAATCAACAAATTGTTACCAAGTTATTATGACGCATGGCCAAAATAGGAACTAACGCCGCACTCTTGTTTTTTGAATAAATTTCAAGTGTCATTTAAAACAATTGCACAAATCTTGCAGTGTTAATACGGGGTTAGACTAAATTGGCTAGGTAAACTCCGCAGAATGGGTATCGGTATTTTAACACTTATATAAAAATATAAAATTAGTGACCAACCGAAGCTTAGGTTTCGTTTTCAGTCATAAACCAGCCGAAGCTTCGACCAAGCCGAAAATCAGAAGTTCATAGTCCACAGTTTAGCTACATAATTAGTTAGTTAGACGAGGTAAATGTAGCGTACTTAATTTGTATTTGTGTCTTATGGTTGCGAAGATATTCAAGATCCTGCTGGGGTAACGTTTACGTGTTTGCTGGATCTGTTGCCTGGGGAGTTTAGCTAGTCAATTTAATTTAAACCTATAAAAACTGAACCAACTTTCTTTGAAAGTTATATAGCCTCTGAGTTTGCATCGCCGTGTCTAATTCACAGTGATCCTTATTCTTGTTAGAATAAGGTCGCTGTTGGCTTGCTACCACTGACAAGTCTGTCAATATCACAGTGATCTTAACCCTCATTGAAATAAAGTTGGCATTGGCTTGCTGCTAGCAAAGGTAAAATAACTGAAAGAACTTTAGCTACCATCGCCAAGTAAGGGGCCAGGCCAGCGTGGGCCATCGTGTAAAGGATAAATATATAACCATCGTCATCATTTAACTGATGATAATATTTTGTGATATATTGATGGCAAGATGTCGGCAATACCCCAACTAATTAAGATGAAAATCCAGGAACTAATTTTCTAAAGTTTCTTCTGTCTTCAAATAAACTTTTCACGAATATTACCTGAAAATAAAAATAATAATATATCAATGAAAACGTGGCTAAGTAATAACAGTCGCACGGGTCGACCGATCAGGTTAAGCTACGCTTGCCGCGGTTGGTCCGTGGATGGGTGACCATCTTTACATACCAAGACTCTTCTGTGCCTCGGAAAGCACGTTAAACCGTTGGTCCCGGCTGTCATTTGTGGATCTTTGACAGTCGTTGCGGGTCGTCAGATACCCGAGCCATATACATAGTATAAAACAGTCGCTTTTCGTATTTGCCAGTGTAATATTAATGTTCCCACTGCTGGTGTGACACAGGCTTCCTGTCTGTAAGAGGATGTGGAGACTTTTTTGCTCTGTGATCTATGGAAGTGGTGACTGAGAGCGAAGACCGAATAGAACTAATAGAATGAACTAGTTGGCTGACCGAAATGAACTAGTACGGAACGATCTTAGAAATGACCGAGCAGGCACAAGACTAGCTTATAATGCTCCCAACGTTCACACACAGGACACAGGCCCCCTCTTAGTGAGAGGGAGTGGGCCGTAATCCACCACGCGGGCCCAGTGCGGGTTGTTAGATGTCCCATGTCTTCGATTGTTTTGTTTCTACGACATGCCGGTTTCCTCACGATGTTTTCCTTCACCGTTTCGAAAGCAGTGGTGATGAACTATTTTACAAAGTAAAGTGTCTGCCTACATGAAATGGCGTGATGAGCTGGATTGGTTCCGTTAAAATTGGAAGGAGGATGCGCGGGATCGCGGCTGATAGGACTGGAGAGTCGTTTTTGCCCAGAAGTGGGACAGCGTAGGCGAGTAAAAACCCAAACGTTCAAACCCAAATCGCTGCAGTTACCACTGAGTCATCACTGCTCAAATCTCGCCACTGCTCAGACACTTTACTTTGTGTAATTCAACACCACGGCTCTCAAAGGAAAATATCGTGAAGCAACCGACATGTCTTAGAACAAAAATTCGAAGACATGTGACATCTACCAACCCGCACTGGGCCCGCGTGGTGGATTACGGCCCACTCCCTCTCACTGAGAGGGGGACCTGTGTCTTGTGTGTGAACGTAGGGAGCATTAAAGGCTCGTCTTGTACCTGATCGGTCATTTTTCAGATCGCTCCGTCCTAGTTAATTTCGGTCAGTGAACTAGTTCATTCTATTAGCTCTATTCGGTCTTCGCTCTCAGTCAGCACTTCCATAGATCTAAAAAGTCTCCAAGGCACTAACAAAAAGCGTTAAGCAAGAATAGACATTATTGCATCGACATACGTTAGTTTACTGATAGTATAATCTCACTCTAGCGAGTTTGGTCGGTCGGGTCTCAGGTAGCATCGTCATTCGTCGGCTATTCTCTCTCGTTCTCGTTCACAAACATCGAATGAAAATTGAAATCGTCTCAGTCAAATCAGTCGCTGTCATTCTCGTTCGGACATACGATATGGCTCTTTGTAATTGTACGAGGAGCTATTAGAACTAATAGTCCGATTACAAATCAGCATTCGGAAACGTTTATTTTAGTACAGTGCTAAGAAACGGTTCCTATTCGTTCATCGTTCACGAAGTATATAAGACTATTATATGCTACTATTGCTCACATTGCATACTACTGCATATTCAAACACACGCTACAAAGGATTAACTCATGCTATTCTGAACTCTATTTCAGTTAGGCTTGAGTTCACTATCAATTTATCAATAAAAATTGCCCGAGCAATTTGCTGCTCCGACTATTCTGAACCTAGTAAGTATAGTACCAAAGTCCCATCCAGTGCCAGTGCGGTGCTTCTGATCAGACCCTTCCCCACTTACTGGAGCTCTAAGTGGCTGTTCACCTGCACCTTGGATGGTCTGAATAAAGCCACTGATGCCGCAATAAACGTGGCCGTACGAAGTATTAAAAAAAGTGTTAATCGACACGAAAAGAAGTAGAAGTATAGTGTGACTCACCTGTGTAAACCCAACTAGTAACATTAATAGTACATGTCCTATTGACCACGTTAATACTCTGAAACAAAAAGAAAAGTACATACATAAATTACTTTGACCACATTTGCAGGAAAGCAAAAATGTCGCGCCGGGATTTTTTGACGCACTGGACTTTCAAAACTTGGTGTTGAACCGAGCATTGAGATACCAGCGCGTCAAAAAACCAATAACACTTTACACGACCTGGAAATCGAACCTGCTCAGCAGTCAAACTTAAACTCAAAGCATTTATTTCAAACTAGCTTCCGCCTGCGGCTTCGCCTAAGTCGGAAATTATCCCGCGGGAACGTACTACCGGTATAAAAAGTATTCTATGTGTTAATCTAGGTTATAATCTATATGTATGCCAAATTTCATCCAAATCCATTCAATAGTTTTTGCGTGAATGAGTAACAAACATCCATACATACAAACTTTCGCGTTTATAATATTAGTAAGGATAAACCAATTGCGTATAACTTGCATATCTAGTGCCGACGAAGCATTAGACATTTCGGCTTTGTCTCTGCGATGACAAAGTATTGCGATGCCTCTGGTGTTGCAGATATCCATAGGCGTCAGTGTCCACTTACCATCAGGCGGTCGTTGGCTTTATACGCTTTCGCGCAATGGACATGTTGTCTCCCTCTGTGTCTCTCTCTCTCACCTGTCACACATGTCCTCGGCGAGGTTCCTGTCCCTCGCCTCGTGTGCTGAGTGTAACTCCTGCAGTCTGCGCGCGGTGGACATGACATGTCCACCGCGCGCAGACTGCAGGAGTTACACTATGTCGTCTCCCTCTAACTGTTTCTATCTCTCTCACCTGTCACACATGTCCTCGGCTAGGTTCCTGTCCCTCGCCTCGTGTGCTTAGTGTAGCTCCTGCAGTCTGCGCGCGGAGGACATGTTGTCTCCCTGTAACTGTTTCTATCTCTCTCACCTGTCACACATGTCCTCGGCGAGGTTCCTGTCCCTCGCCTCGTGTGCTGAGTGTAGCTCCTGCAGTCTGCGCGCGGAGGACATGTTGTCTCCCTGTAACTGTAACTCTATCTCTCACCTGTCACACATGTCCTCCGCGAGGTTCCTGTGTCTCGCCTCGTGTGCTGAGTGTAACTCCTGCAGTCTGCGCGCGGTGGACATGACATGTCCACCGCGCGCAGACTGCAGGAGTTACACTATGTCGTCTCCCTCTAACTGTTTCTATCTCTCTCACCTGTCACACATGTCCTCGGCTAGGTTCCTGTCCCTCGCCTCGTGTGCTTAGTGTAGCTCCTGCAGTCTGCGCGCGGAGGACATGTTGTCTCCCTGTAACTGTTTCTATCTCTCTCACCTGTCACACATGTCCTCGGCGAGGTTCCTGTCCCTCGCCTCGTGTGCTGAGTGTAGCTCCTGCAGTCTGCGCGCGGAGGACATGTTGTCTCCCTGTAACTGTAACTCTATCTCTCACCTGTCACACATGTCCTCCGCGAGGTTCCTGTGTCTCGCCTCGTGTGCTGAGTGTAACTCCTGCAGTCTGCGCGCGGTGGACATGACATGTCCACCGCGCGCAGACTGCAGGAGTTACACTATGTCGTCTCCCTCTAACTGTTTCTATCTCTCTCACCTGTCACACATGTCCTCGGCTAGGTTCCTGTCCCTCGCCTCGTGTGCTGAGTGTAGCTCCTGCAGTCTGCGCGCGGAGGACATGTTGTCTCCCTGTAACTGTAACTCTATCTCTCACCTGTCACACATGTCCTCCGCGAGGTTCCTGTGTCTCGCCTCGTGTGCTGAGTGTAACTCCTGCAGTCTGCGCGCGGTGGACATGACATGTCCACCGCGCGCAGACTGCAGGAGTTACACTATGTCGTCTCCCTCTAACTGTTTCTATCTCTCTCACCTGTCACACATGTCCTCGGCTAGGTTCCTGTCCCTCGCCTCGTGTGCTTAGTGTAGCTCCTGCAGTCTGCGCGCGGAGGACATGTTGTCTCCCTGTAACTGTTTCTATCTCTCTCACCTGTCACACATGTCCTCGGCGAGGTTCCTGTCCCTCGCCTCGTGTGCTGAGTGTAGCTCCTGCAGTCTGCGCGCGGAGGACATGTTGTCTCCCTGTAACTGTAACTCTATCTCTCACCTGTCACACATGTCCTCCGCGAGGTTCCTGTGTCTCGCCTCGTGTGCTGAGTGTAACTCCTGCAGTCTGCGCGCGGTGGACATGTTGTCTCCCTGTAACTGTTTCTATCTCTCTCACCTATCACACATGTCCTCGGCTAGGTTCCTGTCCCTCGCCTCGTGTGCTGAGTGTAGCTCCTACAGTCTACGCGCGGTGGAAATGTTGTCTCCCTGTAACTGTTTCTATCTCTCTCACCTGTCACACATGTCCTCGGCTAGGTTCCGGTCCCTCGCCTCGTGTGCTGAGTGTAACTCCTGCAGTCTGCGCGCGGTGGGCATGTTGTCTCCCTCTAATTGTTTCTATCTCTCTCACCTGTCACACATGTCCTCCGCGAGGTTCCTGTCTCTCGCCTCGTGTGCTGAGTGTAGCTCCTGCAGTCTGCGCGCGGTAGAGATGTTGTCTTTCACTTTGGTGACTGATTCTGAAATGTCCCGGACTCTCATCATGTAGGTTTCTGCTGCATTTCCTGCGAAGAAGGTCGAGATAAGATACAACTTTTGCACCAACAGCATATAAACACAAATAAAAGTTAGTATAGAAGCAAAAGTGACTGTATTGAATGCCCCTAATGCTATATCGTGAATTTGAACACGTTTGGAGTCCCGACTAGTTAAGACTGCTCGTTTAGAACGAGCACTTCTCTTTTTCATTGTTCGGAAACTTAAATTGATATTTAAATCTTTATAAAAACAACGGAATAATTGTGTAAGACACTACCATTAGGAATGGGTTTCATTTGGACAGTTCAACTACATTCATTGCGTTATTTAAGTTTTTCAGCAGCCACATTTTTCGAACATACGAAGCAATGGATTATAACCTGCCAAATGATCCAGAGTCTGATTGATGGTGTGTTACACAATTAGGGTGCTACTATAGTTCGACTTTTATTTGTATTCAGTAACTTGACAGGTCAAAGAAAAATAATGTTACCATACTAAAACTAATAGTATTGGGGTAGTGAACGATTTTGCATAAAGTACACACATATAAAATTAAACCATTTTATCGTTCGTTATAAACTTTAAAAAATCGTTTGTAAGATGTGGAATATAAGAACAATTAATAATTTATTAATAAAAGTAATGCTTTTTTTATTTTCTTCAAATAGAAACAAACAATAAATAAATTACCTAACTACTGAAAAACAAAATATGTATATAACAAAATGTACAATTTTAAATAGTGCATATCATGTTTTTAAGACAAGTTATTAAATTTAAAATAAAACAATTGCATGTAAGCACATTATTTCAGGTTGATTCAATTTCGTTCATTCTTACACCACCTCACTATCTTTTTTACACGCTTTATATTAGCTTCAATTGTATGTTTGTTTGTTTGTAACCGACTCCTTTGGACGAAATTTTGACCCACTTTAAACGGTCAGATTTCATTGAAACTTGTAAACATATCGAGGACCGATGATGACTATTGAATAATTAAAAAAAAAAATTGAGAAAAATGAAAAAAAAAACACGTTTTTGTAGTTAGCAGAACTAAAAAATAGAAAATAAATAATAGTTTAAAAAACTAAAAAACACGCTTTAAAAACCAAACTAAAAAAGGAGAAAATAATTTAATTCAATTAAAAAGCGTGGGGTGCTTTTTGAGGTATTTTTATAATCACTTAATGTCAAGCACCCCACGCTTTTTAATTGAATTAAATTATTTTCTCCTTTTTTAGTTTGGTTTTTAAAGCGTGTTTTTTAGTTTTTTAAACTATTATTTTTTGTCAAAATCTGGTAACCCTGTCAAGTTACTGAATACAATTAAAAGTCGAACTGTAGGATAGTTCGATCTACAATATTAAATGGTTGGATAAGTGATTATTCTTCACCAACCGCATTCATGTCCGTTATAATAAGTTTATCTTATAGGCAGGTACTTGCCTAGTTCCATTTCTTTGTCATCATCGTAATCTTTCACGTCTTGTTCTTCGCCTTCTATTAGCATGTCGAAGAATACCTGATATGGGAAAGATAATATTATCATATTTTTTCTACACTGAGGGCTGGATTTTGTTTTTCAATTTTAAATGGGACCAACTTCCAAGTATATCCTTTCTAATAAATAAAAAAAAAATGTACGTGTCGACGTGAGAACCACCTTTTTTTCGTTGGTAACAATGGCGTGTAAGGAAAAAGAAAGTGTTTATTATCATAATTATGTAATTTTTAGGGATGGGCCGAAATTCGGTTCACATTCGGTTCAACCGAATTTCGGCAGCTTGAACCGAGCTTCGGCATTCGGCCGAAATTCGGTTCAGATGCCGAAAATTCGGCACAAGAAAAATAATACCTACTTGCACTATTTTGACTGAAATTTAATAGAATTAGATAGCATTACTGTAAAATAAAATTATGTCTTTTACTCACTCATGGTCATTTATTTTAGTTAGGAACATTGTAAATGTAATCCTTAAATTATATCAGTTCTTCTTATTATTATTCTTGAAAATCTCTGCCTAATTAATTAGACATACTATGACAAAAATTAAATAAGCTTAATATTCTTCTAACAAACATCTGAATACAATTCGTAAATTGAAAAAATTAAGTCACGTTTTTGGTTCACAAACTAAACATTCATTTACATCAAGTATTTTTTATTAAAATTAAAGGGTATTGAATCGAAGTTCGGCCGAGTCGGCTGAACTTTTCATTTTAACCGAATGTTTGGCCGAAGTTCGGATTCGGTTCAAACCACATTCGCCCCATCTCTGGTAATTTTAAAATGGATAAATATGGAGCACGCGCATTCCATAACCGTACTGCTCGAACTGTGAAAGATTGATCGTAGTTTTTTTTTTTCTAAACGGGCCTGCTCTTTACCTCGATCACGAAACTGGTGAAACGCATCAGCATTTCTAGTCTCAAGTTTTCCGTTGACATCAGTCTATAATACTCACAGTCTTCTGACTAAAAGTGCTAAAGCTGTTATCGAAGCAGAACCGGTAGTCTCCAGTCACCGTGGCCGTGTGTCGGTGAGAGTTATCCGGCTTCTTGTAGTCGGCCACAATGACGCGGCCTGCCGCATCCGCCATCTGGAAGGACACGTCGTGGTCGCCGTGGGTTGAGTCTATTACCTAGAAACAAAGATGTTAACTGACAAAGTTTTAACTGACTGTAAAGAAGCGCTACGTATGAGCATAATATCCTGGGTTCCGATTTCTAGGTAGGGCAGAGTTTTATTGGTTTTTTCTATATACAATTTGGGGCCAGTGGTGTATGGGGACAGTCTGTACACGAGTAATCTATGGGTCAATTACACCAAAAGATCGCTAGATGTCCTGCGAGTCCAGTATAATAATGGTTTCAGGATGTTGTTGAGACTTCCTCGCTATTGCAGTACGTCGGAGATATTTGCCCAAGCTCGTAACGACGGTTTTCACGCGATTGTGCGCAAGAAAACCGCTTCGCTACTGAGTCGAGTGAGAGACAGTCGCAACCGCATCCTGAGAACTGTAGCGGAGAGTTTCGGTTCTCCGATTGTGAAGCAGTTTGTGCAGAGGGTGATTGGTACTAACAATAGATAATAAGTTGTTTTAATATTATGTTACTAACACTCTATGGATTCTTTTTCCGAAATAAAAATAAATATTATTATTATTATATTGTTATAAAGGGGGGGGGGGGAGTCAACGAAATGTGACATTGTGTGACAAGGGACAGGGGGTCAAAAGCTTTGTGACGTCACATGTTAAAATCACCATTATCTAAAATATTTGACTATAATAATATGTTAATTTTATTAAAGTTATTTTTAATTTAAATAAAAAAATGGAAAAACGATTGTTTTAATTTAATTATGTACTTCTAAAATTGTACTTTTCTTAATTTTTTCGCGATTTTTTTTACTATTAATGATCCTGCATCTCGTTCAATAACGTTGTGCGTGTAGACTAGCGTCTAACTGCTCATTACTGATACTATCTCTGTCGGACACGAAGCCTGGTGAGACAGCGTGATTTTTAGCCAGGCCCAGTGAGTTCGAGCCCGCGACTAGGGTCCCCTTAATTACTGCTGACCCCTAGTACTAGGTCTATGATGTACACAAATGTGAACGAATTATTAAAACTATGTATCACTGTGTCTATGTATCACTTTGTATACACTATTCTATCACTTGTCCCGCAAAGATTTTCATATCTCGGTGTTGAACTGAGCATTGAGTATCCAACAGAGTGCTTCCCAAAGCGCGTCTAAAAACACACTGTTCGATTTTCAACTCTCGACGCTAAGCAGTGCTTTGGAGGCCCAGCGCGCGAAAAATTTCCCACCGCAATATTTTAACCACCATGGACAAACTCGTAATCTCTCTTGGAAAAAAGCCAAATCCACCGCTTTTTTTTTTTGGGTGGGAAATCATCAAATAACTTCTCCCGCTCTGGGTGGAGCGGGAGGGCGTGTCAGGCTTTTACTGACTAAAACCCACCCGTGTTCCTTCAGTTGCATGTGTGCCAGGGCCGCGGTATCTCTTTCGAACAGCCAGCACCCCTGGCAGGCATCGGCCCTTGCGGATCCCCCCATTTGGTGCTGACATCGCTTTGATGCGCGCGTGGAACACAACGCGCCGTCAACCCGGGCATGGTCCTTACCGGACAGCGAGCTACCCATTACTCGCCATCCGCAAGCCCGCGCCTACGGTGGCCGGGAATCAGCCTGGGATACCCGACGCCCAGGGCGTCTCCCGCGGCGACTACGGCCGTAAGGGCGCATATACTGCCTCTCCCTCACGTGCGCCACCTCCCTCTTTGCGAGCATTACTGCTTCGCAGAAGGAGGTGACGGCTAACCATTCACTCTCGCTCCGTACCATGGCCTGAATGAGGGCCGGACGCGAGAGATCGCCGCCGCCGATCGCCTCCACGAGGACACGGCGCCGGCGGTGCTCCGCCCAAGCCGGGCAGACCGCCACCGTATGCTCCACCGTGTCCTCAGGGCGATCTTCGCAATGGAAACACCCGGGCATTTCCTCCCGCCTTATACGAAACAGGAACCTCCCGAAACAAAATCCACCGCTTGATAAATACTTTTGGAACGAAGTTTCTTATCGCGCGTTGTGAAAGGGGGCTAGACGGAAAAATTCTCACGAAAAGTTGTAACGACAATTTTGCTATAGTAAGCTATTGTAAGCCGTGCGACGTGCGCATGTTTCTCTGTCTGTCCCTCTCTCTCTCTCTCTCTCTCTTATAGAAAGAAAGCCAGATATTTTCATTTCGTCTTTTTTTTTATTATTATTTTGGTCTTTTTTTTTTCGTTCGTTCGTTCCATCCGGGTGTCCCTTGACACCTCTCAAGTTTTTATATTAATTTAAGGGCGCTTACACATTTTTTCTTGCATTTGAGCGTTTGACTCGAGATTTGATGAGAGATTATGGTTTAGATATGGGCAAAAAATAAAAATATGTCCGGGAAAATGTCATTATTTGTCTAGGGAGCGCTCTAAACAAATTTTTCAATTTGTTTACATAAGTCTGTAAAAACCTTGTCTCGGCAAAGGATGTTTCGTAAAATGTTACTTTCGGGCATCTTTGATGCTCTGTTACATGGAACATATAATAGTTAACATATAATAGAAACAGCCTATTTAAAAGTAAAGTAATATTTTTAAACAATTTTTGAATGCAACGCTATGAATCAGTAATCAATCTCGGGACGCGCGGGCTTTAGCTGTAAGTCGGCGCCGGTTTGTTCCTGGGCGTCCGAATCATAATAGTTAACATATCTGAGTAGCATACTTCACTATACACGCACGCACGATCAGCTACCACGCGCCGTTAAATTTATCTAAAACTAAATACTTCAATTTGTAATAGCTCTCTTAACTACCTGTCTAGACACGTGTGATTAACTTTTAATTAAAAAACCACGCACAATCATGTTGTGACTTTATACAATCGGTCGCGTGTAGCAACCGCATCAGCGTCATAACATTATACATTTAGGCGTTTTGTGCGGTTTACGTACCGAAATAAACAGGAACAAGTTATAGCTTGATAAAACCTTTCTTATGAACCAAAATAATAACAAACATTGTAAGATCATTACTTTTAACTGTAAGTCTGTTAAACGGTCGATGGATAGTGTTAGAAGGTTATGTAATATGTGCGATATTGTGTGCCTCCAAGAAACATGGCTTCTACCTCATGATATTCCTGTTTTAAGTACCATATCAGATGAATTTGAATATACGGGTAAGTCAGCCGTTGATACTACTGCCGGATTACTGACTGGAAGGCCTTATGGGGGAGTAGCCATTCTGTGGAGGAAGGGTGTTTTTGATACAGTCACTGTGTTGCAATGTAACAGCAGTCGCTTGACGGCCGTCAAAGCTAGCATTGGCGGGCGCTCGATTATTGTAGCTTGTGTGTATATGCCGACTAATTCGCCCGATAACTTGCCTATGTTTGCGGAAGTGTTAGGTGAGGTCAGTGCAGTAGTTGCGAGCGGTGGGGTCGAGAGTTTGTTTATACTGGGTGATTTTAATGCACATCCGAACGAATTATTTTTTAGAGAACTTGCTAGTTTTTGTGCAGATCAATCGTATATTTGTGCTGATGTTGAAAAGCTGGGACTAAATTCCAATAGCTATACTTTTATAAGTGAGGCACATGGATGTAGGAGGTGGCTTGATCACTGCATAGTCTCTCTGTCGGCCTGGGCTGCAGTGAACAAGGTTACTATAAAAGAGGACGTTTATACGTCAGACCATCTACCACTTTGCATTGAGTGCGACTTAAATATAGTAAGACCTAAGCGGGTAACAATTCCGACTCCTTGTAATAAAGTTATTTGGGGGGAACGAAATAACTCGCAAATTGACAGATACCGTGAGCTATGTCACAATAAGCTGCGTGAAATTGATTTCCCTCCAGAGTTTCAAGAGTGTGGTCGTAGTTTTTGTAATCTAAGCGAGCACAAAGCTATTTTAGATGAGTTATTTAATAAAATATCATATGCATTATGTAATGCTGCCGAGCAAACATATGAAAAGGTAGGGACTGTGGTAAGTAGTAGGAACCACAAGACATTGTGTGGGTGGAATTACCATGTAAGAGATGCACACCGGGAGGCCAGGCTTAAATTCGAAATGTGGATTTTACACAATCGGCCAGTCTCTGGAGTTATTTTCGATCAAATGCGAGTGGCCCGTAACATCTTCAAAGCTCGGCTAAAATGGTGCCAAAAAAACCAGGAGCAAATAAAGATGGATATGATAGCAAAAGCAAGAGCAACAAATAATTTCGCTAAGTTCTGGAAGTCCACGAGTAAGCTTGATATTAAGCCTGGCCTATCTGTGAATGTTGGCGGGAGGGCTGACCCGGGGGAGATTGCTAATATATTCAGGGAACATTTTACAGTGCAATCTCCTTTAGGTCCCTCAGTTGATGTGATCAATGCTGGGCCTGAAATTCAGGGAGTGAAGCCATTAGTGTACTTTTCAGCCAGACAAGTTGCAGCTGTAATTTCTAATATGAGCAGAGGCAAATCTCCCGGACATGACGGGCTCAGTATTGAGCATTTTAAATTTGCTGGGGTTCATCTGCCAAGGGTTCTGTCGGTGTTTTATACCATGTGCCTGAGTCACTCTTACTTGCCGGCAGAACTAATGAAAACACTGGTGGTTCCCATAATTAAGAACAGGACTGGTGACATATCAGATAAGGCAAACTATCGACCTATATCTCTCGCAACCACAATGGCAAAATTACTGGACGGTATGATTGATTCTAGCTTAAAGGAATGTCTATCCGTGCATGACTCACAGTTCGGGTTTCAACCTGGGCTGTCAACGGAAAGCGCCATAGTAAGTCTCAAGCATACCGTCCAGTATTACAATGATCGTAAAACGCCGGTATACGCCTGTTTTCTGGATCTCTCCAGAGCGTTCGATCTGGTTAATTATGATGTACTCTGGAGAGAGCTCGAGGATAGGGGTGTGCCGACAGGAGTCCTCAGGATCCTACAGTATTGGTATGGGAACCAGGAAAACGTTGTAAGATGGTCCAATACACTCTCTGAGACTTATAGATTAGAATGCGGTGTGAGGCAGGGTGGTCTGACATCTCCTAGGCTATTCAGTACGTATATAGATGGTCTAATCGTGGACCTCAGCAATATGCGGGTTGGATGTAGCGTCCATGGTGTGAAAATAAATAGTATCAGCTACGCTGATGACATGGCGTTGCTGGCGCCGACTGCCGGTGCCGTAAACGAAATGCTGAGGGTCTGTCAGGCGTATGCTGCGTCACACGGACTTCTTTATAATATTAAAAAGTGCGAATACATTGTCTTTGGGGCCGGCGGGCAATGCTTGGATACTAAACCTGAAATTACCCTAAATGGCTTGAACATCAAAAGAGTGACTAAATTCAAATATCTAGGGCATTTTCTCACTGACGACCTTAAGGACAATGTTGATATTGAGAGGGAGCGTAGGGCTCTGGCGGTCCGAGGTAACATGTTGGCCCGAAGATTCGCTCGGTGTAGCAATCAAGTAAAGATAACACTTTTTAAAGCATATTGCCAATGTTTTTACACGGGGAATCTTTGGGTTAACTATACCATAAGAACGCTGGATGACCTACGCATACAGTATAATAATATTTTTAGGATGCTGTTGGGACTGCCACGGTGGTGCAGCGCGTCTGCGATGTTTGCGCAAAATCGAACTGACGGCTTTCACGCCGTCATTCGCAAGAAAACCGCGTCGCTGTTGTCAAGGTTGCGGGCGAGTGGCAACAGCATTTTAAAAACTATGGCTGAGAGTATTGACTCTCCATTCATTAAAACTTTTGTGAGAAGGACAATCACTAAACATTAATTTGGGGGTTGTCCTTTTCACACTACTATGTAATTCATTTATAAACTAACACTAGTAATCAGTTATAATATTGTTTACTAACACGCTGGATCATTGTTGTCCGATAATAAAGAAATAATAATAATAATAATAATAACATATTTCTTTGGTATTGTTCGTCTAATCGCTGAGCTCCTTATGTTCTGAGTTGAGTTTCACGATTAGTGACAAATGCGTGCACTGACTGGATAGGTCCACTCAATCTGTGTGGTTCTTTCCTTAAGGGCCATAGTATCCTCATCTCCCGTTTGTATGCTAAAGCACGACTGCCGCCCGCGCCCGCGCAGGGCCCCTCTGAGCCTTTATCTCAAAATGGGGATATTCCTTTGATTAATTTACAATTGTGCTTCGGCGATTCTGTGGTACCTCTAACTATCTATTTTTCAGGGTATTTTTTTTTCCAAATAACGAAGCCGTTTAGTAGGAGTATGGAATAGAAGCCAAAATATTGCGTGTTGGAAAATATTTTTTACAGCAAAAGTATTAACCATACAAAAAAAGTACTTCGGGCAAAATGATCTATATGAATCTATAGCAAAATCATATATTTTTCAAATCTTCAAGACAAGCCGTTAATGAGCAGTACGGTTCATAAAGTGACCGTGTTACGCTACCAAACGGGACGTAGGCCCTTAAAAGACCATGTCAGAAACCAATTTACATGGTCATCACCTGATCTGACTAACATTATGTCTAGATTTTAAAAGAGACTGGAGTTTGTTTCAGCCTTTCTTCTCAGAGTAGTCAGATAGGAAATTGTTTGCTCTCATTCTGGTGCTACAACCTTGCGAAGATCGACGCTCCATCAAGCTTGAGGGCGTTCTATCTTAGGTTTGCCGTTTCTCTGTTTCCACTAAAGAACTCGTCTACACCAAAAGTTATAAATCAAATCAGATCAAATCAAAATATTTTATTTCACATAAGCCTGCATGGGCACTTATGAAACGTCAGAAGCTAGGTGCACGGTTCCAATTTGTCGTTTCCTATGGAGAAGAGCCGGCAAGAAACTCCACGGTTACTCTTTTAAAAATAATTGGCTTTTACAATGTTTTCAAATTACAGTGATAATAGGTATGGGAGGACAGTGCAGGCCAGTCAATAAGTACCAGGTACTTAGAGGAATGAAAATACAGAATAGAAAAACGTCTACAAATCTAGTCTCTAAGGCCTACAACGTTCTCTCATTCAAAATATGTAAAAGAATCTACCTATATAAAATGAATCTATTGATTATACCACGAAGTAAGTGGTTCTTCAACCACTAAGTAAATAGTTCTACAACGAAGTAAATGGTACTAGCACGAAATAAATGGTTCCACCTGAACGGTTCTGCAATGAAGTAAATGGTTTTACCATGAAGTAAATGGTTCTACCACGAAGTAAATGGTTCTAGTCAAAGAGGTGCATCATGGAAAAAAATATAGTGTAGGTACAGAGGCCAGCACATCAAGCAACCCAAATCTGTCAAATTTCTTTGATAGTTTTTCAACTTTATTGCAAAAAAATAAGGTTCAAGTTCAATTGAGAAAATTTTACAGTTTGGGAAAGCTTCATGTGCTGGCTTCTGTACATAAATTGTTATCACTATCAGTCATGTTTCGTGAGTCACGAAATAACACCATTTCACTATTAATTTATTTACATATTTGTATTATTATCACTTATTTTATTGATCCGATAAACTCGTTAATCAGGTATGGCCAACCTTTTTTTTTTTAAACAATATTTGTGGCGTAAAAATAATGTTCAACAAAAAACATACAAGGTGACAGGGACATCAATGCGAAAACATTAAGGGGCTATCCATAAATTACGTCACACATTATGGGGTGTAAAAGTGCTCATTCTCAGCCAAGTTTGAATAATGTAATAAAATGACTTTTGATTTTGAACAGTATTAGAGGTGATTGGGAGGATCACAAACACAGTCGCTAGTTAGTAGCTATGATGTAAAAATTATTTTGCATCGTTCCATTGTTGACCACCCCTGTTCTAAAATTTACAGCCAAATTAAAACAAATGCTATAACTAAGGCTTATCAAACGTAAAAAAAATACGTAAAATTTATGTTTTTTCACTGCTAGGCAATAATAAAAGTAATTGCTGAGACAAGTTTTGAGTATGAATTTTAATGGCTTTAAGACTAGGGGAAGACCAAAGATACGGTGGCTGAACTGAATGATGTGGTGAGAAAAAGGGTGATTACCGCCTCAAGTTCCAAGTTGCTGACAAATGCTTGCACTGACTGGACCGGTCCACTAAAATCTGTGTGGTTCTTTCCTCAAAACACCATTTTAGACACTAATCTACATTGTCCTCACATGAACTGACCAAAATGTGGACTTCAACTCTTTTGCAAGTGTTGGCAAAATATTTGCCACAGCAGTATTTTGGATCTGGCGCGTAATCGATTATAAAATACATAAAGATATTTTTAATCTATAATTTTATAGCGGGCATAGGCAAACATATTGCCACCCCCTATAAAAGTAAATAGGAGTATTTGGGGGGGTGCAATTGTTCAGAAATGTTATGTAGGGGACCTCTAACTACGTACAAAAAAATATATACATATTTCGTACTGCCCTTAAAGGGTTAAAAGAGATTTTGCCACTTGAATTTGTTTCGCCATTTCTTCTCACGGGTAGTCAGATTGGAAATTTTGATTCCATTTATCTATTTATTATAATATGACATGTAAAAATGATTCTGAGATCCTATATGTATAAAGAATTACTCATTTAATCTAATTTCTACAGAGGAGTTTAAAAAAAGACATTATGTTGTGCTAACCCCAAATAAATTCTTCTTACGATACTAAATATTTCCTACGAACCGTAACAACTGTCATAGATCCACGAATAACAGCCGGGACCAACAGCTAGACATGTATTCCGAGGCACGGAGGGCTCTTGCTATGTAAAGATGGTTACCCATCTACGGACCAACCGCGTCAAGCGAAGCTGGGCCTGATCGATTTAAGCAGCTCCTATAACTTAGTCACAAGCCCACTATACTCCACTATGGTAGTGAGTGATGTTGTGTTGAATTGAGTCATGGTTTGAGTTTAGCTAGTAAGTTGGCGTGTAGCCAAGTTGTACTTCGTCAATTTGAAGTTTTATTGTTGAAGAACAAATGAGTAATAAAAAAAATACGACTAGACCTTATTTTTAATTCATGTTTCATTATAGCCAATAAGTTTTTAAAGATAACAGTTGTAAAAATGTGGTCAAATAATAGTTATTCGGCGTATTAATTTATCTACGAACCCTCAAGAAAGAGGTTATCTATCAATGGCGATAAAATTAATTTAACACCTTACCTGATATTCTATGTCGATAATTTCGTTAGTCAGCACTTTGTGATAGAAACAGTCCACTTTCCCGGCTTGCACCATAATCGTCATGTCTTTTTCGTAAGCGTAAACTACGCTAAATATAGTTGTTAAAAATATGTAGCGCATTTTTGGGAAAAATAACGTTTTTACTGTTTTTTGTTACGATTGATGCAGCGAGGGTTGTCTGAAAGGTTATTTTTAGTAATTGGGTGTGTTGTTTCTGTTTAAAAATAAACCTAAACGACTGAAATGATCGGAATATTTTCACAAACAAATAAACAGTGAAAGACCCGAGCGGATGTTCGTAATCGTTCTGAAATTTTTATGACTTTTATTGACATTGACAGTTCCGATTCCGATCAACAATCCCTTGATGGCTTGTGCGCCCAGCCGCCCACCATAATGTACAGACGCCAGCACATCAAGCTACCCCAATCTGTCAAATTTCTTGAATAAATTTTGAACTTTTATCCAAAATCATAAGGTTGATGTTCAATTGGGAAAATTTTACAGTTTGGGGTAGCTTGATGTGCTGGCGCCAAATGATATTTTCCAAATAAAAGGTGCTTTGTAAAGATCATAAAATGTTTATTTTATTTATTACACAAGTGTGATTCTTTTCATCGTTTTACTCTTGTTGCTTAGAAACGTCAACAATACTTCGTTTAGAAATTTTGTAACTATGTAACGGGAGACTAGACGGTCCGGTCATTACAAAATACTGAGCATTGATTTTTTGTCCTGCTTTCACTCACTATTATTTCCATAAGCATCTGTCATAGCTATGCTTCAAATGAAAAGAATTTTACACACGAACATCAAAAAAGAAAACAACAAAAAACATGCACAGACTACTAAAATCTCAAAATGATTTTATTTGGAATAAAAGCTGCGTTTTAGACTAAAACTCTTTCTCAATCTTACTCATTTTAGTTAAAATGTCTAGTGGTAGCGGACCAGGCGCTCCGCCCCCGGGCGGCGTGGTCCGGAGCAGCGCATTGTCCTTCGTTGCGTCTGCGCAACCCACGGCAACAGCTGACAGCATTCCCGGTAACTCACAGGAAATGGATCGGGAACAGATGAGTCAAGCAGGTAAAGGAATCATTTTATTCATCCTAGATTTAATCCAGTGACGAACAAAGGTTGGTTTGCGTTACCAAACTACTTGCTTACTTGTTTAGCCAGCTCTTGTGGCATGGGGATCTGCTGGTTCTAAGTTATTGTCATGTAGTTTATGACGATGTATAGAGCTTCCTAATCATCTATTGTGGTCCCATACTGACTTAACAAATATATACTTATTCACAAACATGACAGGCTGACATAACAAATCCTTTGAATAAGCTCTGTAACTATTGCCTACATAATATTTTGCTATATTTTACTGAAAACCATCGGCAGGCCTTTACTACTATGTTACAATCAATGAGGTGTTAGGTTTAATTCCCAGGTTCAGCAAAGAGTATTTAGAATTTTCATTAAGACTCTTGATTTATTACATAGCATTTAAATATAACTGACTGTAAATGGAGTACACCTCCACCTACCCTTTTATGGGATACAGGCTTGATGCATATGCTATGCTACAATTTAAATAACATCTTCCACAGATCGTCTAGTTCCTGCCGGACTGACAGCGCTGTGTGAAACATGTTCCAGGCTTTACCCAGACCAGCCCAACCCTCTGCAAGTCACAACTAGACTCAAGTATTGGTAAGCTACTCAACAAAATGCACCAGCAGAATACAAATTGAGCCAAATATGCCTGTGCTAGCACAGTGGTAACGGCTGAGACTACGAGTAAATGTAGGTTGTAAGTTTGAGCCCAGACAGACAAAGGTTTTACTTAGTCTAAACTATTTCATCACCACTGCTCCCAAAGCCCAAAACTATGAAGGAAAACATTGTAAGGAAACCGGAATATCCTATATAACCAAAAATTTTAAGACAAGTGACAGCTACCATCATGTATCATGGCCCACTCCCTTTCAAAAAGAGGAGGCCACCTTGTACTATTGCCAGTGAGCTTAACAAACTGCAGTATACAACCCTAGTTTTAGTATATGCGAAACCCGAAACACGTTTCTAGTGTTTTTATGTAAAGAATCTATGTACAAAATTTCAAAACTGTATCATGAAAAAGCACAAAAGTTATAAGCTTGTCATGTTACCTAGTTATCTACACAAACATGGTCACCACGCGGCCCCCCGTCGTATTGTGCTCATTGATAATAATTAGGCAGTAGGTACCTAGCCGTACGGTGATTGTATTGTAATTAACTGGTGAAAACATTTTCCATCACACTTTCAAAACTTTTTTGGGATAAAATATAACATGTTGTCAAAATTATTGGAATCGATTCAGTTAATTATTCTGAACAAAGTATATTCAGGTTTCGTATATACTAAAAATAATGCTGTATATATTTTGGATGGGGCTCAAAATATTAGTATAATTTACAGAACTGATGGTTACCCAAGGGGTGTGGGTTGTTCGAAAGAGATACCGCGGCCCGAGGCACACAGGCAACTGAGGGAGCACGAGTGGGTTTTAGTCAGTAAAAGTATGCTCCTCCTGCTCCACCCGGAGCGGGAGAAGTAATTTGATGATTTCCCACCCAAAAAAAGAAATGGTTATCCAATGTCTGGCTGGTAGTGTATGTTAAATTTGTTTTTGTATCACATCCACATTACAGGAGATATTGTGGGTGTGATACAAAAATTGCTAGAAAGGACATTTTTTTTTACACAATCCTCATTTTGTTGCCGGTTGAGGGCAATTGGCTCATTGCCATTGCAATTGGACATGGAATTTAAACATAACTGACGAAATATGGGTGTAATATAAAAACCTCTGCCCAGCCATTCGTGCAATGACATGTTCTTATGTTTCATATTTGTTTCGTCTATTCTCAGGTTAGGTGGACATGATCCTCTGGACTATATCAGTATGTACTGGAACCCTGGGAAGCCTGAAGAACATATACTGCCTCATTGGCATTATGTTAGGTAAGTACGTATGAGTCAATATACAAGGTCAAATTAAATTACCTAGCAAAACTTCACAAATGAATGACGGTAAAACTCATCAATAAATGATTACTGTAAGCGCGTCGGTTTCACGACTTACACAAGTAGTTCGTTTGAAGTAAAACAGTCAGTTGGACAACTATAACTTTTAATTACTTCAATTATACGCGTGGTGGATTACGGCCCACTCCCTCTCGCCGAGAGGGGCATATGTCCAAGCAGTGGGCTACCTTAATATAATATTAAGTTTTGTATCTTCAATCTGCTTGTAGCTTTGGCCTGTCAGATCTACACGGCGATGGCCGCGTGCATCCGGCGCCGGATCTCTCCCGGGACGCGCCGTCCGGTTACGGTTTCGAACTGACCATCCGTTTGTCTGCTGAGGAGGGCTTGACTCAGCCGCCATTGTGGCCGGCTGCCTTGCTGCAAGCGCTCGCTAGATATGTGTTTACTACTGGTAGGTAGATATTTCTTATTATAGAGGCTTGCAGGCGCGGTCCGAGGGGGGGTTGGGCTCGTAGGGGTCATAATCCAGCGCAGTGGTTAAGCGATTGACTGCTGCGCTCCGTGTCGCGGGTTCGATTCCCGCACGGAACACATATTTGTACGACCTACAAGTAGTTGTTCCGGGTCTGGCTGTTTGTGTATGTGAGTTTTAAATGTTTGTAAATGCACCCACAATACAGGATAAATTCCTAGTGTGGGGCAAAGTTAAAAAAAAGTACTACGGCTCTAAAAAAAACACTGAATGCCGTAAACGTAAAGGTTAAAATAGTGATTTTTCTAAAATATTGTAAATTTTCTTATTAATATGTAGTTAGTCTTTGTTTGTGACCCCCCCCCCCCTAAAGTCTTTGGCCGGGACCGCGCCTGGGAGCTTGTGGCTAACTTATAACAGCCGCACGGGAAGATCGATCAGGTTAAGCTACGATTGCCGCGGTTGTTTCGTGGATGGGTGACCATCTTTACATACCAAGACCCCTGCGTGCTCCGGAAAGCACGTTCAGCCGTTGGTCCCAGCTGTGATTAGTAGATGTTTGACATTCAAGTCGTCAGAAGCCCGAAAGTCTGACAACCAGTCTTACCAAGGCGTATCGTATTACCCAGTTACTGGTTTGTGGAGGTCAGATAGGCAGTCGCTCCATGTAAAATACTGGTATTCAGCTGCATACGGTTAAACTGGAAGCCGACCCAAACATAGATGTGAAAAGGCTCGGGAAATAATGTATATACAGGGTGATTGGAAGATGGGTGCAAAGCTTTAAGGTGAAGATAGTATAGACAATTTAAGCCATGGTTGTCTTACCAATTTTTTTTTTTTTAATAAGGTTTAAAAGACGTATTGTACAATTTTTTTTATTTTTTCTGAGCTTTAAATGTCTGTAAAAAAAATGTCTAATGACACAGAAGCCTAAAACATGTTTTGCTTGATTGCTTACACATTACTTTAATTAAATAAATAAAAAATGAATTCATTTATCATTCAATTTGGCCATAATTATGCAGTTTACATTAAATTTTGAGAATTTCCGAAAAAAAACTTAAAAATATTTGGTAAGACTTCGTCTAAGACAACCATGGCTTAAATGGTTCTAAATTGTCTGTACTATCTTCGCCTTAAAGCTTTGCACCCATCTTCCAATCACCCTGTATATCTTATTATAATATTTCTATCTTTATTTTATCATAAATATTGCCCACCTCATCATCACTTGCATAGCTTTTTCATAACTATAATTTGTTGGGGTCAGCTTCCATTCCATGCCAGTATTCCAGCATTTTAAAGAAAGAAAAATGTAGTAATTGGCATTACAGCATTAAAAAACTTTTCCAAAAAAAAAAACCTTCTTCCAAAAAAACACTACAAAGTGAAAAATTACTTTAATTTCGGAAGTCGGTGACTGGTGACATGAAAATTTAAATACATACAATTTTTTTGGAACTTGTAACATCTTCCTGTTTCCCAGGTAACAAACTGTGCGCCGGCGACCACATAACCTGGCACCGCGCGCTGGACGGTGGCGCCACCCGCTCGCGCCTGCGCCACCTGCTGGTAGCCACAGACCCACAGCTGCACGCCACACACACGCCACACGGCACGGTTGCTTTCCTACAGGTAAGCGCACTGTGATGTTAATACCATCCAGCTTTCGACTGGATATGTGTACAACGGTACAAGGTTGTTTTCCATCTTGTTTTTTCAATACAATTTCAAAAATGTTTGCCAATAATGCCCCCCTGTCAATGTCATTCAGGCGCACTTTCCCATAAGAAATTTGTTCTTATGGAACAAATCTAACTTAGAAAGATGTATTATTGATTCTAATGATTATAAATCTGTAAATACGTACATGTTATAGTCGCAAATCATATTTTGATCAAGTAACAAGCTGACACTCACCTGAAAATTGCAAAAAACGTAACAAAATTTGAATTTCGCGCTCTACCACTGCGCATTCATTTTAAGCAAAATCAGGCCAGCCTGATTTTGCTTAAAATTAGTTTTATTATTTTATTAAATTAAATTTATTTAATAATTTAATTTATTTTAATAAATTATTAGACGAAACTTTATAAACATCTGTGTAGTTTTGCTAGTTGATTTAATATGACCTTGTTTAGTAATGTATTTCGTTTAATTTCAGATAGTGGGCTGCACCGGCAGGGAATTAAAAGCCGCTCAAAGGGGATCCGGTTTTGAAGTTCTGAAGCTAATTAGTGAAGATCCTAAGTAAGTTAACTTTTTAGACAAATTATATTAATTCTTCATCTTTTTAGCGTTATCGATTGTAAAAAATTAAATGATCTTTCGTTCAAAATTCAACTGCGCGAACTCCGCTGTCATCTAATGCACAGGTGTCGCATACGCACTTGATGTGAAGACAATGTAGATTGGTGTCTGAAATTTTCTTTTGAGGAAAGTACCACACTGATTTAAGTGTACAGTCAGCGTCAATAATATCGGGACGAACAGACTGTTCAAAATGATATTAACAACTATGAAAAATAAATATTAACTCAATGACACAAGGAATGTTTCAGAATGAAGACAGTACACGACAACTGTCATTCTGATAAGAACTTTATCCAATTGAGATAAAGTTTAATTTTCTTAGTTGTTGAGATCATTTTGAACAGTCTGTTCGTTCCGATATTTTTGACGCTGACTGTACCTGTCCAGTCAGTGTATGCATTTGTCAGTAACCATGCAGCTCAACTCAGAACTTATTCTAATATCGTACTAACATTATAAATGTGAAAGTTTGTGAGGATGGTGTCCAGTGGATGTTTGTTACTCTTTCATGCAAAAACTACTGAACGGATTTGGATGAAATTTGGCACACAGATAGTTTATAACTTGGATTGGTTAAAGCCGCTGGTAAAAGCTGGTACGGAATTAATTTCTGAAATACATAAATGTTTTGAAAAAAAAAAAAAAACAATCGACTTCGGTAAAAACACTAAAAAGTGAAAGATAACTTTAATTTCGGAAGTCGGTGTCTTTGGATATGTATTTTAGTTTTTTGTCATCGACTTCCGAAATTAAAGTAATTTTTCACTTTTTAGTGTGTTTTCGGAAGTCGGTTATTTTTTTTTTGGAAAAAGTTTTTATTTTTAACTTTTTAGATATAGGTAGTAGTACCCATTGTCAGAACTGGACCAAATTTAAATGGGACTACACGGGAAGCACCAGCTTTCAAATAAAAAAAGAATCATCAAAATCGGTTCACACAGTCGAAAGTTCTGAGCTAACAAATATAAAAAAGTACAGTCGAATTGAGAACCTCCTTTTTTTGAAGTCGGTTAAAAATGATAAGTGATTATGACCCCTTCAGCTGCGGCGGCGCGTGGCTGGTGACGCGCATGTGCCGGCGCGCGTCGTGCCGCCGCGTGCCCGCGCCGCGCGCGCGCCCGCACGCCGCGCCCGCGCCGCTCGCCGGCGTGTCTGCGGCGCTGCGCTGGCTGCCCTGGGCGCCGGTACGTATCTGTCTACGAGGCACAATCCACTACTGGCTTAGCACGACCACCGTAGAGAAGCGTTTTTTCGACGAAAGAGTAGACAAAAATTACGTTTCCGTGTAGACAATTGACAGTTTTGTACCGAGAAATTTAGACAAGCGATTTCTATTCTACGGTAGAGTAGAAATAGAAAGCGTCCTACGAAATAGGATACTCCATAGACAGACTTCATACATCTCTTAAGGCCATGGTAACTTTAAATAGTGTCGTTATTAACGATAATAATTCTTATCACAATCCGATACGGCTCAAAATCTTTTGTAAAAAATTCGAATAATAAATGAGCAAGCCTATGTCGTAAAAATACAAATAAAATCGTATAAAATAATAATTTAATTTTAATATCTATTTCAAATTTAATTTATTTTTATTTTCTAATACTATGGGTGTATGTGTAAAAACTGGCCTGAAATAAATGTTTTTTTATTTTTTATTAACTATTTAATAATAAATAATCCATCATTGGATGCAGTTTGGCATTTGGAATTTTATGGTATATTTTTAATTATAATTCAAATTGTTATTGAAGGGATACACTACTTTTAAAGATAATTAAGAAGTGACTTTGATGATTTTTTTTATGCGTTCGAGTATGTTTAATTATGTTTTGAGTTCCATCACTGTATGCAAAAAAGACTTGAAAATATCATATATTTTTTGCTTTTAAAATGATTTACGGTTAAAGAGATACAGTGCTTTAAAAAACCAGAATTTTGACCGTTTTCAAGAAATCTCCGCGTTAAGGTAGCTCGCAATATTCAATTTTTCTTCTGTTTTCTTTTTACAATTTTCAATCAGTGTATATTAGTTTTATCTTCGTGGGTCCAGTGGTTTATGAGATTTCGTGTTTGATCAGTGAGTGAATGAATTAATGATCTTTCGCCTTTATGTAATAGAAGACAGTCTTTCAATGTTAATGAAAAAAAACAATATTAAATGAACATATAGAGTAGTATATCAATAAAACTCTAAAAAATTTTCAAGTTCATTTAATACTGATTTTTTATTATTATATAGAAACAAAAAAGTCATCAGACTTTAATGATTATAATTCTGCAAAGCCATATTTGTTTGATTTGCGGTCGTAACAAATATGGCTGTACAGAATTGTAATCATTAAAGTCTGATGACTTTTTTGTCGTCGCAACATGTCTATCCATCAGTCGTCATCTCCGTAGTCACACCCTTTCTAACCATACCATCATTCAGATTCAATGCATGTGAATAAATTATAGTATTATTGTTTTTTTTATTGTTTATCATCCAGCAAACCACAGAAGAGCAACCAGCTACTCCGTCGCCTCTCCCCCCCTCTGTGGAACAGCAGATCAAGGAGACCTTACAACGGGGACTTAGCACGATGGGTGAGAG
The DNA here is from genome assembly GCA_947359405.1 of Antitype chi. NCBI lineage: Eukaryota > Metazoa > Arthropoda > Insecta > Lepidoptera > Noctuidae > Antitype > Antitype chi. The sequence goes on along the minus strand of OX375834.1, from coordinate 11,644,724 downwards.
AACTGGTCCTGAAGGTAAGGGCTTGAAGAGTTATGTACAGTACAGGGTCTAATTAACTAGCGAAACTTAACACACTTTATTGGTATCTCAACCAAAATATAATAAAAGATTTTATCTACTTTCGTATCGAAAAATACGAATTATTAACTTCAAGACGAGTTAATATTGACATTCTACTACCCTACTTATATTAAGCTAGCTGTTGCCCGCGACTTCGTCCACGTGAATATCAGTCGTATCGCGGTTAAAAAGATTATAGTGAGTCAATCTTAAAACATAGACATATGCTGTCGCGGACTTTTTTTTTGAACTTTTAAAGAGCAACAATTCCATCAGAAATGATTTTTGCGTAACTTAAACCGTTTACGCAGCGCACGCAACGGAAGCTCTCAAAAAGGAATATAAAGCCTAAACCCTTCCTCGATAAATGAACTATCCAACACAAAACACATTTTTTTAATTCAAATCAGTAGTTTCTGAGATTAGCGCGTTCAACCAAACAAACAAACTCTTCAGCTTTATAATATTAGTATACAAGGTGTAACAGAATAGACGCAAGACCTGAAAGTAGTTTGTTCCTAATTGACTACTGAATCGATTTCTGTAACTTTTAATATAAGTATTTTTTTTTAATTAAGTATTTTGCCATACCTGATTGAGCCAAAGAAAATTCAGTCTTAAAACAGAATAGATAAGACTCAATTTTAAATGCACAAAGTAATGCTTGGATCGACACTTTTTTCTTAATAAAATCAGTCAGCTTTAAAAAAAATAGTTTCGGTCATCGTATTATGCTTTTAACTCAATACTCTAATTGGGGTGTATGAGGTCTTGTGTTAATTATGTTACTCGTTGTATATGTGAAAGTTTCTATGTTTGCATATTTGTTGCTCAATCACGCAAAAATAGATGAATGATTTGGATGGAAGGGGGATATAACTTTTTTTGTATGGAGACTGGCATCGTCCCGGTTCGCCATTTTGATTATTTCTCAAAATGGCGTTGCACGATAACACTCCATATAGATGTGGGACATTATGTCCTATCCTTATACAACGAGTAACATAATTAACGCAAGACCTCATACACCCCAATGGGCATTGTTCATATTTTTTAATATGTTGTAATTGAAAAACCATTTCGAGGAATAGTGTTACTGATCATTGCGGACTAATGAATCATGAAAAATATTTATATTTTATTGATATATTTGATAAAATACGATTAACCTTGTTTGCCCTTCAAATTACGTCAGCTTTGGCCGTACAGTTTTGTATCGTTGCCGCAAAAAATAAAAAGTAAGTGACAAGTATTCTCTATGGTCTGCCAAGTGTCAAATTAATATAAATGTCAAAAATATAAACATATGAATTTACATATTTATAAAGTTTTTACAATTATTATTCCTGCGACTTACCTCATGATCTCGTATAAATCTCATTACACTATCATTATTTTATGCTGTATGCATTACTTACATTAGAACTTTTGGTTCCCTTATTTCGGGTTGTTCCCAAAGGTTGACGATTATATTGTTCTTGTTTTCTCACCGGGTCCATGAAAAAATTATAATGTTTCAAATGCTTCTCAATGAATTCCCAACGGGTCCACCGGATGTATCCAAAGTACAGTCAGTAAAAACAATTTCTCGTAAAAAGACAATCAATCAACCAGTATTTTTTTGTATTCTTATAGGTTTTTTTATCATTGTTCCTCTCAATCAAAGCACCTGCCACCTAATCTCTTCAACACCCATGGTTGACTGGTAGAGAATGCCTAAGGCATTAAGTCCGCGTTTGTACCTTTGTTTTGTATGCGAGAAATTTAAATAAATAAATACTAGCTGACACTACCATTGTTAACTGTGCGAACCTTTATGTCTGCCTATCTTGTTGTGTAAACAACATGTTGTACCTTTTGTTATTAAATAAACATTTTGGAACGTTCGAGGAGTTTGTTAGAGTGCGGGGGGCTGAAGAATGTGGGCGCGGGGCAGTGGAGCGCGGGCACGCAACGCTAGCCAATCCGCGAGCAGTTGTCGATACAATCCAGACAGCACGCACGTACAACCTCCTCGATCGCGACATATTGGACATTTCGAATCAATCTTTACTTTTGGTTTCTTCATCACCTCCCCTACAATCTGGTCTTCGAGCCGAATTTGCTGGATGTTTCATACTCCACCGAAATCGCGAGCTATGGTGAACACACGGAGCACAGCGAAGAAAAATAAAGAACTTTATGGCGAAATGTCTAAGGGCGCTGAAGGCTTGGAAACTGCTGTTCAAGATGATTCCAGGCAACCAAACACTAAAAGTGACCTTGATGAGAAGAGAAAGGACCTAAAACAAGTCGACAAACCTATATTTCTACCCACACAAAGTGAAAAAGTGAAACATAGTTCCAATATAGTTTTACCCTCAAAGTCCGAAAAAATATCAAAGTCGAAGTCTGGGTCAAAGTCCGCATCGTCATCAGTGTTAGCTAGAAAGAAAAGACTGGAATTAGAAGCAGCAGAAGCTAAGGCAAAAATACAAATGGAAATAATCGATAAAAGGTTGGCGGCCGAGTTGGCCGAGCTAGAAAACGAAGAATACAGTTCACATTCGGAAGAAAAAGAAGAAGATCATACTAAAGTTGAAGTGGAGAAGTGGCTAGAGCGAAGTTATCGCGAACTGGAAGCGGAGGCTACCCAGCCGCAGGATACAAAACTGGGCGACCTTGACCTCCCGCTACCGCCGCTGGCGCAGCAAACGGCTGCCCGAGGTGGCACTGATGGAACAGTTCACATGTTAGCAAGCGCTCTCAAAGATCTGGCCGCTGCTACTACAGCTACAGGATCGCATGCTCAAATGCTGAGCCGATTGAGTACACCTAAAGACTTACCTGGTTTTGGAGGTGACCCGTTGGATTGGCTGCAGTTTAAGCAAGCATACGAAGAATCAACAAAAGTGTGTAACTTCAGCAATCAGGAAAACTTATGGAGACTACGGAAATGTTTACATGGAGCAGCCAAGAATGCTGTAACAGCACTGCTAATTAGTGCTACGTCACCGGATGTTGTGATGTCTACGCTGGAGCTACAATTTGGAAATCCAGATATTATAATAGCTACAATTGTGTACGAGATCAGCAAGCTTCAACCAATGGCCCAAGAATATCACAAAGAAATAGTAACATTTTCTGTGAAAGTAAAAAACTATGTCGCTGCTGTGCTCGCTATTGGTCAAGATGAGTACCTGAAAGGAACAAACGTTTTATCAATTATCCTGTCTAAATTACCTACAGTGCTTATCTCAAAATGGGCAGACTACAGTTATCCAATCATCAGCAGCGAGGACAAGCCGAAACTTGTGATATTATCCGAGTTTTTGAGCCAAGAAGCTATAAAAATATCGAAAACATCAGTTAATATAATATTCAATCCCAGTGACTATAAACGTAAACACAGTGATAACGTAAACAGAACTCATACGGTGCTAGTGCAAAACGCTTCGGACAGTAATATTGGTGACAATAAGTGCCGTTTTTGTAAAATAAGTAAACACAAAATAATAGATTGTAAAAAGTTTAAAAAAGCGTTGCGTAAGGACAGATGGCAGTTTATAAAACGTAACGGTTTGTGCTATAAGTGTCTAGTGATGCGTCATAACCGTGACGCTTGCTCGGCACCCGTGTGTGATAAGGACAATTGTGGACAATCGCACCATCAACTTCTGCATTTCCCTGATGGGCGCGGTAATGAGCAGTGTCAACCGTCGGAAGCGGCAACTCCCGCGGCGTCGTCGTCGGCCTCGGCCTCGGCGCAGCCTAGCGAGGCTGTCGCTCACATTAACGATGACAGTTATAGTCAAGTGTTGCTGAAGACAGTGCCTATAAATATACACGGACCTTACGGAACATTGAGCACGGTGGCCTTACTGGACGACGGTTCCACTGTGACGATAGCTAGTGACGAACTAATGGTGAAGTTAGGTATACGCGGACGTAAACAAACATTAAAGGTGCGTAGCGCATGGGACGCTAGCGAACTTGTGTGTGATAGTGAAATAGTGGACTTACGCGTGTCAAACAGTGACGGTACGATGTTTACATTGCAAGCACGTACTACTAAAGGACTTAATTTACCAAGACAATTTATATCGCTCGATAAACTAAGGTGTAATAATGCAATTAATAATATAAAACACAAATTATGTTTTGGTCAATGCAAACCGGAAATACTAATAGGACAAGACAACTACTGTTTGTTATTGCCTCTGGAAGTTATTCGAGGCAATCCTACCGAACCGTATCTAACTCGTACTCCGCTGGGTTGGTGTTTACATGGCCGCACGTCCTTGAACGTGAACTGTCGAAGCAAGCATTCAACTTTGTTTCTAACTGAAGCCGATGAATCTCAAATAGAAACTAAACGCATAATGGACGACTTACATGAAGAAGTCCGCCGCTCGTTTTCAATAGAAGCTATGGGCATATCAGGAAAACCTCGTCTAAACGCAGAAAATGAACGAGCAATAGCCCACCTCGAAAAAACTTCTACCCTGAAGGACGGTAACTGGTACATCGGCCTACCATGGAAAGATGAAACTTGCAAGATGCCAGAGTCATATACCACGGCCCTGAACAGACTAAAAGGAGTTGAAAGAAAACTTAAGAAATGTGAGAATTACGCGGAGAGATACAAAGACAGAATTAACCATCTACTACACAATGATTACGCACGAGAGTTAACCGATGTCCAAACCACGCCAAAGACCTGGTATCTTCCTCACTTCGGCGTGGACAACCCCAATAAAAAGAAACTGCGGTTAGTTTTTGACGCCGCAGCGAAGAGTCATAACTTCTCGTTGAACGATTATATACTAACCGGACCTGACTTACTTGTATCATTGTACGGAATCATGTTGAGATTCCGCGAAAGCAGAGTGGCTGTGACCGGTGACATCCGCGATATGTTCCTGAGAATTAAAATACAAAGTGAGGACCAAGAAGCACTACGCTTCTTGTGGAGAGATTCACCAGCCGATCCTGTAAAAACATATGCAATGACGTCATTAATCTTTGGTTCGAATTCGTCGCCGTTTATTGCACAATTTATAAAAAACAAAAATGCTAAAAGATTTGAAATAACTCACCCCGCAGCAGTGAATGCAATCTGTAATCAGCACTATATGGATGATTATATAGACAGTTTAGAAGACGAGTCAACAGCGATTCAATTAACAAAAGATATTGCATACATCCATAAATGCGGAGGTTTTGAGATAACGAACTGGAATAGCAACAGCGCGCCCGTGTTGGAAAACATACCAAAAGAAACCTTATGTTCTACTGCAGTACGTTTTAAAGTCGGCCAGCAGGAAGCTGGAGAACGAACTCTTGGATTAATCTGGTACCCGAAAGAAGATACGTTGGGATTCGATACCTCATTTAAACGTATTCCGGAAAACATATTAAATGGCCAGAAACGTCCTACAAAAAGGGAAATGTTACGACTGATTATGTCAATATTTGACGTCCACGGATTCCTGTCACCATTCACGATCAAAGCTAAAATACTATTACAACAAATGTGGAAGATTAATTTATGCTGGGATGACGAAATACCAGACAGCGTAAATGACAAATGGTTAAATTGGCTAAAACTCCTAAAAAACGTTGGCGGTATTCGATTACCTCGTTGTTATCATGCGAGCGTACGTAGGAGCGAGACGGTGATAGTTGCACCGAACGCACTGGATAGCGCGCCGCCGGCACAGGCGCAGCGGCAGCTTACTATTACAAATGAATCACGCGCGCTTGCCTCCGCTACGAGATTAAGTTATACAAACCTACAGCTACATATATTCAGCGATAGCTCAACTTACGCTATGGCAGCCGTGGCATTCTGGCGCTGGCAAGATAATGATGGTCAAACTAGATTAGCGTTCATTTCGAGTAAGTGCAGAGTAGCACCACTGAAACATACGTCTGTACCACGATTAGAACTGCAGGCGGCGCTCCTTGCTGCTCGGCTTGCAGATACTATAACAAAAGAACACAGAAATATGTTACCACAAGAAAGGTTTTTCTGGTGCGACTCATCAACGGTTCTATACTGGATTAGGAACAACGCGCGAGATTATAAAGCGTTTGTGGCGCACCGGCTCGGCGAAATTGATGAGTTGACACAAACAAAGGAATGGCACTTTATACCTACTAAAATGAATATAGCCGACATCGCCACAAGGGATAGCTGTGAATTAGATATGTTACAAAATGAATGGTTATATGGCCCCGAGTTTTTGTATAAAGGAAAAGAGACGTGGCCAGCAGATGTACAACCGGAAGTCAGCACCGATGTCCTGGAACGGGTCTCTCTCATCGTCACTGAGAAGTACTCACCTGCTGTGCCGGAACCTGAGAGATTTTCATCTTGGCTACGCCTCCTGAAAAGTACTTGTATGGTATTACTATTTATTGATAAATGCAAAAAACTAACCAGTGCAATCGATGGTGATATGATGAGGAGGGCAGAACGTTTATTGATCATGCATTCTCAGAGGCAGTCATTCGCCGAAGACCTGGAACACCTGAAACAGAAAAAACCATTAGATCGAAAAAGTAAGTTACTTACCTTGACTCCTGTGATTGACGAGTACGGAGTTTTACGCGTTGGAAGCCGCATCGACCAGGCACCTGGAATACCACCTGAAACCAAATATCCTGTTATACTTGACGGCCGCAACTACGTCGCTCAGCTGATAGTCAAGCACCACCACGGGAAGGCCGCTCACGGAAACCAAGAAGTTCTCGTCAATAATCTGAAACAACATTATTGGATTCAAAATCATCAAAATCAAAATATTTTATTTCACATAAGCCTGCATGGGCACTTATGAAACGTCAGAAGCTAGGTGCACGGTTCCAATTTGTCGTTTCCTATGGAGAAGAGCCGGCAAGAAACTCCACGGTTACTCTTTTAAAAATAATTGGCTTTTACAATGTTTTCAAATTACAGTGATAATAGGTATGGGAGGACAGTGCAGGCCAGTCAATAAGTACCAGGTACTTAGAGGAATGAAAATACAGAATAGAAAAACGTCTACAGATCTAGTCTCTAAGGCCTACAACGTTCTCTCATTCACAATATGTAAAAGAATCTACCTATATAAAATGAATCTATTTGGACCAAGTGACATGATTTCGATGACAATCACTGAAAATAAATAGTAGGTAGTAAAATTGATGTATAATGTCAAATAATGACGAGAATATGTCAGACATTGTAAAAAAAAATAATAATAATGAAAAGAATAAAAATTAACATTGCAATTTGGGAGCAGTTAATAGACTTTCACACGGTTTTGCTGTTAATGAGGTACCAGGGAAGCCACATGTGCAGAAGGAATTAATGCCAAACTTCCCTGTCTTCAACGTAGTCTTTTATCTTATAATATGCTTTTTTGATAAGGACACGTTTGATGTGAATTTTAAACTTTCCATCGCTAAGTTCTGTAACCGGCTTTGGCAACTTGTTATAGAAGCGGATACTGTTTATTAGAAATGACTTGCTAGTTTTAGTTAATCTAAATTTTGGAATCACAATTTCATCTTTACTACGTGTATTTAGATTATGGAAATCGCATCTTTTTTTGAAAAGACCTAAGTTTTTGCGAACATACAAGATATTTTCTAGAATATAAAGAGAAGGCAGAGTAAGTATATCAATTTCGTTGAATTTGTTTCTAAGAGACTCGCGAGGCCCCATTTTATAGATTGCGCGGATTGCCCTCTTTTGTAAAATAAAAATTGAATCTACGTCCGCTGCCGATCCCCACAGCAGAACGCCATAAGACATAATACTGTGAAAATAAGCAAAGTATACTAACCTAGCTGTGGCTACATCAGTCAACTGCCTTATTTTTCTTACTGCGTAAGCAGCTGAGCTTAATCTGCTTGAAAGCGCTCTAATGTGGGCACCCCATTGCAATTTTGAATCTAAAGTAATTCCCAAAAATACAGTTTCCGAAATAGCATCTAGTTTCTTGCCATCAAGTTTTAAATTTAGACCTACTTGGGGTACATTTGGTAGCGAGAACTTAAGACATTTAGTTTTGTTCGCATTGAGTAAAAGATTATTAGCAGCAAACCATTTCGATAGAACAGCTAGGCTTTCGTTGACATGTAAGACATCCGTATCTTTTCTATCTTTTCTTTTTTATTATATGTTTGAGACCTACTATTAAACATGTGACCTCAAAATGCATGTTTTGTAGAATAAGAAAAGCACAGCCGCATCCACCCAGAATGGGGAACTTACCTCAGGCCAGAATGGCTTATAACCAACGCCCGTTCACGTTCTGTGGAGTGGATCTTTTTGGGCCCATGGAGGTGGCAGTACAGTACAGGCGACGAGAGAAAAGATATGGCGTCCTATTCACTTGCATGACTGTTAGAGCCATACATATTGAAGTTGTATCAAAACTTACCTCTGACGCATTTATTATGGCCTTACGTCGCATGGCCGCGAGGAGAGGGTGGCCACAACATATGTATTCGGATAATGGGACTAACTTGAGAGGGGGACTAAATGAAATAAAAAAGTCAATAAGCGAACTTGATCAAGAAACGCTAAAAGGAGAAGCTGCTAACTACGGCACAACATGGACTTTCTCTCCGCCTGCCAGCCCACACTGGGGTGGGGCGTGGGAACGCCTAATACGTTGTGTGAAAAATGCACTGAAGGTCGTTTTGAAGGAACGAGCACCCCGTGATGAGGTTCTAAATACCCTGCTGGCAGAGGTGGAACACATGGTGAACAGCCGACCGCTGACCCACGTGAGCGTCGAACCACATTCCGATGAATCACTGACGCCTAATCATTTTCTTCTTGGCTCTTCATCCAATCTACCTACGATCGGTACATACGATGAGTCAGATACATACCTGCGAAAACAATGGCGCATCTCCCAAAGACTCGCAGATTTGTTTTGGAAGCGTTGGGTCAGGGAGGTACTACCGGATATGCGACCTAGAACCAAATGGCATCAGGAACAAACACCCTTGAAAGTGGGTGACCTTGTGTTAATCGTCGATCCTGATTCTCCGCGCAATGTATGGCCGCGCGGTCGCGTGCAGGCAGTAATGGCAGGCAGAGATGGACGCATAAGAGTCCTTGATATAAAAACCAAGAATGGTATGTTGCGTCGGTCAGCCGCACGCATCGCTCGAATCCCGACGGAAGATGAGTGCTGACGCACTGGGGTGGGGGATGTTAACTGTGCGAACCTTTATGTCTGCCTATCTTGTTGTGTAAACAACATGTTGTACCTTTTGTTATTAAATAAACATTTTGGAACGTTCGAGGAGTTTGTTAGAGTGCGGGGGGCTGAAGAATGTGGGCGCGGGGCAGTGGAGCGCGGGCACGCAACGCTAGCCAATCCGCGAGCAGTTGTCGATACAATCCAGACAGCACGCACGTACAACCTCCTCGATCGCGACATATTGGACATTTCGAATCAATCTTTACTTTTGGTTTCTTCATCACCTCCCCTACAACCATGTAAAGTGTGCTCCTAGCGATTTATACCAACCTGGTACTTCAAAGGCATAAAGCGGTTTCTAGCTGACACATCTATGTTAGGTGTGCTCCTTCCGTGGTATGATCACCTGGTACTTTGACGGCGTAAAGCATTTTCTAGCTGATACCACTATGTTAGGTATGCTCCTACCAAGTTATGACAACCTGGTACTTGGGAGGCATAAAGCGTTTAAAAAGCTGACCTCGTGATTTTTTTCATGTTTAATAATTATTCTACTATTCGGGGCGGAGGCAAATCCAACAAATCATCCCTTAGCGAAGCGTTTATTGTTGACTGTACCAAACATTCTCATGGACCAGTAGGGAAATAAAATATTTTAAAAGATCGTGGACCCGTTGGGAAGACAAGTGTTCATTTTATTTTTTTCGAGAACAATATACTCGGGAACCAATGGGAACAACCCGATTATTGTTGACTGTACCAAACATTCTCATGGACCAGTAGGGAAATAAAATATTTTATATTTTAAAAGATCGTGGACCCGTTGGGAAGACAAGTGTTCATTTTATTTTTTTCGAGAACAATACACTCGTGAACCAATGGGAACAACCCGATTATGTATGACGTCTACTGACACTTTAACAGATGAGATGGATGACGTTGTGTTGACAGATTTAAATTTCTAATTATGTACTGGTGAGGCAAAGGCAACGATCTTTAGTGCCACTGATGACGTCATTTATCTCAAAAATTTTAAATGAATAAATATTAAATTAAGAAATAACTATTGAGCCCATCATCAAAATATTCAAATTAGTTTTTCAACATGCTCTATATTTTCGAAAACTAAAATAAAATAGAATGGTTAAAAATTTTAGACAATCCCCATTAGAGTATTGAGTTAAAAGCATAATACGATAACCAAAACTATTTTTTTTATCGTTCAACCCAAGCATTACTTTATGCATTTAAAATTGAGTCTTATTCCTTCTAGTATAAGATTGAATTTTCTTTGGCTCAATCAGTGGTAGGTGTGGCTAAATACATAATTTAAAAAAAAATACTGATATTAAAAGTTACTGAAATCGATTCAGTAGTCAATTAGGAACAAACTACTTTCAGGTCTTGCGTTTATTCTGTTACACCTTCTATAGGCATATGACCAAGGCGATGCCAATAAGTTTAAAGCCCTTTGGCGTACAAATAGATTATAAATAAATCATTTAATTCAGGTAACAAAGACCCATAACATAAATACCTTATAGACTAACATAACCTGGATTACATAGGATACTTTTATCCCGGTATAGAGGTATGAGGAACAGGGTGTTCACTCACACAAGTTCACTCATACCTATTGGTAAGGGGAGGATCCACCGACCAGACGGGTGTTGTGTCTGGTGGGCAACTGCCCGACGGTTGATGTCTAGATTTTGTACCTATGAAAATCGCGCGGTAAACTTTAACTGCGCGATCTAGGGTTTCTATGACGTGCGTCTTGCGTAGTTCGCCTGTGGCGTTGTAGATGGCGCCACTTCTCTTTTTGTAATTTTAGATATTGTTGCGAAGTATTTTTCTGTAGTGCCGCTACACCGGTAATAGCTACGTTCCCGTGGGTAATTTTCAGCCCCCACGCGGGCGAAACTGCGCAAAAAGAATCAAAATAAAAGCCTCCAGGTACAAAGTGCGTGATAGCTTACATAAATACCAGCAACGATATGAGAGTTAGTTAAAGTTTTTCATCTTCTTAATTAATTCCAGGTCACATGTCAACGGACAGTTTCGAGATGTCGAGCATGGAGAGAGCGTTGCCTCACATACCTGAATTAATGGAGGTAAGAGGATTTATATATGGCAACATGATAACCATATCGATTTATGGAAGTTGGTGGAACTCCTCAGGAGTTTCGAGTATCGATCAAAATTTAATCATGATGAAAGAGTGATTTTTAAAGACATCATTTCAAGTAATTTGGAAGAATATTAGCCATTTTGGGTCCAAAATACAAAGTACCGGTAGGTAATACTTGCTCAAGGTCACCTTTAATTTATTTTCGCCAATCGGTATATTTGTAACCGACTTCACAAAAAGGAGGAGATTCTCAATTCGGTAGTATCTTTGAAGTGAAAACTTCTTTAGGCGCGTTGGGTACTTTTTAGGTGAACAAGAATCATGGAACTCGCGTCATCGACACCGAACGCTTGAGCACACGGATGAGTCGCGCGTTGATGTCTTTTGGAAAAGTTCCTTTCGTTCATTAGGAAATTCTAATTCTTTTATCCCTTTCTTTCCCTTTGTATTTTTATCGTAAAAATCTGTGCTGTTACTTTTAATGGCTGAAGTCGATCGCTCGTTTATCATTTTTTACCGAGAGCAATCAGGACCCAAGGACCCAATGTGAATTCCTGTATTGACGATTTAAAAAATACACACGTAATTGTTCAAGTTTTCACTTCCGTCGGCACTCTCGAAGTGTTTTTTTTTTTCTTCAAATGTTTTAATATCTCAGAACTCCGTCGTTTATAAACCAATTTGAATAATTCTTCTTTTTTATGAAATGATATACTTACCGATTGGTTCCCAGTGGCGTAACTACAGGGTGGCAAGTCGGCAAAATGCCACGGGCCCCCAGCCGCAAGGGGCCCCCGGTCAGAGGAGAATCCCAACTCCTAACATTTATTATTAAACTCTTTCAAGTAAAAGTGTATAAATAAGTCTTATAAAATAAAAAATACTCTTATTGTTGGTTCTGCTTCTTTATATTGGGGGGGGGGGGGGGGGGCATCCGATGAATTTGCCACGGGCCTCGAACGGTATAGTTACGCCACTGGTTGGTCCCATATGAATTTGATCAACCTTTGATTAGTGGTTTTTTATTTAGACAACCTACTTCCAAAAGAAAAACACTACAAAGTAGCACGTAGCACGGTTGGCGCAGTGGTTCAGCGATGAACTGCTGCGCTGCGTGTCGCGGGTTCGATTCCCGCACGGAACAAATATTTGTATGATCTGCAAGTATTTGTTCTGGGTCTGGCTGTTTGTGTATGTGAGTTTAAATGTTTGTAAACGCACCCACGATACAGGAGAAATTCCTAGTGTGGGGCAACGTTTAAAACCCTCCGTGCCTCGGAAAACACGATAAGGGATGATTCTTATTAGACCGGGCCGTGCCGTGTCCGTGGCCACACGGCATTGTATAATATGTATAAACTGCTTCATACATAATGTATGTAACGTTTCAAATACGTGCCCCGTCCGGGCCACGGACACTGCACGGCCCGGTCTAATGAGAATCATCCCTAAGCCTTTGATCCCGGATGGCATTTGTGGATCTTTGACAGTCGTTACGGGTCGTCAGAATCTCGAAAATCGAACCAAGAGGTATCGTATTACCCAGTAACTGGGTTGTGGAGGTCAGATAGGCAGTCGCTCCATGTAAAATAGTGGTATTCAGCTGCATGCGTTAGAAAGAAAGCCGACCCCAACTTAGTTGGGAAAAGGCAGATGATGAACAGAGATCGGATATTCGGATGCATATTTACCTAAAGATAATTTTTAGCTATGAAAGTTTTTAAGCGGCTTTATAAATTATTTGTAATATTTATTAAAAACCCCGGGATTCTTGGATTGTATAACTATTCAGATGTGTATTCATTTAAAATTAATGTTTAACCCGATACAAATATGTGTATGTACTGGAGGAATTTACTTACCTAAGTTAAGACTTTTTCGATACAAAAGCGCATTCCATGTTAGCCAACATCTCAACTTTAGGTGAATTTGCATCCGAATATCCGATCTCTGGTGATGAATGATTGTTTATTTCAGGGCTCATGGCGCGGTGAAACCAATGTGGAATACTTGGAAGGTGCACATATAATGCTGAACGCTGAAGGAGCGAGCTTGCTGCCGCTAGCTATCGAGTAAGTGACTGTTATACTCATCATCACCCTGCCCGTGAAACTGCAATACCGTACCCACGTTAAGGTTATCGAAAACGAAAATCAAAAGAAAAAAAAATGTATTTACAAAATCAAAAAGCCCGACTGTCATGTTTCACAGGCAAAGTTGGCATAATTAAAACAAGTATTTTTAAAACACATGTTTAAAACTCAAACTCAAAGCATTTATTTCAAATAAACCAATTACAGGCACTTTTGAATTGTCAAGGTCGGTGAGTTAGAAAGATGAAGCTAGTTGCCCATTCCAAAGCGTAGGTACCTATGGAGAAGAACGGGCAAGAAACTCCATGGACACTCTTTTAAAATCATGATTTTGTTACAATCAGTTGGTTACATCATTATGTTGAAATTATCAATGTGAGAACGATGTAAAAAGACGTGTACTTATAAGCGTCCGTAATTAAAACAAAACATAAATAAAATAACAATTTAGAAATTAAAATAAGCCGTGGGAGCTAAGAGATGACCAGTCCCTACTGGCGGCGCCCGTTCACGAACATGACGTATGGATCAGCACCATTCAGCTCAACCATTTTGAAGGGAACTTAATGATCCAACACACACGCCACCACCAGCGAGACATTTGAGTGAGCATGACATACTCTCAGCTGCCAGGGCACATTCAAGTCAATGAAAGACGTACCCTGTAAATGTTAGCTATATAGTAAGGACATAGTGCTCACACATATGCTATGCAATTATACAATACTAAAAGTTTGAATTTATACAATGCAAATGTATCTAGTTTTACAGTCTTCAGCAGCACCAACAATGTTTACAAATGCTATTCAATTTAGTTTAAGGTACAAAAACAGTGTTTAAAACAGTTTCGGCCTTATTCATAAAAGTTATCGAACATCTAAATCGTTCCTAATGTCTGGTTTTCAAAGAGAAACTAGACATTAGCAACTGTTTTGATGTTCTATAACTTTTTATGAATAAGGCTGTTTGAATTTAAACCGTGTTTTTAATCACACGTTTAAAAACACAGATTAAAACAAGTTTTGAGCATTGTATAAAACAATAGAAAAAACAAGCTTTAAAACTACTTTTCATGGTGAATGAGTGGATATAAAATGAAAATAAATTAATATTTAGGAGTCAAAATAGCTAGACGGAGTTTTTGGCGGGATCGCGTTGGAACATGTCGCACGAATTTTAATTTTCATGAAATTTAGTGAAATAGCAAATTAAATTGTATAATTTTGGTAGTGAATTATTCAATTTAGTTACGTGTGAGTGCACAAGTGTAGTGAAGGTGAAAATAAGTGACTAACGTGGACTTTTCGTGTTCCCCCCAAAAACTCCTACTAGGTTGTTGTAAAGTTACTACCGCTTTACAATAACTTTGATTTAACTAACTAAAGTCGACTATGACTGTTTTGTAATTTCGTGCCCGATATCGGGCCATTTACTTGATCGAAAAGAAAAATTACTTGACACTGGCTAAATGCACAAACCGTGCGAAGCCAAAACCCAAAAAAAAAATAGCTTGACATAAAACCAGTTGAGTCTCTGCTATTGCTATGTCATATTTTTGAACTTTTATTGGCATTGTAATTAAATAAATCATTATTTTTAACACCAATTTTTGAAACATGCATTAGAATATTCAAAATTTCAATTTCAAATCAATCAAAATTATAACAGTTTTAATTAATAAACAACACTAGTTACGTGTATTATAAAATCAAAATTGTGTGTCAGTCAGGTCAGAGTAAGAAGGTGAATGTAAAGCGTTCAGTATTGATTAGAGATACGCAACTTAAAATAAATGTTTATCCATTGTTCGTTTTTTGTAAATATTTAATTTGGTATGGCGATTTTGAGAAGATCTAGTCTAGAAATTAAACATTATAGGTCGAATTCATTTGAAATAATGACCTAAACTAAAAAGTACAAAAAGAAACACTTGTTTAAAACAATTTGAACTGTTTGTTTTACAAAAAAAAAAAAACATTTTTTTTTCCAATCCTGATCACAGGTCACTACCGGATTGCGAGACCATGTTTTTTGTATCATCTTCCAGCCCTTTTCTCATACTCAGAGTCGGCGCAACACGTTTTTATCTTCCATTTTCCCCTGTCAGCCGTCACGCTATCATTCACTCCCTTCTCGTTCATATCATTCCTCACACAATCCATCCATTTTTATTTTGGCCTTCCTCTCCCTCTCCATCCATCAACATATTTTATCTTGATTAAAATATGATAAGCGACTTTTACAAAATAATAATTTTTCATCGTGGGTGTCGTTGTCATGGTTTTCGAGGGTACTGAAGCTGATAGTGAGGTCCAGGTGAAAATCGAAGATGCGACAACTTTATGAGAGCTTCTACAGACTCATACTAGATGGCTCTGTATTCAAAACGCGTATTAAATTCACACAATCATTCTCTCTCTTTTTACACGCTTTATATTAGCTTCACTTGTATGTTTGTTTGTATGTAACCGGCTCCTTGAGCGCGATTTTGACCCACTTTAAACGGTCAGATTTCATTGAAACTTTGTAAACTTGTCGAGGACCGATGACAATTCAATAATTAAAAAAACAAATTTTGGGAAAAAAAACACGTTTTTGTAGTTAGCAGAACTAAAAAATAGAAAATAAATTAGTTTGAAAAACTAAAAAACACGCTTCAAAATCAAACTAAAAAAGGAGAAAATAATTTAATTCAATTAAAAAGCGTGGGGTGCTTGACATTAATTGATTATAAAAATACCTCAAAAAGCACCCCACGCTTTTTAATTGAATTAAATTATTTTCTCCTTTTTTAGTTTGGTTTTTAAAGCGTGTTTTTTAGTTTTTTAAACTATTATTTATTATTATGAGTGTGTGTACGTGCATGAGTCTTTACAACCCTCTTTTTTTTACATGATGAGCTTAAAACTCTAGATAATTCCCGAAGATTCCTATAGTTCTGCTACTCTTAGCGTGGTATTTCTAGATATGTAGTTCAATTACATAATTCGAGAATGGTCGTGTAGTTCTGCTACTCGATAATAGGTGGCGGTGGCGTTGCGTTCTATGTCTTACTGATCCCGTGACAGTATTCTTCAGCGAAAATTCGTGTTGGAGTATAGGAAGAGATTTCTGTAGAAATAAGCATTACCTTTGTACGTATTTTTCTGTTCCTTTCTTCTTGTCTGTTTATATGTGTGTGCATAAATGGTTAAATAAAAAATAAAATAAGTTTTTTGTTGTTAATTCCGCAGCGGGCGCGTGTGGCACGACAGTCACTTCACGTGGCGCGGCTGCGGCGCGGCCGTGACCGTGCTGCCGCCCACCGTGGCCGGCGCCGCCGCCAGCTGCAGCCGGCCCTACGCGGCCACTGCGGCCTGGTTGCAGGTGAGCTGGCTTTCTTCAGGTTCCAGTATAACCGGATACAGCTGAATACTATTATTTTACGTGGAACTACTGCCTTTCTGACCTCCGCAGTCTTATTACTGGATAACACGATACTTCTTGGTAAGACTGATTGTCAGACTTTCGGGCTTCTGACGACCCGTAACGACTGTCAAAGATCCACGAATGACAGCCGGGACCAACGGCTTAACGTGGTTTCAGAGGCACGGAGGGGTCTTGGTATGTAAAGATGGTCACCGATCTCCGGACCAATCGCCGCAAGCGTACCTTAAAATGAACCTAGTCTACATTTTTTGCATACAAACTTCGGGAGTGTTTTACTCCACTGTCTGACATGGCACATCCAAAGTAAAATATGATATCGTTTTGTCTCATTATTAATATTGCCTGTACGGGAACAGAATACTAAAATAAAAATCTATTAAAAAGTTAGGAGCCAACAAAGTTGGTAATTGATTTACGCATTGACTTTTTCATAAAACCCGATCTTTTAAAGGACTTTTCTTAATTTTTTCGCGATTTTTTTTCTATAAATGATCCTGCATCTCACTCAATAACGTTGTGCGTGTAGACTAGCGTCTAATTGCTCATCACTGATACTATCTCTGTTGGACACGAAGCCTGGTGAGACAGCGTGATTTTTAGCCAGGCCCACCAGTGAGTTCGAGCCCGCGACTAGGTTCCCCTTAACCTGATCGATCGACCCAAACGACTAATTTTACTTATCCACAAGCTCATTTCACACACTATTGACTGTAATTTTTAAGTGAATTTGGTTCCCACAAAAATAATACACAGCCAGTTTTAATACACTTTCATAATTACCTCAATTTTTACTCCACAGGTGGTTATCCCCAAGGACTTGGCCCAGGACATGTCGAAGCAAGTCTCATGTTTCTCAAGACTGGCGGACTCTGACTCCGAACCTGACAGTGATGAGGAGACGCCAGGGTCGGAGCCACCAACGCTGCCTGTAACACTAGTGTGGCCCAAACATAAGCTGAAGATATCTGTTGTGCATGATAACGAATTTTTATAATAATATCGAAGCTTATATTAATTTTATGTCTCAGTAACACCTGATTTATATGTAACGTTTATTGTGTAATATAATTCTGAATAGGACATAAGTACATATCTATAATTTTGTTTGTAATGTAGCCATATATTTGTATATAAGATGTGCTTAACTATATCAAATAAAACGATAATGAATAAATTTTAACCCAAATTACGTGTTTTCTTTGTTTTTCTTAAAAAACCTAACGTCCAAAACCAATGAAATAAAAACACAAACAAAAACCTATAATAAGAAAAAGCGTTATGTGGACTCTTACCCACTAAAACTCCACGGTATCCTCCAGTGCCGCTTGTAGCGGGAACGCGGAAACTATCCGCGAACCCGCCGCGGCTGTCCGTTGCCGGACTCTCCTCGTAGGGGAATAACCCCCATCACCGGCGCACCAGAACACATGGCACGCCGTGACCACCCCAGGGACCAAATAGCATAAGGGCACCCGACGACCCCGTGTATAGCATCCTTGGTCCTCCTGCGACGGGTCAGCACAGTGGCCCCGCCGCCTACCACTTTTCGGCCGCAGGGGATAGGGAGAGCGGCCAACGCTATACCGACACTCCTCCTCCCCTGCGGCCCCACCGCGTCCGCCATAAAACGGTGGCGGCCCCGTCCAAGTCACGGAAGGGAAGAGCGCTGCTCAGAAACACCGGCACTCCTCCTCCGCCGCAGCCTGTAACCCTCAGCCGCGATGCCTCCCATTCGACATCGCGGCCCGCCTCAGTTGCGGTGCACCTCACCGCAACCTACTTTTTTGCAGCAAAAGCCCTGACGAGCGGCCCAACCTCGGAGTTCCTCTTCGCTTCACTGTGGGTGCGGAAGCCACGGCTACTGAACCCCTCCACAATGACAATGCGGTAACCCACCGGGGGAATCCAGCCACACCCTAAGCCAAGGTCCGTACCCCACAGGGGGCGCCCTTAGCGTGTAATTGCTTTAGTTTTAAGTTTATAAGCCCTGGCTGAAAGCCTTAATTTAGTAAGGTAAGGTGGTAAGGTAAGTCTGGTTAAGCAGCCGACAACCTTATTGGTGGACCTGCAAGACGCCATTCCTAAAAAAAGAAATCTTGCTCGCCTTCGCCAGAGGTGCAGAGTTTAAAGTGCATTATGGAAGTTTGTTAAAAAATCATGTATTTACATTCTCTGTCTACGATTTAAATAGTACCTATACTAGAATACTCTGTCTACGACCTATACCACCTACTTTATCTGTTAGTTTCATTATTTATGAATATTTTATTATGAAATGACAGTTTACCAAAAGACTCGTATTCAGAAACAGAAAATCAACAAACGTCAAAGCTTTTAGGTTATAAAGAATAACGTAAACGAAAGACGAAACAGTTAGTCGCGACGGGATATTAAAATAACTGCTAATAATATAATCGCGATAAATAACCGTTGATAAGTGTGTGTTTTCGCGTTCGTTAAAAATATGAGTCGGAATAAAAGTAAATCACAGCTTTGGAACTATTTTGATAGGGAACCGGACAAAAAACTAGCTACATGTAGAGTCTGTAACAATGCGTATTCTTATTTTTCTACCACTGGTAACCTGAAGGTCCATTTGAAGCGAAAACATCCTGATGTATATCATCGAGTCACCTGGGATCGTATTGTGGAATTATCGGATAACGACGGTAAGTCTCTACTTTGTTATTATAAACAAACATAAATTAACACGGAGCGGCTAAAACTGTTATATTAATTAACTTTTACAATAGCAGTTGTTTACTCGATCAACTAGTTACGTCGTTATTTTGATGTATTTTGACGAATAACGTGACAGTGATAATGACAGTGATAGTTATAGAGAGTAAGACAAAAGGGAATTCTGTTATTTTGGGTTTTCCTAAAGTACTGGGCGACACAAATAGTATATTATTACTATAGATACGATATCTATATATCGTTATCTAAATATGTGTATTACATTACAAAATAAAAAGTTGTAGAGTTCTAAATAAACAATAAAACTTATTGCGTAGAAAGCAATGACAGGAATCCTGACATTGCTTGCTGCTGAGCGATCACAGATGGCTCCATCAGTTTTAATGATTATAATTCTATAAAAATGTCTCTGACCCCAAACGTCAAAAGTACACAACAATTGGTCGTTATGCTTTACATCGTATACTTTGTCGACTGTAGAATAGAAACATTTCTTCTCTTCAGTTTAAGCCTAGGTTGTTCGGGCCTGTCAACCTTTGAAACGCTACCTCCGCCTCCCCCAAATGCAGCGCGACGTATTTATTTACGATGAACTGTCAACCATTTAGCGGAAAAGCCATGCCACAGTATAACCTATTGCAGTTGATCAATTGAATTATTTTTGCTTTGGTTCGATATTTTTCCTTAGTTTTAGGTACATTTTATGGTAGAACTAAAATTATTACTTAAAATGCCCTGTGTAGGGTAATTGTCCTGTAAGTTACCTATTGAGCGTTTTCAAATTATCAGATATCGACGCCAACCCGATACCGATATGCTGGCGGCTATCCACATACCTACCGATTCGAAAACGATATAGTTATTATATTGGTGAATATCGATGACCATCGCGAGTCACCAAATGACTACAATACAGTAAGTATCGACGTCTCGTAGTCGGCAGTGCAAATAAGCGTGTTCAAGTGAAAGAATGGCTGGTTCTCTCACCCGGCACTGCGTCTTCGCCGGTAGATATTGTACTGATATCGGTGAAATAGGCTCAAAATAGTCGTACTGTTTCGCTTACACTGTAGCCATATTCTTTTGTTTTGGATGTTTGCCACCGCTCATAAAAAACCTTAAATATTGTGGGCTACATTATGAAGGAACAATTGCCGTACTTTATGGTCTAGTGACGTACCTACTGCTCCAGCTATAATTTATCGAATCTATTATTTTAGGACATCAAAATGAATTTAGAATATATTTTTTACCCGTCCCCGGTCTTGTCAAATTACCGACCCATTGGACTATTTACCAAAACAAAAGTGGCATAGATACGACACTTCATTGACGAACATGATTGGGAATATGAGCACCGAGTTCCCAGCGCATAACCAGACTGCGTTCACACGGCGCTATTTTTCAACTTTCGACTTTTGGTTTTCAAAACAGAAAGTTCAATATGATTAAATCACGGATTCAAGTTCATGATTACAGTTTTTATCGTCTTCCATACATTTGATTGTGGGGTACCAATAGCATTTTGTTTGAAACAGCAATTTTTTTTCTAATTTTCACTGTTGGTGTTAGAGTGGAAGTTGTTTATATTATTAGGATACAACCGGACACGTTGTCTACTATGTGATATTAATGCGGCAATGTGATTTTTGTGCAGCGAAGACAGTTCGGTGGAGAGTGAATATCATAGTTGATATACCTAGATGAATCTGATTAAAAAATCTTTCTTCATAAACGACGATAAAAATCATGTACTACTGTCACTTGACTATTATTTTATCGATAATAATTTGTAATGTGTCCAACACTATTTTAAGATGACAATTAAACGTCATCATATTGCCTAGAAATAATCACATTTTCGAAAACAATTTTATGAATTAAAATTATAATATACCCAATATTACACACAATAGGTACACACTATATAAGCTCAATTATTTTTTCGTTAGTAATAAAACCAAGCATTCAAAAAAATACAGTAAATTATCTCGATACCTATTTTAGTCCGTAACTAAAATTCTAGATGGCGCTAGCAGTATGTCTATGTTTAAAAGTACAAAGTTTAGAAAGTATTTTCGTTGCATGGGGTTATTTTGTATCTTGCTTTTAGATCAGTTTTTGAAGATGATTTTATGTTTTTGTAACCATATAGGCGTTTAAAATGATCTATATATTTATCAACTACCTTTAGGTCTTTACCTAGACGTGGGAACCGTGTTTTTAGCCTTGTAATTTATTGCCGTCTGCTTTTATTCTAGACAATCTTTAAACCATAGGTATACCTACGGAAGAAAAAAACACTAAACTCTCTAATAAAAAGTGCCTAAAAGCAACAAAATTTGTCAATATCAATATGTATAAATCATGCTTACGGTGTCTTGTAACTTTGAAGGTCAAATTGCATGTCCGTTGTAGATACAAGAAACTAATAGATTCTACTATTTTATCAACTCGAATTTTGTTGTTCCCTTCAACTTACAACCTTAGGCCCGTCACGCACGAGCGCTTTTTGTAGAACAAACTTTATGGAAAAGAGTTCTCAATTCGAATAGTTTTATTTCGTAGCAAGGTAAGACCCATTATCCAATACTAGTTTCTGCCCGTGACTTCGTCCGCGCTTCTTCCCCCGACTCACCGCGTCGCATCGCATCGCCCGGCCATGCTATTTACATCGTTTTTGCTTAGCGATCTTTCTAAAAGAAAAATTCTCAAGCTCGGTTCTTAAAAGTCGTAGCGTGATGTCAAATAACCAAAAATTGGGCTTATCAAATGCAAAAATATTTTTTCAAATACGACTGGGTAGTTCTTCGTCGAGTTTCTTGTCGCGTATTTCGCAGAGCCTGAAGACTAAAGTCTTCAACCTGTTATGATGACCTAGGAAGCCGAAACGTGGACACTCACGGTACGGCTGGTCCATTAACGCAAAGCCGCTCAGCAAGCTATGGAACGAGCTATGCTCGGAGTATCTTTGAAAGATAGAATCCTGAATGAGGTGATCCGGCAGAGAACCAAAGTTGTCGACATAGCTCACAGAATTAGCAAGCTGAAGTGGCAATGGGGCGGCCGTATTAGCCGTAGAACCGGAAAACGTAAGGTAGGACGCCATCAAGCTAGGTGGAGTGACGATCTTCGCAGGGTTACTGGTAGCAACTGGATGAGAGTTGCCGAGATAAATGGAGTGAAATTGGAGAGGCCTATGTCCAGCTAGGGTTGCCATCCGTCCGGGTTTCCCCGGATTTGTCCTAGTTTAGAGGGCGTCCGGGGAGCGTCCGGGCAGGACTTCATTTGTAGTCCGGGTTTAAAAATTTAAAGTGTTGAAATTTAAATACTTTACTCCGCACGCCGCGATCAACCGACGACTCGACTCAGTAAATTCACCGTACCCCCGCCCCTCCCGTCGCAGTTGCCACGGTGTGCACTTCGACTTCGCCGCCCGCACTCCGCAGTGACACTGGCACTACTGGCAGTGAGTCGCTGGGCGGTTATGAGTGTAGACGTCGTTACAGTGTACCTACGTACAGGTGGTAAGTAAACGATATCTAAAGCTTCAGGAGCTCTTCAACTCTGTCCTGTTTTCTGGGAGAACTCCGGAAGCGTGGCGAAGGAGCGTGGTCGTACTTTTCTTTAAAAAGGGGGATAAAACCCTAAAGAATTACAGACCCATTTCGCCCCTAAGTCACGTATATAAGCTGTCTTCAAGAGCCGTCACGAATCGTCTAGCGCGGAGACTCGACGAGTTTCAGCCAACGGAGCAGGCCGGGTTTCGACGAGGATACAGCACCATGGACCACATCCACACAGTGCGGCAAATTATACAGAAATCCGAAGAGTATAATCGGCCGCTGTGTCTTGCGTTTGTGGACTATGAAAAGGCTTTTGACTCTATCGAGACCTAGTCTGTTTTGGAGTCTCTGCAGCGATGCCAAGTCGACTGGCGATACATCCAAGTGCTGAGATGTCTTTATGAAAACGCGTCAATGACCGTCCAAACTCAGGACCGCCGAACTGAGCATATCCCCCTGCGTCGAGGAGTGAGGCAAGGGGACGTCATCTCCCCAAAATTGTTCTCCAACGCATTGGAGGATGTGTTCAAGACGCTGAACTGGGAAGGACGCGGTATTAATATCGACGGCGAGTACATCTCACACTTGAGATTTGCAGATGACATCGTTATACTGGCTGAATCGCTGCAGGACTTGCAGCAGATGCTGAACGACCTAGTTGACTCTTCTGTATGCATTGGTCTCCGGATGAACTTGGACAAAACTCAGGTTATGTTCAACGATCACGTTGCTCCGAGACCGATTGCTCTCAATGGCGGTGCTCTCAAGGTTGTTCGAGAATACGTTTACTTCGGGCAAACTCTGCAGTTTGGTAAGAACAGCTTTGAGAAAGAGGCTAACAGAAGAATTCAGCTGGGTTGGGCAGCATTTGGGAAGCTTCGTCGAGTCTTTTCGTCGCGTATTCCGCAGAGCCTGAAGACTAAAGTCTTCAACCAGTGTGTCCTACCTGTTATGACCTACGGAGCCGAAACGTGGACACTCACGGTACGGCTGGTCCATGAATTCAAGGTCGCTCAGCGAGCTATGGAACGAGCTATGCTCGGAGTATCTCTGAAAGATAGAATCCGGAATGAGGTGATCCGGCAGAGAACCCAAGTTGTCGATATAGCTCATAGAATTAGCAAGCTGAAGTGGCAATGGGCCGGCCATATTAGTCGTAGAACCGATGACCGGTGGGGTAGACGTGTTCTTGAGTGGAGACCGGGAATCGGAAAACGTAAGGTAGGACGCCCTCAGGCTAGGTGGAGTGACGATCTTCGCAGGGTTGCTAGTAGTAACTGGATGAGAGTTGCCGAGAATCGAGTTAAATGGCGTGAAATTGGAGAGGCCTATGTCCAGCAGTGGACTGCTGTAGGCTGATGATGATTCTAAAAGCTATCGGAAAGAGTGATAAATACAAAAAAAAATAAAAGTAAAAAGACAGGAAAAAGCTTTAATAGCTAAGTAGTCAAATAACGTACCTGTGAGTGCAATAATTTATTTTCATTTTTGTAGTTAAAGTTATGATTGTTTTTATTACGTAAAAGAAATTAAAAATATGGCTGTTGATTAAAACTTTAAGGTGATTTAAATAAGTATAGTTTTTGGTTATTTTATGTTTTTTTTTTTTTATAATGTAACTTACATTACAGTAAGTCTAAACTTTAAAAAGGTTCAGTTTTGTTGCTCACGATTTAAGAAGACTGAATTTAGTTCATATTATGTTAAGAGATATTTTGTGCTGTGCTGCTGATAACAATTTAAAGAAGATAATTATTATTGAGTTAAGAGTTACCTTAAAAATTGTAAGACTGAATACTAAAATGGTCTCAGTACTTTTAAGATTTTTGTTTAAATTTTTTATTGAACTTTGTTAGGTTTAATATTTTAATAAGATTTTATTTTCATAACAGATTAATAATTTGTGTTTTATTTTAAGAATAAAAAAAGTCTAACTGATTATTAAAACAATTTGTAACAAACTGTAATAAGATTCTGTTTTGCTATGTTAGTACATTTAAAATGATGATAAAAAACTTTTTCGTTTCCAAAAAAAAAAACAACCGACTTCCAAAAAAACACTACAAAGTGAAAAATAACTTTAATTTCGGAAGTCGGTGTCTTTGGAGCTGTATTTGAATTTTTTGTCACCGCCTTCCGAAATTAAAGTTATTTTTCACTTTGTAGTGTTTTTTTGGAAGTCGGTTGTTTTTTTTTGGAAAAAGTTTTTATTTTTCACTTATTAGTGGTTCACATGTGCTTACCCCTTCACAACGTACCGGCGTGATGTTATGTTATGAACTGGTGTAAACAATAGACAGACATGCGATTTCGGCAATCCCAATCCATTTGCTATCATTTATTGAGGAGTTCCGTTGCCTATCTCCGAAGTTCTTCATCAGATCTTCACCAAATTGAAATGAAATCACTGCGAGAAAGTACTCTTCCAAAAAATACCTAAATCGCTTTGGGTGCCTATAAAATTTGAAGAGTTCTCTCTATTTCTCCAGGATCCCATCATCAGACCCTGACTTGATGATCATGGGACCACCTGGGAAGTATAACCTTTCAAACAAAAAAAACAAAATCCAAATCGGTCCAGCCATCTTCGAGTAATCGGGGAACATACATATAAAAAAAAAAAAAGTTCCGACGAATTGATAACCTCCTCCTTTTTGAAGTCGGTTAAAGATGACTAAATTTAATTTTAAGGTCTGAAAATAAATAAAAAGGTGATTTACGACGTTTTCAACTGTCTTTTATTACACTGACTATGTTTAAAAAAAACTGTTGACATGTCCGGGTTCTGGGCTCTAAAATCCGGGGTTTTCACGCGTCTTGTCCTGGTTCCCAAATTTCAGAGATGGCAACCCTATGTCCAGCTATGGACTGCTGTAGGCTGATGAAGATGACTGGTAGTTCCAGAGATAAGCGCGTTCAAACAAACAAACTCTTCAGCTGTATTATTAGTAGATATGGATTATTGAGCATGGTTTATTGTCTTATGAAGTCATGACGGACCTTGTAAAAAATTGCCTAGTCAACTAGGCAAGGTCCATAATATGTAATACCTTTAAACGAGCAATTCTTGTTGTATTATACAGGAAAAGTTTTTATCCATACATTTTGACCGCGTAGGTATTGCTCTTTTCTATGAAACAGCTGATTTGTTTAAGGGGCGATTAATCGATCTAGCTAGGTTTCATTTTTAGAAAATGTCAAACCAAAAAAACCCGGTAATATCAGATATTATCATAATATGTTCCGTACCTAATTGATTTGATAAGACGTCTTCTTACGACTTTTTGCTTGTAAGTAAAAGGCAGCAGACCAAAATAGAATGAATGGGACTCAATGCTGTTAATGTTGCCCCCTTCCCCTGAATGTTGTCGACATGACAACAAAACTTTCGCTACAGAGGGTGGCTAGTTTAACTTGATCTCCTGGGGTGGCCCTGCTTGCAAAGCAAAACATCAAAATTCCTATTTAAATTGTAGTTCCCTTTTTTGCCGCATGTCTGGTTATTCTGAACGCTTTGTACAGAACTGGGGTGGGACTGGGGGCCAGCGGATAATCAAGGGATCCTTCTCCCCTCAACCCACACCTTTAGCCTTGTGTTTTTGTTTGTGTTTGGACTGTATCCTTCACGCATTGGCCTATTTTGACAAAAAAATAGAGTTCAGTTCCTTTCGAATTAAAACTACACTCAAATTTCTCAGTTCTTTCTAGTAGCTTCTCAATTCCATTAAAAATGTCGTTATTTATTAATATGACGACGCAATTCCATTCTGCCTACAATCTGTTTTTTAACCTTTAGTACAAGCACACTACAGTACGTGATTTTCAACACAATACTATAGCTGGTATAACTCGAGCTCGACAACCCAAACAGCCATCTTGCATTTTGAAAACACTTGATTTTATACTTTAGTTAGATAGTGCTAAGGTTCAGTTTCATTTGCAGAGCTTTTTTGTTTACATCGTATTCCCATTTCGAAACGTCACAACTCCCGCGTTTTGCTAGTGAAGGGACACTCTTATGCCATAATCGTAAGATTTTTTATTGGCTAACAAACTTTACGGTTTATGTTAACACCTTCCATAGATTTCTAGAGAGACGGCGCGGCGGATTGTTTTCGATGTAAGAGCGGCAACGTCGCGTTGCTATGTTGTTTATATTGATCATTTCTATAAATGGATATACCGGGCTACCTGGACGCCTGGAGAGAGTTACGTAAAAAGGGATCTTACGAAAGATATTAATGCCTTTTATGAAATGTTAAAATCTCGTGAATATAAAAGAGAAACATATACGTATTACCTACCTAAGCTAAGTCCATTGTTAGGTTTTCGAAGGGAAAGGGAAGTCGGATGGTAACAAAATGATAGATATTATAGATGCGGCCAAGTACCTACTTAATCCTCACAGATATTTTTGCATAAGAATAAACTCTTTACTTACTTCTACCTGCCTTTATGTAAGGCGTCATCTTACAATAGGTAGGGTAGCGTCGATTTGAAAGAAAAAAACACACCTGCTGGCTTAGCACGAGAACCGTAGACAAGCGTTTTGTCGTCGGAAGAGTAGACAAAAATGACGTTCACGACAGTTGACAGTTTTTCATCGAGAAATGTAGACATGCAATTTTTATTCTACAGTAGAGTAGAAATAGAAAGCGTCAAGCTAAGCATGCTGTTCTTAATAATATGCTTCAATGTTTTGTGCTTTGAATTTTTTAATCTATCATTATTTGCCTAGCCATTTCCCCAACTATGTTGGTGGCAGTTACCAGTCTAACAGGATGCAGCTGAATACCAATATTTTACATGGAGCGTCTGCCTATATAGAGCCTTTGTCTCAAAATGGGGATATTCCTTTGATTAATTTACAATTGTGCTTCGGCGATTCTGTGGTACCTCTAACTATCTATTTTTCAGTGTATTTTTTTCCAAACAACGAAGCCGTTTAGTAGGAGTATGGAATAGAAGCCAAAATATTGCGTGTTGGAAAATATTTTTTTACAGCAAAAGTATTAACCATACAAAAAAAGTACCCTCGGCAAAATGATCTAAATCTTATCTATCTAAATCTTCAAGACAGGCCGTTAATGAGCAGTACGGTTCATAAAGTGACCGTGTTACGCTACCAAACGTGACTTAGGCCCTTAATGAAAAACTTATTTTTAAGTTAGTGTCATAATATCTCTGAGGTTATTGACCCTCTTATCTGGCCATGTTGTTGTGGCGTCGGGAATCTCAAGCTGATTCCCAGCCACCGCACCGTAGGCGCGGGCTTGCGGACGGCGAGAAATTGGTAGCTCGCTGTCCGGTAAGGACCAAGCCCGGGTCGATGGCGCGTTGTGTTCCACGCGCGCCTCAAACAGCATCAACTGATGGGGCCCGCAAGGGCCGATGCCTGCCGGCTGCCAGGGGTGCGAGTTGTTCGAAACAGATACCGCGGTCCCTGGCACACAGGCAACTGAGGGAAACACGGGTGGGTTTTAGTCAGTAAAAGTCTGACACGCCCTCCTGCTCTACCCAGAGCGGGAGAAGTTATTTGATGATTTGGTTTTTTTTTTATTTTAATTCGTGTTATTTGTTATCATTTAATTGTTTTTTTTTTTGTGTGTAGTGTATGTCTTTTGTGTGTACTAAATACAGGTTTTATCTATCTATCTATCTATTTCCCAAACAAAAAAAAAACAAAAATATTGTTGTGGCTTGCTTTTATTATTATAATATAACTATAGGTATAATAGGTATATGTATGTACCAACTTTGGACCGTATCTATGCTTAGCCACTAGAAGCCCTTCTAAAAGAAAAACGAATTACTTGGTTATCATAACTTATGATAACCAAGTAATAATTCGTTTTTGTTTTCTAAAATAGAGTTGAAATATTAGTGATATAATTCATAAGCACTAATTTCAACTCTATTTTAGTAGTTGTTTTTTATTTATGGAAACCGTCGTCTTTTAAAATATGCTGGTTATATAATATTTCCACTAAATTCTGTTCACAGAATAGTTTTTTTCTGCGAACGTCGTTTTAAACTGCAATATAGTCCATAAGTTTTGTGTATAGTTGTGTGTGTGTGTGTTTCTATGTTTTAAATTGTTGTTATTCCTTATTAATAAAAACTCCTGACAAAGTTTCAATGGCCTAAATCATTAAAAAAATACCAACGTCTAACGCAGTTTTAACGTAGGTTAAAACTACGTTATCGTTAGATGTCGGTATTCGGTGAAGGTTGGTACTTCACAGAAACAATAACGAGAAAACCTTCTATAAAATAAAAGTAGGTAATAGCTACAAACTAAAAAACCTCAAGCTACAGCTGTTTGACAGCAGTTTGCATTCGAAAGGTTGCTTTAACCGGCTGTAACCGTAACTAGTGTTGGGAGAAACTCAAGTCCTAAATCTTACAATAAAAAGACTCGAGTTACTTTTAAAGACTTCGTTTTCTTTTAAGACCCTTTCTTTAAAAAAATATTCAGTGGTCCATTTAATGTTAAGTCTTTTATGCAGGAAAACTTTGTATTCAGTCCGCAAACTGTAACCATGATTTCAGCATATCGTTCTCTAGAATGATATGACCCCCAGCGCAAAAAAAAATCGTCGGTATACAAAAAGAAATCAGCTTTTTCATAGAAAAGTGCAATACCTACGCGGTCAAAATATATGGAACTGCTGATTTTTCTTAAAAACTTTTCCTGTATAGAAAGACTCGAATCTTGTCTAAACGAACTCGATACTAAGTCATCTGAGTTGTTATCTGGAATTAAGTATAAATGAATAGAGTAGAAAAAAAAAAATCGTCGGTATACAAAAATAAATCAGCTGTTTCATAGAAAAGTGCAATACCTACGCGGTCAAAATATATGGAACTGCTGATTTTTCTTAAAAACTTTTCCTGTATAGGAAGACTCGATTCTTGTCTAAACGAACTCGATACTAAGTCATCTGAGTTGTTATCTGGAATCTGGAATAGTAAGTGAATATAGTAGAAAAAGAAATGCTAGTACAAGACATAAGATATAACATCACGCCTTGTTTCCTCGAGGGGATGGTCAGAGGTGAACCTATAACACAGCCCGACCTGGGAATCGAACCCAGAACCTCATCCTAGGCAGTGGCAAGTACAAGTATGAACATAATATAACTCAAAAGACTCAACTTATAGGACACAAAAGGCTACAAAACTCGTGATCTGTCAGACTATCGAAAATCCTACTTGAAGTTCGTTTTTAATTCCCAAATACTCATCAATCTATCTATATAAAAATGAATTGCCGTTCGTTAATCTTGCTAAACCTCGAGAACGGCTGTACCGATTTGGCTAATTTTGGTTTTGAAATATTTTTGGCAGTCCAGGGAAAGTTTAAACGGTGAGAAATTATAAAGAAATTTAAAGGAAAGTAGTAAAAACAACGATTTTATTTTGAAAACTTTATTGGGGCTACGAAATTCGCCGGGTCAGCTAGTCTATACTAATATTATAGAGAGGAAAGATTTGATTGTTTGTTTGCATTGAATAGGCTCTGAAACTACTGAACCAATTTGAAAAAAATCTTTCACTGTTGGGAAGCAACACTATCCCCGGGTGACATAGGCTATATTTTATCCCCGTATTCCCACGGGAACTACGCGGGGGAAACCGCGGAGCGCTGCTAGTCTGATATAATTAAGTCTTTAGTGTGTTTGTTTTTGCTTTGACATTACACCTGTCAAATTAGTATCTGGATTTAAAAAACGAACTTTAAGTCTCGAATTGTAGACTCGAATCTTTCACAACACTACCGATAACCGGTAACCAACGTCGGCGCCGCTGTGGCGATGCATTCGTAAACACATTTACATATTTCTGGTTTAAACATTAATTAATGAAAGATTGACTACCTACACTTCCTTGTGTTAAGTGTTAGCGTGGGCTGGGGAAATTGTGGAGCCCTTAAGTGGGTCGTTATGTTTGTGTAGGATGAAGCCATCTCCCTTTCTGTGAACTGCCGATCTATTCTGTGAGACCGCGGAAACTTAGGCTGCTTTCCGAATTGGAACATAATCACTCACAGCGCTCATATCAATAACTAGGTTTTACCAGTGGCTTTGCCCGCGCGGAACTTTCATACCCTATTTAACTCCCTTAGGGGTTGAATTTCGAAAAATCCTTCCTTATTCCTTGTCTACATTATAAAGGGAACCTCTGTGCAAAATTTCAGCTTTCTAGGTCCAAGGGTTTAGGCTGGGCGTTGATGAGTCAGTCAGTCAGTCAGGACTTTTCTTTTTATTTATTTATTTTATTATAAATATAGAAGATTTGCATTTCGATTTAGATAACACGATTATGACAACTAAGAGAAAAACATAACCTTCTCTCTCTCTCTCTGTTTTTCTTTCTTTCTTCTTCTTTTCTTTCTTTTTTCTTCTTCTCTATCAGCCGTCATCTCCGTAGTCACCCCCTTTCTAACCATCACCCTAATTGCGTAATGAACTCACGATTAATCATAATCTGTTTCGTTTTAAAATAGATGGCTAAACCATTGCTTCATATGTTCGAAAAATGTGTCTGCTCAACGACGTAAAAAACGCAATGAATATTGTTGAACTGTAAAAATAAAACCGATTATAATTAATCGCGTGCTACGCAATTAGGGTGCATACTGTGCATATCATCATTCACACAGTCGATGCATCGTTTCTTTGGTCTCCTCTCTCATAGCCATCGACATTCACACGCAAGACTTAGATGCGACGTTAACTAAGTATGATAATTATAATAAATATATTTTCGTACTAAGAATTTATTTCAAAACTTCCTGGTCACCTAGAAACCTGGAATCCTCAATATATGTGTGTTTGCTACGGAAAAAATATATAGTGAATACAAATATTGGGTCACTATGCTGATATTAAGCCAGACAAATACATATTGGATCAGTTTTCGTCATGACACTTTGAAAATATCCACTCCTGAATATTCTCACTAAGAAACTCCACGATTACTCCTTTCACTTACGTAACTTGGCGACAGGCATGTTAGACATTGACATTCAAAAAATTGAATGTCAATGACAATGACAATGACCTTTAAAAATAATAGTTTAAAAAACTAAAAAACACGCTTTAAAAACCAAACTAAAAAAGGAGAAAATAATTTAATTCAATTAAAAAGCGTGGGGTGCTTTTTGAGGTATTATTATAATCAATTTATGTCAAGCACCCCACGCTTTTTAATTGAATTAAATTATTTTCTCCTTTTTTAGTTTGGTTTTTATAGCGTGTTTTTAGTTTTTTAAACTATTATTTATTTTCTATTTTTTAGTTCTGCTAACTACAAAAACGTGTTCATATTTAAGCTTTTGCCTGCAGCTTCTCCCGCGTAAAGGGTGGAAAATATCTCATTGAAGTGTATTACTACGTTCGATAGATCTTTTTATGAGGAGCAATTTCGTAATACATCGTTTTCCACGCCAGTAAAGCCACAGCCGACATTTTTAACAATCATCGCCATATTACAGCCAATTTGAACACAACCTAAATGAATTATACACCTCAACCTTCCTCATGAAACACTCCGTCCATTGGAGAAAATCGTATGAAAATCCGTTCGATAGTTTATGAGTTTAACGCGTTCAAACAGACAGACAGACGTAGCCAGGGGAATTTGATTTATAACACACTTGCTTTTGCCAGCGGTTCCGCCCGCGTGGATGTTGGTTATCGCGTAAAAAAAGTACCTAGCCTATGTTCTTCTCCATATCCCAGGCTATATCTCTGCCAAATTTCTTGACAATCGGCTCAGCAGTTTAGGCGTGAAAGCGTAACAGATAGACACGAGTTACTGTGGCAATTTTTAATATTAGTATGGATTATGAGTGTTACTGAAATAATATTTGCTCAAAAGCTACGTCATAAGTTGTGAATAACAAAATCGTATGTTAGCATGAACTCAGTTCTTTTTATATTTGCACATGTGGTTCGTGTTTTTGATACAAAACAGGCTTTGTAATCGTGCTGGACGTCACAGTTGTTATTGAGATTACAGCAATCTTTACGTACAATCGTTTTTGTGAGTCACTGTTAGGTTTTTCCAGATTTCCACTGTTGTAAGATTCTTATCTGAAGTGAGAACGGATAGCAGGTTCTTGCGAAGTTTGTTACTGTACTGTAACCAGCGGGTCTATTCCCTAAGCTCGAAATCCTTAGTTTCGGCCGAAATCCCGGGCTTTTCCTACTCCGTATCACCTTCGAACAAAATATTAGTTCGGGGTCCGAACTAAGAATGAATGACAGCACGTTTTGACAGCTGTCTTAATTCCCGATGTATTTTGACCTGGAGGGTCGGGGTACAGAATGAGTCGGGTTCATTCCGAAGCAACAAACTTCTTTCGGACGGACCCGTATCTTCGTTGACGGACTTAAA
Source organism: Antitype chi (assembly GCA_947359405.1). Lineage (NCBI taxonomy): Eukaryota > Metazoa > Arthropoda > Insecta > Lepidoptera > Noctuidae > Antitype > Antitype chi. The sequence goes on along the minus strand of OX375834.1, from coordinate 11,611,153 downwards.
GAGTAGGCGCTTGACAGCAATAGAGTTGGCTGGTACACCGAAAGTGAGACACTTAATATCATGTGCTGCGTGTCATGTCAGCTGCACTGATGGACGCTAGTGATGGCGCCAGACATACCTCGACTAGGCCCTGCATCTTTAGTAAACATGGCAGGATGCCTTATGGTGTATTCTTCAAGAATTTGCTGGAAAAAGCAAGCTCCATAATTTAGTTTCAGCAAAGTTCAAGTACCAACTTGTACTAAGGGCGAACCTGTGCCGTTAATCTTGCATAGTTCCAATCCGGGACGTTCTCAGAAAGTAGATAATAGATCCCGATTATTTATGCTTAGTCCTAATCAGGGATCGTTTCATGGAGCTCCGAAACTTTTTATAGCGACGGAGGTAATGGAGCTCATGAAAGAGTTAGATACCTTTACAGAGCTAATTTGGTACATCGATCTAAGTTGCTATTAGTGTTGTATATGTTACCGGCCAAACCCAATTTCAGCCAAACTAGTTTGTCCTAGGCCAAACTGGTTTATTAAGCCGGGGCACGCCGATTAAATGGGTTAGGTTAGGTTAGGTTAGAACTGTGACCAACTGTGTTACTTCCAAAGGCTGTTAACGAAATGGCTAGTTGGCTGCGACATATCACGCGTAGGATAAGTCTGTTTGGCCTAGGACAAACTAGTTTGGCCTGAAATTGAGTTTGGCCGGTAACATATACATGTAGGTGAGAAGTGTTTCTTTTTTCTATCTACCACGAGGGAGGCTGCCACCGGTGAGTGGTCTGCGGACACCATAGAGTATTAGTGGTTTTATAGTCTTTGGCGGACACATAGCTACACATGTGTTCGCCAGGCGGCGGGCGAGCGCGGGGCGCGGGTAGGGGGTGTCTAATTGCACCGCGCCGTTGTTTTTGCAACAGCTGAAAGAAACACACCTGTCAGAGAAACGGAATGGACAGACAAAAATGTACTTAACCCAATTGGTACCCACTGGGCCATTGTTGTCCTTTGGTTTAAGTGTATAATATAACATTTATTTGGCTCTTGTTAAGAATAATTTTCATTCAACACAATCTAAATAATTCAAAACTAGGCTGAGAATTTTTTTACGTAACTATAGTTTTTTTTTTTTTTTTGTTTTTCTTATCTTACTTTAATGTTATTTGTGTTGTGCAACAATATTTTTAAAAAAATTAAGAAATTATTCAAGTTTCTTTTTTTAATTTCAGTCCAACCAGATACCACATAGTATAATCCCGGGATAGTCTCGGGATCCCGGGCTTACGCATCATATTAGTCCCGGGATTGAGAAAATTGCTCGGAATTGTATTCTCTAGTTAGAACCTATACGACCTCACACATAATTATACATATAATGAATGTACTATGTTAAATATTGTATTTAAAACATTTTAAAAGAGTAACGGTGGAGTTTCTTGCCCATGCTTCTCCATACGAAACTACATTTTGGAAGGGGCGACTAGAATCAATGTAGACGTTCAAAAGTGTGTATTTGAAATAAATGGTTTTACTTTGACTTGCTAATCGTGGCCGTTACCACCGGGCCATCACTGCTCTCCTCCTATTTGCATTACCATTGCTTCTCCATCATATACGTGTGTAACTGCACTCGGGAGTTTTTGGCGGGATCGGGTTGGAACATGTCGCACGAATTTTCATTTTCATGGAATTTAGTGAAATAGCGAAGGCCTACGGCCCGTTTGGTAGCGTAACACGGTCACTTTATGAACCGTACTGCTCATTAACGGCTTGTCTTAAAGATTTGAAAAATATATGATTTTGCTATATATTCATATAGATCATTTTGCCGGAAGTACTTTTTTTGTATGGTTAATACTTTTGCTGTAAAAAAATATTTTCCAACACGCAATATTTTGGCTTCTATTCCATACTCCTACTAAACGGCTTCGTTATTTGGAAAAAAAAATACACTGAAAAATAGATAGTTAGAGGTACCACAGAATCGCTGGAGCACAATTGTAAATTAATCAACATTTGCCAAGGAATATCCCCATTTTGAGATAAAGGCTCAGAGCATTCAGACGGGAGATGAGGATACTATGGGCCTTATATTGTATAATTTTGGTAGTGAATTATTGAATTTTGTTACTCGTACATGTGAGTGCACAAGTGTAGTGAAGGTGAAAAAAAGTGACTAACGTGGACTTTTCGTGTTCCCCCAAAAACTCATATTAGGTTGTTGTAAAGTTTCTACCGCTTTACAATAACTTCGACTTGACTGACTAAAGACGTCTATGACTGTTTTGTAACTTCGTGCCCGGTATCGGGCCATTTACTAGATCTAAAGGAAAAATTACTTGACACTGGCTAAATGCACAAACCGTGCAAAGCCAAAACTTAAAAAATAAATAACTGCACTCGGAGCGAGTCAAAGATTCGTTTAAATGTCTACTAGATGTAACTGCAACTCATACATTCGCACGTGACGTAAAAATCACCGTTACCTAAGGCATCATCGCACTGAATCTGGCCGGTGATAAAGTATTACACCCATTTTTGAAAAGTGTCATGTTTAGAGTCTAAAATGCTAATAATATACTTACCACTAAAAAAAACTCATTTTTTTGTTTAATCGATTAATTAGTGCAATAAAAATGCATTTTAATTTTACATTTTCATATTTCGAAAATGCTGGACGTGGTGGACGCCATATTGGTCTGTGGGTATGAGGTCAGTTTGTTGAGTAAACAAATGCGCTGATATTTTGTACGCTTATTGTTTATAATTTAAAAAAAATAGTTAGTATTCTACTTATCGTTGGTTTGCTGTTCCTGAATGTAAGATATTATTTCAATAAAAATTACTTTGGTTACGAAAATAATAACGGCCTTTTATGAATAAGGCCGTAAATGTTTAAAGCTGTTCATTGGATTAGTTTATTTTCAGCGGTATGACCTAATAACATGGCGGCTACTATTTCATGGTGTTCAAAACAGATTAAAAAAACTGAAATCTTTGAATAGAATTTTAAAATGTAGGTATTTAGTTTTTTCATGAACTAAAACTAACATTTTCCGACTGCTTTTTGCCATCTCAATAATATATTTTTTGATTTTTTCTCATATAAGTATAGTAAAATACCCTGACCGACCTCGGCAAGCGATATGTTTAAGCCTGAATATCGACCTCTGCGGCTGTTATGATTTAGCCACGAGCCCCATATGTTCGTACTATAAGACAGTGTCGCACCAAACCGGCTAGTAATCAAAGCGTGTTTTTTAGTTTTTTTAATCTATTATTTATTTTCTATTTTGTAGTTCTGTTAACTACAATTAAAGCGTGATTTTTCAGTTTATTTTTTAACATTATGGAACAAATTTATGAAATTATTGAAATGTCATTGATCCTCGCTAAGTCTACAAAGTTTAAATGAAATCAGACCGTTTGAAGTGGGTCAAAATCAAGTCCAAAGGAGTTGGTTACAAACATGCTTACAAACATACAGGTGAAGCTAATAAATATATTTTTTTAAAGCGTGATAAAATACGTCAGTTATTATGAAAAAGATAGTTATCACTCTGTCACTATGACGTTTTTGTGATAAAATCGTACGATAGCTTTTTGTTTTTGCTTCGGTGTATTTTAAAATCTACAATCTTTAGATTTGTTTTAATATCGGTTTTGCCGTTTGACACGGTGTAGCGCGCGTGTAGAGTTTTTACAAGCCAAGAGGAAGATTATGATTTTGACCGGTACGTATACTCCGGGCTGTTACTGAGAATTTATGATAAGTAATAACACTTTGCCATACCTGGATAGCGAACCGACACGCCCAGCAGTTGTGCTTGCGACCACGTCACCAACGGGGCAGTCAAACAGTCGAAACTAACAAGTACACACCTGGCATAAATTAGCCTATAATGATCCCACTGCTGCGACACAGGCAGTCTCTCGGTGAGAGGGAGTGGGCCGTAATCCACCACGCGGGCCCAGTGCGGGTTTATAGATGTCACATGTCTTCGAATTTTTGGTTCTAGAACATGCCGGTTTCCTCACGATGTTTCTCTTCACCGTTTTGAGAGCAGTGGTGATGAAATATTAGGGTATTACACTCATTTTTGAAAAGTGTCCTAGTTTGATTCCAAAGTGCTAATAAACCACTAAAAAAACACAACATTTTTATTTAATCGATTAGTGCCGTAAAAATGCATTTCAATTTTACATTTTCAACGCGCGTAATTTGACGAAAACGCTGGACGCAGTGGACGCCATATTGGTCTGTGGGTATGACGTCAGTTTGATATGTAAACAAATGCGCTGATAATTTGTGTGATTTAAAAAAAATGTTATTATTCTAAGTAGAATAATAACATTTTTACGACGTTTTTTTTGACGATAAGTATCGTCGGTTTTCTGTTCCTGAATGCAAATATTATTTACTTAAATAAAAAATTCTTTGGTTACGAAAATAATAAAAGTAGCTAAGTACAAAGTTGTTCAATTGACATGCCGTATGACGTAATAACATGGCGGCTACTATTTCATGGTGTACAAAAACAGATTAAAAAAAGCTGAGATCTTTAAATTGAACTTTAAAATTTATTTTATTTATTGTCTTCTGGGCACGTTTCCTGATGACAGCGATGCGGAGGAATACTTCGACGCCTAAGTGTCCTTTTGTTTTTTGTTATTATTTTGTATATCGTAGTTTTAATTACTTAATGTACTTTTCATAAATAAAATTTTTGTTATTTCATGAACTAAAACTAACATTTTCCGATTGCATTTTGCATAAGCTGTCTCAATAATATATATTTTTTTCTCATAAAGAGTAAAATACCTTATCAACACAAAGTAAAGCGCCTGTTTCGAACATACGTACGACCTAAAGTAGCGGAAGTTACCGTTGGCCACAACTGCTCAACAAGTACCTAGTTGACATTAATTGTATTCATCCAAACACCGACGGGTCTTATTGAAATAGACTTTAATTGAAGTTTTGACTCGAGGACAGCATTGAACAACACTGTTTAACGAGCCCAATAAATAATTCAATGTGTGTGTATTGTCTCATCATCACGCACACAAATATGACTGTTTGAACAAATGCAAAATGCAAGCAATCTATTTATCTATTCTGCCTATACCTATATTATACAGGGTGGAAACTTTCAGCGGGGCAGTAAGGAGAAGTACCTTATCCGTTGCAGCTACGCGAAAATGGTCTTAAGAGACTATCCATAATTTTTTATGGAATTTTGATCCCCATTCACAGATTTTCAAAAAAAAAATACAGTTAGCAAGAAAATAGCCATTTTACACAAAAACATTTTTTGATGCCAATCGATCCTGTTTCTAATACTGATCAAAAACTTTTATGGGACCAACCATCGTTGGAGTACTCAAAAAGTCGCAAATTGCAAAAAACTTTTCCCTTACATTTTGTAAAGAATTTGTGTAACTGAAATACAAAAAATAAAACAAAAGACAAATGATCACGTAGAATTTTACACATATCAAAAAGATGGCGTATTAAGTTTCTTTTTTTATTAACTAACATAACTTGATGATATTATTCTTATTTAAAATCTTGCTGTTTCTTGCCCTACGATATCAAGTGTTTTTTATTTGATAATAACGAGTTCGAAATTTGAATTGTTTTTAAACTTTATCTTTTTATTCATTCAACAAAAAGATCTCAACCGTCACTAAAAAAGCATTTGCGTAAAATTTTCATACAAAATGTACGGGAAAAGTTTTTTGCAATTTGTGACTTTTTGAGTACTCCAACGATGGTTGGTCCTATAAAAGTTTTTGATCTGTATTAGAAACAGGGTCGATTGGCATCAAAAAATGTTTTTGTGTAAAATGGCTATTTTCTTGCTAACTGTAATTTTTTTTGAAAATCTGTGAATGGGCATCAACATTCCATAAAAAAATATGGATAGTCTCTTAAGACCATTTTCGCGTAGCTGCAACGGATAAGGTACTTCCCCTTACTGCCCCGCTGAAAGTTTCCACCCTGTATATACATATAATGTAGGGACACGGATTCCTCCCGATGAGAGGGAGTGAGCAGAAATCCGCCACGAGAGCCCAGTGCGTGCTGGTAGAAGTGACATGTCTTCGAATTTTTGGTTCTAGGACATGCCGGTTTCTTCACGATGTTTAGGTACCTTTACCGTTTGATAGCAGTGGTAATCAAATTTACACAAAGACCGCTTTCCGAATTAGAAAATTGTCGCTCACAGCGCTCACATCAATAATTTGCGTTCCGAGTTAGATATCACGATTATGACAGCTAAGAACTGTCATTTTTGTCAACAATACGGAACGCTCGTGAACGCGATAAAAGATGTGCATCTGGATTGAGGGACCATTTTTTTATCCTTGCGAAACGAAATAAGGCTAATAGGGGAAATTAGTAAAAAAATAGTTAAAACTTAAAGCAAAAGGCCATACATTTCTTAAACGTGAAATAAAACTGTTATAATTAAATAACTTGGGCCCTCAATCCAGACGCGTGCATAAAGTGGTATAGCCTAAATCTCAGAAAGTACTATCTCTGGGTTAATAATTTTTATTGAAGGATTTAGTTAAGATTTTCTTAAATATTTTAAGAAATTCCCATATCTGTAGAATATGACATTACAGATTTATGGCGGTATATCTAGGGCCCTCAGTTCATTCATTTCTTTACTGAGGAATTTGCAAAACATTAATTTATCTGACGAAATACATAAATACGACTTTAATATATTTTAGTAAGAGACCTCTGTGAATTAGTTAAAAAGAAATAATGATAAAAAAGTTAATTGGTAACTAGTAAATGAATGTCGAATTTTACTAAAACGTCTGAACTGAGAGCCCAATATTTTCGGCTTTACTGCCTAGGATCAACCTAGATTAACGTAAATTAGAGTTAGTTGTTTTACCATTTTTTTATTAAAATGTAACATATCGGCCGTTCTTCTAAATGCCATATTTTAAGAGAAAATTTATTTTAAATAAGCTTAATAATTTAACAGACATACTGCCGATGACTAAAAATAGATGCAAAAATCACCTTCTAAAAATCCTGGCAGGAATGGACTATGAAGGCACAGGGAAGTTCCACAACAATCACTCTCATTCACACAAATACATAAGGTTTGATTTGTACCAAACGAACGAATGCTCATAGAGAGGGAGTATTCTCTCGTGGGTTTCTCCAAGACTACAGAAATGTTAGGGATGACAGGAAAGGAATGCTCGTGGTTTGATTTACTTCGTTCGTCCTTAAGGTGAACCTTGTCCACATTTTTTCCATACAAACTTCGGGAGTGTTTTACTCCACTGTCTGAGATGGCACATCTACAGTAAAATATGATATCGTTTTGTCTCATTATTAATATTGCCTGTACGGAAACAGAATACTAAAATAAAAACCCATTCAAAAGTTAGGAGCCAACAAAGATTCGTTTTTCTTGCTAATTTCACTTAATTTGAGCGTGTTTAAGTAATAAAAGAAGTGTAATATCTCCAAAACTAAGTCGGTACCGACAAAGTTCAATTATCGAAAAGTTCAATAAACTTTATTGGTTATTGATTTATAATGCATTGGCTTTTTCATAAAACCCGATCTTTCAAAAGACTTTTTTTAATTTTTCCGCGAATTTTTTACTATAAATGATCCTGCATCTCACTCAATAACGTTGTGCGTGTAGACTAGCGTCTAACTGCTCATCACTGCTACTATCTCTGTCGGACACGATGCCTGCTGACAGCGTGCTTTTAGCCAGGCCCACCAGTGAGTTCGAGCCCGCGACTAGATTCCCCTTAGGGCGCGTATACTGCGTGTCACCTCTTTGAGCCTGAGTGCTCGAGCGACGACACAGCCCCAAATTCGCCACCCGTAGGTTCGATGCTTGGGTGCTCTTCTGGTGCTGGTGAAATGAGAGGTACGCTCTCTCTCTCTCTCTGCCGCCTCCTTTGCATGCACCATCTCCTCGCAAAAAGAGGTGACAGCATCCCACGCGTTTTCGCTTCCACCGATGAACTGAACCACGGCCGGAATCAACATACAATAAGTCATACAACCTAAGACTTACCTGCACATTACAAATAACATGAGAGAATTTGAATTTCGCGGTCTAAACTGGCGCTTCCACCTACAGGAATGTCAGTATTGAATCGTTCAAAACTCATAATAGGATGTGACATTTGTCAGCTCTCATGTTAACGCTGTTTCGGCTGAGTGCCAAATGCCACATACTCTCAGGTGCTAGTGTTACATCCTGAATTACTGACATCAAATTATGAGGCCGAGGCAGACTTGGTTGGAGAGAGAACATAGTTGTCTCTGTCCAGGCAGTCTCTCTTTGTCAGGGGCTCGTGACTAAGTCAACACAGCTGCACTGCTGGCTGTCATTCGTGGATCTTTGATAGTTGTTACAGGTCGTCAATAGCACGGAAGTCTGACAACCAGTTCCACTAATTCCGGGGCCACACCAACAGGAAACGCCGTTGAATATCGCGATGATGGACGTTAACCGTAGGTGTAGCCACAACTTATCGCGATAATTTGACAACGGCATTCACATTGCCATTTGACGTTAGGCGATAACTCGGTGGGCATTGACGTTCAAGTGTGACCACTGAATTTATTCTTTACCGCGTTGCTTATCGCGATGATGGGCACTGACGTTGACCGTTAGTGTGGCCCCATTAGGGGTATCTTGTTACGCAGCTGGGAAATATATGAGAATATTGTCTTTATATTGCCTTCGCAGGGAATTTTAAAGCAGATTTTTCTCATATTTCTGCACGAGCAAACCACAATTACTCATGTCGTGTCGACACTAGCCAGTGAGCAGGGATGTGGGTAGGACTGTTTGCCCTGGATACGTCGCTGACTCAATTTTAAATGCACTCCATAACTGAATATGTCCCTGACTCTAACTAAATCTAAAGGTCAGGAAAAACATTTCCATTCAATTTCCACTTCTACAAACATCCGAAACTCAAACAACCAGTCCTACTACGGGGTATCGTGTTATTCAGTAACTAATTTCATCACCAGTACTCTCAAAACGATAAAGGAAAACATAGTGAGGAATCCGCACGTCCTAGAAGCGGAACTTCGAGGACATGTCATTGTGACATGTCCTAGAAGCGGAACTTCGAGGACATGTCATTGTGACATTTGCAACCCGCACTGGGCCCACGTGGTGGATTACAGATTTACAGCCCACTAGACATGGGTAGCTCGCTCGTGAGTGATAGAAAAGAGCTAGCTCTTTTTGATGGACGTCGCTCTCGTTCACTCACTCGCTCGCTAAATAGCTCACTAGCTCAGTTAGCTCACTTAGACTCAGCTAGACACCGATGACCGACCGAAGTCATCGATCGTTCGTTCTTCCAACAATAGCTCTCCGGTACAATATGTCACTGTAGACTAACATACGACATAAATCACTGTAAATCTATCTTTATGGCCATCGCCTTAAAGTAGAAAATACTTTGGCACAATATAAAAGATTCCTTTTATAATGTGCCAAACTATTTTCTGCATTGTTTATTTTTTGCGTGTTGTTTACGTAGGTAAAGTTATAACATTATATAAACAAACAGAAAAACTTATTTAACTTAACTCCAAACTTCCAAAGAGCTGTTGACAATGACTATTGAGCGAACCGAGCCGTTTCCTTCGACGCGCGTGCAGCGTGAGTCAAATGAACTAACGGTCGGCGGCGTCTGAATCACTGAGCTATAGAAGAGCTAGTGAGTAATAAAGAGTCCAAACTTCCAAAGAGCTACTCACTATTGAGCGAGCCGAGCCGTCTCCTTCGACGCGCGTGCGGCGTGAGTCAAATGAGCTAACAGTCAGCGTCTGAGTCACTGAGCTATAGAAGAGCTAGTGAGCTAGAAGAGTGATATAGCTCTTTAGAGAGAAAGAGCTAATCGCTCTTTTTCTTTTGGGAACGTTATATGCTGATTATGCTAGGCCAATGACAGTGGCGTAACTATACCGTTCGAGGCCCGTGGCAAATTCATCGGATGTCCCCCTCCCCTCCAATATAAAGAAGCAGAGCCAACAATAAGAGTATTTTTTATTTTATAAGACTTATTTATACACTTTTACTTGAAAGAGTTTTGTTGTGTCATTTTATATATTTAAGTAGCTGCGTAAGGATCGTTAAGTTAGTCGCTAATAAACACCATTAAAGACAGACGCATTTGTGATTTTCTAACAAATTAACAGTGCACACAAAAGTGAACCCTAACCACACCAACATATGGTCGATATCTCGCCGGATCATTTACCAGTTACTTGAGTGCACGTGTTGAACGGCCGGTTCGCGAGAACAAAAGGACACCGCATTCCTAAGCGATAAGGATTTGTAACGATGACCACTACGAAGGAATTATTAAATATATTGGAAGATACTGCTTCGTTATTGCAAAAAACTCAAGTTAATCTCAAGAAATGCCCGAAATCACGATTAACTAAAGGATATATTCAAACCCGTATAACAGCAATAGAAGATTATTGGTGTACTTTCAAAAACACTCATCATTCTTTGGTAAAAATAACGCCGAAGGAACAAAAGGCAATATTGCCATATTTTGCTAATGAAGAGTTTTATATATATGAAGACTTATATCTCATTTTGTTGGCTGATTTACGTGACATGTTGAATGAACTAAATACAACAGCGCCGACGACGTCATCGCAAAATAATACTAGTATCGCGACGAATCCTGATCAACAAAATGCGCTTGTGAGGTTACCTAGAATACAGCTGCCATCTTTTAGTGGAAAATATGAAGAATGGCCTACATTTCAAGATTTGTTTACATCGTTAGTGCATACGAACACAACCATTAGTGACGTACAGAAGTTACATTATTTAAAGTGTAGTGTTACTGGAGAAGCAGAGACCTTATTGAAACATATACAGGTAACACAGAAAAATTATGAACAAGCTTGGGACATTTTAAAAAATAGATATGGAAACAAACGTTTGATTATGAACTCAGTGTTAAAACAGTTAGTCTATCAAAAGAAAATGAGTTCTCAATCACCTAATCTAATTAAAGGTTTATTGGACACCACAACAGATTGTTTAAATAACCTTCAAAATTTAAATATATGCTTAGATTCATGGGATCCTATAATTATTTTTCTGGTAGTTCAGAAGTTGGACCCTGAGTCACACAAGGATTGGGAACAATACGCATACAAAGAAGATGTCGATGACCTACCCAAATGGAATGATCTGAAAAAGTTTCTTCAGTCCACATATCGAACACTGGAGCTTGTCACACCAGGAACACAAAATAAAGGAACAAAAGAGCGTGCTGTTCATATATCAAGTACGTCATCGCCTCCGTCAGGAAAAACATGTGTTCTATGCAATGAAAATCACACATTATGCCACTGTAAAGAATTCACAAAACTGCAACCTATTGAACGAGTTAATTATGCAAAAACTAACAACCTATGCTTCAACTGTTTAGTACCTGGACATTCAGCAAGAAAATGTAGACTACCAGTGTCCTGTCGTATATGCAAAAGACGTCACCATAGCCTTCTACATCTTAACAAAGAACCTGAGACTTCGGTACCAGAGACCTCCACGCAACCGAAGACTGCTCAAAACAATGTAGAAGAACAAAAGGAAGTTACTGTCAATACAATGGTCGCCTCACACCACAGTACTAGACAAGGCATAGCACTATTAGCTACGGCAACAGTGACAGTACGAAACGAGCATAATCACACTGTTGTACTACGCGCATTAGTGGACCAAGGTTCGCAGATAGCACTTATTAGTGAGAAAGCAACTCAAATGCTCAATCTGACCAAACGATCAACGAGAGGAAGTATCATTGGAGTGGGTTCAACGAAAACCAATGTAAACCACGTGGTACAGCTGCAAATCGGTTCCCGCTGGAACACAAACTTCAAGATAGATGTCGAAGCATTCGTCATGTCCAAACAACTTACCACCAAACTCCCTCCTAAAACAATTACTGCTGATAACTGGCCACATCTAGAAGGACTCAACCTGGCTGACTCGAACTACGACACACCAGGTCCTATAGACTTACTTCTAGGTGTCAAACAATACTCTCAGATCGTACAAGAAAAACTTATCAAGGGTCCACCGGGTACACCATGTGCACAGAAAACATACCTTGGTTGGATTCTCTTCGGTGAAATTAATACGAAGTCACAAGACGATTCTGCTCTTGTTCTTCATCACCAAGTAGACATGGATATCATGCTCAAATCGCTGTGGGAAATAGACACAGAAAACAAAAGAAACCTAACACAAGAAGAAAAATTGTGTGAAACAATTTATGAAGAAACACACACACGGACCGATGAGGGAAGATACATGGTAAAGTTACCTTTGAAAACACTACAGGCTACATGTCTAGAAGGAAACACAAAGGAAATAGCCAAAAAAAGACTGCTACAATTGGAAAGAAAATTTAGAAGAACACCGAACCTGAAAGAAAACTACAAGAAAGTAATGAAAGAATACTTAAATTTAAACTATATGGAACAAATACCTGTAAAAGAAGTCATAAATGAAAAGGTTGTATACTTACCTCACCATGCCGTCGTCCGAGAAGATAAAGAAACATCGAAGACTCGTGTTGTCTTTGATGCATCGGCGAAGGGTTCAAATCAGGTCTCGCTCAACGATGAGTTAATAGTTGGTCCTCAGCTTCAGGAAGATCTCAGAAATATTATCATGAGATGGAGAATGAAACGTGTTTGTTACGCCAGCGATATAACCAAAATGTACCTGCAAATATGTGTTTACCCAGAAGACGCCAATAAGTATCAACGTATTCTGTGGCGAGATGAGGAACATGACAGCATTAAAGAATATCGCTTGCTTCGAGTTACATTCGGAACGGCATCAGCACCCTATCTTGCGGTGAAAACACTCCATCAAGTTGCTGATGATGAAGGACACAATTACCCGAATGCAGTAAAAATCATTAAAGAAAATTTCCTCGTTGACGATCTGTTAGCGGGTGAAGATACAACAGATCAAGCCATAACATCTGCAAGAGAAGTATCTCACATATTGAAGAAGGGTGGATTCACACTCTCGAAGTGGTCATCTAATTGTCCAGAATTTATGAAATCCATTGATACAGAAAAACGAAGTTCTGTTGCACACCTAGACATAAATCAAATAGATGGCACTGTAAAAGCACTGGGTTTGATCTGGAATTTGGGAATAGATCAATTTCAATATCAATTTAAACTACCAACAACTTCTGTGAACATTACAAAAAGAACAATCTTGTCAGACGTTCAAAGACTATTTGATCCCTTGGGATGGATTGCCCCAAGTGTAGTGATGGCTAAGATGTTTATACAAAGGCTGTGGCTGGAAAAGGTCGATTGGAATGACATAATAAGCCCTGAACTACAAGAAGAATGGATGACAATACGTGAAGAATTCAGAAATGTAAACAAGATTTACATTGATCGATGGCTTGGAACCTATAGCACAGAATTAAACGATGTACAAATTCATGGCTTCAGTGATGCGTCTATGAAAGCTTATGCAGCTGTTGTATATATAAGAATCGAATCTCAAGATGGCCATATTATAACAAAACTAATAGCAGCTAGAACAAGACTCGCACCACTAAAAACTGTATCGTTACCACGTTTGGAGCTTTCTGGATCACTACTTCTGTCACGGTTATTGAATCAAATAGGAAAAGCGATGAGAATATCAACAGCACAAATGTTTGCATGGACGGATTCTACAATCGTTATTGCATGGCTATCCGGTGAACCACATAGATGGAAAACATTTGTTGCCAATCGAGTCGCAGAAATCACTGAAAATCTTAATAACAACCAATGGTACCACGTTGCATCAGAAGATAATCCTGCAGACATTGCATCGAGAGGCTTGTTACTTGCTGAATTGACACAATCAGAGTTATGGTGGAACGGTCCAAAATGGTTATCTGAAAGAAAATTAATATTAAAACAGCCTGATGTAGTCGTCACTGACCTGGAACAGAAAAAGGATAAAATACAAATAAATACTAAAATTCAAGACGAAGAACATAATTTCACAGTAAAATTTAAACAATTTGATAACTTACAAGAATTATTAAAGGTGATAACATACTGTCGAAGATTTGTTAATTACATAAGAGAATTGGATACTTACGAAAATTGCAGAAGTTTAACAACAGAAGAATTACATACATCATTGATAAAATGCATTAAGCTAGTACAAAGGGAAGAATTTACAGATGAAATCAACAGATTAAAAATAAATAAAAACGTGAAGAAAAATAGTAACATTAAAACACTTACCCCATACTTAGACCAAGATGGTATCCTCAGGGTGGGCGGTCGTCTTCGACATGCAAGATTAGACGAAAAAAGCAAACATCCTATAATATTAGGACATAACAACAATTTAATTCCTTTACTCTTAGCAGATGCTCATTCTCAAACACTGCACGGTGGTGTTCAGTTAATGTTGTGCTTTTTACGCTCTAAATATTGGATCATTCGAGCTAAGGGATTAATAAAAAACTTCAACCGAAAATGTTTAGTGTGTGCAAAGCAAAGAGCTAGTGCACGAACTCAGATCATGGGAGATCTGCCAAAGGAAAGAGTCACCCCTACTAGAGCCTTTCTACATAGCGGCGTGGATTATGCCGGTCCATTCCAAATATTAATGTCAAGGGGAAGAGGCATGAAAACTCAAAAGGCGTACATTGCTTTATTTGTTTGTATGTCTACAAAGGCAATACACCTTGAACTGGTAGGAGACCTTACATCGGAAGGATTTATCGCTGCATACAAGCGCTTTGTATCAAGACGAGGTAAATGCAGCCACATGTGGAGTGACCAAGGGAGAAACTTTGTTGGTGCAGAGAAGACTTTAGCCGCAGCGTGGCAAGAAGCTAACTTGAATTTTGAGAAAGACATTGCGCACAAGTTGGCTTTGGAAGGTACACAGTGGCATTTTATACCAGCTTACAGTCCAAACTTTGGAGGCCTCTGGGAGGCTGGTGTAAAGTCCCTGAAGACTCACCTGAAACGCGTGTTGGCAACAAATCTCACTTTCGAAGAAATGACAACAATACTGTGCCAAATCGAGGCGTGTCTTAATTCCAGACCACTATGTCCTATTGATGACTCAGATGCAGATTCTATAGAACCCCTTACGCCTGGTCATTTCTTGATACATGAAGCCCCAATCGTCGTGCCCTCACCAGATTTTAAAGACTCAAAGATTCACAACTTAACACGATGGCAATACACTCAAAAGCTCGTAGGTGACATCTGGCGACGATGGCAACACGAATATTTAACAAGTCTACAACAACGTTCTGTCTGGCACAAGAAAAAACAAGAATTCACTGTTGGTGACATAGTTCTAATAAAAACTGATGGATTACCAGCAGGAAAATGGTTACTAGGCCGAATTGTAGACAAGCATCCCGGTCCTGATGGAATCACACGAGTGTATAGCGTTAAATCTAGCAACAACATTGTAAAGAGATCTGTCACAAAACTATGTGCCCTACCTGTTGACACTAACTGATTGCTAACTATTATAATAATTTAATTGTAAAAATTTGTCAAACCTCAATTCAATTTACAAGCAAGCATTATAACTATTTCATTTCGTGGAAAATTAATAACAACGTAGTTACAATTGATGATTCAGTGATTTATGTTTAATTTTGGATATTTGTGAACGTTGCATACTGCTTATCAAGTTAATTTTTCATTATGTGTATACAGTCCACTAAGCATTATTCTAAAGGGCCATGTTCCCTTTGGTGGGCGGTATGTTGTGTCATTTTATATATTTAAGTAGCTGCGTAAGGATCGTTAAGTTAGTCGCTAATAAACACCATTAAAGACAGACGCATTTGTGATTTTCTAACAAATTAACAGTGCACACAAAAGTGAACCCTAACGACACCAACAAGTTTAATAATAAATGTTGGGAGTTGGGATTCTCCTCTGACCGGGGGCCCCTTCCGGCTGGGGGCCCGTGGCATTTTGCCGACTTGCCACCATGTAGTTACGCCACTGGCCAATGATGACGCGTCTACAAACATCTCGAACATTCATCGGATATACCAATTATAAAAATTACTGGCCATCAACAAATAAGGTCTCTGCTGTAAGCACAATAGCTTTAGAAAAGCTACCTTGACATACATTATATGCTGTATACGAATGGGCATAAACCAATTGAAAGAAATAAACGGTTTGATTTGAGCACGTCTTGTGATGTGCTGATATGTCGATGAAGGTCAGTTCTGTTGCTGATTCACTTACATAAAGGAAATACAGTCTGTCGACTGAAGAAATTTCTTCTAACAGACCTGCGAAAGGAGTGAAAAAGAAATGTACAGACGCCAGCACATCAACACATCAACTTTATTACAATAGTATAAGGTTCATATTCAATTGGGAAAATTAGACAGTTTGGAATAGCTTGACCTGCTGGCGTCTGTACACAATAGTGTGCAAGAACAAGAAGAGAAAATATGAACAATAAAAGTATTATTGAACAGAGAAATAGTTTCTACTCGTAAGTCACGAATGCTAGGCGGCAGTAAGTTCCATAATCTTACAGCATGGATAACGTGACCATACGTCCCGCTTTGGGCGGGACAGTCCCGCTTTCAAGCAATCTGTCCCGGTGTCCCCAGCGAGGCCGACATAGTCCCGCTTTTGAAAACAGACCAAACTATAATTTAAAATATGCCTACTTAACTATTTTGTGTTCAGCGCTTTAATTATTTTCTATCTTCTTTAATAAAAAAAAACTAGTAAAACACCCACAAAACAAAACACACACAAAAACTTTTTTTATTATTTAATTCCGCAGATGTCCCGCTCTGGCAAAAAAAATAAATGGTCACGTTAAGCATGGACAGAGAATGAATAAGATTAATATCTCGTTTTATGAGGGCGCGTTCCCACTATGTCGTGACGACAGATGAATCGTGTAGTTTTAAGTGTCGTGGCTTATATATTTAAATGGAGGTGTTCACATATAAGACGACACGATTAACTGTCGGTCGGTCGTTCACGACTTTTTTTTTGCAGTGACGAGAGATTGTCAAGTCAATGGGAACTCAAACTCTCAAACTCAAAGCATTTATTTCAAATAAACCAATTAAAGGCACTTTTGAATTGTCAAGGTCGGTGAGGTAGAAAGATGAAGCTAGTTGCCCATTCCAAAGCGTAGGTACCTATGGAGAAGAACGGGCAAGAAACTCCATGGACACTCTTTTAAAATCATGATATTATTACAAACAGTTGGTTACATCATTATGTTGAAATTTTCAATGTGAGAACGATGTAAAAAGACGTGCACATTAAAAGCGTCCGTAATTAAAACAAAAATAAATTAACAATTTAGAAATTAAAATAAGCCGTGGGAGCTAAGAGATGACCAGTCCCTACTGGCGGCGCCCGTTCACGAACATGACGTATGGATCAGCACCATTCAGCTCAACCATTTTGAAGGGAACTTAATGATCCAACACACACGCCACCACCAGCGAGACATTTGAGTGAGCATGACATACTCTCAGCTGCCACGGCACATTCAAGTCAATGAAAGACGTACCCTGTAAATGTTAGCTATATAGTAAGGACATAGTGCTCACACGTATGCTATGCAATTATACAATACTAAAAGGTTGAATCTATACAATGCAAATGTATCTAGCTTTTACAGTCTTCAGCAGCTCCAACAATGTTTACAAATGCTATTCAATTTAGTTTAAGGTACCTTGTGGAGCAGGACAAGCAACGTTTAGCCAAGCATTTTTGTCAGCGATGTAATCCCCCAACTTATAATAAGCATGGCTGCATAGTGTGCGTTTTATACAAGATTTAAATTTTGTTTCATTCAATTGGAGTATGTGGGGAGGTATTTTATTGTAACATTTTAAACAGTACCCCATGAAGGATGAATCTACTTTAGCCAGTCTGAAGCCTGGTTGAACTAATTGGTCCCTATTTCTAGTCCTAATGGTGTGTCTTTCACCTTTTTTACTGAAAAGATTTAGATTTTTCCTGACGTACATGATGTTCTCATAGATATATTGACAAGGTACCGTCATGATATTAATAACTTTGAACAGTTCTCTTAGAGAATCCCGCCTACGGAGGCCATATATTGCTCTAATGGCTCTTTTCTGCAGAATAAAAATAGACTCGATATCTGCAGCCCGTCCCCATAGTAAAATACCGTAAGACATGATACTATGAAAGTAACTGAAATAGACTAGCCTCGCGGTTTCTACATTTGTGAATTGACGGATTTTTCTCACAGCATAAGCTGCTGAACTTAGCCGTCCTGCAAGAGCTGTTAAATGAGGACTCCACTGTAGCCGAGCGTGATCCCTAGGAAAACAGTTTGATCGACGAATTCTAGTTTCTCTTTATTCAATACTATGTCACAGTCAGTACTTTTGACATTTGGTAAAGCAAATCTTATGCATTTCGTTTTTTTGCCATTTAATACTAAATTATTAGCAGTGAACCAATTCTGTATCAGCAGTAGGGCGTTATTTACGTCGTCAAGATTTGATGCACGTCTATTTATTTTAAAAATTAAAGATGTATCGTCAGCAAATAACACCATTTGTGGTTGTTTTTTTAATAAATGGGGTAGATCATTAATATATACTAAAAAGAGGAAAGGACCTAATATTGAGCCTTGTGGAACACCCATTTTTATTTTTAAACCAATTGAATTGACACCATTTATATGAACTTTTTGCTGTCTATCACTTAAATAAGATTTTACTAGACTGAGCGCAAGTTTACCTAGTCCGTAATGCTCAAGTTTTAAGAGCAAGGTTTCGTGATTAACGCAATCAAATGCCTTGGAGAGGTCACAAAATATTCCAATGGCATCCTGGGCCTCCTCCCAAGCTGTAAATATGTGTTTTAACAAGGTAACACCGGCGTCAGTTGTACAACGTCCTTTGGTGAAGCCATATTGCTGACCGTGTAAGATTTTGTTGGTGTTAAAATGATTAAGCATTTGATTAAGCATTATCTTTTCGAACACCTTGCTGAATACCGGCAGCACGGACACTGGTCTATAATTATTGGCGTCTTTGCTGTCCCCAGTTTTGAATAGTGGTATAACCTTACTATATTTCATTAAATCCGGGAAGACTCCTTGATCCACACACAAATTAAATATTAAAGCTAAGTATGGTGCTATGGTCTCGATTATGGATGTACAAACTTTTATAGACATTCCCCAAAGATCTTCGGTCAATTTGATTTTGATTTGCCGAAAAGATTTTAAGACTATCATAGGGTTTATGTGCTTAAATTGAAATTCAACCGGGCAGCCTGGAACGTTCGCTCTTAATAAATCAATTGAGACATCGGGGGACGAATTTAAAGCTTCCGTCGTTTTAGATGGTATATTAGTAAAGAATTTCACAAATTCTTGAGCTACTTCTATGTTAGAGTTTATGGCACCACGCGAAGTCTCCAATGTATAATGCGTATTACGTATTTTTTTCGAACTAGTTTCTTTATTTATAACTTTCCAAACTGTTTTTATTTTATTCTCTGCTGATTTGATCTTGTTGCTAATGTACAAGGCTTTAGCTAACTTGCAGGTATTTCTAAAAATTTTGGAATATGTAGCAACATACTTGTTGAAAGTTTCGGTGTTAATGTAAGGCTTAAGGCCATACAGCTCGAACAGTCTATCCCTACTTATCCTAATACCTCTAGTAGCCCAGTCACTAAATACAAAATGTGGGCAAATATTTTTTGTTTTCTTTTCTAAAGTTTTACTAAATTCGGTGTGCACTACTGAGAAGAAATCCTCATACAATTTATTTGCATCGCCCATATTATTAACGCTCAGAACATTTAACTTATTGTATAGGGTACTTTTGAATTTATTTAATTTGCCCGTCGTTATTGGTCTAAATTGTATTGGCACTTTTTGCAAAGGTGTTCTAAACCTAAATTTTACCGTTTGTCCACTATGATCAGACGGCAGATAATTTACGATAGCTTTCTCTACATATTCACAATCGCAGAAAATATTATCGATACAAGTAGCAGAAGTTGGAGTTACTCTAGTCGGTTCTGTAAAAACATTCGATAAATTGAAAGATTTAAAAAGGCTTAGTAATCTACTGCTATTTGAATTATGTTCCAAAATATTGATATTAAAATCACCACAGATAATTGCGGCTTTATTACTGGAAGCAAGTTTCGCTAGGGCATCTTCCATTATTGACTCAAATAAAGAAAAGTTCTGATAATTAGGGGGTCTGTACACGCACACTACAACGTGCTTATCTAGCTCAACACAGGATAGTTCGATACAATGTTCCACTGATAAACCAACTATGTCATTACGTTGCTTAGATTTTAAACAATTTTTTATCAATATAATAGAACCTCCACGTTGCATAGGCTAGCACGACAATCGTAAAACGATAAAAAAAACGTCACGACTTATCGTGACGGCAAATCATGTGTCGTTATTGCGAATATCTGTCGTTGACATGGTGTTGTGTTCTCCCCTCACGCCTGTATAAAAATGTCGTCATG
This sequence comes from Antitype chi, assembly GCA_947359405.1. Classification (NCBI taxonomy): domain Eukaryota; kingdom Metazoa; phylum Arthropoda; class Insecta; order Lepidoptera; family Noctuidae; genus Antitype; species Antitype chi. Next base: position 11,590,558 of record OX375834.1, on the reverse strand, counting down.
ATCCAATGGGCACAGCTAGATACGACAGTCGTTCAACAATAAAATATTTCGACAACACAGTGACGATAAACAGTCGTTATCTTCTAAACAGCTGCTATACATATCTTAGGAGATATCGTCGTTTTACGTCCACGCGGCCGACTATGCGCAAGCGCACCTAAAAGTGGCTGACATTTGACGCGCAATTTGACATTTGTTCTGCGACAGTTCAGAGGGTATAATAGGAACAGCTAGATACGACAGTCGTCCAACGACAAATTAATCGTTACGACATATTGGGAACGCGTCCTTAGGTGTGATCTACAGGGTGCGTTGCCAAGACGAGCGTAAGAAACACGCAGGTAGGAAGGATAAGACGGGTTGTATAAAAGGTTGAATAGGAGATATAAAATCTGACCCGACCGACCCTTGCTCGTTGAAGCGCCAGCCCGCGCCGCAGCTGAGCCAGTAGCTTTAAATTCCCCGATCAATAATAATAATGCCAATATTTTGATCCAGCCTGTCCCCAATAACAGCTGTCCCCCTATCAGTGACGCCCTGAGCCGAGGCCCGTACCCCACAGGGGTGCCCTCAGCGTGCAGCCGCTTAGTTTGTAAGCCCTGGCTGGAGGCGTTAAGTTATCTCTTAATGGCAGCCCCAGGAAAGCCTGGTTGACCAGTCACGGCCTCTCAAGGCCAACTGCGAGATGCCCAAAAATAAATAAAAACTATACAATCTGAGTGTTCCTGCGACGACGGCGGATTGGGAGCCACCTGAGTTCATTGCGAAGGTGAAAAACAAGAAAAAAACAATAATGTTTTATGGTACTTATAAGTTATAACGAAATGCGATTGAGCAACAGACGAATGTCGACACAATCGCAACAATGGCGTTGTTAGACATTTTTGTGGTCACGCTTGCGACGGAAACGTGCGACTTGTACAGAACAGATTATTGGTAAGTAATCAGCTGAGCATGAGGTTTTAGGGTCGAGTTCCAGCACGCGTAGCAAGACCACCATAGAAACGGGTTTTGTCGACGGAAGAATAGACAAAATAATACATTGTAGAAAGAATTCTACCGTGGCGTTTGTACAGTCGAACAAGCTATTTGGTATACAGGCGGCTAAATTTATGTTGAAGCAACTTTTACACAATGCTGTATACACAGCATTCTCATGCTCGTTTTGAATAATCAATTCTTTGCTTTATTTAAAGTAGGTATTTTAAAATGAATACTGCCAGTGCAGTGGAAAAATAGAAGCCCTGTAAATTCTTGCCTGTATACCAATTAGCTTGTTCTACTGTACCATGGCGATGTTAAAACTGGAGAGAAGAAAAATGTTTCTATTCTTCAATCGATAAAAGTCTGCGATGACGAGCATGACGACCTGTCTCTAGTTAGAAATATATTTACAGAATTAAAATCATAATAATTAAAGTCTTCAATACAACCCTCTAAATTTATTTAATCCCATTGAATGACTATTGCATGATAAAATCGAATACCTTAGCGCATGCACCATAACTACATCACTAACGGGAGTAATATGAAGATCCTAATGACGTTATATATTCCGTTGCTACGCACGAGCACAACAAGCTACCCCGATCTGTCAAATTTCTTTGATAGATTTTCAACTTTAAAACGCCTGTATATGGTTCATATTCAATTGGGAAAATTTGACAGTTTGGGGTAGCTTGATGTGTTGGCGAACACATTCAGTCGAAAACCGTTAGATATCGCATGACGTTGTCTTCTGAATCTTAGTATCACTCCCTCCTACTACCTCCGCCCCTATTACATGGGACTTGAACATATCTGGCGTAATGTCGGTGAATTATAACCTCTGCCTAACTCTTGGGGTAATACAGGCGTTATGTTTTGTAACATAGGTAATAAAACCCAATATTCGCCATAAAGTCAGGTAAAATCCTAATGTATGTATTTCCCCTAACTCATAATTCCCCGTACATAAGCTTACGACTTTACTTCGTAATAGCCTCCATCTTGTTTGGCCTTGAATTTAACAAGGTGCTTCAGAAAAAACTAAATTATCATACTAATTATGTTTAGCGAGCAATAATGGCTTATTTTTATGTTTTCTGAGACAAATCTGTTCGGGACTATTTGTAGAAGTTGTTTTAATTACTACGTAGTACGTCTAAGATCGTGCTAGTTTTTTTTTAATGTAAGTTTATCTTGACTTTGCATATTTCTGGTTGTTACTCTACGTGCCAAGGTTAAAAAAGACATTAATATAAAAAAAAAATCCATTTATTTCAGATTCTCCCATAACACAATCACAAAGTTACAAATACGAAATAAATACAAATCACAATATAAAAAATAAATACAGTGTCATCAAATTACAAATACAATGTGAAATAAAAATAAGCAAGTGAATGTCAAACAAAATAAAAATTTAAAAATAATTGGAAATTAATAATATAAAATACAAATAAAAATAAAAGTTTAGGGCAAATTTTGCATCAAAATAATAACTGTCTGTATGAAAAAAAGGACATACAAAACATAGGTACCTACTGTAAAGGTTGTATGCTCAGCATGAAACCTAACGTTTACTGGCAGCCAATGATTGGGGCTATCTATGATCGAACAGCCAGAAAGTTTAAGTTTGAATTAAGAATAATTTGACATAGGTTTTTGTTCCGCTGATGATTTGATTATTTTATTAGACGCAGTGTTGTATTAAAATATACGTGGAATCACGAATTTAAACTACAACAAATATTTAATTTATAGTTAGATCCCCTCAACACTACAGTACCTACAGTTCACATCTCTATCGATCTGCCTACCCTCTTCCCAACTGTATTGGGGTGGTCTTCCCAGTCTAAACAGATACAGCTGAATACCAATATTTTACATGGAACGACTAACTATCTAACCTCAATAATCCAGTTGTTGGGTAACACGATACCTCTTGGTGTGACTGGTTGTCAGACTTTCGAAGTTCTGACTACACGCAACCACTGTCAAAGATGTAGGATTGACAGCCGAGACCAACGACTTAACGTACCTACACAACACGTATACATAGGTGCAGCTCAAAACAATAAAATTGCTCTACAAGACATAAATCCGTTCGTGTACCTAACTCTTAAAAATAGCAATAAGTTGAAAAAAATATCTAGGTGGGCAATTAGGCAATCATTGCAATTCCCGATTACCGTAATCTCATACTTATTCTATTTTTAAACAACCCTAAATAAACAATTATTACTTAATACTGACGGAAAACCGCTAACGCTACCGAAAATAAAATTGTGAACTTATACGAACGAACATCACTATACAACCGCCTGTCCTATTTGACCAGGCACAGAGCGGCAACGTCGCCTTTCTCTTCGCGCAGACATGTTGTTTTTATTATTACTGTGGTCTGTGACACTTTGGTACTTTGCTATATTATTTTTATGAGCTGTTATTTTGTTCATGGTTTCTTATTTCACTTATAAGGGTGTGGAGAGATTAAAAACCGATGCTTATGAGAAGAGATACCTAACACCATATTTATTTTTCATTTTTTTTGTTGTCGTACATTACCCCACGCAAATTCGTATATGTATTTATATAGGCTTTAGTCTTGCATGTACCTAAACAACAGTCACATCATTTTTTATAACACTATTAACATACACTTAGGGCTGCATTTTCAACAGTCAGTAAACTTTTATCTGAATAATAGTTAGGTAAGTAGGTACCTACTTATGTCAATTTGACATATTTCTATAGGTACTTACAAAAGCTGTCAAACCGCAATATTTATTCCTTTTTGACTAGGTATTGAAAATCAGCCCTTAGTGGAATAACGAGATACTTAGATGTAGAGATAACTCAGACAGAAACTACCCAAGCAAACGAAATAATAATTCATATAGGAACACCACGCAAGCTTCCTCTACCAAACGAAGAAATATTTCTAAAATTCGGTCCACAATTGATGAAAATTTCGATGAACATCATATGAACATGCTTACTTGCAAAATATGTAGGTTAGGTACAGAGCTAGACGAACATGAAATCTTGTCCTTTTTTGTAGTCGATAAAAAATAATGCATGTAGGTACAGTCCCGGACTTTAATTGATAAGCCACTTTTAAACTTTCCTATTTTGCAGTTTTATACATTCACGAAATTACACGATTAAACACGAACTTAAACCGCATGCTCGTAAACAAGATGACAAATTATTTATAATCGGAAATACATAGTCTTATCCATAGAGGTTGAAGGTTGACTAATAAATTGTCAATGATAAATAAGTTTATCCAATCTATTTGATACGACCTCCTTTGAATTAGAGCTCATTAAATACTCGTTATTTCTGAAAACCTATCGGAAGACAGTGACAGTTGAAATGTCAAAGACGATCATTTCGAATTTTGGTGAATCGTAGCCGTAGCTATTTATGTTTCTAAGCAACAGTTATCATAATTGTCATGAACGGTATCTTGAAGCTTGGACGCTACGCGTTCGGATAAAATCGTGGGTACGAATTTTTCCGATGTCGAAATGACTAATCATAACGTTACTATCGCTACGCTAAAACAATTGTCGCTAGGTTACGGTTGCTAGCCCTGCAATTGATTGACTTTGGGTCGTTACTCTGGACTATGTACGAGTAAAACCGACTAAACACGATTTGCATTACACGGCTAAAATAGGAACTGTGGCAAGTGGCTTATCAATTTAAGTCCGTGACTGTACCTATGTAGTGGTGTGGTAAGCTGGGCTCAGGTGTTAAGTAAGTAGTATTAAATACACCCATATCTAGCCAGCTATATTAAAAAAAAACAACAATAAAAGTTTAAAAAACAGACAAACAATAAATTTATAAAAATTTCTTTCTTACCTATATCTATGATAAAATCTATGGTATAAGAAATAGATAAAGATGTATTAGGTTTGTACAGAAGCCAGCACATCAAACTACCCCAATCCCCAATCTGTAAAATTTATTTGATAGAGTTTCAACTATGTTACAAAAGCGTAAGGTTCATGTTCAATTGGGAAAATTTGACAGTTTGGGATAGCTCAAACACTATTTCGCGGCAATCATATTTTGAAAACTAGATGAGGTCAACGTTTCCTATCTGACTACTCTGAGAAGAAAAGCCGAAACAAACTCAGAGGTCACAGTCTCTTTTTAAAGTCCAGACATAATCTTGGTCAGATCATGTGTATGAAGACCATGTATAGATTGATGTCTGAAATTATCTTTTGAGGAAAGAACGGTAGTTGTGTCCAGTCAGTGCACGTATCTGTCAGTAATCGCGGAGCTCAACTCAACGCATTCATTGTTGGGCACGCCACGATTGCGGCGGTAAGTCCCATCTTTGAGGAGTGGATTGACAAGCGCCACAGCGTCCTCACCTTCCGCCTGACGCAGGTCCTCACCAGACACGGTTGTTTCGGGAGGTTCTTGTTTCGGATAAGGCGGGAGGAAACGCCCGGGTGTTTCCACAGCGAAAATCGCCCTGAGGACACGGTGGAGGTGTGCCCGGCTTGGGCGGAGCACCGCCCCGTGTCCTCGTGGAGGCGATAGGCGGCGGCGATCTCTCGCGTCCGGCCCTGGTCCAGGCCATGGTTTGGAGCCAGAGTACATGGGTAGCCGTCACCTACATCTGCGAAGCAGTAGGTAATGCTCGCGAAGTGGTTGGCGGCGCACGTGAGGGAGAGGCAGTATATGCGCCCTCACGGCCCTAGTCGCCGCAGGAGACGCCCTGGGCGTCGGGAATCCCAGGCTGATTCCCGGCCACCGTAGGCGCGGGCTTGCGGATGGCGAGTTATGGATAGCTCGCTGTCCGATAAGGACTAAGCCCGGGTCGACGCCGACGGTGCGTTGTGTTCCATGTGCGCCTCAGAGAGATGTCAGCACCAACTGGAGGGGTCCGCAAGGGCCGATGTCTGCCAGGGGTGCGGGTTGTTCAAAAGAGATACCTGGTACATAGGCAACTGAAGGAACACGGGTGGGTTTTAGTCAGTAAAAGTCTGATACGCCCTCTTGTTCCACCCAGAGCGGGAGAAGTTATTTGATGAATTCCCACCCAAAACCTAAAAAAACGCATTCAATGTTGTCGAATCGTCAAAATGGAAGACATTAGTCGGAAACGCAATGGGGCATATCTTGATCTATCTATGCAACTTCTAATATGCATGACGATAAATGATACCTACTTAATAAAAAAATATGCATAGTAAGAAGTATATTAATTTTGAAATAAAACCGATGAGGAAAACCTGGTCACGGAAGTAAGACCTTCCTTGTTCGTGAGGGCAAACGTTTACTTCCTACAAAATGGCGTCTTATGACAATTTGCGCGCCAAAATATTAAAATATATCAATTTATGTATAGATTACCTAATAAAGTCGAATACGAATGAGTCGAAAATAAAAATGATGACAGATTTTTTTTAAATAAAAAAAACATCACTACATCTCTCTCTCTTGTCTACATCTCTGTTATCTTCTCTCCTATCGCAGGTGTGCTGGAAGAGATTTCTGTAGAAATAAGCATTACCTATGTACGTATTTTTCTGTTCCTTTCTTCTTGTCTGTTTATATGTGTGTGCATAAATGGTTAAATAAATAAATAAACAATCTAAGTAGGTACCCAGATTTTTACTTTTATATTGAGGTCGGCTTCCAGTCGATCTGCATCTAGCTGAATACCAGTATGTTACATGGGGAGACCGCCTATCTGACCTCCACAACCCTGCTATTGGGTAAAACGTTTACGCAATAACCCTTGGTATTGGTAAGACTGGTTGTCAGACTTTCGGGCTGTCAAAGATCTACTAATGACAGCCGCGACCATTATTAATTTATGATTACGTAAGAAGAAAAAAAAAGCCTACATTATGTTTTTTTTTTTTAATAAATCGTTTCAATAATGGGCCTCTTGTAGGAATTTTATCAGAACGTCTACCGACCGTTTTAGCGTCTAAATGATGTTGCAATCTATGGTTGAAAATAGTAAACTCTATGTCCACAACGACGCGCGACGATGTGAATGAATCATTGAACTATAATGCCCGATAATCCGATTAAAATGTATGTCGTAAATATCAGATAAAGTTTCAAGTGGTTTACACATTATGTGAGTCATTTTAGTCATTCATTTACTACGCTTTATGGGTGGTTCACTATGAGTTGACGGACAGAAATCTCTTTCCGCACAAGAAGTATCTTTTGTTGCGTGGTCAAAATCGGAACTAACGACGCTATCTTGTTTTCTGAACACGTTCAGTGCCTGGAGGGCTCACTCAAGTCGCATATTTATGGGATACCGGTGACACTACCGTAGGGTCAACTTGTAATATGTATGATGGCATGGCGTATGAGTTCGATGAAAAGTGGGTGGAACTCTTTGGAAGGTCAGATGCTACCGATGTCGACAGAGAGAGGTGACGTCATGACGTACGACGTATGTAATATTGTAGTCTGTGCGTACAAGGTGCGTACGACCGACACGCCACAGGTTGCCACCGTTGCAAGGTCGCAACTGGCAGACGCAGGCGCAGTGTTGTTATCGTAAAAATCTGAGCTGTACAGCAGCACAGTCACAGTCTGGTTTGCCGTATTTAAGGCAAAAAAACTACTAAATTGCCGTATTACATTATTTATTAAAAAAATGTTTATTCCTCATTTGTTTATTCTGCTTAAACGTTACTTAACGTTTCTATTATTTCAGATTCATGTTTGTCTAGTGCGTACTTGTCCTTGCTCCTCATTTTGTCGAACATGTCCTTGTGAGGAATTTTGGGAAGTCCCCGTAGCACAAACTACGTAAGATGGCGTTCATTGATTTTGTGTTACAGGTTTCTTTTAGTGTTGCCTAATTGCCTTATTTAGAATAATGTTTGTGAAAAACGTATCGTTTCAAAAAGAGGCCGGCCATATACCGTATATTCTGAACATTAATCGTGGAATGCCGTATAATACGGTAATTGCCGTATCAATAACAACGCTGCGCAGGCGGCGGCGGCGTGCGAGCGAGACCGCGACCGTGTTGTTCTAAAATACATTGGTGCGGTCTCGCTTGCACGCCCATTAATTCCGATCCAGCACGTCCCTTGATGCCGTCTAACAGCTGCGCCCTAAGCTGAGGTCCTTACCCCACAGAGGGTGCCCTTATCATGTAGCCCTGGCTGGATGAACTCAAACTCAAAGCATTTATTTCAATTAAACCATTTACAGGCACTTTTGAATTGTCAAAAAGTCGACCAGTTGGAAAGTTGAAGCTAGTTGCCCATTCCAAAACGTAGATCTCTATGGAGAAGAACGGGCAAGAAACTCCATGGACACTCTTTTTAATCATGTTAAGTATTATAAAAACTTGGGAACATTATTCTTGTTGCTTGATGCCTTAATTTATTAAGGTAGCCACAGGCAAGTCCGGTTAAACAGCCGGCAACCTCCTAGGTTCCGCGAGAAGTTATTACCTACAAAAAACGGACAAACGGCCTGACATTATCCTTAGTAGTTATTCTGCCGAGTAGAAATTTTACCAAATTAAAATGTGCGCACTAAAATCATTCCAAATTCAAATATTGCTGTAGGTATAAAAAAGGTTGCTAAAGTTTGTTTTCTGATAAAAATTCAATTTTGTCAAAATCATTTTGGCAAAACGGCAGGATCCTAGAGTTAAAATATACTACTTGTCACGATTGTACTTACCTTTTGATCTACGATATCTTATGAAACTTTATTCTGCACAAATAAAACGCACTGTTAAACTTCTGTTTTCTTTCCCTATTGTTGCTCAAGATTGGTCAACATAACACGCAGACCGCCGCGCAGCGCCGACGCATTCGACTCGCTCGAGAAACATCCGGAATACCCCTTCTATTACGTAGCTTCATGTGTATACATAGTATAGGTATAGTTTTAATAATAAACGATGTTTGAACCCGATAATGATGACGCTAGGTACTTGCAAACGTAATGTCATGAAAATCCGTCAAATCCAGTACATACCTACATTCCATTTTAGTGCTCGTATTTAGTATTTTTTGTCACACGCTTATTTATTTATTTATATATGCTTTATTGTACACCAGAAAATACATAACAAAATAAAACATTTAAAAACTAAAACATACAATGAGCGACCTTATCGCTTTCTGCGATCTCTTCCAGGCAACCTTGGAATGAACAGTGATTGCGTGGACATAAAAATGGGGTTGTAATTGGTGCATAATATAGGTACAACTTACTATAATAGATACATAGATATATGCTGTATAGTAGATACTTATGTTAGTATGTATATACTAAATATAAAAGCAAAGAAAATAAATGACGACTACAGATTATTACAGCTACATCAAAATCACAACAAGTAATGCTCCTTCACGAGTTTCTTGAACGTAGGTAAAGATTGCACGCGTTCTATTTGAACTGGCAATGCATTCCACAAACGAGCAGCCTGAACAGAAAAGGATTTGTCTAAGAAAGTTGTGGAATGCATTGGCATTTTAAGCTTTAAGGTGAACCTAGTCCACATTTTTCCATTCAAACTTCGGGAGTGTTTTACTCCACTGCCTGACATGGCACATCCAAAGTAAAATATGATATCGTTTTGTCTGTACGGAAACAGAATAGGTACCTACTAAAATAAAAACCCATTAAAAAGTTAGGAGCCAACAAAGATTCGTTTTTATTGCAAATTTTACTTAACTTTGGGCGTGTTTAAGTAATAAAAGAAGTCTAAAATCTCCAAAACCAAGTCGGTACCGACAAAGTTCAATTCGTTCAATAAACTTTATTGGTCATTGATTATGCATTGGCTTTTTCATAAAACCCGATCTTCCAAAGGACCGTTCTTAATTTTTTACGATAAATGATCCTGCCTCACTCAATAACGCTGTGCGTGTAAACTAGCGTCTAACTGCTCATCACTGATACTATCTCTGTCGGACACGAAGCCTGGTGAGACAGCGTGATTTTTAGCCAGGCCCACCAGTGAGTTCGAGCCCGCGTGTAGAGGGGTGAAAGGGGAGACCACATTATACAAAAGGGAAAGAATATGGGCATTCCGGCGAAGGCGAATTGGTAACCAATTAGCTACGGCTTTATGGATTTTAATTATTTTTAATAAGTAAAGTAACAAAATTAAAGAATAATAATAAGTTAAGTTATGACGTAAATGAACACTATTGCAACAGTTTACCCTGTCGGTGTGCATGGCATGTCTCACCAGACTTGTCTCTGGGCTCAATGCTGTTACGCAACGAGATTGTTATAGAATACACAGGTACATATTCATAGAACTACCTCGTTCGTTGCCCCCGAACCCTGAACGTAGCGTTGCAATAATAATAATTCTATCAATATGGCTGAATGCGCTAGTCAATAGCCAAGAAATTCAACGTTATAACGAAAAGCAATAACAAAGTGTGTTTATTAAAAAAACAGATTCTGACGTCGCCGTTCCAAACTTTTTTGTCGACCTAACCTATTCTTTCAACAGTATAATTGAAATGTTACCTTATCCTAATACATTTAAGACTCAAATTCAAAATTATCAGGTCGTTGAATAACCGGCCAAATTAAGTTTTACGTTTAAACGACGTGCTAGTGTCGCGCGATCGCGTTATAACGTTTAGTTTATCTTTCGTTGTCGACAAGAGAGTGCGTTTTTGTAATTTAGGTCTAAATTCTTCCTTCGTTGATGTCAGACCTCGCGCGTACGAATACAAAGTACAGGTAGTGTTTTACCAATAAGGTTCTGGATAAAGCAGGGCGGTGGATGTGTAGATTTGTATTGAGCGTTTCTCGATAGCAACAACGCGGTGACGGACGCTGGGAGCGACGCACGCCATTTTGCCGCGCCGCCCCTCTGTGCCCCTCCACCGCCCGCTGTCATCCAACCAGTCGGCCTACACAGCGCCACATTGCAACGTTGACGTTTTATTTATCGTTGATAATACGTTTTCTGACATCAATGTAGTTGGAATATACGGCTTTCGCGAAGAGTTTTATTGTGTGGTGTTCTAACTTTTAGTGAACTTTATGTGTATAGAAAAGATTTATAGTAGACTATAAACCTGTGCTTAAAACTTGTGTGTGCTGAAAAAACAATTTTGTAAAAAAAACAAAAATGCCGAAAAAACACAATCCATTGCTCTGGAACTATTTTGTACCGAACCCAGACGTTAAAATGGCAGTATGCAAAGAATGTCACAAAGAACTATCATACATAACTACTAGTGCCAATTTAAAACAGCATTTAAAGTTAAAACATGTTAATTCTTATAACGAGTTGACAGAAAACGAAGTCCCGCGGGTCCCGCTCAATAAGCCTAAGACTTCTCTTCGAAAAAGCAATTATTTATTGATTTGGAACTATTTCGAGGAAAATGTGGATGAAAAAGATAGTAGAATGGCTATCTGTAGACTTTGTAGAAAGAAACTGTCATATAAAACGACGATTGGTAATTTGAAACAGCATTTGAAGGTCCAACATGTTAGCAGTTACGAAGAGTTTGTGCAGCAAGGCGAGTCTTTGGTGGTAAAGTCGTCTGTCTCGTCTGAGGAAGATAGTACATCAGATTCAGGTACTTACGATAACATGCTCATCCTTACACAGTTTATAACAAAGTCGCTTTTCTAAAAAATCTTTTAAACTAGGTACGCAACGGATTTTAATACAGTTTTCATCAATAAACAGTGATTCAAGGGGAAGGTTTATATGTATATAATACACCAACCTCCACGCGGGCCACTGCCAAAAGCTAATTTTTAATACCTATTTGGTTTCCAAATACTTTTTTACGGTTTCATACCCAAAGGATGCCAACGGAACTCCACTGTCCGTCAGTCAATCCGTCTGTCTTTCACAGAACTTTATCTTTGAACTTTCTTCTTCTTTTCGTGTCGATGATACTCGTACACTTTTTCGTGTCGATGGTACTCGTACACTTTTTTTTAGACGCTTTATATTAGCTTCACTTGTATGTTTTGTAACCGACTCCTTTGGACGCTATTTTGACCCACTTTTAACGGTCAGATTTCATCGAAACTTTGTAAACTTATCGAGGACCGATGACTATTCAATAATTAAAAGAAAAAATTAGGAAAAATAAAAAAAAGGAAAAAATCACGTTTTTGTAGTTAGCAGAATTAAAAAATAGAAAATAAATAATAGTTTAAAAATCTAAAAAACACGCTTTAAAAACCAAACAAAAAAGGAGAAAATAATTTAATTCAATTAAAAAGCGTGGGGTGCTTGACATTAAGTGATTATAAAAATACCTCAAAAAGCACCCAAAGTTTGGTTTTTAAAGCGTGTTTTTTAGTTTTTTTTATATAGCTAGTAGTAGGTGGCTACGTTTATTGCGTCTTTTTTTTTTTTTTTTTTATTCTTTATTTATTTAAGGGATTTATGTACACAAATGTGACAATGTCAATCCCATCGTGGTTTATTGCGTCATCAGTGGCATTATTCAGATCATCCAAGGTGCAGGTGAACGGGCACATAGGGCACTCCAGCAAGTGCGGCGCGGTCTGATCAGAAGCACGGCACTCGCACTCTTTGAACCGTAATAGGTAGACACTTGAAATTTTGAGTGTAATACTATGGCTGCTATAACAACAATTTAAAAAAAAACAACACCACACATGAAACGTGTTTAAAAAAATGTAGGTAGTGTTATTTATTGTACGGTTTAACTGTTTTTTTTTTTTGTAATTTATAAACGATGGATCGTTAACGTTAAGCGTTTTAAAATTTCGTTGTAAAAAAAAATGATGTTGTATGTGCGATGTTTAACCCTTAATTATTGGTCGGGTCGTGTGAACTCGTGTATGAGTAACGTGAAAAGTCGCATGGGATGTGTAACACTGACAAGTTGACAACTGACACCCCTCTCAACTCATGTCAGTGTACTGAATCCATGATAATAGGTTGCACGTCGAAATCCTTGCTACTCTGCACATAATTTATAGCCGATAATTTTGACAAAAACAATGTACTTTTTTCTTACCGTATCGAAGGCTAAAAGTTCGAACATGGACCAAAGGGTCCAAAATTCAGCTGCGCGAACTCCGCTCATTGACGCAGTTTATAGGACCATTTTTTTTTTTTTTGAAGGATGGGAAATTATCAAATAACTTCTCCCGCTCTGGGTGGAGCAGGAGGGCGTGTCAGACTTTTACTAACTAAAACCCACCCGTGTTCCCTCAGTTGCCTGTGTGCCAGGGGCGCGGTATCTCTTTCGAACAACCCGCACCCCTGGCAGGAACAACCCGCACCCCTGGCAGGAGTCTTAGGACCATCAAATGCACAAGTGATACGACATGAGGCGCAGGGAGGAAGGTGGGCCATTGTCTATGGGGAGGTGCCGCATACGCACATGAGTTCTGTCCATGAACCCCGGAAAATCTACGGAGATTGTCTTTGCTCCGGCCGACTTGGATTCGACAGTGTTTTACATATTTGGACAGAAGCCACGCTTGATTCAATTTTGTTTAAAAAAACATCATATTATTCAGTTTTATTTATAGGATAAGTGGAGGAGTTAGTTGGAACGTTGACTATTGATACAAAAATAAAGTTAAGAAGAAAAATAAATGAGTGCTATCCTTTTTTAACCGACTTCAAAAAGGAGGAGGTTCTCAATTCGTTGGAACCTTTTTTTTATTTTATTTTTTATGTATGTTCCCCGATTACTCGAAGATGGCTGGACCGATTTGGATTTTTGTTTTTTTGTTTGAAAGGGTATACTTCCCAGGTGGTCCCATGATCATCAAGTCAGGATCTGATGATGGGATCCTGGAGAAATAGAGAGAACTCTTCAAATTTTATGGGTACACGAAGCGATTTAGGTATTTTTTGTAAGAGTACTTTCTCGGAGTGGTCTCATTTCAATTTGGTGAAGATCTGGTGAAGAACTTTGGAGATAGGGAACAGAACTCCTCAATAAATGATAGCAAATGAACTGGGATTGCTGAAATCTCATGTCTGTCTATTGTTTACATTTGCTTACACCAGTTCATAACATAACATCACGCCGATATGCTGTGAAGGGCTAAGCACATGTGAACCACTAAAAAGTGAAAAAAAAAACTTTTACAAAAAAAAAACAACCGACTGCCAAAAAAACACTACAAAGTGAAAAATAACTAATTTCGGAAGGCGGTGACAAAAAATTAAAATACAGCTCTAAAGACACCGACTTCTGGAATTAAAGTTATTTTTCAATTTGTAGTGTTTTTTTGGAAGTCGGTTGTTTTTTTTTGAGGTGTAGGCTCCTATCTGGTCACAATCTGACTGTCTCTCTTATCGGCACCAATTAGGTCTATATATACATAATATGTACCTATATATAAGAATAGCTCAGTCATAGTCGTAGACATGCCGTAGTGAAAATGCAGAAGGTTTTCCGAAGCTACGGTGTTTCGTAATCCGCATCACTTACGGAGTCCATAAGAATAGTTTCGGGCCCAACTTAGCATGAATGAGTACTGAGTATGTGCTCATGCAAAAAGATTGAATGTGACACTTGTTTTGACGAACCAACTACTTACGGACTGGCCGTATCTTCGTTGTCGGACTTTGAGAGTAGATCCCTAGGAACGTGTTCTCTTAACGGCCGGACTGTTGGTGCAGCAACGTTCAAAATAGTTTTAATTATCTTTTTTATTTCGGACCAGGCACTCTACCAAAGACGCAAGTCTTGACTCGAGACATTTGGCGCGAAAATCTGACAGTTGACAGTTCTTTAAAATCATGGCGCACGAAATTGTTTCACAACATTATTTTTGTCTTCCCACGTAATGTACCTACAATCTATTCCTGTTAAACATTCTTATTTCTTACATCCACGATGTGAATCTAAAATTATTTTGTTTATTTCACGCCATTCTGGTGACTCATTGAACTAAATCTGATTTTATATGGTGCTTTGATCAAAGGGTTTACATGGCGCCCATCTGGCTGGCGACAGTGAGTGAGACTGCCAAGATATGTTGGGCACACTGTACCTTGTTTTCTATGACCTAACAGAAAATTGTACACCATGTATGAAATAGGTATCGCTCGTTAGCAAATAGGTGTAATATTTCCAGCCTTTTCAAACTATGTTGGGCTCGACATCCAGTCTAACCGGATGCAGGTGGAAACCAGTATTTTATATGGACCGACTGCCTATCTGACCTCCACAACACAGTTACTGGGTAACACGATACCACTTGGTGAACATGTGGTCAGACTTTTAGGCTCCTGACGACCCGTAACGATCGTCAATGATCCACGAATGACAGCCGGGTTCAACCTAGCCTACGTCCCGTTTGGTAGCGTAACACGGTCACTTTATGAACCCTACTGCTCATTAAAGGCTTGTCTTGAAGATTTGAAAAATATATGATTTTGCTATAGATTCAAATAGATCATTTTGCCCGAAGTACTTTTTTTGTATGGTTAATACTTTTGCTGTAAAAAATATTTTCCAACACGCAATATTTTGGCTTCTATTCCATACTCCTACTAAACGGCTTCGTTATTTGAAAAAAAAATACACTGAAAAATAGATAGTTAGAGGTACCACAGAATCGCCGAAGCACAATTGTAAATTAATCAAAGGAATATCCCCATTTTGAGATAAAGGCTCAGAGGTGCCCTGCGCGGGCGCGGGCGGCAGTCGTGCTTTAGCATACAAACGGGATCCTCATATCCCGTTTGTATGCTAAAGCACTATGGGCCTAAACGTGCTTTCCGAGGCACGGAGGAAGAATAGGTACGTTATGGTAATTTCTCAAGTCAAAGATGCGCCATCTTTGCCTGCATGATGCAGTGTTCGTTCTGTGTTCAATTCTAGTCTACATATAATGAAGGCAGGCTATAATATTCAGCATTGCGTGTATAATTACGGTCGCACAATTAAACTCGATTAAAAAACCATCAACAATCATCATTAATTTATTATTGACTAACAAACAATGCAATCACGAAACGCCACCTCTAACCATAAACAATACGAACGTAACCTTGCTTTTTCATCACACGATAATCACCTTTACCACTATTTTCCTAAAGAAGAAAATCGTATGATTATGTGATGCGTTTGCTTAACAATAGTGATGGTATGACTTTCGTTGTTTTTCACGGGAAAAACGCCTTTGCTGGAGAAGCAATAAAGATGATAATAGTATGAATATTAAAGTGCGTTTAGTTCGTATTAACATTGTTTTTGCCCTTGTCATAGGTCGTTGGCTTCGTACTAGAATTATGTGATGTCCTCGGCTCCTCTTGTTCGCTTGGCAAGTTTCCAGAAGCTATGTTCTTTGATTAATCTTACTATCTAATGCAATGGAATGATTACTGATTAATTTGCTATTTAAATAAACCGCAATTTTGTCCGTTTGCAAACTTGAATCACATTTTATCCAAGTTCGGAAAATACTTTTTTTTTTTTTTTAGTGTACCTACTGTAAAGGTTGTATGCTCAGCATGAAACCTTACGTTTACTGGCAGCCAATGATTAGGCTATCTAAGATCGAACAGCCAGAAAGTTTAAGTTTGAATTTAAGAATAGTTTGACATGGGTTTTTGTTACGCAGATAATTTTTATGATTATATTAAGCGCAGTGTTATGCGGTACTAATTCTTTTAAAATACACGTGGAATCACGAATTTAAGCTCCCACAAATATTTCATTTGTAGCTAGATCCCCGCAACATTATAGTACCCTCTACCTACCTAGTACATACTCCTTTTAATAAATAAAAGGAGTATGTACTAGGTAGGTAGAGGGTACTATAATGTATTAAACTAAATAATATATTAAAAACAAAGTCTCCCCCGCTGCGTCTCTCTGTCTTTCAAGCGATAAAGGCCACGGAGACAGGCGCAATGCGACTAAACAATTTCTATGAAAACTTCATGGAAACTGTTCTACCACTATCGCGTCGCAACTCCGCAAGTCATAATTCAAAAACGGAATTTATACGGTTTTCACCAATGGGCGGAGTGATTCACGATGAACGTTTAAAACTGTATTATTTGTTAAAGATTTTGTGTCAATTGGTTGAAATATGACGGCCGCCTATGGTAATATGGCAGCCTATATTGTTTCTACAGCTGGGTCTCCTCTCTGTGAGAGATAGTGGGCCGTAAACCACTGCGCGGGCTCAGTGCGGGTTTGTAGATGACACAAAGGTTTTTGAATCGTTGGTTCTAGGAGATGCCGGTTTCCTCACGATGTTATGAATGATTGTTGAAGATGTCGGAATATTCTGGGAGCGCTGGTGCGCGCCGCATAAACAAATAGGCTTATATAAGTCCCGTTTAGTAGCGTAACACGGTCACTTTATGAACCGTACTGCTCATTAACGGCTTGTCTTGAAGATTTGAAAAATATATGATTTTGCTATAGATTCATATAGATCATTTTGCCGAGGGTACTTTTTTTGTATGGTTAATACTTTTGCTGTAAAAAATATTTTGCAACACGCAATATTTTGGCTTCTATTCCATACTCCTACTAAACGGCTTAACGAAGCCGTATAGCCGTTTAGCCGTAGCTGTATTTTTTTTCCAAATAACGATTTGGAAAAAAAATACACTGAAAAATAGATAGTTAGAGGTACCACAGAATCGCTAGAGCACAATTGTAAATTAATCAACATTTGCCAAGGAATATCCCCATTTTGAGATAAAGGCTCAGAGGTGCCCTGCGCGGGCGCGGGCGGCAGTCGTGCTTTAGCATTCAGACGGGAGATGAGGATACTATGGGCCTTAACACAATGTATCACGGAATTATTCCTCTAGGTTACTTCAATACCGGTAGTCCGTTCCCGTGGGACATGGTCCGATATCCACGCGGTCGAAGCCGCGGGCGAAACCTAGTTAAACATAAAATATCATCAAATTTCATGTTTGTTTCTTTTATGCGTATAAATGGTCACTTCTCCGCTTTGTGCAGTCAACCATAGCCGATGAGGTCAGCACCTACTGGCAGCGACTGATCAAGAGTTCCGACCGCCCTAGGCTACTTATGAGGACGCGCCCCCGCCAGGTGTGTTACGGACGGCCTAAAAAGTAGTAAGTGAGTAGCCTTATCGTCGTCCACAAGCGCCCAATACCTCCTATCTGACTCCGGGTGGAGTTTACATAGTAGAGGATCCCAAGTAAGAACGACCTTTACCAATTTGATAACCAGGTGAAAATTATATTTTAATTAAAATTATAAAAAATAATATTGTTAAAATATAATTTTCAGTCAGAGTCAGATAGGAGGAGGTATTGGGCGCTTGTGGACGACAAGGCTTTGCTTGCATCTGCTCGCGCACTCCATCGAGTTTTCGATAGATTTTCTAGTACCGTCGATTTTTCATCCAATTTGGATAACAAAATTTGCCATCTGCTTGTAGATCCAGAAAAAAATGTATAGTTGTGGTTCCAGTGTAAAAAAGCAGCTGACTCGTCACTACTTTCCGCGGCTGCCGATCCCACGAGTTGTAGAGAATGAGCTGCACAAGGAACAAAAGTACCCAATGGATTTACAGCTTTAATTCTTGACTGAAGACCTTTGTATTGACCAGACATATTGCTAGCATTATCATAACTTTGGCCACGACAGTCTTTAATATCAAGTTCCAAAGTTTTATCAACTGTCGCAAGGACAGCCTTCTCCATGTCTTCACCTTTATGACCGCAATTGGGTAAAAATGTGACAAAACGTTCGACAGGTTCACCGCCAGGCAAAATATAACGAATTATAAATGTCAACTGATCGGTGTGTGACATATCTGGAGTAGAATCAATGATACTCGAATAATATTTTGCTTTTTTTATTTCTCCTATGATCTAAAGTCGAACTTCGTCAGCGAGAAGTAAAATAAATTCGTCGATTATAGATGATGACAAGTACGATGGAGTACCTCTGCCTTTTTGTCCAAATCTCACCAAATGTTCAGCCATGAAAGGATCAAATTTAGATATAATCTCAATACAGCCAAGAAAGCTCGACCACCGACCGATTCGAGTAACAAGTCAGTGTTTATTTAAGGCGCACTTTTTAAAATTTCAAAATTTATTGTTAAAATCAGGGACTCTCAAGCGCATTTAGTTTTAGTGTTTTGTACCGGTCTAGTTGAAATATGTACGGTAGATGCAATGAATGATGCTAGATAAGTGCATGCGAAGACACGATTTCAGCGCGCCCCCCCGATCCTCGCGCCCTAGGCTGCAGCCTAATTAGCCTAAGGGTTAATCAGGCCCTGCCTACTGGTGGGGTCCGCAAGGGCCGAGCCTTCCAGGGGTGCGAGTTGTTCGAAAGAGATACCGTGGCCCCTGGCACACAGGCAACTGAAGGAACACGGGTGGGTTTTAATCAGTAAAAGTCTGACACGCCCTCCCACTCCACCCAGAGCGGAAGAAGTTATTTGATGATTTCCCACCCTCAGCAAAAAATACCATAGCCCATAGCCATAAAGAATGCGACTTTGACAGTCGTTACGGGTCGTCAGAAGCCCGAAACCCAACATAATTGGGAAAAGCTTAGACATATGCGCAACCGACAACCATTGACAAAGTTTTTTACTTTATTTATGAAAGCTTAGACAGATGCGCAACCGACAACCATTGACAAAGTTTTTTACTTTATTTATGAAAGCTTAGACAGATGCGCAACTGACAACCATTGACAAAATTTTTACTTTATTTATGAAAGCTTAGACAGATGCGCAACCGACAACCATTGACAAAGTTTTTTACTTTATTTATGAAAGCTTAGACAGATGCGCAACCGACAACCATTGACAAAGTTTTTTACTTTATTTATGAAAGCTTAGACAGATGCGCAACCGACAACCATTGACAATTTTTTTTTTACTTTATTTATGAAAGCTTAGACAGATGCGCAACTGACAACCATTGACAAAGTTTTTACTTTATTTATGAAAGCTTAGACAGATGCGCAACCGACAACCATTGACAAAGTTTTTTTATTTTATTTATGAAAGGTCTACACTACATGTCCTTCTTCAGTTACCAAGCTACCTCTCTGCCAACTATCATCTAAATCGGTTCGTAGTTTAGCCGTGAAAACGTGTGTTAGTGTGTAACAAACAAATTACTCATTTACGTATTTTTAATACGATTCGAGTGGATTTGGTACGGCCAAATTAGGCCCAACATATCCTCCCACACATTGGCGAACGTTCTAAGGAACGTCTAAACCTGTGACGAGGTGTTGCTTCCTTATCAAACCCGTTTGTTCCTGCTGAAAATGTCGCATCTGGACATAAGTTGCTTTGAGATTCCCGGAAGTCTTTAAATAGACTTCGGACTCAGGTAGGCTGAAGCAAAGAAATCTTGCTCAGGTGGAGATTCACAGATGACTCCGCCTTGAAGTGTAAATGTGGTGCTGTCCCACAAATAATGGGGCACTTAATATCTTGTCCAGCGTGTCCTGTTGTCAGCACGCTACAGGAGTTGATGGACGCTGATGAAAGTGCCAAGATCGGAACCGAATTCTGGGCTGACTGTATTTGGATTACTATCCAAATGCATGCTAAGAAAAAGGTTTAACATGAACATGGCAAGCGTAGATTAAACTCATCTATCGCCCACACGTATACACCAAAACCATTCGAATCGTGGCAGCACCGCCTGTGCTTACCTCATTTAGTAAAAAGCAGTATGAAGTTAAATATATAACATCGTATCGTACGATGTCGCGTCAACGTTGCGTGACGCGGAGTCTACGTCACATAATGACACTAGTTTCGTAACAACTACGCCCAGCATTTCGTAGACAGCGACCTACAGTACCCCGTACTTAAATGAAATGTTTATTTTGTAAGCAGATCTTATAAGACCCGCATTTCCTAGCTGACTGATCACTAAGGAGAAATTCTGAAGCAAACTCAGAGATCATGGTCTCTTTTAAAGTCCAAAAAAGTCATTAGAATTGTAGGGCCATTTCAAGAATGAGCCTTTGCAGCTTTAAGCTGACCTGTCCTAACAGACGGCAGACGGGTATGCATGCATCAGTCAACCTGTAGGTTCTATTTTAAGGAGCTCAACAACCCGTCATAAGATGCTACAAGATCAGCACCCTAATTGCGTAACACATGTTTCGAACATATGAAGCAATGGTTTAGCCATCTGTTTCAAAACGAAACTAATTATGATGAATCGTGAGTTACGCTTAACGATTCCTTAATCGTAACCACATCAATCACACAGGAATTCTGCTAATATCGTAATAATAATATCGACAAATTGTCTTGGAACATACAGAATATGACATTACAATTTCTTACCTTTACATTGGTTTCTAAAAAAAACGATATTGACGTAGTTTGAACGTAGTAAGATTCCGCGGGGAATCATTATAACGCATAACGGTACAGAATTGGGGCCCTGTAGGACTCTTGCGTAAGCCATATGCAAAATACTCAGAACCACCAGGCCCGGGTGGATGGTTTTTATGCCATATTGCGGAAACGGTGCGCTTCTGTTCTCGGTAGAATACGTGCTAGCTCCCATAGCTTCCTGAGTGTATTGTGTGGTAGGTGGGACAGCCCTATGCTGGCTCACTGGAAACGGCTGCACACGTAGGTGTCAGTCGTTTCAATTTTGTATATAGAATTTCACTAACATTAGGTTAAGACTTTTACTAACAACAAAATGGATTTTGACATCTGAAATAAATATTTTTGATGACAAACAGTCATCAATTCAATCAAGCCTGCATGGTACTCACCGTTTGTCCCGGCAAGAAAATACCTACCTATTCGAAGCCTGAGAATTAGCGCTTTGTGATCGTCACAAATACATTAAGACAGTCCACTTTCTAGTGTTTTAGCTAGGAAAAAGGTACAACCAATGGCACGTTCAGGATAGCAACTTTGACAGCGCCTTTATTTCGTAAGCAACAAGGGAGGTTTTCCTAGACCCAATAATGCTATAGCGGCATGAGGAACAGGGTGTAAGTTCAGTCAACCTCCATAGAAAAGGGTGTTGTGTCTGCTGGGCAACTGTCGTAGAATTGATGTCGAGACGTTGTATATGTATAAGCTAATTGCGCGTGTAAACTCTGCTTGCGCGATGCAGGATTTTGCGTGACGTCAGTGTGATACGTAGTCTGCCTGTGGCGATGTAGATGGCGCCACAGTGCGGTTGCCCGAGCACAATACAGTCTTATGCTTGACTATAGCGAAACTAAAAGGAGGGCAATGTTTACTAAGCGACCTCTTACCTCTTATGTGTCGTCTGACCTCTGCGACCTTTAAGAATATCAGATGTTGCAAACTGCTGAATATACAATAAATGCTAGAGGCTCATCTGCATTGAGAATCTCGTGCCTTATTAATAATAGCAACACGGTTCGATCAAAGCCGCAGCTGCCATTTGTTGAACTACGACAAAAATTGAAATCAAAAGTCATTTATTCAAACTAGGCTGAGTGTCAGCACTTTTCGAATGTCAAAATTACATAAAACGCCCGCCCTTCACCACTTCCTAGTGCTTTAGCTGGGAAGAAGAATTGGCGCAACAGTCAGTACCTACAGCACAGTGACAACTGACACTCGTTAGTCAGGAAGTCTGAGTACCAGTCTAGCCGCGGATGTCATTCGTAGATCTTTGACAGTCGTTACACGGGTAGTCAGAACCCCGAAAGTCTGACAACCCGTCTCACCAGGGGGTTGCGTATTACCCAGGTACTGGTTTGTGAAGGTAACATAAGCAGTCGCTCCAATTAAAATTCACAATTCTAAATTATCACTTTCTATCTAGAAGAACTGGTCAGAATATGGCTGCCAGGTTTTATAATCGAAAAGCCGGACAGACCAGCCAGTTTGGCCGGACATTTGGGTAAAATGGCTGGACACACTAACCTTAGTTTTTTTAATATTTTAAACAAGTGTTTTATGAATTTATGATCTATCATCCTTACCTAAATAATATTATAAATGCGAAAGTAACTCTGATTTAAATGAAATTTGGTACACAGATAGTTTACAGCCTGAGAAAGGACATAGGCAACTTATTAATGCGAAAAAAGGGTTGTAAGGGGTTGAAAGGGAGGGATGAAAAGTTACAAGAACTAGAAGCTTGAAACTTATTTTTTAGGTTGTTGATTCGATATAAATAAATATGACATTCAAAGTTTGTAAAAGTTTTACCCTCAAGGGTGTAAAATAACAATAGGGAATAGGGGATGAAAGTTTGTATGGAAATATGTAAGGTTTATGTGAATGTTTTATAAGTTTGCGACAAGAGACAAAGACCCAAAGACACTATGTCAAGCGGACAAAGTTGCGGGCACAGCTAGTTTACCATAAAATCCTCTAAAAGTAATGAATCAGTCTTCTTTATAATGAGCAGTGCTAGTCCACTGACTGGATACAAGGTTAGCCGGGCGGAGCGGAAACCAACACATGACAAATGTAGAAAAAAAAATACAAAGCCTAACTAAAGCCGCACACGCAACCTGACTGTGTCCGGCTTTATCCGGACGCCTGGCAACTCTAGGTAAGAAAGAATCTTCACGAATCTAGCTCAGTAGGTACAACTCCTTTAGTAACAGCCGCGACTATAGCCCACGGCTTTTACAATCATAACCGAACCTCAAAATAGAAGGCACATCTAGCACAAAGAATAATTTAACTTTCTTAAAAAAACCAGGTCATCACAGTAGTTCATTTATAGCTGTTACTTGTTACGAAATACTTCACATGACGTAAGGAGCGCGTCACTATGACGCGAACCGTTCCGAGTATTAAAGTGACGTTTGTAGTTTGACGTTTGAGAACGTCAACTGATTGGAACGGGTTTTTCCTGGTAAAAAATACATCCTTGTGATAATAAGGATGTGCATAAATTATGGAAAACTAACGGGGTTACGGTTACTAAAAGATTAGGTACTGATAGTATGGCCGTGACTTACGAGTTGCCCAGACAGCTGCTTTACTTAGTGTAAATTATTTCAACACCACTGCTCGCAAAACAGTGAAGGAAAACTTTGAGAGGAAACCGGCATGGCATGTCCTAGAACCAAAATTCAACGACATATGACATCTACCGACCCGCACTGGGCCCGCGTGATGGATTTACGGCCCACTCCCTCTTACCGAGCGGAGACCTAGGCCTGTGTCTCAGCTGTGGGATCGATATAGACTAATTATAATTAGGTATTTTGTGTTATTCTTGCCGGCTGTCATTCGTATATTTTTGACAGCCGGATAGTAGCCCAAAAAGTTTAACAACCAGTGTTACAAAGAGGTGCCGTGTTAACTGGTAACTGGATTATGGAAATCATATAGAATCTGATTTGAATTGTATCTAGCACTCCCTCCAGATAAAATATTGTTGTTCAGCTGCATCCGGTTACACTTGAAATCGTCCCCAGCATAATTATAGTTAGATTGATTGTTATTCTTACTCAACGTGACAATGGTCGTCTATAAAAAATATTTCTTCACACATCGACAAAAAGACGTGTATTTTTTTTCCTTTTAGCAAGCATTCACAGTTTCACTGTTTTAACCTTGAAATTATTAGTTTATGTCCTACATTACTATTGCGGCCATCGTTGAAGGACTTGCCTACTCCATTGTTTGTAGGTAAGTTTAGGTATTATCCTTTTAAATTGATTACGTTATGGATTTCGATGTTGGTTGAGCCTAAAAAACACGCTTTAAAAATCAAACTAAAAAAGGAGAAAATAATTTAATTCAATTAAAAAGCGTGGGGTGCTTGACATTAAGTGATTATAAAAATACCTCAAAAAGCACCCCACGCTTTTTAATTGAATTACATTATTTTCTCCTTTTTTAGTTTGGTTTTTAAAGCATGTTTTTTTAGTTTTTTACACTAATATTTATTTTCTATTTTTTAGTTCTGCTGACTACAAAAACGTGTTTTTTTTCCTTTTTTTTCTTTTATTAAATATTTTTTTTATCATATTCCTGACAGCAAACCCTTTCATTTGATACCCATATCATGGGGGTGGATTCCAAACAGCCAGTCCGCTATCTTGGGGAGGCCGCCATATTCGATTTGTAATGACGTTTCTTAGCTAGTCATGTATTGTCATCAGAACTCAGAGAGTGTGCAAAATTTCATCCTAATCGAAGACCGGGAAGTGGGTCAAATTAAGATTCCAAGATTTTCTTACATACATAGTTAGTTACAAGTGAAGCTAATATACAGCGTGTAAAAATAAACTTTGACACATCAAGTTTTGTTGGTGACTACTTTCTTTTGTATTTCCATTCTATATAATTGCGGATTGTTTACAGAAAAACAGTTTAAAAGTACGCCAATACATAACATAAATAATTAGCCTATCATGTTTGCTGGGACACAGGCCTTCTCTGGGACTGGGCCATAATCCACGCGGGCCCAGTGCGCGGTAGTAGATGTCACATGTCTTCGAATTTTAGGTTAAGTATAGGATATTCCGGTTTCCTCACGATGTTTTCTTTCACCGTTTTAAGAACAGTGGTGATGAAATAATTTACATAAAATAAAAAGCCTGTCTGTGTTCGAAGCTACGAGGCTACGATCTACAACTAGTTTACTTGTTAGTTGAGTCTGTTACCACGGGTCTGGTGCGTCAATCACACAGACAAAAAAAAACGACTTCCAAAAAAACACTACAAAGTGAAAAATAACTTTAATTTCGGAAGTCGGTGCCTTTGGAGCTGTATTTTAATTTTTTGTCACCGCCTTCCCAAATTAAAGTTATTTTTCACTTTGTAGTGTTTTTTTGGAAGTCGGTTGTTTTTTTCTTGGAGAAAGTTTTTATAATCACTTTTAGTGGTTCACATGTGCTTACCCCTTCACAGCGTACCGGCGTGATGTTATGTTATGAACTGGTGTAAACAATAGACAGACATGAGATTTCAGCAATGCCAGTCCATTTGCTATCATTTATTGAGGAGTTCCGTTGCCTATCTCCGAAGTTCATTATCAGATCTTCACCAAATTGAAATAGGACCACTCGAGAAAGTACTCTTCCAAAAAATACCCAAGTCGCTTCAAGTGTGCCTATAAAATTTGAAGAGTTCTCTCTGTTTCTCCAGGATCCCATCATCAGATCCTGACTTGATGATCATGGGATCACCTGGGAAGTATACCCTTTAAAACAAAAAAAAAAATCCAAATCGGTCCAGCCATCTTCAAGTAATCGGGGAACATACATAAAAAAAAAGGTTTCGACGAATTGAGAACTTCCTCCTTTTTGAAGTAGGTAGGTTAAAAACACTTCCAAAAAGGCTTCTTCCGCGTTTGTTGCAGTTGATAATTTCCTGTGTGCATCAGGTTCTTTTATTGATTTTTTGGCAGCTTAGCTACTGGAGATTACAAAGTCATAAACATAAAATATGTAGATTTAATACGATAATATCAGCGGCTTCTTGTTTTTGACACCTAACCTGTTCGACCTTAATTCTATTATTATTCGAAGTCGACCTTAAGGAAATCTTCATTATTATTATTGGTCTACGATTCTGTTCTGATGTTAGATTCGGTATAATATTTGTTTTAAACCATCCATACATATAATAAAATTGTAACAGGACGATGTCTGTACATTAAAGATATTGAAAGAAACCTAGTATGGGGGGTCTTTATTAGAGCAACAGAAGCCAAAACAACGGTTTTTAGAATTTTTGTCTGTCTGTATGTTTGTTACCGCATCACGCAAAAACCACGGCATGGAATTGAATGCAGTTTTCAATTATGTATTCCGAGAGGTCTAACTTAAAAAATAGGATAATATATATATTATCAAAAAAAATGATTATCTACTTGATTCTAAAGTCCACGCGTACGAAGTCGCGGGCAAAAGCTAGTTTGAAATAAGATTAGACATTTAAACAAACCTTTTTTACAGTCCGTTCAACCGATTCTGACTTCTATAGCGTAGGCATAAGGATGGCATTAAAAGCAAAAAAGTAGTTACAATACCAACTGTTTACTGCAGCTGCCATTTGTTATGCCACCAACGCAATAGAAGTCAAAATCGGTTGATCGGACTGTAAAAAAGGTTTAGTTAAATGTCAAATCTTATTTCAAATGGAGTATAGAGGTATGAGGAACAGGGTGTAAAGTTCACTCATACTCTATGGAAAAGGGAGGATCCTCCGACGGGTGTTGTGTCTGGTGGGGTACTGCCCGACGTTTGATGTAGAGAAATGAAACATTATAATTCCATCACTTGATATCCAAGCTGTAGGTACACAAGGCTACACATCAAGCTATACATTTCCAGTTTACGCTGATCTCGCACTGTACGGAAATCCTATACAATCCAAGATCAGCTTATACTATAAATGTATAGCTTGATGTGTAGCCATGTGTACGAATTAGGCCGAATGGTGCGCACAATTTACAATATTCTGATTTTTGGCTTGGCCGAAGCTTTGATTTGGCCGAAGCTTCAACTGACTTATTCAAATTAAAATTCTTTATTTCATACTTAAAGTCCAAACTGTTAGTAACAACAACATAACTTAATAACTAGTGTTAGTAATAAGGAGATTATACTTAACTGCAGACTTAGCTCGTGAACCATAGACAAGTGTTTTTTCGTCGGAAGAGTAGACAAAAATGACGTTTCCGTATCAGTTGACAGTTTTTCACCGAAAAATGTAGACAAGCGATTTCTATTCTACAGTAAAGTAGAAATAAAAAGCGTCATGCTAAGCCTGCAGGTATGTATTCTTACCCAGTGGCGCAGCAGAGGAGAAGCTTACGGCCGAAAAAAAAAATTAGGCCGAATCATAATTTTTTGACCGAAAACTAAACTAGAGTCGGTTACTACAACTTACATTAATTCTGAATGTTATTTTTAAGTCCACAATCAAATTATGCGTCGATGTTTCTAGACTCAGTTCAGTTGTTTACTTCGTTAAACCAGTTCTCAAGGTCAGGCATGTCATCGTGTAGATTTTATAGCTCTTGGCCACATTTCAAGTACATATACACCAATTATTACTATTGAATGGGATTGTTTTATCCTCGTTAGGCCGTTGGCCCCGGCTGTCATTCGTCGATCTTTGACAGTCGTCACGGGATGTCAAAAGAACCAAGTCTGACAGACAACCAGACTTACCAAAGGGTACCGTGTTACCCAGTAACTGGGTTGCAGAGCTCTGATAGGTAGTAGCTCCATGTTGATTGGTTGTAATTCTTACACAAAATCACGTCGATTGACGATGTCGCCGGTTAAGGCCCTACAGGTAACTTTAAATATTATCGTTATGAGCGAAAACAGTTCTTATTGCAATCCGAGACGGGTTAAAATCTGTTGTAATAAATTCAAAATAAATAATAAATGAGCAAGCAAAGTCGTAAAAATGCAAATAAAATCATATAAAATTAGATATTAACTATTTAAAAATAAATAATCCATCACTGGATGCAGTTTGGCATTTTAAATTTTATGGTATTTTTTTAAAATTATAATTATAATTGTTATAACAACAGCCTAACAGGCATATTTAATCAATGTTTAGACAGCGGTACGTTTCCTGACTTAATGAAACATAGTAAAGTAGTACCAATTTTCAAATCGGGTAGTAAGAGTGATCCCTCTAATTATAGACCTATATCTGTGCTTCCAGCATTGAGCAAAATTTATGAAAAAATCATGCTGGACCAGATGTTGTCACATTTTAACTCAAATGGGATTTTACATAGTCGACAGTTTGGTTTCACGAAAGGTAGGTCGACGACTGACGCGGGAGTAAAACTCATCAGTCACATTTTGGAATCCTGGGAGAGTTCTCAGGATGCGATTGGCATTTTCTGTGACCTCTCAAAAGCGTTTGACTGCGTTGACCACAATACACTGATCTGTAAATTACACCACTACGGAATTCGTGGACAAGCTGCTGATCTTGTACTTTCCTACTTATCAAACAGGCAGCAAAAAGTAAACGTTAACGGGGCGACATCCTCGGGGTCTCTAGTTGGGATGGGCGTGCCTCAAGGTTCAATTCTTGGTCCTTTTTTATTTCTAGTTTATATTAATGACCTTCCCTATCTGATGGCTAACTTCTCGGATATAATTTTATTCGCTGATGACACTTCTCTTATTTTTAGAATAGATAGAAAAGATACGGATGTCTTACATGTCAACGAAAGCCTAGCTGTTCTATCGAAATGGTTTGCTGCTAATAATCTTTTACTCAATGCGAACAAAACTAAATGTCTTAAGTTCTCGCTACCAAATGTACCCCAAGTAGGTCTAAATTTAAAACTTGATGGCAAGAAACTAGATGCTATTTCGGAAACTGTATTTTTGGGAATTACTTTAGATTCAAAATTGCAATGGGGTGCCCACATTAGAGCGCTTTCAAGCAGATTAAGCTCAGCTGCTTACGCAGTAAGAAAAATAAGGCAGTTGACTGATGTAGCCACAGCTAGGTTAGTATACTTTGCTTATTTTCACAGTATTATGTCTTATGGCGTTCTGCTGTGGGGATCGGCAGCGGACGTAGATTCAATTTTTATTTTACAAAAGAGGGCAATCCGCGCAATCTATAAAATGGGGCCTCGCGAGTCTCTTAGAAACAAATTCAACGAAATTGATATACTTACTCTGCCTTCTCTTTATATTCTAGAAAATATCTTGTATGTTCGCAAAAACTTAGGTCTTTTCAAAAAAAGATGCGATTTCCATAATCTAAATACACGTAGTAAAGATGAAATTGTGATTCCAAAATTTAGATTAACTAAAACTAGCAAGTCATTTCTAATAAACAGTATCCGCTTCTATAACAAGTTGCCAAAGTCGGTTACAGAACTTAGCGATGGAAAGTTTAAAACTCACATCAAACGTGTCCTTATCAAAAAAGCATATTATAAGATAAAAGACTACGTTGAAGACAGGGAAGTTTGGCATTAATTCCTTCTGCACATGTGGCTTCCCTGGTACCTCATTAACAGCAAAACCGTGTGAAAGTCTATTAACTGCTCCCAAATTGCAATGTTAATTTTTATTCTTTTTATTATTATTATTTTTTTTTACAATGTCTGACATATTCTCGTCATTATTTGACATTATGCATCAATTTTACTACCTACTATTTATTTTCAGTGATTGTCATCGAAATCATGTCACTTGGTTCAAATAGATTCATTTTATATAGGTAGATTCTTTTACATATTGTGAATGAGAGAACGTTGTAGGCCTTAGAGACTAGATTTGTAGACGTTTTTCTATTCTGTATTTTCATTCCTCTAAGTACCTGGTACTTATTGACTGGCCTGCACTGTCCTCCCATACCTATTATCACTGTAATTTGAAAACATTGTAAAAGCCAATTATTTTTAAAAGAGTAACCGTGGAGTTTCTTGCCGGCTCTTCTCCATAGGAAACGACAAATTGGAACCGTGCACCTAGCTTCTGACGTTTCATAAGTGCCCATGCAGGCTTATGTGAAATAAAATATTTTGATTTTGATTTTTGATTGATTGAAGGGATAAACTGATTTTAAAGATAATTAAGAGGTGACTTTGATGATTTTTTTGATGGATAAAAGTATGTTTAATTATGTTTTGAGTTCCATCACTGTATGCAAAAAGGACTTGAAAATATCATATATTTTTTTTGCTTTCAAAATTATTTACGATTATAGAGATACACTGGTTTAAAAAACCACCTTTTTGTGCGTTTTCAAGATATCACCGCCTTAAGTCGGGTCAAGTGCCAGTGTATTGTAAACCGTCCAGAATACGTTCTCTAACTAAAAGATCGTGAAAACTGCATGAAAATCCGTTATGTAGTTTAGAGATTTTTTTAAACAACGCATTCTTACAGACAAACACGAAAAGTTACTTTATGTTTTGATGTGCACACGGCTACACATCAAACTATAAATTTCCAGTATAAGCTGATCTCGCATTGTATTGGATTTCCGTACATTGCGAGATCAACGTAAACTGGAAATATATAGCTTGATGTGTAGCCGCGTGTACCTAAGTAATTAAACATTACCACAAAAAAACGCCACCATGTAAAAAAATCTTATCTTATCTTAATATATCTATTAATTTAATAAACGAACCTAAGTAACATTTAACAAACAATGAACATTCAAAAACAATAATAAATTTTACAAAAATAAGTGTCTAATTCACTGCTGCTCACCCATTCGGGTAAAACAGTCGTTATATTATCATAAGTGTTGTTCTGTGTAATCGACAGAACTGGTATTTTCGTACCCTTTGACGAAACGCTATCCGTGAACGCTTCTAAAATGAAAGTATGCTCGCGATTTGAGTTCCTACTAATTTGGTAGATAAAAAAAAAAGTAGAAGTGTGAAGGAGTATTTTAACATCTTCCCATAGGTATCTGTCAAAACGCAACGATCACACTAGGACTAATAGGAATGTTGCCAAAAATACACATAATCTAATAATTTCATAAACACACGGCTACACATCAAGCTATACATTTCCGGTTTACGCTGATCTCGCACTGTACAGAAATCCTATACAGATGCGAGATCAGCTTATACTGGAAAAGTATAGCTTGATATGTAGCCGTGTGTACAATTAATTAGGACCAAAAATCTTGTATTCTAACAAATTATAAGAAGCCTGTGCGTGTGATACACCTCTGAACAATTGAAAGACAATCTTTAAAATTTAAATGCCATTTAACAAAAAACATTCATTTGTATCAAAAAACACAATCCTATATTTATATAAATAAAATTGATTTATAAATAAAAAAGCAACGAGCAAAAAGTGGTAAAAATTTCGTTTTCGAGTGCTGGCAACCCAAGCCGTTTGACAGGCGACGCCTTCAAGAAATCAAGATGGAGCAGTGAGTATTTTTGTGATATTTATTCCAAATAACTGTTATTTGTCACTGTATTTTTGTACTCCACGTTAACAATACTACTTTTAATCTATTTACGTAGATAAAGAAATATGTAAATTGCTGTATTCACGTTGAAACATAAAAAGAACATCTTCTTGTTTTTCTACTACACAGTAGGCGATGTGAAACTGTGGTGAACCCACAAAATGCCATTTCAATTCCTATTGCCCAACCAAATACATATTTGTTATAGGGAAAAGAAACCGTTATTTTTATCAGATGATGATTTTACTTAGATTATTGTTATTATTGGTTTATTTATTTGTATTTCATTTATTGACGACCGTGGCTGCAGTACTCCGAAAGTGCGTAGTCATTATGTGTTGGTATATTAGTAACGTTGATTGTAATGTTTTATGTATGTTGGCAAAAGTATTGATTGAGTATATAGAACGAATAGGTATTGTTATGTGCGCATTCCGGTTCCGAGAACTGTTTCTCCTATACATTTAGGTATTGTTGAGAGTTGCTCTAGACAGTGACGTAGTTCCTCGTCGGCGGCCATTATTATGTAGTTTCTAGGTAGATAGAGGTACTAAGATAGCTAGTGTTGTATATTTCGCAGTAAATGCCGACACGTGGTTATTTAGCTTTTAAAATTGATACTATTAATTTGCTACAAATTTAAGGGGAAAGTGCCCTAGCCCGGGTAGCCAGTGTTTTTTTTTGTTTTTTTTTTTTTGCTATGTGTAGTTCTCTGTCAGGCTGTATGTTGGTTGAATTTACTTTTTCATTAAATAGTAATTCAATGATATTCAATGAACTTAGACCCTCTTATTACAAAACAAGGTTTTTCTCTAGGTATGGTTTAAACCATTGAGCCTGTTTTTGAAATAAGAACCTAACTGTAATCGAAATACAGCTCCTTTTACTAAACTGACAACTTACTCCAGTGCTAAATTGTCATTTTTTATTATTGAGTACTTTATTCAAATAGAAGAAAAGTTGGTAATGCTAAAACTGCCGAGGTTAGAATTAAAGTTATTTCGCGTTTTGTAATAACTGTAATAAGACGGAGAGGGTTTCGACGATTTTAATGTTTTATGTAAAGCAATATTTGTTACGGTTTACGGGAATTAAAGAACTATTCTATTCTATTCTAACTTAGCGCATCCAACTTAACGGTAAATACAACTATTTATTTTTAACCGACTTCAAAAAGAAGGAGGTTATCAATTCGACATGTGAATATATATTTTTTTTATGTTCGGCCATAACTTCATCATTTAAAGACGGGTTTGTAAAATTCTTTTTTTGTTCGAAAGGAGTTTAATGCGAAATGTTCCTATATAAATTTAATATAGATCTGATGATGAGTTTCTATCGCATAAATATGCATTGTGTTGACCCCAAGGATGTTGAAATTTAGAATTGGTGTGTACTATAAACTAAAACTTGAAAAGTACAAACTTTAAAAATAAAGAGACTTCCGAAAAAACACTATAAAGTGAAAAATTACTTTAATTTCGGAAGGCGGTGACAATTTTTTTTTAATACTTAACCAAAGTCACCGACTTCCGAAATTATTAAAGTTATTTTAGTTAGTTATTTTTCACTATAAGTATAGTGTTTTCCGGAAGTCGGTTTTTCTCATTCAACATTCTCATTTATAATTTTAAACTAAATATTATAAACTATTTTGTACGCCGAATATGGCAAAACATGTTGAACCAGCGATTTTAAACCAATTTCCATCCATATGTGCACATTTATGTACCTACCATGTTACACACGTTTATACAAATAAATGCATCTTTATTTTTATCTTATAAACAAAGAATTAATCATTGAATAAGTGGTAAGGGGGTGCAGAAGCATCATTTAACAGTAAGCTGCTGTCCATTAGGAAAGTTTTTTCTTTTTTCTTATTTATTTTATTGGTCGGCAAAAACAAACAACAAATAACAGTGGAAAGCTCAAAGCAACTCTCACGTAGCGCGGTAACATACTACAATAGCTAGGTTTTCATTTTGACAGTTCAACAAAAATTGCGTTTTTTTACGTAGCCGAGCAGATTAATTTTTCGAACTTAAGAAGCGATGGATTAGCAATATCCTTCAAAATTATTCAGATTGTGATGAATAGTGTGGTGCTGTGCCGTTGATGCAATCGATAAGGAAGTGGCTCCCCTTATCGGTCTTATCTTTTTCATAGAAAAATGACGTTATCAATATTTAATCGGTCATATTTCTCAAGCCTGCATTGTTACTAATACGCACGATAACATAACATCAAGCTATTTATTTCCAGTATAAACTGACCTGCCAGAATGGTTCAGAATGTTGGGCCGCAAAAGGGATGAATGAAAGGCAATTGCATGCGGCTGAGATGAGAATATTAAAAGGTATGTGTGGTGTTACACGAATGGTTAGAATAAGAAATGAGTACATAAGAGGAAGCCTGAAACTGGCACCGATAACTGACAAGTTGTGTGGAAATTAGTTGTCATGGTATGGGCATGTGATTCGGAGGAATAAGGAAAATGTCGTGAGGAAAGTTTTGAGTATGAATGTCGATGGCTATAAGAGTAGGGGGAGACCAAAGAAACGATGGATGGACTGTGTGAAAGATGATATGGTTAGAAAGGGTGTGACTACGGAAATGACGACTAATAGAGAAGTGTGGGAGAAACAGAGATGTTGTGTTGACCACAAATATAAATGATTTAGGCAGTATATGCGTCCTCACGGCCTTAGTCGCTGCAGGAGACGCCCTGGGCGTCGGGAATCCCAGGCTGATTCCCGGCCACTGTAGGCACGGGCTTGCGGACGGCGAGTAAAGGGTAGCTCGCTGTCCGGTAAGGACCAAGCCCGGGTCGACGGCGCGTTGTGTTCCACGCGCGCCTCAAAGAGATGTAAGCACCAACTGGTGGGGTTCGCAAGGGCCGATGCCTGCCAGGGGTGCGGGTTATTCGAAAGAGATACCGCGGCCCCTGGCACACAGGCAACTGAGGGAACACGGATGGGTTTTAGTCATTAAAAGTCTGACACGCCCTCCTGCTCCACCCAGAGCGGGAGAAGTTATTTGATGATTGCCCGCCCAAAAAAAAAGAAAAGGAGAATGATGTATTGATGATATAAGCAGACCTGTCGTAGTACCGTACGGAAGTGTGGACTTTTGGCAGCTATCTTAACCGTTGTGGTTGTGGAGCTCGTGGCTAAGTAATATCAGCCCCGCACAGGTCGATTGATCGGGTTAAGCTACGGTTGCTGCGGTTGGCCCGAGGATGGATGACAGTCTTTACTTACCCCGTGTCTCGGATAGCTTGTTAAGCCGTTGGTCCCGGCTGTCATTCGTGGTTCTTTGACGTCGTTACGTGTCATCAGAAGCCCGAATATCTGACAACCAGTTTTACCAAGGGATATCGTATTACCCAGTGACTGGGTTGTAGAGATCATATAGGCAGTTTCTTCATGTCAAATACTGGTATTCAGCTGAATCCGGTTAGACTGGAAGCCGATCCCAAAGTTGGAAAAAGCTAAGCAGATTATAGATTGAATTCTGTGAAAACATACGTGTTAGGCTGAGGCTACAGTAGACAGCGATTTGCGATGCGACTGGATGAGCGAAACGAGATAATCATAGTATGGCTACATTATAAGCGAAAATCCGGCGTATATTCGGCGGTGATCGCTGATATGTTCATGTAGCCGATGCCATGATTACAATAATGTTGTTCCTATCGCTTAAATAAATCAAAGATCGCTAGTAATAATTGATGTACGGTGTAGCCATATACTTGAGCATTCATTTATTTGTTTTAATCGCTCATGTGTCGCAGGTCGCGTCGCGGTCTAATGTAGCTTCAGCCTTACAGTCGCGAATCATATTTTGTTCAACATACCTGATACTGTTACTACAATAATGTAATGTTCAGTGTTTTGTCTCGCTCCCACTCTCCTCTCACCTTTCGAAGCTCCACGGTATCCCGCGACTGTTTCATGACAAAAAAAGTAATTTAATCGAATTAATGAGCTTGACTTATGCTCATCCTATAAACAAAAACGGATCGGTTTCCTTGCCAATTGTAGTATTTTTACACGCTTTATATTAGTTTATTTCAAACTGGGCAAAGAAATAGTTTCGTAACCGAATTTTACCTGTGATACCTACTTCCAAATAGAGAGGTGTACTATGCGTAGTATTGCGAACGTATTAGGTCTTTGTTTCATTATTGGTACAGATACAAGAGTCATCATTTTAACCTACAACCGTCCGTAAATTATAGGAATCGGTCATTAAATGATTACTACGTAAAGCCTTATTTGTTACAATTGCAACTCACATTTTGATCAACATACAACCTTATATTGAGCTACAAAAGCAAAGAACTTAAGACAATTTCGCGGGCTAAACTGGAGCCTACCTTAATAGGTACTCCGGCTTCTTATTTTCGTGTCGATGCACGATGGTTCTCGTACACTTTGTTTTTTATTTTTATTTACATAGTTAAGGGCCTACGTCCCGTTTGGTAGCGTAACACGGTCACTTTATGAACCGTACTGCTCATTAACGGCTTGTCTTGAAGATTTGAAAAATATATGATTTTGCTATAGATTCATATAGATCATTTTGCCCGGAGTACTTTTTTTGTATGGTTAATACTTTTGCTGTAAAAAAATATTTTCCAACACGCAATATTTCGGCTTCTATTCCATACTCCTACTTTGTTATTTCGAAAAAAAAATACACTGAAAAATAGATAGATAGAGGTACCACAGAATCGCTAGAGCACAATTGTAAATTAATCAACATTTGTCAAGGAATATCCCCATTTTGAGATAAAGGCTCAGAGGTGCCCTGCGCGGGCGCGGGCGGCACTCGTGCTTTAGCATACAAATGGGAGATGAGGATACTATGGGCCTTAAGGAGAACCTAGTCGCGGGCTCGATCAAACTCATTGGTGGGCCTGGCTAAAAATCACGTTATCTAACCAGGCTTCGTGTCCGACAGAGATAGTATCAGTGATGAGCAGTTAGACACTAGTCTACACGCACAACGTTATTCAGTGATATGCAGGATCATTTAGGTATAGTAAAAAATTCGCGAAAAAATTAAGAAAAGTCCTTTTGAAGATCGGGTTTTAGGAAAAAGCCAATGCATAAATCAATGACCAATAAAATTTATTGAACTTTTCGAAAGTTGAACTTTGTTGGTACCGACTTGATTTTGGAGATTTTACACTTCTTTTATAACTTAAACACGCCCAAAGTTAAGTAAAATTAGCAAGAAAAACTAATCTTTGTTGGCTCCTAACTTTTGAATGGGTTTTTATTTTAGTATTCTGTTTCCGTACACACAATATTAGTAATGATACAAAACGATATCATATTTTACTTTGGATGTGCCATGTCAGACAGTGGAGTAAAACACTCCCGAAGTTTGTATGCAAAAAATGTGGACTAGGTTCAGCCACGTTTATTGCGGCATCAGTGGCATTATTCAGATCATCCAAGGTGCAGGTGAACGAGAAAATAGGGCACTCCAGCAAGTGGCGCGTGATCAGAAGCACCGCACTCGCACTAGGTGTTGCATGAGTCGGTAATCCCTCACGTTGATAAATTTTGTCTGCTACGGCCTACTTGGTTACGCAATCGTACTCCTGCTTACAAACATCATCTAATTATAGCTTAAATTTACAGCGAATTGCCACTTTGGTCATTATTTACCAAGAAAACTGAGCACATAGCAACCTGCAATGAATGTAGCCAAGACTACTCTTACCGGTCCGGTACCTGTAACCTACGGAAGCACTGGTACAATAAACATGCGAAGCACATTCAAGAGAAGTTAAACGAACCGCCAGAAAATAACAGTGACAATAGTGATGCGGAGGAACAGTGAGTATTTTTTTTTTTACTTTTTAAAATACTTTGTAATTTATCTGGTACTACTTTTTTTAAAGTTCCGTATTCAAAGAGTGGCAGCGGAACTGCAATACTGAGGCTCCGCTGGCCGTTAGTCTGTTTGTCAGCGGGGTGTATGTATTGTAGCTATAACAAGTTAAACAGTTTAAAAAACTAAAAAACACGCTTAAAAAACCAAACTAAAAAAATATAAAATAATTTAATTCAATTAAAAAGCGTGGGGTGCTTGACATTAATTGATTATAAAAATACCTCAAAAAGCACCCCACGCTTTTTAATTGAATTCAATTATTTATTTTCTATTTCTTAGTTCTGCTAACTACAAAAGCGTGATTTTTTCAGTTTTTTTTTCCTTTATTTTTTTCTATTTTAGTCTATTTTTTTTTTTAATTTTTGAATTGTCATCGGTCGTCGATAAGTTTACAAAGTTTAAATGAAATCTGAACGTTTAAAGTGGGTCAAAATCGCGCCCTAAGGAGTCGGTTACAAACATACAAACAAACATACAAGTGAAGCTAATATAAAGCGTGTAAAAAATAGGGTTCCTATAACGACTGTTTCATAAAATAGTCATTCAATGGGATTAAATGGAACTTAGAGGGATATATTGATCCTGGCAGGGTCGCGGATTTGTTCGAAAGAGTTACCCTGGCCCTGGTACAGGCAACTGAAGGAACACGGGTGGGTTTTAGTCAGTAAAACCCTGACACGCACTCCAGAAGTCATTCGATGATTTCCCATCCATGTATTGATGATTATTTTTCATAGAAACAAAATCAAAAAAAAAAAAACTAAATATTTTATTTCACATAAGCCTGCATGGGCACTTATGAAACGTCAGTAGCTAGGTGCACGGTTCCAATTTGTCGTTTCCTATGGAGAAGAGCCGGTAAGAAACTCCACGGTTACTGTTTTAAAAATAATTGGCTTTTACAGTGTTTTCAAATTACAATGTTTTCAATTGTTTTTTAATTACCTGACAAAGACTTTCAAATTGCAAAAAACAGTCAGGATTTGTGCCCAGTAAGTAGATGGTAACAGGATCGCCCCATATACATGAGACTTAAACATAACTGGCGAAACGTGAATGTAGTATAGGAGTACCTCTGACTAAAACCCACCCGTGTTCCCTCAGTTGCCTGTGTGCCAGGGGCCGCGGTATCTCTTTCGAACAACCCGCACCCCTGGCAGGCATCGGCCCTTGCGGACCCCACCAGTTGGTGCTGACATCTCTTTGAGGCGCGCGTGGAACACAACGCGCCGTACCTCTGTCTAACCCTTAGAGGATTACAAGCGTGACGTGTGACAAGCGTGATGTGTGTAAAAATATGTACAACTAGCTTTTGTTACCTGGCGCGTGGACGTTGAAAATTATACCACCGGAACGTATTACCGAAATAAAACTAACCTCTTATGTTAATCCAGGTTATAATCTACCTGTGTGCCGAGTTTCATTCAAATCCGTTCAGCCAGTTTTGCGTGGTTGAAGAACAAACATCCAAAGATACAATAATAAGCAGAGATCGGATATTCGGATGCATATTTACCTAAAGATGATTTTTGGCTGTGAAAGTATGGAAGCGGCTTTATAAATTGTTTGTAATATTTGTTAAAAACCCCGGGATTCTTGATTGTATAACTATTCAGATAGTACTACGATAGTACTAGTTAAAACAAAAAATTAACAAATTACTTATACCTAAATTAAGACTTTTTCGATACAAAAGCGCATTCCATGTTAGATCTCTGAAAATAAGATAACTGCAGAAAATACTATCGTCTGCTTTTAACTGTGTCCGATCCAAGCTTTCATCCTTAACTTAATAATATTATAAATGTGAAAGTTTGTATGGTTGGATATTTAGATGTTTTTTTTGCGTTGCCCCACACTAGGAATTTCTCCTGTATTGTGGTTGCGTTTACAAACATTTAAACTCACATACACACACAGTCAGACCCGGAACAACTACTTGTAGGTCATACAAATATTGGTTCCGTGCGGGAATCTAACCCGCGACACGCAGCGCATAAATGGCAGAACGGATTTGGATGAAATTTGACACACAGATCGTTTTATAACCTTGAATAACACGTAGAATACTTTTTATCCCGGTATTACGTTCCCGTCCGCGTTATAATTTTCGACGTCCACGCGGGCGAAACCGCTGGCAAATGCTAGTATTAAACAACAGAGAAAAGGGTTGGAAAGTCACGAGGATATAGGAGGAGGTGAATGCGGGCCACGTGATCCTTACACCCTTAGCAACACGTGACTTACGCCGTTTACCATAAAGACCGGCGCTCATTAAAAAATAAAATTAAAAACAAATTTTTATGCGTAATCCCGGGATCCCGGGATTAAACTATGTGGTTTCTTATTGGGCTAAAATAAATAAATAAATTAGTAATTTCTTAAAAATCGTTTTGAATTTTGTTGCACAACACAAAACACAATACAGTAAGAAATAAAAAAGACAATACAAAAAGCTATTTTGAATTTCAAAAAGATAAAATTGCTCCAGCTTTGTTAAAAGACTATTCCACCTGGTTTTACAAAACAAGTGACAGCTCTTTTCATGTTCAATTTTCACATATTTTTTAAGTACTGTTTCATTTTTCAACGGC
Source organism: Antitype chi (assembly GCA_947359405.1). NCBI lineage: Eukaryota > Metazoa > Arthropoda > Insecta > Lepidoptera > Noctuidae > Antitype > Antitype chi. Next base: position 11,550,203 of record OX375834.1, on the reverse strand, counting down.
GAACCACTACTTTGCGGATCTTCTTTATCATCTCATTAATGTTTTCATCATGTGTTAACTCTGGATATGTGTTCTCTCGCAAGATCATTTTGAAACCACACCTGTTTGTGGCAATCCCGAAAATCCCGAGATTAGCCAAGTACAGTCTCGGGATTTTCGGGGTCAGAAAACGGCTGAGATCCCGAGATCCCGGGATTGTATTCTCTAGTTACGCAATAATTAGGTTGCCTAAGAGTCGTTCCCGCTTACAAAAATGCCGCGCCATGCGGACTTATGAGCGCTGATCTTTATGTGGTACAGGAAAAGACACCACAAACGTGCGCGCTTAAAAATATCCTTTGAATAGGGGCTTATATTTAACCCCTATACACGTTTCGACTTACAAACGTTAACATATTTCATGCTCATGGCTCTTGGCTTAATAATTACAACCGCACGGATCTATCTTCAAAGTAAAGCAATGTTTGCCGGGCACGTGGATGGGTGACCATCCTTTACATACCAAGACCCCTCCAGGCCTCGGAAAGCACGTTAAGCCTTTGGTCTGGGCTGTCATTTGTACATCTTGGTTACACGAATGAATAGAATAAGAAATGAGTTCATAAGAGGAAGTCTGAAAGTGCCACCGGTAGCTGAAAAGTTGTGTGGAAATCGGTTGTCATGGTATGGGCATGTAATACGGAGGAATGAGGAAAATGTCGTGAGGAAAGTTTTGAGTACGAATGTCGATGGCTATAAGAGTAGGGGGAGACCAAAGAAACGATGGATGGACTGTGTGAATGATGATATGGTTAGAAAGGGTGTGACTACGGAGATGACGACTAATAGAGAAGTGTGGGAGAAAAATAGATGTTGTGTTGACCAGAAATTAATTGGGATAACGACAGGAGATCGATGATGATGATGTACATCATCTACAACGCCACATGCAAACAACGCATCAAAAACTTTAAACACAAAAAGTGATGCGGCGCCATCTACAATGCCACATGCGAACTACGTAAGACTTGACGTCACACTATTTCTACATCGCGCAATCAGAGTTTACCGCGCGACTGTATTGTATGCCATATACAACGTCCCGACATCAACCGTCGGGCAGTAGCCCACCAGACACAACACCCGTCTGGTCGGAGGATCCTCCCTTTTCTATAGAGTATGAGGAGCAGGGTGTAAACACCCTGCTCCTCATACTTCTATAGGGGCCAATTTTTTTTTTTTTTTTTATATGCGTTCCTTGTAATTTGAAGACTGCCTCGTTGGTCTAGTGGTTGCAAGCTTTTGATCCCATGACCTTTTGTTTTTTTTTTTCGGTCCCCAAAATTGGGGACCTGTCTTGGGTTTTCTCTCCCTATCCCGTAGGAGCGGGTGGGAGTGCTCATCGCACACCTAAACGCGTAGGAGTTTGCCTCCCCTTGGCGTTCTGTGGTGTGTTTTTGGGTTGTGACTGTAGGAGTGCCCTAAGTGCTGCTCGGCGCTTATGTGACCAGGTCCCTGCCTGGTGAGATCCCTAGTTCCTTAGGGAAGGCCTGGCAAAAGCCGATCGAGCAACAGGGCGACGGTTTTGTTTGGCGCTCGCCTACAGTGGGTGCTTTCTCCGTTCCCAGCGATGCAACCAGGCCAGTGGCGTCGCAAGGCGCGGGGCGAAAAGGTGTGCCGAGCGACAGTGGTAGTCCTGGGTGTGACGCGAGTGTGGAGTAGTGTGTGAGTCGTGCTTGTGGCGCTTATATAAAACTAGGCGCGCCGTGCGTGGCAGATATTGAGTAGGAAGTGTGGAGTCTATTGTTCGGGAAAGTCGCGTGGAAGGGGTAGGCAAGCGCCACATCTGCGATGAGGTCGCGCAGGGAGCCCTTGTAGTCGGGAGGCCGCGCGTGCCAGGGTGCGATGTCCCTAATGTGGTGGTGTTCTGACGCCCCAGCACACGCGAACATCCCCGAATTGATGTCGGGATGTTGTATTTATACCGGCCGCACGGTAAACTCTGATTGCGCGATGCAGGATTTGTGTGACGTCATGTCTCTGATGTGTAGTTCGCATGTGGCCTGCTAGATGCCGCCACAGGCCCATATCTTGCAGAAATAGATTTTATCTTTTCCCACAGATGAAAAGACTAAACAGAATTCCATTTTTAGAGACAAAACTCCAGTGGTCAAAGAAATGAAAGTATGGGACACCTTTGAATACTTTGGACCTTTAGACCTGGAAGCGGGTGAGGCCACCTGCAAGATTTGCAACAGGGTCGTGACGATGAAAGATGTGTTTGACTTGAAGCAACATGTGCGTGACCATGGCTATGAGCCGAGCGATGGCGGTGACGATGAATTTGTTCCAGAGGTCCAGGAGAAGTGAGTTGAAAATTTATGCTACTTTTTTTTGATAATTACCAGCCGTTAATGATTCCTACAGGCCTAGCTGAATATTTCGGCAAAAAGAGTTTTTAACGATTATAAACCATATTATTTTAGTGAAAACAACTAAAACAGAATTGTACAAACCATGAACCAAAAATGGAAGACACGTGTAATGTCAAAATCAAATGACATCCGTCGTGTCACAAAATAGGTTGTGCTTAAAATCAGCATATATTGTAACAGGCCTATTTGTGACAGGAAGAGGGCCTTAATCCAACTCGCGGGCCCGATGCCGCTTGAGGTATATATGTTCTGTGGCCCAATGTGTGTCTTCGAATTTTAGGTTCTAGGACATGCCGGTTTCCTCACGATGTTTTCCTTTTTTTCATTATTTTAGTAGTCACTCTATTCTAATTTTGAATTATTTTCTATTTACTTTTTATTTTGTTTTTTTAGTAAAAGCGTGTTTTTAGAGTTTTTTTTATTTATTTATTTTAATGAATTATTTTATTGTATTGTCATCGGTTTTTGATGAGTGTGCAAAATTTTAAATTAATCGAATGTCTTGCAGTGGGTGAAATTCGAGTTCCAAGATTCCGTTACATACAATAGACACAGGCGAAGCTAGTAAAAGAATGTTATTAAGTATTTAATTTATTGTAGGTTAAAAAAAAGACGATTTAAGTCTAAGATATGGAAGTCTTTTTGCGTCCTTGACGAAAAGATGGCGAAGTGCCTGAAGTGCCACAATGCATTTAACTACGCGTCCACCATTACCAACTTGCGTCGGCATTTGGTGAGGATGCATCCAGAAGCAGTCCTTCCAAGCGAAAGTGGTGATGTAAGTATGATTATTAGTGTGTATTAGTCCATCGCGTGCATTGATATACAAAACAACTGTACGATCTCTACACCTTTCAGATCATGACACAGCACAAATGTTAAGCTCTCCTACTAAACATATTACACAAAGCACCAATATACTACACGTACAAAAGAGATTATAACTTACACCTTTCAGATCATGACACAGCACAAATGTTAAGCTCTCCTACTAAACATATATTACAAAAAGCACCAATATACTACACGTAAAAAAGAGATAATAACTTAGATAATACGCGGAAATTCAAAGAATGCTTGGAAAACCTTTCTTGGTCTGATATTTCCCAAAATACTGATGCAAATTCCGCATTCAGTGATTTTCATGTACTGCTATGCCTATTCTACAATCTCTGTTTCCCCAAGGTAAGAATTAGAGTGAACAGTAATAATAAAAACACTCAAAAGTGGATAAGCCGAGGTCTAAGGCAAAGATGCAAAACTAAACGGAGACTACGTTACCAGTATTATAAAACTAAAAATTCTATAAATAAAACGAAATATAATAACTACTCAAATCTGCTTAAGAAATGTATTTACGGATCAAAAAAGGACGCAAACATACCATATATTAAAACACAGGATAATAAATGCAAAGCTACTTAGACTGTTATTAAAAATGACATAAATAATGTTACCCCCAAAGACAACATAGAAATCATAACGCTAAATGATAACGTGATTACTGACCCTGTACAAGTGGCTTCTCTAACGACCACTATGTAAACCTAACGCATAATGCACCAACTCAACAAAGTGCTGACCAAAGCTTTAGGAAAAATGTAAGTGTCAATTCTATGCTTCTCAAACCTATGCTAGGAAGTGAGTTTGACAGGAAATAATGTCTTTGTGCTATACCAGAGCAGCTATGATGGAGAGAGAGAGATGATGAAATTAGCACAAACATCGTAAAAACCTGCTGTAATGAACTGGTATCTTAACGTACCTAATCAATATGTCATTTTTAGCTGGGAATTTTCCCGATAAATTAAAATTATCCATAATAAAGCCGTTATTCAAAAAGGGAGATAAATGTGATATCAATAATTATCGACCTTACTTGAATTATCCTATCTTTTCCAAAAGTTACGAAAAATGTATGTATAAAAAAACAAAAGTCATTTATTTATTCAAACTAGGCTGAGAGTCAGCACTTTTTGAACGTCAAAATTACATAAGACAGTCCCCAAAAAACGCCCACCCTTCCCCGTATAAAAGACTTCTTAATTTTTGCAACAAGTTCCAAATAAAAAGTGAAGAGCAGTTTGGATTTCAAAAAAACAAATCCACGACTTTAGCCATTTTTTCTCTTATACAAGAAATACTTTCGAATATTAACAATAATCATCTGACCACTGGTCTTTTCTTTGATCTATCGAAAGCCTTCGATCTGGTGTCACACGACATATTGCTAGATAAGTTAGAGAATATCGGGATTAGGGGACCTGCACTACAGTGGATATCGTCCTATTGAAGTAATAGACAACAACGTGTCATTATTAATAAAATGAGGAAACATAAAGATATTATACCCTACTTATCGGAATATAAAGTAAATAAATACGGCGTTCCACAAGGAAGCGTACTAGGCCCAATATTATTTATTTTAAACATAAATGACATCATAAAAATAACCAAGCATATAAAGTCACAGTCAAAGTCAAAGCATTTATTTCAAATAGGCACTTAAAAGGCACTTTTGAACGTCAACATTTACATTAAAATAGAATTGATTCTAGTCGCCCCTTCCAAAATGTAGTTTCGTATGGAGAAGAATGGGCAAGAAACTCCACCGTTACTCTTTTAAAATGTTTCAAGTACAATATTTAACATAGTACATTCACTATATGATTATGTGTGAAAACGATGCACCCAGAATAAAATTACTATACCAAAATAGGTAAACAGAATCAAATTGAAGCAATACAGATAAATTAATTCTGTGATAGATACATGGTGTTCACACATTTATAAACATTGTAAAAGTAAGTATAGGTACGATTTTCCTACAATATTAACAAGTAATGAGTCAGTGTGTGAATTAAAGTAATCACTGAGTTTTAATATGCGTATTATTTGCTGATGACATATCTATTATAGTGGCATCTGATAAAAAGAAAAGTACTATTACAGATCATGAGTTTCACATCAATAATACAATAGACACATTATTGTATTGGCTTGATATGAACCATTTAAAAATAAATTTAGATAAATCCGTCTACATTCAATTCAATCAATCGAATAATAATAAATACAACATCAAAATGAGTGTAACTAAAATCAGTGAGGTAATACATGCGAGGTTTTTAGGCGTAATGAGAACGTTGAAAATTTTAGCACCAGAATGAATACATTCGTTTATGCACTGAAACAGGTTTTTTTTTGAGGGTGGGAAATCATCAAATAACTTCTCCCGCTCTGGGTGGAGCAGGAGGGCGTGTCAGACTTTTACTGACTAAAATCCACCCGTGTTCCCTCAGTTGCCTGTGCGCCAGGGGCGACGGTATCTCTTTCGAACAACCCGCACCCCTGGCAGGCATCGGCTCTTGCGGACCCCACCAGTCCGGCGCACCAGGACACATGGCACGCCGTGACCACCCTAGGAACCAAGTAGTACAAGGGCCCCAGACTACCCTGGCACCCTTGGCACCCTTGGTCCCCCTGCGACGGGTCAGCGCAATGGCCCCGCCGCCTACCACTTATCGGCCGCAGGGGTTAGGGAGAGCGGCCAACGCTATACCGACACTCCTCTTCCCCTGCGGCCCCACCGCGTCCGCCATCAAACGGTGGCGGCCCCGTCCAGGCCACGGAAGGGAAGAGCGCTACTCAAAAGTACCGGCAGCCTGCCTCCGCCGCAGCCTGTAACCCTCAGCCGCGATGCCTCCCATTCGACATCGCGGCCCGCCTCAGTTGCGGTGCAGCTCACCGCAACCTACTTTTTGGCCGCTACGTTGTCGTCTTGGAGACATAAGCCCTGACGAGCGGCCCCACCTTTGGGTTCCTCTTCGCTTCACCGTGGGAACGGACCACGGCTACTGAGCGCCCCCGCAACGACAATGCGGGAACCCACTGGGGTGGCACTGAAACAAGTTAAAAATGTAACGGATGTAAAAACTGCTATTATATCATACCACGCGTATGTAGAATCATTACTATGCTATGGTCTTGTAATATGTATATTTGTAATTACGATTAAAGACCTGTTTAAAACAGCAAATGATGTAAATCCTCGGAACAGACGAGATCCTTACAAATTAGTACTAAATGATTTGCCAAGACTTACCAAGTATAACAAAAATTGCCAAAGTACGTACAGATCAGAATGACTAATCTTTTGAAGCGACACGCGCTTTACTTTTGGCAACTAAGCCCCTAAAGATTTTCAACGCCAGTGTCAGCAGTCTGAAAGCAGAGAGTTGAAAATCGAATAGTAAAACACACTGCTTCGATGCGCTGATATGCCACTCAGTTGGATTTTCCATGCTCGATTCAACACCGAGAACTAAAAAAAATAGTGCGCGCAAAAATCCCGTATTCCTGTCAAAATTTTGCGTACTCATAAAGTGTTTTGTCTCCCTCAGGACGAGCCAAAGGAAATGGACGCAATATACTTAAACGAAGAACTCTTAGAAGAGTCATCCAACGATGCAATCGCACCACCAACACCAAAGAGAAAGCTCATATACATTCCAACCAAAAGGAACTCAAATATACCAAAACAAAAGGTTCGCAGTACCAGAGATCACAGTTCCAATGAACAAGTTCATAGTACAAAAAATACCTGTTCCAAAGAACAGGTTCACAGTACCAAAAATATCTGTTACAAAGAACAGGTTCAGAGTACCAGAGATACCAGTTCCAAAATACTAGAACTCCCTAGCGAACCGGCACTGGTGTATATGCCCAAAACAATGGGAAGCTTAGACTATTTCGGTCAATATATCATTTCATTATTAAAAGAATTGCCTAAACCGGTTTCCGATCAATTACAGGGTCAAATAATTAACCAGATTCTTACTAGTAAAATGGGTTTGGCATCCCAGACAGTGATCGATATACATGAAGCTGTAAAAAGGAAAAAGAATGCGAATGATACAAATGTAACTGAGCCGACGAATACTATTGTTGTCGTGTCAGATGAAACAGCTGAAGATTTGAACGTTATTACTGAATGTGTAGTAGATAATAACTAGGTTTATTGTTAATTCAATTATGTGGAACAGGCTTCTCTGGCTCATGGAATTTAAAAAAATCATACAAACATCCCCCCCTATTTTATCCGTTTATGGGGGGAGTTTCCTGAAATCCTTTCTTTACCAAATATCATCTTCGTAGGGCCAGTAGTTTTTGAGACTCCGTGAATAATCAGTGAGTGAATGAATGTATGAATGAGTGACCTTTCGCTTTTATATACCGTTTAAGCACAACCGGGTTTATATTGCAAAATCTATGAAAAAACAGTTTAAAGTAGACAATATTTTAGATGCGTTACCGTCGGGCGCTCAATATTAGCAAGATAAATGCAAAGTAATTGCCTGTCGTGTTATAAGTCACGTACCATCCAGTGACGCGGCGCAACGCTAGTGACGTACCTAAATATATATGTTTATCTCTTTCTAACAACAAGAAACGGTATGGGTCTTTCCTGTTCTTTGCGCACTGTATTAGCTACAGTCATGGTTTACGCCGTTTTTGAGTACTTTTATTTTCGTGTATGACGCGTCTATTTATAATACGTCATTTGGTAGGTAATTACCAAAACTAAAAAATTAAAATAAAAACTTCTTCCAAAAAAAACAACCGACATCCAAAATTAAACTTATTTTTAACCGACTTCAAAAAGGAGGAGGTTACCGTTCTCAATTCGTCGGAACCTTTCGAAGATGGCTGGACCGATTTGGATTTTGTTTTTTTTTGTTTGAAAGGGTATACTTCCCAGGTGGTCCCATGATCAAGTCAGGATCTGATGATGGGATCCTGGAGAAATAGAGAGAACTCTTCAAATTTTATAGGCACACGATTAGGTACGATTTAGGTATTTTTTGGAAGAGTACTTTCTCGTAGTGGTCTCATTTCAATTTGGTGAAGATTTGATGAAGAACTTTGGAGATAGGCAACGGAACTCCTCAATAAATGATAGCAAATGGACTGGGATTGCTGAAATCTCATCTCTGTCTATTGCTTACACCAGTTCATAACATAACATCACGCCGGTATGCTGTGAAGGGGTAAGCACATGTGAACCACTAAAAAGTGAAAAACAAAAACTGAAAAAGAAAACACTACAAAGTTAAAAATAACTTTAATTTCGGAAGTCGGTGGTCTTTGGAGCTGTATTTGAATTTTTTGTCACCGCCTTCCGAAATTAAAGTTATTTTTAACTTTGTAGTGTTTTTTTGGAAGTCGGTTGTTTTTTTTTTTGGAAAAAGTTTTTTCCCTTTGTCGTTTTTTTTTTATAATCAAAGTTTGTGTTGATACTAGAGTACCTACGCATTTTTTACGAAATTATGACGCACATAATTATTATAAGTACCTAGGTAGTTTATAAACGTATCATTAATTCAAAATGCGTAATAACAATAATGATTACCTACTTGAAATGGCATTTATAATATAAAGCAGGTACTTAGCTAATGAATCAACGATTAATATAAAATATCTGTATTTTACCTCTTACATATATTAATAAGTACAATTTGTAACAATAGGGTATTTACAATTTTTCAAAAACTATTTTCATTTGAAGATTAGGACGAAATATGTAACAGAAAAATAAAAAAATAATTGATTTATATCCATTTTCTCAATTAGAAACGATTAAAATCAAATAAATTTTTCGTTGTTTTGGATTTACCGCCAAAACGCTCCTTACGATTACTTTTTATCACGTGACCACACGTGACGTCAGCTTTGTGTAAACTAAAGTAGTTGAAAGCAAGTGAATGTCGAGTTTATAATTAACAAGATTTTTAATGGATAAAACGTGGTCTTACTGGTTTTCTGTGCCTGTGTGCACAAATATTTCTAAAAGTGCGCCACGCAAAGTTATTTGTACGGGTGACACAAAGCTGGGTACTGGTACGCACGTAAGTTGAACCAAAATTTACCATTTTGGTTCAACTTACGTGCCGCGACCTGCACTGTGATTTATTATTATTAATTGAATTGTATTTTCCACAATCATGATTGCTGTGATTTTGAATGTTTTGATTACATAATAAAATATAATTAGTGAAAGCTATTTTGGTATATTTATTTCAAACCCACATATATGTTCTTATTATTTTTATATAGTCCACACAATTAAGTTGATGTTTTCCTACAAAACAGAAGGGTTTGTTGATCTTACAATATAAAATACAACTTGGTACTGACCTGCACCCTAATTGCGTAACATACGATTAATCATAATCTGTTTAATTTTGACAGTTCAACAATATTCATTGCTTTATTAACGTTGTTGAGCAGACACATGTTTCGAACATATGAAGCAATGGTTTAGCACTCTGTTTGAAAACGATACAGATTTTGATTAATCGTGAGTTACGCAATTAGGGTGCTCCATATTGCAAAAAGACCTAAGAAAATTTGAATTCTGCGGACTACCTACCTTCTTGCATCCTCCAGCAGCTTCTGCATCATCACCATCATCATTTAAGCCGAAAGACGTCCACTGCTGGACTTAGGCCTCCGCCAAGCTCCGCTACTTCCGCTACTACGTGGGAGGTCTTCCAACTCTACGTCTTCCAGTACGCAGTCGCCACTCCAGAACCTTTCGGCCCCATCGGCCATCTGTTCTGCGAGCAATGTACCCTACCCACTGCCACTTAAGTTTGGCAATTCTTCGGGCTATGTCGGTTATCTTGGTCCTCCACGTAGAGAAACTCCAAATATAGACCTCTCCATTGCCCATTGGGTGACTTTTAGTCTTCTGATAAGGCCCATTGTGAGCGACCACGTCTCAGTGCCATAGGTCATCACTGGCAGCACGCATTTTTGTCTTGAGACACTGCAGTATTTAGGACGAGAAGATATTGCGTAGCCTCCCGAACGCTGCCCAGCCGAGTCGCATTCGATGAAGCAGCTTCTTAGCTGACTTTTTTTATGTTTTTCGCAGACGATGCGTCCGAAGATTTGCTAAAAGTCACCGACGTGTGGAGCTACTTTGATACAGACTCCGGAGGCAAGAAGGCTCAATGCACCGTCTGCCGTCTTACTGTAGGCAACGAGTATGACGAACTGAAAGCACACCTGAAGGACAACCATCCGAAGCTGCTGCTGCAGCTTCTACAGGTAGGAAAATGTTTCTGACGACGGAATAAAATTGCACTGGATTTTCACCGCACCGCTTAGCGCCGAGAGTTCAAAATCGAACACTGTTCTTTTTCGACGTGCTGAGACTCACCAGCGCTGCACTCTAGGATTCTCAATGCTCGGTTCACCACCGAGAGTTGGGAATTCAGTGCGCTATAATATCACGCTGCGAATGTCGACGTACTATCGAGGAAACTAACATCTACACCGTTAGAACTATTATTGCTTGCAGCGCTCAGCCGCTAGAGTAACGCTTGCTAACAGATGTAGTCATTGTGTGCACGGGATTTTATTTTCAAATTGGTCAGATGTAAGTTTCCTCGATAGTACCTACTCCTCGAAAGTTCAAAAGAAAAGAGTTGCGCAGAGCAGTCTAGCTATGCACAACCGTTTGATAAGCTTCCGTGACGAATCGAACATCAATTAATATTACCCTTGTGGCTAAGTAATAACAGCCGCACGGGACGATTGATCAGGTTAACCTAGGCTTGCTGCGGTCGGTCCGTGGATGTTTGACCATTTTTACATACCAAGACCCCTCCGTGCTGAAAGCTTGTTAAGCCGTTGGTCCCGGCTGTCATACATGGGCATAGTTGAGAAGTGCTATAAAAACAGTAAAGCTGATGCATGGTTTGTGACGAAAAATAGCTGGAGTAAACAAACTCTGTTTGTGATATTATTCATAAGTAATTTACCATAAATGCAAAACCGCAATTGATGCAGTATAACACTCATTAGGTTTAATTACAATTTTTCCTTTTGTGCTTCACTAAACCGTGCGTCGGACAGCACGTTAAGGTGCAAACTACAACGTAGCTCGCGAAATTCAAATTGTATTATGTTTTTTTGTAATTTGCAGGTTTGCAGGCAGCCTTTTAAATTTATTCAATAAGATTTTAAAGGACTTAGAGTGTGTTATTGATTTTTTGAACGACTAATTCTATGAATACATACATACGTGTTGCGGTCGCGAATCATTTATATTTTGTTCAACAAATAGCCTGCAAATTGCAAAAAACGTAAGGAAAGGACGGTCTACCTTAGCGCTGCCTGGTACCGGCTGTGATTTGAAGATATTATTGACAATCGTTACGGGCCTAAACAGTCAACCAGTCTTACCAAGGGGTAATGTGACTACCTTGCAGTATTGTTTCTCATTCTCCCATTAATGCATCCAAAGATTATATTTATGTAAAAGATCGCTTTTAGCGATAAGACCGCCCATTGTGTCACGCTATGAAAATGTTCTACTTACATTTATATCTGTATTTGGTGTACAGACGCCAAGCGCTACCCCAATCTGTCAAATTTCTTTGATAGATTTGCATCCTTATTACATAAGTTTAAGGTTCATGATCAATTGGGAAAATTTGACAGTTTGGCGTAGCTTGATATGCTGGCATCTGTACATAATAAAGAGTATTCTAAGTATAGTGTTACCTAGTAAATGGGTTGTGGAGGTCAGATAGGCAGTCGCTCCATGTAAAATACTGGTATTCAGCTGCATCTGGTTAGACAAGAAGCCGACCGTTGACATCGTTGGGAAAATTCTAGGCAGGTTGATTGTCCTTGACTTAATCAAGGACAGTAAATCTGCCTAGCCTAGCCATAACAAACGATATAGAAAAAAACGTATAGCCTTCATTTATGTAAGTTACTTTTCCCAGTATTTTACATGGAACGGCTACCTATCTGACCTCCACAGCCTACTTACTGGGTAATACGAAACCCCTTGATGAGACTGGTCGCCTTCATATATGCTAATACGAAATTCTTCTCCCACAGAACAAAGACTCAGACGCAGCCTCCAACGACGGAGACGATGACGAAAACACATACACCGAAATAGTGTACCTAGAACAGGAGCCAACAGAAAACGTCACAAAAAACAAACAAACACCTAAATCTTTTCCACAACATGCCAAAAAACGCGAACGACTACAGAGTCGCCACAGTTCCGAAGACATTCCCCTTAAAAAAATTAAGCAAAAAGAAGAAGAATGTGACGAATTAGGCTCTTTTATCCAATATATCACATGTCTATTAAAAAAACTCCCACCTGATGTGTTTTCCAATGTACAAATAGAAATTATAAACACTATTTTGAAAGCTAACTCTCAAGCGAGTACTCGGAGTATGGTATTAAGTAATGAACGAGCAAATACTAGTTCTAATATTATAACAGTTGATGGTATTACGCCGATTTCTAGTACCATGATGGGACATAATTATACCATAACTCTCGCACCGAAGGAAAGTGAAACAGAAAATGGCAATTGATTTAAGACAACAAATTATTCATTATAGTTTTTTAATTATTAATTGTTATAAATACCTATTAAGTATTACTTTAATTAAAGTATTGAGAAAAAACTTGATTTTCTTATTTTCTACCTAAGTATCAAATACCTACGAGGCATATAGTACTGATAAATTCAAGAAAACAATATTTGCCTGGCTTTTAAACAACTGTTTTTATGCAGTTCACGATTGTTTTAATTATAAATTTTGACAATACATGTTATCAGTAGGTACTAAGTGAGTGTAGATTGACTTTTTAATTTTAAGGCATTTGACATTTCAGTCATAAATACATTTTTTTTTTTTTTTTTTTTTTTTTTTTTTTTTTTTTTTTTTTACTTTGTATTAAAAAATTTCAAACTTATTGAATGGGAATTGTACTTTAATTTAAATATTTCTACACCGGAAACGGTTGTATATGTGAAGCTTTTTAATAATATTAAGATCATAATAATGTACCACATACTCAGAAATAAAAACTGTATAGACCCAGGGCAGAAATTTTTCGTCGGTTATACAGCAAAAAAATCAGCTGTTCCATACTTTTTGACCGCGTAAGTATAGCACTTTTGTATGAAACAGCTGATTTTTTTTTGTATAACCGACGAAACATTTCTCCGCTGGGGGGTCTAGAATGATATGCTGAATTCAAATTGAGAAAATAGGTAGCTCGCGAAAATCAAATTCTCTCACGTTTTTTCCAATTTGCAGGTTAGTGTTTGTTTGTACGTTGATTAAAATATAACTCGCAACCGTGACAAAAAAGGCTTTTCAGAATTATAACTATAGCCTTCATCATCATCATTTCAGCCAAAAGACATCCACTGCTGGATATAGGTCACCCCGAGCTCCGCCATATCGACCGGTTCTGTGCTTCCCGCATCCAGCGGACTCCTGCGGCCCTCACAAGTTCATCGGTCCACCTTGTGGGAGGCCTTCTAACTTTACGTCTTCCGGTACACAGTCGCCACTCCAGAACCTTTCGGCCCCATCGGCCATCTGTTCTGCGAGCAATGTGCCCTGCCCACTGCCACTTAAGTTTGGCAATTCTTCGGGCTATGTCGGTTACCTTGGTTCTCCTACGGATTTCTTCATTCCTGATTCGATCACATAGGGAAACTCCAAGCATAGCCCTCTCCATTGCCCTTTGGGTGACATTAAGCCTTCTTATGAGGCCCATTGTGAGCAACCACATTTCGGCTCCATATGTCATCATTGGCAACATGCACTGGTCAAAGATTTTCATCTTGAGACACTGCGGTATGTAGGACGAGAAGATAATGCGAAGCTTCCCGAACGCTGCCCAACCGAGTCTGATTCGACGATTGTCCTCTTTCTCGAAGTTGGACCTACCTAACTGGACAGTTTGTCCTAGATAAACGTTCTCGTCCACAACTTCGAGTGCAGCGTCTTCGACCGTTATGAGAATGGGTGTTACAAGGGCATTGGACATGACCTTTGTCTTGTTCATGTTCATTTTAAGACCCACTCTTTCGGAAGCTCCACTGAGGTTATCGAGCATTGTACTGAGGTCCTCCATGGTCGCAGCCATGACAACTATATCATCGGCAAACCGAAGGTGAGTGATGTACTCGCCATTGATGTTGATGCCAGCCCCTTTCCAGTCCAGAACCTTGAAGACATCCTCCAGTGCAGCGGTGAACAGTTTCGGAGAGATAACGCCTCTCTGTCTAGCACCTCGCTGCAGAAGGATAGGTTTCGAGGTCTAGTCTTGGAGTCGCACTGATATAGTGGCGTTTTCATGCAAACACTTCAACACGTCGATGTACCGATAGTCGATCTGGCACCGTTGGAGGGACTGAAGTACAGCCCATGTCTCGATCGAATCGAAAGCTTTTTCGTAGTCCACAAACGTCAAACAGAGAGGCAGGTTATACTCTTCGGTCTTCTGTATAACCTGCCGCAGCGGTCTACGGTGCCAAAGCCTTTGCGGAACCCGGCTTATTCGGGAGGCTGGAATTTGTCAAACCTGCGCACTAGACGTTCGACTATAGCCTTCATAGTAAAGTATTTACAGAATTATAATAATTAAAAATAAGTTTCACAATACAACCTACTGATTCCCGGCCACCGTAGGCGCGGGCTTGCGGATGGCGGGTAATGGGTAGGTCGGTGTCCGGCGACGACGACGCACGGCGCGTTGTGTTCCACGCGCGCTCCAAAGAGATGTCAGCACCAGCTAGTGGGGTCCGCAAGGGCCGATGCCTGCAAGGGGTGCGGTTCGAAAGAGATACCGTGGCCCGGCACACAGGTAACTGAAGGAACACGGGTGGGTTTTAATCAGTCTGAAACCGGCTCCCCCGCTCCACCCAGACACCCGGAGCGGGAGAAGTTATTTGATGATTTCCCACCCTCATAACAAAAAACGTAAGAAAATTTGAATTTCACGAGCTACTATTTTGCATCCACCTTAACTGGGAAAAGCAACTGTTATAATAGAGCATAATACGCAGTTCGTTATTTAAGGTGAATCTAATCGACAATTTTCCATACAAACTTCGGGAGTGTATTACTCCACTGTTCGACAATGTACCTACATCAAAAATTTAACATGGTCTGGTTTTGTCTCATTATTAATACTTATTGTCTGTATGGAAACAGAATATTAAAATAATAATCTATTCGAAAGTTAGCCAACAAAGATTCGTTTTTCTTGCTAATTTAACCTAACTTTGGAAATAAAAGAAGTGTAAAATCTCCAAAACCAAGTCGGTACCGACAAAGCTTAATATTGAAAAGTTCGATAAGCGTTATTGGTCATTGATTTATGTAGTGGTTTTTAATCAAAACCGATCTTTCGAAGGACTTTTCTTAATTTTTTACGCACCTGTTTTACTATAAATGATCCTGCATCTCACTCAATAACTTTCTGCGTGTAGACTAAAGTCTAACTGCATACCACTGATACTACCTCTGTCGGAGATGATGCCGAGTAAGACAGCGTCCTTTTTAGCCAGGCCCACCAGTGCGAGCCCGCGACTAGATTCCCCTTAAACAATCTTTTTATTAGATTTGTACTGCATCAATTAATCTTTTGCACTTACAACAAAATTGTGAAACCTGTTCAATCCGGTTTTGGCTAGTTCTAGCTAGTTTAAGAAAGGGCTCGTTTATAGGGGTCAAAATTGTATCTATGCATATTACAATGAAACTAGTTCATGAGGGGTGTTGCGACAGCTTTTAAGAATTGAGTTAATAAAAAAATATGCTCTTTTTGAAAGTAACGTTTTCTTGTTTTTGGGTTTATAGCCCTGGCCGATCTTCCCTCACGTTGATTATGTCAATTAACTTGTATCTGGAGGTCTTCAAACAGTCTTGACCAGAGATGAAACCCTTTACAGACGCTTAGTCAGCAAGTTGAAGCTAGTTGCGCATTTCAAAACGTAATCTCTATGGAGAAGAACGGGAAGGAAACTCCAAGGACATTCTTCTAAATCAAGATATTACAAAATCCTGGGTACATGATGCTCTAATAATAGAGCATCATCACAATGTCGAACATAAGTTCGACATTGTGATGAAACAATTCTAATTATAAGATAAAAAAATAAGCCCTGAAAGTTAGGAGAATACCAGTCTCAACCGACGCGACGGTGGCGACGCCCCTTCACGAACATGACAATAGTTTTTTGGCATTCCCATTAGAGGTAATGTTACTCAACCAAGTAAATACTTATTATTGATTCACAACCTGCTCTCACGCTCTTCAATCGCATAAATATTCAAACCGAATCTGAGTCAAGGTTGGAATTGTGGTTTGATCGCAGTTTTTACAATTCGCGGGCAGAAGCTAGCACCTTTTCTACTGAAATTGTGTCTTTGAATGTTTGTTACTTAATCATGCAAAACGGATTTCGGTGAAATTCGGCACACAGATAGTACAACCTGATCCCGTGGGAGGCGTGGGATAATTTTCACCACCACGCGTGCGAAGCCGCTGGCAAACGCTGCTGTTGCTATAATAATTGTAAGTATTCTGATATATATATATAAATATATCAAAAGACACACCCCCCCCCCAACCCCACCTACTACCTTTTCCTTTTGGATGTCGGTTATCGCGTAAAAAAGTAGCCTATGTCCTCCATATCCCAGGATATATCTCTGCGAAATTTCATGACGATCAGTTCAGCGGTTTAGGCGTGAAAGCGTAACAGACTGACAGAGTTACTTTCGCAATTATAATATTTGTAGAGATTAAATATGAAAAGTGAAAGACTACGCATGTTCCAAGCATTTTATCTTATCTGTGGTGACCCCTCTGACAGCAAACGTTATTAGATAGCGTAAGTACCTAACATAGAAACTATTATCAGTAAATTCAGTCCATTCCATTAGTTCCTACTTAAAAGTATTAAGTTATCAAAGGGCACAGAAGTATAAACTTTAATCACAAATTGTGTAAGTTCATTTCAGGTTGACAACTATTGAACATTTTCATTTAAAAAAAGCGTTCGTTCGTTCAGTCTCATAGCATGTACAGATCGCGGCACGTAAGTTGAACCAAAATGGCGGATTTTGTTTCAACTTACGTGCCATGATCTGTAATTAACCGACTTCAAAAAGGAGGAGGTTATCAATTCGTCGGAACCTTTTTTTTTTTATACCGGATGATTTTTTTTACCGTCTGGAAAAAAATAGGGGTTAATAGGTGAACGGAGTAGAAGCCTATGGCACGGAAATTGAACATTTTTTTTTTAATCCTAAAATGAAATTAACCTATCAATAAATACTATTACTTATTTGTAGTAAACATTTCATATAAAAATTAAAAAACAATAAAAGTTAAAAAAAATACAAAAAATCGGCAAATAATATCAAAATCCAACTTATTGGCACCCTAGTCAACGCGCAGAAATTATGAATGAATTCGTAGCGAAATTCAATCCTTTGATTGAAGCCGGCCGGGGATAGGTAACTAATATTTTTTTGCAGGCGTACCGCTCAAGTGTCGCCGCATGCGCATCCCCCCCCCGACCCGCGCGCCCTTCGACCCGAGTACCGTGTCCCGCGGCGTCTTTGATCTCTCTCCAAGTCTCCAGTCCACTGCGATTAGTCATAGCGTGACGTCGATCCCTGTTTTTTCCGCGTGTGCTTCAACCGCCCAGTGATTGTTTTCATAATGACGTATGAATACTCCAACGTCGAGTAGCTTACCATGATGAGGTATTATTTTTTGTCTGGTGAAAATTTAAATGGTGCAAGTCGAATGTACGCCGACGAAGAACACCTACAATCCCTTAGATATAACGGTATCCCTGCCCTCTGGATCCCCAGCACAGACTTGATACTCCGGACTTGTCAGCGGTTACTTGACCAAGGTCAGTTTCACCTTCAACATTCTATGGAGCGACGAGTCCATATTTACCCGCGTTGGTATCTACAACGTACACATCAAGTTCGATTCAGTGTGAATCACTGAATCGAACTTGATGAGCGTGTTCTTTTATTTTATGTGGGTTTTGAAAACTCCACCAGTGCTCATTGTGTATCGTGATCGTGTATTATCGCGGCCCAAACATTCAGTTTGGGCCGCGATAATATACGATCGCATAGGTAATTGGTCCAGTTTGGATCGAAGGTCGATTGACAGGGAAAACGTATCGTGACATAATACAGTCCGTTATCGACACAATGTTGGAAGACGTTCCTCTGCATTATCTGCGGGACATGTACTTCCAGCACGACGGATGTTAAAGCGTTAAAACCCTCAAAATACAGATGAATGTGAGTGATTGTTATAAGAATTTAACATCAACAGGTTTGTTTACATTTCTATCAAAGCTTTACTGACCTGACAAGACGTAATTTATTTGGTTTACGGTTTCAAGACACGCGTCACTGTGTATCAAATTATTTGCCTACTAAAACTACATACAGCAAGATTACGTATGTAGGTATACGTGCAAATGTGTGCGTGAGTGTGTGGAGATCAGCCGCAAAGATGTAGAGCGAAATTAATGCTAGTGTCTCGCTCACACTATCGTCATGCTCCATTCATAGGCAATCGCAGCTTACGCCCATTTACGTGTCCCTTCGTCCAGCATACTCACCATGGAATCCTGATATTTCACTATTACCTATTTTGGCTATTATTCGTTTTACGCGAGTGCCGTAGGGTGTCTTCTTTTTCATGTATTTTAAGGATATTCGGAACTTTTTCTATATCAATGCTACCAGGCAAAGGTTAGCGCATATGAGTTCTAATCTACTTACACAACATGCCATATTGTTGTCCAGACGCTAAAAAAAATCAGCCGGTATGTATGTTCCCCGATTACTCGAAGATGGATGGACCGATTTGGATTTTGTTTTTTTTTGTTTGAAAGGTTATACTTCCCAGGTGGTCCCATGATCATCAAGTCAGGATCTGATGATGGGATCCTGGAGAAATAGAGAGAACTCTTCAAATTTTATAGGCACAGGAAGCGATTTAGCAATTTTTTGGAAGAATACTTTCTCGTAGTGGTCTCATTTCAATTTGGTGAAGATCTGATGAAGAACTTTGGAGATAGGCAACGGAACTCCTCAATAAATGATAGCAAATGGACTGGGATTGCTGAAATCCCATGTCTGTCTATTGCTTACACCAGTTCATAACATAACATCACGCCGGTATGCTGTGAAGGGGTAAGCACATGTGAACCACTAAAAAGTGGAAAATAAAAACTTTTTTCAAAAAAAACAACCGACTTCCAAAAAAACACTACAAAGTGAAAAATAACTTTAATTTCGGAAGGCGGTGACAAAAAATTCAAATACAGCTCCAAAGACACCGACTTCCGAAATTAAAGTTATTTTTCACTTTGTAGTGTTTTTTTGGAAGTCGGTTGTTTTTTTCTGGAAAAAGTTTTTTTATTTCCAAACTTCAGTACACGTTACATCAGAGACTATGCTAGATGGTGACCTCATTATTTTTCCGTGCGAGGCAACGAGTGTACGCGCTCCTACCTTTTTTTTTTTTTTTTTTTTTTCAGGGTGGGAAATCATCTAATGACTTCTCCCGCTCTGGGTGGAGCAGGAGGGCGTGTCAGACTTTTACTGACTAAAACCCACCCGTGTTCCCTCAGTTGCCTGTGTGCCAGGGGCGACGGTATCTCTTTCGAACAACCCGCACCCCTGGCAGGCATCGGCTCTTGCGGACCCCACCAGTCCGGCGCACCAGGACACATGGCACGCCGTGACCACCCCAGGAACCAAGTAGCACAAGGGCCCTAGACTACCCTGGCACCCTTGGCACCCTTGGTCCCCCTGCGACGGGTCAGCGCAGTGGCCCCGCCGCCTACCACTTCTCGGCCGCAGAGGATACCTACCTTCGGTTGATTGTTCTGATTTTGGTTCAGCTTACGTTACGCGATCTTTAACTTGGCTTGGTTCTATTTATTATATATTAATTCCCAAGATTTAAGAAGTCCACAGACCAATGCAGGTCAAAGACATCTTTATTTATTTATTGACGACTAACTTCCACCCGCGACTTCGCCCGCCTGGTATGTCGATAAAAAGTAGCCTATGTCTTACCCCAGGGCTTAAAGTATCCCCATACAAAATATCATCATAATCATCATTTCATACAGACAGACAGTATTTTTGTTATACCTATATAGGATATCCAATGCGCAAACTGTGAATTCAGCATGTCATTGTAGACCTCAGCTCAGAAATTTTTCGTCGGTTAAACAAAAATATCAGCTGTTCCATAAATTTTGACCGCGTAGGTATTGCACTTTTCTATGAAACAGCTGTTTTTTTTGTATAACTGACAAAAAATTTCTGCTCTGGGGGGTCTAGAATGATATGTTGAATTCATGGCTACAGTTTGCGCACTGGATAAAAACTTTTACTGTGTACTGTAAATACTTTTTCGAATTCCCATGTAATAGCATGTAATAGAGGCGAATGTGGGTCTACTAAAGCTACACCTCTGCCCAACCTTCCAGGGAAACAAGGCGTGTAGTTATGTGTCATGTAACCAAACTAAAAGTGGAAAATAATTTCTAAAAAAATAATTTTCATGTAAAAAACCGGCCAAGTGTGAGTCGGACTCGCGCACGAAGGGTTCCGTACCATAATATATAAAAACGACAAAAATATTACATTTGTTGTATGGGAGCCCCCTTAAATATTCGTTTTATTTTAATTAAATTATTTATTTTTAAAGTGAATATATAATATAACTAAATATTCTATGAATATTTCAAGCGCCTACCCTGTTGCCGTTATCAATATCGAGCAAAACCGAGTAAAAACATCACGTTTGTTGTATGGAATTTTTTAGTATTTGTTGTTATAGCGGCAACAGAAATACATCATCTGTGAAAATTTCAACTGTCTAACTATCACGGTTCATCAGATACAACCTGGTGACAGACGGACAGACAGACGGACAGCGCAGTCTTAGTAATAGGGTCCCGTTCCGTAAAAAGCGTGGAGTGGTTTTTTAACCGACTTCAAAAAGGAGGAGGTTATCAATTCGTCGGAACCTTTTTTTTTTTATTTTTTTTTTTTTTTTTTATTTTTTTTTTATGTATGTTCCCCGATTACTCGAAGATGGCTGGACCGATTTGGATTTTGTTTTTTTTGTTTGAAAGGGTATACTTCCCAGGTGGTCCCATGATCATCAAGTCAGGATCTGATGATGGGAACCTGGAGAAATAGAGAGAACTCTTCAAATTTTATAGGCACACGAAGCGATTTAGCTATTTTTTGGAAGAGTACTTTCTCGGAGTGGTCTCATTTCAATTTGGTGAAGATCTGATGAAGAACTTTGGAGATAGGCAACGGAACTCCTCAATAAATGATAGCAAATGGACTGGGATTGCTGAAATCTCATGTCTGTCTATTGCTTACACCAGTTCATAACATAACATCACGCCGGTATGCTGTGAAGGGGTAAGCACATGTGGACCACTAAAAAGTGAAAAATAAAAACTTTTTCCAAAAAAAAAACAACCGACTTCCAAAAAAACACTACAAAGTGAAAAATAACTTTAATTTCGGAAGGCGGTGACAAAAAATTAAAATACAGCTCCAAAGACACCGACTTCCGAAATTAAAGTTATTTTTCACTTTGTAGTGTTTTTTTGGAAGTCGGTTGTTTTTTTTTTGGAAAAAGTTTTTTAATGGCTCTACTTTTATCTGTATCTGTCGATAAAATATTCACATCAATCACCCCACGCATTTATTAATTTAGAATTTTAGAATTTATTAATCACTCTATCCTATTTTTATTATTTTCTAGTTATTATTATTTATTTATAACTAGCTTTAGCTAGCGGTTTCGCCCGCTTGGAGGTCGAAAATTATCGCAGGAGAATGTAATGCCGAGATAAAAAGTATCCAATGTGTTAATCCGGCACCCTAATTGCGTAAAATACGATCAATCATAATCCGTTTCATTTTGACATTCCAACAATATTCATTGCGCTATTTACATTGTTCAGCAGACACATTTTACGAACATTTTAAGCAATGGATGAGCAGCCTGTTTCAAAATTATTCAGATTATGATTTTTATCGTTCGTAGAGGTATATTCATAAACATTGATTAAAGTTATGAGATGTTTACTTTAATTAAACGCCAAAAATATATGGTTAATCGGTCGCTAATCATTACTTAACTTTAAGTAACGTTTATAAATAAAGGAGTAAATCCCTAATAATATTATAAATGCGAAAGTAACTCTGTCTGTCTGTTACGCTTTCACGTCTAAACTGCTGAACCAATCGTCATGAAATTTGGCAGAGATATAGCCTGGGATATGGAGACGGACATGGCTACTTTTTTACGCGTTAACTGACATCCACGCGGGCGGAGCCGTAGGGCAAAATTTAGTTTTAAATATTTCCCTAAATCGTGTCGTAGGTACTTACCTATTGTAATGGGAAAACATTTTTATTCTTGCCCAACTTGTGAAATAAAAAATGTATTAGACACATATTTTAGTGACATATTATGTACTTACCAGTTTTAATTGACATGTCATTTTTTGTAACAGAATTGCAACACATCAAACATGCGTAATAGGGTCAGTTGAGTCAGTTCACACCGAGACGCAACGCGACGCGACGCTGCGCGCACTTTTTAAGATCACGATACAAAATAGATCTTATTTACTTCACAGTAATGTATACGGGCTGCACAACACGGTGCATCTCAGCGTTCTTCGACACGGTTGCGCGCTCGTAGTGAAATTATACCTTTTCGTGAAGTTCGATGATATACTACCCAAATGTCCTTTCTTTGGTATTGTTCGTCAAATCTTTGAGCTCCTCAAGTTCTGAGTTGAGCTGCATGATTACTCTTAAATGCGTGCACTGATTGGACAGGTCCACTCAATCTGTGTGGTTCTTTCCTCAAAAGACCTTTTCAGACACCAATCCACATGGTCTTCACATGATCTGACCAAAAGAGACTGTGACCTCTGAGTTTCTTTCGGCCTTTCTTCTCAGAGTAGTCAGATAGGAAACGCCGACCTCATCTAGTTTAAAAAAAATATGATTGACGTGTAAAAGTGTTTGTACAACTACAAACCTACTTACAGAAATAAAATCATTTATCATTTACCATATTCTGTTGCTATCTTAAAAAGTAAGCGTCGCGTCGCGTCTCGGTGTGAACTGACCCTTAACGACCACGCGGTATTTTGTGGTAACATGTGGTCACCACGTGGTCAGAATCTATATTTTATAACACAAATATAACATTAAGGTTTAGCCCATTTTTTTATTATGGCATTTCCAAAAATATGTGGAATATGACTAAAGCTAATAAAAATTCTAATAACAAAAAAGTGAAAAATAAAAACTTTTTCTAAAAAAAAAACAACCGACTTCCAAAGGTCGACTAATTTTCATGTCACCGACTTTCGGAAGTCGGTGACTGTGACATGAAAATTAACATACTTATACAAAGTCACCGACTTCCGAAATTAAAGTTTTTTTTTTCACTTTGTACCTAGTGTTTTTGTGGAAGACGGTTGTTTTTTTTGGAAGAAGTTTTTATTTTTGACATTACAAACAGACTCATCAATTTTGTTGACAGACACGATGCGGCGGCCGCGTTGCGACTCAACTTTTTATAGAAACTGTTCTACAATAGTCGCGTCGCGCCTGTCTGCGGGAGCTGTAGATAACAAAACGTACCTACTACTACGTTGCAACGCTGATAACGAAACAACTTTGACCTAAATTACAGAAAAACAAAGTGATTATGTTAAAAAATGTGGCTAAGTTCGAACGCAAGTTTTAATAAAAACGGTTCTGTAAGTATCAGGAAAAGTTTTTTATTTTTTTATATCATTCTAGACTCCCCAGCGCAGAAAATTTTCGTCGGTTATACAAAAAAAAACAGCTGTTCCATTCATTTTGACCGCGGGCACTTTTCTATGAAACAGCAGATTTTTTACACGCTTTATATTAGCTCGGGTTGTATGTATGTATGTAACGGAATCTTTGAGCGCGATTTTGACCCACTTTAAACGGTCAGATTTCATTGAAACTTTGTAAACTTGTCGAGGACCGATGACAATTCAATAGTTTAAAAAAAATTGAGAAAAAAAACACGTTTTTGTAGTTAGCAGAACTAAAAAATAGAAAATAAATAATAGTTTAAAAAACTAAAAACACGCTTTAAAAACCAAACTAAAAAAGGAGAAAATAATTTAATTCAATTAAAAAGCGTGGGGTGCTTGACATTAATTGATTATTAAAAAAATACCTCAAAAAGCACCCCACGCTTTTTAATTGAATTAAATTATTTTCTCCTTTTTTAGTTTGGTTTTTAAAGCGTGTTTTTTAGTTTTTTTTATTTTGTATAACCTATGAAAAATTTCTGCGCTGGGGGTCTAGAATGATATGCTGAATTCATGGTTGCGGTTTGCGCACTGAATAAAAATTTATCCTGTACAAATGAATTTAAGCAGTTAATGTTTCACCTTCTTTCTTTTAGCTAAGAGGATATTATTATCAAATTAGCTTTTAAACTCGGAAATTATACCAAGGGAACGTACTACCGGGATAAAAATTGTATTATTAATTAAAACAATAATCAAGAGGCTCTCTTTGCGCGTCTGGATCAAGGGCTTGATTCAGAAAGCAGTACTCCTAGACACGGCACGCATAGTCAGGAGGTTCCTTTCTCTAGAGCCCTGACCACCGACATCTTGGACCCTGCTCCTGATGCAGATGGGCCACTATTTTTATACTTTTAAATGTTTAAGTATGATTTCTGTAAAAATATTTAAAAATAAACCAAATAATTATGTATGAAAGAAAATAAAAAATTAATCCAGATTGTAAACTATCTGTGTGCCAAATTTCATACAACTCTGTTCATTCATTCTTTTTTTGCATTTGTTCAAAAATAAAAGTAGGTAGGTAACTAATACCTACATAATGTAATAAAAATATATTTGTGTGTAATTATTAGTGGGCCAGTGAGGGGCTAGTAAAAAAAATATAATTGGGTGTAATTATTATTATTTTTGGGGCGGAATTTGTTTAGTTCTGACACAATGGAGTTTTAATGTGCCATTCTCCAGGCTCTTGTACAGACGCCAGCACATAAAACTATACCAAACTGTCAAATTTTTCACACGGACATGAACCTAATTCTTTTCGAATAAAGTTGAAAATCTATCAAAGAAATTTGACAGATTGGGGTAGCTTGATGTGCTGGCCTCTGTACCTGCAAAAAGAACATTGTCATCTGCTCATCTCATTCAGATGTTGCTTCGGAGTTCAGATGTTGCTTATCTGAAATAAAGATTATTTTAGAATAGGATAGAATGATGCACCCGAGTTTCCGTTTAGAAGTAGACACACAGATACCATATTGTTTCAAGCTTCTTCGGAACCCTAAAAAATATTTAAGTAATTTACAATTATCAGTCAAAATGTTCAGGTCTCTTCTGATAACATTTAAACTTGTGTGGTAAATAAAAACATTGTAAATAATAGTCATAACATTACAATGAAAACTGAAAAGGTCACGTAACCTCTATGATGGAAAAGTTACATGTTACAGAATAAACGCAATACCTAAAAGTAGTACATATGTCCGTAATTGACTACTGAAACGATTTCAGTAACTTTTAATCTGAGTATTTTTTGTTTTTCAAAAAATATGTATCTTGCCAAACCGACCGCCGATTGAGTCAATGAAAATTCAATCTTATATATCGAGGCTATAAGACTCAATTTTAATTGCTGGCATCAAGACATTTTTCTTAATAATAACAGTTAGCTTTAAAAACATAAGTTTTGGTACAATACTCTAGTTGGGGCATATGAGGTGTTGCGTTAATTATGTTATACGTTGTATGAGCTCGTTTTCATTTACACTAGAAAATATCAAATGAACACCAGAATTTTATTTCACTGTGCATTGTTGTCCTTATTCCAATGTACAGGGTCTAATTATATCAGCTGGCGATACTTTACTCCCGTGTTGGATGTATCGACAACATCAAAAACGAAGACCCGAAAAAAAAAAATCTATTGTCGAAGGTGTTGTGAATGCCAGTAATCGGTCAGCTGTTTATTAACTTGTCGTAGAACATACTTAGATATTTTTTACGAATTCCCAAAAACCATGACATGACGGTCGTTTGGTTCCCTAATGTTTGGTTCCTATAAACAAAAACTGATTGTTTTGCTAATCAAAATGGTAGCATATTTTGTTTTTCCAAACTGTGCAAATAAATAATTTCGTAAGCGAATTTTACCTGTGATAGCTACTTCAAAATAGGAGAGGGTCGGTCTACTATGTGAAGGTCTACTCTTTTACATATTGTAAATGAGAGAACGTTGTAGGCCTTACAGATTGTAGATTTGTAGACGATTTTCTATTCTTTATTTTCATTCCTCTAAGTACCTGGTACTTATTGACTGGCCTGCACTGTCCTCCCATACCTATTATCACTGTTATTTGAAAACATTGTAAAAGCCAATTATTTTTTAAAGAGTTACCGTGGAGTTTCTTGCCGGCTCTTCTCCATAGGAAGCGACAAATTGGAACCGTGCACCTAGCTTCTGACGTTTCTAATGTGCCCATGCAGGTTTGTGTGAAATAAAATATTTTGATTTTGATTTTGAGGTCTTTGCTTCGATATTAGTAAAGAAGCAAAAGTCTTAATTTTAACTTTTAAAAGTGTCTGTTTTTTTTTTTGGGTGGGAAATCATTAAATAACTTCTCCCGCTCTGGGTGGAGCAGGAGGGCGTGTCAGACTTTTACTGACTAAAACACACCCGTGTTCCCTCAGTTGCCTGTGTGCCAGGGGCCGCGGTATCTCTTTCGAACAACCCGCACCCCTGGCAGGCATCGGCCCTTGCGGACCCCACCATATATGTGTCTGTAAATTATGAGAATTGGCCATTTGTACATGTCATTTAAAGTTTTTAATAAAGTTGGAATGATTTTCTTTTTCTGTTTTATTACTTTTCGAAATCGAGAAATTAGATGGAAACTTTACCCAGAAGTTGGATACATCTGACGTTAACATCTGATTTTGGCATCTGTTGGGTATTGCCAGCATAGTTTTGACCCTGAATATTGCGGTCAGTGCCATTTCTTTTTCTTGCCCTTAGCGTTGAACTTTTTCGTAGGTTATTTAAAAAAAAAATCTGTTCCATAAATAGTGACCGCATAGGTTGCACTTTTCTATGAAACAGCTGATTTTAGTGTTGAAAACCGACGAGAAATTTCTACGTTACAATCAAAATTAAGCATAATTTTTATTTTCCTGTACCTACCTATTCTCAATTCAGTACAGATCGCGGCACGTAAGTTGAACCAATTTTGTTTCAACTTACTTGCCGCGATACGTGATTTATTTCCATCAATGACTATGCTAGAGGTTGACCTCATTCTTATCCTAGCGAGGCAACGCGTGTACGCGCTCCTACCTTCGGTTGTTTGTTCTGATTTTAGTTCGACTTACGTGTCGCGATCTATAAGATGGCTTGGTAGGTACTATTTTAAAGTGAAACTTTTATTACATCGTCTCAAACTTTTTCGTCTGTGTGTTGCATGTCGCGTGACGTGTCGCGTGACGGTCGGCCGCGGAGTAGGGATAAAGTGAAAGGCGCTCGTCAGAGCAGCCGAGGCCAATATGGCGGCGCCTATAGTTTGCATCAGCTGACCGTGTAGTTTTTAGTTAAATGTCTATAATGTGAAAAAAAGTTTCACTTTTACGGTGGTTTCATAAAACCACACAAGTTTTATTATTATTTCCCAAGATTTCAGAAGTCCACAGTGCAGGTCAAAGATATCTATATTTATTAATTGACGACTAATTTCCACCCGGTTGTTTGTTCTGATTTTGGTTTAACTTACGTGTCGCGATCTATAAATATATATATATAATATCCTGAATGCAATGTTTTCCGGGAAAAAAAATACGGTAAAACCACGGAAATACAGTGGAAATAAATAAATACTGTGGCAACTTTAGGCATAATGACGAAACCTAACTAAAGTCATAAAATCGACTACTTTAATTAATTATAACCTCTGTTATCGAAGTCAACGAAATAACTGGTCACTGTGACTCAAGCAATGACTTGAGATATTTTTTGTTGACTGTTTCTGATTAATAATGAATCCGGTTTTGATCTATTAAGATTCTAGATTCGACTACTGTGTATTTTAGTTTCAATCAGGTTTTTTTGTAGAGTAAAAAACGACGTAGTTTCATTTCATCGTCATTTTTAATAGTCACCACGTGGTAAATATTTGGCTTATAGGATAAGTCGCACGCATTTACTAGCCCGGAGCGGGCGAATCGACAACTCCAGAAATTCGTATTAGTCAATGGCATGTTTTGAATTTTATACAATGAGAAAAGGTCACTGCAAGTACCTGCAATAAAGTTCATACTCCTATGACAACATTGATTTTTGTACGATGACGATTCGGTATGGAAGCGTATCGAATGGTTGTGAATAGCTAGCTATCCTGATCAAAATTACCAGTGGTGGCCTTCTCTCGTGTCAGCACGCTCGAACCTTTCTATCATAACTAGAAAACAATATATTATTTAATTAAGATCATGCTGTACTATGGAAGAGCAGACTCCAAACACGAAACCCTTTCTTGTAAACTGATGCATAAATAAAAAGAGTTTATTTAAATACAAGCTGATCCGACAGACGTCTTAAGGTGAACCTAGTCCACATTTATTGCATACAAACTTCGGGAGTGTTTTACTCCGCTGTCTGACATGGCACATCCAAAGTAAAATATGATATCGTTTTGTCTCATTACTAATATTGTCGGTACGGAAACAGAATACTAAAATAAAAACCCATTAACAAGTTAGGAGCCAACAAAGATTAGTTTTTCTTGCTAATTTTACTTGACTTTGGCTGTGTTTAAGTAATAAAAGAAGTGTAAAATGTCCAAAACCAAGTCGGTACCGACAAAATTCAATTATCGAAAAGTTCAATAAACTTTATTGGTTATTGATTTATGCATTAGCTTTTTCATAAAACCCGGTCTTCCAAAGGAATTTTCTTAATTTTTTCGCGAATTTTTTATAATAGTAAATAACGTTGCGCGTGTAGACTACCGTCATCGTCGTCGTGTGCTCATCACTGATAGGTACTATCTCTGCCGGACACGAAGCCTGGTGAGACAGCGTGATTTTCAGCCAGGCCCACCAGTGAGTTCGAGCCCGCGACTAGGTTCCCCTTAACTGGTTACGTCTTTCAATGACTTGAATGTGCCCTGGCAGCTGAGAGTATGTCATGCTCACTCAAATGTCTCGCTGGTGGTGGCGTGTGTGTCCCTTCAAAATGGTTGAGCTGAATGGTGCTGATCCATACGTCATGCTCGTGAACGGGCGCCGCCAGTAGGGACTGGTCATCTCTTAGCTGCCACGGCCTATTTGAATTTCTAAATTGTCATAGGATTTTTGTTTTTAATTAAGGATGCTTTTAATGTGCACGTCTTTTTACATTGTTCTCACATTGATAATTTGAACATAAATGATGTAAGTAACCTACTTTCTGTAACAAATTGTTAATAACAATATTATGATTTAAAAAGAGTATTCATGGAGTTTCTTGCCTGTTCTTCTCCATAGGTACCTACGCTTTGGAATGGGCAACTAGCTTCATCTTTCCGACTCTTTGACAATTCAAAAGTGCCTGTAATTGGTTTATTTGAAATAAATGCTTTGAGTTACGTGAAGCAAAAAATTTGCACACCATTTCACGAAAATTACTTGGACGGACAAGTATGTTAGGCACAGTTAAATTTCTTTGGAGGTGTGCAGAAAGCCAATATTTTAATTTTAAACGAATTATGGTTTAAGTTCAACCACTGAGCGACCACTAGATAATATAACAATTGCATCCTGTGACAGACCTGTCAGACTACACCTTGTGAAGTCAACAGCCCTTTTCCCTTTGTTCGCCGAGAGCTTAAATAAATTATGTATGACAGTTCAACAATACAATAAAATAACTTGGTTCTCATAACATCGGCTTTATTGTAACGAATAAGTAATTCTGAAGCTGCCAGCTTGGGTAACAGTCCAACGGTTAAGAGGTAAAAGGACGTGCGATTCTCCATACAAATATATTCCCCTTTTTTCTGCCTGAATAATGCCTCTAGAGCAATATTTTTTTTTTCATATAATCAAGGTCTGCTGTAAACACCGTCCCTGTCATTTTCTTTTTTTCAGCAACTAATTAGTAAAGAAAATATGACCCTCTAAAAATTACAAAAAGTGCCCTATTTTTACCGCCGTGATTAGAGTACCTACTACTAGACACACGGAAGAGAAAAAACATGGAACTGCAAAGTAGGCGTGGCACGCGTGCCACAAATAAGCGCTGTTACGCGTAGTTGGTCCCAGTCGTGTTCTGACATCGCGTCGAGTCACTAGTCTCGCGACAAATTTAATTTTCCGTAGCTATGCCGTATTGTTCCATTTTGGAGTGCAAAAATGATAGTAGGAGAATAAATCTTAAAAATTGAGGTGTTTCGTACCATCGATATGTACGGTTTTATTTGTTTTCTAATAAAATCTTAGTTATTTTCAATTTACTAATAATTTAATATAACGTCTGGTTAAAATCAACCTTACATGATTAAAATAAAGTTTATTTTAGATTGATTGTATTCTCTATTTCATTCTGGAAAGTACTTCGCTACTCAATTAGTGATGCAGTCGGGTCGGATGTTGGTTTTATCGATGGATATCGATAAAAGAAAATTAGTCATTTAATATTTATTGCAAAATAACATTACAATACCACTATAGGTCGCTTAACATTCATACACGAAATTTATTTTAAGAAGTGTATTATGTTGCATAGATGCTTTATAGCAAAAATGTAATCAAACTTTTACCTAATAACGTAATTATTATAATTTTAATGATGCCTGAGACGTTGCATTGCATTGACTAATCGGTCATTTCGGTGTGTAAGATCATTCAGTCATCAAACCGCCTCAATGACAGTACAACAAATATTTCAACGCCACTCCAGTGCCACTGAACAGTTCACCGTTTTCGAAAATCATTAAGTTTTTTAATCAAGTCAGTTATCATGTTTTATTATTATCACTTAAAAATATGGATTGAATTGAAATTAAATTAAACACAGTAATATTTTTTTCTCCTGTTCATTGTTTTATTGGTATTGTTTTCAATAGTATTATTTTTATTTCAGTCATTTATTTTATTTTCAAATAACACTACGTTATTCTTCCTACAGTTTTATTACTGAACTCTCAACAAGACACCCAATTTTTAGTTTAATTTGAAAAAAGTATCTATCGATATCGATAACCTAATTAAAAATGCAATGCATCTGCACTGGTGCGGCCCTAATCGAGTAGCAATAGATATCGACCTATGACGCAAATGTCGACCTTATATTTATCACATTTAAGTTTAAAATTGGGACCACTGAAAATACTGCCATCTATGGTCGAGTAGCGGAATTTACTCGGCAATCGAATCTAGTTTGACTTTAGATTACAAAACGTTGTAAATACTTTCTGAGCTAAAGCAAAATAAATCCTATCTATAGAGCCTGAAGGTTTATTTCCAGATGAAGGATCTGTGGCTTATGTTAGTTTTGACTAAAACTAAAACGACAAATCAAACGAATTGTTTATTTGTAGTGCATTATATGATTATCGGTTTATGTGTGTGAGTTTGGCGACAACGGTTCCTATAGTAATTTTGTTGCATTGCAGTTCCACCTGTTTTTTTTCTTCCGTGACTAGACAAGTTAGAAAAGTTTTTAAATAAAAAAAAATATATAGGAACCTAAAAATACTCTTTCTTAAAATGTTAATGTAAAAAATAATTGAATCGGCTCAGTTTTCGAGGAGAAAAAACGGGAATACGAAACGTCGATCTCGTCAAAAAAAATGTGTTAATTTCGGTCTGAGATGCAGCTGTCCCTATTACACACTACGGGGGCAGCGCGACGGCAATAGTTTCTTCAAATATCTATTTTTCAAATTCCTCGCAGGCTCCGTCCCCTCTTAATAAAGAAAAGAAAGAATTTAAAAAAAAACTGATTTATTTGTCAAAGTAACGCGTGCATACAAAATGATAAGATCACATAAAAAATACCGGGCAAGAGCGAGCCGGACTCGCACACGAAAAACGCCAAAAAAATCACGTTATTTGTATGGAGACTCTTTCATTTATAACTTTGTTTTTATAGCAGCAGATAGAAATACTCATTCTGTGAAAATTCAACTGTCAATCTCTATTACGGATCATGAGAGACAGTCCGCTGACAGACAGACGGACGGAGGTACAGTGGAGGCTTAGGGTTCCGTTGGTTTCCCTTTCGGGTACGGAACCTTAAAAAAATAAAAAACAAAACAGATCCATACCTAGCTAGTATTAGCGGGTGACTTTTAGCCTTCTTATAAGGCCCATTGTGAGCGACCACGTTTCAGTGCCACTGGCAACACGCACTGGTCAAGGATTTTCATCTTGAAACACTGCGGTATGTGGGACGAGAAGATAGAGTAGGTATAGAGTACTTTGGTATTACCAAATACCACCCCTGAAAATCAGCACTGTGCGATGCGACTGCAGAAACGACGTACCTACGAAAATCAAGTCAGGATTTTTAAGGTGCACACTCACTGGCGAAGAACGAAATGCTTTGAATTTCGATTCGCCTTGATTCAATGACACTAGATACTAGATAGTATAATTATATATATTTTAGAAGTATGTATGTATATTAGTATGTATATTATATTCTCATATTATGTGTGTATATTTTTAAATTAGAATTTAATTTGTACTTTTATGATTTCCCTTCTACTGTTATTACACGCGTTGTCTACATCTCTGTTATCTTCTCTCCTATCGCAGGTGTGCTGGAAGAGATTTCTGTAGAAATAAGCATTACCTATGTACGTATTTTTCTGTTCCTTTCTTCTTCTCTTTATATGTGTGTGCATAAATGGTTAAATAAATACTTTAAAACTTTCGGTATGCATTTCTGCATTTCGAGTGCTAAAATACGCGACGCGTGCATGAGCCCCTCAATCACTGAACTCCCCTCAATTTTATTGTTACTCGCACCCCTGTGCGGGTAACAATAAAATTAAACAAAGGGGGAAAACGGGTCGATAATATTGCAAAAATACGCGAGAGTTAACCAGTATTATTATTTACTAGTTGCCCCGGCGAACTTCGTACCGCCTCAGAATCAATTAATGTTGTGTTAACCTATTTGCAAAACATCTTTACTCATTTCGTATGATCTCCTACAAAGTTACGACAACCTAATACTTCGAAGGCACAGAGCGTTTTCTAACTGACACACCTACGTTAGGTCCTACCTAGTAATGACAACCTGGTACTTCGAAGCCATAAAGCATTTTCTAGCTGACACACCTATGTTAGGTCCTACCGAGTTATGATAACCTGGTACTTCGAAGGCATAAAGCGTTTTCTAGCTGACACACCATTGTTAGGTGAGAGCTCCTACTTATGTCACGTCACACGGGAACGCGGTCGAACGGGAATGGCAAATTTTTCAATCGTCATTATGAAAAAAAAAAAAAAAAAGTTTCCTATGTCCATCTACTGGTTCTAAGCTACCTCCCCACCAATTTCCAGCCAAATCGATTCAGGCGTTCTTGAGTTATAAGTAGTGTAACTAACACGACTTTCTTTTATATACAGGGTGATTGGAAGATGGGTGCAAAGCTTTAAGGTGAAGATAGTATAGACAATTTAGAACCATTTAAGCCATGGTTGTCTTAGACGAAGTCTTACCAATTTTTTTTTTTTTTTAATAAGGTTTAAAAGACATATTGTACAATTTTTTTATTTTTTCTGAGCTTTAAATGTCTGTAAAAAAAATGTCTAATGACACAGAAGCCTAAAACATGTTTTGCTTGATTGCTTACACATTACTTTAATTAAATAAATATATTTTTTTTTCATTTATCATTCAATTTGGCCATAATTATGCAGTTTACATTAAATTTTGAGAATTTCCGAAAAAAAACTAAAAAATTTGGTTAAAAATATTTGGTAAGACTTCGTCTAAGACAACTACCATGGCTTAAATGGTTCTAAATTGTCTGTACTATCTTCGCCTTAACGCTTTGCACCCATCTTCCAATCACCCTGTATAGATAGATTACAAACCAAATGTTGCCCGCGAGTCAGTCTGCGTGTATTTTATATTTCACTAGTTTCTGGCCGCGGTTTTGGCCGCGTGGATGTCGGTCATTGTCCCACGAGAACTTGCTACCGGGATAAAAAATAGCCCTTGTTTCTTCTCATAACATCAGTTACCTGCCAGTGACACTACGCAACGGATTTCAATGTGGTTTGCATCATTATATTGAGAAATTATGCCGGAAAGTTTATACTTATAATACACTAGCTGTGCCCGCGACTTCGTCCGCGTGGAATAGTGTCTTTGAGTCTTTGTATCTTGTCGCAAACTTATAAAACATTCTCATAAACCTTACATATTTCCATACAAACTTTCATCCCCTATTCCCTATTGTTATTTTACAACCTTGAGGGTAAAACTTTTACAAACTTTGAATGTCATATTCATTTATATCGAATCAACAGCCTAAAAAATAAGCTTCAAGCTTCTCGCTCTAAAAATGACGATACTTCCATACAACTTTTCATCTCCTCTTTTCAACCCCTTACAACCCTTTTTTCGCATTAAAAAGTAGCCTATGTCCTTTCTCAGGCTGTAGACTATCTGTGTACCAAATTTCATTTAAATCGGTTCAGTAGTTTTGGCGTGAAAGCGCGACAGACAGACAGTTACTTTTGCATTTATAATATTATTTAAGTAATGTTTTTTTGTGTTCCGTGTGGTACCGGACGTAAAGAATTACACCATCTCGTTTCTTCCCGTGGGTGTCGTAAAAGGCGACTAACTGACTAAGAGACTTACTAGAGAATGGGCAGCAGCGTTCTCTATGCATTTTACCACCTTAATGCGATCGCGATTATGGCAAACCCCACAAAAATGCTTTGGGCCTATTTCCAGCAGTTGACGTCTTCGGCTGAAATGATAATGATGACATTAATTTAAAACTTACTACATATTAATATAATCTCTATGTTTTGACCGTGTCCGTGGATGGGCGACCATCTTTGCATGACACCTCTCTGTTTTTGACAGTCGCGACTGACAAAGATCCACGATTGACAGCCAAGACCAACGACCATAGTCTTACCAAGGAGTACCGTGTTACTCAGTAACTGGGTTGTAGGGGTCAGAGCTGCATCCGGTTAGATTGGAAACCGACTCTAACATAGTAGGAAAAGACTAGGCAGATAATAAATACTATCTCGTAAATGTATGCGCTATGAGTTGCTACTCGCCCAGTTACAAAATGCAGTGATTTGGTAATTATTGTATGTGTTTGGCAACTGCCTGAGCGTAGTTAGAACCGTCTACAGCAGTTATTAGAATGCTGACGCTCTGAGTATTTGAAATTGTTAGTATTTTATTTCAATTATTTGGAAGCAAAATCTTACAAAGTGTTACAAATTATGTTTTTAGCACCATTTTTTTTACTACATATTTCATAAAAAAGTTATTCAATTCGATATGAACTTAGAGGGTTGTGTTGGTGAGTGACGGTCTCGAATCATAATTATTTTGTTCAACTTAAAACCTGCAAGTTGAAAAAAAATAAGTGACAAAATTAGCATTTCGCGGGTAACGCGCCCATTCACACTAGCGTTTATCCGGCGTAGGCGTTCGATGAACGTATAGACAAACGCTAGATTGAAGGGGCTCTAAGAGACAAAATGTTACGAAAACATTTTCTTTTGTTGATAATAAAATACGAAACACGTCCTGATTCTCATGTCTCTATTGTTATATTATTTTGTTCTGAAAATATAAGAAATATTCATGTGACTAAATATATTTACTTGAGTAATATTGTTTTGTTTTATTTACCTCTTCCTAACTAGTTTGTATTATATTGGTAACTGTATCTCTTAAAGAGGAGTTTCTTGCTGGCTCTTGGAACCAATTGGAACCGTGCTTCTAGCTTCTGACTTTTTAACCGACTTCAAAAAGGAGGAGGTTATCAATTTGTCGGAACCTTTTTTTTTTTTGTTTTTTTTTTTTATGTACCTATGTTCCCCGATTACTCGAAGATGGCTGGACCGATTTGGTTTTTTTTTTGTTTGAAAGGTACTACTGGTTATACTTCCCAGGTGGTCCCATGATCATCAAGTCAGGATCTGATGATGGGATCCTGGAGAAATAGAGAGAACTCTTCAAATTTTATAGGCACACGAAGCGATTTAGGTATTTTTTGGAAGATTACTTTCTCGGAGTGGTCTCATTTCAATTTGGTGAAGATCTGATGAAGAACTTTGGAGATAGGCAACGGAACTTCTCAATAAATGATAGCAAATGGACTGGAATTGCTGAAATCTCATGTCTGTCTTCTGCTTACACCAGTTCATAACATAACATCACGCCGGTATGCTGTGAAGGGGTAAGCACATGTGAACCACTAAAAAGTGAAAAAAAAAACTTTTTCCAAAAAAAAAAAACAACCGACTTCCAAAAAAACACTACAAAGTGAAAAATTACTTTAATTTCGGAAGGCGGTGACAAAAAATTAAAATACAGCTCCAAAGACACCGACTTCCGAAATTAAAGTAATTTTTCACTTTGTAGTGTTTTTTTGGAAGTCGGTTGTTTTTTTTTTTTGGAAAAAGTTTTTTTATAAGTGCCCATGTAGGTTTCTCTTCTTAATAAATAAAAAACCTCGTAAAAAAAACTGTTGTAGTTTTTTCTTATTTTCTTTTAAGTATTTATGATGTACAGAGGCCAGCACATCAAGCTACCCCAATCTGTCAAATTTCTTTGATAGATTTTCAACTTTATTACGTAAGCATAAGGTTCATGTTCAATTGGAAAAAAAATACAGTTTGGGGTAGCTTGATGTGCTGGCGTCTGTACATAAGTAATGTCTAATTATTTATATTAAGACCGAAATTGTAATAGGTCATTTACATTTTATGTTATTTTAATTTTTATTATTTAGAACCAGAATACTTGTCAATACGAATCAAACGAGCTTAAATTCGGTGGGTTGTGTAATTTTAGTACATTTTATAACCACCTCCCAGGGTGCCACCTTCTGGCTCAATCATGAGACCCTGGATGGCATCTAGTACCAGCGCCCTTGTCAAGACGAATCAAACGAGCCCAAACTCGATGGGGTTGCGTCGTTTTATTACAAAGTTCCCTTGGCCACCTTCCGAGTCCATCATAAGATCAGCTCCATCTCATAATAATATTATATTGTCATTCGATTTACATACACATGCAAAATTTCAGCTCAATCGGAAACCGGGAAGTGGGTCAAATTCAACTTTCAAGATTTGATACGGAAAAGTAAAAAACTAAAATAAAGCTTGTAATAATAATCAAATGCTGTTCGTTGGTGAGCGAATCACTTTATAAAAGCTGTATCGGTTTGGCTATTTTTTGTTTTAAAATGTATATCTACTAATATTATAATATTATAAAGAGAAAATATTTGATTGTTTGTTTGCATTGAGTAGGCTCCGAAACTACTGAACCGATTTGAAAAATTATTTCACTGTTGGGAAGCTACACTATCCCCGGGTGACATTGGCTATATTTTATCCCCATATTACCACGGGAACGGGAACTACGCGGGAGAAACCGCGGAGCGCAGTAGGTAATAAAATTTCAAAATCGGAAAAACATTTTTAATAGGATTTTTGTATCAACTATTATAACTTGGACAGGACGTCTGTCGGATCGTCTAGCTAGTGTATTTTTTTTTTGAGTTTTGATCTGATTCTGCTTAACCCCTCAAAAATATACGTGACAGTATTCTATGTTACTCTGCTTTAATAGATCACCAAGTTTGAATATTGGTAGGAAGTTTATATAAGGGGGCGTCCATTAATTACGTGAGTAAATTTTGGCGATTTTTCGACTCCCACCCCCGCTCTTGTGAGATATCGTGAGATTTGGCTCGACCCTCCCCCCCCTCCCCATAATCTCACGTGAGATATTTCAAATACGTGGTTTTAGTGTAAAAACGTTAATCTGTGCTTATTTGCGTTGGATTTATGCATTGCATTTGGCTGACTTGGCTGGGCGGTGGCGGTTTAACCATCGAGGAAGTACTGTGCTACTTTGTGGCGTTCGCATAACTGCGATAAATATTATTTTGTAAGATTTTGCCATATGGGTGGAAAAACATGTTGCACATAATTTAACCCGGTTATCTCGTAATGTTACATTGTTTCTTTGCGGAAAAAAATAAAAATTACGTGATATTTACCAAGACCCCCCCTCTCCCCCACGTGAGATTGGGAGAGATTCGATTCGACCCCCTCCCACCCCTAAACGCCTAACGTAATTAGTGGACGCCCCCTAACACAAAGTACGATTTTATTGCGACAGCTCTATTGTTTTGACTGCTTAGCCTTTTATCTGACATAATAAAATGAAGCTGCATGACAGCTATGTAATAATAACTTAAATATTAATTTCAATTGGAGTCAACATTCATTCAATTGAAAGAATGTAGGTAGAATTGTGTTTGTAAACAAAAACCTAATCGTTATAGTGCGCCCAATATATTACACACAACCCATAATGGCGCTGCTGTAGAATAAACTGTCAATTTCAATACATTTTATTACTAGTTCCCAGTTTTGCCGCGGGTCAAAGTATGCTGGGCTTTCTGTACGAGTGTGGTGAATTTCGTTACGTAATATTGGCACAATACCTATTAATTTATTAGGTAATGTTTTGGTATGTAAGGGTGTGTCAACATACTACCGTTACAAATGTTATGGCTAACTTTATTATGATTTGAAAACGACTAGCTAAGGCAAGTGCTAGACATAACAATCCATTAATTTTTTTTAACATTACTCCATTCACAACTTCATTCATAATGTAGTGGACACATTCCATGCTTCTGTAAAACTTTTGAATAGGACAACTTATTTTCAAACATGATGAATGGCTAACTTTATTTCTCCCAAACACCTGTTTTGCACGGCTGTATGGAGCACTACCTTTGCCCGTTGCCTGCCTGTGTTGGTAAATAAGAGCAACCTAAACAGCTGTGTTGTTGCTGTCATCAAGACATTGACATTTATCAGCTGAATTTGTTTAGCTTGTGACGAAATGTAAACAGAACGTGTTTTGGGAACAAAACATCACGCCTATAATCCCCCAAGGGTTCCGCAGATGTGTATTTATAGTACACCCACATTTCACCAGTTAGCCAGACCCCGGGTTGCTACTGAGAAATTCCTGATAAAACAACTTAATAACACTTTCCCTGACCTGGGAATTGAACCTAAGAGGACCTACAGGCATGCACGTACTATAAAACTAATAATATTTACCTAAGGACTTTTCTCTGGCAACAGCTGAACGAGAGTACCTGAGAATGTAACTAGAGACTGTTTGAAGAGACGTATATGAAAATTGTAACTTATACTCGTAATGCTGAAGACTTTGTACTTTTGCTTAAATCTCTGGAACGACCGGTTGGATTTGAAAAATTCTTTCAGCATTTGATAGCCCACTTCTTGGGGAAGATTTATAAACTATTTAACATCACGCTAGAAAAGCGCGGGAATCATCGAATTTGGCGGGCGTGATTTTTCTTTCGTTTTTATAAAAATAATAAGAAACGTTTACGATTGGAGATAAGTTGTGTAGATTTATGTAAATATTCATTAGATTAGTTATTGTAATTGTTTGTACATATAATTCTTCATATTTAGGGTAAGTTTTTTATATTTTATTTTATCTGTCCACAATGGACAATGAACCACCCGATCCGGGGGGCACAGTCCCCTCGGTCGGTTATAATGTAACAATTTTTGAATCCAGTATGGATAC
Organism: Antitype chi; assembly: GCA_947359405.1. Classification (NCBI taxonomy): domain Eukaryota; kingdom Metazoa; phylum Arthropoda; class Insecta; order Lepidoptera; family Noctuidae; genus Antitype; species Antitype chi. Next base: position 11,509,917 of record OX375834.1, on the reverse strand, counting down.
AGACTCGTCCATAACCAGATCGGAGCGGAAAAGGACTAGAGCTCCACGCAAAATATGTAAAAATTGTAACAAAAGAAGGCGAAATGGTCACTCAACTGGAACAAATAATAATTCAGAAACAAATTGCCATTGTGATAATGACTCAGTAATAACAATCAGTCCAAAAATAACATCAGACGTACCAGTTCACCAAGAAGCCACTCCACGTTCTGTGGATGGTCCCCAGATTGAAAACCTCATAAAATCAGATCTTCCCCAGAAGGCGCCACAGGTTGCTAGGGCTTTGTACGAAGCCACAGACCTGTCGCCGTACGTTGTACACATCCAAAAAATTTTTGATACACAAAACTCGGCTCAAACATTACACCCAATAACTTTAGGACATTTTCTTAAAAAACGCAGGTTCAACAACATCATTAACGGTTCACTAAAACGCATTGGTCGAAATAGAATTTCACTAAGCTTCTCCCGTTACGTAGATGCAAACTCTTTTTTAAATGACCCAAATTTGGCCAAAGAGAAATTAAAGGCATTTGTTCCATCTTTTAATGTGTGTCGTATTGGACTTATTAAAGGCGTACCTACCGAATGGTCTCCGGAGGAAATAATGGAAAATATATCTGTCCCCGCTGGATGCGGGAAAGTCATCAAAGCAAGGCGTCTCAATTATAAAATACACGAACCGACCCCTGTGTGGAAACCATCCCAAACAGTCGTGCTCACCTTTGACGGGCAAATTTTACCAAAACGTGTGTTTTGTTGTTACAATTCCATGCCAGTGGAATTGTATACATTCCCAACAATTCAATGCTTTAATTGTTGTCGTTTTGGCCATACAAAGGTACAATGCAGGTCGAACCCTCAGTGCTTCAAGTGTGGGGAGAAACATTCTGCTGACACTTGCAGTGTTGAAGACGAGAGTAATAGTAAATGCTGTCATTGCGGTGGCATTCATTACGCCATCAATAAAAAATGCCCAGAATTTGAGAGACAAAAATCAATTAAGCATTATATGGCCCATAGCTGCGTGTCGTATGCTGAAGCGTCGCAGCTACATCCACCAATCTCAAAATTGTATGCAGATGTGGTAACATCTGCCCCATTACATACCACTAACAATTCTTTCTTGTCACAAACCTCACCCCAATCACGTAACACACCAATTGTCTCCTCACATAAAAAAACGGTATTCCTGAAACCTCGGGATCCCCCAAAAACAGCTAAGGGGTATGACCGGGCAGCTCATCAAGCATTAATCAGTAATGAAGTTTCTGTTTCAGGGAATGGTGTTGCATTCCAAAATAAAACAACAAATAATAATGAGAATCAAATTTTAAATTTAATAATCATGCTAATTAATACCTTATCTAAAAATAATAATATTGAACCGTCCAACGTTGCCACTGTAATTGATACTCTATCTAACTTATTTAACCATCATAATGGATCCAAATCTATCCAAGATTGTCCAGTGGAACAGTCGCAGCATTGTGAATAAAAAATCTGATCTGTCCTACATATTGAACAAATATGATCCCTTTGCAGTCGCTCTCTGTGAGACATGGCTTAAACCAGGGTTCTCTTTTAGAATTCCTGGCTATGCGTGTCTAAGAACAGACAGAAGCGATGGGTATGGCGGGGTCGCCATACTTATTAAAAATAACTTGTCTTTTCAATCTTTTCCTCTTCCAAGTCTCAGTGACGAAATATCTGCTGTCGCTGCTATTGTAAATAAAATCTGTTTAGTATGTATATATTATTCTCGTCCCACTGTAAATATTCTTTCTGAAATAAGTAATCTTCTTTCAGTTTTACCTAAACCATTTTTGGTAATGGGCGACTTTAATACACAACATCAGTCCTGGGGTAGTTCTAGTTCCAATTACTATGGGGAAAAGTTATTAGAAATTCTAGACTCTAATAATTTGTGTATTTTAAATACGTGTCTCCCAACACGCCAATCGAATCCAGATGAGGGAATAAGTGCCCCTGACCTCTCAATCTGCACACCTGAGTTAGCATCGACATTATCCTGGTCTCCTTTACCGTCTTCTTATGGTAGTGATCATTACCCTTTAATCATTTCTTTTCCACATAAAAAACAAACTGCTTGCAATCCAACACCACGATTAAAGTATAGACTTCAAAATGCAGATTGGGATACATACAAAAATTGTGTAGAAGAAAGAATTCTTGCTTTAACTAACTCCTTACAACTACATGATCCCCAGCTATTATCTGATCAAATAACAAGAATTTTAATAGAGGTGGCAGATAATACTTTCCCTATTAAGAATGGTGCTACAGGTAAAATTCCTTCACCACCTTGGTGGGATGCTGAGTGCACTCAGGCCATTAAAAAAAGAAAAGAAGCAGAAAAAAATTATAGTCATACTATGACTCGTCACAATTTTGAAATATACCTAGATGCTGCTCGTACAACTCGTAAGCTCCTTAGGAAAAAGAAATTTGAAGGTTGGCAAAGATTCTGTGCATCTATCTCGCCAGAAGTTAATGCATCTCTAGTATGGCAAAATATTAGGAGATTCAGGTCAGCATTCAGTGACACAACAGCCTCAAAACTCCCATTAAAATTAGCCAATGAATTTATGGATCATTTAGCTCCTCCTTCTGTCCCAGAACAGAGATCTTTAATGCACTTTCCCTATGTTCCTATTCCTAATTCTGAGTTGAATTCCCTGTTCACACTAAGTGAGTTGAAAGGAGTCCTTTCACATGTTAAGGATTCAGCTCCTGGTGAAGATGGTATACCATATTCATTTATAGTTAATCTGTCTGACGCTGTTCTCTTAATATATTTAAACCTCATCAATACAGCTATGATATCTGGCAACATTCCATCAAGTTGGAAGTCTCAAACAATTATTCCTATTCTGAAACCAAACAAACCTTCTTCTAATGTTACTTCTTATCGACCGATTGCACTTTCTACAGTTCTTGCTAAAATTGCTGAACATCTCATTAAGAATCGTTTGGAGTGGTTTTTGGAAAGCAAAAACTTACTAGCTACATCACAGTTTGGTTTTAGGAAGGGTAAAAGTACGATAGACAGCCTTAGTGTGTTCACAACTGATATTCGTTTAGCCTTCTCTTCTAATAACTCTGTAATTGCTGCTTTCCTTGATATTAGCTCAGCTTACGATAATGTCCTGATATCAATCCTAGAACAAAAGCTGAACTCATTACAAGTTCCAACAATGTTGTCTAAGTTAATAATTAACATGCTTTCAGAGAGATCTTTAAATCTTCATATTGAAGGGTATACATTTACCCGTTTAGTTTGGAAAGGTCTCCCTCAAGGTTCTGTAATTAGTCCAATTCTCTACAATATTTACACTTATGATTTGGAATCCTCTCTAAATGAGTCAGTACAAGTCCTTCAATATGCAGATGATTTACTTCTTTATTTATCTGGTCATTCTGTTGCAAATATTTGTACTTCCTTAACCTCTTCTTTATGCTTACTGAAGACTTGGCTAGAAACCAATGGTCTACACCTGTCAATTGATAAAAGTAACATTGTCTTGTTTACTAGAATGCGTATGCCTCCTATAGTTACAGTAAAGTATAATAATATCCCTATGCCTGTTAAAAACCAGGTTAAATTTTTAGGCCTTATTTTGGATACACATCTTACTGGTTTACCACACTGTGATTATATAGCTGCTAAATGCGAACGAAATATCAACATAATTAGGTGTCTTGCTGGTGTTTGGTGGGGAGCACATCCCTTTTCATTAAAATTACTGTACAACACCTTGATTAGAAGCTTATTAGATTATGGGACTTTTTTGCTGGAACCTGCTAATGTTGCTGGTCTTAAGAAACTGGACAGTGTTCAGTCCAAGGCACTTAGAGTGGTTTCTGGCGCAATGAAAAGCAGTCCTATTAATTGTCTTCAGGTGGAATGTGGAGACCCTCCACTTCATTTGCGACGTCAATTTTTAGCTAATAGATTTATGGCTCGGTGTCTTCAATTTACATATCATCCTTTGCGAAATAAACTTTCCACTCTCTCTGAAGAAGTAATTTCATCCACTTACTGGAGGCACAAAGCTACTCCGTGTTTAGTTAAAAGCTTTAGAAAATACAATTTAATTGAAGCTCCTTGTCACCAATCTGAATTTCTTCCTATATTTCACTGTAATTACAGTTCATTAATTATGTTACCAAATATACACTATAACCTTAGCATTTACAGAGATGACGTATGTCATAACCATAACTTCAACTTCACCATGGATAGAGACTGGAAGGGCTATCAGCTCTTGTTTACAGATGCCTCGAAGCATGGAAGAGACTCATGTGTGGGAGTAGGTGTATACCACTCCCAATATAATATCGTCCAAAAAATAAAGCTCCCGCCCGAATCATCTGTATTTACGGGAGAATGTTACGGTCTATTCAAAGCTGTCGAATATATACTTATGATGGGCTTACGGAATTCACTCATATTAACTGATGCAAGGAGTGCTTTACAATCTTTGGCCAGATTCCCTTTCTATTCTCATAACTCTTATATTACATTTCAAACACGTGAACTCCTTTATAGGTGTTCTATTAAGGGGTATTCAGTGCATTTTGCGTGGATACCCTCTCATTGTGGCATTTTAGGTAATGAGAGAGCTGACCAGTTAGCTAATGATGCCGTATTGTGTGGAGATGTTTTTCCGTATAAAAATAACACCCAAGATCTGGCAGCTCTGACCAAAGTTTATCTACAGGAATCCTGGGGTCAGCTTTGGTCCGGGCAATCAGTGAAAGGGAAATTTTATCGTAATATTCAGCCATCTATTTTTGTTAAACCTTGGTTTAGCAAGTACAAGCTAAGCAAAAAGATTACTACAATATTCATACGTATGCGATTGGGTCACGTGTGCACTCCTGCTCATCTTGCCAGGCTTGGCATTGTGCAAAACCCTACGTGTGAATGTGGCGCTGAAGTGGGAGATCTGAACCACATTATTTTTTCCTGCCCCCTTTATGACCACTCCTCACTTTTCCAAAGTCTTGTTTCCCTCGGAGTCCCTTTGCCCACTTCTATCTCATGTATTTTATTTAATTTTAATGTAGATATTTATAAAACTATAGCTCTTTTCCTTGTAAATAATGATATAGCTATTTAAACATTTATTATTTAAAAACTGTATATAAGTACTTACTTAATTTACCATGTAGTTCTTAGTTATCGCTCCGAGTCGGCCTTTTTGTTAGGTCACTTGGTGTCGTTAATTGGTTACAATTATTTTCTGTTGTATTATAATTCCCTACTGCTAACTTATTATAATTTTTTATTTTTATGTATTATCAACTAATCTCCTTTCCATTTCCAAATTTCCCGTTGTAATATTTTATAATTTCGAGAGTACTTGATTCTTACGTTTTGATATCAAATAAATTATTGTTAGTGGCAATAAGCACGAATAGTGCAAAGCCAAAAAGAAAAAAAAAAAAAAAAAAAAAAAAAAAAAAAAAAAAAAAAAAACATCACGCTATGATGGTATGGTGCGCGGGGGCGACGCGAGAGGAAACGAGATATTTCACGCGAACAAGTCGCGGGCAGAATGTAGTTGTTAATAAAATGGTATCAATGACAGTTGTTTACATTTTGTATAGAGGTTCATGCTTCAATGAAGAGTAAAAACAATACATAAACACACTCCTTTTTCCCAGGGGGTCGGCAAAAACTACTAAACTCCACCGGCTACGATCCTTACAAACTCCTTTAGCCTCGTTCACGTTCATACATCAGAGGCCTTAGTGTGAGTTTCATTTAACCATCTCGATCAAACGCATCAATCATGTTTGGCGCTCCGATAGGCCCTGGATTGGTGACAGACCAATTAGAGCGCCAAACGCGCTCGCTGCGTTTGATCAAGATGATTAAATGAAACTCACATTAGGGCCTCTGGTCATACTCGCACACCTGTTGGGCGTACTCACACCTGACCTTTCTGAAGAACATCACCAATAAGGTCACTGTATGCCCTCCTGGGCCGTCCCCTCTGGACGTTTCTCCAGACTCACATCTGCCTTGTAAGCCACCCTTCTTCACTCTCTCAACATCACCAAACCATCTATCCAATTCTCAATTCTTTATTGCTTACCGTAATGTATAAAGTTGGTAGAGAAATAATATATTAGTCACAATGATGGACCCTGTCGGGCACAGCATAGATCTAGTAGGAGAGAGGAGAACGCTGCGTGGTTTAATGTGATAAATATTATTAGTCAAGTTGTTTTATTGTCTCAGAATTAAATTTAAGAATTATTATTATATTATTTTCTAAATTATACACATTTATTAGTTATACGTATTTAATATTTATTATCTCTAATGTTAAGTTGTTTACTGAATGCTTCATATTTATTTAAAAGGTATTTTCTGTATTATGAGTAAGTAGGGTATCTTTAATAGTGATTATTTGTTTAGACAAATAGATAGGAAGTTACTTATAATTTATCATTTAGGTATTCGCTTATACTATAGTAGCATTTGCTTACAAGGAAAAGCTTCAATTTATTGATAAAGATGTTATATTTATTTAAATTAAAGATTTTTTTTGTTTCGGGTAACTTATTATAAATTTTTATGGACATGACAAAGTTACTATTGGAGTGCATTTTTAGTCGCGATGTTGGAAAGTTTAATCTGTTTTTGTGTCTTAAAATAATTTTCGTTAAGAAGTCTTCTTGGTTCTCTTTAAAAAAATTGTTACTACATTTCTTTAGTAAAAACAATGTTTGTTGATATGGGATCCTGACGATGTGCTGGAAGAGTAAGGGTTAGAGACATTTTAGCACTCACCATTATTGCTTCTTTGTTTTCCATCTCTCCATACATTATTCTTCGTTTTTATCCTTTCATGCCGATCTTGTTATGAAATTTTGTGTCCTTTATGAAACTTCATGTTGATCCTTGTTTTCAACCAGTTTTGTTCTTGTGTCTTCATCTTGAAACATTGCATCTTTCTTGAGCTAAAAAGTAAAGTTTTGCCCCACTCGTGAAGAGTGAAGAGCACGTTTTTGACCTCTGACAGAAACAGTGAACCATATGGCGGGCTCCGGAGAGCCCTGGGACAGGACAGGAACAAGGGATGGGACAAGGTGGGACAGGATGCTGCGGACAATCGTGCGTAGAGCGGCCACCGCCCACGCTCAATCTTCACTTAAAGTATTACATTACAAATTAATTATAAAAAACTTGTAAAATTCCAAATATACTCGTTTTTTTTTGTACATCACAGTAAGCTCCTAGACGTTCTGGCCGCAGGTGCCCGCAGCTGAGATCAATATACTATACTGTACAAACATATATAATAGACTCCCAATCTTCAACAGTCGGCTTTCACATTTACCGTATTGTTAAATTTTAAAATCTACAACTAGGGTGCGCCGGGCCACCTCACACACGTACGTTTAAAGCTTTGGACGGCAGGTCCTCCCGCCGGGGGGGCCCGGCGCGCACAAATAAAATACACATCGCTCTCAAGATAAATAAACGATACGACTAGCGGCGCCGCAGCGCGCGCGCCACGAGCCGGCGGAGCGCCCGACAACATAAAGAGGCCCCCGCCGAGCGCGCGCGCAGGCCGCACCGGCTACCCCAGGCTCAGGGGCGCTCCGCCGACGCCCCATTCATTTTTTTGTGTTTTTCTCTTGTTTAGGGCCAGGACGGCGGCGGCAGCGCCCGCGGAGCCGCGGCTGCACTTAACTACTAAAATTTTCACAAAATAATACCTAACGCCGGAATTTGGTCGGCAGCGGACGCGGCCGCGCGCGGCGCTGGGACGCGGGCGGCCGTGTCGCGCGCCTCGAAATAAAAAACTTAGCACTGAGCGGCGGACGCGGCCCGACGGCAAGCCGCCGCGCCGCGCCCGCGCCACTTATCACTAGCTTAGAGTCCGTATGGCGGGCGGCGCTCTACACCGTCACATTGAGGAGCAGCTTGAGCGGCAGCGCGCGGTCGGGCTCCGGGCGGCAGCGGCCCTCGCGCCGCCAGTGTGTGGGAGGCGGCGGCAGCGCGCACGCGGCCGGGGCTGCGCCCCACTTGCTGGCCGCGTACCGCTCGCAGCGCTCGGAGCGCTCGTCGCGTCGCTCGCGCCGCAGCGCCGAGCGGCGCCGGCCGCGGGCCTGTGGAGCGCCCACGGCCGTGGGGGGACTGGGTCTGTTCATGTCGCGGGTCCCCGGGTCTTCGTCGGGTTGTTGTTGGTACTCCGGCTCCTTCACTGTTACGTTTTCACGGACACTAGTACAATATGTCAACGGGCACTGCGTTGTTTCAGTCGGGGGGTGCTCCGCTGCGTCGCTCGCGTCCTCTAAGCCGGGCGCGACTTGGATGTTTCACAAGATGGTCGCCGCTCGCTCGCGAGATTGTGTGTGTATGTGGCTTCGCTCGATCGCCGCGATCCGCCGGGGTCGGCCTCGAACTGCTGTCGATCTTCTTGGATGACACGTCGAAACACTTAACTGCTTCACTTTCACGACTTGATACGTCGGCGGTCGCGCTGCTAGCTCCTTTGATGTTGATCGATTAATATGGGAATAAAATATGGACGCCACCTCTCCATTATTCGCACCTTCACCTCTCGATTTCGACTACGTGACGTCGGTGGCGCTCGCTGTTTTTATATGGTAATGGCGGCTGCGCGACTCTGGTTGCGCAGTGGGGATATAAAGCGTGCCACTCGTGACGCTACTTTTTAATGTATGCGATTGTCGTAGCAAATTTTATAATGAAAACTAATTATTTTTTTAATGTAGAACTCAGAAAAAAAAAGGAGCAAACATTTAGATAACATAAAACCAACTTAAATATTATTTTTATAACTACTTGGCTAAACAACTGCTGAGTGAAACTCAAAAAGTCAGAACGCGTGCACTATTTTTAACTTTCGATTAGTCTGGTCCTCCTTGTATTGAATACCATTTATACGTACGATATGGTACCGTCAATGCGCGGTGCGAGTCCTACTTGCACTTGGCCAGTTTGATCTGATTTTATTTTCTTGAATTTTTTATTACAATCTTTTTCTTTTTCTAATTTATTATGAATACTATTATTTTGAGTGTAGGAAATTCCGTTCCCATTATATCCCGTATCCTATTATCAATAGTGATTAGCAAAGTGATACTTAACTGAATGATAAAATTACGAGTGTAATAGAAACACAATGGAATCCTCGAAGTATTGCAAAGCCTACGTGAGTCAGTTAATGGAATCTTATGATAATAATCATTTAGTCATTAACCGGTAACGCAATTGAAGCAATAGAAAAGAATGATGTTACTCTTTGGGATTTACTAGTAATTAACTACTTTTTGTTTGAAAGTGACGTTATGCAGTTAAGTTGTTCGACGGTTTATATTCCTTAGGAAATAAAATAAATCTGATGAAAGTATTAGCGTTATTGGAGTTTACTCCTCATGAATCGATTTTCCGAAAATGTTATTAGGAGTGAAATTCATGGCAGCGTTGTGTTTTTCTGCGCAACATACTTTGCTTATACTTGAAATCATGTTTGTGTAAACTTGTATATAGCTGACGTGTACAGCGTATGCTGCACGACAGCTGACGCATGTAAGTATGTATTTACAATATATTTATTTAAATATACATTCTGTACATCGTAAACAGCATCAATTTGATGATTTATATTTAGTTCATGAATTTATGTCCTCTAGAAGGCGCCATATTTATTTTAGTTTGTAGTTACAACTGGAACGAGTGTTATAAGCTCGTAACGTGACTAGCTTGAGGTTTCCAATTCGTCAGGTTTTTTCGTTATGTTGTGATTTCAACAATTCATTGAAAAAGTGCAGGGCTTTCTTAGTCAAGACTAAATATCTGACGAACCACTTGAGGATGAGTGTAACTCTTCAATGTAGATGACGCAATTCACAGGCAATTTTAACAGTTGGATCATTGGATTTATTCACATGTATTGCCTATTTCACTCAAAATTTATTTATATTACCGAAAAAAGTGACAAATTAAAATGTTTTATTCAGACTAATATTTTTCCATTTCTTATTTTATTCTTTATTCACTTTGGGGCTAGTGACTAAGTTAATACTTATCCATGCGCTTGTTAATACAAGCGCATGGATAGATCGATCAGGTACCGAAAGCTACGCTTGTCATGGTTGGTACCGACCAACCACCCACCGGGGTGGGTGACATTTTTACATATCTAGACCATGTCACTTACCATTAAAACATGTCTCGGAAACCATGTTTAGCCGTGGGTCACAACTTTCATTCATGGATCTTTGACAATCATTACGGGTTGTTAGAAGCCCGAAAATCTTGCAACTAGTCTAGTGGAGGTCAGATAGTTTGTCGCTCCATGTGAAATACTGGTATTCCGCTGCATAAGGTAAGACTTGAAGCGGACTCCAACTTAGAAGAAAAGAAGCAGATGATGATTTCTTTATTCAATTTATACAATAATACGATTTCTGGAACAATCTGGAAAAAAAATCGCATCCGTTTCACGTGAATGGGCAGCTTTATTTGTAGGTACCAATCTGCTAGCAACGTTGAAAAAAAAAACGACGATGAAAACAAGGAGGTTGAGGGTATAGCCCGACCATGTTTAGAAGTACGCTCATACAAAGACTCCCGTAATTTCCCCCTGATTTTTAATTAGTCCGAGTTATTGCAAATGGCCGTTGTGTACTTGTGTTACTTCGCATTTAGCTCATTGGTAGATAAGGACTTGTTTGTTTTCATTTCAATAACTAACTCCTTGTTATCAAGAGCTAATAATAATATAATTTAGTACGTCTACAGCTATATTTACATAGTTTCATAACAATCTACTTATTAATACGTAACATAACACAGTAGGTAGCACTATGCAAGGTACTCAGTAGCGATAAAGTTCCTTTTTCGTCGAAAAATGTAAACAATCTATTTTAGTCCAGTAACTGGTAGTTATAGAAGCTATTCGTAGCTTGTTTGGACTCTTCTGCAAGGTAGGTAGGTACTAAAGAGAAAGTCACGGGAAATGGGCTCGTTATAACATTGGTTAGCGTCGTATCGATGGCTCAGTAATTCTGCAAGTATTGCAATGTTTCAACTTGATACCTACGTCATTGTTATACGTGACCGTGGGCACTTGGACAGCGACACGAGTATTGCGTAGGTTTTTCGATGTATGTAGCTCCATCACTCTGACGGCTGACCTTTGTAAATACAAACTTTTCTGTAAAGAAAAAGTCTCTAAAGTGACCACCATTTTGGCTAAATCTTAGCTTGACGAACCTGAAGGGTGGAACGGCGAATACGCCCAGGTGTTTCCACTGCGTAGATCGCCCGGAGGACAGGGTGGAGCATACGGTGGAGGTCTGCCCGGCTCGGGCGGCACCCGCCGCCGCCGCGCCGTGTCCTCGTGGAGGCGATCGACGACGGCGATCTCTCGCGTCCGGCCCTGGTCCAGGCCATGGTACGGAGCGAGAGTGCAAGGGTAGCCGTCACCTCATTCTGCGAAGCAGTAATGCTCGCGAAGAGGGAGGCGGCGCACGTGAGGGGGAGGCAGTATATGCGCCCTCACGGCCCTAGCCACCGCAGGAGACGCCCTGGGCCTCGGGAATCCCAGGCTGTTTCCCGACCACCGTAGGCGCGGGCTTGCGGACGGCGAGTAATGAGTAGCTCGCTGTCCGGTAAGGAACAAGCTCGGGTCGAAGGCGCGTTGTGTGCCACGCGCGCCTCAAAGATATCTCAGGATCAACTGGTGGGGTCCACAAGGGCCGATGCCTGCCAGAGGTGCGGGTTGTTCGAAAGAGATACCGCGGCCCCAGGCATATAAGCAACTGAAGGAACACGGGTGGGTTTTAGTCAGTAAAAGTCTGACACGCCCTCCTGCTTCACCCAGAGCGGGAGAATTTATTTGATGATTTCCCACCCTCAAAAAGAGGGTTAATTACGTAACACTAACATTAGGAATGGCTTCTATTTTGACAGTTCAACAAAATTCATTGCGTTATTTACATTGCAGACCAGACAAATTTTTCGAACATACGAAGTAATGGATTAGCAATATCCTTCAAAATTATTCAGATTCTGAATGATACGCAATTAGGGTGCATCAGCTTCGCCGTCTACAGACTGAGATCACTCTCAATACCAACTAAGGCTTTATTTTAATAATATTCCTGCAATGTTGTTCCAGTACTCGACTAGCCTATTTACTCTACCAATGTAAACGCGCCCGTGGACATAGACAGACCGTTTCTTTTTTTGCACCTGCAAAGTGCAAACAGCAACGTTCCATTCGTCCTTTTGAAGGACTAGGACAAAAAGAAAACAGGTGTTTTAATTCAATAGGGTCCACCGTTTACCGTATTCTTGCTTGACCTTTTGTTAATTGTATAAATTTATTAATTTTACTCACCACAGGTGCGTAAGTAACGGCTACATTTTTGCATATTGCCACGGTTACCATTATTGATAGCCAGTATAATCCCACTGCGGCAAAGGCCTCTAACCATGACATCCAAAGCTTGCTTCTAGTGCTAAACTCCTTGTCGTTTTTTTTTTGTCCAGCTCGTTCCGCCTACGGGGTCAGCCGCGACGCCTTCTAGCTGTCTCAGGGCTCCACAATGTGGTTATTTCGACACATTATAAATGTGGAAGTTTATTCGAGTTGACAAGTATCCTAGGATTTAAGTGGACAGACGTTAGGACATAAGATATTACGGAAGGCGTTTTGGAAGAAGCAGTAGCGAAACTTTCAATGGCTTCTGCCATAGTAACCTCTGAGCAGGATGCGATGTCGTGAAAATCACAGATTACTCATATGTAGCAAGCTAAAATGGTGAAGTCTTGGACCAGCAAAACGTCATAAATAAATAAAATAAATACATTGTCGTGCCATCGACACGACTAAGAAGGAGAAGAGTGAATTGGAAAAATATTCTAGTACTGGTTGTGTTTGACAACTTTGCTATTAGATTAGGCTATTAACCTAATACTGCTTAGTAGGTACCCCTCCAGCTGACTTATGTTGATCCTGCAGAAAGGCTTCCAGAGGACCACCAACTGCCATAGACTAAAAAGCCAGGTGGGCCGCTGCCGTCACAACTTGGTCAGGTGTGGGTACTCAGCTGAGCCCCACTGCGACTGCGAAGCCACATCGCAAACTTCGCCTCACCTCTTGTCGTGCTCTCTTTACACTAATACCTGCACTACAAAGGACCTTTGCGAGGTCAACGATAATGTTGTCAAAGTGGCTGAATTTTGGTCGAAGGTTATTTAAAACCAACAAATGGAATCACCGATACGACGAAGACGTAGGTACAGATCCAGAAGCTTCGAATGTCGCCTGGCAACAGGACCACACAACTTGTTACAGTAAAGTTCATACAAAGTTGTTTAAAATTATTATCAAAATATTATGTGGTTACTGTTTATGCAGCCAGGGTCGTGTCAAGCCAGGGCACGAAATAAATTTACATTCGGCCTAATTAATGTTATCAGAAACTGTATAACTTTGGCCAAGAAAACGTTTATGTTTAAACAGACTGTCCAATATATCTTGACAGTTTAAGGTGGCGCCACTTTCTTTTGACAAACGTCAAATCCAGTACATTTGAAACTTAGTTCCATTTTTCGCCACCGTTCAAGATACACTAGGTGCAATTTTACTTTTTGTTATTGACGCCAATGAATTCGACCTATTTTTAATATTGCGAGAGTGTTGTTTGACTTAAATATGCTGTTTTCGAGGGATATTGGCAAAATTAACAGTTTATTTAGTGATGTTGATGAACTAATTACCATTTTATTTTAGTTGACTGCGTTAAAATTGGATAAAAAGTAGGTACCCTATGTGTTAATCTAGATTGTATACTATCTCAGTAAAATTGTATCCAAATTCAGGAGTTTTTGCGTGAAAAAGTAACGAACATCCATCCATCGCGATCGTCACAAACTTTTATATTGCGTGGGGTGCTTTTTGAGGTATTTTTATAATCAATTAATGTCAAGCACCCCACGCTATTTAATTGAATTAAATTATTTTCTCCTTTTTTAGTTTGGTTTTTAAAGCGTGTTTTTTAGTTTTTTAAACTATTATTTATTTTCTATTTTTTTAGTTCTGCTAACTACAAAAACGTGATTTTTTTCTCATTTTTTTTTAAATTATTGAATTGTCATCGGTCCTCGACAAGTTTACAAAGTTTCAATGAAATCTGACCGTTTAAAGTGGATCAAAATCGCGCTCAAAGGAGTTGGTTACTTACATACAAACAAACATACAAGTGAAGCTAATATAAAGCGTGTAAAAATCAAGCGTTGGTACAAAGCGTCCATAATATTAAAGTTTAAACCAGCGGGACCAATTAATTGCACCCGTAGATTGTGCCCCACTAATGACGTACTCGGCCCCTTGTCATAGGGGCGAGTCCCTTAATATAACTTTACTCTTTGGAGTCCCTCAATAGGTACCTACTTATTTATTTTAGTAACTCATTATTTTTACCCCTCGTGGCACTTTAGAATGATTTTAATTTAAACCCTTCAAAATCCGTACGAAATAACGGGTGTCCCTATAACAATAGGCCATAGGGGTAAATAATTAGGACAGGGGTCGGTAAATACAAGGGTTGGTCATACAATGTCCTTTAATGACTATATTTTTACGTAGGAGCACAGCCGATTGCGAATTTCAAAAATTCAGTTTTGTAAAATTCCACCATAATGGTTTTTATCTACATTATTTTACTATATATATACAACAGGACTGCCAGCTGATTTTACCTTTTTTGGAACACATCGTCAAGTGCCCAGAATTTCTTAGCATGCGGTCAATTAAGGAACTAAAATAAATGTACTGAATTTCCCATAAATTGCGGTCATTTTCCTTGACAAGCAGCGCCACCCTCAAATGTCAAGATAAACTGGTTTGTTTTGTATACAAACACAACAACAGCTGTAAAACCTGCCAGGATGTGGGTTACCAGCTGACGTTTTGTTTTTGTTGTGTTCATCCCTTTCTAACTCGTAAGAGTGAATGAGAAGAATGCACTTCGCGTGGGAGCTCGGTCCCGGGTCCCGAGAGTTATTTTGATAAAAAACGGGACATGGAATGTTGAGCCAGACAAGCCTTGGGCATTAATTTCTGGTTTTTATGTTTTCTTTTTACTGTAGGCACAGGATAAGATTTTATTTTGCCTGAATAAGAATGATTTTGTGATTTTACTTTGATAATAAATGATAACTTTATCGTGTTACACATAAGTTTTTCCTTCGACATAAGTTATTATTTATTCTAGTAAGTCAATTCAGAATATCCCTAAGATGCTTAGCAAAGGAAAAAGCAGAAATAATTATTTAATTTTTAGGCCCGAATATAAAGAATAGCAGACCATCACGCACGAATACAACTGTACTCGACAGAAGTGTAGGTTAATAGCAATGTTAAAAATAGTTAAAGTAATACAGTCTTTTTAACCGACTTAAAAATGGAGGAGGTTCTCAATTCGACTGTTTTTTATGTTTCTTAGCTCAGAACTTTCGATTGGGTGAACCGATTTTGATGATTCTTTTTTTTGTTTGTAAGCTGGTGCTTCCCGTGTGGTCCCAATTAAATTTCATATAGATCTGATGATGTGTTTTGGAGACAGACAAATTTTGTCCCCCTCGTCCTTGTCACAGGTAGTCACACTTGTGAAACGCCTTCCCCCTTGTGTGACGTCACAATTTTTAAAATTTTACATTCAGAAGTCATTAAATTTAAACCACAGCTTTTCAATTTTATTTTTATTTAATCTTTAACAAAAAAAAAGCAAACATAAAGTAAAATATTTTAGATGGATAGACGAAGCCTTATAAATAAAGATCGAGTAAACAACACGTTTTTGGTTTACATCTAGATTCAGAGTTTTAGTATTTTCGATTTTAACATGTGACACAAAGCTTTGTCCCTTGTCACACAATGTCACATTTGGTTTGCCCTCACTCTCCCCCCCACCCCTTAATGTGTGACATATTTTATGGATAGCCCCAATTATTAGAAACTTATTTCTTGGAAAATCGTAGGTATTCATTGTTATTTGTTTGTTTTAATTCATAAACTAACGTCACTAACAAAGAGTTATCTATCTTTACACGGACTCATATTTGTTATTTCATAAAATTATGATAAAGTTTACTTATCTTTTAGATAATACGTTCATTGATAATTATAAATGGTATAGCAATTTCCTGTGAGAGTTGTTTTTATAGACATAACGTTATGAGTCATTTTTATTTCGAATTTTTCCTTTATTTTTCTTTTTTTAATTCGTCATCATCACAGAATTTTTTCAAGCTTTCCCACTTTGATTGGTAAACGAAGTGGTGAATAAATACTACTAGGAGAGTTAAACCAGGAACTTGAGCTAAAAAAAGACAGGCATTATGTCAATATTCTGTCATAATTCATTGCATATTTTTTACGACACACTAGTTCAGGCGGTGATTTCTTGAAAACGCTCTAAAAGGTGGTTTTTTAAACCAGTGTATCTCTTTAACCGTAAATAATTTTGAAAGCAATTAAATATATATAATATTTTCAAGTCTTTTTTGCATAGGTACAGTGATGGAACTCAAAACATAATTAAACATACTTTAATTATGTTACTACCTCTTAATTATGTTTAAAACCAGTTTATCCCTTCAATAACAATTATAATTAAAAATATAACTACCATAAAATTTCAAATGCCAAACTGAATCCAGTAATGGAATAGTTATTATCTAATTTGATACGATTTTATTTGCATTTTTACGACAATGCTTGCTCATTTATTAGTCGAATTTATTACAACAGATTTTAACCTGTATCGGATTGCAATAAGAACTATTATTGCTCATAACGACAATATTTTAAGTTACCAGGGCCTTAATCAAGCTGTGATTTTTCTAGCCTTAAGTGCACCGTAGTTGCGTGGCTTGGGGGAGAGGCCATGTCCAGCAGCGGAAGTCTTTCGGCTGTAATGATGATGATGACTTGCGTAACACACTATGTATCCAACAGAATCAGCATTATTTTGATTTGAAAGATATTTGCTAATCAATTGCTTCATTTTAAGACCGGATTTTTTTTAAATTATGTCTAATATATCGATACAAATAAATAAATATCTATGAAAGCAGTGATTTTTTTTTTACATCTCTTTGTTGACGATTTTATTGCTTAATAAGTTTGAAAATGTTGTTTGCTCAAGAATGTAAATAACGCAATGAATATTGTTGAACTGTCAAATTGAAAGCAATTCCTACTGTTAGTGTGTTACGCAATTCCCCGTTTGGACTCGTACCGCTGAGCATTATGTGGAAGACGGAGGACAGGATTTTGTGGCGCAGCCTGGGAGAGGTCTATGGCCCTCAATGGACTGCGCTATGCCGAGTTGATTCATTGATCGTTCTGGATAAAATTTGCCGCTTCCTATGGAGAAGAGCCGGCAAGAAACTCTACGGTTACTCTTTTAAAAATAATTGGCATATACAAAGTTTTCAATAGCAAGTAGAAATCCAGCACTGAAAAGTCCAAGTTTGGTTTTGTCAAGATTTATAATTTACTATGGACTGTTATTGGTGATGATACTGGCCGCTGAATTTACTAGAAGCATTGATAAAAAATTGATAAAATATCTTGTTTTTAGCATTGTGTAAACACTACTATCATTGTACCTACACAAACAAAGCCATCTGTATGTTTGTTATTAAATTGATATCATAAATTATCCAAGGCTCCAAATCCGCTTGTTGTATTCTATGTATTAAAAAAAAAACATAATTTGACAGTTTTTTGATATCTCTTGAACTTTGTATTTCGAGCATAGACATATATTATTATGATTTCGAGTGATCTAGAAGCACAGATACTATCATCATCTGCCTGCCTTTTGTCAACAATGTTGGTCCTTTCTAACTAGATGCAGCTGAGTACCAGTATTTTACATGAAGTGACTGCCTGTCAGACCAATTCAGCTACTGGGTAACACAATACCCCTTGGTAAGACTGGTTGTCGAACTTTGGGCTTCAGACTACCCGTAATTAACGACTATCAAAGATCTACGAATGACAGCCGGACACAACTGCTTCGTCCTTCCCGAGCCTTGGAAGGGGCTCGATATGTAGACATGATCACCCATCCACGAACCGACCGCGGCAAGCGTAGCTTAAACATCGATCGTCCTGTGCCGCTATTATAATCTGGTTACGAGCCACTGCTGGTACAGACGTCAGCACATCAAGCAACCCCAACCTGTCAAATTTTCCCAATTGTACCTACATCAACCTTAGGCTTATGTTTTAAAGTTGAAAATGTATCAAAGGAATTTGACAGACGGGTAGCTTCATGTGCTGGCGTTTGTACACTCTTTTAAGCAAGAGGGAGTGGGCCGTACTCACCACGCAGGCCCAGTGCGTGTTTGTGGATGTTAATCTGAACATACTGATCTGAAATCACTAATACGTAACACCTGTTTCGTAAAATTATGGTAATTTATAGAAAAGAAAGAAAAATAATTTTAGGTTCTTTTTTTTACTTGTCCTTTATAAGCCCATTTAACGAACTTTTATTCCAGTGAGTCTCGTATTATTGGTGGCTACGTACGTGTCGACTGCGTACCTACCAATAATATTTAAGTAGGTACCTACTGCATCGTATGTTTAATTGTGATAAATGGTCTCTTTATCGTTAATTAAAAACAGGTTTCCATTAAACGATTTCATAATTACATCATTATCGATTTGTAAAGTTGTTTACGTAGTTTTGTTTACTTCAGTTTCTGATAAAAATAGCTGAAAGAATTTGGCTTCGCTGACGTTGACGCAAAACTCGTGACGCACGACGCCAGGCCGTCTGAATACTCTATAGTTAAACATGATTAATTATATTGTTAAATTATAATAATCAGCCTGCTTTCCATAATTTTTTTCCCTTGTACTCGATACTGAGCCAATATAGACCAATCCCAGATTATGTGTGTAACGTGTTATTCATTTATTCCTATCACCGAAAACCTCTAATAATAAAGTGAGCCTTCGTTACTTTTTCTCCAAAGAGTTTGATATTCTTCAGCTTCAGCTCGATTTAAATAACGTACACAGTTGGTGCAAACTAAATAAAATGTCATTAAATGAAAACAAATGTTACTTCATTAAATTTACCAGAAAAAGGAAAACCTGCCAATATTATTACTCGATAAATGACAGCCCACTCCAAGAAGTTGATACTATAAGGGACCTTGGTGTTTTAGTAGATAGTAGTTTGAGTTTTAGGAGTCATTACTGTTATTATTTATAGCCAGAGGCCGATGAAATTAAACATAATTTATGTTATACGTTTTTATTTGCGCGTCACACGCCTTTAACACAAAAGTAAAATTGGAGGCAAAAATTGACATTAGTCTGACATTATTGAGTTTGACAGATAGAGCTGGCTAAAAGGTTTAACACTGCCCCTCGATTGAAAATCTAGCATAGATTGAAATCGTTACAACACTTTTGGTACATTGCTAAACGATATTTAAGATTTGCTTCATAGTGTGCAGCTTTTCATCAGACAATGCCTTTGTTAATACATCTGCCACATTGAGATGAGTAGAGACATATTCAACATTAATTAATTTTCTACTTATAATATCTTTCAAAAAATGGTGTTTTATATCTATGTGCTTCGCACGTTTGCTATTTTCAAAGGATTTTGATATTTGAATTGCACCTCTATTGTCCATGTACAATACACACAACACTTCACTTTTCGGTCCATTCAAATCACTGTATAGTCCTTTTATGTAGAGTAGGTCACATGCACTAGTCGCAGCTGCTACATATTCGGCTTCTACTGTAGACAGAGAAACGCATGTTTGCTTTCTAGAGAACCAGGCAACGGGACATCCATTGTATAATGTCACAGATCCTGATACACTTTTTCTGTCTGTGTGTGAACCTGCCCAGTCTGCATCAGAGTATGTTTCTATAGATGTCATAATTTCAGTTTTTTTGTAGTGTAGTCCAGTCTCTTGTGTTCCTTTCAGGTACCTCAGAACCTTTTTGGCCTGTATCCAAAGGCTCTTTGTAGGCTTATCCAGGTATTGACTTAGGTATGAGGTTGCATAGGTAATATCAGGTCGTGAGACTGTTGACACAAACATGAGACTACCAATTAACTGGCGATAAGGTACATCAGATATTATTGGCTCATTTTCATCAAATTGATATCCTTTTGTTAATGGTGTAGTTGAGGTCTTACAATCTTGCATGTTGAATTTTATTAGCATGTTTTCTATTTGTCTTTTTTGTGTAATCTTTAGAGCATCTTCTTTCTTTTCAATTTCCATTCCTAGAAATGACTTAGGAAAGCCAAAATCTTTTGCATGAAATTCATTTTTCAGATTTTTCACCACCTTCTCTATATCTTCTTCGGTTCCGGTTAGAATAATATCATCAACATATATTAACATCCATACATTCATTGTTTCTCCTCTGTATAGACAGACATCATACTGAGATCTTTTGAAACCCTTTTCTTCTGCAAAACTATTAAACCTTTGGTTCCAACATTTGGGACTTTCTCTTAATCCATACAATCCTCTATTCAGTTTTAAAACTTTGCACTTTGTTGCTTTTACACCCTCAGGTGGCTTAATGTATACTTCAGATTCAAGCATCCCATTCAAAAATGCTGTGGGTACATCCAGTTGTCTTATATTCCATCCTTTCTGTATTGCATGTGCCAGGATTGTTCGAACTGAGGATATTCTTGCTACTGGAGCATAATTTTTCCCAAAGTCAGAGTCTTCTTTGAGTTGAAAACCCTTCACTACTAATCGAGCCTTTTTCAAGTTATTTTCTTTAGTTTTAAATACCCATTTTGTGTCTATGGCTTTCTTGTTTTCAGGTAAATCAGTTTCTGTCCATGTATTCATTTTTTGTAGAGCTTGTATTTCTGTTTTGATGGCTTCTTCCCATCCATTTTCCATAGCTTCTTTAAATTCCTGGGGTTCTTCTGTACTTATCAAGCAGTATGCTTCATACATTTCATATTCACTTAGATGCTTTGGTGTAATAATTAATCTGCCACTTCTCGTATTTTGGCTAGCACTTTCTTGGGTTTTTTGTTCTTCATTTGTCTTTCTCTGTTCTTTATTTTTATCTTCTTCTTCTTCTTCTTCTTTTCTTTTTCTTTCATCTTCATCTTTTCTTTTTCTTTCTTCTTCATCTTTTCTTTTTCTTTCTATTTTATTCTTTTGTTCCTCATCTTTTTCATCAATGTATACATTATCATCTTCTTGTTCATTACTCTGGGCTTGTTGGTACTTGAAATCTCTTTCATTAAATCTTACATCTCTAGTCACAATAACAGTATCTGTTATAGGATCCCACACTTTATATCCGTTTTTAGCATAGCCGATCATTCTTACTTCTTTTGCCCTTGAATCTAGTTTATCTCTTTTTGGTAGTATAACCATCCATCCTTTACATCCAAATGGTTTCAATTTATTGAGCACCATTTCTCTCTCAAATATTATTGCTGGTATTTCAAAATCAATTGCACTTGACGGGCATCTATTGATCAAGAATGCTGCTGTCAAGATAGCATGGCCCCACAGATGTCTTGGTAAGCATGATTCATCCAGTATAGTTCGAGCTTTGTCATAAATGGATCTGTTTAGCCTTTCGCTTTTTCCATTCATTTGTGGACTATAAGGTACTGTATACTCTATTTTTATACCTTTCTCTTCACAAAACTTTCTAAAATAGTTTGATGAGTATTCCCCTCCATTATCACAACGGATTCTCTTTATTTTTATTTCTTTTTCTGTTTCTATTTCCCTTACATACTTTATCAAGTTATCTGCTGCTTCAGATTTGTTTACTAACAGGTAAGTTTGAGTAAAATGTGAGTAGTCATCTAGTATGGTTTGGTAATATCTGTGTCCTTCTTTTGTTGGTACTTTCATTGGTCCAGCAACATCTGAGTGTATTAATTCTCCTACATCTTTTGATTGTGGCTTTGTAATTGTCTTGAAAGGTAGCCTTGTACTTTTATTTTTCATACAAACTTCACATACCTTTTTGCTGTAAGGCAAGTTCATAAAATTTAGTGCTTTACGATTGAGGTGGCCAAGTTTGATATGCCATAAATCACCACTAGTCAGGTCTTCGTTGCTGTAATAGCATTGATATTTTTCATTAGGTAGTTGCATTTTCAGTATGTATAGCTTTCCCTTCTTTTCTCCATAATATACTCGTTTTTCAGATTTTATTATCAACTCTCCATTTTTAAATAATAGGTCTTTACCTATGAAATTGCCGTTTTGTATGAAAAAATTTAAACAAATTTTTTTCATGTATTTTTTATTTGTATTAATCGAAGTAATCACCCATGCAATCAATGCATCTTTGCCATCGCAGTGGCAGTTTATTGATGCCCTTCTTAAAGAAATCAGCTGGACGGGAGGCAACAAATTCTTCAAAGGCATTTTGTACTGCCTCTCGGGTATTGAATTTTTTTTCCCGCCAAGAAGTTATCCAAATTCTGGAAAAAGTAGTAGTCTGTAGGCGCAAGGTCTGGTGAGTAGGGCGGATGACGGAGAGCTTCCAACCCCAGTTCTTGCAACTTGGAGACCGTCTGCTGTGCAGTATGAGGTCGCGCGTTGTCGTGCAGGAGCAGCGGAGACGAGCGATTGACCAATGCTGGTTGGAGATGTGCCAGCTTCTCCATCATTGTGTTCAGTTCTTCACAGTACACATCTGCAGTAATGCTCACCCCGTTTGGTAAGAAGCTGTGATGAATCACACCGGCGCTAGACCACCAAACAGTGACCATCACTTTTCTAGGGGTAAGTTTTCGTTTAGGGCATTGTTTAGGTGCTGAACCAGGATCCAACCAACTTGCTGAGCGCTT
Organism: Antitype chi; assembly: GCA_947359405.1. Lineage (NCBI taxonomy): Eukaryota > Metazoa > Arthropoda > Insecta > Lepidoptera > Noctuidae > Antitype > Antitype chi. The sequence continues at coordinate 11,486,988 of OX375834.1, read as the reverse complement.
GCGGTTATCAAACAGAATCCATTTTTCATCGCAGGTAACAATGCGGTTCAAAATTCCTTCATTTGTGTGTCTGTTGAGCAGTGCAAGGCACGTCTCGACGCGTACTTCGCGCTGACGATCATTGAGTTCGTGGGGCACCCATTTGTCAAGCTTTTTTACCTTGCCAATTTGACGCAAATGGACCAATATTGTTTTGACGCTAACGTCGAAAGCTGCTGCTAATTCAGCCGTAGATTGTATATCATCAGCTTCCACAATCGCCTTTAATTCGTCATTGTCGACCAAAGTCTTCGGACGACCGCGAGGTTCATTTTTCAGGTCGAAATTTCCAGAACGGAAGCGAGCAAACCAATAACAGGTGGTGCGTTGGTTTGTAGTGTTAGCTCCGTAAACGTCGTTGATGTTGCGTGCCGCTTGTGCCGCGTTGCTGCCACGACGGTACTCATATTCCATAATTACTCGAATTTTTAACGTATCCATGATGACGAAAAAGATTGAAATGCGATGAAAATGTAACACTAATCAATAAACAAATGACTACTTTTGGAAAAAAAATCCATGTTTTTAAAATAAAATTAATTTGAAATTAGAATTCTTACCCAAACAAAAATTATTTTGATTTGAAATGGCCAGTACTGCAAAACGGCAATTTCATAGGTAAAGACCTAATATTACACATTTGCCTTTATTCATCAGTTCATTTACTGACAGTAAATTACTTTTAATTCCGCTCACTATGAGACCCTCAATTGTGACAGGTGTGTCTCCCTCATAAAAGGTCTTCAAATAGCCTTTTTTCTTAGCACATAAAACTTCTCCATTTGCAATTAAAATTTTTATTGGTTCTTGAAGTTCCATCACATTTGTCATAAATTTTTCATATTTTTCTTGTATGAAGTTATGTGTTGCTCCCGAGTCCACAACAAAAATAATCTCCGATGCATCTGTATGCAATATGTGTTCCATGCTTGAAGCAATAAACATTTCATCATTATTAGAGTTTTTGTTTGCTTGTGCTACATGTCCTTCTCCTCTGGACTTTCCTCTGAACCCTGATCTTCCTCTACTTCTCGTTCTAAATTTTCCTCTGCCTCGTTGTATTTGATTATTGTTTTCAGTCTTCTTTTCACATTGGTATGCCATGTGTCCTTCTTTTCCGCATTTATAGCAAGAGTAAAAACTGCTCTCCACAACTTCACTTTTCTTTTCATTCAATTTCAGCTCTGAATCTAGAAGTCTAGATTTCACAAAATCTACAGTGAGCTCTTTTTCAATACTCATGGTTTCTAATGTTGTTATCACTGTGCTGTATTCCTCAGGTAGTGTAAGGAATAAATGTGTCAATTTGTCGCTGTCTTCCATTGTAGTTCCGGCTGTCTCCAATTGGGTGATGAGGTTATCAAATTGTAGGAAATGGTCCTGTAGACTTTTACCGCTGGAACATTTCAATGCGATTAGCTTTTTACGTAAGAAAAGTTTATTGAACACACTTTTTCTCTCGAAAACTTCTTCCATAGAGGTTAACATTTCGGCCGCTGTTTTACATTTCTTGATTATGTTCAGGTATCGGTCAGTAACACACTGTACAATGATTGACCGAGCTTTTGCATCACTTTCAACATTTTCTTTGATCTCCTTGTCGTATTCATCCAATATGCTTGCAAGGTTTCTTTCTTCTAGTAAAACCTTGACGCGAAACTTCCAGTTGGAGAACGTTATGTTGTCGTTCAGTTTAGGAAAATTACACGTTCCCGACGACATCTTTTTACTTTTGTTGATCAACCACGCTCTGCTGTTATTATTTATAGCCAGAGGCCGATGAAATTAAACATAATTTATGTTATACGTTTTTATTTGCGCGTCACACGCCTTTAACACAAAAGTAAAATTGGAGGCAAAAATTGACATTAGTCTGACATTATTGAGTTTGACAGATAGAGCTGGCTAAAAGGTTTAACAATTACGACCAGATAATTAGTCGGGCATCTAAATTGTCAGGTTTCATGGTTAGGGAAATGAAAATTTTTAAAGAACCGATTCTGATTATTTCCATTTACAATTGCGTTATTCGTAGTATTCTGGAGTATTGTAGTACGGTATGGAACCCAATTTATCAAGTACACAATGATCGGATAGAGCGCGTTCAAAAAAGGTTTTTATATCACTTGTGTTATTCGGATAACAGGTGTCGTAGTCTGAACTCATATAATTCTAGGCTGAGTCATTATAAAATGAATTCCTTAAGCGCGCGTAGGAAATCTTTAGATTTCATGTTTTTATATAAAATAATAAATGGTGTAATAGATTCTCCTGAGCTTCTAGAAAAAGTGAAATTTAGTATCCCACGTAGCAGCAGCCGGTTAATTAACCGAAAGACTTTCGTCCAGCCTCATAGTCGAACTAATATAGGTAATTTTGCACCCATCTGCCGCATGCTTTCTCTTGCCAACTCCATTCGTGGGGATATAGATGTATTTGCTTGTTCTGTAGCCTCAGTTAGGACTAAACTTAGAGTTTTATTTGTATAATTTCTGTATTTTTTTGTATCGTTTTACATTTTAATTTTTTTCTTTCTTTCTTAATCTTAGTCATATTCTATGGGAAAGTTCCCATTTTGTAATTTTTGTGTAACCCTGTAGGCATTGCATTTTTTTTTTTGTTAAAGTAAGTGTTTTACGAAATAATAGGCATGCAAGATTCACATCTAGTAGATGTCAATCAAAAATATTGTTTTTAGCTGATTTTATTGCATTTGTGATTGTACATCAGTTTTGTGAATTACAATAAAAAAAAAAAAAAAAAAAAAAATAAGCTTTTGTTAGGGTTTAGAATTTCTGGACGAAAACCAACGTTCAATGACCTCTACTGTTAATCTGTCAATCTCAAAAATAGCAAACGTCAAACTGACAGCAAATTTTGCAAAGAATTCCGTAAGAAAAATATTCACGAAATTAGGTTCAAATTAGCGAAATGCGAAGGGAATTCATATTAGTTTTGTTGGGAATTATATGCATATCGACACTCTCGTCGTTGCTATCCGGATATGTGCAGATAGAAACTGATAAAATACTGTTAGACACCGTTGTTGGTGCTGTCGGTGCTGGTAACTTCTCTTATTGGCAACTAGGACACACCGGGCCGCTTCTAGTAGAACTGACATCTTTATCAGGTGATGCTGACCTTTACGTGTCTGACACTGTTAGGTATGTTGGCTAAAATCGTCATTTTCATGTGTTTTATTTACCTTTTAGGAGTTCCGCTTTTCGGGCCACGAATATGTTTTATTTGATAATATGAGGCTAAAATTCGTGCATAACACCTCGATGCATGCTTGCTATGCAGCCTTAACAGACTAGTGTAGCTATATAAGTTATAGTCAACAAATGCCAGAGCGGGCTCTCCCTTTCAGGACCACAGGGTGCAACAGTCTTAGGATTAAATGAATAATCAATTTTGTGAAAACCAACAAATTAACCTATCTATCTAAGCACTATTGTTACTAACACCAAAATACTAACAAATAAATGGCTTTAGTCTGAAATTAAATTTAATTAATTATTGGTCAAAGAATTAGCATTACCATACATTACAACGTGGCAATGCTACCAGCCTTTTGGGCACTTTTCCCATTGACAGCTATTCAAACGAATTTTTTGATACCCTGTGATTCTTTTCTCTCAGTTTTTATTATATAGGTATGTGTACTATTAATATTAATTAATTTATTATTTTCTTATGCATCTAAGACGGTGCAAATTTCCTATTTACTCTTAAAACTTATGAATATTTTCAGGCCCAGCTATGAAACAGATAAGAACAACTTTAGCTCAGTGACATGCGGTCCTGATATGGTCAACATACCCTCAGAATTTCCCAGGCCTATAGGTGAGTTGAACACGTAAACATTTTCTAAATTTAAAAAGTTTTTACTTTTCACTTCCACACCAATTCGTATACCACTACTAATTGCTATACAAACAACAGAGACAGAAAGCAGCAGAATATCATCGAGGTACATAAACTGGATTAAAAACGTTTTATCGAGGCTAATGCAAAAACTACAGAAGAAAAGTAAAAAAAAAAAATATGGGACATTAAAAAATATTTTTTTAAATCCATCCACAATCGACGGAGATAGCGCGGAACAAACATACATAAAAACTGAATGAAAAAGAGACAAATTGAGAACCTTTTGGAAAGCGTTTAAAAAAAATACGTCATCAAGGATACAGTAATAATAAAAATAGACAGAAAACTAGCTTCTGGTCGCGATTTAGTTCGCGGGAAATTATAGCCCCCGACTTGTCGCGTAGTATCCCACCGCGTGGTATCCCATCGCTTGGTATACCATCGCGTGGTATCCCATCGCGTCGTATCCCATCGCGTCGTATCCCATCGCGTCGTATCCCATCTCGTCGTATCCTACCGCGTCGTATCCTACCGCGTCGTATCCCATCGCGTCGTATCCTACCGCGTCGTATCCCATCGCATCGTATCCTACCGCGTCGTATCCTACCGCGTCGTATACCATCGCATCGTATCCTACCGCGTCGTATCCCATCGCGTCGTATCCTACCGCGTCGTATCCCATCGCATCGTATCCTACCGCGTCGTATGCCATCGCGTCGTATCCTACCGCGTCGTATCCCATCGCATCGTATCCTACTGCGTCGTATCCCATCGCGTCGTATCCCATTGCGTCGTATATAAAAATATGATAGGAACCTAAATATGCTCTTTCTTAAAATGTTAATTTAAAAAATAATTGAATCGGCTCAGTTTTCGAGGAGAAAAAAGGGGAAATACAGAACGTCGATCTCGTTAAAAAGTTTGTGATCATTTCGGTCTGAGCCGCAGCTGTCCCTATCACACACTACGGGAGCAGACTTACTGACGGCGCGACGGCAATAGTTTCTTCAAATACCTATTTTTCAAATTTCTCGCAGACCCCGTCCCCTTTTAAAGATCACTGGCGAAATGTGGATGTACTGTAGGTACACCACTGCCCAACCATTTGGAGAAACGAGGCGTGATGTTAAAAATGTAAATTCGAATATAAATCATACAAAAACACAACAACCAACATACGTCCTACTGTAGTTTTGTACTATCACAGATTTGATCAGTCAGAAATTTAAAACGAATTCCAATCTAGTATCTAAGGGGCCATCCATAAATTAGGTCATACAAATTTTATGGTTTTTTTAACACCCTCTTCGTCCTTGTCGCACTTCTGAAACTCCCTCTCCCCTTGTGTGACGTCACATATTTTTCAATTTTATATTTAGAAGTAATTAAATTTAAACAGCAGTTTCTCATTAAAAAAAAAAAATCTTTTACAAAAGCAAACAAAGGCAAATATTTTAGATAGAAGAAGCCGCAGATAGATCGAGTAAGTAATATTTTTAAGCTTTTGGTTTACACATAAATTTCGAGTTTAGATTTTAACATGTGACGTCACAAAGCTTCTGACCCCCTGTCCCTTGTCACACAATGTCACATTTCGTTGACCCAACGTGTGACGCCCCCCGTGTCAACGTGTGACAACATTTATGGATGGCCCCTAATCCCAATCATCACATCTTCCAGGTATTGGAGTCTTCGGTCACTGGTCCCACTATCTCTCGGAGTACAGCATTCAAGTGTTCTTAGACGCCTCAGCGGTGCTCAGCGAGGAACAGGTGCTGGCTATTGAGAGGGCTCACCGAGGACTTGGAGAGAAATATGGAGGTAACCTAATTATCCTGTTATTTCTAAGAAAAAATCTTCACCAAGATTAACTGGTCTACGTAGAAAAGTCACTTAATAATGCCATTTGCAGGCCATTGCTAGGTTTTCGGTTGATTACAATTTAAGTGATGATCGTAAAGTTCGTATTACACTATATCCAATTTATAGGAAATCAGAAGATGTAATCGAAGTTAAAACAGTTGGATCCGATTTGAAACAAAGAAAGAAAAAGTATTTATTGTAACTCGCACAGGAAGATCACATACTAACCACTTAAGAGCTCTGCCTCATTAGTGCGTTGCGTTGCGTTGCGTCGCGTCGTCGCAGCGTCGACGCTTCGGCATTTTCCATATATTTTAAATGACATGCCACATGTCGCACGCGACGTTTCAACGGATCGACGGACGAGAGACGAAGCGGAGGGAGATTGATGTGCTGCGCTGTCGGAGCTCCGGTGCAACGACGGACCATCACTATTTCTGAATGCAATCAAGGGAGATATCCACAATATTTTATTGTTTCTACGTTTCTTTCGGTGGTGGCGCAAATAAAAGCAATAGTAGAACACGTTTGTTCCGATCCATTGTGGAGACTGAATGAGGTGCGTGCGTCGTCCTCTTGCGCTGCGCCGTCGTGCCTCGTCGCAACGCAGGTTTGGCATTCCATGCGTTGATCCGTTGCGACGACGCCGCAACGCAACGCACTAATGAGGCATGCATCGCATACACGTATGTATTTACACAATTATAATCATAGAAATCATCAATACAATATTTCAATTTAATTTAATTCCATTGAATGTTTTTTGTTGAAATAGTTATTCAATAGGATTAAATGAACATAGATGATTTTAAAGATTATAATTCTGTAAATATTTGTTACGGTCGTATCTCAACCAAGATACAACCAGCAGGCTTAGCACGAGAACCGTAGACAAGCGTTTTGTCGTCGGAAAAGTAGACAAAAATGATGTTTTTGAATAGACAGTTGACAGTTTTGCACCCAGAAATGTAGACAAGCGATTTCTATTGTAGAAATAGCGTCATGCTAAGCCTGCTGGCACTGACCTGCAAATTGCAAAAGTCTGAAAATTTCAAATCATAATTAAATTAACAAAATGAGTATATTTTTTAAAAGTTAAACGGTTTTAACTAAAAGCTAAAAATAATTCTGTAAAATAAAATCGTGGGGCGCGTGAAACACATTTTCTCAGGTTACGCTACGCCCCACAATTTTATTTTACTGAATATTTTTTTAGCTTTTAGTTAAAACCGTTTAAGTAAAAAAAATATTTTCAAGTTTTTATTTCGTTACTTAATATTTCTTATACATTTTTTTTTTATTCATAGTGTACAGTATTTTAATAGTCAAGCCCTTTCATTTCATACCCATATTGAGGGGGTTGTGAAAAAATATATAATCCGCCATTTTGTAGCGGCGACCATCTTGGATTTACAATTTAACATCAAAACTAAAAGTGTGTACCAATTATCAGATCAATCTGCTAACAGGAAGGGGTTAACATTTCAAGTACTAAAGACCAAAACAAAAAACAACAGCAACTAACAGGGCAAGCTAAATTAAACCGTTTAAAAAACCAGTGCGCTACATAATCCCGCTACGATCGGTCTAACAAATTCTCCCGTCTCCCTAGAATTGGACATAATCCCGCTACGATCGGTCTAACAAATTCTCCCGTCTCCCTAGAATTGGACAAGCGTAAGGAGAAGCCAGCCACACGGAAGACCGACGAGGAGCCGAAGCCACGCTTCCTGAAGCTGCTCAGCATCCTCGATATGATCTTCGAGATGTTTGTTTTATAGGTAAGTTACATAAACAACGTGTAACAACTTACACAAGACCTCATACACTCTAACAAGAGTATTGAGTTAAAAGCATAATACAATGACCTAACTTTTTTTTGTAAGCTAACTGTTAAGAAAATCGTGCATTTAAAATTGAGTCTTATTGCCTTGATATTGATTGATGTTCTATCTATCGGCGGTAGGTACGGCAAATCACATTATGTTAAAAAAAAAATACAATGTTAAAGGCTGCCGAAATCGATTCAGTAGTCAATTATGTACAAACTACTTTCAGGACTTGCTTTTATTCTGTAATATCTTGTATATAGGGTGACTGGTAATTAGTGACTGATATTTAAACACATGATTGTACTCATCATAACAAACAGCTTTCACAAAGAAAGGATTTTTTTTTATCTATCTTATTAACCCCAATAGAATACTATGTACCTAACATAACAAGAATAATACACCATCAGCTGTAATTTAATTTGGTTACCTACAAACAACAACAAAAAAATATGAATCCACTTTTACTTTACATTATTCTTTTTTTTCATTAATTTAACAGCTGATGCGCGCGCGATGCGTACGGTGGTTAAATTAATGACAAAAAATAATGCATGATAAAGTGTTTTGTTTTTGTTTGTAGGTAACTAAATTAAATTACTGCTGATGGTGTATTATTGTTGCTAGGTACTCAATATTCTATTTTTACACGGGAAGAACCAGGTTTCAAATAAAAAAAGAATCATCAAAATCGGTTCACCTAGTCGAAAGTTGTGAGCTAAAAAATATTTAAAAAAGAATACAGTCGAAAAAAAAAACCCTTAAAAATCTACTTACAGAAAGCAAAAATCCACTGTTGAGTTTATTCGGCCTCTATTTTACACCATTTTGAACATTATGTATGAATGACACTAGAATTTAAATACTTAATTAATATATATTTTTTGTATCTATTTCAGACCTTATGGTGGCTATTACGCAATTTTGAGAGAATACCCGAGCGCGATAGATATTATCACGCTGACGCGTTATAAGGGGGCTGGGTAGCGTTGGTATAAGATGGCGGAGTATCCAGTATAATATGACAATAGGTGCAATAGAAGTGCAGGGAAACGATTAAAACTTTATTTTTTTGGTATAGTTTGGTGTATTCTGTAAATGGACAAGTTTTCTGTGTTTATATATAAAAAAAAAACAGCAAAGTGATAAGTTACTTTAATTTTGGAAAACGGGTGTCTATGGATCTGTATTTAAGTTTTTTCCACCGACTTCCAAAGTTAATGTTTTTTTTTGTTTTTTTTTTTATTTTGAAAATATGAAGTGTATGTATATGTGTTGCGTTATAGAAAACATGTATTTTTGTTATTATTAAAAAAAAATATGACGTTCCTTGCAGTATTTACGCCTCTATTTATTTAAATCTCGCACTAGTACATGACTCGGTTTTAGACTCCGGACTCAGGTAGGCTGAAATAAAGAAAACCTGCTCAGGTGGAGATGCACAGATGACTGCGCCCTTGACACCTGGGAATCTGTATGGTTATAATAATTCCTCGAGGAATCTTACTACGTTCAAACTATGTCAATAACGTGTTTTTTAGAAACCAATGTAACGGTAAGGAATTGAAATGTCATATTCTGCATGTTCCAAGACAATTTGTCAATATTATTAATACGATATTAGCAGATTGCGTGTGTGATTGACGTGGTTACGTTACGAGTAAGGAATCGTTAGATGGTCATAGTGAATTGCTGTCCCACAAACAATGGAGCACTTAATATCTTGTCCAGCGTGGCCTGTTGTCTGCACGCTACAGTTGATGGACGCTGATGAAACTGCCAAGCTCGTTAGTCAAATTCTGGACTGACTGTATTTAGATTGCTATCGACACGCTATGAAAGAAGTATTTACGCCGTACTAAGGCTTTATTTTGGATTTAGACATTACTTTGTTTTTTTTTTCTATCGAGGAAACTACAAGTTAATCGTGTTTCTATAGAGTACAAATCATAGAGTGAATCTATAAATAACTTATACATTTATTGCATAACTGAAGGTTAAGTAATAATGATGCAGCAAGGGATCAAACGAACGCAATTAGGTACAGTACAAATAAATGTTTTCTTAATGTCCCTCGGCAAACTTCGTGTTTCGTCAGTCGTCGGATTTAACTTTCGGTGTAGAACCAAATATTGAGAATTCAGCAGATTACATCCCAGCTAGACATGGGTAGCTCGTGAGCGAGTGATAGAAAAGAGATAGCTCTTTTCGATTGACGTCGCTCTCGCTCACTCACTCGCTCGCTATTTTGATGTCCCCTCAACTGAATTTGCTACGGGCCCCGCGCTTGCTTAAGGCCCATAGTATCCTCATCTCCCGTCTGAATGCTAAAGCACGACTGCCGCCCGCGCCCGCACAGGGCACCTCTGAGCCTTTATCTCAAAATGGGGATATTCCTTGGCAAATGTTGATTAATTTACAATTGTGCTCTAGCGTATCTGTGGTACCTCTAACTATCTATTTTTCAGTGTATTTTTTTCTCCAAATAACGTAGCCGTTTAGTAGGAGCCAAAATAAGCCAAAATATTGCGTGTTGGAAAATATTTTTTTACAGCAAAAGTATTAACCATACAAAAAAAGTACCCTCGGATATTGCCGAGGGTACTTTTCGATCTATATGAATATATAGCAAAATTATATATTTTTCATATCTTCAAGACAAGCCGTTAATGAGGAGTACGGTTCATAAAGTGACCGTGTTACGCTACCAAACGGGACGTAGGCCCTTAATCCGACACTGTAGATGACCCGTGCCCACTTCGTTGGGCGGTAAACATTTTTATATCACTCAATAGATCACGACACGGTCGCGGTTCTATACCTATGTCGTATTATCTCTTTAACCATTCGTCCAAATTATATGCAGTAAAAGGGAAAAGTCTTTTGTTTTAAACACTTGAGACGATAAATTTACTTATTTTGATCAGAATTCATAATTGTTGATAACATGACCTAACGATTTTTATTTTTTAAATATAAAAAAAAACGTTTTTTTGTGACTTAAATATAAAAGTTAAGACATATTATGCTGTCGCTGAGTTTTTGTAGGCATTATCAAGCTTTACAACTTTTCTCTAGAACTCATTCATATATCTCGTTCGTAAGAAACTAACTTGGCTTTCTATTGGTAAAAGATTTTTTTCTGTTGGTTAAAGAGGTAAAGTTTGTGAGGACAAACTTTACCTCTTTAAAATCTTTATATATATAATTCTACTGTACGTGTGTATGTTACTGAACTCCTCCTAAACGGCTGGACCGATTTGAATGTGTTTTTTTTTGTATGCCTTTGGGTGGCGCCCTGGATGGTTTAAATTCACAGTTAGACCCGGCAGATGGCGCTCCGATCGAGTTCTAGGAAACAGGACAACGTCTGTACGGTCAGCTAGTATTAGTATAGATTGCGGGTAGATTTTTCCAAAATTATTTGTATTTTTTTTTTTCGAAGCCTAAACCATTTCCTTTTAGCTGTATGTAACTTATTGTATTTGTAAATAGTCATTATATAAATGTAATTACTGTGTATTTCAAGCCTTTTATTTCTCAAGTAACAACCTAAGTCTAGATTTGTGACCGATTATCTACATATATATTACTAGCGTATACCCGCGGCTCCGCCCGCGTATATGTTGGTTATCGCGTAAAAAAGTAGCCTATGTCCTTCTCCATATCCCAGGCTATATCTCTGCCAAATTTCATGATGATCGGATTAGCGGTTTAGGCGTGAAAGCGTAACAGACAGACAGTCACTTTCGCATTTATTATTATCATGAGCAAAAATATTTTTCAAATCAGATTGGTAATCATCCGAGATTAGCGCGTTCAAACAAACAAACATTTCAGCATTATTTAATAAAACTAGCTTCAGCCCGCGTGGAAGTCGAAAATTATCCCGCGGGAACGTAGGTACTACCGGGAAAAAAGTATCATAATGTGTTAATCTAGGTTATAATCTATGTGTACCAAATTTCATCCAAATCTATTCAGTCGTTTTTGCGTGAAAGAGTAACAAACATCCATACATACAAACTTTCGCGTTTATAATATTGTTACGAACTTGCGGTTCGTGACAGTTAAAAACTGCCAATATAAATTACTAAAAATGACACTTTAATTAAACACACAAATTACAAAATACAATTTCACTACTGATCACTCTAAGCCGCACTTGAAGATCGCTTCAAATATTCTCGCTTTTATCGGTTGTTCATTACTGCCGGGTCTTGATCCGTTCCGGCCAAGGGCTCTAGGAACATTCGAGAAACTTCTACTGTAGAAGCATCTAGAATGTTCGAGTACATACCGGCCCCGACTGAACAGATGTTGATAGTTCTAGAAGGTTCTACTTAGCATCGAAATTTCTAGAAAGATCTTGACTCAATTAATTCTGCTACTCGATACTAGATGGCGCTAGTGGTAACGAATCCAGACATTACTTGTAACGCGTAACAATATAATTATTAAGGATAAAGCTGAAAAGTTTGTTTGTTAGCGTTAATCTCGGGAACTACCAGTTGGATTTGAAAAAAATATTTTTGCATTTGATAGTCCAAATCTTGAGAAAGACTATAAGTAAGATACTCAATCCTTAGGAGTGCAGCTAAAAGAATATAAGTCAGAAAGAAAACCAGGTTACAGCGCTGGCAGGCGATGTAATATGCCACTTTTAACCCGCCCATCGCGAAATAGAGTAGGCATGATGTTGTTATGGGTAGTCAAGACCCTGGTAACTTTAAATATTGTCGTTATGAGCGATAATAGTTCTTATTGCAATCCGATACGGGTTAAAATCTGTTGTAATAAATTCGAATAATGAATGAACAAGACGTATTGTCGTAAAAATGCAAATAAAAGCGTATAAAATTAGATATTATCTATTTAATAATAAATAATCCATCACTAACCGACATAGCCCGAAGAATTGCCAAATTTAAGTGGCAGTGGGCAGGGCACATTGCTCGCAGAACAGATGGCCGACGGGGCCGAAAGGTTCTGGAGTGGCGACCGCGTACTGGAAGACGTAGAGCGGGAAGGCCTCCCACAAGGTGGACCGATGACCTTGTGAAGGCTGCGGGAATCCGCTGGATGTGGGAAGCACAAGACCGGTCGAAGTGGAGGAGCCTGGGGGAGGCCTATGTCCAGCAGTGGACGTCTTTCGGCTGAAATGATGATGATGAATCCATCACTGGATGCAGTTTGGCATTTGGAAGTTTATGGTATATTTTTAATTATAATTGTTATTGAAGGGATAAACTGGTTTTAAAGATAATTAAGAGGCGACTTTGATGATTTTTTTGATGCATTAAAATATGTTTTGAGTTCGATCACTGTATGCAAAAAGGCTTAAAATATCATATTTTTTTGCTTTCAAAATGATTTACGGTTAAAGAGATACACTGGTTTAAAAAAACCACCTTTTTGAGCGTTTTCAAGAAATAGCCGCCTTAAGGGGAACCTTGTCGCGGGCTCGAACTCACTGGTGGGCCTGGCTAAAAATCACGCTGTCTCACCAGGCTTCGTGTCCGACAGAGATAGTATCAGTGATGAGCAGTTAGACGCTAGTCTACACGCACAACGTTATTGAGTGAGATGCAGGATCATTTATAGTGAAAAATTCGCGAAAAAATTCAGGAAAGTCCTTTGGAAGATCGGGTTTTATGAAAAGGTCAATGCATAAATCAATGACCAATAAGGTTTATTGTACTTTTCGATAGTTGAACTATGTCGGTACCGACTTGGTTTTGGAGATTTCACACGTCTAAATAAAATAAAATTAAATTTACATAAACACGCCCAAAGTTAAGTAAAATTAGCAAGAAAAATGAATCTTTGTTGGCTCCTAACTTTTTAATGGGTTTTTATTTTAGTATTTTACACACAATATTAATAATGAGACAAAACGATATTATATTTTACTTTGGATGTGCCATGTCAGACAGTGGAGTAAAACACTCCCGAATGTTGTATGCTAAAAATATGGACTAGGTTCAGCTTAAAACAGGTGATTCAATAAATTATCGTTCTCCTGTCGTTATCTCAATTTATTTGGGGTCGGCGCTACATCTATTTTTCTCCCACACTTCTCTATCAGTCGTCATCTCCGTAGTCACACCCTTTCTAACCATATCATCATTCACACAGTCCATCCATCGTTTCTTTGGTCTCCCCCTACTCTTATTACCATCGACATTCATACTCAAAACTTTCCTCACGACATTTACCTCTCATTCCTCCGTATCACATACCATGACAACTAATTTCCACATTTTTTTTAGATTCGATAAATAAATAAAATACTGTAAGTTCAAGCGTGAAATAATTTTTAATTACAAACTAATTTAACAACACATAAAATATACTGATTTGAACACATTAAATACTTTGTCAATAAAACATTTACTACAAATAAATTATACCATTTGTGTTTAAAGAAATACAACAATAATTTAGGTACCTATAATAAAAAGTAGTGAGTTGTGGGTCTGGTGGTCACAAGCGCTACTGGTAAGAATGAGGTTCGTGGGTTCAATTTCCACGTCGTACAGAGTGTTATTGAGATTTCTATCTGTAAATTATCAGTAGCAGCCCAGTCTAGATTTGTGCCGGGCAATGGGTTTGCTCCCTATTACATGGCACTTAAACTTATCTGGCGAAATGTGAGTTTAATATAGGTATAGTTCGACTTTTAATTTGTATTCAGTAACTTGACAGTTGAAGGGTTACCAGACTTTTAACAAAAAAAAAAAGCAAGGGAGGTAATTATTTCATTTCATATGCTTATTTTTGATGTCATCAAAATTAATGTGTTGGTAAAAAATACAAACATTCTGCTAACGTAATTACTTGAATGGCATACCCATAGGACACGCCCAATTTCACTCTTAAACATATTGAAATTGTTAAATACAGTGTAGAAAAAACTTAGCTTAAAATAGGTGTACAAAAAATGCAAAAATAACATGCAAAAGCTAAAAATAATTGACTAATATAAGGGGTTGACAGACAGGAAAATTAATTGTATATCAAATTGAAAACGTTAAGCCGTTGCTCCCGGCTGTCATTTTGACAGTCGTTACGGGTCGTCAGAAGCCCGAAAGTCTGACAACCAGTCTTACCAAGGGGTATCGGATTACCCAGTAACTGGGTTGTGTAGGTCAAATAGGCAGTCGGTCCATGTAAAACACTTTGATTGAGTCGGTTAAGTTGGACTGGAAGCTGACCCCAATATAAACAGATTGATAGAGTCAATTTGATAAACAATTAATTTCCTTGACTTTACATCAGATCTTTTTTTATTAAACTTATTAAATAAATATTTTGGTACGAACATCACCTATACTTATATTATTAGCTACCTATACATTATTATTAAGGTACAGAAACTATAACGTGGACAATTATTATGTTAGGATCATCATTATAATCTGCCTATAACGTTCCCACAGTTGAGCCACAGGCCTTTCTGTGAGAGGGAGTGGGCCGTAATCCACCACCCAGTGCGGGTTGGTAGATGTCACATGTCTTCGAATTTTTCGGTTCTAGTACATGCCGGTTTCCTCACGAAGTTTTCCTTCACCGTTTTTAGAGCAGTGGTGATGAAATAATTTACACCAATTAATCATCTGTCTGAGTTCGAACCTGCGACCAACAACTCGTAAGTCACCACTGCTCCTAGGCGAGGTAAAATAAAATATTTCTGAACGAAGTGAGGATTTAACTATTACTTTCGGTGCCCCGTAGTGGCTTCAGTTGAGTTCGCAACCTCGTAGAAAGCAATAAATGTATTACGTAAATAATAGTTAATATCTTTCTAGATAAATGGGCGATAATAAAAAATATCTATACTAATATTATAAAGAGGAAAGATTTGATTGTTTGTTTCAATAGAATAGGCTCCGAAACTACTGAACCGATTTGATAAATTCTTTCACTGTTGGAAAGTTACACTATCCCCGGGTGACATGGGTTATATGTTATCCCCGTATTCCCACGGGAACGGAAACTACGCGGGTGAAACCGCGGAGCGCTGCTAGTTTACTATGTACCAGCGAAAATTCAAATATGGCAGTTATTTTTAATATATTGCTTACTTCATTTAATCTCGGGGAACTTAATTGCTTATCAAATTGACTACCAATTTAAAATGCCCGAAAATTAATAAAATCAAAACTGTCATTATTTGACGGTTGTACGAAATTGCTAAGAGAGATGTGTGGTGTTACACGAATGGTTAGAACAAGAAATGAGTACCTACTTAAGAGGAAGTCTGAAAGTGGCACCGATAACTGAAATGTTATGTGGAAATCGGTTGTCATGGTATGGGCATGTGATACGGAGGAATGAGGAAAATGTCGTCAGGAAAGTTTTGAGTATGAAACTCGATGGCTCTATGACTAGGGGAAGACCAAAGAAACGATGGAAGAACCCCCCCCCCCCCCAAAAGCCGTAAATGTAAACCTTTACCATTTAGTTACCATTAGTTAAACATTTAGCTAACTAAATGTTTGCCTAAAGACAGAAGGAGTTTTGGCAGACCAAGAGAACAGAGGGGCAATTCTCGTAATTTTAAGAACGTTCACAGTCTGATCTCAGTCTTGATAATCGTTAATTGAGAAAATGAATACAAATAAAATAAAAAATATTTTTTCTGTTAAATATATCGGCTCAATCTTCAAATTAAAATTGTTTTAATTTAATTGGAAAATACCCTATTAACATATGGGATACTTTTTATTCTGGTAGGACGTTCTCAGGGATAAATCCCAACCCCCTACGCTCGCGAAGCCGCTAAAGCTAGTACCTACTTAATAAATACATATTCATTGCTCATAACCAGAGATCGGATATTCGGATGCATATTCACCTAAAGTTGAGATGTTGGCTAACATAGAATGCGCTTTTGTATCGAAAAAATCTTAATTTAGGTAAGTAATTTGTTTACTTTTAGTTTTAACTAATACAAAACACCCCTCCTCCAGTACATACACATATATGTATCGGGTTAAACATTAATTTTAAATTAATACACATCTGAATAGTTATGCAATCAAGAATCCCGGGGTTTTTAATAAATATTACTTACAAATAATTTATAAAGCCGCTTCCATACTTTCATAGCTACAAATTATCTTTAGGTAAATATGCATCCGAATATCCGATCTCTGCACATAAGTTTTTTGTGCAATAAAGTCTAATTTCCTCTTTTTTCTTTTTCCTTATTAATATGTAGGCTCTGGCTGCGACCGCACCTGGATGGATGGACTGTGTGAATGATGATATGGTTAGAAAGGGTGTGACTACGGAGATGAAGACTAATAGGGTATTTTCCAATTTATTAAAAACTATTCTAATTTGAAGATTAGGAAAAAATATGTAACAGAAAAGTAAAAGTAAATTAATTTATATCCATTTTCTCAATTAAAAACGATTTAAATCAAATTTATTTTTCATTGTTTTGGTATTTACCACCAAAACGCTCCTTACGATGACATTTTTATCTCGTAACTACACGTGAAGTCAACATTGTGTAAACTAAAGTAGTTAGTAAGTAAACAAGTGAATGTCGAGTTTATAATTATCAAGATTTTTAATGGATAGAAAGGGATATTACTGGCGTGCGGTGCCTCTGTGCACAAATACTCCTAAAACTGCGCCAAACGAAGTATTTGTACCGGTGACGTTTACACAACGTTGACGTCACGATGTCACGTGATAAAAAAGTGATCGTAAGGAGCGTTTTGGCGGTGAATTCAAAACAACGAAAAATAAATTTGATTTCAATCGTTTTTAATTTAGAAAATGTACATAAATAAATTTATTTTTATTTTTCTGTTAAATATATCGTCCCAATCGTAAAATTAAAATAGTTTTTATTAAATTGGAAAATACCCAATTAAAAGAGAAGTGTGGGAGAAAGACATGTTGGGGAAAGGTAAGGGCAGGAGAATAAAGATGATGAACTGGCTATAACACTGTAAATTGAAGTAGGTTATCAACTTGATAAACATTTAATACCTTCTTGCGTGCAAGATACTTGCAACACAAATCCAAGAATAAATCTAAGGTATTATTTAACCTTTTAACCGCCACAGTCATGTATAGAAGACAAACAAAAATGTGCTCAGCACGCCACGGTCACGATTAAATGACAAACTTATACGTAAATAAAGCCGCTTGGCGCCGAGGGCAAGTTTTTGCTTTTTTGACGTGGTGGTCAAACGGTTAAAATCTACAACAATAATTTTATTCATTTCTAAGTTTACTCATCTTTTTTAACATTTTTAGTGGCTGCAAGTTTTTTCTTGCATTCTTGATAGATGCCATCTAAGTCAAATGCTGCTTTCACGTTGTCTTTAGAGAAAAGGAACCTGAAATTAGAGAAAATTATACAGTGATTATGATAAAACAATATACAACACTAACTTTTTGCCAGCGGCTTCGCCCCTCGCGGTACTTTCATCCCCTATTTAACTCCCTTAGGGATTGAATTTCGAAAAATCCTTCCTTATTCCTTGTCTACATTGTAAAGGGAAACTCTGTGCAAAATTTCAGCTTTCTAGTTCTAAAGGTTTGGGCTGGGCGTTGATGAGTCAGTCAGTCAGTCAGGACTTTTCGTTTTATTTATATAGATGATTTATTTCTTACCACAAATTACAGAGAAAGTAATTAAATAGTCTACAGACTCAATTTTATAATTAATTTGTGGAAGACTGGTGCCTAAACTAAGTATTTTTACAAAACCTGTATGTCAGGTCACCAGGCCCCCTGTGCAAAGTTTTACATTATGTTGTAGGTACAGGAGACAATCTGATTCGCATATAATATTCAAATAAAAACGTCATTATAGTTATAATATTGCAATATTACACATAAAACTAGATTTACAAAAAAAAAAAAACAGTGGCACCCCGGTGCCGACAGAAGTGAAAACTTGAACAATTACGTGTGTATTTTTTAAATCGTCAATACAGGATTTCATATTGGGTCCTTGGGTCCTGATTGCTCTCGGTAAAAAATTATAATCGAGCGATCGACTTCAACCAGTAAAGGTAACAGCACAGATTTTTACGATAAAAATACAAAGGGAAAGAAAGGGATAGAATAATTAGAATTTCCTAATGAAAGAAAGGGACTTTTCCAAAAGACATCAACGTGTGACTCATCCGTGTGCTCAAGCGTTCGGTGACGATGACGCGAGTTCCATGATTTTTGTTCAACCAAAAAGTGCTCAACGCGCTTAAAGAAGTTTTCACTTCAAAAAAGTAGTAAAATAAGGTAATTTATGAAGAATATATGCAAGGGAAGATGTATGTGCATGTGTGTGGTGTGGGGGTGAGGTCTGTGATGTGGAGTGTGTGTGTGTGTGGGCGGAGTCATTGTGTGTGTGTTGCAAAGGGAACATTATGTTAGGATATGGTTTTGAAAAGGTTTTCAATTTGGGTATAATCTGAAGTGATAAGCCAGTAAAACGTGTGGTGCCCGACGTAAAGAATAGCACCATCCCATTTCTTCCCGTGGGTGTCGTAGAAGGCGACTAAGGGGCAACGAAAGAATGGGCAGCAGCGTTCTCTATGCATTTTACCACCATACTGCGTTCGCCAACCTGCCTGCCAAGCTTGGCGATTATGGCAAACCCACCCATAAAAATGACAGGCACGAAGAAAAAACGGCCCTTAGTGCCTTGGGGGAGGCCTACGTCTAGCAGTGGACGTCTTACGGCTGAAATGGTGATGAATCAACTTGAATACTAACTTGACGAATTTATAATCCCATTTCATTAAACTTGACATTATGTATTGTATTGCCTATTTCAAACTATTCACTCAATTCCTTCTCGACATGGTAAAATTGTATGATTAAATGTGTTAAATAATTTATAATAAATGAGTCTTTATTAATATAACTTAAACTGTTTGCGTGCCCTAGTTAAGGAGCTGAGCACCATGTATCTATCACAGAATTAATTTATCGGTATTGCTTCAATTTGATTCTGTTTACCTATTTTGGTATGGTAATTTTATTCTGGGTGCATCGTTTTCACACATAATCATATTATTAATGAACTATGTTAAATATTGTACTTGAAATATTTTAAAAGAGTAACGGTGGAGTTTCTTACCCATTCTTCTCCATACGAAACTACATTTTGGAAGGGGCGACTAGAATCAATTCTATTTTAATGTAAATGTTGACGTTCAAAAGTGCCTTTTAAGTGCCTATTTGAAATAAATACTTTGACTTGACTTTGGTAGTTAGTATAAGGATCATTTTTAACTGAACATCTGTAACATGTACAGACGCTAGCACATCAAGGTACCCCAATCTGCCAAATATCTTTGATTGTTTTTCAACTTTATTCCAAAAGTATAAGGATCATGTTCAATTGATAAAATTTTACAGATACCTACTTTCTGTGCAAATAAAAAAAAAACCGGAATAAAATAGACCAGTGGTGGCTAGCTAGTAGCCGCACGGTTAAGCTACGCTTGCCGAGGTTGGTCCATGGATGGGTGACCATCTTTACATACCAAGACCCATACGTGCTTCGGAAAGCAGGTTAAGCCGTTGGTCCCGGCTGATATTTGTAGATCTTTGGCAGTCATTATCATCATTCATGCCGGAAAGTCTGACTACTTTGTGGGCTGAGGGTTGTTAACTTACTTCTGCAGCTTCCCAGTGTGGTCAGCTTGCGGTCGGCGCATCTTCTCCTGCCCATCAGTTAGCACCAGCACTGTAGGTAGCTGCCGACTGGTGGGTCCATCTTGAACCCTGTACTTTGTGGCTGAGTCTGGGTATCTGAGGAGAAATCAAAATCATTTATTCAAACTAGGCTGAGAGTCTGTACTTTTTGAACGTCAAAATTACATAAGACAGTCCTTCAAAACGCCCGCCCTTCACCACTTCCTAGTGCTTTAGCTGAGAAAAAGTGGCGCAACAAAGTCTCCAGCAGGGCTTAAATAGAAGAGCAACCGTGAGAGAGATAGAAGTAGGCGATTCTTTGACATTTTTAGAGTTCCGTAAAAAACAGAACCCTTATAGGATCACTTTTTTGTCTGTCCGTCCGTTTGTCTGTCTGTCAAGATCCTTTATCTCAGGAACGCGTAGCGGTATCGAGTTGGAATTAAAACGATATACTCAGGTCGACAGTCTCTTGAAGATGTGAAAAAATCAAACTTTTCGTTAACGAAAGTTTTTTTATTACACCGGGAGTATTTATTTAAGGTGCATTCGGCTAACTCCGAAAATCGGGATATTCCAATAATTACAAATTTCGACAAATCGCAGCAATATTATTTGCTCTAGCAACATTCACCTAGCTGCCATCTTAGTAAGCTTCCGCACGTCAGTTAGCTCAAGAGGCTATGAGCCAGCGTTGGTGTGTAAAACGACATTTTCATTGACACCTAAAAATGAGTTTAAGTATGTTTTAAAATAATAATCTCTCTCTGTAATATAATCACAAACACTACAACCCATACCTTCCAACATCTAGCTTCCCAAACTTAAGATTCTCCAAATTATAGCTCGCAGACAGCTCAGCGAACACCGGAGCAAAGTTCACGCAAGCCGGATGCCATGCAGCATAGATACACACAATCCAGGTGGTATTCTTATGGTGTTTCAGCTCATCATCCAAGACTTGTGGGCCTCGGAAGTAGGTCACGTGTTCCGGACCCATGTATGTTGGTTCGGGAAGTAGGAGCGCGGAGAGAATGAGAATGGCACCGTATGGGAGGCCATAGCTGAAAACGAAAGAATTAAATGTTATTGCCTATAAATCAAAATCAAAAGTCATTTATTCAAATTAGGCTGAGAATTAGCACTTTTCGAATGTCAAAATACATAAGACAGTCCCCCCAAAAACGCCCACCCGTCACCACTTCCTAGTGCTTTAGCTGGGACAAAGTAGCGGAACAAACTCCCCAGCAGCACAGCTGTCTGTTTAGTCGGATAGACTTGATTCTATATATACATAGACAAAGTAATATAAATATGACGAGAATAAAAATAAAAAAAATATTTATATGAACCCATATAACCTGTCACTAGTTACGCTAATTCTGGAGAAAGAACACAAACTTTGTCTTGAGTTAATCACAGCGACCAACTATTCTTGTCATTTAAATAGTTGTTGATGGAATAGTAAGCGTTTAAACAAAGGATGGATTTTACTTGAGCTTTAAACGCATCAAAAGGCAAATTCAGTAAAAGCCTGACACGCCTTCCAGCTCCACCCAGAGCGGGAGAAGTTATTTAATGATTTCCCAACCAAAAAAAAAAAAAAACTATGTCACATAATAAAGAAAGTCATCTTGGCGGTAAATTCAAAACAACGAAAAATAAATTTGATTTAAATAGTTTTTTATTGAGAAAATGGATATTAAAAAATTTATTTTTATTTTTCTGTCAAATGTATTGTCCCAATCTTCAAATTAAAATAGTCTTTATTAAATTGGAACATACCCTATTAGCATCTGATATGGTGTTTTGAGGCAAAAACCACACAGATTTGAGTAAACCAGTCCCATCAGTGCATGCATTTATGCCTATACTAATAATGGACTGTGTTATAAATGTCACTTTGTTTGCAGTTAGCATTCATATGAAAATAAATACTTAGCAACTAACTAACAGAGTTGATTGAAAGGCTTTGACGACAGTTATGTATGAGAACGTACCCAAGCACAAATTTTGTTAAATTTTCTCAGTTTTTAATGATAGATATTAAAAGTTAAATTTATTATCCCGACTGTGCGAAATCACAATCAGAAACGATTTTTTTTTACATCTTCAGCATAAAACCGGTTCAAATTATTCTAATACTTAAAGAACTAGTTAGAATTACGTTTACGTTTTACTTACCGAATATCAGCGTAAAACCAAAGAATTAGATTCGCAATCTTCGTATAAACGAACGAAGACGACAGATAGTTAACCATAGTAACACTTCCCGCCTTCCTCGTCCTCAACATAACGACTATAATTAGGAAAAATAAGATTTCCGTTTCACGACTATCCAATTCACAATCCGCACTAGGAAACAAAAAGTTGCAAATATAACCTGTTCTCTTACACACAACGAAAGACAGACTTAGTAAAATGTTAAACCAGTAATATGGTTTTAATAACTGCCTCAAATCAGCTTTATAAGACATTGTTAATAGATCAAATTTAATTTTAAAACACAATTCTGGGTTCACACCGCCAGCAAATTGTTATGTCTGTCAGGCACAGATTACTAAAATGTAGCAGATGTCAGGGCACAGACCACAGATTAGGTACTAATATGTAGCAAGCTAAAGCCATAGACATATAAAAAATAGTTTTTCCCATCTCAATGGCTAAAGCTAGTACAGATACAGGCTACGTAGACATCTTATAGAAATACTGTGTCCGTGCTAAACTCAACTCCCTGTTACACGGTGTTACCGACGACCGCATTGAGATGGAAAAAACATGGTTGACGACCGTGTGAATTAAATTACAAATACAGATTTGTAAATAACAGCAGGAAGGCAAAATTAAAGACAAGAGAACATTGTGATAAAAAAAAACTAAAAAACACGCTTTAAAATTAATTGAATTAAATTATTAAAGTGAAACTTTTATTACATCGTCTCAAACTTTTTCGTCTGTGTGTTGCATGTCGCGTGACGTGTCGCGTGACGGTCGGCCGCGGAGTAGGGATAAAGTGAAAGGCGCTCGTCAGAGCAGCCGAGGCCAATATGGCGGCGTCTATAGTTCGCATCAGCTGACCGTGTAGTTTTTAGTTAAATGTCTATAATGTGAAAAAAAAAAGTTTCACTTTTACGGTGGTTTCATAAAACCACACAAGTTTTTTTTTCTCCTTTTTTAGTTTGGTTTTTAAAGCGTGTTTTTTAGTTTTTTAAAGTATTATTTATTTTCTATTTTTTAGTTCTGCTAACTACAAAAACGTGTTTTTTTTTCTCAATTTTTTTTTTAAATTATTGAGTTGTCATCGGTCCTCGACAAGTTCACAAAGTTTCAATGAAATCTGACCGTTTAAAGTGGGTCAAAATCGCGCTCAAAGGAGTCGGTTACATACAAACAAACATACAAGTGAAGCTAATATAAAGCGTGTAAAAAAGAAAGAAAGAAGGTTGGTTTTATCTGTTCTCTGTCTATGTAGGGGTGGGGTGGTTTCATACGTTTCATGCTTTCATGATTTGTTTGAGAAGTGTCAGTTCTATATTTTTTGTAAGTACAGGCAAGGAACATATATACCACAAGCGGAGTCCAGGGCATTAGCAAAAGTATGACGATATACAGTCCGGCGGGTACTTTTTATTTGATGATTTGAGTAGGCCTAACAAAAATAGATTTTGGGCACGCCACGATAGCGGCGGTAAGTCCCCTCTTTGAGGAGTGGCTTGAGAGGCGGCATGGCGTCCTCACCTTCCGCTTGACGCAGGTCCTCACCGGACACGGTTGTTTCGGGAGGTTCGTGTTTCGCATAAGGCGGGAGGAAACGCCCGGGTGTTTCCACTGCGAAGATCACCCTGAGGACACGGTGGGGCATACGGTGGCGGTTTGCCCGGCTTGGGCGGAGCACCGCCGTGTCCTCGTGGAGGCGATCGGCGGTGGCGATCTCTCGGGTCCGGCCCTGGTGCAGGCCATGGTACGGAGCGAGAGTGCATGGGTAGCCGTCACCTCCTGCGAAGCAGTAATGCTCGCGACAAGGGAGGCGGCGCACGTGAGGGAGAGGCAGTATATGCGCCCTCACGGCCGTAGTCGCCGCGGAAGACGCCCTGGGCGTCGGGATTCCCAGGCTGATTCCCGGCCACCGTAGGCGCGGGCTTGCGGACGGCCAGTAATGGGTAGCTCGCTGTCCGGTAAGCAGGGCCTGATTAACCCTTAGGCTAATTAGGCTGCAGCCTAGGGCGCGAGGATCGGGGGGGGCGCGCTGAAATCGTGTCTTCGCATGCACTAATCTAGCATCATTCATTGCATCTACCCTACATATTTCAACTAGACCGGGACAAAACACTAAAACTAAATGCGCTTGAGAGTCCTTGATTTTAACAATAAATTTTGAAATTTTAAAAATTGCCCCTTAAACAAACACTGACTTGTTACTCGAATCGGTCGGTGGTCGAGATTTCTTGGCTGTATTGAGCTTATATCTAAATTTGATCCTTTCATGGCTGAACATTTGGTGAGATTTGGACAAAAAGGCAGAGGTACTCCATCGTACTTGTCATCCTCTATAATCGACGAATTTATTTTACTTCTCGCTGACGAACTTCGACTTTAGATCATAGGAGAAATAAAAAAAGCTAAATATTATTCGATTAGCATTGATTCTACTCCAGATATGTCACACACCGATCAGTTGACATTTATAATTCGTTTTATTTTGCCTGGCGGCGAACCTGTCGAACGTTTTGTCACATTTTTACCCAATTGCGGTCATAAAGGTGAAGACATGGAGAAGACTGTTCTTGCGACAGTTGATAAAACTTTGGAACTTGATATTAAAGACTGTCGTGGCCAAAGTTATGATAATGCTAGCAATATGTCTGGTCAATACAAAGGTCTTCAGTCAAGAATTAAAGCTGTAAATCCATTGGGTACTTTTGTTCCTTGTGCAGCTCATTCTCTACAACTCGCGGGATCGGCTGCCGCGGAAAGTACTTAGTGACGAGTCAGCTGCTTATTTTACACTGGAACCACAACTATACAATTTTTTTTCTGGATCTACAAGCAGATGGCAAATTTTGTTATCCAAATTGGATGAAAAATCGACGGTACTAGAAAATCTATCGAAAACTCGATGGAGTGCGCGAGCAGATGCAAGCAAAGCCTTATCGTCCACAAGCGCCCAATACGTCCTATCTGACTCCGGGTGGATTTTACATAGTAGAGGATCCCAAGTAAGAACGACCTTCACCAATTTGATAACCAGGTGAAAATTATATTTTAATTAAAATTGTAAAAAATAATATTGTTAAAATATAATTTTCACCTGGTTATTAAATTGGTGAAGGTCGTTCTTACTTGGGATCCTCTACTATGTAAAATCCACCCGGAGTCAGATAGGAGATATTGGGCGCTTGTGGACGATAAGGCTACTCACTTACTACTTTTTAGGCCGTCCGTAACACACCTGGCGGGGGCGCGTCCTCATAATTAGCCTAGGGCGGTCAGAACTCTTGATCAGTCGCTGCCGGTAAGGACCAAGCCCGGGTCGACGGCGCGTTGTGTTGCACGCGCGCCTGAAAGAGATGTCAGCACCAACTGGTGTGTGCGTAGTCCCAGCGGAAAAGTGTCGAATTTCGTCATTTCAGTTTAGCAGATATTTAGTGTATGACATCGTGTAATTGTGTATGGTAAATAAAAATTTGTGCATCCAACCATTGAGGAGCTATTCAACAAAAACTGTTTCCGCTGGGACTACGTCATCGCAGCGGCACTTTTTAAAAAAAATGGTCGTACAAGAAAATAAATTCATTCAATAATTAGTGTGTAACGAGAGGTAAATGTGTATGTTTAAATGAAATTTGTGTGTCAATAGACTGCGGAGATAATCAAGTTGCCGCTGCGCTGACGTTTGGCTATTTGATGAAAACCATATAAAACAGTTTAGTGTACAGTTGTAATTTTTTACACACGTTGCTTGAATTTGTGTATAAAGTGTGTGAAAACAGAATTTGGAAATAATATACCGTTCAGAAGATATACACGTAAAAGTAAAATAAGGTTATTAGGTCCAAGTACTTAAAATAGGAAGTCTAGAGCCTAACTTATAACGTTTATTTGTTTCTTGTAAGGGTCTATGATGTCTTGCCAAGTTTCATTTATGTGCTCTTTGTAATTAATGAGCAATGGTGTGCGTTACCCCAGCCAGATGTTGTCGAAAATGGTAATTTGAAACTCATAGATAATTAGTTTTGCGGCTTCTGTAATTGTTGCGCACATTTTTAAATTTGTTGCGCTTATAGTTTTTTAATTATTTCACAAAAACAATTCCTGCTGGGGTAACGTTATCCCAGCCAGACCTTTTTCTTTCTAATGGTAATATTTAAATAAATACTAGCTATAAAATTAGTTGTCTAGATGAAGTAAATGTTGTGCCTTATTTTGTATTTGTTCTTTCATCGGTTGCGAAGTTATTCGAGATTTTGCTGGGGTAACGTTTTTGGTTTTGCTAGATCTTTGAAACGGTTAAGCGAATTCTTATCATATTTTGTACATGACTTCTTAGGAATAAGTTTAAATTTGTTCTGCAATAAAAAAACCAAAATAATGCATAGTTTAAAGGATATTTTATTAAATAGAAAAACACTTCAATTGGTTGCAGCACTCTCAATAAGAGGTCTAAAGACTTACTTTAAACGTTATTTTAAAGCTTGTAAATGCCTTCAAATGTATGTGAAGTTTCATTAGTATCCTGTAAGTATTTAACAAGTTATGATGATATTCAGTTCTTCACGAGCACGGTCTTGATGCGCGCGGTGTTATTTGGCCACTGGATTGGATATATGAACTGAATGTTATGTCAATAATTAGTTGTTCAGTTCAGTTGTATATCAGTAAAATTTCAGCGTAGTACATTGGATAATTAATGAGATAATACGATTAAAGTCATTAGGAAGTGAAAGACCGAGGTAACCCGACCAAGTTTAGGTGGTTACGAAAAAGCGAAATCGCAGAACATTATGGTACCTTCTAAAATATGTAGGATAGTGTTACAAATTTAGTACAGACATGTACACAAGTTTAAAAAAAAACTACATGTTTATTAAAGAATTTTTATTAACAGGTAAAATAATCATTTCAACTGAACTTTTAAAGTATTAATAAACTTATACTTAAAAACAATCACGGATTCAAATTACAGATAGTAATTTTGCTATTTTGAAATTTTCTATTACTTTTTATTAAAATTATAGATTTCAGTATACACAGTACACAGTTAGTTTTTATTTAAATATACACATATTGAAATGTGTAATGATCACAGACAATAAATTATATATAATGACTTTTTTCAGTTAACTCTAAACTTACGTATGTCTACTAATACCTACTTATATCAATTAAAATCACAGATCAAAGGTAATATTAAATGATATCACAATGTAGTAAAATGCTCACAGTTAGTCCTACTGATTTGTTGTCTCATTTCAAATATCACATTTTCCCGCGTCCCACCGAACGACATGTTATATCGGTGATTTTTGATAAGTATGTGCAACTGGAAGATAATAATAATGTTTTCATAGTACAGATATTATTATTTTATTATGTATTTAACAGTGTACGCGTCTGTACCGAAATTGTAAGGTGTATTATACTAAACATTTCAAAAGATAGCATAATGTTCTGCGATTTCGCTTTTTCGTAACCACCTAAACTTGGTCGGGTTACCTCGGTCATTCAGTTCCTAATTACTTTAATCGTATTATCTCATTAATTATCCGATGTACTACGCTGAAATTTTACTGATATACAACTGAACTGAACAACTAATTATTGACATAACATTCAGTTCATTTATCCAATCCAGTGGCCAAATAACACCGCGCGCATCAAGACCGTGCTCGTGAAGAACTGAATATCATCATAACTTGTTAAATACTTACAGGATACTAATGAAACTTCACATACATTTGAAGGCATTTACAAGCTTTAAAGTAACGTTTAAAGTAAGTCTTTAGACCTCTTATTGAGAGTGCTGGAACCAATTGAAGTGTTTTTCTATTTAATGAAATAATCTTTAAACTATGCATTATTTTGGTTTTTTTTATTGCAGAACTTTAAACTAATTCCTAAGAAGTCATGTACAAAATGTGATAAGAATCCGCTTAACCGTTTCAAAGATCTAGCGAAACCAAAAACGTTACCCCAGCAAAATCTCGAATAACTTCGCAACCGATGAAAGAACAAATACAAAATAAGGCACAACATTTACTTCATCTAGACAACTAATTTTATAGCTAGTATTTATTTAAATATTCCCATTAGAAAGAAAACGGTCTGGCTGGGATAACGTTACCCCAGCACTATACGCGCAATAAATTTAAAAATGTGCGCAACAATTACAGAAGCCGCAAAACTAATTATCTATGAGATTAAAATTACCATTTTCGACAACATCTGGCTGGGGTAACGCACACTGAGCAATGGCATAATTTATACGACTGGACCACTATATTGTATGACATCCGATTGTAGGATTTTTTTATGGAAAAGAAGAATAAAAAATATGCAGATATTTAGTGTATGAATGCAACTATTCGCACGTAAAATTTCAGCTCATTACACTAAATAATTAAAGAGATATAATAAAAATACCAGAACGACCGCAATACGTGGATAAACCGACCAAGCTTGAGATGCTACGAAAAAGCGGCCGTGCAGTATATAGAGCTAACTCATTAATTATCCAATGTACTACGCTGAAATGTTACTGATATACAACTGAACTAAACAACTAATAATTGACATAACATTCAGTTCATATATCCAATCCAGTGGCCAAATAACACCGCGCGCATCAAGACCGTGCTCGTGAAGAACTGAATATCATCATAACTTGTTAAATCCTTACAGGATACTAATGAAACTTCACATACATTTGAAGGCATTTACAAGCTTTAAAATAACGTTTAAAGTAAGTCTTTAGACCTCTTATTGAGAGTGCTGGAACCAATTGAAGTGTTTTTCTATTTAATGAAATAATCTTTAAACTATGCATTATTTTGGTTTTTTTATTGCAGAACAAATTTAAACTAATTCCTAAGAAGTCATGTACAAAATATGATAAGAATCCGCTTAACCGTTTCAAAGATCTAGCATAACCAAAAACGTTACCCCAGCAAAATCTCGAATAACTTCGCAACCGATGAAAGAACAAATACAAAATAAGGCACAACATTTACTTCATCTAGACAACTAATTTTATAGCTAGTATTTATTTAAATATTCCCATTAGAAAGAAAAAGGTCTGGCTGGGATAACGTTACCCCAGCAGGAATTGTTTTTGTGAAATAATTAAAAAACTATAAGCGCAACAAATTTAAAAATGTGCGCAACAATTACAGAAGCCGCAAAACTAATTATCTATGAGATTCAAATTACCATTTTCGACAACATCTGGCTGGGGTAACGCACACGTAATTGTGTAAAACATTATCAGTAGGAATCGCTTACATTTTAACAGTTCCACAACGTAAATTACGTTACATGCAAACTTATATGAAAGAAATGGATAAGTAAGCTTCATAATGATTTTGATTACTGTGTGTAACGCAATAAGGGTACAGGCATTGTGCCTGTGAACCAGTAAAGAAAACAAATGCTTTTAATGAACAATAATGTTATTATTAATACTGTTTAGTTTTTTATTATTAACTAATTAACTTAATTGTGTACTTTTTGGGTACGTAATATCACAATTTTTTGTCAGCCTACAAGTTTCATGTCTTACTTAAATGCTAGGTACAGAGGCCAGCACATCAAGCTACTCCAATCTGTCTCCAAACTATACATTTCTAGTCAATCAATCAAATCAATCAAAAGTCTTCTCTTTCTTTCTTCTCTTTATTCATACTAGGCTGAGTCAGCTATTTTTGAACGTCAAAATAAAATTACATAAGACAGTCCCCCCCCAAAACGCCCGCCCTTCACCACTTCCGAGTGCTTTAGCTGGGAAGAAGAAGTAGCGCAACAAACTCCCCAGCAGCACAGCTGTCTGTTATGTTAGAAGAACTTGATTCTATACAATAATAGGTAATTAAAATTACGAAACACAAAAAAAAAAACATTAAATTTGCCATATGTCAGCTAGCACACGCCAATATACCATCAAAAATTTAAAACTAAAAATAATAAAAAATTAAAATAAAACGTAAACAGAACTTCCAATCTAAATAAAAGTATAAGCTGATCTCGCATTGTATAGGATTTCCGTACACTGCGAGATCAGCGTAAACTGGAAATGTATAAGCTTGATGTGTAGCAGTGTGTACAAGGCTCACATCTGTGTCGTTATAAAAAACTGAGAAACAATTTTCTTTCTGTCTTGAGGAAAAAACCACACAGATTGAGTGGACCTGTCCTGTCAGTGCACGCATTTGTCAGTAACTTGCTACATATGAGTAATCTGTGGTCAGTAATCATGCAGCTCAACTTGAACATATATTATGGAGCTCATATCATATGCTTGAACATATTGATATTCGACGAACAATACCAAAGAAAGGACATCTTGGTAGGCCGCATAAAGTACTCAAACTGCCAGATTAACATTAAAAATTAACTTAAAAGAGATGAAAACAAAAAAGAAAACATGATCTACACAGTCCTTACATGCACGATAATTGAAACAATAATGATATTATACTTTTCCAAGTAAATAATCATGTCAAATTGTATATAATAATCATCCAAATCTCAAAGAGTATAAGTTTGTAAAAACAAAAAACAACATTCAGTATCCAAAAATTGGAGCAGCTCAATCCCAAGCTTTTTTGTTCTCAATATAATCTTTAACGGTATAAAAGGCTTTCAGGCACAACTTAATGAATAATTTAAATTTATCGAGGCTTAGATAGTGAACATTCGCTTGGAAGTTTATTATTAAAGCGTATACATTGGCATCTGAATGACCCACCTATTTTCTTGAGCCTTGTTGGTGGTACAACAAATTTGTGTTTGTTCCTAGCTAGTATTTATTTTATGGATATCACTGTATTTTTTGAACAATTTAATATTATTATGGGCATATAAAAGATTTTCAAAAATATACTGTGAAGGTACAGTCATTACATTAATTTCCTTAAATTTTTCTCTGAGAGTGTCTCGGACTTAATTTATAAATTGATCGAACAGCTCTTTTCTGCAAGACAAAGATAGTTTGAATGTCGGCGGCATTTCCCCACAACAGAATACCATACGACATTACACTATGAAAATAGCTTAAGTAGGTACACTAAACGGGCAGTCTCTATGTCAGTTAAATCACGATTTTTTCTAACAGCGCGCACAAAGCATTTACAAACATCCTGGTGATTACTGAAATTTAACCTGAACTGGTGACTTTCCAGCCAATGTTCTGTCATACAAAGAATATCTATATTGTTCCAATTCAGGAATAATTCTATTACTATAAATACAAGTGAATTTATTTATGTTCGCCACATTCTTCTTTTTCTTTTTGGTTCGTAAGCAGAAAGGACAATAAATCAGCTAAACGCGTATTTGAGTTAAAAAAAATCGGGCTTTTTGCTCCAAACTTGCCTTTTAATTGTAAATGTGCACAGTTTTTCATTCTTGTGGCAAACTGTTACTTTAGGAGAAGGTAAAAAGCACAATTTTCCTTAAATTTAGTATGCACAATGATTTATGATATTGGAACCATTCTCCTTTCTTCAGATTTCCCATAAAAAAGTAACAGTGTCGTTTTCTGCTTAAAGCATTATAGAATATCAAACAAAGAACCACCAGGCATACAATAATTTATTAACGAGTGTCCCGGATATTCATCTGCTACCGAATGCCTATACTCAATTTACAATAGCATTAGACAGAAGTTAAAAAAGGTTATTTTTATTTATTTATTTAACCATTTATGCACACACATATAAACAGACAAGAAGAAAGGAACAGAAAAATACGTACAAAGGTACGCAGGTACGTAGGGTACGCGTTTTAATGTACGCTTTGTAACAAAATTACATGAAACGTGTTGCAGTTACGATTAATGCCAAATTTATTATAATTTATTTAAATATTAGCTGTCACACTTTATTGTAATCATGTGTAACTAATTATCTTATGAAATTATGTGGCTTTCATTTATATAATTGTTTCATTTCAATATAAAATTAAAGTGTCAATGCTAAAAACCTAAAAGAAGCAGGAGTGAACAATACCGAGTGACTAAATTAGCTGATGACGACGAAGTTTTACCAACGAATTGTGGATCGTAAGTTGTTATTTAAAATAACGTATTGTAAAAAAATATATTTTATTTCCTTTAATCTTAATTAGATTTAAATCATCATGTGATTGTTTATTTCATTCATTCGTTTTGTTGTAGGTTTGTAATGTGTGATGAAGATGTTATTTTGAATAGAACATTATTTTAAATAAAATCACTTTAACTTCGTTTATCTCAGTATTTAGTACTGTCTTAAATCTATCTATAAAGTTATAACTTAACTTTGAAATAAAATGTTTTGCACTCTTGCTTATACAAGCCTCTTTTTCTACAGCTAAAATAAATGGAGTATAAGTACTTGCCAATCTTATCACAAAACAATACAATACCATTAATTACAATTTTTTTACACAAATTAAGGGAAATACTTTAAGAGGATGTGGTTTTGTGGTACTCGTGAGAATGTTTTAATATGAAATGGACACCAAAATACAAAGAAAAAATTAGCTGTTCCTTACATTTTGTCCAGTTATGCGAACATAAATGTATTGAGCTGCTAGTTTTAGTCTCGCGATTTCAGTAGTCACTCAGTAGAAGTTTTTATTTTCATGAGAACTACACTCCTTTAGAGTAGGTCCCTGGTTTAACATAACACTCTGTATATTAAGAAGCAGGACAGAGTTGTTACACACGGTTTTTTTTTTTTTTTTTGAGGGTGGGAAATCATCAAATAACTTCTCCTGCTCTGGGTGGAGCAGGAGGGCGTGTCAGACTTTTACTGACTAAAACCCACCCGTGTTCCCTCAGTTGCCTGTGTGCCAGGGGCCGCGGTATCTCTTTCGAACAACCCGCAACCCTGGCAGGCATCGGCCCTTGCGGACCCCACCAGTTCGGCGCACCAGGACACGTGGCACGCCGTGACCACCCCAGGAACCAAGTAACAAAAGGGCCCCAGACGTACCCGTGTCTGGTGCCCTTGGTCCC
Source organism: Antitype chi (assembly GCA_947359405.1). NCBI lineage: Eukaryota > Metazoa > Arthropoda > Insecta > Lepidoptera > Noctuidae > Antitype > Antitype chi. The sequence continues at coordinate 11,453,496 of OX375834.1, read as the reverse complement.
CCTGCGACGGGTCAGCACAGTGGCCCCGCCGCCTACCACTTTTCGGCCGCAGGGGATAGGGAGAGCGGCCAACGCTATACCGACACTCCTCTTCCCCTGCGGCCCCACCGCGTCCGCCATCAAACGGTGGCGGCCCCGTCCAGGCCACGGAAGGGAAGAGCGCTACTCAGAAGTACCGGCACTCCTCCTCTTCCGCAGCCTGTAATCTTCAGCCGCGATGCCTCCCATTCGACACCGCGGCCCGCCTCAGTTGCGGTGCACCTCACCGCAACCTACATTCTGGCCGCTACGTCGTCGGCTTGGAGACAAAAGCCCTGACGAGCGGCCCCACCTTGGGGTTCCTCTTCGCTTCACCGTGGGAGCGGACCACGGCTACTGAGCCCCCCCGCAACGACAATGCGGGAACCCACTGGGGGGGTTGTTACACACGGTATGAACACACTCTTACATTTTCAAGATATTTACAAATTGATAACCCCAATAAAAAGGCACATTGCCTTGCAAAAACATTTCAGAAATCAGCAATCTAAATTAACATTTTCACTACAAAATACACAAGTACCATGAATTTTTGTGCTAATAAAGATGATAGAAAGTATGGATACACCCAATATTGTCACATCTGAACATGAATAAATGAAAAATTAAGCTTTGCAATAGACGAGAATTCTCAGCAAATTAGGACATCAAAGACGTACCACCACTGTGTCAGAAGAAGAACCACTAGATAACATGCTACACCGTCACTATTTGCTTTGAATTTGTAAAAAAATCTTTTAAAGTTTTACTTTAGGTTTACAACAAAAATACGAATCAGCACTGAAACTGTCTTTAGATGTACAGAAAAAATACAAATCAGCACCGAAATTGTCTTAAGATGTACAACAAAAACATATTAGCACTGAAACTGTCTTTAGATGTACAACAAAAACATATTAGCACTGAAACTGTCTTTAGATGTACAAAAAAATACGAATCAGCACTGAAACTGTCTTTAGATGTAGGTACAAAAAAAAATACGAATCAGCACTGAAACTGTCTTTAGATGTAGAGCAAAAATACCATCAGCACTGAAAAGTCTTTAGATGAACAAAAAAAAAATACAAATCAGCACTGAAACTGTCTTTAGATGTACAACAAAAACTACAAAAATAAGCAAAAGTGTGTGTAAGGTCTGCCACAAAAGATACATTGGTGTATGGACAACATCACAATTCGCACTGTCAATGAAAGAACAAGGGTGTGGCCAAACCCGATTTCAGGGCAAACTAGTTTGTCCTAGGCCAAACTGGTTTCTAGCTTAATTAGCCATTTCGTTAACAGCCTTTGGAAGTAACGCTCACCGGCCGCTGCCGCGGCGCCGCTCGCTTCGCTCGCTCGGCTCGCGCGTTGGTCACAGTTCTAACCTAACCCATTTAATCGGCGTGCCCCGGCTTAATAAACCAGTTTGGTCTAGGACAAACTAGTTTGGCCTGAAATCGGGTTTGGCCGGTAACATAATTATACACAAATATAATAGATGCATATAAAGAAATATATATATTTATTAATATTTTTTAGTAAAATGTTTGGAAAGAAGTGATAATATTAGAATTTCACGGAAATCTATTTGAGGGAGGGAAGAAGTGTGATGGAAAATAATATAAGAATTAAATACAGAGATGTTCAGCAGTCTTTTGAACAATGTTTTGTACCAGACCTTTGTTCCTTTCTGCTCGATAGGATACATGGACAAGATCCTGTCTTTTTTATCGACCCCACAATTCATGATATTGTAATCGTCAATCAGGATGGGTCTGGTGGAGTCTTCGACTGTTTGCTGACTGTTGCCATGGTATGTAGATATCATAGCCACCCTGTAACTATCTCTCCATACCATGACATCGACATCCCCTGAGGTAAAACCAGTGAGCTGACCTCGGCGCATGTTCTTTCTGTCCAGATATTGCAGGGTCTGCTGAACAAACTGACGATCCGTCCGCAGAGTTCCTGCACAGTCAAACCCTAAGCACTTAAGGCGTCGAGCGAGACACGGCGAATTGTAAAAATTGTCCATCCACAGTGTGTATCCTTTGTGCTCGAGCCCTTGGATGAGCCGCAACACAGTTGACGGCGTAGGTGCCTCTAGTGGATCTTCGGTCTGCTGCGGTGGAGATTTCTTAAGACCCTGAACCTCAAACCGCCACAGGTAGCCGGTTTGAGATTCACAAATCTCATAAGTATTGATGCCTAAAGTTGCAGCTTTACTAGGGTTAGGCTGCCAGCCTTTCCACGTCATAAGGCTGTCGTCTAGAGAAATGTTCTGCGCCGGAGTGTACATGGACTGAAATTTCATGTTCAGATGTGACAGCAGCGGTTGTAATTTAAAAACACGTGCCTCGGAGCCATGCAGTTCTAGCGCACACATGTCATTATTGTTATTGAAATGTAAAAACCTGTCTAACGATACAAATCGGTTACAAGACATGTATTCGCTAAAGCCGGGAGTACTAAAACACTGAGGGCTGTCATTCCAGTATTCCTCTACCAGTGACTTAGATACAATCCCCATCGCAAGAAGAATGCCGAAAAAAACATACAGTTCGTCGACCGTTGTGTCTTGCCACTGGGCGATGAGGCTATTGGGAAAGATACTGTGGTCACGGAGCATCTGGGTTGACACCTGCTGAGCATACCTATTGGTCTCCGAGGCAATGTGCTCCATAATTTTCCGATCCCATATGTCAACGAAAATGTCATACGGGTCGTCACGTGGAGTTATCGGTCCAACATTACTTTCGGAGAACGTTTCCCGCCTCGATCCAGGTGGAATCGGAGCAGTCGGAAACTCTTTCCACTCAAAATCACACCAGCTCCAAGGCTGGTACGGCGCCGTTGGAGCGACAATGGCGGGCGTGGGGTCACTGGCAGTCTCAGAGTCACCGGCAGTAAGCTGATTGAAGGCGACGGGGTCGTCTTCATCCTGGTCCAGTGGTGTCTCCATCAAACTCTTAATCACCCTAGGGACGAATGCATAGAGCATTCCCTCCTCGTCTGAGTCTATTTCGCTTCCTGTAATAAATTAACACTATGTACAGAATCGTGCTAGGTTCGTAGAAATAACTCAGTAAATCAGTAGAAATATAACCCCTTAACAAACATCTATATAATATAGGCGCCACAGACAGCCCGCTTTGCAGGGGCTGCGTTGACGCCGAGGAATCAGCCGCCCACGTCATCCTGGAATGCGAGGCCGTGGCTTCTCAACGTGAAGAAATCCTCGGAACAGTGAGGTCGCTCCGCGAAGCCTGTGAAGCTCCCAGGAAGCTTCTGTGCTTTTGAGTGGAGCTAGGCTGGCTTTGTTAGCCAGAATTCCCTCGCACAACGGACCGAATGGGAGTCTACGTGCGGAAAAGGGAGTCCTATCATCATCATCATCAATAGGTACAGAATCTGGTGGCACATTGGCCACTTCCCTTCGGGTACCAGAGTACCTGGGATCATCACCACATACTATGTTTGGACCATGGTGAGTACAGGCAGGCTAAGGACACACTTCCTACAATAGGGTATTTTCCAATTTATTAAAAGCTATTTTAATTTGAAGTTTGGGACGAAACATTTACCAGAAAAATTAAAATAAATTTATTTATATACATTTTCTCAATTAAAAACGATTAAACTCAAATTTATTTTTCGTTGTTTTGAATTTACCGCCAAAATGCTCCTTGCGATAACTTTTTATCACGTGACCACACGTGACGTCAGCTTTGTGTAAAGGGCATCGGTGAAGTACTTTGTGTGGCTCAGTTTTAGAAGTATTTGTGCACAGAGGCACTGCACACCAGTAATACCACTTTCTATGCTAACTAACTACTTTAGCTTACACAAAGCTGACGTCACGTGTGGTCACGTGATAAAAGGTCATCGTAGCAAGCTTTTGGCGGTAAATTTAAAAGAACGAAAAATGCATTTGATATAAACCGCTTTTAACTAAGAAAATGGATATCAATCAATTTATTTTTCTGTTACATATTTCGTCTCAGTCTTCAAATTAAAATAGTTTTTAATATATAGGAAAATACCCTATTGATGGCCGCCTCACAAAACAGGTGTTCCGTGCAACGAAACAACAGCTGCATACATTTATAGCAGCTATACATGCTTCGGGGACTGACCTCATCATTCCGAGGATTTCGTTACGTTGAGAAGCAACAGCCTCGCATTCCACGGCTGATTCCTCGCGGTCTAGTCAGCCTTTGCAAAGCGGGCTGTCCGTCACATACAGGGCGAAGTACTTCGGTAACCCTAGGGGCCCTGCTTGAAATTGTCAAGGCATCTCGAGGAGTTGGGGTGGATTGAATAACCGATTTTCCCCACACACGCAAAATACAGGCTTTGATGAAAAATTGCAGACACCAGCCCATAGTACCTTATCTGGTGGAAACCAGAAGTGTAGCCATAACCCCAAACCAAACTTCAATCAGCAGGCACTTACCATAATTGGTCAGCTGGGCAATTTTATCACCAGGGCTCACCAATTCATCTTTGACCACAACCTCCAATTTTTTTTGTTGCGACGTGGAGGTTGAGGCAGTTGGTAGTGACAGTGGTTCGGCAGCCTGGTTATATCTAGATGGACAACACAAAATAAAAGTTTAAACGATTTTAATATATGTATCTGTCAGGAATACATTTGATGCGGGAAGCACAGAATCGGTCGAAATAGCAGTGCTTGGGGGAGGCCTACGTCCAGCAGTGGATGTCTGTTGGCTGAAATGATGATGATGGTAGATGTCCTATCTGACTACTCTGAGAAGAAAGGCCGAAACAAACTCAGAGGTCAGTCTCTTTTAAAGTCCAGACATAATCTTGGTCATGGTATCTCCCTAGTTTTTTCAGACTATGTTGACAGTTGTCATTCATCGTATGTATGTACACTCAGTCGAGAGCGTCTGTCGTACTCTTGTTTGCAACTATGGACTTGGGGCACCCCGATTTGAACAGGTTAGGTTAGAAGAGGATGGCAAGGTCTAGTGAGCGAGCCAAGCGAGTGAACAAAGACCCCGCTCTCCTCTTCGTATTATTTTTTAACCTCCACTAAGCGGGGCTCTGGCGACTTTACCTTACTCCATAGGTTTTAAACGCTGGGGTTTTCTAATTTACCCTTAAGGGTCTACTCTCCCCAAAAATACCTAAGACGATCCACTGACCAAGAATATTGGTACTATAAAAAAGGGCCATGTGCGAAGTGCTTCCCAATTATAGTTACCGGCACGTAAGTTGGCAAAAGATTTTGTAGTGGGGGAAGTTCGCGCAGGCATCATTTCATACATTTTTACATGCGCGAATTTCCCCCACTACAAAATCTCTTGCCAACTTACGTGCCGGTAACTATACCCCTTGGTAAGACTTTCAGGTGTATGACGACTCGTAACAACTGTCAAAGATCCAAGAATGACAGAATGGTCGTATGATTAAAGATTTGAAAATTATTAAAAAAAAAATGATATATGCAATCTAACCCGTCATTAGGGCAACGTCCAGGTCGCTCTTGAAGGCTTCTACGACTCGCGCGGGCTCCACGCCTTTTAGCACAGCGGCTAGGGCCACCACGACCGCGTGCGACGGCCACCACTTCCTCGTTCATCACCGGTAACGGTGCAATTCCGCCTCGCACACTTGCACTTCTGCCGCGTCGAGCTTCACGTTTAGTCACACTGAAAAATGCACATGTAAATTGTAAAATGTAAGTTTCAAAAACCAGTAATGCTACGGCTACATCGTCGCAACAAGGGTCAGAAACACAAAAAATAGGAAAACGCCAAGACCCACAAAAAAAACCGTCACCAAAAATTTTTGCTACCTAGGTATTTAAAAATGTAAGTACTCTGTGGATCCTAGCAAAATGGCGGTTGGTTCGTAGTTCGTAGGTGGGCATTTTCACAAAAATGTACCCCCACCTTGAAATATAATGCTTTTTTGATAGTATTATATTTTAAACTGTCTTTGGTCTCTTTAGAACAGAAATTCTATATCCTTTATGAAAAGATAAAATATTATGGGTTTAAAACGGAAATACTGTAAAAAATATTAGAACATAACGGAAAGTCTCGCAAATTTATATCCGTTGTGTGACTATTTTCAGTAGCTGAGAAAACGGTGTAAATTATAAGATTTTTTAGATTTTTTTTATTTAATGACTTTTAAATGCTCATGTTATTTAAAAAAAACACTCATCATTTCCAATTTTTGTATCTAAGCATATTAAAAGTACTATAATATATTCAATATGTGACTTCTGTTACTTCAACTGTCATAATTATCTTTATTTTCATATTTTTTGATACAGTTTTAGAGAAAAGGCCACAAATATTATACTAAAGAATCTTTTTCCATTTGAGAGAGTAATTTGAAGGTCATTAAATGTAAAATTACTCAAATAATCAAGAAATTCAGCTCCGTAATATAGGGACAGTCACACAACCGAATGCCTAAAAAGGGTAAGGGTGCGTATACATGGCGAAAAAAAGTACGCAGGCACAATTACTACATATAAGTTTATGTATAACATTAGCATTACTTAAGTTTTAACAAAATTATCACAATCAGTTCCTGCCTAAGGCATCACATTTTTATTATTAATTATAAAAGGTAAATTATTTTTTTCTAAGTCCGCTTTTTTTTCCTCTCTCCATTTTTTGCGTTGCTTAGATAGATAGATAGCTTATCTGCTTCTTCTTCCGTCATTTCTGATGTTTTATTTTTTTTGCTTTTCATTCTTTCTATTTTTTTTTTTACATTGAGCTTTATATTCTTCCGGGCGATCACGTTTTAGTTTTTCCCTAAAACGTCTAGTTTTTTCATCCCCGGTAAGAGGCATTTTGATGTAAGTTGATATTCCTGAAACAAAATTTGGTACTACTAAAGTTAAACCTACAACTATACGAACATAAAATATACACCCATACAAGTAACATTAAAATTTAACATATAAACGTACAACATCAAATAGTTCCAAGTTGTTTTTCAATAATGATTCTTTTTAAATCTACTTTGCCGTGGTTTGGTACTCAGTCAAAAAGGTCTTAGAAAAATATTATAATAGGTCAAGAAAATTGCCATGTAAACTGTGCTTTTATGTGTTCAGGCATGTTGTGATTTTTCGTTCAGCATGTATGTGACCGCCCAAATAGTCACACAACGGAAGTCACATTTGATTATCCTCTAGTAATAAAAACTGTTTAAAAATAGCCACAATACTTAAATTCATCAAAACTTTTGTTCAACTTAGTTAACATAATATTTTAAAACTAATAAACTAAAATCCACAAGTTAAATAGATGGAAATAAGACAAAATATGGTCACATACCTGAGACAAGACTTCGTTCCCTGCGGCTTGCAAACACGCCTGCACTCCTTCTGAGCAGTTTTTTGACACTGACGGCTTCTGACCTGACCAGTTGCATAGCGGCAGCTATGGTGTTGACAGTAATGCAATAACTACTCAAACTACAGTAAACATTTTGTTAGAAAAATGGGTGACAAAACTGAATGTTCCGGGAAGGACCATTTTTTGGATTTTCTTTCTTATTTTTTTTTATTTTTTTTTGTTATTTCGTTTTTATATTTTATTTATTATCACAATATTTGCTT